>JAZDUA010000167.1:1252500-2685000 GCA_038098605.1 Gryllus longicercus | reverse complement strand
ATGCGGTACTGAGATTGGAGTTACCACGTGGCGCGGAGACCATTGGCTTCGCTGACGACGTGGCACTCGTCGTAGTGGACAAGCACCTGGAGGACGTTACCCGCGTGGCCAACCGCTCCATCGCGATAATTCGCCGGTGGCTGTCTTTGGTCGGGCTGGTCCTGGCCGATCACAAAACTGAGGCAGTGCTGATTACCAGCAGGAAGACACGGGAGACCATCACCCTCAGAGTGGGGAGACACGAGATCCAGTCCGGGCCACACCTGCGGTACCTCGGCGTATGGATCGACGCGCGTCTCCATTTCGACGAACATCTTCGACTCGTTAGCCAGAAAGCGGATGGTATGATCTCTGCCCTGTCGCGCATTATGCCGAACACCGGTGGCCCCAGGCAAAGCAGGCGGAAGCTCCTCGCGACCGTGGTTAGCTCGACCCTGCTGTATGCAACGCCCATTTGGGCCAGCACCCTGGCAACATCAGCATACGCCAGGAGGACCATATCCGTCTACCGTCGGAGTGCTCTGAGAGTGGTCTGTGCGTACCGCACGGTGTCATATGACGCCGTATGCGTAGTAGCAGGAATGACGCCTATAGAGATTCTGGCGGACGAGCGCCGACGGATCTACTATCAGGGAAGACACGGCTCGCGAATAGAAGCCCTCGCTGCGCTGGAAGAAGAGAAAATGGAAACGATGAGACAGTGGCAAAACCGCTGGGACGCAACGCCGTACGGCAGGTGGACCCACCGTCTTATCCCACGGATCAGCGAGTGGGCGTCGAGGGTTCACGGAGAAGTGGACTTCTTCGTGACTCAGTTGCATGGATGCTTTAGAGCGTACCTGCACCGTTTTAAGCTCGATGACGACCCGACGTGCCCAGCTTGCCCAGGACAGGAGGAGGATGTGGAGCACGTGATGTAAAACTGCCTGCGATTCTCAGGAGAACGAGACCAGCTGCAGGAAATCCTGCAACAACGCCTGACACCGGAGAACACCTTCCCATTGATGATGACCACGGAAGACAGATGGGCCGCAATTGCGACGTACGCCGCCCGGGTCATGCGGCGCCTCAGAACTGAAGAGCGTGCGAGAAGTGGAAGCCAATAATGGCGTAAAGGAGGTGGGCTAGAATAGCCCCACTACCCCACCTAACGAAGTAATGCCTGACGGCGGTTCCGTAGGGGGGGGCGAAGGACGTAGGGTTTTAGTGGGTATTATCTACGGATGAGTCCCACACGAATCGGCCCGGATATGTGAGTCTGGGTCGATAGTGCGTAAATGCATTTCCCCCGTCGTTAAAAAAAAAGACACAGACAGACAAACAAACAAACAAAACAAATACCTACCCGTCCTCGTCCGCGGCGTAGCCGGGAGCCTGGATGATGATGTCCAGACGCTACTGCGCGTGCAGCAGCGCGGCCCTGGCGCCGCCCGCCACGCGCGCAGCTGCGTCGCGCCACTCGTCCAGCGTGAGCACTGGGCTGAACTTGTGCGCGAGGCGGCGCGTTATATCTGCCTGCGGGAAGGGATTTTTTGTTTCAATTCGTTGCGTCTTACGTAACATGTCTCTTTAACAGCTTTTGGGCAATGAATACATATAAATTGGACTAATCCTCTGTTAAGTTATTTGTCGGGTGTCTCGTAACGTCGTAGTCAGTCGATGCCTTTTATCCCTTCGGCTAGGGGATCGGTGCCGTTAGTAACCAGGAATCTCAAACGGTCTCGCATACGAGAAGCCATGGTGTCTCGAATTGCTTCTTATCTGTGACTTCATGGCGTGTAGTTGACGCAATTCGGCTAAAAACGCCGACTGCAGAGATGCGACCTCAATGTCGATGTTTTTAAACCATTCACGTTTTTATAGAAATATTGATGATCTAAACATAGATTTTTTAAAGCCAATGTTTGTGTCCTATATTTTACGGTTTAGGTGCTGTTTGTGAATGGAAAAGTCTTGTAATTACACTTTTGTAGAGGTTAAAATATGAAAAACTGTTCGTGTATTTGAACAAAGCAGATGATGTTTGTAGTAGTTTCATCGAACAGAATCGCCCGACAGACGACCCGATCTCCTGATAATTCCTTTGCCTTTCCTCGGCTTTTGCACGCGGGGAGGTGCTCAATGTAAGCCCCTTTCCCTGTGCCCTTCTACGGCGAATACAGGAAGATCAGATCCCTTGAGATGGCCCTGAACGCTTCAGACGAAGTTTTGTTAATTGTTCTCATTAATATTTTCACTTTGTCTCAACTAAATGAACTATAATTTAATAAGGTCACCGTCAAATTAAATTCTCCTCCGTGCAAGTGCTAATGTCGAAGGTTCCTTGGCAAGTTTTCAAAATCATCGATGGTTTGCCGCCAGTGTCGCACTCCTACCTGCGGGGCGTCGGCGAACAACGCCTCGTAGCCCGTCAGCACGTAGAGGGCGTCGACGGCCGCCGCCACGGCCTCCAGCGAGTCCAGCTCCGCGCCCCCGCGCCGCGCCGCCAGCTCGTCAGCTGGCCCTGCAACGGTCAATGATTGATTGGCATTGCCGGGCGCATCAACTGGCGTGGTCATTAGTGCTGTAAGTGTAGTGCATTTGCATCCCGGGAGGTGGCGGGGTTTCTCCAAAGCGGATGCGCGGGATCCGGCGCCGGCCTTTACGACGATTTGCGAAGTCTTTCCCTCCCGGAATTTCCGGGTATCCCCTTCCGGTATCTAGCGAGGCACCGCCGTAGCCGAGACAAGACGTAAGCTTCCACCAGGTCTCCCGGCTTGTTGTAGTGTGGTGCATGCAAGGCATTTCCGGGTGCGTCTACGTCATATTTGTACGTCGATAAGAACAGGTCCTCTGTGACGCGTTCCGGCGATCGCACTGAGAGGTATACAACGAGATTTCTTTAGTGAAAAAGTACGATATAAATAAGATTATATAACAGCCATAATGTGCAGTTTATTTTATTGAAAGTTTTGGAGGAAGGTGATGTGTTCGAGGATGTTTTTCATGGTTCATCTGTCCCTCCCCACTCCCTCTCCCACCTCGCCTCCTGCTCTCCCCTCCTCACCCTCTTCCTCCTCCACCTTGGTGGTGTTGTTTTATTGCAGCGACGGTCGCGCTCGTATCTCGAAATCCTCGTAAAGCCTGTTTTACACGGTCATTTTTGCATCCTTTTTTCATCATTTTTCTGTACAGTAAATGGATGGAAAAGGGACGTTCGTTTCTACCCAATATGTTTCGGTGACGAAACTGGATGAGAGTGATTCCAGCGTTTTACACGGTCATTTCTGTCTTTGTACGTAATCGTGAAGAAAATACTTCCTCCGGACGCCGCATATAGTGCTGACGTTCAAACATTTGAACATCGCATCTGTGGTAACAAATTAAGTTAGGTTATATTAGGACTGAGCACGGATGCGACAATATTAGAATACAGTACATAATTTATTTCTTACTACATATCCGCTTCATTCATTACAATTCAACACATCAGAACGCTCTCTGGCAACTACAAAATAAACATAATAAGCTGCCGCCAGGAGCTTAATAACTCCTGCCGCCAGGAGCGCGGTAGTCAAACTGGATGAACTCTGTACCGAAAAATTAAGCATGCGTCATTTTTTCGTACAAATTGCATCTAGTCTGGTCTGTATCTTTTCTGTACTGGCGAAAAATGATGAAAAGACGATTGCGTAAAACAGGCTCAAGTCGAGCTCCCGTAAATCGCAGCTGATATATATGTAAATCGCAGGCATACATATATATATATATATATATATATATATATATATATATATATATATATATATATACCCTAGGCAGAGGAAAGAGTGATGTTTTATTTCTCACTTGTCCGGTGAAACAGCGACACGAGGAAGAGTTTGGTTGACCAAACGACAGACCGACATCGCTTGGACATTTGAGAGAAAAATGGAGACTTGACGTGTTATTTACCCTAAATTGATATAATAATTATATAATGTAATGGAGAATGTACTACCAGTAAATATTTCGAATTAAGAAAAACTTGAATGTATCATATTCCACAAACAACATTATCTCTTAGTCGCAAATTAACATGAATTATTATTACAGTTTTGTTATATATCTTTTACTATTTATAAATACCTTTTATTTAATCGTGAGATTTCAAGCATACTGAAAATATTAAGGGTAGCGATTTAAATTAGGCCTATGGAGGTAACTACGAATGTTTGAGGTCACTACTTCCTATACTGATTATGCGCACAGTGCCTTTGTGCATGATATCATCTAGTGTTATTTCCTTAAATTGACATAAAAATGTAAAAACATATTTCTCACCGATTTCTATTTGCTCAGCATTATCACGCGAATCCGCCAACAATCCCACGTCTCCCACGGCTCCCCGCTGGATGGCAGTGGCAGTGGTTAGCCTGACGCGCTCGCACAACACGCTCCATGACAGAGTTTGCCATTCCATAAGTGGTCTGCCCTGCGTTGCCTCGGCCGCAGGATACACTCGAAAAAACAACCAAGTGTTGCAAGCGAAGACATAGAACACGCGACATCTTGTCAAGCATTTTCGTCGTTGTCGCTTTGCTGCGGAAGGACTCTTGAAATTTCTCCTCCGTTTGGTTTTCAAACAAACCGTCTTGTAGCACCTGTATATTTACATCAAAATAAAAAGTATACAATGAATTTTTCAGAATCAAGGTAAAATAATTGTAGTAACCGAAGTAATGTGAATTTGGAGAGTCAATGTAAAATTCTGGACTGCAAAGAAAAACGAGATAGTTCTGGGAGAAGTAGGTGAAGAGGCGTGCCTGTTGAAAAGTATCGTAGTTGACAAGCAGGAAAGCAATGCTACTAAGTAATATAATTCCATAAAAGTTCAATTTTTTTCTTTTCCATTTCTTCTTGGTCTCTTTTTCTGTATTAGATTCTACATAACATGTTCTGACACCCGTTTCAATTTTGTTTTACCTATCTCTCCCCGTATCTTATTCATGTAACAATGTCTCAACTTGATTTTTTTTTATGTTCATAATCTTCTTTCCTAAAATACGCGTTCATGAGTGCTTCCCAAGAATTTCATTTCAGATGCACGGATTTTCGATTTTACTCATTAGGACTGCCTTCGTATCCGGACATTAAGACTGGCCTTTTTTGCGATAAAAAGTGTACAACACCCTCAACATGATATATCCTTGTATTATTTCTTAAATGTTTGTTTGTGCCACAAGAAGTAAAAAAATTACTTAGTTTTCCTAAGTCATTCTATATCTTCCCTTTATGTGCTGAGACATCCTAAATATTTTAAAGTGAGTACTAGTTCTGTAATCTTATAAGAGCACGGCCGGGCATGTCCGCACTGATATTTCTACCATTTCCCAGGCAGCAGCGCCCCTAGAAATCGCAGCTGTGGCGGTCAAGCGCAGTACAAATGAATCAATACATACAAATATAAAAAAACTAAAATGTATAATAAAATATCAAATAATAAACTAAAAACCACAAAAACACAAATTTAAAACATTAGTTAAATGTGCCTCTTTTATACTCCTTCCCTTCACTTCATTCCCTTTGTTTATCCAATAATTTATACATTAGCGGTAAGTATATGCACTGCGGTAAGTATGGCCCTAGTTTTGTTGTTTGTATTTTTGTTGTATACTCCTTGTTTCTTTTTCTTATCTTCAAAAACGTCAGGGCACTTCACTTCGCATCATTGCACGCTACACTTACGCTCTTGAGAACTTAGGAACGAGATTTCTCCTCTTTTCGCAACCAGGTCTTGGCAAGAAGAGCTTTTTTTAAATTTCGCCAGTTTCCAGCGCACGGTTAAAGTACTTTCTCTTTTTACGAAGTAAGGTGGGATAGTAAAAATGAACGGTCCTAACACGCTTCCTCGAGGGACGCTGCACGTCACATTAATCTCATTAAATGGAAAAAGATAAATTCGAACTCGCTGTGTCCTATCTCGGAGAAATTTCCTAATCCAGATGACTACTCGCGAGTTTTCTTTCGATTCGATAATTTTATTAAGAAATGTATCGTGGTGTACTAAATCGAAACCTTTAGAAAAGTCTATTTCGATTGCGTCATTTTTTTTCTCCTTGGTCAAGTGAATCGGTAATGTCTTGACCAACAGTATTTAGACCAACACCAGTTATTCTTGTTCCATAAATGTCTTAAATAATCGGCAATTTGATAGCATTAATAAATAGGGGGAGAAATCACCCCGGAAAGTGCCTAAAATTATTATAAAATATTGATTGTATGTGTAAAATAATTGTTAAACAATTTGTTCACCATTCTAAAACGTTTAAATTTAAAATGAGAATTTTTTTGAAATATTCGACAAACGTTAATTTTGTTGTTTTTATTCTCGAGGGTGAACTAAAGACGATTTTGTTCTTGGGAGACCCACAGTACCTATATCAGCTCCTGCTGACCTGTATAGTACATTCTAAATGTGGACATTGAATATTAATTGGAGTTTTCTGTATGTACCACTGCCAAGTTGAAAATGGCGGCGACAGGCCCCAATGAAGCACTTCTCTGCAAGAGTTGCTCGGCGCCTTCCAGTGTTGCAGTAACCCCCGTAAATATTTCCACATGACAACCGTCTCGTCTCCAGAAATGCAATTTGCGCACTTGGTAGCCAGTTACTACGCCGCGTCGTGATGTGAGGACGAGGTTCTTGGCTCCACGGCGTGTTAACCAGTCGGCGACTTCCAATCCCATTTCTCCTAGACCACCTGTGAACACAAAGATCATCACGTAAACCGGCTGAGGTGGCTCAGGGAATGAACTGCTGCCTAGAGGAGAGAGTAGCGGTCAGCTGCTATGATCGGTAGTTTTCCTTAGTTCTTCCGTTCAACAGGGAATGCCGAAGCAGTACCCTAACAAACCTCTGCAAGAGTTGCTCGGCGCCTTCCAGTGTTGCAGTATCCCCCGTAAATATTTCCACATGACAACCGTCTCGTCTCCAGAAATGCAATTTGCGCACTTGGTAGCCAGTTACTACGCCGCGTCGTGATGTGAGGACATCATAACAAAATAAACTTATCATACAATTAAACAATACTATATGTAATATCATTACATTCATGAATTCTAAATTCATTGCACTTCATTCTGCCAAAATAGTAATTAATATAATTCCACAAAATAAATTATTTAATGTATTTAATCCTTTCGTACTAAAATACACTTATTAAACAGAGATAGAAACCAACCTGGCTTACACCGGTTTCAACTCAGATCATGTAAGAATTTAATGGTCGAACAGACCAATATATTAAGCTCCTGCACCTAATAATTTTCTTAATCCAACATCGAGGTCGCAATCCTTATTATCAATATGAACTCACCAATAATATTACGCTGTTATCCCTAAGGTATCTTTATCTTCATTCCATAATAATAGGATCAATTAACCAATCATCATAGTAAAATATAAAGAAGTTAAATTATTCCCTTGTCACCCTAACAAAATATAACACAATAAAATATATTAAATACCACTAAACATATACTTTAATATAATAATATTAAGATCTATAGGGTCTGTTATGACCAGAAAACAACAAAGATAAACACGGTTTCTTACGACGTGTTTTATTTCACAATCCAAAAGAGCAAATCCAATAACAATAGCCAAGTTCTAACAAAATTCCAGAAGAGAGTCCAAATACGTCGCTAGATCACCAAATATCCGTGGGGCAGTCCAGAGTCCGTTAGCACTTCGACGTATCACTTATTCACAATGTCACTCTCTAATCAATTGTAGGCGCTCGCTATCGACTGGCTCCTGCTTGCCCGAGCGGCTCTTCTATAGCCCGCTCGAGGCGAAGGTCCGCTGGCCAACCCGGTGATACGGGTGAGTTCTCGCGCGCCGCTGTCTGCTCGAGCGTGACGGTACTGCCGCGCTGTCGGACAGCGCACTCTCTTGGGCGGTATTGGTACCGTCATCCGGCGGCAACATTAAGGGTGTCTGTTCGGCCACGGCACCCTCCGCGCCCAAATGCGTTGCGTATGGCGCAAAACGCACTGAACGGGTAGCCCTCCTGGGCCGGAGTTCTGTCCTGGTCGAACAGGCGGATTCTCTGCTGCTGCTGGTGGCTGCTTCCTCCCGCGTGTCCGCTGCAACTGCTGGTGTTCCAACGGCCGTGCGCTCCTGTGGGACATAAATTATTTCCCTCATCACTTTCCTGCGGAATTCCTCGGGTGATATCCACGGCCTGTTGTCTACTTGACTCTCGTTCGTTCGAGGTCTGATCTGCCCCTGGTGGCGTGTGACCAGCCTTTCTAAGGTTCGTACCGCATAAACTCTGCTGCCTCGAATCTCTTGTATTACCCCGGGCACCCATGCTGGCTCTTTCTTAAGTGACTGAATATATACCTTGTCACCTACCTTGTATTTTGGTCTAATACCTCCAGCTCTATGCGGGTCGCTAGGGCTCAGCAGTGACAGCAGGGTCCGGGGCTGCCTGCCGTGGAGCACTTCAGCTGGGCTTCTGCCCGTTGAGCCTGGCAGGACCCTGTACGTTGCCAGGACCCTTAAGAGTGCTCGGGACTTTGGTGTCCCCGCTGCCCGCGCTTTCCCCATAGCAGTTTTGAAGGTTTGGACGAACCTCTCCGCTTCTCCATTAGACTGTGGGTGGAAAGGCGGTGCACAGATGTGTTGGATGCCGTTGCTTGCACAAAATCTTGCAAATTCTTGGGACGAAAACTGCGGCCCATTGTCTGAAATCAATACCACAGGTAGACCCTCTGTAACAAAGATCCTCTCCAGCATCTCTATGGTCTGTGTAGAGGTGGTGCTTCCCATCTCAACTACATACGGGTAGTTGGACTTCGCGTCCACTACCACTAACCATATGGACCCCCAAAAGGGGCCGGCGAAATCCACGTGGACCCTTTCCCAAGGTTCCGCCGGTTCCGGCCAAGGCGTCAAGTCTTTGGGGGGGGGGGCGCTTTGGTTAAGCTGGCAAGCCTCGCATCTCTTTAGCATTTGTTCAATGTCGTTGTTCATACCTGGCCACGTACAGTGCCGTCGCGCCAGCTGCTTCGTACGTACTACCCCCCAATGCCCTTGATGTAACAATTTAAGCACTGTCTGTCTGAGGCTCTTGGGTATGATTACCTTTGTGAACTCTTCGCCCTCTAACAATAGAACTCCAGCTTTGCACGACAATCTGTCTTGTTTGTTAAACCACCTGGCGTTGCTTCTTAATCTTCTTGTTGGCCAACCTTCTCTGATGAAGCGCCGTACCTTATTCAACTCCGGGTCCTTGTCCGTCTCCCTCGCTATAGTCCTTGCCTCTAACGAAAAATCTGCTAGGTTTCCCAGATTCTCCAGGTCCAACTGGAGGCATTCTTCTTCACTTTGTCCCTCAGTGCCCATGGCACCGGTCTCGCTTTGTAAAAGCGTGGTTTATGTCCCTCTTTAAGCTGGATCTTAGCCTGAAAGCTCTTGCACTCTCCCAACCCGGGCGAAAACACCTCCGCGAACTCAGAAACTAAATCCTTGATGACGTGAACCTCATCCTGGTCTGATACCTGGTTTACCTCGTCTACGACTCCAAACCCCAGTTTATCGAAGGAGTCCAACCCCAGGATATTCGTTACGTCATACCGGTCGACCACTAATATTTCTATGACTGCCTGCTTGCTCTTGTATGATGCTTGCACGCGCACACTTCCTAACACCTTAATGGGCGTCTTCCCGAAACTGGTCAATCTTTTTTGTACTTTTGCGTAACCGGGAGACCCTAAACGGCGGTACGTGTTTAGATTGATCAGCGTAACCGGTGCTCCCGTATCTAACAGGAAGTCTACTGGTTGACTGTCTAACTTAATTCGCACCGTTAATTTTTTCTGCCCCTCTCCGCTAATGACCTCACTAACCATGGCTACCTCCATGTCTTCTTCGTGTCTTGCGCTTCGTGCCGCATGTCGTTTTTGTTCACAGACTTCTTGGATGTGGCCCACTCTCTTGCAGTAAAAGCATTGTGCTTCCCTGAACCTGCACTCGGCTCTATTGTGATACTTCCCGCAACCTTTACAAGATTTTTTTTCTTGAAAATGTTCGTACTTTTCCTTTCCTTTGAGTCGCCGCCCCACTTTGCCGACTTTGCCCCTATCTGATTATTTTGTCTACCTTTCCTCACTTCACTTCTTTTCTCTCGCGCCGTTCTCATACTGACACTACTACTTAAACTGTTAACACTGTCTGAGCTACTGTCTTTCACTGAATTGTTATCGGTAACACTACACACGCATGATCCGGCCGTGATTTGGCGGGCTGTCTCACGCGTGGTCTCGTAAGTCTTGCACAAGGTTTTTACTTCTTCCAATGAAGGATCTCCGTTCTGCAAAGCTAAAAACCGAATTTTGTCCTCCGGCGTGTGCAAGACTACCATATCTCTGATCAGTGTTTCAGCGTATGATGTCTCTCCCTCTGATGGCGGGCATTTGAATTGACACTGCCGCGCCAGGCCAGCTAACTCTGTAATCCACTCGCAGTGCGATTGTCCTTCGCTTTTCCTGCACTGGAAGAATTTATACCTGGCCGCCAGTACATGTGGCGTTTTGTTAAAGTAAGTGTCTAATTTGTGTTTAATTTCTTCCCAACTCCACTCTGTTGAGTCTCTTTCTGGGAGTAGTTTTCCTAACAAACTAGTCACTTTGCTCCCAACGCAGCTTAGAAAAAACGCTTTTTTTGTTTTTGCGTCTCCTACCTGGTGACATAATAAATGCTGTTCGAAACTCTCTAGGTACTCTGACCACTCCTCCGAGTCGGGCTGGAAACAGTGGAATTGGGGCGGGGGGCGTCTGTTGATTGCTTCCAACAGAATCGCCAGCTGCTGCGCCTGCGCCTCTGCTTGCTGCCGCTGCGCCTCAGCTTGTTGCCGTAGCTGCTGCGCGAACGCCTCCTGTTGCAGCTGCATCTGCTGCTGCATTAGTGCTAGCATTTGCACTATCGGGTCGCCGGCCTCCATTTTAGTTTTCCTCGTCGCCAAGTTGTTATGACCAGAAAACAACAAAGATAAACACGGTTTCTTACGACGTGTTTTATTTCACAATCCAAAAGAGCAAATCCAATAACAATAGCCAAGTTCTAACAAAATTCCAGAAGAGAGTCCAAATACGTCGCTAGATCACCAAATATCCGTGGGGCAGTCCAGAGTCCGTTAGCACTTCGACGTATCACTTATTCACAATGTCACTCTCTAATCACTTGTAGGCGCTCGCTATCGACTGGCTCCTGCTTGCCCGAGCGGCTCTTTTATATCCCGCTCGAGGCGAAGGTCCGCTGGCCAACCCGGTGATACGGGTGAGTTCTCGCGCGCCGCTGTCTGCTCGAGCGTGACGGTACGGCCGCGCTGTCGGACAGCGCACTCTCTTGGGCGGTATTGGTACCGTCATCCGGCGGCAACTTTAAGGGTGTCTGTTCGGCCACGGCAGGGTCTTCTCGTCCCCTGTCATTATTTAAGCTTTTTGACTCAAAAATAAAATTCAATGAACCGCGCGCGATCATTCCTTCTTCTTCCTTGTCTTGTCCTCACTCCTAATACACCTTTGCTTACATGCACTCATGCACCCAATCAATCAATTAATCAAGAACACTAAAATTTATTTAATCCACGTAAAATTCTATAAAAATATCTATGGTGTTCATGGAGTAAGATAAATAATAACAGGTATTGGACAGAAGCAAAGAATGATACGATGGGATATTTTATATTTATATATATAATTTTATATTTTATATATGCAAATAATGAAAGAACTAATTTTGAAGAATAAATCTCATTTAAAGAAAAATCTCAACGGTTGTACGAGAGGGGTCCAAAAAATGGCAAAATTTGATAGGTTTTGAAAATTCACTGTTAAATGCGAAAATTTTCACACAATAACTTAAATGGACAAATGAAATTTTACAGTTATCTCATTCCTCTATTGATCTAAACGAGCTCGAGTTTCGGCAAGCTTAAAACGATTATTTTGGTTTTGGGGAGCACTTTACATGTGGCACATTTTCATTTTGTTCAATAATGGCTTCAATTTTTTTAATTCAAATTTGCCCTCTGCAAAGAACTCTTTAAAAAATTGCGCAGTTGCCATTTTCGTTAATATCTCTGAATCTTTGAATGTTGAAAAAGTTCAAAAATTGTTGGCATCTTTCTTCAACGTCAATATTAAAAAGAGTTTTCGCGAAATTTTTACTTGCATGCATATTATCTACTTGAAGTTAATGCAGGTTCTAAAACAAATTCTCAATAACGGCACCAAATTTTGTCTAGAATTTTTTTCAACTGATAGAGCAAAGAAAGTTTCCGAGAATTGGAATGTTGTTTGCTCACAGCTGATTGCGGTGGACAGTAATACACAGGCGAAGCCGCGGACACAGAATACACCCTCACTGGCCAACTGGCCCTTCAGTGCAACTCTTTATTATTGCGGTTGCTGTTGTTATTTATGGAAATAATTTTCTTTAGTTCCATTGCAGCAATAAATAGGAATAAATTGAACAGTGGCGGTTGGTTCTTAAGGGCGCTAGGGCGACGCCCTCTCCAGAAAAAAACAACATCGGGAAAAGTGGGGAAGGTTTTTCACTTGCAATAAATCGACTAGTTTAATTTGTGCATACCATCAGCCCAATTTTTAAGGACGAATTTATTTTTATGCCTGCCTTAACAAAATAGTAATGTTTTTTTGAATGCGTAGCATCGTGCACTATCGCCAGTCCGTCCCTAGCTGGTGCATGCGATGCAGTGGAAGCTCGAGAAAGAGTGGGGATACTGGGAATTGTGTGGGCGCAGAGTGCTGCGATTAGAGTTTTGTTCGACATAGTCCGAGCCTATTAATTTGGCTAAGAATACGAACCCTTACAATTTGATTTCATAACTTACCGTTTTATTTAATGGATTTTTTAAAATCTTACTTTTGCGTGAGCACAATTGTATCTTCCGTTATGAAGTTAAGACAAGGATTAATATCCCTATGCGTGCAGATCACTTGTACATTACATGCTATATTTTTCCTAGTACAAGAAATATTTTATAGAGATAAAATAATTGTCATAGTTCGGACATACATGCCGCTCCTCCTAATTCGTAACCCATCGCCCGCCTGAATTAAATATTCTTGTGACGATTAATTTGTTAGAGATCTCTTTTACCACGATATACCTTGAACTTACTGTTGTACAAGAACCGCGCATTTATTGGATGTTGTCTGGAAACGTTTTTCGGGGTACCATACTGTCGGGGCGCCGGGGAGGAGCACCGGTTGCACCAGCCAGTAGGGTCTTAAAACTAAGAAAATGTTTCGAAACTTTTTTTCAGAAAATTTGGAAACGTTACGCACACACGGAAAAATTAAACGATTCTTTTGAAACTCGAGGGGCCGATTATCAGTTAGATCTGTCAAGGAATATTAAATTTTAGTAAGAAGCATGTTCACGGTTTTGGCGCTAGAGATGTTTCACAGAAAACGGACGGACGTTAAAAACTAGTGGTGCTACAATACCACATACTTCCTCGTATTATTGCTTTTGCAATTAACGAAAATTCACCGATTTTAACGAAAATTAGGCTGTGCCATTTTTGAAGCATCGTTTGATCTAGTAAAAACAGAAAAAAATTGGAGAGATTTTTGGGAATTTTTTAAAAATTGTAATAAATTCATCCAGAAATTGCACTAAAACTACTTGTTCTTTTAATATAATGTAAAATATCTTATTTTAAAATCTAAGCTGATAATAAATTTAATTTCAAAAAATTATCATCAGTGTTGCACTTTTACTATGATATTTGTTTGTAAATTTCGGAAATACAAAGAGTTCCCCGAAAATGAAACAACCATAAGATTTTTCCATCTTTTCCTACATTCGAGAGAAATTTAAAGAAAAAATTGAAACTGTTTTTTGGAAAATAATTGTTTAAAAATGACCTATATGTCACGCCATATTACACGAAACCTACTCACATTTTCGAGAAACCGAACCTAACTATCAAACAAGACCTGTCTTTGAGCTACAAATTTTCTAAGGGGAAAATATGTCTTAAATATTATAGTTGAAAGAAGACACTAAAAACATTAAATCTGTTGCAATTATCGAAAAATTCACAGGTTTCAAGGAAACGAGACTGGAGCCGAGGACAAAGTTTAATAATAGTAGTTTATGCAATTAGTTTATAATGTTAAGGTTTACTGCATGATTACCTGTTTTGAAAACGATCGACTTTACGAGCGAGTGTTCAAATTTGTACGAATGTAATAAAGCATCGAATTGCATACTATATTTTTTTGTATAACAGCATTACACATTTATAAGACAATCAAACTTAATTTTGCGAAACAACTTTCCTGTGACGACTCGGATATTTAACATCGTGCGAGTAAAAGCTGTTCCGTTTAGCTCTACCTCCCCCTGATTATCTTGCTACGATTGGCTGAATGTGTGATGACACAATCATTCGTGACATAAAATCTAACACGTCATCATTTGTGCCGTGAAATGCCCAATTGTGAACGATTTCTTGCAACAGAAAAGGTTCTCTTATAATGCTGGAATACAAAAAATTGAATTTTGAGCTGTTTTTGAGAACATTTTGAAAATATTGTTGAGACTTCATGTGAAGTAGCCCCCAAATCAAAATCTTCGATTCAAATGTACACAGCTGGTTTGTTCAGATCGATCGTGGAATTTTGAAAAAAATCCTCAGAACAGTTAAATTATTTGCTTTTTCCACAAACCGACGAACGAAGAATAGATCGACGGAGGGATAGATGGACGGATAAACGGACGGATAGTCGGACGTACAGCCGCACGGACAGCCGGACAGACAGTCCGACGGACAGCCGGACAGAGAACCGGACGGACAGCCGAACAGACACCCGGACGGACAGCCGAACAGACACCCGGACGGACAGCCGGATGGACAACCGGATGGACAGCCGGACGGACAGCCGAACGGACAGCCGAACAGACAAACGGACACACGGACGGACAGACGGACGGAGAGACGTACAGACAGACGAAAGACAGACGGACGCAGAGACGGATAGACGGCTGGACGTACAGACGGACGGTATTTCAGTCCGTCCGTCAGTCCTTCCGTCCGTCCGTCTGTCCGTCCGTCCGTCTGCCCTTCCGTTCGTTTGTCCGTCCGTCTGTCAGTCCGTCCGTCTGTCCGACCGTTCGTCTGTCCGTCCGTCCGTCTGCCCGTCCGTCCGTCTGTCCGTCCTTCCGTCCGTCTGTCCGGCCGTCTGTCCGGCCGTCCGTCTAACCGTCCGTCTGTGCGTCCGTCCGTCTGTCCGTTCGTTCGTCCGTTCGTTCGTCTAACCGTCCGTCTGTGCGTCCGTCCGTCTGTCCGTCCGTCTGTCCGACCGTTCGTCTGTCCGTCCGTCCGTCTGCCCGTCCGTCCGTCTGTCCGTCCGTCCGTCTAACCGTCCGTCTGTGCGTCCGTCCGTCTGTCCGTCTGTCCGTCCGTCCGTCCGTTCGTCTGTCCGTCTAACTGTCCGTCTGTACGTCCGTCCGTCTGTCCGTGTGTCCGTCCGTCCATCTGTCCGTCCGCCCGTCTGTCCGCCTGTCCGTCCGTCCGTCTGTCCGTCTTGTCTGTTCTAAGTGAAGTAGTTCATAATGTCGCTCACAGTCTCACATTTATGAACACGATTTATTCCCTTTTTTGTAACCAGAGTCCGGTAATACGAATTTCTATAAAAAAATTCGTTGTTTTCGGGCGCTGGATTATAATACTTTCTTCTCTTAGTAAGTTGGCATAGGAGGAATAACGAAGATCGTAGATTCGATCCTTAATACTATCTACGTCAACTATGTAGGGTTTTCCCATTTTCTCACTTTCTAGATTTCTTGAGAACGTGACAAAAATTGTTCAGTAGTCGGGCAGGTGGCGGTGGGGAAGTATAGGTTAAGCTGGCGAAGTGCTTAGGTGTCTTCGGCGTCTGCCTTTCCTTCCCCTCCATGTTACTCCCCCTACCACTTCTCTGCCGATCTCTTACGGTAGTACCGGAGTTTGCCGAACTAGCGCGGGCATCATAACCTCCAGTGTCGCGGTCAGTTGTTCCTCGTTGAGCCCTTACGCTAAACGCTGTAATTCATAACAGTAGCTGACAGCGTGTGAATGAAAGAGCTTTATAGAAGTAACGAGTGTGAGGTAAGCAAGTGTCATATTGTCTTCTTTGAAGTGAAAATAATTATATTATTTAGTAGAAATTACGAAGTTTAAGGACATAGAAGTTTTCGAAATGCACAGGTGAAACTTTTAAAGGCATATTTCTCATTTTTGTGCAATGTCAATTAATAAACAGGACGTCTTCTACAATGTTTATCTGCATATTTCGAAAAAGCTTTTAAAATATCTCATAAATATCATGCTTGTAGGAAAGTTCCGTTGTTTCTTAGCGTTCTATACGAAGAACATTATTTAAGGTTTTTGCATTTTGCTGTATCAGAAATGTTTTGATGGTACCTTTGGTACCATAAGGCACATACCTAGTGTTATTGTTTACTGTTATTTATATTGAATGGCGTTATTTAGACTGACGTTATTTATACTTTCAACACGAAGTTACATTGCATGCTTTCTCTATGTAAACCAAATATTGGGTCGCGATCTCTGACATTGCTCTGTTATACACTAAAGCATTCATGCTGTGAAAAATAAGCAATAATCATATTTGATATAATTTCTTCGATAGAATAAGTCGATACCTTCCGAAAAATATCTTTGACGTCTGCTGACGTGTATTGGTAGAGATGGTAGATTTTCGCAATTGGAAAAAATGCGAAATAATACCAGACGCTGAGAGAAATTAGTAATTGTATGTTTTGACTGTCGGTGCAGTATATTTCTGAAGGTTTTCAATTTGCGGTGAAGTGCTAAATTGGGAACAAAGTGCGAAATGATCGTGAATCTGCCATATATTTGCTAAATATTATTTTATGTTTTACTTGGTGTTTGCTAACTAGAGCACAACACAAATGTTTGAAAACATTTAATTTGACAGTTGTCACCAGTGCAGAAGCTCAACGATTTTTCATTCACTATACTGAAGTTTGTACTGAAAGAAGAAATAGGTTAAGCCAAATGCGCCAACATACAGTCAGTTAATTTTCCGCTGAGTGTGTTATATATGGATAGTAGTTTATCATATAAATTAATTTCATTTAACAAAATACTTTTTAAATTTATTTAAATTTAAACATTTTTAAAACAATGTTAGTGTTGAATAAGTATTTACAAATTACAAAGACTGTCCTTTTCTTCTCCTTTGAATAACGTTATACATAAGCATGTAGTTTTATACGTCAGGAATAATTGATTTGCAGGATTTAAATTATTTCGTTAAATATTTGTTGAAGGTCTCAAATGGCGAAATATTAGTTTTCTTATTTTCTATTTTGAACAAATGCTACGAAATACTAAATTTTTATTTTTTAAAGTGCTATTAAAGGCACTGAATTAAAGGCCTTGTATTCAAAATGCGAATATTTTTTTTTAATTAAAAGTTCTAAATTGTACCATCACTATGTAATCACGCCAATAATTTTCTACACTCTCCTTCACTCACTGTATTTCTGTATAGTTCTGTCTCTGTATAGAGTTCTGTAAGGGTTTTCTGATAATAAGCGACGTTATGGAGCGCTTGGCTAGTAAAAGGCAGTGATTTTTAAATGGAATGGTTCGTTTCCGTGCTATGTGGATTATTGTTTTCCATACTATTCGAATACTGCGCAGCTTGTAATCTAATTGCGCATAATCTAAGTGAACTTAAACTTTGTAAAAGTTGTTAAGTAAACTTTGTAAACGTTTTGCCTCTAGCATTATTTTTAATAATTGTTTTTGTTGCTTCATAATGCTTTACTAGAGTTCTGTAGAAAACAAATTGAAAATAGATGTCTGGCAAAAATATATTACTGACAAAAGAATTAAACCGGTAACAAAGTTCATTTAAAAAAGTTATATGTATCCATCACGCACAAATTTAGGTGCATTCAAAATGCTCAGCTGTGCTCGAGAACAAAGAAAGCATAGTTGAACTGAACAGTGCAGTGGCTTGCTTAGAAAACTTCCCTATCAGAGAAGCAAAATATAAACCATTGCATCCTTGAAGACTCGCCACAAGCGACTCAACAGCTCATGACCTTATTAGGATATATTTTTTTCTTTTCGCTTCGAGCTGCGCTTTACCAACTTGCTAGGAATTGTTATATTTATTGCAAACTGTATCTATTAACAAATAATATCCAGAGCCAGATTAATAATTAACTGCAGGGGACATGGCTTAAGCATGGCTTAATTGGGAAGCCTCTGTAGGTACAAATTTTTACATGTTCAATATTGAAACATTGAACATGTCAACAAAATTAGCTTGTAAATTACAAATATTAGTCATAAAATTTAATATTGTACAATAAAATATCAAATTAAATAAATTAAAACATGGGCTCGTATCATTTGTGTCCCACATGAAGGGATGTTGGTACTGAATAATTAATCAATCGAAGACTACACTGATCAACAAAGAAGAAAATGATCTATTTTAATATGAATGCATAATATGAATTGCTTGCCATTTGTATTGTATAATTTTATACTAGCTGAAGTGGAGTATGTTGTACAACTTAGTCTACTAAACCAGCACTTCTCGCCGCTCAGGCAAGGGAGAAATACATGGTGGAAGGACGATGGTAAGTTACTGGATTTTGACGGAAATCTTTCGGTGAGCAGGGGTAGTATGTAAGAGAAATGTAAGGATAATTGTACGTAATTATAATACGCAAAGTTTAGGCAATCGAAATAAACTATAAAATTCAAAGGACTACAATAACTTTAAAGCTTCGCGATTGGTTACTTCCTTCGTTAGGTCATTTGGCTGAAAGAGAGAACACCGTACAACCTAAGGAAGACGTTCAAAAGGGCACTTCGCTGCGCTGGCGAAGGGGTCATACACGGTGGAGGGGACGAGGGGTAGTCAGGCAGGTTTGAGGGGTTTCTTTCGGAGGACGAGGTAGTGAGCAATATACATAACATGATACACAATTCTAACAAGCAAGGTATGGGCGATCTAAATAAATTTAAAAAATGAAACTACTAAATTAATGCTGATGTTTCGTGATTGTTGCTTTCTGCGTTAGGTCATTCCACGTCTTAGAATCTTAGTCGGAGCTTAATCACTAGGGAAAGTATATTGAGTTACAAATTATGGTCGTGAAAGGGATAATAAGGTTCTGAAAATACATACAAAAATGTGCTGCTGAAAAAACTGTAGTAAGGTTTGTAGTAGTAAAGTTTGTAGTAGCTGCTGAAAAAAAAATCCGTAGTAAGTCCATAAGATGTGATTCATATTGCTTTATCCAACACTGTATTAGATAGAAAACAGTTAAACAATTGCCAGTACTGACTGAACTCATTTCTCCCTCAGATCGCGAAGTAGAATTTACCTCCCTGTAATCCGGCCAAACTGCACCCGCAGGAGCATTTGCCGGTGTGAGAACCTCGGTGCTCTTGCGGAAGAGGCAACTTCCCCTGACTCCCCTCTCCTTTCCCCTCCAAATCCACTAGCGCTGCCAGTCTTCTTTTAGTTACACGGCGACACGATGGCAAGGGAAAACATTTTCCTCAGATCAGATGCAAGTGCACTCCCATTTAAATGTCCTGATTTGTCTGCCTGGGCAGTATTTTAAATCCAGTGGGGAAAGAGTTACTGTTGCAGCAACACTATTGAAATTTTAATTTGACTTTACAGTTGCAGATTGACATTTTTTTAAATTAACAAATACATACATGCGCGATGCGGGATTCGAAACGCGATCCGGATCGACAGACCGTTGTTGCTGGCATATATATTTCTGGTGGTTTACGTAAAGATATTTTAATATTAATTTAATATTGTTGACTTCTGATTAAATTATATTTTTAAAAGCTGTTCAAGAAGAGAAAAAATACATTTTGCTATCCAATTGCTTAAAAACTCAGAAAAGAATAATGAAAAAGGCGCTGAAGCACCAAAAACAGGGAAAAGTTGGAAAACCGTGGTAATCTCACGAAACTGTGCAAGAAGGTGCTGCAAATGGTGTTTATTTCACTTCATTTCATCCCCAAATACAAATATTAAACTTTTCAGTATGAAAACTGCTATATTTTTGAGAAGGTGCCGCACTTTAAAATTATTCCCTGGTCATCACTATTGTCGGTAGAATCAGAAGTTACACAGCGGTAACTTTGCAGTTTTATTTTTTGGGTAGGTCGGGGTTCCTGTCAAACGGATTAGCTAGGTTTCTGTCGAACAGTCAAGTTTCTTGTGCTCTTCTCATTCTTTTGATTTGTGATAGTTGAATGCTCGTGTTACGATGAGAGTAAATGTCCTCATACATGGTGCTGAAAGGGGTGTTGGACACGATGAAGTGGATTCAAAAGCATGAATTGATGGCGTCCGGATTTGCTTGTACAATGTGAAAATGTCCTAAGAGGTTGGTCTAGTAGAATGAGTTATGTTTTAGCTTCGAGTGGAAGAGAAGTAAGAAAGAGGTAATTTATATGCGTAAGTGTTCAATGTGGTTTTCGATATGCAAAATAAATAAAGATTCTTTCCTATGATTCGATATGTCTCCAACTGAAACGAACCGTGAAGAAATCGTACTTTAGTTATTATTCATTTATTTAAAAATGATTTTCGTAATTTTAGAGGGAGGGCCTACGGAGACCCCTATTTCCTCCAATTCTCCGTCCTCTCTTCCCACTCCCCGTCTTATCTTCTTCTTCTTCCCCTCCCCCTCTTCTCCCCGCCCTCTCTTTTACTGCCCATCCCACCCCTTTCTTCCACTACCCTAACCCTCTGCCCCTCCAGTTCCTCCGCTCGTTTCTCATTATCAACTTCAAATACCAAATACCCCTGTAAACAAGTATTTTTCTCTCCAGGTAGAGGTGGTTTGGGGATGATAGAAAAACAATAAAATCGAATCTGCATTTTATTTGCCAATGCAAATGTGTGGACTATTACTTGGCAACGAAAATTTGTACTCCCTAAATATTGTCAAACATGCTTGCTGGTATCTTCATAAAGAAATCAACTACTGGATAGGTTAAGAAAACATGCGCAGATTTTATTTCCCCTTACAACAATTTTTTGCTCTATTTGTCGATAAAAAAATTGCTAAATTACATTAAATAGACCCCCTAACGCAAAAACGTGGATAACTAAACTGAGACCACGAGAAGGAAATTGCATCTTATTAATTAATATCTGTGTAATTTAGGACTCACCTGGATGGCCGAGGTCGCTAGAGCGTATGCCGACTCAGCGTTTCGGTCTTAAGGGTCGGGGGTTCGAGTCTCGCCGTGCGCATGGTTGTTTGTTCCTTGTACGTGTTGTCGTGGAAGGCCTTGTGAGTCAGCTGTCCACTGACCTAGGAGCCTGCAGTGTAGCTATTGTAAAAGGTTTGTGTCCCCATGAGGGACACGGTGGGTACGCGGTGTGGATAGTCGAAATCAACATCCCGGGAAGCAGGAAAAAGCCCCCAAGAAGGAAAAATTAGGACTCCGTTGACACTTCGCTACGCGTGTCAAGGTTGTACAGGGTCCGGCCATCGGCCCTAATATAAAACGATCTTGAGTCCGTAAAATGCATAAATTTCAATGCACATTATGCCAAACCTTTACATTTTCTTCACACACACACACACAATAATTGTTCTTTCTTTGTGCACACTGTTCGTTAAGAAATTTCAAACATCGCCCCTCACTGAAAAGAAATTCAAGAGAAAGTTCTCTCGTGGCTCAGTAGCGAAGTCGATTGCCTTTAACCATTGAGTTTCCAGAATCTATTCCCGTAGAAACCCCATAGAACCTCATGTGAAATTTGTTACGACAAAACGAGTTTGCATGCTTCACAGGGGCTAGTCCAACCCTTGTGAAATGTCCTAAACCCTACCCCAATCCTAATTCCTTCCAAATTCTGGCCGCTGAGTAGTGACGCAGGGGCGCGTAGTAGGCGTGTACGCCGAGATGCTACTTGGCGGTCCTCTTGACAATTGACTGCCACGAGACGTGACGGATATGATATATTGAAATATTAATGGAGGATTACTCCCGCGCTGGTATTACTTTGGAAGCACAAGGCGCTGAACGCCCCCCAGGGCTTGGAGACGCATTGCGTCAATTGAAGACGCAACAAATAAAAAAAAATACAACGCGCATTCAAACTAAAGAACGCACGTCCCGCCGGTTCCTGTTCTTCGCTTTCATTCGCCGGTTTTTTGGCATTACCAGTCGATTCATAAAAGCGGGCATTGTTAAGGGATACGTAAAATAAATATTTAAATAAATGTCCAAATATTTACGCGACAGACACATTATGTATGCAGAATATTAAAAAATCCGTATCTTTAATTATTCTAGAGCTAGAGGAAAGCTAGAGCAAGAGGAAAAATATATTTTAAAAACAACTTAATTTTACAATAGTTTTACCTTAGGTTTTTTGAAGTTAATTTCAAGAGTTCGTGATGTTTTGCCGTGACGTAAATTTTTTATTACTTTCTCAGCTTCAATTATTTAGATGTCTGTGGGTTCGATTATTGCAGTTCTACGATACATTACATATTACATGGGGGTATAATAGGGCACCATGCGTCGGGTCAGGTGGGGGTTGCATTTCCTTTGGTGTCCAAAATGCAAGTCCCTTGTGTAATGTTTTGAGCTGCGTTTGTTCGGAGGTTTCAGTTATGTTTTTTTGATACAAAACTGTCGAACTATTACTACAGTCCTTGTGTGCGTATACTGTAAAGGAATCAGGTTTTGTCACGAGATACGAGCTATTGTCTGTGCATCAACGTGTCTGTGCATGAATTACACGATAACTAAATCTAGTTTGAAGCGAATTATTAATATTGAAACCTTGTAAACACAGTTTGTATCTGTTAGTACCGTATGTAATTTTAGAGATATTGACACAAATTTGTTTTTTTAAATGGTAGTGTATATTTTTTCTACATCATTCTAGAGTTCTTTAAAAATTAAATGCAATGATACAAATATTGTTAATATTCGAAAATTATTTTTTGCAAAAACAGTGTAATTAGGACTTCGTAAATGCCATGCCGTTGCGCACGAGGACAGCTGACCTTGCGCGCCGCTTACAAATGTGCATCGCGATCGACGGGAAACAGAGCGCATGACCTGAAACTAGTGAATTTTTTGTGCGCTGCCATTATTCGAAACGTTTAATATAAGCATGTAATTTTGAATATTGGTATTCTCTTTTTTTTCATTTTCTCATTTTTTTTGTTTTCTTCGTTAAGAATACCTTTAGTAATATTTTATTCTGTTTTGAATTATTTAGATTTTAGTCAAAAAAACAATAAAACTGAATGTGACGTATGAGGGAGAAGGTGATCTGCGCACGTTTTCTTGAGTTCCAGAATCCCTTCTATCATTATTAACTATAAACTGTTGAAAGACGAGTTTCTTAAAAAAATAAAAAGAATAAAAAAATTTAGAAAAGGACATGAGTATTAACATTTGAAAAACTAGTCATTTTCGTTCCAGAGATATAGCACTCTTATTTACAACGGTAAACGACCTGCACATTTAATTTTTCTGCATTGCTAAATCAACTAACTTTGCTGCATAGTAACTCGCTCTTACGTTTTACTCCTACGTACCACTACAAGCAAAGGGAGGGTTCAATAAAACTGAGCACAGTGAAGCTACATTAATGTCCAGAAGCAAAACAAAAGGCCATCTTTCCATTTGCTAAATGGATCAGGGGAACTGGACAAATTCTAATCGAGATGGGGAGTCATTCTCCCGGAAGCAGAAGTACATTATTTGTTATAAGAATTAGTTTAAAAAAATTTACAATACAAATGTAAACTAATTCATTATATATCAATGTTCTATTAAAATAAACATTATTTTCCTTTTTGATGAGCAGTATGTTTCTAATTGAATGGAAACAGTTATGCAGCAGAAAAGATTTTACTTTCAACTTAAATTTGTGCACCGAATTCTATTGTTTAAGGTCTTCTGGCAATGCGTTGTAAAGTGACGTATGTGGATTTCTGGTAGTGAACTGTTGGTACTGAAACTTGATGAACGTCCTTGCCCGTCAGCTGTCCTTGCCCCTTGCGGCATGGCGTTTATCAAGTCGTAATTGTCAAGTTTTTGCCCGTTTTTATAAACTGCTTCAAGCTGATGCAGTTTATAAAAAATGAATTCTCCAAAAAGGCTCTTAATTTTTTTCTTTATTCCCCCCACCCCCACGGATTGAGCGACGAAAGCTTAAATATCACAGGTATCATTTTCGTTGGAACTCAAAATCATCGAAATTTAAATATAATGCGAGAAAGTATGTGCTGTTTTAACACGATAGTAAATTTCTTTGAATCAAAATATTCCAATCTTACACCATTATCTATAAACATTCTAGAAATTACTTGCATGGATTTTATAGTGCCTATAAATGCCTGCATTAGGGATAATTGCTTTTTCTAACATTTGGAACTTGAAATGCCCATTTTCAGCTCTCCGTGATTTTATATATTTTGATTTGTAATGTTTATGATTGTTTTGAAAAATCTCGGGGCGATTATTTTTTTAAAACAGATCAGTTAGAAACGGCGTAATACTCGTATTGTTTAGGCTATCCGGGTCGAGCCGCGTCTTTGTCGTGGTGGCTGACGTTTCGGCCAATATGCTGTGGCCTTGCACAGTGTGTACTGCTCAGCTCTTCCCCAATAGCGTAGGCAATAGAAACTCCGGCCGCGGAAGAATACGCAATCATATGGCGTAAAACTTGTCAGAGCGTCTGCCGATCTTTGCCGTTGCTATAACTCAGCAAGGAGAAGCCACGTGGCGAATTTGATACCGTGCAGCATATCCTTATGTACTTCGCCGAAGACAGTCAAAACAATTCAGAGAACAGAAATGCCCTAGTCTTTTCGATCATCGCTATCGTTCGTGAACTGCCTGTACCTTTCCAGCAACACAATTACAGTTAAACCCCTCTGAAGGATTCCCCTCATTAACCAATCACCCCTCTCAGCGACCGATTTTTCCGGAACGGACACGTAAACCAAACTATTGCATGCAAATCGTACCCGTGTTAACACACCAACCCCTCTCTCCGACCGCCGTCCAGCCCCTTAATAGCATTTTTTTACATTTTCTCCTTTTAAGAGACTTTCAGGAAAATTGTAAGAATACAAGATACCGGATAATCAGATAAAATAAAAATCGGCGACATTGTAAACGGCATTCAGGCAACATGCCGTGCGCCCGACTTCAGTCCTCCAGGAAGTCGGGGAGTGTGGTGGAGAGGATTCCGGAAATCGTGTAACAAAGGTGTGGCCCCAGCTGCCCGCTCCACTTCAGTTTCATTTCTTCTAATATGACGACGGATATGAAAGAGACCTAACGTTTACTTCTTTGAATTACCAGAAGTCTTTATCTCCCTTCTTGGAGAACATCTAGAACGGTAGAATGTCTAATGTCTGAAAGTTACGGTTATCAACTTGCCCTCCAATCTTCGGGTGTTAGGGTTGCATTCGAAGTCTGTGACAACACTTAATCAGGATCCGTCACTTGACGATTATTTTTTTATTGTGCGAAGAAAATTATTGAAATAGGATTAACGCTTTTAAGTTGTCTTGACCCTTCGTGACTTCACGTGGTTAACGAATTCGGCTAGCGATGCCGATTTCGCGGTCGTGGGCATTCAGTAGAAGCTTCCCAGCATGTGCTTGGATGACTGAGGGGAAAACCACGAAATCCCCCCTCCCCGGCCAGAATGGCTGGCACGTCTTGAACCAGGGCCTCGCGAAAGACAAAGCGTGTTTCGTTCTTAACCACCTCGCTCAGTATGAGCGTGATACAGGGCTAAAAATATCTACCACTAGCTCGACACTGTTTTTGGTGTTGGAGAGATCTTACAATGTACGGGATGTCCGGGAGGGGACGTCAAAACTTCGAAAAGAAGTTCTTAAGATTATTTTAAACATATTGTCTAATAAACTATTTATTCTGAATGGCTGACCCGCAACAAGCACTAAAAACTTGGTTTAAAAAATGCTTTCTAGGCAAAACTTTGCATTGCAGAAGCATAGAAACACTTCAGAAACATGTAAATTGTAAATTGTTCGTTATTTATAAAAATAAATTAATGTGTGTTCAGAAAGAAAAATTAACGGAAAAAATAGTCGATATGTGTAAATTGGGTGAGTTTTTAATTCTAGGTTTGTTTTTCTTGAGTGCTCAGTCATTCTGAATATACAAGTAGTTTATTGGGCAAAATGTGCTTAAAATTGTCTTTAAAGCTTATGTTAAAATTTTGGAGGTCTCCTTCTCAGACACTGTGTATACAACGAAGCTTCCATCTTTTTCACTCAATTTCACAATCTGATTTAAACTTTCTGTACACAGATGAGGTGGCGTCCCAACCACCCAACCCTTGAATGAAAATATTTTTCGGGAACAAAGTTTAATTATTAAAATAATAAATTTTAAGGAGGAATTGTTTTTGGTCGCCACTTGCCTCTCCCTGGTTTGTCAGAAAAGTGTTTGTGATAGTGCTAATATCATTAATAAGATGGACTAGTTTATACTACCTAGGCTATAATTACAATATTGTCAACTACTCGGTTGGCTTGGTGAACTACGCGTCGCACAAGGGTAGAGTCACCCTCGGCTATCTACTCTGTATATTCTCCTGGATCATCAAATGAGAAAGAAGGTTTATGAAATTACATTTTTTTCAATGCAAGGAATTGTTCGTACTATAGTACAGCGCGCTAGGAACATTTCTCCACAGTGGCACCTTGCTGGTGAGACTGCCATCAACAGAAATTATGTTCCTAGCACAAGCTGCAGCTTGTAAAAAGTAAACTGCTTATGCACCACAATAAGGAGATTCTGGAAGTTGTCTTTCACTTGTTCCCTGGTGATCTGCTCGTTACCAACATCAATGAAATTTTTAATACGAGGCCCTGAATCGGTCCAGTACGGAGAGACTTTCCTGGCGCCCTGTATCGTCATTGAAATCTATTATCTGAATGATTGCTGAATCTGAACGCTATTAAGCAAGCCCCGATTAACCGAGCCATAAGAAAAGTAACTAAATACTTTATTGCAAATAATTCGACTCAGTCTGCGATTGTAGGGAATTTCATATTTTCCCATTGCATAATCAGTTAATCTTCTGATCGAACATTGAGTTTGTCGTTGGTCATTGCAAATCTGTTTTAGTTGCCCCTCTGTGAACGCGGTATACCTGATTAATTCATTTATATTGGGGTTGTAATTTGTATTTTGACAGTGTACGCAATCCCAAGCAAAATGTTGTACACAAATCTTTATCAAATGAACTTGGAGTTCTACATACGTGAGGTAACTCCAACCAAATGGCCTCGGATACTCGCCAGTCAACTGTACAAAATAATATTTGATATCATAAAATTTAAGGTTTTTTGCAAAATAGGCAAATGTAGATTGTTGACAAATGTTTAATGAAAGAAAAATTACTTCCATACATTAAATATGTATGATTTATTGATGATGATGATGATGATGATGATAAAGATAATTAAAAGAAGGCCTAATTTAACCCTAGGATTTTCGATACTACCATATTAAAATGTTATCTGCACAATAAAATATTTTTAGACACTTTATAGGAGTAAATTTTGTCTACTTTAATTTTGTGTTGGATATAATTTTCGGGAGAACGGATTTTTAGAGAACTGTGAAAAAAAAATCAGATTCACCTACTCTTGGCTCATTCCCAGCTCATTTCCCAGCAGGATTGTTAGTGTGATGCATTGTGTATCCAAACATTTGATTGGAGCCTTATGGAGTATTGTCCTCTTTTCCTATCCAGTACCATTTTACATAAGACTCTTTCTACCGCAAACTGCGTTGCCAACTCACGAGGCTTGGGCTTGTTCGGCTCGTCCATCCTGTTCCACTTGTAAATATTTAACATGTTTACTCAATGATAGCTTCAATTGTGATGATCTTAGACAATTGAGTATTTAACCGTTATTCCCAGAACGTTTATGAATACGATATTTATTTTGTAATTGAGTTTGATCGTTTAATTTCGCAGAAATAAATTATAAACGATTACTTCTGCAGTTTGACGTCCTTAAATTTTCACAAGTGAGAAACTTTATAATTAAAGAAAAGCATGGACATCTAGCAGATGAAATGACAAGGTAATTGGAAATTTTAATAAGAGTCCAACCACATTTCTGTAAGAATTTTGGTTCTTGAGTTACGCCGTAAGAAAACAGTATTTCGTGCGCCTTGAACGATAATTTCATGTCGTTTGGTTATCTTTGATCCTTCTTAGCTTTTTTCAGCTGGCGAAGTGAAGAAAAATGGAGTGTTTAATTTTGAATTTCACTTACTAAAAACGGAAAAATTGGCTTTCAAATGCAAAGATGTGGCGAATTTTAACTGGACATTCAAAAAGAATATTATGCGTAGTTCGCATAAAGGCTTGCAGTATCTGATACCATCCATGCCATCTCACCTTCGCGAACGGGCATTTTACATAAAAACATAAATATGTGAATAAATTAGAAATGTAAAATGACACAAGACCGAAAATTAGTAACATTCATAGATATCATTCGTGCGAAGCTTTCGTCTCATTAGTGTTTCATGAATAAACTCACCTCAGTTTGGACCTGTTTTGCTATTGATATTTCAGTTTTAATTCTAGTTTAAAGGTCTGTTTTTTACAAATATTTAAATACATATTTTTTATAAAAAATTCTTCAATTTCTAATATTAAGCCATCCATTTAAAATGTTTTGAAGTGATTTTGTTACAGTGGTATGCCAATTTTCGCCAGGCTTATAGTGCAAATGCACCACAATATTTACAGCACCCGTTGGTTGAAACCCACAACTCTTTTCAAATTTTGAAGTGTAATGGAGTATTAGGAATAGTGTTGGAGGCGTTTCGCATCGTGACCTTCCATGACTCCCGCGCTTACTGCAGCGCGCAAAGTTGCACCGGCAGCGCCTGAAACTTGTATCAATCAGTGCCATATTTCTAGCACGTTTGTTCTTTCACCTCTGATGACAATTGTCATATACCCTGGTCTCTTTAGTTTCAAGGGCCCAATAACACGCATTATTAATAATTCTACGGAATTCATTTGTAAGGATATCGTAAACCAATACTATTTGTAAGAAAACTGAAAAATGAACATACATACGGTGCACTTGATGACATTGTTGAAATTATAAATAAAATTCTCTTAAAATATTTTTTTAAATACCCTAATTGCAAAGAAAAAGGAGGTCAAAAGTTTGTTCAAAACCTGTTTTGATGTACAACTCAAGCTATAGGATATGTTACTGATGTAATAAAGGCTTCTTACTTTCATTCAGCTTACAAACTATTGGTTTCGGTGTTTTTTTAACAGGAAACCTCTATTACGTTGTCGCGTAATCGGCCGAACCAACAGTGGCGCTGAAAGGCAGCACAGGACCCTTAGATTGTATACAACGGCTGACATTGCAATTTCTGAACAGTGAAATCAAATAGGCAACTCGTAAATATTACTTGAAGCAAGAAATATTAAAATCAATGAAATAAGCGATAAATACTTCAAAAAGCTGGGAAGGGGTATGAAATACGTTATTAGGAAAAATCGAAGAAAAATGGGGAGGGGGAGTTACAAAATGGGTATGTTCCCTTTATTATAACATAAAGTTAATACACATTTCATTGAAAGTCTACCAGTGATGGTTGGCACTCCCCTTCCTTGAAGAGGTCTCCTTAAACCGTCTCCACTTGTGCATAATTCGCCTCCAAGCTCTCTTCAGTGAACGAAAGAACGCCACGGCAAATACACAAGAACATATGTTCATCGCAGTTTTCCCGCCGAACTGCATGCTCTGGTGTCAGTTTCAAAGTCTCGGCTTCATCAAAACACTGCTCCGAACGCCATATTTCCTTATTGTGTCTTGTCCCGCTATTTTCTTACTGATCTCGGGAAACTTTTTTAGGGATTCATCAGAATAATTACGATAGTCTTCCTCTGACCTTGACGTAATGCTTTGGCATTTTGAAACGCAACAAAATGCTCAAAACTGAGAAAACCTCGAGAAGGCAACCGAAACCTTATCACCCTAATCACTACCTTTAAGGTTCTGTTATATCTCAAAGAGAATCGTTGTTCAACAATATGTTGGTGGTATCTCATGATCAAGATATATTGTAACTAATTTCTCATCAACAGAATAATTAAGGTTATCCCTAACTATTGCTGCAATTGAATTCGGTGAAATTATATCAAGAAACAGCAACAACAGTATCAATATCCCCGAGGGTCACGGGGGGTATTCAGTGTGTCCACCACTTCATTTGCATTTATTTATTAATTCATTTTAAGTCAAAAAGTTAAAAACTTTGATATCAAGCGGGGAGAAGAGTACATTTTATTAATTTTCGGTACTTAAATTAATTACAGTAACTTTAAATTAATATTACAGTACTTTATTTTTTCGATGCTCTTTATAGTATCTGATTGTATAGAAAGTTATGCAGAAGAAACAATTATACTTGAACTTTTACTACTTGGATCGTTTCATGTCATCTGGCAAGGCCTAAAATTATATACATACGTCAAATCGAAGGGAAATTAACACATCAGATTGAAGCAAAATGAACTGGAAAAAATCCTTCCAAGAAAAATTTATGGAGGTAGAACTATTAAAGGGGAATTGACATTACCAAAAATAAATTGTGATTAACCTGAAAAAGGGTCATCATGTAGATAGATCTATGAATATATTTTGGTCTGTTTTTAGACAAATTTTTCGCTGCGACATCCTTTTCCCAAAAAGCTAAAAATAATTTTTTAATCGATTTACGTACTTCTGAATAGAATTAGAAATAAAAAAAATAGCGATGGAGAAACGCTTTTTAATCGAACACAATGTGAATCGTGTAAATTGGATGAAATGGAGAGTCGTAATGTGAAATGTGGCAAAATATTCAGTCCCCCTCACCCTCCCGCGCGCGGTCATCAGGGCGTGGATAAAAAATGTCCTCATGTGTTTCGCTTGCCAGGCAGCTGGGCTTCTCTAGTGGGTTGGCTGAGATTCGTCAGCTAATGTATTCAATGTTTTCCGCATCTCAATATTATCTTTTCATGCATTATCACACTAATAATGCTATAACAGGGAGGTACTTCGAATCATCTGTAAAGAAGTATAAAACGATATTTTTCTTGGAAAATTGTACATCGCCAAATCATTCCATATTTCTTCCCTGACTATTTTCTGTGGTCTGGGCTAGCTATTCGGGCTTGCCACTTAGTCGTGCTAGCTGTCGTATATCGCCGGGCAAAGCACATAAAAAAAAATTTTCTCAATTTTTCATTTTCCTAATTGTACATCCGTAGTATATTTTAAGAATATTAAATAAGATTAAAAAGTGGACAATTTTCCTTAAATTTGGAGCACTTTTCAAGAAAATGACGTTTAAGCGTTACTTTATTAGCGATATTTGAAGTTCTTTTTCACACAGAATTTTGTCGACAAATAATTTTGTCATTTGAATCACTGTAGTCCATAAGTGTGATAGTTTTTACAAATCGCTGGAAATGTGCATATTAATGGCATAAGTCATAAAAACAATACGTTTGTGTAATTTTTCATCATAAATGGTATAATTAACACTACCCGTTGGCAAAGTTCGAAGAAAAAATTTGGTGCTATTTTTGAGAAAATGGTATCTAAGCGTTTCTGAAAATGTAGAATTTTGAACTCTTCATACAGAAATCTTGAGTTTTCGAGAAACGTTATAACATTTAAAACACATGTACTTGTAAATACAGCAGTGCTAACAAATATCCACTAGGAAAAATTAAAGTGAGAAAAATTTAAATCTCTTCCATTTTTGAAAAAACAAAAGTATAGAACAAAATGACGTGAAATAAACGTAGTACATATAGCACTATCACTACCAAAAATAAAGAACAAATTGCAGCAGTTTTCGAGAAAATACTGTTTTTGTTATTTTGTCAAATTGCATATATTGCATCCAATATTGCGCGAAAACTATTGAAAATTCATAAATATGTGCGTGAGCTTAATAAAAGAACTAATTATGGACAACAAATTTCTCTTGACGGAAGAATATCTATTTTCAATAAGAGTCATTCCACGTCAAATCGAACAGTTTGTTTTCGGAATTGATTGGAACTCCTTGAATGTGTTCTGAGTGTAACTAAATAAGGCTTCAATGTTTTGGTTATTATTTAACTAAATTATTTTGGAATTTATGCCGCATGCAATTTTCCGAAAAACTGCTCGCACTAACAAATAAAAAGTTTTATTTCTCTTGCCACATTGATCGTACAGAATTGAAATTAGTCTCAAATAAAAGCTTCAAACACAGTTATTTAAGTTTATTTAAAGTTTGATTTGATTTTTAAATATCAATAATTCAGTAAATCTCGATTATAAACTCAATTTTATAAATTTCGCAAAAGTATTTTTCTTTTTTTGGAAAAAATATTTTATTCTCAGTTTAATGACCTTCAAATGTGCAAAACTTCAAATTGGGGTATTTGTAAATAACGTAATTTATAAATATTAATAGAACGCGTGCGCCCCCAGAGTGTACTGCGGTAATGTTTCAATATTAGTACTACTTCGATCAGTGAGATCGGAATGTAATGTGGAGTCTGCATAATCTTTAATCATTTTTACATGTCTAGGTTATTTTTAAACCTGTAGCGTTGGTGGACTGTACTTTTTTCGTTTGTTATTGGTAACTATCTCTGAAAATTGAAGCCCTCATTCTGTCATTGGCGGACCCAGGGTGGGCAATTCATACGGCTCTACCAGACGTAAACAGAGGCCCGTCTTCGAAATCCAGATGAGAGCCCTCGTCAAGGTATCTGCCGTTTAACTTTTCGTGAGTTCGGTCCCACTACAGCCGCGTCAGGACGAGACACAAACTGCCCTGTCAGGCAGAGCCAATTTTATTTGTTATAAAGCCCTGTCTCTATGTGCAGCATGTGTAAACCTTGTTTACTGCAGGTTAATCTGCTAACTCAAGGAGTAGGAACGAATACAGACACAAATTTGGGGAAGAGAAATTCAAAATATTTTGGTCGAATTTGTTACAGATTTTGTAAAATGTCACAGGCTACACTCGGCTCATGTTGTGGTATGATTTTATTTGTTTTAATAATTATCCAAAAATATTTTTGCTTGAAGGTTTCGTGACTGTTTAAAATTAATAGTTGCTGAATAAAGTAGGGGGGGATTTCTCCCATTTCCCTCCCCGTGGATCCGTGCCTGCAATGAGTACCTTTAGGCATTATTCTGTACTTCTGTGTCAAAGAACGTAACCATTACTCTTAACTAAAACCCGGAATTTCATAGATTTATTTTTCGAAAATACGTATACAAAAAGGCGTTTATTCTGGCTAAAGTATGGGTTGCATAAAGGCACGTAAACCATGAAAAATCAATATTTAAGTGGAAGAATTGTAAAGAAATTAATAATTTAAATTATTTTTTTTTCGAATTCTAAAATTTACACCAGCACTTACATGGAAGGAATCAGATTTTTTTCTTGGTCATCTTGTGATTGCACATGACCACCCGATATGATCATAAATTTGTTTCGTTCGTGACGCTCTCTATTAAAAGCTATTGTGAACTCCCTTTTTGAATTTTGGAATGGCGTTAGCGAAACGGCAATTATAGTTTTCTTTATTCTTACTAGTGTAATCGCCAGCACTGAGAAAAATCGCATCTTATTTCACCCAGACAACTCTGTCCTCAAGAGATGAGAGGTCACAGACAATAGATACGGTCCTCCGTGATGGGGTCCCTCGTGAGCACACACAGCTTCTCTGTATCAATGAAAGAAATGAAAAATCTTGGCTCCTATCTTCCTTTCTCATTTTAGAACTATCTGACTAAACAGGTACCAAATCAGAGACAGAACGCGACAGTGCCTTCTCCTAGACTTACAATAGACTTAGAAGTACAATATGTTTCCAGCAAGATCGAGATTGTCAGGAGAGAATCAGGAAAATAACGGAAAAAAAATGCAAAATACTAACGTACAGATCAATTAAAATTATATATAATGGGCCGTCGATAAATTACGTAACGCAAATTTGCAATAATTTGAATATCCCTCCCTCCTGTAACTCATCTGTAACGCGAGCGTGAACCCCTTAATTTCGTTTCGCTTGAGACATCCCCCCTCTCATTTACAGAAAGTAAAAATATATTATATAGCAGTAAAAAATATTTGTATTTGTCTTTCTGTTCAATATGAAAATTTATATATAATTAATGTTAGCATTAGTTGGTAATGCGGACCGCGCCTATCAGTAAAATTGGAGAAAAGTTTTGAGGAAGGATGCTCGAGTGAGAAAAATTCGAACAATATTCCATGCACTGCCATCGTGGACGATACATGGGCGAGAGACTACGGGTGCCAATTTAAATAAATAATGGGTAGAATTTTCTGCACATCAATTTTCAATATTTTCTTCGCAATTAACAGATTCAATCAATATTTCATTAATGAAAAAGTTATATTTGTTGGAACATTGTTTTCATTTATTTATATTTTTAATTTACTTTAACTGTGTGGTGTATAAACTGTATGTTACTGAATAAGTGAAATTATTTCTGCAAATGTTAAGCAATTAACGTAACGCTCCCTCAACACCCCTTCTCGCCAAGCATTACGTAATTGACGAAAAAAAAAACTCCAGACATACACATGTGCCTTTCATGCGACACACGGGGATGGTTAACTCGACACGTGTCATTTTTTAAGGGGGTCAGGTAAAAAATGTAATCCTACAGTCTTTAGGTCATTGTTATTAAAATTTGAACAAAAATCGGTAACACACTCTATAAAAATCAAAGCCACGTAACGTGCACTTTGCGAAAGGCACGCAGAAACTGCGCCACCACCAGTAAGGGCCCGTGGACGCGTGCACCAAGACTGCTATTAATGGTAGTGGCAAAAAACGGAATGGCACTGACCTTCAATATACTCGGATACAAACATTGTGGCACTGGAAGGTCACGAGCTGGAGGAGAGGGGATGTTATTATGCGATCGGGATCATAATTTAAGTTTACGTAGGATCTTTGGGAACATAACAAAGTACTGGCATAATTATTATATTCGACCATTTTGGTTTGATCGGAGAAAATGCGATACCGGTGAAAATTTATTTTTATTTAATAGGTTATTTAATAGTAATAGGACTAAGCTGGGGGATTACGCTCCACTCGTTACTGAATTTGTTAATGATCATAAATAACTAGTTTTTAAACATTAACTGGAATATATTACGAAGATTTTTTTAAGAAGGCCTAATTTTTTAACAGTTTTAATCCTGATTAACGTTTCGAATGTTGAAATTACAGTAATACACGTGTGAAGTAGCACTCGGGAAGATTCAGGAAGATCGTAGAATCATACCAATTTCATGAGCGCATAGTTTCACTCCAACGTACCCGTGTGTTAATATTCAAGATTGCCTTACGCCAAGGAGTTCGAAAAAAGTTGTTTAAATGTACTTGTTTGAATGACCCAGAACAGAACTCTTATTGGTATACTTTATCGCAGATTTATGAAATGCAACGTGCTTTCCCCCAAGTCATGTTTGTTTTTCGTTTGATATAACGCGATCTAACAGAAACCGGAAACTTCTTTTCGGATATTTTACCGATTTTGACACAGAATCAAAATCTGCAACAAAAGTAGTGTTTAATTTAAATTCCAAAAGTCCCCTCTCCACTTTCGTCCACGAATATTTTTGAACTTTTCTGATCAATTTCTTTCATGAGGCCACATTTCGAGAGTTCAATATATCTCGGGCAATATAGTATATATTTCCCGACGTTTCTGTAATACTACACAAATTGCAGAATGTGACTTTTGTGTTAATTCGATAATTAAAATTATATTTTATTAATTAATGAACTTCTTTATTTTTGAGCTTGTAAATTATTTTCAATTTCTCTCGCTTTCCCTCGCAGAGAGATCAATCCCTATTTTCCTGCTCAGCATCCTCATACTATTGGTAAACTATTGCTTCAAAATTGGTATGCAGAGTACACAGTGTGTTTTTTGCAAAAGGCTCGCTGAGTAGATTCAGTGGCAGCATTACCATTTTGTGCAGCGTCAATGACAGACATGGTCTAGAGTTGGAAACCCGACGATGGCTGATTTCCGACGCAAGCAACTGAATAGTGATGTCGAATTCAATCGGTCTGGGGGAGAATTTTAGCGGCCGGCTGCTCTAATCAGTAATTCTCCATGGCTGCCGGAGCAGTATTGCAACGAACTACTCATAGACCACTAGTGTTCTTTTCCTCCTCGTCTTTATACTTGTCCTTGCCTCTCTCCTTACACACACATATTGCATGTATTCTTCTACCAAACATGTACAGTACCGGCAGTGTATAAGCGACTCTGACAGTTCGATGCGCTGTTGCCAAACATAGTGTCAAAGCTAGTCAATTTTGGGTCCGTAGCAATGGTTCAACATAGCCCACCTCGATAAAAAAAATAAAAATGTGAAAGTTGTATCAAGAAACTGAGTTATTTTATTTCAGCAAATAACAAAATTTACGATTAAGCTAGAGAAAGCTTTTGGAAATCCTTTTTTAAATAATAGTTTTAAGTAAAAGTATTTAGTGTTCAAATCATGCAATTTCCACAGTGAGCTTAAAACGCAAAAAAGGTTTGTTTAGTTAGTTTTTAATACATTCATTTGTTAAATGCATGATACAAGAAATGTGAATTTCATTGAAATCTATTTTAATGTTTGCGTCTTTTAATTTCATAGAATCCTACCTTATGAGTAACTAGCATTTTGATTATTTTCCGTATTTTTTCTTGTTCTTGAGAAACTCTTCGTCTTTGGTACCAACATTGCAGAGCTTTGAGACGTTTGACATGTCTTTGTTAGGGCATGTTGTAACATTTTTTGTTTGAAAAGGATTTTTTTAGTCCCGAAATCATTGTATGGTCATTTTTTACTTTGGTTTCAATAAATGTCAGTGGTATAGACAGTTTTGTGAACTGATTATTTCTTATACTGAGTTTTACTGCATTCAATTTATTCCGAATATTATTCCGAATATCATCGCAAATTATTGGCGTAACCAAGAAAGAAATATATCGCAGTGTAAAATGAAGTGGATACGTTTTAAGGCATTTTTAGGTCATAAATGTACTCTTTAAGGCATATTTATGTAGTTTGTAAGACATCAAAATCGTAGCCCTAGTAATGACTATACCTATTTAAGGTAGAAAAAAATAATTGAACATTTTATGAAATATTATACTACTGTATCGCGACTTATAAAATTGCAATAACCATTTCCTAGAGTTCTAATTTTGCCCATCGGGCCCGTTGACTTGCGGGGATCCTGGCGATCGCTGTCTTAACTATGCCTAGCGCCGGCACTGCACATCCTATGCTCATGGTACCACCTACATGGCTGATAAATTAAATCTCAAAACATTAACACTTGCTGACAAGCGATGACACGTCTTCATATATTTTTCATAACTTCCACCACAGCGAACCCACGACTTCGTATGAGTCAGACGAGCGGCAACGCTGAAATGTAAAAATATTATCGCAAGCTGATTGCTTCAGACCAGGTCACATACTTCACGAGGTAATAAACCTGTGCGCAAAGCCTGAGAAAACACAGCAACCCTTTTAAATAAATAACTGGCACAAACCTGAAAGTTTGTGTCAGTTTTTATATTTATGGTACATTAATGTTGCCATTTCTTAAAATAGATTTTAACTCTTGGTGCAGTGGTTGAGAAAAGTAATTTGGGAATTCAAATTTTAAATGTTTATTACTACTTGTGATACAAGTGAAGGGCTCAGTAAAACAAAGGGCTATTAAACTAGTTCTGAGATATTGAGGTTTTTACTAGAAGATTCATTACATAACTGAGAAATCGTGGATCTATAAAATTTTTGTCAAATACTTTTTTTATACATGAGAAAAAAATATTAATATCTTATTACATTTTTGGGGTTTACAACAATTGTTCTTGTTTCACTAGCATTGGTTCTGTCCTTTAAATACCTTCTTTTGAAAGAAAAATACATAATTAGCCCAAATAAATATTCAATTCGAGTATTACAATTAACCAATTTACAGAAATCACAGTATCTATTTCATCATTTGAAAATACCTTGATTGTACACTATTCTCTTTTGCAGTATTTAATATCAGTGCATACTTCGGCTGGCACAAACTTCTGTCTTTTAGAAATATATTCTTCTTCACTATTCCTTGCCTTCTTTCTAACCTTTTTCTTTTGAGTTTTTAGGAAATCTTTTCCTTTTATTTGATGTTTTATGCATGGGATATCAGTCTCATCTCCCATAAACTCAGTAGTTATTGTAACAACACACATTGATTTACTATGATCGTAAGGACATTTTATTTCTATTCACTAGTTAATAGACCTACTAACTAATAAGACAGAAGCTTGGATTCACATTGGGAATTTATTTATTTATTTTATACCAAAAACAGTTGAAACCTGTTTGGGATAGCCCCATGTTCGACTGAGATTTCTGTGAAGCTGATATACAGAATTTTTTTTATACACAGTACACTGGCATATAAGTCCATATTGGATTTAAATAACATATTACACTAAAAGAATAATATTTAAAGTCATACTTAATGCTAATAACTCAATTCCACAAGAAATGTGGGATAGCCTCTTGTTGTATAGAGCCCTTCAAATATTTCTTAATTATCTGCTGTCTCTTTTCAATTTTAATAATCTTATTGGCATAAAATTATTAACTTGATGGAAATGAAGTATTTATCTACAAGAAAATGGAAATGGTTACTGTAAAGAAGGGTTACTTTGGCGTTATTGTATAATATTGCTGACTGCATCCTTCTACAAGCTTTTTGCCGCTCCTTTGCATTGAACCTGCCTAGTTGTAATTACCTGTTGCATTGCAAATTTGAAGTGATCTATTTGAAATGCTGCTCAATAACTTTTTGTATATTTTTGTTTTTGAAGAAAGTAATACCACAGGGTCATTTTTTTACATTCATTACTTTTATATCTGCAATGTGTTTAATATGTTCGGAATTTCAGTTATTATTGTTAATGTGATTGAAATGCTTGTAGGGACTGGGAAATCCAAGAAATTGGCTAAGAGAATGGCAGCTCATAAAATGTGGGAGAAACTTCAAGATGCTCCTATAGCCTCTAGCAACATGCCAACAGGACTGGAAGATGACGATGAGGTAAGTCATACTTTCCTCTTTTTTGGAGGGAGGGGGAGTATTATGTTATTTAACTTGGTAAAAAAAATATTTTTTTTAAAATTTTAAGGTAAACTAAAGTTCTCCATGAGTAACTTTTTGCATTAGTGTACTCAAAAATGACAGTATGTTTCAATGATCTGACTTCCAGTCAATACGGTTCTTTGTTTGGTGCTGGAATCATATCAACAGAGATCTCCCAAATATCTAGAACTAGCAGAGCCCAACAGACATTGTTCTGCCCTTCATATTCATATACTCGTTCCAGTGCACCACAAGTTGCCAATGACTTATGTGAAACAAGGGACTAAGTAAATCAATACAAAGAAATTTACAGCAATCGTATTAAAAAAATAGTCATCATAATTTAATTTTGCTTAATATTGTTTCGATTTTGGTTGGGTAGGAAAGATATTTCACTTCTTGCTATTACATGTTGGAGAAAATATTTGGCAAAATGTAAAATATTTCAGATTTAATCTCAGTTTATAAAATTCAAATCAGCAACTGTTTTTGGTGTCAAGTTTATTTAACATACTGCGCGCGATTGTTTCTTCCACCCGTGGGAGTGGGCGACAATAATTTAAGGAAGAAAGAAGAAAGATCGCACGCAGATTGTGGCCCATTTGTGTGGATACTATTCCGTCATTCGCGTTGTCACGCTTCATCCCGCTCTCCTCCTACTCCCTCTTTACTCCTACACCCTCTCTACTCCTACACCCCCTCTCTACTCCTACCCCCGCTCTAGTCCTACTCCCTCTTTACTCCTACACCCTCTCTACTCCTACCTCCTCACTCCTCCTAAGCCCTCTCTACCCCTAAACCCTCTCTACCCCTAAACCCTCTCTACCCCTAAACCCTCTCTACCCCTAAACCCTCTCTACTCGTACTCCCTCTCTACTCCTACACCCTCTCTACACCTAAACCCTCTTTTTAATATATTATTACTTATGTTATCGTGTCCAGGTATTTTTGACGTGATATTTTCATTATTACTATTATTATTATTATTATTATTATTATTATTATTATTATTATTATTATTATTATTATTATTATTATTATTATTATTATTATTATTATTATTATTATTATATTTCTGTCGGGGATGTATATAGTATTATTGGGTATGGACCGTTGCAAGGTTCAATTCGGTTTTTTATTAATTGTGTAATTTTTGGGGTGGAGTTGGGTTGCTTTTGTTTTAAAAGTTAACACAAAATAATCGGCTAGCTGAATTGAATAGTTTATTTCAGAAACCGTCAAACGCCAACAATTAAAAATAGCCTTAGCAACAGGATTTTGTTCTATGATATTGTTCAACACATGGTTTTGTGCAAAAATCAACCATTTGCCGTTCTTGCAATGTACCCTAAAAGATCGTGTTTAGAACGTAAATCCGTCAAGCAACGTCGTTTGATGGGTCTGCTCTAAATCAAAAGGAAATTTCATTTTAACTCTGCAAAGCTTGCATTTGGACAAACACGAGAATCAGGTTCTCATTTCCTATTCCATATTCTTAATAATAAATAGAAACCGAAGTAAAATAATGGCACTAAAACAGCACGTCGGTACTTTAACGCAAACTTATGTGAAGTACACATATTTTAGAAAAAATTTACATGGGGTTATTTTCAAATCTATCTTTAAGAAACACTTAAGGAACAGAACATTTAAGGAAAATATCACTATCTTCATAATTGTAGTAGTAGGAAGCCTTCGAACAAATTATGACATTTTGCAATTTTCGAAAAATCAGGGTTTTCAACGAAATTTGAGACATGCACCATATTCTTAAACTTCCTTCACACTATCCAACAAAAAAATAATAAAAAACTATAGACCATTTTTTAAACTTTGGAAATGTCCCAGGGGTTTCATGTAAAGCACTTATCAGAAATTAAATGTCGGTTTCCAATTCAAGAAGCCGCAACATCAGCGAGATCGATTGTAGAAAATCAATTTTGGAGAAAATTGGCTGAACTGTTCAGCGGCTAGCGTTGTTCACAGACGACAGACGTTTTCCGTCATTCGATTTGGTTTCAAGGACCCACAAAACAAGAATACTGGACACACCACGAGTTAGTTTTTTTTTTTTTTTTTGCACCGTCAAACTCCCTCTTTATTCCTACACCCTCTCTCCTCCTAAACCCTCTCTCCTCCTAAACACTCTCTACCCCTAAACCCTCTCTACCCGTAAACCATCTCTACTCGTACTCCCTCTCTACGCCTACGCCTGTGAAGCAAGACATTTTTTTTGTGTAAAGCAAGACATTTTTTTGTGTAAAGCAAGACTTTTTTTGTGTAAAGCAAGACTTTTTTTGTGTAAAGCAAGACTTTTTTGTGTAAAGCAAGACTTTTTTGTGTAAAGCAAGACTTTTTTGTGTAAAGCAAGACTTTTTTGTGTAAAGCAAGACTTTTTTGTGTAAAGCAAGACTTTTTTGTCTAAAGCAAGACTTTTTTGTCTAAAGCAAGACTTTTTTGTCTAAAGCAAGACTTTTTTGTCTAAAGCAAGACTTTTTTGTCTAAAGCAAGACTTTTTTGTCTAAAGCAAGACTTTTTTGTCTAAAGCAAGACTTTTTTGTGTAAAGCAAGACTTTTTTGTGTAAAGCAAGACTTTTTGTGTAAAGCAAAACTTTTTTGTGTAAAGCAAGACTTTTTTTGTGTAAAGCAAGACTTTTTTTGTGTAAAGCAAGACTTTTTTTGTGTAAAGCAAGACTTTTTTTGTGTAAAGCAAGACTTTTTTTGTGTAAAGCAAGACTTTTTTGTGTAAAGCAAGACTTTTTTGTGTAAAGCAAGACTTTTTTGTGTAAAGCAAGACTTTTTTGTGTAAAGCAAGACTTTTTTGTGTAAAGCAAGACTTTTTTGTGTAAAGCAAGACTTTTTTGTGTAAAGCAAGACTTTTTTGTGTAAAGCAAGACTTTTTTGTGTAAAGCAAGACTTTTTTGTGTAAAGCAAGACTTTTTTGTGTAAAGCAAGACTTTTTTGTGTAAAGCAAGACTTTTTTGTGTAAAGCAAGACTTTTTTGTGTAAAGCAAGACTTTTTTGTGTAAAGCAAGACTTTTTTGTGTAAAGCAAGACTTTTTTGTGTAAAGCAAGACTTTTTTGTGTAAAGCAAGACTTTTTTGTGTAAAGCAAGACTTTTTTGTGTAAAGCAAGACTTTTTTGTGTAAAGCAAGACTTTTTTGTGTAAAGCAAGACTTTTTTGTGTAAAGCAAGACTTTTTTGTGTAAAGCAAGACTTTTTTGTGTAAAGCAAGACTTTTTTGTGTAAAGCAAGACTTTTTTGTGTAAAGCAAGACTTTTTTGTGTAAAGCAAGACTTTTTTGTGTAAAGCAAGACTTTTTTGTGTAAAGCAAGACTTTTTTGTGTAAAGCAAGACTTTTTTGTGTAAAGCAAGACTTTTTTGTGTAAAGCAAGACTTTTTTGTGTAAAGCAAGACTTTTTTGTGTAAAGCAAGACTTTTTTGTGTAAAGCAAGACTTTTTTGTGTAAAGCAAGACTTTTTTGTGTAAAGCAAGACTTTTTTGTGTAAAGCAAGACTTTTTTGTGTAAAGCAAGACTTTTTTGTGTAAAGCAAGACTTTTTTGTGTAAAGCAAGACTTTTTTGTGTAAAGCAAGACTTTTTTGTGTAAAGCAAGACTTTTTTGTGTAAAGCAAGACTTTTTTGTGTAAAGCAAGACTTTTTTGTGTAAAGCAAGACTTTTTTTGTGTAAAGCAAGACTTTTTTTGTGTAAAGCAAGACTTTGTTTGTGTAAAGCAAGACTTTGTTTGTGTAAAGCAAGACTTTGTTTGTGTAAAGCAAGACTTTGTTTGTGTAAAGCAAGACTTGTTTGTGTAAAGCAAGACTTGTTTGTGTAAAGCAAGACTTTTTTGTGTAAAGCAAGACTTTTTTTGTGTAAAGCAAGACTTTTTTGTGTAAAGCAAGACTTTTTGTGTAAAGCAAGACTTTTTTGTGTAAAGCAAGACTTTTTTGTGTAAAGCAAGACTTTTTTGTGTAAAGCAAGACTTTTTTGTGTAAAGCAAGACTTTTTTGTGTAAAGCAAGACTTTTTTGTGTAAAGCAAGACTTTTTTGTGTAAAGCAAGACTTTTTTGTGTAAAGCAAGACTTTTTTGTGTAAAGCAAGACTTTTTTGTGTAAAGCAAGACTTTTTTGTGTAAAGCAAGACTTTTTTGTGTAAAGCAAGACTTTTTTGTGTAAAGCAAGACTTTTTTGTGTAAAGCAAGACTTTTTTGTGTAAAGCAAGACTTTTTTGTGTAAAGCAAGACTTTTTTGTGTAAAGCAAGACTTTTTTGTGTAAAGCAAGACTTTTTTGTGTAAAGCAAGACTTTTTTGTGTAAAGCAAGACTTTTTTGTGTAAAGCAAGACTTTTTTTGTGTTTTTGTATTTTTTAAAAAATGTATTGGTGAAGCAAGTGATATAAAGTGAGGTAAAATTACACCCTCCCTCCTTTACCACCCCCACCACCCCTTTCATGTATTTTTCTGTAAAGCAAGACATTTTTTTGTGTAAAGCAAGACATTTTTTGTGTATTTTTATCTATTTTATGTCTTTTATGTATTATTTTAGGAATTTTACGTTTTTATGTATTATTTTAGGTATTATTTGTCCACTCCTGTTATATGTATTTATGTATTTTATGTATTGGTGAGGCAAGTGATATAAGGTGAGGTGAGCTACACCCTTAACACTCTCTACCACTTATCTCTACTCCTACTCCCTCTCTATTTCTACACCCTCTCTACCCCTAAACCCTCTCTACTCCTACTCCCTCTCTACTCCTACACCCTCTTTACCCCTAAACCCGCTCTACTCCTACTCCCTCTCTACTCCTACAGACACTCTACCCCTAACCCATCTCTACTCCTAAACCCTCTCTACTCCCACACCCTCTCTACCCCTAAACCCTCTCCACTCCTACTGACTCTCAACTCCTACACCTTCTCTACCCTTAACCCTATCTACTCCAACTCTTTTTCTACTCCTACTCCCTCTCTACTCCTATACCCTCTCTACTTCTACACACTCTCTAATCCTACTCCCTCTCCACTCCTACACCCTCTCTACCCCTACACATTCTCTAATTCTACTCCCTCTCTACTCCTACACCCTCTACCCCTAAACTCTCTCTACTCCTACTCCCTTTCTACTTCTACACCCATTCTACACCTAAACCCTCTATACTCCTACACCCTCCCTAACCCTAAACCCCCTCTACTCCTACTCCCTCTCTACTCATACTCCCTCTCTACTCCTACACCCTCTCTACCCTAAACCCTCTCTACTCCTACTCCCTCTACTCCTACACCTTCTTTACCCCTAAACCCTTACTACACCTACTCCCTCTCTACTCCTACACCCTCTCTTCCCCTAAACCCTCCCTACTCCTACTCCCTCTCTAATCCTACACCCTCTCTACCCCTAAATCCTCTCTACTCCTACTCTCTCTCTACTCTTACACCCTCTCTACCCCTAAACCCTCCCTACTCGTACTCTTTCTCTACTACTACATCCTCTCTACCCCTATTTCCTCTTTACTCCTAATCCCTGTCTTTTCCTACACCCTCTCAACCTCTAAACCCTCTCTACACCTACTCCCTCTCTACTCCTACACACTTAACCCTCTCTACTCCTACTCCCCTTCTACTCCTACTCTCTCTCTACTCTACTCCTACTCCCCCTCTACTCCTACCCCTTCTCTACTGCTACTCCCCCTCTATCCTACACCCTCTCTACTCCTAAACCCTCTCTACTCCTACCCCCTTTCTACTTCCACAGCCATTCTACACCTAAACCCTCTATACTTCTACTCCCTCTCTACTCCAACACTCTCTCTACCCCTAAACCCTCTCTCCTCCTACTCCCTCTCAACTCCTTCACACATTCTACACCTAAACCCTCTCTACTTCTACTCCCTCTTTACTCCTACACCCTCTCTACCCCTAAACCATCTTCTGCTACTCCCTCTCTACTCCTACACCCTCTCTACCCTAAACCTTCTCTACTCCAACTCCCTCTCTACTCCTACTCCCTCTCTACTCCTACGCCCTCTACCCCTAAACCCCCTATACTCCTACTCCCTCTCTACTCCTAAACCCACTCTACTCCTACTCCCTTTCTACTTCTACACCCTCTCAACCCCTAAACCCTCTCTACTCCAACTCCCTCTCTTCTTCTACACCCTCTCTACCCTTAAACCCCCTCTACTCCTATTCTCTTCTACTTCTACACCCTCTTTACCCCTAAAACCTCTCTACTTCTACAACCTCTCCACTCCTACAACCTCTCTACTCCTACACCCTCTCTACCATTTAACCCTCTCTACCCCTAAACCCTCTCTACCCCTAACCCCTCTCTTCTCCAAAACCCACTCTACTCCCACACCCTCTCTACCCCTAAACCCTCTCTACTCCTACTCCCTCTCTACCCCTACACACTCTAATCCTACTCCCTCTCTACTCCTACACCCTCTCTACTCCTACACCCTCTCTACCACTAAACCCTCTCTACTCCCACTCCCTCTCTAGTCCTACACCCTCTCTACCCCTAATCCCTCTCTACCCCTACATTCTCTCTATCCCTGAACCCTCTCTACTGCTACTCCCTCTCTACTACTACACCCTCTCTACTCCTAAACCCTCTCCACTCCTACACCCTCTACTCCTACACCCTCTCTACCCCTACACCCTCTCTACTCCCACACCCTCTCTAGTCCTGCACCCTCTCTACCCCTACAACCTCTCTACTCCTACACCCTCACTACTACTACACCCTCTCTACTCCTACACCCTCTCTACCCCTAAACCCTCTCTACTCCTACACCTTCTCAACTCGTACACCCACTCTACCCTTAAACACTCTCTACTCCTACACCCTCTCTACTCCTACACACTCTCTACCCCTACACCCTCTCTACTCCTACACCCTCTCTACCCCTAAGCCCTATCTACCCTTAACCCTCTCTACTCCTACACCCCCTCTCTACTTCTACACCCTCACTACTCCTACACCCTCTCTACGCCTACACCCTCTCTACCCCTAAACCCTCTTTACTCCTACACCCTCTCAACTCGTACACCCTCTCTACCCTTAAACACTCTCTACTCCTACACCCTCTCTACTCCTACACCCTCTCTACCCCTACACCCTCTCTACTCCTACACCCTCTCTACTCTTACACCCTCTCTACTCCTACACCCTCTCTACTCCTACACCCTCTCTACTCCTACACCCTCTCTACCCCTACACCCTCTCTACTCCTACACCCTCTCTACTCTTACACCCTCTCTACTCCTACACCCTCTCTACTCCTACACCCTCTCTACTCCTACACCCTCTCTACTCCTACACCCTCTCTACTTCTACACCCTCTCTACTTTTACACCCTCTCTACTCTTACACCCTCTCTAACCCTAAACCCTCTCTACTCCTACACCCTCTCTACTCCTACACCCTCTCTACTCCTACATCTTCTCCACTCCTACACTCTCTCTACCCCTACACCCTCTCTACTCCTACACCCTCTCTACTCCTACACCCTCTCTACTCCTACACCCTCTCTACTCCTACACCCTCTCTACTCCTACACCCTCTCTACTCCAACACCCTCTCTACTCCTACACCCTCTCTACTCCAACACCCTCTCTACTCCTACACCCTCTCTACTTTTACACCCTCTCTACTTTTACACCCTCTCTACTCCTACACCCTCTCTACTCCTACACCCTCTCTACTCCTACACCCTCTCTACCCCTAAGCCCTCTCTACCCTTAACCCCCTCTACTCCTACACCCTCTCTACTCCTACACCCTCTCTACCCCGAAATCCTCTCTACTCCTACACCTTCTCTACTCCTACACCCTCTCTACCCCTACACCCTCTCTACTCCTACACCCTCTCTGCCCCCTACACCCCCTCTACCCCAACACCCTCTCTGCCCCCTACACCCTCTCTACCCCTACACCCTTTCTACTCCTACACCCTCTCTACTCCTACACCCTCTCTACCCCTACACCCTCTCTACGCCTTTTTCTCACTCAAGAAATACCTCCTTTCTCCGTAAGCTGGTAACGTGCACAATTTGCGTGGTCAGACGGAACCACCGGCCTCATGAGTCTCGCCACGTAAAATAATGCAATTATTCAATTCAATATCGAAAAAAATCCATTCCAAAATAGGAAATCCACATGGAAATGTGAAAACCATATAAACTTCTGATTTCCATTTGAAAATGAAAAATCCATATGGAAATACGAAATCCATATTTTAAACGGAAATCCACATCGAAATGGGATATCCGATTGGGAAATGCGTATCGAAACATCAATATGAAATAGGAATATTGATATGGAAATGAGAAATTCATATCGAAATCAAAAATCCATGTGGAAATGGGAATATCAAATTAAAATAGGAAAATTGAAATGGGATTTCGATATGGAAATGAGAATTCCATATGGAATTGGAAAATCCATATCGAAATGGGAAATCAACATGGAAATGAAAAATCCTTATCGAAATGGGAAATCCCCATTAAAATGGCAATATCATAATTAAATGGGAAAATTGAAATGGGATTTCCATATGGAAATGGGAAATTCACATTAAAATGGAAATATCAAATTAAAATAGGAAAATTGTAATGGGATTTCGAGATGGAAAAGGGAATTCTATATGGAAATAGGAAATCCATATTAAAATGGGAATATGAGATTAAAATAGAAAAATTCAAATGGGATTTCGATATGGAAATGAGAATTCCATATGGAAATGGAAAATCCATATCGAAATGGGAAATCAACATGGAAATGGAAAATCCTTATCGAAATGGGAAATCCACATTAAAATGGGAATATCATAATTAAATGGGAAAATTGAAATGGGATTTCCATATGGAAATGGGAAATTCACATTAAAATGGAAATATCAAATTAAAATAGGAAAATTGTAATGGGATTTCGATGGAAAAGGGAATTCTATATGGAAATAGGAAATCCATATTAAAATGGGAATATGAGATTAAAATAGAAAAATTCAAATGGGATTTCGATATGGAAATGAGAATTCCATATGGAAATGGAAAATCCATATCGAAATGGGAAATCAACATGGAAATGGAAAATCCTTATCGAAATGGGAAATCCACATTAAAATGGGAATATCATAATTAAATGGGAAAATTTAAATGGGATTTCCATATGGAAATGAGAAATTCACATTAAAATGGGAATATCAAATTAAAATAGGAAAATTGAAATGGAATTTCGATATGGAAAGGGAATTCTATATGCAAATAGGAAATCCGTATTAAAATGGGAATATGAGATTAAAATAGAAAAATTCAAATGGGATTTCGGTATGGAAATGTGAATTCCGTATGGAAATGGAAAATCCATATCGAAATGGGAAATCAACATGGAAATGGAATATCCTTATCGAAATGGGAAATCCACATTAAAATGGGAATATCATAATTAAATGGGAAAATTGAAATGGGATTTCCATATGGAAATGAGAAATTCACATTAAAATGGGAATATCAAATTAAAATAGGAAAATTGAAATGGAATTTCGATATGGAAAGGGAATTCTATATGCAAATAGGAAATCCGTATTAAAATGGGAATATGAGATTAAAATAGAAAAATTCAAATGGGATTTCGGTATGGAAATGAGAATTCCGTATGGAAATGGAAAATCCATATCGAAATGGGAAATCAACATGGAAATGGAATATCCTTATCGAAATGGGAAATCCACATTAAAATGGGAATATCATAATTAAATGGGAAAATTGAAATGGGATTTCTATATGGAAATGAGAAATTCACATTAAAATGGGAATATCAAATTATAATAGGAAAATTGAAATGCAATTTCGATATAGAAATGGGTATTCCATATGGAAATGGAATATCGATATGGAAGTGGGAAATCCATATTAAAATAAAAATATCATATAAAAATAGGAAAATTGAAATTCAATTTCGATATGGAAATGGGTATTTTGTATGGAAATGCGAAATCCATATGGAAATGGTGAATCAATATCGAAATGGGAAATCCATATATGTATCTGTTGGAAATGGAAAATTTGATTTTGATACGGATTGTTTGTTGCCGGCCAATTACTTCAAATTTAGCGCCTTTTTTTAACAGAGCGTTTGATGTTCTTTGATTGTTTTTTAGAGGAAAGGATTATACATTTTGAACTTGGCGCCTCCGAGGTGGTCTTCATTTTCCACAGGAAGCCGCGCGAATTTCTTCTCTCTTGATTAAACATTTATTTTTTCGTCCAAAGTTCTTTGAAGTCGATTGTCAACTTCTTTCTATTAGTTCGGAGTGTCACCGTACGTGTGCACCCGCTCATGGGGGCCAGTCCTGCAATAAATTGGCATTGTCGAAATACTAGGAATTTTCTACCACAGACGTCTGCTCGCATTGAATACATCTACATATGGAAAGGGGAAATCCATATCGAAATGGAAAATTTCTATCAAAACAGCAATCCATATAGAATAGGCAATCCAAATATATTTGGGCAGCGATGGTGTACCAAACTTGTCGGGTTCAATCCCGATCAAAGCCGAGGATTTTTAAGAGCGAAAAAATCCTTCGCACGGAGGGAAAGTAAAGCGGCTCTTCCATGATAGTGATTTACTTGCATGAAAAACCCTTAGTGACCCATCCTCAACCCTTAGTGACGCATCTGAGCTAAATTCTAAATCGCCTGTTTCTCACTCAAGAAAGACCTTTCTCCGTAAGCTGGTAAAAGGAACGTGCAAAATTTGCGTGGTCAGACCGAAGAACCGGCCTCATGAGTCTCGCAACGTAAAAAAAGGCAATAATTAGTTCAATATCGAAAAAAAATCTAATCGAAATGGGAAATTTGTATAGAAAGGGGAAATCCATATCGACTTAAGATTTTGATATGAAAATGAGAAATACATATTAAAATAGGAAATCCATATCGAAATGGGAAATCCATATTAGAAATTCATATCGACGTCAGATTTCCATATCAGAATAGGAAATCCATATTAAAATGGGATATCTATATCTAATTAGGAATTCCATATGGAAATGGGAAATCTATATCGAATGGGGAAATACGTATCGAAAGGGGAAATCCATATCGAAATGGGAAATCCATATGAGATATCCATATCGACTTCAGATTTCCATATCGAAATAGGAAATCCATATTAAAATGGGAAATCTATATCTAAATAGGAATTCCATATGGAAATAAGTAATCTATATCGAATGGGAAAATTTGTATCGAAAGGGGAATTCCATATCTAAAGGGGAAATCCATATGGGAAATCCATACATCCGACTGCAGATTTCCATAGGAAAATGAGAAATCCATATTAAAATGGGAAATTAATATAGAAATGGAATATTGATATGGGATATCATTGTGGAAATAGGAAATCCATACTGAATAGGGAAATAAATATCGAAATGGGAAATCCATATCCATTTGATTTGGATATGAACTGTTAACTCTTTACCGGCCAATTACTTCAAATTTGGCGCCTTGTTTTTTTAAATATAATATTATAAATAATAGTAAAATCATATAAAATTGAAAAAGATTACTAAATCAAACTATGCCCGTTTTAAATAAGTATGAAAAGAAACCATGGTTGGTTTGGGTGCTGGAGTAAAAAACGTAAAATAGAGTGGGTGACATGTGCTGCATATTTGGCAGTGACAGGTTTTTTAAGGGGATGCCTTTAATGAACTTTTGTAAATTTTATTCTCTGGAGTTTCATCCTTAATTTAGTACTATTGTTTTGGAGAGTGTGCATTACTGCAATTAGTAGGATTCACGAAGATGTTTATTGAAGATTATGTAGTTTCTGTGCATTTTCAAATTCCTCCAATTGCACATTAGTCTTTGAAATACATAAGATGTAAGAACGACAGCCCATGGGTGTCCTGGATAATCCCAACATTCAGGCATTCTAGTGTTAAGAAATTTCAGTGAATTGAAAATATACATATTAAAAAGAAACTACCCACTAACAGGGCAGGAGCTCCGCTCCTAAACCGAGGGTGATGATGATGAAATGAAAACAAGAGAGAAGAATAACAAAAAGAGAGAACAGGAAAATAAAGAATAAAATCACAAAATAAGTACATATTTACAAGTAGTTTATATATTTCACACCAATATATAAACTACTTATATGATTTATGAAAAGAAAAATTTTCTTGAAGTATATGACCTTATCTTAAATACTTTGTTTCTTTTTTCCTTTTCACAACACAATGTCATACAGTCTTTATAAAGAATTTTTGGAATGAAGTAATATGTTGAAATAGAATTATCCAAACACTTAAAGTACTCACCTAGACGTCCATGATCACCTTCACCCCATGTATACAATTCCCCTTCATCCATGATGCAGCACTGTGTCGATAACCAGCATGATTATATTTCACCATTTTCCCAGATAGAATCCCACCAATAAGTCAAGGTTGCTTCTGTGTTGTACAATTTCCATGACCAAGTTTCCCATAGTAACCTGGAACAAGTAAAAATTTGAGAATTACTATATTTACCAAGTTGTAATTAAAATAATAATAATAAAAATCAGCAGCATTAACATCATCAGAAATTAGGCTCGACAGCCTGTATTAATTTATTGGTTAATAAAAATAACAACAGCAACAACAACAACAACAACAACAACAATAATAATAATAATAATAATAATAATAATAATAATAATAATAATAATAATAATAATAATAATAATAATAATAATAATAATAATAATAATAATAAAGTAATATAATTAGTCATACTGAGTGAACAAAAAAGCTTATACTAGGCTCTCCTAAAAAAGAATTGTATTTTAAATTTGATTTCAATTATTCAATCTGCTTTTATTAAAAAAATATTTAATTCAATTAAAAGTCAAAATTTTTGATGTTCTGGTATAATAAATATAACATATTCAGTAACTAATCTGTAATCAGTAATATGCATTACCCAAGAGATTTACATTTTAGCTACTAAGCTTAAATGGAAAGTATTTTATGTTAACTTTGATTGACTCAAAAATGAGTGTTTATGGCAGTTTTCAATGGAATATTCATTAAAAATAATATCCATTCACAATTTTTCATACAGTTAAAGTCTTGAAAAAAGGGGGAACAGAAGTATAATTAAGCTTGATCTTAAGATAGGCTTTAATGGCTGGAGCTTGAGTCGCATGGAGAACTGCACAGATGGTGCCCAGAGGAGAGATGTGTGTAAATACATGAGCAAAAGTAAGTTGGGGAGTTGTTCACTTGGAAACATCAATAGTTTGTACTAATGCAATAAAAATAATAAGACATTCAAATAGCATCATACAATAATGTGCAATAAATTTCAATACCAGAATACACATTATTTTCCAAGAGTTCACTGCTCTACACTTTTTTATTATACTGAATATTTAAACCAAATAAAATTGTGTTTCTGGTGTTGAAGAAACATACTCTCCCAGCAATTTTTTTTATTTCCACAAATGCTTACAAATTAAATTTCAATAATCCATCAGGAACTAGTTTGCACAAGCTCCTGTATTAGTGCAATTCAATCCTCAAATTTCATTAAAAATTGCAAATACAAAGATTTTGTGCACCCTGAATTATGGTAAATACCTCAATTCATTTTTCAGAATTGTATATTATTTTTACCCTTACTAGATTCTCAATGATTGGAAGAAGAGGATGGTTCACCTATTAACAAAGCATAGATTGCCCATGCATATAGTGTGTTATTGCTTATTTTGCCATCAACAAAGGTTTGGAAATTTGTAAAACAATTGAAGTTTTTTCAAGACAATTGGTGTTGGCTTGATAAAATTCCTTGTTACTCTTCATGGCCTTAAAAGAGTTTGTAACTTTTCCCCAAAAATCTTTTCATTGCTAAAATTATAATTTTGTATACAAAATAGAATACACAATTTACTACAAGAAATGTGATAGCCACAACTTCACGTTAGGCACTTATGGAAATAAAATAAATTAATGTAATTCACACTATTCTACCATTTCTTTTTGAAATGCTCTACCCCTCACTTATTTCACCCAAAAATTTCAACAAGTACAATTTTATTAATGCTTCTATTATTGGAAAAGGCATACCATCACCCCAACTGTTTCCATCATTTGTAAGGGCCAAGGTATGTCCATCGCTGCCCTTTGATGAAGATACTTTGCGAACAACTCCATCAATAGCCACATGTTTAGGCTGCTGTTGATTATTTGAATCTCCTAAACCAAGTCGACCGCAACTTCCTTTCCCACAAGCACTCAATGTCCCATTTGTGTGGATGATAAATGAGCAGTATTGTCCTGCTTCAACCTAAAAAAAATAAAAAAGACGGGTTCAAATCACTCCCTACTTCAGGTCTCTCAAAAGTAATTTTCAAATTCAATTACAATCATCATTATTTCAAGATGTGCAAATAATTTAACCCAACACTAATGGGAGATTATGATTTGATTAACCAAAACATGACCCCATGGATTCAAAGCTTGCTTACACATTAATTATGACATTCATAAGAAGAAAAGAGAAAGATCTTCAAAAGAAAAAGTCCCTCTATGAGTCCCTCACATGCAAAGATGAAAACGAAATGAGAGAGCAAAAAAGAATACATGATAATCAATACCAAGGCACATGTTGCCAAATCAATTAAATTATATTTTCTTTCAAATCAAGAACCTCTAATTTCAAGATGTATTGAAAGTAACACATTTTCTTGAAAGATCTGATTCTTGATAATAAATAAATCAAAGTATCTACAGTTTAAAATTTTAAAATGACCTGTTCTTTTGAGAAAATACAATTTAAGACTGTATTCAATTTTATATAACTTATGAAAATAATGTATTTTCAGTGTAAATTCTAATTATTCAACTTTAAATACCAATTAAATTAAATGAATGTGATATTATCTTTTCAAAGATACTGACAATTCTGAGTTCCACAAAACATAATAATCATGTCTCTGGACCAACTTCAAGTTCAAAATAACTATAAAGCATGGAGAACAATTTCTGCCAAGGAATATTGTTAAATAAAAAATTGAATTTACTTCAAATAGTGATATTAAGAAAAAAGGCATAACGCTAACAGTCTTAATAATGAACATACCTGCTGAACTTGTGTAAAGGCTCGTGCAAGTCTTGGTACAAGGATCTTCTCTTGACTTTCTTTCAGCAACTTGGTGTGAAGAATTGCTGCCACACACATACACATCGCATTTATCTGCAGCTGTATTTCCACTACATGAGGGAGGGTCTCTCTTGTCCACGCCAAGACATGAATGTGTGTAGTCACAAGCAAGAAGTACAAGCTGAAATCAAACCCATAATATAATCACAGTACTTAGTTTAAAAGAATGACATCAAAAAGTATCAATTGTCATTCAAATAGACAAGAGTGTAATGTATTTTTCTTTCACTGATATTTCATTTCAAATTGTTTAAATAATGTATGTGTAAACAAATTCTGTACAAGAATAAAACTATTGTTGCGTAAATTTAATTTTAAAATCATCATGTGGCTCAGATCGTAATCGTTCGCCTTTCACCCAGGATGCCCAGGTTCGATTCCTGTTGAATCCCAGACAATTTCATCTGAAATTTGTTTCCACAAAACCAGTTTGACTGCTTCACAAGGGCCAGTCCAAACCCTGCATTCTAAATCCTACCCAAATCCTAATTTCTTCCCAATTCTGGCCACTGAGTAGTGACGCAGGGGCATGTTGTAGGAGACATGTACATGGAGATGCTATTTGGTGGTCCTCTTGACAACTGACTGCAACGAGATGTGATGGATACGTCAAATTGAACTACCGATCTACCACTCCTTTCTGAGAAAAAAATCTGCACATTGCTAATCCAACTCTTTATGGCAACAAACAAAGATGCATTGACAAAATAAGAATCCCCACATCACTTTCTTAAAATCTAACATCTATTTTTGCCTACTCCAGTCCACAATGCAGAGGAACAAATGTTGTAGAAAAAAAATTTCATATCATATAAAGTTTAAACTAAGAAAACCATTAAACAATGCATAATATGAATTCTCTGTTTTTATGAAATCACTCATATGTAATGTTCGTAGTAACCAGAGATTTCCACCTCTCCAGTCCTCACAGTCGGACTAAGGTATCACAACAGCATGGCAGTAAAATGAGAGGACCCTCCTCTGACTTTATCTATTATTGGCCTTTTTCTACTCTTTAAACATTTCTTAAAATCAAGACATTAAAAAGATTCAAAATAATAGTTATTCCCATAATTGCATACCTCTTCCATAAGGTACATAGCAGCTTGATAAAGAGTTACATGGCCTCTCTCATGAGCAGCAGGTTTTTGAACAGAAGAAATCCCCCTTGCAGTACCAGCAACAGATGAATGCATTAGAGAGATAGCTTCAACAAAAACTGTAGCTGTGATAGTAGCTGTAGGATTAGATGCAGATGCACAAAGAGCCATGTCAATCCAATCAAGAAGATGACTGAGGGATCCACGTTGAAGAGCCAATGCTAAAATAACTCTGAAGCAAACAGTTGCCCTGCAAAAAACAATAATGAAAACACAACACCTCAGTCATAACTTTTACTAATCAATTTAAATATGTATAAAATAAATAGTTTAAACCCATTTAATGTGTGAGTGACAATACCTGAAGCATTAAAATTCATAATATTAATACTAAGATTGTTATTTACAGTTTCTAACGAACTTGAATATAAAGATAATATATGAGCTTTATAAAGTCCATTAAACTTCTTGATAAAAACACAATGTACAATACATAAAATTTATCCTACAATTTGCTTTGGCTGTGTTATATCTGAAGAAAAAAGACAGGCATTAACCCAAGATTTCTGCTTCTAACACATATTTTGCTTTTCCAAGCGCAATAGAGCTTTTGACAGCTTACTATTTTACAGCTGCAGTGAAATACAAAATACAGATAGCAAAGGACTGAAGTTTCTAATTTACAATACTTAAGTTCAACACACTAAATATTGCACCATGAATAGAACCCTTAATAAATAGGAGATAAAACTAATCAAAATGAAGTTCTGCAACAGAATTTATTTTTCAACTCTTTACAATCTCATTACCTTTACAAGTACTAGCAGAAGTAAAATTTTTGAATCTCAATAAAGAGTTACTGTCATTACAAGATAAACAAGAAAAGAAACATCTTAATACATTTAAATAAAGACAGTATTATATGATATATTATTATATTACAGTATCATATGGTTCAATAAATGAAGCAACACAAGTTGAGTTGGATATTAGTTGCCCGGCGCAATTGTCAAGTGTGTGGAAGAAAGCAAACTGATGTACCTACAAGCATTCTTTTAATAAAATGATTTACCAGTAGTATCAGCACCAGATGATGGTAAAGCAGCCTGTCTCAAAAATTTAGTAACTTCTCTTAAACCTTGAGCACCAAGGGGCGTAATCTGACTCTCATTGGCCAAAGCCAATGGAGGTGAATTTCTAACAACTTCTGCAGCTGTTGTTAATACTTCATTGTAGAGGTTAATGCTCCCTGGAAATATAATATAATAATATAAAATTTATTAATTTTAATACTTCATAAATAACAAAACATATTTCAAGATTACCAGTTAAAGCAGCATTGTGTCAACTCTGACGTAATAATGTAAAAAGAAGACTGTTTTAACTCCCATCTCAATCAACGCTTGAGATGAAGAACAACTTCTGTCTCTGAACTTTCATTGCTCTCACTTCTGGTTTTTTTTGTCATGAGTGCTTGATTGAGATTTTACCTGTGCCAAAGAGTACTAAGAAAATCAGTACACGATTTGATTAAAAGAATGTCAAAAAAAATAAAAAATGAAGAAAAAGATATACTTCACTAACCTTCTCCTTGTCATGGTATTTGGTCAATACGGAATGAAATATTCTCCATAAAACTAATAACCTTTGCCTCAGGACAACTGAAAATGGTGATTCTGCACAGACACTTCTCGCTAGTTCAAATTGTGAATTAAGAAGAGCTGTGACATGATGTTCCAATTTACCAACTGAAGGAGATTCACACTCAAAATCTGGTAGGACTGGATTTTGATTTAACACTGAACTTGTTGTAGATGAAATCATATCCTCTTTATTTGCCACTAGGCGTTCATATAATAAAAATACACCATCCCTGGTACACACATTATCACAATTTTCTCCTGCCCAAACACTGTTCAAATGATCCCGCCATTTCATCTTTACATTCGACATTGGAACAGACTTCATAATGAATTGTGTGTAACCTTCAGGTGTCTAGCGATAAAATAAATACATCGTAATAAAAGTTAATGTCTAAACATCTGTTGTACATTGGGGACATTGGGGACATACATATATGATGGAATCCTTTTACAGAAACCATTCGTCATACACATCAAAAAACGATACACGCAAACAAACATTTCCATTTTTTCTAATGGAATGGAAGCTTATGGAATCTCTACCAGGATTACACACTAATTTTGTCAGAACACCGCTTTCTATGTCAACTTTCAGACTAAATTTATTCCCACGAGCATTCTCCAGTGGGCCCATAAGTACAAGTACCAGTGGTGGTATTATATCAGCTGACAGCTGACTCACACGCAGCTGAGCGTATTATGTAGAAAGCTTATATTCTTCGATTTTGATAATGACTTGTAATAGATCAATAGTGACTTGCGATAGCTTCGTTATGATGAGCCTGCTATCGGAACTCTATTGGCCTATTTCATTTTTTTCCCCGTATTTTCAGGCAACTTATTCCATTAGTCATGTTTACCTAATAAATGACTTTTGCGAGGGTTTTATAGTGCTTTTAAATGCATATATGAGAAATAATTGCTTATTCAATCATTGTCTTTTAGTGCCTAGTTTTATTTTCCGTACTTTTTATATTTTTTGTTCTTATTATTTTGTATTCGTTTTTTTAATTTTTTTTTATTTTTTATTTTATTTTTTTTTTAATCACTGTTGGGAATGTTTTTATCAAAACAATTACGAAAAATGTATCAGAGCGTCCTCTGATCGAGAAACTCTACGACCTGCGTGTTTCTTGCTTGAGACGCGGCGAACACAGCTAAGAATGTATTAGAATTTGAGACCGTGCAGAACAAGGTTATCTATTCGCCGAAACATGTTAGGGCGTTTTAGTACAATTACAAATGCACTATAGTTTATTTCCATCTAACAGCAGTACCAAAAATTCCAACTCAAAACTATAGAAGATCACATCACGCATCTCTCCACAGTTTTACCATAGCTTTCCTCAAAATCACGAGAATATGTCCCCTCTGAATGTAACGAGACAGTATTTAAATCGAACAATACGAGAACAAGAATGTTTTACATATTTAGTTCTATGTAATAACGTAATCCATACTACATATTTAATAAAATACATTTTTAGAATGAAAACTGTTAAGTGCATATTTCATTTTAATTCTGACTTAACATTTATTAATCTACGTAGCCGAGCGCAGCCAGAAAAAAAAGGTGAAGCACTTATGTTTTGGGTCCCTCGATGTTTCTTTTCCATTAAACCTGTTTATTTTCTTATAACACATTTTACTAGAAAAGAATGAAACATACTAAAAGGAAATTTGCAATTTCAGTGTTTTTTATTTTAAGGCAGGCAGCTACCTTAAAAAATGTTGACCAAAACTTTCAAGAGTTTACATTAATAAAACAAACTCTGTAGTTTCAATGCCAGCTATACATTTATGTTCAATGCATCCAAATGCACCACTTTCTCAGCAAATTAAAGTTATATTTATTTTCCAACAATTATTTGTAAGATCATAATATGAAACTTAAATACTGAAATATGCAAATACATTTTCCAACGTTAAAAAATATGTACTCTGCGTCAAAATATGGACAAATAATTGAAAACAGGTGGGGAATGGTTAAATTTATTAACATATTGTCTTGGCCTCTTTCAACTTATTTAATTATATAGTTACTTTTCAAAAAGATACATCCCTTCAAATAATCCTTTAAGCATTCGAATACGGCACTGCAAACGTCAGGGACGATTTTGGAAATTGTACATTGGGAATTGTGAATAAATAGGACAGAGAACTGTATGTGTCTCCTGTGACCAAAAACCGTAGCGTTAAAGCAAGTCTTTCACCACAAGAAATACTTTTGCGCATTACCGTGTCTTGCTTCTTTATTGCTTGGGACATTTTTCCCAAGAAAAAATCAAAGCCTTCGGGAGTAACACGAACAAAGTTTTTATTCATGGCTTCATCCTCTTCCCACAATTCAAAATTTTATGCACACTTAGCTCTTCTCTTCTCAGAAAAACATTTTTAACTCACCTCTCTTTCTTTTCTTCCGCTTCAACAAAATTATAAAGGAAGCACATGCAGCTGCAAGAGTTGACACCGTAGACATTGCTAACCTCAAACTCCTCGCCGCTTCTCATCAGCTGTTTATTCAACATGGCTGCAGAGACATGTGTATCAAGAGTAAACAGCAGATACTTTTCCGGAGATATATTAGGAAACGACTCTCCCGTGAGTTAGGAGACACGCGTTTCGGGAGATATTTCGAATCGTGTACAGCTCTCTATGAGAGTTTATCTCTCAACTTTCTTGAAAGTTAGAAGACTTTGTCTCTTCTTGTAAACACATCTTAAGAAATTCAACCCAGCTCTCAAGGTGACAGCTTGGCAAGGTGAAACATACGCAGTCATCATAAAGAGGATGAATGCCGTGGATCCTAATGATTACGATACGAAGATACTGGCTGTAAGGAGGACCCGAAAGGCGGATGAGCTCCTTGTACAAAATAAAACTGGCAATACTGACGCGTTGAACGAGGCTCTGGAGAAGGCGGCGGGGGATCTAGCGAAAGTGAATGCCCTTACGCGGAATCGCCTAGTAGAAATGAAGGATATTGACGAAACTGTCACGATGGAAGAGGTACTGGAAGCGGTAAGCAAGACAATAGAGGTAACGGCAGACCAGATCTCCGACTCCTGTACATAGAGGTTACATAGAGGATATGGAGGAATGCAAACAGCCACAATGCTACTGGGCGAAAAGGTAGTCCAAAAGCTCATAGCGACAGGAAAAATTAAAATCGGCTGGGTGAACTGTCGAGTCAGAGAAAAGCCCCAGATATTAAGATGTTATCGATGCTTAGGCTATGAACACATCTCAACTGCTTGCCCAGGTCCCGATCGAAGTAAAGCATGTTACAGATGTGTCAAAACCGGACATGGAATCAAGGATTGTACTGGTAAACTGCAGTGTGTTGTATGCAAGGAGGGAAAAAAAGACGATAATCATCTGTTCGGAAGTAATAAATGTACCTCCTTCATCATGGCGTTCAATAAAGCGAGTAATAGTATATATATATATATATATATATATATATATATATATATATATATATATATATATATATATATATATATATATATACATACATACATACATACATACATACATACATACATACATACATACATATGTATGTATATAGCCAGTTATATAATAATAATAATAATAATAATAATAATAATAATAATAATAATATTTATTGAGTCACATATAGAATTACAATTGCGTATGACGAGTCAATATGATGTCTTGGGTGGAGAGAGCGAAGTTACATTACTGTTCAGGAGCAATCAAGGGACCAGCGAAACTGAACAATAAACCTGGTCGAGATGGGGTTATTGGCTTAGGAATATAATACGATACGTGCTACATATAGATTAGGATATTATACAGTAGATAATTATTTTTAATAGTAAATAATTTAACATTTCAAGATTTGTAGTTTCATGTTTAAAATAAAAGTAAAATTTACTTGTTATAGTCACTTTACTGCTGCTTCTTATAATAATAATAATAATAATAATAATAATAATAATAATAATAATAATAATAATAATAATAATAATAATAATAATAATAATAAAACAATACATTATATCATTTCTGGTAGCAACTACATAAATTTTAACAATATTGGTACATTCTATGCTTAATAGACGCAAATTGGAAAGGTGCTGTGAGCGAGGCGAAAGTACAACAGTCCGTGAACAGACTCGTCTGGGAAGGGGGATTAGTTGAACAGGTAGTAGATAGACCGACGCGACAGGAGGCGCTTTTAGATGTTTACTTAATTAGGCCGCAAGAGCTTTTCTTGTCTTGCGATGCTATTGATGGCATAAACGACCACAAAGCGGTTTTAGTTGACTTAGACATAATTTTTTCACATAAAAGATTTCCTGACGGTACAAAAATCTGGCAGTTCAAGAAGCCAAACACAAAAGGGCTTCACCACTACCTGAGAGACCAGTACGATCGTTTTCTGAGAACAGAAGGAGTATGGAGGAAACTTGGACCGCGTTGAAGAGCATTTTGGATAATGCATTGCAAATGTTTGTGCCGCACAAATACTTAAAAAGAAATTCAGATCCAGAATATTATAATGCGAAAATTCGACGTATGAAGAGAAAAGCCAGACAAGCTTCCAATAATAGACATCGCAGTGAAAATCATAGGATACTTTTTCGTAACTGTTCAAAAGAATTAGAACGGGAAAAGAAAATCGCACAGGAGTCATTTTTAAAACACGTTCTCGACAGTGAGGGAAATAATTGGTCAGGGTTTTACAAATATGTTCGCAGAAGAAGAGGAAATAAAGAAGAAATTCCTATTGTTAGAGATACTAATGGGTTACTAATAGATGATCGGGAAAAGGCAAATTCATTTCATGCCTACTTCAGTTCCGTTTTTAAAACAAAATCTCACCATACTCAGATAGGGAGGCTATACCCAATCAGTTTAATATATACGTAAATGCATTGCTAAAGCGAATTAAATCTATGAAAAATGGAAAGTCCCGGGGTCTAGATGCTATTTCAACGGACATAATTATACTCAGTGGAGAGGCAATATTACCGTATCTAACAAGATTATCTCATGTTTCGATCAACAATTCAAGCGTTCCAAAAGATTGGAAGCTAGCTACTATTGTTCCGATTTTTACGAATGGTGACAGAACTGTTTTAGCAAATTATAGACCGGTAAGTCTTACGTCAGTTGTATGTAAGCTAATGGAACACTTGATAACTAGATTAGATATTAGACAAGAATGGGAACAAAAAGAATGGCTATGTCAGGGACAGCATGGTTTTAGGAATGGTTTCTCTTGCGAGAGTCAGATAGTATCATTCTTTCAAGATATAGCAGATGAAGTTGATGATAGTGGGAGGGTGGATGCCATAACAATATATTTTGCGAAGGCATTTGATGTTGTCCCACACGATAAACTAGTTCATAAATTAATGCATTCGGGTATTGACTCCAGTTGTGGCGTGGATTGATGACTTTTGAGATAGAAAACAGAAAATCCGAGTTGGACAACAATTTTCAACTCTGGCAGAGGTTACTTCAGGGATTCCTCAAGGAAGCGTTATTGGACCCCTCCTGTTTCTCGCGTTTGTAAACGACCTGCCAGACAATTAATGTTCCAAGGTAAGACTATTTGCAGATGACTGTTAATATATCGAGTTATTCAATCAAAAGTAGACGAGGGTATTTTGCAGGATGATCTAGATAGATTACAATTCTGGGCAGAAAAAAATAGCATGATAATAAATAGTTCAAAAAGCAAAACCATCACGTTTTGTAGGGGCCGTAAAAGTATAGTGAAAGTCAATACCGTTTAGGCAACGAAAATATTCCAAGAGTCCTGGCTTGTAAGTACATGAGAATTATATTTGATAGCAAATTAAATTGGGAAAATCAGGTAAACTTTGTCGTAGGGAAAACCTGGAGGTCTTTGCATTTTACCATGCGAGTACTAAAAAAGAGTACTGCGAAAGTGAGAGAATTAGCTTACCTATCTCTAGTTCGTCCATTAATGGAATACGGGGCGATTTGTTGGGACCCTTATAGAAATTCACAAAAGGAATATTTGAATAGAGTACAGAGAAGAGCATGTAAACTTACTTTCCTCAGCAATAGGAAGAAAGTAGAATGGGAGTCTCTAGAAATCAGGAGGGTTAAGGTAAGACTGTGCCATGTACAAAGCGTATGCCGGTTATCCAGCTTGGAAAAATATTTTAATTCGACTCGGTATACCCACTTACTTTAGTAGAGCGGATCACAAGCACAAACTTCAGTTCAGGACACAGAGAACAGATGTTGGATAATTTTCATTCACAAATAGAACAATAACGGACTGGAATAAGTTACCTGCGACAGTCATGGAACCCTTTCCTCTAGGTGTACAAAGTTTTAAAAGTAGATTAACCAAGAACATTTGTAGAAGTTAGGCTTATTAAAATAGTTATTATTTTAGTTATAATTTTATTATAAATGTTTTTTTATTAGTATTGTGATAATCACTATTAAATGCATTGGTTTATTAAATATACAATTATATTTAAAGTAGTAGTTGAATTGGAGTGTCATGACGTGTTGTGAAGTGTAGTGCAATAGAGAAGTAGAGAGAGAAGTGAAGTGCAAGTGTAGTGTTGCGAAGTGTAGTGAAGTGAAGTAGTGTGAAGTGAAGTGTATTTATTAGTTAAAAATTCGCGCAGGACAGTCATAAAGTGTATAAGTAACGCTGTTATTGTTACTATTGCCTTAAAATGCTTTAAAATTATAGTGTATTACTATTCTTAGTTGTAATATGTAAATTGTAGTATTCTGCCACCAGGTTGTATACCTACTGGCAGAAATAATAAATCTACCTATCTATCTATCTATCTATCTAATTTTTGAAATAGTGAGGAGGAGGAGGAGGTAGGTTTTGATCAGTTTTTTCTTCGATTTGTTCACCTAGTCCTACTGCAGCGCCTAATACGTCTAGCGAATCCAGAGAGAAACAATTTTTTTGCTAGGCATTCTCCTTCTACTTCAGAGGATGCGATATGCTAGTTCTTTTTTCTTTGCTTCAGCTCGAAACAGTTAACATGAAACAGAAAGTCTAATGGGATAAGACATTCTTATTTATTTATATTTTTAAGGGAAATGTTGTAATTTGAATATTCCTTTACACTGTAGAACATGTTGTTAAGCAGGAAAGCTTTCAATTTACTTTTAAATGTATGAATTGTGTTTATGTCTTTAATATCATTGCCTAGTTTGTTGTAAAGTGTAATGCCAGGAGTACTTTTTTGATAAAGTGTAGTTTCAGAGTGGGGAACATGTAGTTTAGCCTTTTGACGTGTGTTGTAGTTGTGTACATTGGAATTTAAAGTAAAAGTTCTTTGTTTTCCATGAGAATTTTCTTTGTGAAGACCAATATTTCAAATATATACATGAATGGTAGAGGAAGAATCCTTAGTTTATTGAACAGGGGCAATTGCAAGGGTTTGCAAGAATCCAGCTTATGAGTGTTGGTCATTGTTCGCAATATTCTTTTTTGGATACTAAATGTGCAAGTGCTTCTGGGGCATTTCCCTAGAATATTTTTCCATATTTTAGGTGTGAGTGAACATTTGCAAAATACATTGTTCGAAGTGTCTCAATGTTGGAGCTTGACCTGAAGGTGTATAGGGCATAGCAAGATTTGGTGAGCTGCTTGTTAAGATTTGAGATGTGAGCATTCCATTTAAGGTTTTCTTGAATTGTTAGACCGAAGAAGGTAGTTTCATGAGATATCGTTAAAGGGTTATTGTTTATGAGCAAATGCTGTGAGAGTTTTTATTTAGATCGAGGATTCATGAAATTTAGAGAGACTGTCCTGGTGTTTATGATGAGTTTGTTGTCTTGAAACCATTTTACTAGTGCTTCAAAGTTTTGTAAGTTTCTTTTTCTAATGATTGTTGTTTTTGCTTTGATGATTATGTGTGTGTCATCTGAAAACAAAATTATTTTGTTATTCCTTAAAGCCAAAGACATGTCATTTATGTATATACGAAATAGTATTGGCCCAAGGATGGGTCCTTGGGGGACTCCCCAATTTATCATTTGAGGGCAGGAATAGTATGAGGAGATTTTGTTTTCTTTAGTGTGCTGGAGGGCAACTATTTGGCTACGGTTTGATAAATACGATTCGAAACCTTCGAATCTGGCTTACTAAATTCTGGGCATAAAGAACTTCATTTAATTTTCAATTCATTTAAATGGATTTTCCATTTAAAGTTTGACTGAATTGAAAGACCTAAAAATTTTGTTGCCTTAACATCAGTCAATGGCACACCATTCATTGTCTGTGAAGTGCACAGCTGTTTATTTGAAATGGAAAACTGCATTGACACAGTTTTATTTTCATTTACTATTAATTTGTTATTACGGAACCAATTTGAAATCTGTTATTGTACTATTTACGGTTTCTTTATAGCAAAGAACATTCGTATCATCCGCAAAGAGAACTGTTCTTCCGTTTCTAATCCTTGAGGGCATATCGTTTACGTACAGTAGGAAGAGAATAGGACCTAAAATCGATCTTTGTTTAAGGTACGAACATAACCAATCCATAGCAACACCACGAATTCCATACGAAGGTAATTTTGAGAGTAAAATGTTATGATCAATGACGTCAAAGGCTTTTGAAAGATCAAAAAGAATTCCAAGAGGTGCTCTGTTTTGATCCATGGATGACGCGACATCTTTAAGAAAAGAAAATATGGCTTTTTCCGTAGATTTTTATTTTCGAAACCAATGTTGGCAATCGAAAACGCGCCGTGTTTACTAAAAAATGTTTCCATTCGTAAAAAACGTTACGTAAAAAAGGCTCTCTAATAGTTTTGAAAAACCGACATTGGAATGGAAACCGAAATGGAAAACAGCATTGAAACAGTTTTCTTTTGATTTAGTATTAATTTGTTATGAGGGAAATATCTGATATTGTACTATTTACGGTTTCTTTTTTGCAAAGAATATCAGTATCATCCGCAAAGAAAACTGTTCTTCCGTTTCTAATCGTCGAGAGCATATCGTTTACGTATAATAGGAAGCTAATAGGGCCTAAAATTGATCCGTAGATTTTTATTTTCGAAACGTATGTTGGCAATCTGAAAACGCGTCGTGTTGACTAAGAAATGTTTCCATTCGTACGTAAAAGTCTCTCTAATACTTTTGAAAAACCGACAATGGAGAAATTGGCCGATAATTATGTTTTTCGTTTTTGTTGACTTTTTTGAAAAGCGGCTTAATCTTAGCTGTTTTAAAAATGTCTGGAATAATTCCTGCCCATAAGGATACATTAAATATGTGAGTTAACGGGTGCATAATGGCGGACAAACAACCCGGAAATTCGCATTCTTGGCTATCCGGGATGAGCCGCGTCTCGGTCAATTGTGCTGACGTTTCGGCCATCTTGCTGTGGCCTTCTTCAGAGCTATACTGGTGTGTATCGAATTGAATAGTTCAATGTCATTTGCCAAGGTGTTGTAAAATAATGTACATGTATTGTATGTGAATTTTTTGTAACGGCCTGTTGATATTGTACCCTGATGAAGGCTGAATTGATATTGCCATCTGAAGAAGGCCACAGCAAGATGGCCGAAACGTCTGCACAATTGACCGAGACGCGGCTCATCCCAGATAGCCAAGAATGCATTGACTCTGGCCCCGGAAGCCTACACACCCAATCCGGAAATTCATCTAAACTGGCCAAATATATCTTTTTTACCCAACGATTATTTTGAGAGTTTCATAGGAAATTTCAGAAACAAACATCGTGCCTAAAATTTTAGGGAAAACGTCTGATGCTGAATTTTGTGGCTGAAGACCCTTAGTGAGATCGGCAGCAATTCTCGAAAAGTATTGGTTAAAGGGACTAGGCACTGTTGCCGGATCGTTCACATTTTTATCGTTATCTTTTAAAACAACATTCTCTACAAGGTTTCGAATTGGTTTGGTCGAAGTTTTTACTATATTCCACATTCCTTTTGTTTTATTATTTGAGTTGAAAATATCCTGGTCATGATACATGATTTTAACTTGCCGCATGACTTTTCTTACCAATGATTTGTATTTTTTAAAGCAGAGGACCAAACCTCGAGATACCTTATGACGCTTAGAAGTGAAAGAAAGAATTCGTTTGTTTTTACATCACGTCCCAACCCCTTGTTTTATCCAAGAATTGCTTTTCCGCGAAATATTTAATTTTCTCTTTTGAAAAGGAAAGTACGTGTTAAAATGAAATGAAAGCATTGAAAAAAAATTGTATTTATCATTTGTATCAATAGTATTGTAAACCGCGACCAATGACTCAAGCAGCAAGTAATTGATGATTATTTTAATTTACTTTTAGTAAATAATCTACTCATACGTGTATTATTTATTGCGTCAGTGTTCACATTTCTTATAATTGTAAGAATTTGTGCATTGTGATCACTGTATCCTAAATCTTTTGTTTCAATTTCATATCGAGTAGTGGTTTTGTTAATTATTATTTGATCGATTGCCTTTGAATTTATTGTGATCCGTGTCAGTCTACGGCTGCACTCGACCTACCTGTGTAGCTCGGGTCGAAAATTCGCCACTGTTGGGCCTCGAAGATTAGAACCTCCCGGCCAGAGCCATTGCAGTCAGCGGCAACGCTGGCGCTGAGCTGAACTCAACCGGTCATCTGGCGTAAAAATGCGAGGGAGTTTGTAGGCACGAAATGTACGCCGTGATGAAGATTTTCAATTTGTACGGTACGGAGTTGACTGTTGATGTCACAATATATCCAAGCGCAAATTATGTAAGCATATTTAGTAGTTTTACGGCGGGTATACTCCAATTCTTACATAGAAGCATTTCAAGGTCACGAGCTGTAAGGAGAGGGGGACGTTGCCAGCCACTGGGCAGCTCCAACACTAAAAAAAGTTCTAACGAAGCTTCAGAATTGATGACAGTAGAAGACGAAACGCACCGTCTCTCCCTCCAATATCCTTTCCTCCTAATCACTCTTCTCTAAGTATGTACCTAAGTCTCTTTACCCCCCCTCCCCAAAGCTAAACATTTTACACGAAAAATATAAGATTTCCTTCTTATTCTATTAAAGATTGCCATAAGTGTGAATTTTTGTTCCATTGTATATTAAGTAGGCGGCCACCGCGCCTTTGACAGTGAACACGTTCTTGTAGTCTGCGATTCACAAAATCAAACGTTTGAGTTCTGGAAAATTTTATGCAACTGAAACCATTTAATTCTCTTCGATATTTGATGAAATAATTAAATACAAATACATATAATTGTGAATGTGCTGAGAAACACAGTCTTAATGACAAAAATAAATAACTCGTGCAAAATTTTTACTGGAGTTGTGTAACCTAACCATACGAAGAAATTCATATTTTAGAAACAATTTTATTTCGACGTATCATCATTGTAATCTTCTGTCCTTGAAAATAATTACTTCCAGTGAGTGTAAAAAGAGAGGGCACTAGCTCTCTCTTTAATTACTGGGAGTCTTTTGCTTGTGCGTCATGAAAAATCCTATTCCCCGTGACGTAAGCAATCCATGAATCCTCTCGCTAATATCTCGTGATCTGTTTCCAGAAAGGAAACGTTTTGTTCTGCCAAGTGAACTTCATGTGTAATTGCGCCTCGCCAGGAGGTTCGTTCGAATCAGCAGCTGCTGCCCCCGCCCGCTCGTTCGTTGCTTACGGCGCCAGCGGCCCCCCGTTGCGTAACGCAGCAGCAAAAGCTGCGGCGGGAATTTCCCGGTGGCTTCTGACACACGCAGAGATTTACGTGGCGGGTTGTGGAAAAGATATCGAATAGTAAAATAGACAACGTAACACTATAGGCAGGAGCTCCCTGCGCGCGCAGGTGCCAACAGTTTTTGAAATGGAGAAAATCGTGTAATAGTAATGGGAAACCCGTGTAATCTCATTAAAATGTTTCAAACATATGAAATGGCAAGTTATGTAACACACTAATGAAACGGTCTTTTCGTAGTTCGTGACTTCTGGTAACTCGGGGTCGTAAGTATGAATACATGTTTTGTGGTTCAGTATAACTTGTCGTAGACTATCCATACCATTGCATTCAGAAAAATGCCAATTTCTCAGAATAATATCTTTAGCAATCATTCATTATAACCACCCATTTGAGTTTTAATTACGAATATTGAAAACGTACATCACTACACTAAAATGACAATTTATTTTTTCAATTTCACGAGATCATAAACATTGTATTAGATTATGAAACAAATTTGTAAACAAAATCCCAATACTTTCTTAAATGGAGAAAATCATGTAATTGGAATGTGAAAGCCGTGTAATCGCATTTAAATTATTAAAACTTATGAAGCGATCATTTATGCAACACATTAAAATTGAAAGGCTGTACATTTTTTAGTATTTGCTAGATATTTCACGTTTCGAGTTGTGTTCTGATACATGTACTTAGAGAATTACGTTTACATCTCTGTGTAAGTTATTATTTCTTAATATTGCATATTCACGCTGCAAAAACGGCTCCTACGCATTTTTTGAAATTATAATTATCACATAATAAAATTATGTGGGAACAGGCCAGCAATTACATAGTAATTTATGATGCAAGAGAGTAAAACATGATTTTATCTGAGAGTGAACATGATTGCCACCCGAGGCGATGTAGGAGTATAGTGTGCTGAGTTTTTTTTTAAATAAAAACTCTTTTGACTCTTAAGTGCCAAGAATTATTCCATTACCGTCACATAACCTGAAATACAATTGTAAAGATATATACATGTAATTTATGTGTTTGCCCAAAAGAAATGGTAGTTAATAAATTAGTTTATAGCTTTATAGTATGTGTACATGGTTTGGATACGACGGATGTTAGAAGCGAGTTTTAAAATTTGTACGAATGCAATAAAGCATCATTATAAACGAGTTGTATAAACTATTTTTTGTATAATAACATTATAAATTTAAAAGAGAATGAAAGTTAAATTTGGTAATCAACTTTATTGGGACGTCGCGGATGTTTGACATCCACGCGTGTGACATCGTGAGAAAGCGGTAGTAGGCTTCTTCGTTTACGGCTACCCCACACAATTCTCTCGCAGTGATTGGCTGAATGCGTGATGATGCAATTATTCTTGCCAAGAACGGCAGGTATGCCACAATCTGTGTCATAAGACGACCTTTTATGAAAGATTTCTTGTAACGAAAAATGTCGTTTGAAAAACGAATACAAAGAAAGTATTTTGTTGCTAAGATTGTTGTGAAAGACATGTAAATAAATGGATATATTTTTTAAAATATGTAAATAGCATTGGCAATGGATTTTGTTTCTTAAGAGAATAAAAACATGGTTCTTGTTCATAAGGACAAGAAATTAAATTAGTGGTAATAGATAAACTTAATTAAAAAGTACATTGGTGTCCACCGAACTCGTTTTCGTCCCCAGACCCGGGTTCTGCTCTAGATTCTGCCCCAGTTATTTGTCTCTGGGGACCTCCTTTTTATCCCGCATCCACATGCTCTTACGCACCTGTCTTTAATGCTCAGACTCCGTTTCCCTTCATTGAATTACATTGCCACTGTGGTGTTGCAATAATCACCGATTGTATCAGCAGTTACCGTTTTCGTCCCACCTCTTGCAATTCTTCCTTCCCTGCCCTCCCCTCTGACTTTGGAGCCGCTTTTCTCCTTTTCTAAATCGGTATTTTTAACGCCTTTCTAATCAATTGGATTCTGTTACCGACCGATGTGGCATGTTAAGCAGTCACCATGTGGCATGTTAAGCAGTGTTCCCAATGTTAAGCAGTCACCACAACCTTTACTATCATGTCCTCGCCATCAATTTTCATGTGCCGACGTCGCTGATCCAGTATTTAACACAGCTCTCTCTCTCTCTCTCTCTCTCTCTCTCTCTCTCTCTCTCTCTCTCTCTCTCTCTCTCTCTCTCTCTCTCTCTCTCTCTCTCGCTCGCTCGCTCGCTCGCTCGCTCGCTCGCTCGCTCGCTCGCTCGCTCTCTCTCGCTCGCTCGCTCGCTCTCGTTCTCTCGCTCTCTCTCTTTCTCTCTTTCCCTCTCTCTCTCTTAATATATTATAATATAATTATAATATAATATAATATAATAATTATTATAATTATATATATATATATATATATATATATATATATATATATATATATATATATATATATATATAATTAACATCACTCGGACTTCTTCATAACTAAACACGGAGAGTCTCTAGGAATAGTTCCATAAGTCCACCTCGCTATTTGCCGAAGCGACTCGACTAAGGGTCATCTGATCTTCTGATTCTTCAACTCTTGGAACAATTACGCTCTGAATGAGCAATGAAAGTGGTATGGACTAATTTTCGAGGTAGGCAGGGGATGTCAGGACGCCCCTACAGAATACCTACCTTCCACTTTACTGTCCTACACTAGTGTGACGTAGTGGAAAAGGAATAAATTCAGATAACAATAATATAAGACATATATTTAAAAGTTACAAACAAGTTACAATAATTTGTTAAAATTTAAACCCTCCGGCAGCCTTTTCCTTCCCAATACCCTGCTTTACCGCAGAAAAAAGCTACGCGTGATGCGCGCTGTCGGACTTCCGTCCCGTGACTATCACCGTCACATGGCCTGACGCCAAAATTTAAAGCGGTCGCCGTCCGGCGGACCGCGTGCCTACAGCACCCGAGATCGTCTGGCCCTTACACTCCGGACATCTCCCCGTACCTACTCGTCCTCCGCTCTCCGATGCAAACTGAATGAGAACGCGGCGTTCTCTCTCAACTTTGTGCAGTTTTGTGAACGCACTAAAAGTGCAATGCGCGTTCACGCCACCGCGGTGTGACCATTCCTACCCTTACGGGCATCTATGGCCTATCCTGTAACATAAAAAGAAAAACAAAGGTCAGAAACGACTTTAGCCTACCGGCGCGCGCATTGCGTGTGTTTTAATACTGCGTTATTTATGTTTCAGTCCCACTTCTCTGTTTCAGATTGCTCTTACTCCAGAAAGTGTTTCGGTCGCTTATACTTCGCCCTTTGATCGGGTTCGTATAAGGCGACCGCGGAAATCAAATCATTTGAGAACGCGGGCGCAGATGGCGCCGCGTTAAATAGTTGGGGCCTGCACCCCCACCACACAAGTTTCCTAGGTAGGCTCGCCTGCTGTCGGCAAGCGAGGGCTCGCTAGCTAGCTTCCTAGGAGGGGCCTACACCCCCACCACACACGTTTCCTAGGTAGGCTCGCCTGCTGTCGGCAAGCGAGGGCTCGCTAGCTAGCTTCCTAGGAGGGGCCTACACCCCCACCACACACGTTTCCTAGGTAGGCTCGCCTGCTGTCGGCAAGCGAGGGCTCGCTAGCTAGCTTCCTAGGAGGGGCCTACACCCCCACCACACACGTTTCCTAGGTAGGCTCGCCTGCTGTCGGCAAGCGAGGGCTCGCTAGCTAGCTTCCTAGGAGTTTACAGCCTAAGGGTATTTTTGGCTCTGCCACGCTGTCTGCGTCAGCTGCCAGAGCGCAAAACCAGGACGTTCAGGGCTCAACTCTTTCCTCCCTGCAACGTGCTTTCACCGACCTAGGGGTTCTGGCCTTCGTGTTAACGACGCCACACGAGTAATTGTTTCTGTAAGGGAACTTATTTTTAAAAAACTTTGTGTGAAGGACGCGACAGGCGTGTGAATTGCCTTCTGCGTCTACGAAGATTGTGAGGTGGGTGACACTGACTGTGATACCACTTCCAACTCGGCCTGATAGCGTCTACTAAGTCACACGATTAACTCTTACCTGCCGTCAAACTCGGTGATACCACTAAGCCATGTCAGAAGAGTAACGAAGGCCTTCCAACGATGTAAGGGATATCACAAATGACCTCGTAGTTAATGCGACCTTAAATAAACACATGTAAGTGATGGTTCTTGACTTTGTAAAATTAAGATTATTGAATTTATGAATGTGAAAAATGGTATTTTTTTATTACAATAAGTGGATTCACGGAGACAACAAATAACAAGCAAAGTTTACTCACATATTATGGCAAGTGTTGCTTATTACAAGAAGAAACTACATTGCACTTTCCTATCAATTGCCTAATGTCAGTTATCTTTTAATATGCTCGAACGCTTCAATTGATATTTTAAGAATTTAATGTAACTTATTAGTGGTTTGGCGTAACAACAGGCGTAACAATGGCTTGATCCTCGTCACAAATAAATACAATATTATTATTATTATTATTATTATTATTATTATTATTATTATTATTATTATTATTATTATTATTATTATTATTATTATTATTATTATTATTAATGCCTTAATAATAATAATAATAATAATAATAATAATAATAATAATAATAATAGATAGGGTATTGGCCATCTCGGAAACAGGCGAACGTGCAACCGGGTATGAGTTTGAGGGAGTATTATGTCTAGAGCGGGTAGATGCACCTGACTTTTATGGGGATCATTTTCATAATAAACACGTTTATTACACTCATGGTTGTTAGTCCTGTGCGATGAAGTGATGATAATGATGATGAATGATGAAAGGGACAATCACAAACATACAGAGACACGCACAAACACGGTCATGCCCGAGGCGGGACTCGAACCAGTGATTCTTCATTCGAAGACGGCCTGCCGCCCACTTCGCGATCTCGGTTACCCGGATTGGCATTATTATTATTATTATTATTATTATTATTATTATTATTATTATTATTATTATTATTACAATGCAATTCTAGCCTCCGAGCTCATCCGTTTAGTGTGGGATTTATATTAACATGTACTAAGAAAGTACTTATCGAAGTGAGATGAATGGTTTTTTTGAAGTACCATACTTGAAAAATGTGGTGTTAACGCATTAGTTGTGCTTACCGTGTTTTTTAAACGATATTGTTAGTGATAATCAAAAACGTTGTAGAAATAAAAAAAATTGTAACTTAATTTCTTGTCATAAATTTTGATGGAATTTTAAGATGTAAACAACCTACTCCAAAATTATAGTTAATTGTTTCAGATTATCAAAATAAAAAAAATTATTCGTTTCAGTGTTCGTGATACGATTATCTGAAATGTTTTTTGGAAAGTGCTCGTAATGTGATGAGAAAATAATTTTTCAGGCTTCGCAATAATATTATGTCATGAGTCACCACTGTAGTGGCTTGATCGTGAATTGGGGTTACTTTATTTTCCTTTTTCTCAGCATTGGGACAATTCTACTGTTATTGACTAGAGACAAACCGTACCAAATCGGGAAACTTTTGTTGTTGTCACTGATATAATTGTGTATTGAATTGGATACATACAACTATCCCTTCCTCTTCACCTTAAATCGATGGCCGAAAAACACGAGTAAATTACAAGATTGTCAGTTATTCTGGTTGAGGCAAAGAATAAACCTTCCATACGCCATGTAATTTATTAATACTAATTTAATGTGCAGAGCTTGGTAACAAAATAGTATAGTTTCTTAATGGTTGAAGGTGAGCGTAGTTATAAGAGATGATGTCCAATATTAAAGGTCAGTTTTATGAAAAGGTACTTTGTTTGATAAGGTCCTCTAAGTGCGTTGCGAGTGCTGGCGCGTAAGTGTATATGTGCGCGTGTGTGTGTGTACTTCGAAGAGCTGACATGCATTTGTTCTAAGAAAGGCAGGAGTATATTGATGGAGTTCATAGCAGTTAGTGTTACCGCTCCCATAGATACGTTGCTGGCGCCGTAGCTGCCACACCTAGCTTGTTTGTGGCTGACAGCCTTCTCCTCTTTCGTCGCACTTCGCAGAAACCGCAGACTGAAGCCACTTTTTGCTTGCTCAAGCTGCAGTCCAAGGTCTCAGTCGCCTAATGGGGAGAGGAGGGGATTGCTTCCATTGCGGCTGGCTTCCCCGAGCTTGACGTGCACGAATCGACCTCTTTTTATTGTTTTGAAGAGTTAAAGGAAGCAACAAGACACATTATGAAGTGAGCCTCCAGTAATTATTATTGTTTGCTTGGCTGGAAAGCATCTGATTCTCGAACAATCTGTGTTCGCTTTACTAATGTAGTATTCACATTTTCTCTAACTTTGCACATTCAAAGGCACAGAATTGTCTCACTTTCAATTACTAAAAATCGCACGCTATATGTACAACTTCACCGCTTTTTATCAGTAGTTAACGCAACATGTGTGTAATCATTATTCAATTGTGCTTCTTTTTGACAGGAAAGGGTATAACTGATAAATGTGCGTTTTTAAAGCTAACTTGCCTTATTTCAGAATTGATAAGATTTATCTATTTCATAGGAAAAAATATTATTATTTTGCTTTATTGAATGATTTAAAAATTTTAATAATATTGTATTCGCCGTGTTGTAATCATAAAAATTCTTCTTCCTGTAATCATATAAAAAACATTGATTTTGACGCAATCATTAGGATTATTTCGGCTTCAATACTTCTTTGTGTATCAGCTGCCTTAAGAAGTAAACATACTATTCTCCTCAGCCTAGGACGGTCGAACAGCAGAAATATTCGGTATTGTTTTGCAACATGAAGTAGACCTTTTTACTTTCTCGCTACGAAGTAGGGAGATAGTTATGTAATGCTGCGCGAAAAATTGGGATTTTCATCAGAAAAACTCTTTTGCATGGCCTTGGTGACGAAAAAGTGGATAAATCCAGTTTCTAAATATAGAAAAAAACTTCATTCACGTGATGTAGTCAGAATACATGTTCTGTGAATCCTTGATACCTAAAAATCGAGGCTCAAATTTGGCGGCACGCTTCAAACATCTGTTTTGCTAACCTTTAAAGACATTTAAGAAGAAAATATCATACTTTTTAAACTTCCCGCTTCGCATATTTTTTCCCGATTGACCAAATACTCATTTTTGTTCAAAGCTCTGTGAAATTGATTTTCAACTGCTTCCAAAAATCACTAATATGTTGCACCACCTCCTGGGCAGCCGCGACGAAAGATTTGCACATTGTCAGATTTCTCGGAATCCAATTTTTGCCACATCAGACGCGATGAGCTCGTATTGTTTGAAAATCAGAGGAGCCGCGACCATTTTTGTAGGGATTGTGCCGAGAAGCTAAGCATGGGGGCGTATGGGGCCCATTGAAAGTTGATGGTACGTTGGCAGTAAGCAATTATCGTGTAGTTTCTTTGGAACCAGCGCTCTGAGACGCGGTGCGAAAAAGCAGAAAGCATGAATGACTTGAAATTCGTAAGGAGAACGTTTATTTTCGTGCAGAAAGAGGTAACCATGACAATCTCTTCAATACTCATGGATTCTTACGGCAAAGTAGTATCTTTGTCAATTATGCGTCGCTTTTTTTCAGAGAACTCTCTCGTCTGATCAGAACCCAGAAGACGATGTATTAATGTTCTCGTCGCAGTTTCTGGCAATGCTCTCCTAATTCATCAAAGCAATATTTCACAGCCTCAACAACCGCAAAACGGCCTGTCCGTCCGTCCGTCTATCCGTCTGTGAACAACGCTAGCGGCTAAATTGATTTGACTGATGTTGCGATCACTTGAATTTGAAATAGATGTTTCAATTTTGGGGGGTACTTTACATGAAGCCCTTGGGACATTTTCCAAATTTTCAAAACCATTTTTTTGTTATCATTAAATACTGATATTCAGTTGCCCACCAAAGAGGAAGATGATGATTCATCGTATTTCGAAGATATAATTATGATGAAACATGCTCCAATTTTGAATGTTTAACCATTAATTTGTTTTTGATGTACTGTTAAAGAAAACGTCTTATACAATTTTATTAAAAGGATATTAAAACAAGATAAACGCTTTAGAAACAACAATTCACGATTCAAAATTGTACTACTGGAATACAGGAAATGATGTCGAAAGTAGTCAAATGGATTAGTTCGTATAAAACATTCGTGGTCTTAATCTTGAAGTATCCTCCGTTTAAATAGGCGAAGTTTATTTAAAACACGAACTACTGACGCTACGTAATCTCGGAAACTGTCTCGTTAGTAGTTTCTCTCTTAGATAGTTTCCTAATAACTAGAGTCTGGGAAGACTTTTCGTTTTACATCACCCTCTTTCGATTGCTATCGGGGAATAAAATACATTTTCCCCATTTTCTTAATTAATTGATATGCTGATAGTTGGATTGAAATATGAATCTAAGAATATTATATACGAGTAAAACCTGATCATAAAGCAAATTTTAGTTGAAAAATGTTGAGCCGATTTGTAGATAATTTCCTTTTAGCGTTTCTGAAAATGCGCAATTTTGATCACTTATTGCTATTTTTAAAAACTTTAGAAATATTACAGAAAAAACCTAGTTCCATATGAAGTTTTCATTGACAAATTTGAAGCCGTTCTGGAAAAAATATCATTCGAACATTTCTGAGAATGCACATTTGAACTGACTTTCACAGAAGCGTTTTGGAGAAATTTCAATAGAAATCATTTGAAGCACGCGTGCTCACAAACGCAATCATATTCAGAAAATACAGAAAATGTAAAAAAAACGACGTGAGAGATATTTAAAAAAACGTGTAGGTTTTGCAAAATCAGAAGTATACGCAACAATGATGATTAAGTCACTTGATTACGTGTATATAGGTACTAAAGGTTGGAGAAGAAACAACACAAATGACGTCACAATGACGTCAGAGAACAGTGAAGTTGATATGGAAACGCATGACCTTGAGCTAGTAAAATTTACAATTATTTGGGCATTGACGAATGTGAGACCTTCTCAAACGATGCAGTGAATGAGAGAATTCGCAGGGAGTATGACAGAAGAGGGAGACTTGTCCTGCAGTCCGCTCTGAACCCTAGAAATAAAATATTTACAATTGATATTTTGGCGGTGCCGCTAGCCCTGTACAGTTTCGGACTCGTGGACTGAACAGAGCAAGAAATTCGAATCATGGATCGAAAAAACAGAAAACTGCTTACAATGCATCATGTCGCCCACCCTCGGGCTGATGTACTTAGAATTTGTGTCACGTAAGGAAGGAGGAAGAGACCTCTAACAAATCGAAGCCTCCTGGTACAATGCAATAATTGGGATGGGAAAATAGTAGTCGATCATCAAGACGACCCACTAATGCGGCAGGTCATTAAATCTTACTGAAGAATGAGAAACAGAGGCATTGCAAGAGTAGCATAAAGTAAATATAGTAAATTAAAGATGTTGTCTGGTATCAAAAATATATTTTGCTTAAGATCGTTTCGATCGCGTAGTGATCAACCTCAGAGCTTGCTGCTCCCGGGCCGAAAGCAAAGTTCTGCCTGACCAGCGATCTAATTGACGTAGCAATAATATTTGCATACACCACTATGCAAGATACGAATAATAACAGAGACACTGAACGGCTGTTGCTACTAAACAAAAAATATTAATGAAATTTGGAGAGACAATCCACTCCATGGGCAGTATCTAAAAAAGAATGGACAAGGTGCAGATCAATAAAAATCAATCATTTATATGGCTTAAATGGGAAGAATGAAGCAAGAATTGGAATGAACAAGTAGAATCCATTGATCATATCGTCTCAGCTTATCCAGTTCTAGCAAATACCGAATACTTGAAAAGATACGACCTCCACTGTCAGATCTATTCCGCCCTCGAAATTCCAAACACATGCTCCAAGTGGTGCGAACACTTACCAAAACTGGTCGTCTGTTGGACTGCATTCAATACTCTACGATCAACAAATTCAAATGGAGCGCATGATATCGGCAAAGAAACCTGGTTTTTGTTATCCGGGATTTGAGAAAAAAAGTGCCTAATTGTAGATGTGGCTGTTCCGTCCGGTCAAAACGCTGAAACTAAGGAGACAGAGACACGTATCAAATAGAAGAGTTTGGAAATCGCGATCAGCCGAATGCGGGGCGTAAACGCACAGGCAGTCCCGACAGCCACCGGAGCTTTCGGATTTGTTCCACAAAAGTTGTGTATGAACTGGGCTTCACTCCCAGGTCATTCAAAAGATGGGTAAGTGCAAGACATTGCTTAATTGGGAACAGCCCACATTTTGCGCAAAGTATTGTAGAGGCACCGATAGTCCCTAGATCTGTTCCTTAGGATGCTCGTTGCAACCTGGAGACTTTACAATCAACTGACTCATAATATCTTTAGTCATTAGCCGAATTAGAGGTTTGATAATAATAATAATAATAATAAGAAGAAGAAGAAGAAGAAGAAGAAGAAGAAGAAGAAGAAGAAGAAGAAGAAGTCGGCCCCGCGGCGCAGCCGTCGTCTGCGCCGAGGAGGCTGCAAGTTCGAGTCCTCCGTAGACACGGTCGTATTTGTGATTGTCCATTCACCCCATCATCCTATCATCTCATAATTAGCATAGTCAGTAATGGCCTATACGCCAATAATAGTTATAATAATAATAATAATAATAATAATAATAATAATAATAATAATACAGTCGGCCCCGTGGCGCAGACGGTTGGGGTATCCGTCGTCTGTGCCGAGGAGGCTGCAGGTTTGAGTCCTGCGTAGACATGGTCGTATTTGTGATTGTCCCTTCACCCCTCATCATCAACCTATCATCTCATAAGTCACACTACAAGGCGTAACAACCTTGTTGTAATCCAAGGATACAGCTGAAAAGCTGATCCTGGAAGAATTACACACGTTAATCGTGTAGCGTGGTCAGTAATGGCCTATACGCCAATAATAATAATAATAATAATAATAATAATAATAATAATAATAATAATAATAATAATAATAATACATAAGGACATCATTTGCTGTTTCATAAAAGTTACGAAACTTGAAAAAAATATGGCATGTTACAGATAAGATATGCACACACAGTTTCTTATCCTTCATTCAGAATTCGTAGGATTCATTAATGAGCGTATTTAGGAAAAGAGCAATTATTCAGACCCACTTGCTAACATCACAGGAGATCGGCGACATCAAACGAGAAATAGCACAAGAGCAAGGCTTAGAAGATCATGAAAGAAACGCAGCAATAGACGAGGAAACTCAAAATACCCCAATTTCGACATGCTACAGTGAATTAACAAATGATAATGATAATACAGAAGTAAAAAGTGCACCTGAGAATGAATTTAACTCTTGTTATACAAAGCTCCATGGCATGGACCCTACCGTAAATCCTCATCTAGGTAAACTAAAATTGTCAGGAAAAAATGGAACATAATCAAAATTCTCAATACAGAAATCATGCCACGTTTCCTTGATCAACAAAACGAGATAATAGAACTACATCATGTTGTGTACTGTGCGGTCACGACAACCTCAACCTCAACCAACGACAACCTCATGCTACCACGTCACAGAACACCAGAACATTGAAACCCACACACAGATAGAAAGAAAGCTAATTAAATTAGAAAAACGCATCAGCATTCTTCGAGAGGAGATTGGTAGACTTTACCAATATAAGAACGGAATCAGAACAAAGAAGTTGAAGAAAAAGCTGGAAGAAATTATCAAGTTCCAAAATTGGAACAGCTATCGCCCATTTACTTAACAAATTCTTCTCAGTCACACCCAGTAATTAGCAGTTTACGCCAAGAGACTCCGACTACAAAGCTACCCTACGTAAAAAGCTTTATGCGTAATTTGAAAACCAGAAGCAAATCTACAGAAAATTGAAAAGTACAAGCTCCGTTGCAAGAGTAAAATACGTTGCAATTTGCACAGTACCGGATGAACAATTAATTACAGATTTCTGGTCTGCCGTATGGGGAGAGCCAAAACAACATGACTCCGATAGTATAACATTGACGGACGAAAAACGAAGAATGAAGATAATTGAACATATGACACCGCTTTGCATCAATGAAGCAAAATTTTGGGTTTAAGCAATTTTCATGAGTATATAAACATTTAGCCACCTGCTACAGAGAAATGATATCAAAACAGGAGACAGCACCATCATTTCTCACCACTGGGAAGACGTTCCCAATTCCCAAAAGTCATCAAACTGCAGACCTCTCTAAATATTACATTTTTAATCACAGTCTATAAATACTCGTATATGACAGACATCATTACAAACAAAATATATGCATATTTTCAGAGAAACGACATTATAAGTAAGGAACAGAAAGGCTGTTATCGGCCATCAAGAGGATGCAAAGACCGATTTATAATTGACTGTTGTGGAATCACAGGCTTTAGGGAAGAAGAGAAATATCAGTATGACCCATATAGATTATAAAAAGCTATTGATTCTATGCCACTTGTTGAAATTTTGGAGATATTTAATAGACTCAGAAATAATCCTCTTTCTTTGTCACATGATGCGCAACTGGATCACAACCCTGCATGTTTCGTCTGGGTATAAAGTCACGTCCCATCAAAATCAATAGAGGTATTTTCCAAGGCGATTCACTGAGTGCACTTTTGTTCTGCATGGCGCTAAATCCTCTTAGCGAAACACTCCTGAATACTCAATATGCTACAAGATAACCGCAACCTCCAATGTGAGTTACACAGTTACCATCTGACATATGTGGATAATTTGAAGTTGTATGGTGAATTAAATGATCAGCTTCATAGGTTTATCGATATTATCACTAAATTTAGCAATGAAATCTGCATGGAACTTGGTCTGGAGAGATGTAAATTGGGACATATGAAACGAGGCAAAGTTTTTGCATCTGAAGGATATTGTCACGCCTGATGGAATGATTGAAGATCTGAAAGGAACTGCTAGTTACACATATCTAAAAATTACCGAGCTACGAGGAATTGATCACATTGGTATTAAGCGAAAAGTGAAAGAAAAGTTTCTTCAAAGAATCAAAAGCATCCTCAACACACAGCTCTACAGCAGAAACAAAGTATAGGCGAGTAATGCATATGCAATACCACTACTTACTCATTTGGATTAGTTAAATGGTCAGCGACAGACTTGCAAGATCTATAAAAGCTACAGAACACAACTGACAAAACTCAGAATGAAACATCCAAAATCAGCAATAAAACGGGTGACAGCAATAGAATGGGTGGTATGGGAATCACCGACATACCACGACTCCATAGCAAACAAATTAACGACCTCGGATCGTACTTTTACGAGAATAGTAAGTTTGATGCCATTTGCAAAGCCGATAACAAGTCAACTTCACTATATCTTTCAGACGCTGCCACTTTTACTTCAAAAAGTACATCAATAGAAGGCCAGAAAAAGAACTGGAAGCAAAAAAAAATTGCGTGGCACATTTCCGAAACAATTATAGAAAGATAATATAGATAAGGAAGCAACTAGCCTCTGGCTCAAAAATAGAAACCTCTTTGACAAAACAACTGGATTTATGATGGCGATTCAAGATAGAGTAATAGTTACTAGATATTATCGGAAATGCATAATCAAGGGAGCAATTTCTAATGCCGAAACTGTCATGTAACAGAAGAAACAATAGAACACATAACAGGATCCTGCCGTATACTAGCAAACACAGAATATACCAAAAGACACAATAATGTAGCAAAAATCATTCATAAACATTTGGCTTGAACATTACCTTCTTTAGATATGTAGTTATCTCGGGAGGGCCTTGCTGGTTAGGCGCCAATAGCTGACAGGACATAATCATATTTCAATTTTACCATTAGGGGACCAAAAATTGAGTAAAGGATGATAAACTATGTTTTAGATGCCTATGTTGGGAGTTGAGAAGAGGATAGAACAAAACTGAAAATATAGTCCAGTCTAAAAAGACAAGGCGAAAAACAAGTACGGGAAAGTCTTTGCCATTCGGTAGCACCTCCGGTTACTATTGATATTTCTTTGTTTGAAACATATGAGTCAGCAACACGAAATTTTGGACAGAAGGACTTTTTCCAAAAGTAGTACTGCGAAGTTCCCTGCCACTATATTCTTTTAAACGTCATCTGTTTATTATAATACAAAATTTCAATTTCAAAGTTGATGATTTCTCTTATTTATTGATTGATATTTCTCTTATTTCTATTATTTATTTTATATATTGTATATCAGTGCGCATCAACATTCTGCATGGGGAGCAAAGAGCTTTTTTATTTCCTCAGTAGCAATAGGCTAAAGCGAAGGGAAGAATAATGTCGTTCAATATCCGATTTACACACAGTGACACTTCAACGTCATGTGCTGATAGGAGAGGGGCGACACTAACTTGAAATCGGGTGCTTCGTTTAAACTTAAATTTTTGGTACTGGAGCTCCCGGTTGATGACAATATCACCATCTCCTTCCAGCTCGTGACCTCTAAGTGCCTTTATGTTTAAATCGGAGTGTAAGATAGGGAGAATGGAGGTGGGTGAAATGAGCTGCATTCGGTCATTTATCAAAGACGCTTTTTCGAATCGATGTATTCTGGATCCAAAAATACAAATATTAGAATTATTTCGGTCATATATCAAAGACACTTTTTCGAATCGATGTATTTTGGATCCAAAAATACAAATATTAGAATTATTTCGGTCATATATCAAAGACACTTTTTCGAATCGATGTATTTTGGATCCAAAAATACAAATATTAGAATTAAAGCTGAGTAAATTGGAACCTAATGAAATTTGCCTCGTTGGTTTCAAAAGAAATACAGGAGTAAATATCGTACATACGACAAGAAATTTTAAAAGAGAGTTCACCGAATACTGGAAAATAATGTTATACCCATATTTCTGAATGTGTTAGAGATTAGACATAAAGTGGTAGGAAGGAGGAAAAAAAGGTCTGAAGAGAACCACTCAGACCGCAGCGTGTTGTGGCTTCGCCAAAGGCATCAGTCTCTTTAATTATTTTATTTTAATTACATTAAACTCAGTGAATTTAAATGATAAATGGGGTAATTCATACTGATTTTTTGGATGAAAAAAGTCACTTTGTAAGTTTTGTGACCTTTCCAATGAATAGAACTTGTTAAAATATCATATAAATGAGCCGTTTCATTTCATTTTAATTTGGGCGTGACGCCAAGCGACTGGAATGAACCGAAGTAGAAAACGACCAACATATTCATTAAAATTTACAACTTTAGATTTCTCTTCACTTCCTGCGTTTGTATCTTGTTATATTACTTATTGCTATGGCAATACTTGCAGTGAAAATAATAATAATGAAATGGGCCTTGGATTATCAAGCAAAATGAAATGACCGTTTGTTTCTAGTGCTTCTCAGCCTGAAACCTCACCTTACAGAACCGGATCTGTTTCACATGCAACTTCCTTCATAAATCAACTGCATTCTCGTGGCTTGTTCCTGATTTTGTGGTGTTGCGTTGACGGACGTTTTTTGTCGCCTGTCGCCTCCCGCCCCAACCCGCCTGCACAGGAGTGTTAACGTGCTGTCGATCTCGGGACCTCGCTACCGGCGTGTGAAGTGCCGCGTCACGGATTGTTTTTACGCGTGCTCGCTAAATCGCGCGGAATAAAAAAAAAATTACGAGTTGCGCGTCGGCGTCCTCGACCTACCGCGAGCGACCCCCTCCTGATGAGCTTCGACTCCGCGTCCTCCAGCGGGTGACTATAAGAGGCGGCGCCGGCGGAAGCGTAGATACTCCGCTCCACTAGCGCTTCGTAGTTCGTCCGCACCTCCACTCCTCTAGCGACATGAAGGCTGCCGTCGCCCTGTGCCTGGCCCTGGTGTTGGCCCTGTGCGGCGCTGCGCCCGCCGACAAGTACTCGTCGCGCTTCGACCACGTGGACGTGGACGCCATCCTCAACAACGACCGCCTGCTCGACAACTACATCAAATGCCTGGAAAACACCGACGACAAGGGCTGCACACCGGAGGGGAAGGCACTGAAGGGTAAACATCACTCGCGTGCCCTTTAAGGTTACAACTATAACCTGGGATATTTAGCGCTAGTCTCACATCTGACCTGGTCGGCGTTTTGCTGGAAGAGACCAACACTGAAAATTATAAAAAATCATAAAATAAGTCATTCGGTTTCTCTGGTCATGATTCTGGAAAATGCAGAAAAGATCTAACAACCATTTGAGAACTATTACAACCTATGAACATTTAACGTTTTATTACCTTTAGAGAAGAAATGTAAAGATATTGTTTTCTCCAAAATAATGCAACGTGAGTAAGTCTCTTCCTACGTAACACCGTCCGTGTAGATGTCCATTTGATTGTTACTCACTCTCTAGGTTTGATCGTAATTTAAGTTACTTAAGTTTCTCTTAATTAGGGATCTCTTGTCTTTTAGATTTCATTTGTTCTTATTCTCAAACCGATTTTACTTTTTTTATGTTTTTACATATTTATATGTTCTACTTAAAACATATTGGTTATATCTTTTAGGAGCAAATTTTATTTTTCGGAAACTTTACATCCCGTTCATTTAGAAACAATGTGGGAATATTACAAACACATTTAGAAATGGTTACAAAAAAACGAATTTCTGTTTTGTGAAGACTAAGGAGTTCACTTATTTTTCTTTACCCAACTTTTGTAGTGATACCCAGGTACGTTATAAATTTCACGGGCTTTTTCCAAACCACTTTTTTTAAATAGAGAACTTCAATCGATATTGCCATGTCTACAGCAGACCGTGATCTTAAAGGTATATTTTTCGACGTGACTCTGCAATATTGTCCAATACACATTTTAAAAAAATCAAAATCAAGCCCATTTAAGATTTACAATAATAAACATGCGAAGTAAGTAGTAGAGACGGGGAAGGGGGGCAACGGCGGAATTCCTTTGATAGAGCCGATAAGATTTTAACAAAAAAGTGAAGTAAAATAAAATTCCCCAAATCAATATCTTTTTTATTAATAGTAACCAATATTCATAGATAGAAACTTTATTCTACAATTGAGCATATGTTGTCCGGTGGCAGAATGTAGCAACATGAAAGAACAATTACAATTACAAATACAAAAAACAATATATATATATATATATATATATATATATATATATATATATATATATATTTAGTTGTCACTATTTACAACATGGAGATGACATATACATACATAATACATCATGTCCAAATACACTTATACTACATTCATACATCATACATACATACATTCATACACGCGTACAAAGATACGTAGAACCCTAATTTTATATTTAAGGTCAAATCTATTTAAATAATTTTATTTAGCCTTCCCCGAATTTCCCTCCACGCAGAGAAATCGGTGTAAGATTTATTCAGTGCTGAAAGTTGTGCCCTTTTGAGTTCTCGGTGTTCTAATGATTCCCAATGCGCAGGTATGCTCCTCCAAAATGTCTGTTTCCGCTCTGTGTTGTATCTTCTCTAAGCTCTTTGTAAGTCCTATTCTGTACTGATCCCCACAACTAGCTCTTTATTCCGTTACTAGTCTAACAAGCGCAGTATACGCGATATATTTTGCTATCGTTTTGCATTTTTTAAGATTTCTCATAACGAAATGCAAATACCCCCAAGCTTTACCCACGACAGAGTTCGTTTTCATCTCTCACCCCAACGTGCTGTTCAGTAAGATGCCAAGTTATTTACAGTTCTAGACTCGAGAACTACATCATCACCTAGCTGATATTGTATTGTATGAAGAGCTCTGGCCCTACAAAATGTGATCGCTTTACTTTTCTTTCCCTTTATAGCCATTTTATTATCTCGTGCCCAATTATAAATTTTATTTAAATCGTTCTGTAGTTGAATCATATCGTCCTGTTCAGCAATTTTTCTATATAATATTCAGTCGTCAACGCACAGTCGAATTTTTGACGTTATATTTCGCGATAAATCATTTACAAAGATAAGAAAGAGCAATGGGCTTGTGACACTGCCCTGAGGGAACCCGCAAGTAAGATGAATTCTGTCCAATTCGGACTTGTTGATTTCTATCGCTAAGAAATTCACTTACCTATGCTATTACCCGTCTGTTAATTTTATCATCGATTAGTGACAGTATCAGTAAGTCAAGCGGCAAATTAAATTAATTAAATTTAATGACCTCTATAAAATAATAAAGTGTTTAAAATGTGGTGGGACGATGTGGTGATCTGAAATTTATTTTCAAGCAACTGAAAATGGGCACATGAAGAACTTTGTTTTTCATTGTTTTTACTAATGGCCAACACACAAAATGAACAGCATTGATAAAATAGCAACACATGGAAATGGAAGACTTGAATTTGAGTATAAATTTTGCTCATATAAGCAGCTTTTACTTCGCTAGATATTCAATTGGCAAGTGCTGCGTTCAGAGCTGTCGGGTGGGGGACTTACATTAGGACATAGGCCAGAGTTTGGGTATTAAATTCTTCTTAAATCTAAAAAATTAAATTTTTAACCATTTTCAATTTCCTAGGAATTGATTTTCTCCTATTAATTGCTTTTTTATTTCTGATTTAATTTCTATTATTTATTTGCCAATTTAAAACATTGTACAAGTTGCATTATTTTGTTCGGTTTAATGTCTACTGTATTCCAAATAAACAAAAATATTGGAATAGTGAGGCAGGGTAGTATAAAGTGAACATTAGCCGGTCTAGATTTCAGTTGTTTATCATTTGGGCTATACACATTAGATATCGATACATCTCCTACTGTAATGCAGCTAAAAAGTGGGGAGTTTGCCTTGAAAGCTGTTTTTCTTAATATTTACTAAGCGATGTGTTTTGTTAGTTTCTTTACAACGACAGGAGTTTACCTTCTCCTTAAGTGAAGACGATACAAATAAGGCCGAAAGTATTTTAAGAGAAAATAAACAATCTCTTTGAAGTGATCATTTGTTCACATGCGATTTTCAAAGGCAAAGCCTTATACTTCGTAGAAACGGCTTCGAATTTATTGCAACACTTGCTAAGTAAAAAAAAATTTCTCTCGCTTTACTTTTGAACCAGAAGCCCTGATAAAGTTTTGTCTTTCGTCATTCATTAAGATAAAATTTTAGAACATCTTGAATAATTTCCAATTTCATGAAGTTTCATGCTAAAGGAAATTAGATTGCTTCCTGAAATTTATTTTATTGAGATACCTCCTAAAGCTAGGAAATGTAAAACTAGGAACTAGGAAGCTAAGATCTCGTAGTGGTGACATTTGTTTGCCTTCCTGAGGCATAATGTGTAAAGTCTGCTTACCCACATTGCGCTAGCGTTGGAGGAACCTTGTGTTATTCGTCATTCTCCGTGTCATGCTCTCCTCTTTGCAAACGACCGTGACTACTTGCCTTTTTAAGGAAGGACTCGCTCCTGCTTGAGTCAGTGTTCCCTCAGCCTCGAGATAAACGCGAAGTCATTTCCTGTTTAGTAAATTGCGGAAACGTAATAGTCGTTTCAAATCGTAAACACTATTTATTTCCTTTTTTACATGAAGACAAGAATTGTCAGACATTATTCCACTTATCATTTGTCATCTATTTTTCTACAGATCTAACTTCTGTAATTTGATCTGCAAGCTGTTATTGCATTTCAATGTACCAGAAAAGTACATATTTCGGTAAATGTATTTTAAAATGCATATAAAATGCTTGTAATACTTGTAGGCTATATATTTAAGGATAATGTGTCTATACTGTTTCATAAAGAACTATGTGTTGAAATTTTTTACAAATCAATGGCTAAAATATTTCAAGAACTGGTCAGCAAAGAAAAACACATCCCGAAAATATGTTTTCGTGTACTATACACTAAATAAAAAGAGTTGAGCGTGTAGAAAGTGCAAATTTTTATTTAAACTCTCCTGCGTTTCACATAGTTGGGGGGCGCGTAAACTGCTCTGGTCATTGGTCTCGTGAGTGAAGAGAGTTTTATATCACCAGATACAACGGTGTCCTTCACCCCTATCGATGGTGAGCTCACGTCGCTATACGGGGTTTTCCCCAGCCAGATATCCCCCCAGCAGGGACAATCTCTGTACTCCCAACTGGTCACCTGATATATGTGGCAGTATAGATAGGGCATGTGTGTGAAAGTGGTTTTGAGTAAAGGAAGAGGATAAGTCAAGGAAGAGGAAGGAAAGATCGCGCGTGATCCATGGCTTGATTATTAGGTACTGCTCCGGCATTCCCCTAAACATTTGGACCCCTATGGACTTTTTACATTTGTGGAAATCAGTACATTCTACTAATCATTCTCTACTACTCAACAAATTGTCAAGGCAAACGGATGCCATTTAATTATGTGCTTCGGTTCAATTATTAATTTCTTTAGTTTTTTAAATTGTTTGGTACACTTCATTACTTTAGAGTGACTTCATATAAATTATTATATTACCAGGTTAATAGTCAAATATCTTCATTTACAACGATTCGGGGCACATTGTGGCTCCTTTATCAGGTATATACTGTAAAAAAAGCACTTAAAAAGGATAGACATTACAATATTGGATTTTTTAAATTTACAGTAATAAATAACAAATGTGATAAAATGAATTGCTTTGAATGACAACTTATAATAGAGGGCACAAACTTACAATTTATTAATACGATTAAGATTCCATCACACAACACATATCCACAATGAAAATTTTTACATTAAACTGTTCGTCATAATACAGTGATTAAGTACAGTCTTGTAGGAAGAGAAATGGTGAGGAACTAATGGGGAAACTTTTTTCATACTTGAAAAACTATTCTTTAATTAAGATCAACTCGAACTAAAGATTAATTATTTAATTTCTAATAAATGTAGAGAAACAGAAGGAAATCATTTGAAGTTTTCTAAGAAAAACTGTTGATGCCTATTATTAGACGGTCTACAGCGTGAGGGGCAAGAGCGAAGAGACACGTAACTCCTAATTACTTTTTGACTAGTTAGGGAATAAAATTGAATTTCTTAGAATGCCTAATGAGTCGACGATTTTTAGTAGTTCTTGTTATTGTGACCTTCAAAGGAGTTGTGCCTCAAGCACTAATTACTTTCACTTTTAATCGTCAAGCTAATTTCATTTTGTCTCGTTTTCGTAATTGAGGCCGAGGACAATAGGTAAAACGCTTCTATTGTGTTACAGTAGCTACATCTGAATGTTTTTGATGTGTTCATCCTGAAGTAGCTCTTGATATAAATTTCATTATATAATAATCTGATATTTATCCATTCTTTAAAAATTTAGTTAGTTTCGTGAATGGTTCGATTCGTAATATTGGTATCGATTATGAAAATAGAATAATTTTCATTTAAAGGTTTTATAAGAGCAGGTTACGCGACAAATCAAAAGGTTATTGTTGTAATCTCGATCTACGCATTGTTGGGAATTGGGCGCAAGGAAAGAGCAGATTTATCTTGCAATAAAAATATCTTTCTTACTTAACATACGATAAATGGATTTCTCATATAACATCGTATGTTTTGAAGCATCATAATAATTGACATTTTCTCTCGGTGTAGTAGCGGGCACTTTCCTTGATTATTTCACATTATTAATACGGATATGCAGTGTTTAAGATACAATTACAATATATTTATTTTACCAGAGTTTCTATTTTCTTCCTTCAACTACCCCCCTCGATTTTTGTTTTGTTTTGAACGATAACTCTTTCTGTACCTCCCAACACTCCGGTGGGAGTCTCTGGTGACTTTGGTTACATAGGGGAAAGTTCTGTGTTAGATAAATATTTAAATCTTTTGATTGTTTCATTTTTCATATTGTGTTCCTCGTGTGGCAGATGTGTTGGCTGAAGCCATCGCGACGGACTGCGCGAAGTGCACCGACGTGCAGAAGGGCTTCGTTGGGAAGATCATCCCGTTCCTGCGCAAGAACCGCGTGGAGGAGTGGAAGCGGCTCCAAGCCAAGTACGACCCTCAAGGCGCTTGGGCCAAGGCTCACCCGGACGTCTAAAGCACTCGCCCACATCTCTGCGGGTGATCCACCCTCTCTAAGCCTTCTTCCTTTTTCTTTTCTTGCATTTTCTCTTGGCGTGTAGTGTCACTATGCGCTAAGATGGCCTAATTAAATAAAATTATTTTCTTGTACAGAAAGAAATATCTTTATTCTACAACCTTTAAGTCAAGTACCAACTCCTTGATTAGTGAAAGTCGTTTCGGAGAAATAATTAAATTACCTTGGACGAGTGATGTTAGATTATTTTCGAAAAATCTGCTTTAGGGAAGTAGACAATTGTTTGCGTGTAACTTCTACCGAAGGGCGAGTTAGCGAGTAGTAAACTTAAGTTACCTGTGATGATTAAACGTTGAAAGACGTTAAAAGATTAAAATCGATACAAAATTTTAAGTGCCAAGTAAAATCTTTTCTGGTGCTTAACAGTTTCTACACAATCATAATAAAGCTGTAAACAGGCTGATTTTGATGTCCCTTTTAATCGTCTCCCAGAGATCTATTTTTAAACAAATAAGATACCTTCCAAAAAAAGAAAAAATAGGAGTGGAGGAAATTATACACTAAATAGACCGCAGCTTTTCTTTATTAATAAAAAGCTATGAAATTTGCGTTGTTTGAAATGTGCGGCTAGAATTAGAACGGGGAAGATGGCGTCATACGCATCATCCCTAATTGGCGGGAAATAGAAGAGTAACATGGCCGAACATCCTTGCTCAGAGAACGTGTTGCGTTACTATCGACGACATTACGATAAACGACGATAATCAATTGAAAATATCTAATGAGCTTTCTTATATACTAGCTGAACCCGTGCGATTACATCGCACAGGAAAAGAGCTGTAGAAAATTTACCGTAGAAAATACAGTACTTCCATGAATATTCACAAGTTGTATGTATATTCACCATAATCTTTACACGTATATACATGGATATTGTGTTGGTCTATAACATCAATACTTATTTTATCATAATGACTGGATTATTTAAAGCCCTACCTGAAATTTTGATGTAAAGGGACATACATTTTTGTTTTTTTCCGATTACTAATCATAATTGGGCTACGGAACGTTTGTAAGTTTTTGTCATTTTGAACTGACGGGAAAACTATTGATATACATGTTGGTTAATGATTCTGATTTGATAATATTACTATTGATTAAAGAGAGATCAGATATTTTATTTTGTTGTAAGCTGAATTATTTGTACTGTGATTAAAGTTCTGTAAGATGTTATCTGATGGTACTTAAAGGTAAGTATTTACAGTGCTTGATTTTCAGAATTTTATCTCCAGGAAGATACCTCGAAAATAATTATTATTTTTATAGAAAGAGTTAGAATACTTTGAACGTAATTTAATAACCATCATTCTTATTAACATAATAGTGGTAGCACTCACTCCATAAGACTAAATGTTAGTTTTTTAATGATGAATTATGTTAGTAAAATTGGTACAGTTAAGTGAAAAATTATTTAATTTTGAGTTTATGAAAGTAGGTCGAACTAAAAATTGAAGTTGTCAAGTGTTTACTCTCCATTTTTTCTTTGTTTTTTCTACTTTTTTATCACTATGTTTCGGAGATCAAATGTACGTTCTTCGTCAGATAAGTTAGAAATTGGTATGGTAATTGGCAACTTTTATTTTTATTATTTTAAAATATTCTAAATTTCACTGATATATGAATGTATAAATATAGTGAATAAACAAAACGTATTGGAATTTTAATTTCATAATACAAATGCTACAAGCAATGTTATTTATTTTTCCTATTTTGTTTCTGAGGTACCGGAAGAGTGTTGCCAGAGGTACCGCTATTTCGACGTTCAATCCGCAATTTGCATCAAGCCATGCGGATGACTAAAAAATACGCATTTTTACAATTTATGAAAATTACTAGCGGAACCCGGGAGATGTTGTTCTGCCCTTCATCCCCCTTTCTTTCTGTCTGTCTGTCTCTCTCTCTGTCCATCTATCAGACTCTCTCACCCTTCGTCTCTCGATCCCTCTCTCCGTCTCTCTTCTGTCTCTCCATCTCTCTTAGACTGTCACTCTCTCTTTATCTCCCCCTCTCGTTCTCTCACTCTCATTGACTCTTCCTTTCCTTGTCTCTTTCTCACTTTGTCTCTCCCTCTTTTTTCTCCGTCTCTGTCTCTCCCTCTCTTTCCTCTCTCTTCGTCACTCTCCGTGTGTCTCTCTCTTGCTCTCCCTCTCGTTCTGTTTCTCTCATACACATATAGTTGCACATTCTGCACATCTCTGAGCAGGTGGGTGATATCGAGAAGCGTCAAACCAGCAAAAACGTAATAGAATGTTCAAGAAAATCTCATCCTCCACATTACGGCGTGAAAAACGTTTCTTTGAGGACTTTGGACACGAAATTTTAGTTTTCAAAGCCCTAGAACGCTTCATTTAAGAGTTATTTAATGAAATAGGGAAAAATTTGCTGTGTGTTAGGGTTGCATTGACATGAATATTTAGTTGTGTTATTTGTTCTCTTCTTCGTGAATTTTTCCAATATTTTAACAGTTATTCTTCTATTCAGAGCGGAAATGAATCCAACAAATCAGAGATAATTCAAATTGGTGGAGTCGTTCTTGAGTGAGTAAATAGTGTAAGAAATCCGATATATATATATATATATATATATATATATATATATATATATATATATATATATATATATATATATATATAAGACAATTATTTATGCAGGATAATTAGCCAAAATATGTTTCCCTGTAAACAGAGTGGAGTTTTATTCATTTTTATCAACTATCATTAACAAAAACTATTTACACCATTTTGCTCTTACCTGTAAACAGAGAAACGACAACTCAAGCCTACTACTACCGCTTCTCTATTTACACCACTTACTTCAATTACAATATAACATTCTTATAAATTTTCAATCTATACTCATGCGTATCTAAATTTCTTCCAACAATCGTACCACTCATTTCATCTAGCGGTCCTTAGTCGAACCACGCGCCAAGGGTAGGAAGCAAGGCGTGTTCAAATTAAAGAAAATATATTTTCTTTACAAGAATATAAATATATTCTTTTTAGTTGACAATTTAGGGGATCTTGCACTTGCGTACCGTCGAGACAGTCTAGACATTCGTCTGAATAAAAATATCAACCAAAAAAACAATAGTTCTTTCTGATTTTCTCCAAGTAATAAGTATATCAGGCATATCGAAATTTCAACTAACAAATAAAAATTTAAAACATCACAAACTTTTCGCACCGAAATGTTGCTTCACATATTTTGTATCTCTCTTTATATTCATTTTCTGGATCTCTTTCTATCCACTTATAAATGGATATTCGCTGAATTTGATATTTTAGTGTGTGTAAGGCAGACTTTTGCTTTCGAAGTTCTGGATTTTTTCCTGGGCAGTGTCAGACTTCAGCAGTAGCTCGCTTCTTCATTGCTTGATGAAGTCATCTCGAATATTCTGTATTTTCATAAGAAAGTAGAAGACTTCTGAGTATATTTGTTTAATATAAGTCACATTCAATTAGCAGGTAAGACCTATTGGTGGACATGTTGGCTAAGGTTAGTGAAATGCTAAGTACTATTATCTACAGATCGTCATGTAAGAGGGCGATGTGTTTCGCTTTCTAATTATTACACACAGTGCATAGGTACTGATCGATTAGATATGAAGATGGTGAGCGCGAAATACGCCCACTCATGGCAGGGAACGGTAGAGAAAAAAACGGCAAGAACATACTGGAGAAAAAAATTTTCTGTGCCTTTCATGAATAGCACGCACTGTCGATGACAAAGTGTATTGTACTGCAGCGCTTTCCATAGCTCTTTCTAATGGTACCCCCTTTTCTTTTCCTCGCGACAATAGTTCTCTACATTGTGTATAACTAATTTACTGCCAGAACGCACTCTCGCATGGATCGACGTGGATTTTATTGTTTTGCATACCTCACAGCCATTACAAAAACAAAGCACCCCGGGCTGCCTCGGCTGGCGGCAGAATTGGTCAGATGCTGTTAGAAATCACCGGGCCCCACATTCAAAACAACAGTAGTTTCTAATTCTGCCGTATGTAAATGTATAAGGAACGAGCAATAAGATGTATTGATGTACATTACTGTTGGAGTCTGACTGAGAAGGCACGTGGACTGTTGATGGCCCGGATGAGCTAGCAGCCAGCCTCTTCCACTTTTACCTGGATAGCTTTGATAACAACTCGGAGAACCGCCTGGTTCAATGCGACACGGACGCGTTCCCTGTAAATGTCATTATATACAGAGGGAGTCATTATTACTTTGGGGGAATGCAGTAAGCATGTAGTGATTAAAGAGAAAAGAATATAATTTAGACTAAGAAAATTTTACAAATAATTACAATAATGAATACACTAATGTTAGAAAACGTGTATGAATTTGACAGCTGTTGACATCTTCAGTTAAAGACTGTATTAGTTGCGGTTAACATTGAAAGATTACAGGGAATAGGCAATTGTAGTTGAAACCTGTGTTGATTGCACATAGAAAATAAAATTAGTTCGAGTATGCAATATGATTTCTCATACAATAGTACTGAAATAGAAACGTATAAACCATTAACAGGATCACGTGGTGTAGCAGCGTAGATTGGTAGAACGCACTCGCGAGGGAGGTGTCGTGATCTACCTGGTAGCAGCCAGCAGCTTCGATTTGCCGACACTGATTACTATTAATTGCAGCAGTTGCACTGAATGCCACGGCATGGTACAGTAGACGTGTTGGTATCATGTATGTTTGATTACATTACACACGAGTTAAAAACTGATCACGGCAGGTGGCACATTCACAGTTTATGTTGGCATGAATTCAACACATGATAAATTACATTGCAGTGGAATGTATTTGATCACGTTGTTCATTTAACACAACTGGTAAATTGCAAATGTTTTGTTTGCCTCAGGTGATGCAAAAGAAATGGCAAACAGGGAGAGAACTTCACATGGTCTTCCTTGATACAGAAAAGTAGTGTGCCAGTAATAAAGTTATTGGAAGTTGTGAATAAAAGTAATGTAAATAAAATCTTAATAACTGCGGTGAAAAATATGTATATAGATCAAAAGGGAAAAGTGAAAGGTGGAAAACATGACCCAAACAATTCCTATATCAAAAGGGCTGCAGCAAGCATGCTGTATGTCACCTACCCTCTTTAAATTGTATGTTAATGCGGTGTTACAGACATGGAAAAGAAAATATCCTGGGATGGGAATGCCACTTGGTGATAACACAACACTCTATACCCTACAGTTCGCTGATGGTCAGGTGCTGATGGCACAAGAACAGGAAGATATTGAATATATGACTAGGAAGATAAAAGATTATGAGAAATGGGAAGTAAGCCTAAACCTGGAAAACACACTATACTGTATTTATGGAATCTAGGCAGTACACATGACGTATTGACTATAGAAACTGGAGTAATAATAAGAACAGAGGACATAAAGTACTTGAGAACAACAATAGGGAAACAGGGTTTTTATGGAAAGGATGTGAAACCCGACTCATTAAAGAAAGAAAAAATGTAGGATCCCTGAATCCAGTGATCTGGAATCAATCTATAAGCAAGAAAACGAAAATTAGAATACATAAATGTATGATTGAAAGTGTTACATTGTGTGGAGCAGAAATATGGCAGGTTCCAGAATTCAATTACTACAATTCATATAGTAAGCCTAATGCCAGATACTGTAAGAACATATTTGAACAAAGCTACGCATGAAAGAAATTATGTGTAAAATAAAATTTCAACACATGAAAATATTTTTAAAACAGTTTACAGAGTCGGCGACGTTCAACTAGTATTTCAATTCTGATTCAAAACCACACAGTGGAAACGGTGCTGCCTTTTGTTGCAAGGCATTCTGCATGCAAATAATGTTTGTGTTTCGGTTACTGTGCCGCACCACCAATTGTAGACACGGAAACTTTATATCCGTGTTTTTACTGAAAGCATATTTATAATAGTATTATTATTGAAAGTTATTCCATCCGGAGCTTAGTCAAACATTATTCACCGTTATGACATTAAAAAAAGAAATCGAGTGGATGTGTATTAAGATGTATCAAGGAGAATTAGTTAAAAATAATTTTCAATTTTGACCATGAATTACAGGAGTATATTAAGACTATTAGAATGAATGATGATACGTTTAGTGTAAAATTTACTCTCCACATTTAGCCAATTTTCTCAGGCTTACCTAGTATTCGCACAAAAATGAAATAAAAGCACTGAAATTTCACAATAAGTGATTGGAAAGAGGAACGGGGTAGATGTTTTGAAATCTCTACTGTAAAGGGATCTCTCAAAAAATTTGAGATTTTATGGTGACCAATAAAACGCTGAACATACCACGATGTGTTAGTGTTTTACTGCCTCGTCTAAATTAAAAATCTCGGCTCCGGTACGTTCCTCCTCGATTTTTAACTTTTGGCATCGGCAGTAATAACACTCATAACACTTCTAGCAATGTTAATAGATATAAATTATTACAATTTCTCATCAATTTGGTTAACAAATTATCACTATTCCATACACTCATTACCAACATACATCTGAATCTCAGCATTAGCCACAAATCTTTCATTAATTTGCCCTCATGCCCTCGCATCATATGTTGTGGATTTTCATTTGAACTTTCAACACATATTATTCAATCATACAAAATAACAACAAAGTCGTTACCATCCCCCTACCACTGACGGGATGATACCCCGCTACAACATTGCATAGATACTTATGGGTGCTGGTAATATTTCCTTGTTGTTCCTCGCTCGGCTTCACTCGGTCCAGATCGGCGCCTTTCGGGTGGAGAGCATCCCTCACACGCCACGTCGCCGGTGCCCTCTCGCAATGCAGGAACATCTCCACGTTGGCCCCCTAACTGCTTTAACTGAAATACTACAACGCTCACAACAAATCACGCAGCTTAACGAATTTGCATTATCATGACCATGCAATTACACCATGCCGTATAACTGTTTCAGTTACCATCGATTTGGATTTCATCCACCACGTGGCTGTCGCTCAATACCGATACCAATTATTCCACTTTTGTAGTGTTCCACGCCTTGTGAGATCTCTTCCACGATTGATTTGCCACCAAACAGTTAGATTTATCACGACACGTTTTAGATATTCACATTGTCTTACTTCTTTTGACTTAGAATATTCATGTTGTCTCTGTTCTTATGCAGCATGTCCAATCTCTCTAGTGTCTAGGACTGCAGTGTCCCACGCATCGACCGTCTCGCGTCTTCCGGATTCGAGACGCGCCGAAGACCGCTCCGCCGTCAGCGGTTCGCGGCGCCGCTTCTTTTTGCGCGCCAACTTTAAATGACTTTGTCAATCACTAACGAGAACCATCGGGGGGGTCTCTCTCTCTCCCGCTCTCTCTTCCGCTCTCTCTCCCGCTCTCTCCCGCTCTCTCTCCGCTCTCTCTCTCCCGCTCTCTCCCGCTCTCTCTCCGCTCTCTCTCTCCCGCTCTCTCTCGCTCTCTCTTTCTCTTTCTTTCTGTCTCTCTCTCCATATATATATATATATATATATATATATATATATATATATATATATATATATATCTTAATATATATAAATCTCGTGTCACAATGTTTGTCCTCAAAGAACTCCTAAACCACTTAACCGATTATAATAAAATTCGCACACCATGTGCAGTTCGATCCAACTTGAAAGATAGGATAGTTTAAATCTCAAATTATAGTCGCAATTTTAATTTATTGCTAATTTATTACAAATTTGATTGTTGTAATAATTGTAGATAATTGTGACTGTCAAATAATAACAGACAAATAATTAGCAATAAATTAAAATTGCGACTATAATTTGAGATTTAAACTATCCTATCTTTCAAGTTGGATCGAACTGCACATGGTGTGCGAATTTTATTATAATCGGTTAAGTGGTTTAGGAGTCCATTGAGGACAAAAATTGTGACACGAGACGAGATTTATATATATTAAGAATACAACAATCAGCTAGCTGACCCGGCCACGCGTTGCACGCGTTGTGCTGCCACGGAACCAAGGAAAACCACATCCTTCCATTACAGGCATATTCAAAGCTAAGACATTGGGGAGACTTTACACGGTACATCCAAAGCAACGTGAGTGCTTCTATTTACGTTTGTTATTGGTGAATGTTTCCGGACCAACGTCTTTTGAATTTTTACGAACAGTTAATGGTCGAGTATTCAATACATACCAGGATGCATGTCGTGAACTGAAATTGCTAGAAGACGATAACCATTGGGACTTAACGCTTGCTGATGCTGCGTTGACATCAACACCGAATAACATTCGTCAGTTGTTTGCAATTATTTTGACGACATGTTATCCCTCGCAAGCACAAACTTTGTGGGAAAAATATAAAAATTGTATGACAGAAGACATATTGCACCGAATTAGACAAACAAATCAATGGCAAAACATAGATTATACACCAGAGATGTACAATGAAGCATTGGTCTTGATCGAGGATTTATGTGTTCTTATTTCAAATTTACCAATTAATCATTATGGTATGCCATCACCTAATCGTCCAGCCACCTACTTAGTCAATACCGATTTACAACGAGAAAATCAATATGACCATGAAAGTTTAGCAACAATTATCATGAACAGTGAACCATTACTGGCAGCAGAACAAAAAATTATTTATGATCGGATTACGCTGGCTGTTGCTGCTGAACAAGGCGTTTTTTTTTCTTGGATGCACCCGGTGGAACCGGTAAGACATTTTTAATATCGTTGATTCTTGCCAAAATACGGTCGCAACAAAAAATCGCATTAGCAGTAGCATCGTCAGGCATTGCGGCTACTTTACTGGATGGTGGGCGAACAGCACATTCACCATTCAAGCTGCCATTGGACGTTCATAATAAACCAGATGCAATGTGTAACATCAAAAAGAATAGTGGAATAGCTGCAGTGTTGCGGAAGAGTTCTATAATAATTTGGGATGAGTGCACAATGGCACACAAATATTCACTTGAAGCATTAAACAGAACTATGCAAGATTTAAACAGCAATAATAAACTTTTCGGTGGTGCTATCTTACTTTTGTCTGGTGACTTCCGGCAGACCTTACCGGTTATACCTCGCTCTACTTTCGCGGATGAGATTAATGCATGTTTGAAACAATCATTCTTATGGCGAAGTGTTGAAACACTTCGATTGACCATAAATATGCGAGTACAATTGCAAAATGATCCATCAGCACAAATATTTTCCGAACAACTACTAGATATTGGGAACGGTAAAATAGAACTGCAACCAAATACGCAATGCATTAAACTACCAGACAATTTTTGCACTGTTGTTCAGGATAAAAATGAATTGATTCAGAGTATTTTCCCGGATATACAGAATAATTATTTGAATCATGAATGGCTTAGTCAACGGGCGATTTTGGCAGCCAAAATCGTTGATGTTGACGAAATTAACTTCCAGATACTACAGTTATTACCAGGCGATATGATGTCTTTTAAATCAATCGATACTGTTGTTGATGAAAATGAAAGTGTAAATTTTCCGATTGAATTTTTAAATTCATTAGATATCCCTGGAATGCCACCACATAATCTTCGATTAAAGATTGGTTCCCCTATTATTCTCCTCCGTAATTTGAATCCACCTCAATTATGTAACGGTACGCGTTTGGTCATCAAAAAGATCACCGGAAACATTCTTGAAGCAACCATTTTGGCTGGGAAGTTTAAAGGAAAAGTGGTCCTGCTGCCACGTATTCCGATGATACCATCAGATTCTACCATACCCTTCAAAAGGCTACAGTTTCCAATTCGTTTAGCTTTCGTCATTTCTATAAATAAATCTCAAGGTCAAACAATGTCCATTTGTGGTTTAGATTTGGAAAATCCATGTTTTTCTCATGGGCAACTATATGTTGCGTGTTCACGTGTTGGGAAAACGTCTAATCTATTTGTGTTAGCTAAAGACAGGTTAACCAAAAACATTGTGCACCGATTGGTGTTAAATTAAATTGAATTCGAAAGTATTTATAATTGAATAGTACTTATATTTGTTATACAAATTAAATGGAAATAATAAATCTGATAAATTTTTATTTTGTACCTATTGATTTCTGCTTAATATCAAGTGTAAGAACATTTTAATTAATTGTGTTCAACGTACTTCCCCTTCAAATCTCAATCCAGTGAATTTGTATACCAACATCAATATTTTCGTCTTTATTGGTAAATAATTTCAAGCACAAACTTTCGCAAGCACAAACTTTGTGGGAAAAATATAAAAATTGTATGACAGAAGACATATTGCACCGAATTAGACAAACAAATCAATGCCAAAACATAGATTATACACCAGAGATGTACAATGAAGCAATTATCTGTTAACTCCAAATGATTCTAACAGATGTCGACACCTTTCGACTGGGTTGAGTAAGTAATCAATAGATGGCGCTGCTATGGTAAAAAATCAGCTCCAAGAATCAGGACAGCAGAAGGTCATGCACAAGAATCTCAATAACAGTGTAACGAACGTATTCAAGAGAATATCATAAGAACACTGTGACACGAGATTTATATATATTAAGATTATTTAACCTCCATTTAAAATTATTTTGCACTTATTATTTCAATGTGCTATGATAACATGTTTTTCAGTTCCTCTTTCTAATATTTAAACTATTATTATTATTTTCAGTCAAATGCCACCGAAAAAATCTAACCTCAACAACGCGAGCAGCAAAGGGTCACGACGCAAACGTGTTGAAAGAGCTCAGCAATTACCAGAACAAATCGAAACAAGAAATGCAGCTCAAAGAATCAGGACTGCAGATATTGGGAACGGTAAAATAGAACTGCAACCAAATACGCAATGCATTAAACTACCAGACAATTTTTGCACTGTTGTTCAGGATAAAAATGAATTGATTCAGAGTATTTTCCCGGATATACAGAATAATTATTTGAATCATGAATGGCTTAGTCAACGGGCGATTTTGGCAGCCAAAAACGTTGATGTTGACGAAATTAACTTCCAGATACTACAGTTATTACCAGGCGATATGATGTCTTTTAAATCAATCGATACTGTTGTTGATGAAAATGAAAGTGTAAATTTTCCGATTGAATTTTTAAATTCATTAGATATCCCTGGAATGCCACCACATAATCTTCGATTAAAGATTGGTTCCACTATTATTCTCCTCCGTAATTTGAATCCACCTCAATTATGTAACGGTACGCGTTTGGTCATCAAAAAGATCACCGGAAACATTCTTGAAGCAACCATTTTGGCTGGGAAGTTTAAAGGAAAAGTGGTCCTGCTGCCACGTATTCCGATGATTCCATCAGATTCTACCATACCCTTCAAAAGGCTACAGTTTCCAATTCGTTTAGCTTTCGCCATTTCTATAAATAAATCTCAAGGTCAAACAATGTCCATTTGTGGTTTAGATTTGGAAAATCCATGTTTTTCTCATGGGCAACTATATGTTGCGTGTTCACGTGTTGGGAAACCGTCTAATATATTTGTGTTAGCTAAAGACAGGTTAACCAAAAACATTGTGCACCGATTGGTGTTAAATTAAATTGAATTTGAAAGTATTTATAATTGAATAGTACTTATATTTGTTATACAAATTAAATGGAAATAATAAATCTGATAAATTTTTATTTTGTACCTATTGATTTCTGCTTAATATCAAGTGTAAGAACATTTTAATTAATTGTGTTCAACGTACTTCCCCTTCAAATCTCAATCCAGTGAATTTGTATACCAACATCAATATTTTCGTCTTTATTGGTAAATAATTTCATTGTACTAAAGGGTTATAGTAGTAGAAAGTCAAATAAGGAGATCACCATACTTTTTTACAAATACCATCTGTGTGAAAAAGCATAGTGGACTCCGTGACTGATGTTCTCTTATTGTTCCTCTTAGATTGTTTACTATAATGTAATATAACAAAAACTTTAGCCACAGCAACGCGTGGCCGGGTCAGCTAGTATATATATATATATATATATATATATATATATATATATATATAGATAGATAGATAGATAGATAGATAGATAGATAGATAGATAGATAGATAGATAGATAGATAGATAGATAGATAGATAGATAGATAGATAGATAGATAGATAGATAGATAGATAGATAGATAGATAGATAGATAGATAGATAGATAGATAGATAGATAGATAGATAGATAGATAGATAGATAGATAGATAGATAGATAGATAGATAGATAGATAGATAGATAGATAGATAGATAGATAGATAGATAGATAGATAGATAGATAGATAGATAGATAGATAGATAGATAGATAGATAGATAGATAGATAGATAGATAGATAGATAGATAGATAGATAGATAGATAGATAGATAGATAGATAGATAGATAGATAGATAGATAGATAGATAGATAGATAGATAGATAGATAGATAGATAGATAGATAGATAGGTAGATAGGTAGATAGATAGATAGATAGATAGATAGATAGATAGATAGATAGATAGATAGATAGATAGATAGATAGATAGATAGATAGATAGATAGATAGATAGATAGATAGATATGAGGTGCGCGATGTCTCTTTGTGGCAGGATACTTCAAGAAAAATACCGAATTTAAAATTATTTCAATGTAATTAATTTCGGTAGTTTTCTTGTCGTAGCCTGCAGCAAAGAGCCAGGATCGGGCACAGCTCCAATTGTTTCTCTTTCGAAAAGCGCCCTTTCAGAAAGTGACCCCCAGTGGCAATTAACAAGAATTATGTTCGACCTACTTCTGCGTCGCTGCTAGACCCACGCGTGTTTTTCGTAAACATGGTGAAAGAAAGAGAAACGGGAGACAGAACATACTGGAAATTTTCCACTCGGATTTTCTTGTTCGAACGCCTTGACGGATTGGGCACGAGCTTTCACTGGGCACTTTACTTTAGCCTATCACCGACTAAATTCGGAAATTTTGGAGAATTTTCTGGAACTTCAGGGATTTTAGGAGGAGGAAACAGTGGCTTTCGCGGACGCTTGCGCCAGCGCGCACTCACACGGAGAGAGAGAACAGAGAGAAAAGAGGAGAATACTTGCGGAGGTTGGAGGCCTCAGGCGTGTGTCTTCTGAGCACGTACTGCGCTCGCATCTCTGCGCGCAGCCACTTGGGTTAAGTTTGCAACTTCGGGCTTAGAAAAGTTTCGAACCGCAGTTTTATCGGTTACGTGATTTTATGTGCCGTGCTTGACCTCAAATTAGTGGACGAAGTAAATTCATCACGCTTGTGAGTACGTTAGTTTTATGAAATACAATCACCGCGTACAACGAAATCTGCTGCCAGTATTTGACATAATCACGCGGAAGGGACTTCGGGAACCGTAGCGACCGCTGCCTACTCGTCAATACTAGAGAAGCCTTGTTTGTTGGCGTCAACCCGGCCAGCTGAGCAAAGCTTTGCTCCCCGGCCGTCCGCCTCCGTCGGCGAGTGTCTCCAACCGCGTGGCCTTGGCGCCACAGCGATCTCCAGGGTCGCCCTTTGTGGGAAACCGAACAGCCGAGCGGGGCAATGAACTCCGTTGCTATTAGGGTACGAAAGAGCGTAGCTGTAAGCCCTCAACTGTTCCCCAGGAGCCAAAATAAAACGACCTTTGGACTCAGGCATTCAGTTCTCAATTTGTTTTAAAACAAGAAAGGGTTTAAAGAATTATGTAATTTTAATGTAAAGAATTTATTTATTTCGGTTTAATTGCGGGGAAAATTTTACGAGCTCGAGATAGGTCTTTTATCATTATTGCATATTTTATGAGTCATTAAAACTTTATGTTGATCTCATTTTAACATTTCTTTTTTATTTCAATCGAAACAACGCCCACCTGTCATCCCTCGTTTTCAAGCTACCTTTCTGCCTTCTGAGCTAGTCGACAGGTAAGACTGAAGCCGCAAAGGACGTCTACGTGGCAATTGGCTTGCCCGTCTGTGGGGCTCGATTTTGTATTTTCAATATCCCAGATAAGCGCCCTAAAATTTCTCATTCTCAAAATTAAAATTCTCTTTAAATTGTCATTGTGGATCGAATTAAAACAGTTAAATTATAATGATGAATGGAAGGACGTTGTTATGACATTAATAACTTGTGGTCTGGTGAGGATGTAATTCCATTCTGTATTTTCACTATAAGTGCTATTGTTCTGTGTATTGTGTGGTATGAGTACTGTGTACCCACGTGTAAGAAACGTGAAATCGCGAAAAAACGTCAAAATGTTCGATGAATCTGGTATTGACGTCGCGGGTGACGATAGTTCCAGGGACCAGTCGACGCCGGAAGCGAGGATGAGTGAGGTCCTGCGGATGTTAAAGGAAATGTCAGAAGAGAAACCTTGAAAATTTATCAGATATGGCTCGCAAAAACTTTGCAGAATTATCAGAAGCACGCGAAAGTAATGAGAAAATAGACGAAAACTTTCAAAATTTTCAAAAGAGGCCCGCGGAACAATGCAAAATTATCAGAAGTACGCGAAAAAAGGATAGTATCGCTGAAATCGAGAGAAAGTGAGGGGGAAAATGTAGAGAGAGGAAAGAAATGGAGTGAAAAAAAGAATCAGGGAAAAAGAGAGAGGATAAAAAAGGGGAAGGGAAAAAGAGAGGGAAAAAAGAAAGGGGAAGAAATAGTAGGGAGAGAACGAGAAAGGAAAAAAGACAGGTAGGAAAGGAGCGAGAGGGAGAGAGAGAGAGTGTGAGAGGGAGAGAGTGTGTGTGAGAGACGGAGAGAGAGAGAGTGTGTGTACGTGCGTGCATGCATACGCACGGGCGGGCGGGCCGGCGTGCGTGTGTGCGTGCACCTGCGTGTGTGTGTTTAGCAGCCAGAAAGAGGCAACAGAAACCATCCTACAAGCTGGCGATATCTACGACTAGCAAATTAACACTGCAGCATGTAGCATTCTCAGCAAAGAGTTACTTGTCGACGATCGGCACAGTTTCTTGGAAATTAAGGTTGAAGTTCACGAGACGCGGCGTCAGTGATACTTTTCACACCTGAAGATGAAACTGATCTCACTTACCGCCAATGAGATAACTGATGCAGACGAGCAGGACTGTGAGAACATCTTACCGCGTCTTCATGTAGGGAATCTCGAGTAGACAGCACGCATTAACGATGTAGGAAATAAGAGTGTTTTTTTTAATACTTTTCATAAAATTGAAGTAAATTGATAGAATAGTTTGTGAAAATTGCAAAATGTGTAATATAGTACTAAATGTGTAAAAATATGTAACTAAAAATGTTGATATTGTGTTAGGACGGCGACGATTCGCCAAAATTAAAATTTTTAGATTGGTAAGTAGAAGGGAAAAATGTAATTACATGAGAATCCGGCCTCTACTCATAACGTTTCTCGAAAAAAGATGGAGCGGGAAGTATAAATCGAAAAAGGGCAGCGAGCAAGCGAGCCAATCAGTATTAGTGAACTTACTAAGGGCATTCGCAAAGTTGTCTATTTGCGAACCACAGTTTCAGTGCCGCGTCTGATTTGGAATTTCCGTACCTCCTCCTCACGAGCTCCGTAAAATTAGCATAGCAAAGGTTTAAAAACGTTGGAATTAAACTCAAAATTTGTCGCTTTTTCTTGCTAATTTGTTACGCAAAAAATTGACCCTGCTATAAACAATTGGCAAACTGGACATCAAGTTAGCACCGCAAGTACCAGGAAACCAAGAAATTACAACGATAAATTAAAAAAAATTACATGGGAATTTGTCGCTTTTTTGTTGCCCAGTAGCACCCGGCAATAAATTTTGTTGCTCTTCAGATACCATCTAATACCGGAAATGCGAAATTTGCCGTCTTTGCGGTGGGTAACTGTCCGTTGCATGTACGTATGTACCACGGAACAACAACCTACACCGTGGTTTGACAACTGTGAATCAGACGCGCAGAATAAATGAAGATTTTCTGCCTCACATAAAAAGCTACAATTGTTCTAATTGTAGGAGAATCAGAAAGTTTTGAAGTGACGATAAAAGTTTCATGAATTATAAAAAAGACGAGCATATACATTTTACTTTCGTTTTTCTACGAGGTCGTGCATACTATTACAATGGAGCCTATTAACTGCGTTCCTTTTATGCATTCAATTTCTCTGCGCGTCATGCTGCTGCGCAGAATTGGGGCTTGCAGGTGCTAAGAAGGGATTCTCACAGCCGTTGCTTTGCTGGGGCGGGCGCCAACAGTTCGGCGTCATTGCTCCGAACAGCCTATCTCTACGTTCAGATATATTTTTGATACCCGCAGTCTGACACGTGAACATACTGCCATTGTTTGAAAAAAAATACTCGCAGAATTATCTTCGCGCCCTCTCCGAGAATCGGACTAGGAGAGTAGCAAAGTCAACATTTTTTATATACGTCAAAAACAATTAAAAATTGTGTGTGACGTGCAACGAGGAGAAGGTCAAACTTGCGGGACGCGAGAATTTTTTTGACAAACAGCTAAAGCATATATACAATTTCAACCAATGATAAATCGTTTTAGAAAAATATTTATAACCGCGAAATTTAAAATTTTAAATATATTTATAACCGCGAGATTTAAAATTGGAGGGAAAATTGAAAATTATCAAGTGACGTCATACAAGACAGATGGTAATATTCGCGCAACTTTTCTTGACCGATGGATTGACGATTTTGGGAGGAGTGGGGATATTAGTTACGAAGTCGGCCACTAGAGTATTTTAAGTAATGCCAACGTCTGTGAAATGAAAGTCAAACCTGCATCTTGTGCGGCGAGGTCATCGCCCTGGGAAAGCAACAGCAGGGACACTAGATGAATGAAAATGTATTTAAGCAGTCAGATAGTGTAGATCTTCGCTAATTTTGACAAGTATTTTTGTCGAAATTACCCAGAACTCACCACGTGGAGGTGTCTACACATCGAGTTCCCCACTTGCCCTCCCAACCACCCTACCTTTTGAGAGCAAGTTAGTCATAATCGAGGTTTTTAATGTCAAGTCCGGGTTTGGTGTCGTAATCGGGTAATGGTCAAATTAATCAGAATCAGAGTTTTCTGATGAATGCAAATCTTCACTCTCATCACTGGACCGTGAGGAGGTGTTAATAATAATGTCATCAATCGACATTTCTAAAATGCCATCATTGGTCCAATATTCCACCTCAAGGTTTTGCACATGTCTACAATAACCTTCCCAGTCTGATGGTGATACTTGTGCAAAAGCTGATTTAGTTAGCTTAAGCAAATTTTCTGCCGACATATCTCCTGAAATGTTCTGCTCTCTGACATATCTTTTGATTTTAGCCCATGCAAGTTCTGTGGGGTTCAAATCACAATGATATGGGGGCAGACGAATTACTGTGTGGCCTTTTTTTGCTGCAATTTCATCTACAACATATGTCTTATGAGCAGGCTTATTTTCCTTAATTTTTTTAAATAGTGCTTCTTTTCTCATGGACATATCACATGAAATGCCCTTATTTTCTAACCATTGAACCATGGTTATTTTGGTGTCATATCTGCATGGGGTTTTGTCTACCTGTCTGCTGTGATACGATGCATTGTCCAGCACTATTACTGATTCAGGAGGCAGATTGTCAAGTATTTTTGTACAAAACCATCTTTCAAAATTTTCTGAGTTCATCTGACCATGATAATCCCCTGTTGTTGATTTGGCTTTAAATATTAATTGAGCCTCCTCAATGAATCCATTTTTGGAACCTATACTGGCAACAATAAATCTTTTAGATGTACTTCCCCAATCAGTGACACCAATAACGTCTTTCCTTTGCCAGCATTTTCTCACAGTAAGATTGCTGTCGATCCATGATTCATCTAGGTAAAAAATTTCTCTCCCATTCTCTCGGAAATGTTTCATTTGTACAATGAAACGAGTTCGCCAATCCACAATATCAGCTCTCTCCAGAAGCAAAGTTCTCTTATTTTGAACTCTTCTCCAAAAAAAACCCATGCTGTGCAATGTTTTTCTAAGAGAGCTTTTCCCCCATTTCCAATTAATCTTTTCTCGCAGAACAGGTAGAAGTTTGTCTATTGATGGAACAACTTTTTCTACTGAATAAAAATGCTGGATTGTATCTCGAATAACTCTCTTGTCAAAATCATCAACAGCAACCTTACCTCTTGTTCTTGTTCTAATATAAAAAAGAAAAGAATAAGCCCTTAAATAATATGTAAATATTATGGAATATTTCAAATTAGCAAAAAATGATGACGCAATTACATCAAAATTCCATTTTATATATTTTAAGATAGGATGCCTTAGTTTAATAATTACAGAGGTGTCCAATTTATTATAATTGAAGTATATCTATATTTTCCTTTTACATCTTTTCACAATTGTTTCCAAATTTTTAGAATGAATGGTTGATTTATAATATCATAAGTAATTAGATTTTTAAAAACAATATTAGTGTTGACAGAATTAAGAAGAAGGAATTCATTTTTATGTCATAATGCAACCAAGTTTAATGCCCAGCAAAATGCAGATGTTTGTATTTTGCTGATCAGAAAAAAACTAAAATCATTTTGAAGTCAATAAGGCAAAGTGGATTAAAAATAAAGAAATGTTAAAACATTAGATTATATCATAATTAAATGTTATTTAATTAAACCATCATTGTTTTTAATGAGTGGATACCAAATAGCAATACTGATTATGGAGGAAGGAAATTCAATTCAATTTAAAGAGATTCAATTCAAATTAAAAATTAATAAACATTAATATTTTTGTTTTTTAATATTATATTATGCCATAATTATAAAAATAATACTCAATAACAATTATTCATTGACTGATTGTAGTAAAGTAATATTCAGTTCCAGAAAATAATAGATTATTAAGATTTGTACTTTAAGCATTCGCAACTTTTTCATTTTAGCTTAATTGATTTTTGCTCTCAGTACATCTTTAATAGAAATGTTCTGTGTCAGATTTGTATTTAAAATTGCTCCTCACATTTTTTAATACATGACTGGTTAATTTCTTGACTTTTGTTTGCCTCTAGTGAGAAATACTTTTATTGTAATACATTCATTGTAATACTTTCTTCTTATAAATTGTGACTGTCTAAAGAGGAAGTAACAAGGCGAACATTTTTAATGTCTTAAAGTACTATAAATCAGCCTTTCATTTGAAGATCTGTGTAAAGTATATGGAAATAGTATGTAAGAAATATAATTACAGAGAGTATGATAAATTGATTTCCTTGAATGTTACCTTTTTTTACCGGGCGTTTCGGGGGATTGTGAAGGGTCATTGGCTCTTTTTGACTTTATTCTACGTATAGTGGAAATACTGGCTCCAGTATACGCAGAAGCCCGATCTAGAGCATGACTTAGAGGATGCAACAAAACATTGTTCCCCTTTTCCATTTCACATGCATGAACCACTTTTTCAATCATTTTGCGTTCGCCGCTACGATATGTCCTCTTAACTTTTTCAGGAGTTTTAGGTGACTCCCTTGAAGGACCTGGACCTGACTCAGCCATTTCTTTTGATTTAGACAAAAAGCCTGAACAGAGGTTCTGCACTGTAATAGCAACTGGCTTTGACTAGCTTCTGTTTCGCGCCAACGAAGTTTTAACGCTTGGAAGGTTGTCATCAGTGCCCGCTGCGAGCTTTTGCCTTCAACTGTTTCTTGCACAAGGGTGGGGGTTCAAGGTCATCGGTCAAGAAAAGTTGCGCGAATATTAGTATACACACCGATGTTGATGTAGTATGAAACAGGCCGAGTTATGGTATGTACAATGATTTTTTTTTCTATGAAGTGATTGGAGAGTGGAAGTGTAAGGATAAATGAAACGATAAGTTTAAAATAATTCAGTTTTTATACATTAATCCATTTACATTTATAATACATACATTTATATACATATACACACATTATACAATATACATTTACTATATACATACATATTTACAGTTTTTATACATTAATCCATTTACTATATACATACATATTTACAGTTTTTATACAATATACATTTACTACAAACAAACGGCTAACTACAAACTACTAATTTCAAAATTTATCAAATAATTTCATAAGACATTTCGTTCTCCTCATTTAGAGGTGTTTGTGGTGTCTGCGGGGGAATATCTAGAGAGTCCGGTTTTGGAGTTTTTGGCATATACTCTTCAATTTGTAAAGAAAAATTTTGCCCAAATTTTGAATTTTTATATAATAAAATGTATGGTAGGATATAATTTGTACCAATACCATCATTATCATTTAATAATTTATGAAAATCCAAAATTGTAATGTTATTTAACTGTTTTTTCCATTTTTATTTTTATTTTCTCTTTTTTTTCATTTACTTTGGAAATATATTTTCGAAATTCGTGGACATTTACAAGTACATATGGCTTATTTGAACTTATAAAATCCAAAGGTACTACACCAAAAATCGAAAGATAGTAAGACAATAGAACAAATATTATTTTGTTAGGAACTTTTAATTCTAACATTTTTTCTACCCACAATAACATTACAAAAATGGCTTTTTTTCATATTATTACTAATATTAGTATAACCATCACCAGAAGATTGCTCAAATATATTTTTAATTTGTTTCAATTGTTTCTAAAATACATTTAAATACATCATAAAAAAGATTTCCTATACTAAATTTTATATAATTATTTAAATTAATATTTAAGACACTTCTCTCCTCTAAAATTAAAAAATGTTCTTTTAATTTAAATATATAATTGTAATATAAAATATTGTCTCGTATACCATATATCAAATTTAATGTCTCTTTTAAATTTCCTTTTTTAGACGAAAATGTGCTATTTAAATTTTGGAATATAATTGCAAATAATTTATTAATTTCTTCTACTAGATCTACAATATATATTTTCAATTATTCTTCCGTCAGTTCCTCAGATTTTTCAAATTTTTTTTTAGATTTCCGTTTTTTTATATCATCAAAATCTTCATTCAATTTCAAGGAAAAAAATATTAAATTAATAAGATCCAAAATTGCTGTATTATTCAAACTATAATTAGAATTGCATTTATTTACAATTTTTATATATAAATTAGATATGTCTTGCTTAAAGATGATTTAAAAGATCTAATTATTACAATGAAACAAATTTTCAAAAACAAACAAATAAGATTGCCATTAAAAACTGTAAGAGAAATCTTCAGTTAATTCTTTATTAACATAATTATTTTTACAAATCTAAAAGATATAAACAATATAAAATTATAGTTAGCGATGGGCTTGATTTAAGTGCTCCAATGTGGGTTCCTCGTGTCTGGAAGTTTCCTGGAACAAAAAGTTACATTCTCTAAAAAATAAACTTACTATAGCCAATGAGAAAATATTCACTTAAAAAATAAAATACTAATTAAAAGTTTTTGGTTATATAAAAAAGCCTTCTGTTGAGATTATTCATAACAATTTTTGTGAAGTAATATACTTTTCATGTCAGTAAAATATTTGTAGGTACTGTGTGTTATTAATACTCTGCAAAAAACAATATGACCCTATCACTGGCACATGGAAATGGTATGGGATTAAATTAGCTAAATGAAAACATTATAACTCACCTCATGACTCATGTCGCACATAGGATATGTATTTTTATTAAAAATACAATTAGTTTTGTACCATACACAAATCACACTCATTTTGTAACAGAGAAAGACTTTGAATTATTTATCACTGACTTAACATCAATAAAAACATGGGTATTATGCACATATCATAACCCTAAACTTCAAAAACGAAAACCATAAATACACCAAACACCACATTTTAACATTTCAAACAAAATCTGCAACTATTCCCAAGGAAAACAATAAAATTTCAAAACATACCCCGATTTGAAAACTGGAATGAAGTCTAATAAGGCAACTGATACTGATATATATACTTAAGATATTTCAATGCCATTTCCCTTAAAAATTGAATGCAACATTATTAACAGACATGGACAAAAAGTAATCGAATATAATTACAGACCAAGAAAAAGAAACTCAGCAACAATGTATTTTGTAAATGTACACTAGCACCTAAAATATGGAATAATATTTCTGGAAAAATACCCTTGAAAACATTCGCACATTTATTATCCAAAAAAATACTATAGACAATAGTTCATAAGCTGGAGTCTTGCAAATCCTTGTTTATTTTCAATTTCATGTGGACTGAATTCATGTGGACAACTGTTTCAAGCAAAGAAAAGAGAACTGTATATCACATTCTGAAGAAAAAAACTGGTTAAAACTTACAGACCAAAACTTGCCTCCTCACCATTTCAGTAATTTCTAGGTCAATGACCCCATTTCAATTGATCAGGTTTTGTTCAGTTTCTCTGGTCCTTTGTCTATGTGAATCAATAAATATTATCGTTAATAAATCAAATATAATAGTATAGAATATACAAAATTATTTCATATTGTTTTTTACAGAGTATAATACAATTATTACTTATTATGACAATTATTACTTACATAAACACTGTGATAAGAAACATTAACACGATTCTTCTTTCTTTTTCACACAGCTGAAAAATACTTGTGTCTTGCCAAATCTTGTTAGCATAATCTAAAACAAGAAAAGTTAAATTTATAGTTTTTGCTTAGATCTGTTGTGAGTATAACTGATTTTTTTTTAACTTACGTGAAGAAACATTATGTAAAATTTTCTATCAATTCTTCAAACATCCATTCATTGTTCCATGAGCTTCTTATAATTTCTTATAATATCTTTCTGTCGCTAGGATACACTTTACACTCACGTACAAAAAACACACGAAAAATTTACATTACGTTACACAAAACAAATATTCGAAATATTTACGTTACGCCATTTTCAATACCAAGCTACATCGTAACATACCGGAAGCATCATATTCAAAACGTAATAACAAGACAATAACACTTATCACATGAAAATCAAACTCCATATAATTTTTATTAAAAAAGAATTTTTTTATCAGAAGTAAATAAATTTATATATACACAAAACAAAAATTCGATATTTTTTAATTTCAGTCCTATGACCACAGTAGTCAGTTGTGTTGCCAACACTAACTGTCAAATTATCCCATAGTTAAGGAAATTAATTGACGGTAAGAACAAGATAATTTTGTTTCTAAATTTGTATTTATTGTTTATTTTCTAAAATAGAAACAAATTCCACAAGCAGCGAGTGAAGCTTTATTCATGAAACGCAAACTGGTTTTTCTCGCAAAAGAACTTTCACTATCCCATCGACTTTTTGTCACTCCATTTTGGTTTTTCGTGTGTTTCGCAATCAAGAATGAGAAGACGAAAATCTCTACGTGGTTAAAAATTGAAGTACAAATTTTAATGCAAGAATGTGAAAAGCGGCCTTATCTTTACTTCCTGCACTGATTATAGAAATTGGAATATAAGGTATGTATATAAATTACTTTCTTTTTTTTCGGTTCATAATGTACGTTCACACGTGTTATTCAGGAACCAATTGAAATATACAAACATTGGTACAACCACATCTTGCAACAAATATAGAATGTTTGTGGAAATTACTGAATAGAACAGCATGTAAAAAGTATAACACCACACAAGACACCTTTACAACATAGGGGAAAAATTTTATACAGCTTGCACACAATGTATAATTGAACAAAAAAGTTGTTTACATACATTTTTTTTGAATGAATATCATTTCATGTCTTTCTGTTTTTAGGACCAAGAACATACAAGAAATATTTGAGGACAACAAGAAGCCAATTTGGTGCTGAGAGGAGAAAGTGTGAGTCAAGGAGAAGTGGAAGTTTCCACATATGAGATTACTTCAAGTAATGAAGTTTGTTCTTCCAGCTTGTGTTTCAACACAAGAGATTTGGTAAATATATTATATATTTTTATAAAAAAAATAAGATACAGATACAAATCCTCATAAATACTAGAAATTAAAATACAAAAACCAAACTGTTATAATTTTTTTTGTGTAAGTTTGCTTTCACAAATGCTTATATTGCCACTCTAATTCCCCATCAGTCATGAAGTAATTTTTGAATAATCTCTTTATATTCAGTCAAAGAATTACAATTGTTAGCTTATAGTGGAAAATAATAAAGTACCATTTAAATAGCATTCTGTTGCTTGCAACTCCTCCTTAATTTTTCTCTATCAAAATCTACACTTGTGGTATATAAGACAATTTTAGTTAAGATTTCATCAATTGGTTTTCTTAAGATTCTGAATCTAACAGATGTTATTTCAAAGGCATCATCTCACCCGAGATAGCTTATAATTAATAAAAATCTTTTAAGTTTCTTTGAGAATTTTATTATCTTGAGAACTTTATTATCTTTATTTCATTCTTTTTCAGGAAATAGATGATGGAAACAGAGTTTGATGCTGTGACTGAACTCCACTCCCCAGGACCCCCAAGAGAAAAACAAAACAGACAAGAGTGGAACCCAAAAAAAGCAGCTCTGTTCACACCAATTTTATTGTAATTAATAATATGTAATAAATTAATTCAAAACTTACTTCTTTCAAATTCATTAAACCTTTCCATTATACAGCAAGTGATTAATTTGGCTCATGCTATATTTGTTGAGTTTTTGTCTGTGACTGAAATTTATCTGAATTATGAACTCTAAAAAAGTTTTTTTTTCTCTGAAATATTCTGTAATTTCCGTTTTGAAAGTATAGACATTTGAAAGACAAAAATCCTTTTACTGTAATGCATATCAGGTAATTGGTGCGTGGAGTTTTGTGGTTTGAGCTGAGTGAAAAGTTGTTATTTTTCCAACTTCTTGTTGCAATTCATAACTTAAAAAAATATGGAGCATGTTCGTTAACAGGTAGGATTGAGTGTAATGTTTTATTGGATAGAATGTATTATTTAAGAGAGTAATGTAAATTAAAAGTGGGGTTAATACAATTATAGAGTAGAATAGTCAGTATTGGGGAGTAAATTTTAAATATCTTTTGGTTTCCAATTATTGTAGATTGATACTGTTAATTGTTTAACAGTATAATTACAGTTTGTTAGGTCAATTGAGAACGATATTTTTCTATCAATTAGCTTGTAATGAACAGTTTACATATAGAAACAACCTTATTTGCAATTATTTTACAAGTCTTTTAACAAGACAATGAAAAGTACTACAATTTTAAATTTCTTCAATCATTGAAGGAATATCAGGAAAAGTTTTGGAAATAAATATTTTGAATACATTAAAAATTTGTTTATTTATCTGGTTTTTTTTTAATAACATCTTCACGGCATGCATCTCTTCCTACCTTCTATATTTTTTTCTTTCATTGCAAACAGCTTGTAATTATACAATTCCTGGTTTCGCTGGTTTTCATTTTCATAAAATCGCTCTATTGACAGTAGTGTTTTGACCGATTGTGACAGGGGCTTCATTAGTACTCTTACTGCCCACAGACTGTAAAAAGGGACACATCACAGTCCTCAGTAAAGCTAGCGAACCCCTGCTCCAGTCTCCGTTCAGTAATGATGGTGGAATTTCTGCAATGGTCTATAAATCAAAAAAAAAAAGAAAGTTCCTAGAATTTTCTGTAAACAAGTTTAACAAATCTCATCTTATTTGGAAATCAATTTTAAATGTCACTTGCACTACAAGTAAAAGGAAAAAAGGAACAGTTATTTCTCTCCTAAGGCATATAGGCCTAATTCTCAATTAGTGCTCAAATTATGTACACAAGTTGTTGTAATTTGTTTTGCAACATGAAATTCATTCAGTTTTGTTATGTTCTCACCTCAAAGAGTTATATGAACAAAAACCTCATTGAGTAGACAAGATAAAACTAATGAAAGCAGTAATATAACATGCATTAAGGGACACTAGGACTGAAATTTAAAACTTTTTATTTTTTATCAAATATTATTGAAATTTTGCAGGTTTGTTTGTTACAGAAGTATATTTACTTGGTTAAAATTTTATCAATTTTGGTTAAATAGTTTTCAAGATACATACCTTTTTATTATAATTTTTATCGCGAAACTAAAAATGTCCCATTTGAATTTTTTTTTGACTTGTTAATTAATAACAAGTAAAACTGCATGGATTTTAAAATATGAACTTGTAAAAACAAATTTATTCATTACTATGTATACAATATTTGAGCAAAAATTTAGAAAAATTAAACAATATTTAGGTAGGCATGGGAAGTTTCAAATGGATGAAAATGTAGTTTTGAGTAAAATGAGTTTTTATTCAGATTTTAAAAATATATCCTGTATTTTAATTTACATTTAGAAGCCACCAACACTGTTTTTCCTTCCTTTTTCACTTTCATAAATTCTCCTCTGTCGAGCTGCAATTGTAAGTGATGCTGGAGAAACACTTGATTTTTTCATTTTATTCATTATTTCATATTCATTATTTCTTCAGATACACAGCAGCCCATATTATGTTCTGCAACAGCATTGTAAACAGCCACATCTAATCTTTTCTTGGATATAAATTTTTCTTTGGGACATTTCTTCCATGTAAACTTTCATTTGCATTTTGTGTTGCACCTCTGACACATCTAGCTAATAATTCTGGGCTGGAAAGTCTCTTGTAGAGAGGAACCATTTTCTCCAAGACATTTATAGGAAGCTGGATCGACATGGTATTGTGACTGGCTGGAGATTCTCCTTTTGCTAGACTTCTGTTGTAAAAGCACCATGATTCTTCTCCAGGTGGACACTTATTGTGCAATGATTCACTGTCAGTAGATGAATACTGATGGAGAGTAGCCAGAATTGCTGTTTTCATTTTGTGAACATAGGTGAGTTTTAAAATATTTATTTATTTTAGAGTGCCACGCCCTCTTCCTCCAAGATTAACATTTTTCTTTTTCCACTCTTGATGAAGAAAAGTTTTTGCATCACCGTCAGAAAGGACTGTTGAATAAAGCATGCCACATTTAGCAACAGACCTCTTCCACAAAATATCTGCAGCAAATACTTCCATGCCAGGAGATGATCCGAAGTGTGTCCTTTATGCCATATGTCAAACTCATTCTGCTCCACGTTCATGAGAAGTAGTTACACACAATAAACAATGCTTTGATAACACTTCATAGTCAATAACACTCCATAATGTGATGTGTGACCCCTTTTATGCCATGTCCCATCATAGGACACAGTAATGTCAATTATTTCTTCCCCAGTAAAAGATTTTTTTAACAACATCTTTTTCCTGATGTTTTGTAAATGTTTTAGAATCCATAGCATTCATTTGCATATGCATTGAAAACTTCTCTATCATTCTATGTCCACCTCCTATATCCACAAAAACACTCACAGACATATTATTAATTTCAAAAGGTTGTCGCTGGTTGTCACATTTTTTTTATTCTTGACTAGAATACTAGGATATTGCATTTGCTACACTGCACAGAAATTTTTGCTGCCCAATCGATTTCTCTCGAGTCGGCATTACTTTCGATAAATGTCTTTGAAGAATCAAAAAGTATTTTCAGTTGATGGTTTGGATAATTCATACTGGAATGAGGTAGCACGTTCTTTGGAAAACATTATCATCTGTTACATGTGCTTCTCATAGTCACACGAGATACTATTAAGTTTTCAATGTTATTTTTAAAATACTTATCAATACAAAAATTCAATGCGAAATTCTTATCACTTTATTTATCATAGGTTGACATCAAAGAAGTAATTTAATTAAAAAGATATATATAAAAATTAATTTAATTGTAACAACTAGAGTAGTCCATAGTTCAATCAACAGATCATAGAGTGTGTCAATACACTTTTACGGAAGAAAACTACATGAAAATAGGTTACATGTTTCAAGACCGTTTTTCATATGTTGCAATGTTAATCCTGCAATTGAGATATACAAACATTGGTACAACGTCGAGGACAACAACAAGAAGCCAATTTGGTGTTGAGAGGAGAAAGTGTGAGGCAAGGAGAAGTGGGAGTTTGAGATTACTTCAAGTAATGAAGTTTGTTCTTCCAACTTGTGTTTCAACACAAGGGATTTGGTAAATATATTATATATTTTATATATTTTTATAAAAAAAATATTTATTAAACATTTTCTTGTGATACAGATACAAATCCATTAAGTTTGCTTTCACAAATGCTTATAATCTCTTTATATTCGGTCATCTAACAGATGTTATTTCAAAGGCATTCAGCTTATAATTAAAAAATCCTTTAAGTTTCTTTGAGAATTTAACCTTATTATCTTATTTCATTCTTTTTCAGGAAATAGAAATTATTGATGGAAAACAGAGTTTGATGCTGTAACTGAACTCCATTCCCCAGAACCACCAAGAGAAAAACAAAACAGACAAGAGTGGAACCCAAAAAAAGCAGCTCTGTTCACACCAATTATTGTAATTAATAATATGTAATAAATTAATTCAAAACCTACTTCTTCCAAATTCATTAAACCTTTTCCATCATGCAGCAAATGATTAATTTGGCTCATGTTATATTTGTTGAGTTTTTGTCTGTAACTGAAATTTATCTGAATTATGTTATGTAAAATTAGATGTATCGTGGAGTTTTGTGGTTTGAGTTGTGAATGAAAAATTGTTATTTTTCCAACTTCTTGTTGCAATTCACAATCCAAAGCATGTTCATTAACAGGTAAGATTGAGTGTAATGTTTTATTGGATAAAGAGAGTATTGTAATTAAAAGTAGGGTTAACACAATTGTAGGATAGAATAGTCAGTATTGGGGAGTAAAATTTTGGTTTCCAATTATTGTAACATTTGTTGTAAACATTTGATAACATTTGTAACTGTTAATTGTTTAACAGTATAATTACTGTTTTTAGGTATCAATTAGCATGTAATGATTATTTGCAAATATTTTACAAGTCTTTTAGCAATCATTGAAGGTACTACGTAAGGAATAGTTTTGGAAAAAGTAGTTTTGAATACATAACATTTTTAGGGCATGCATTTCCTCCTGTCTCCTATTTTCTTCTTTCATTAAAAAAAGTTTATACTTATATAATTCCTTTCGCTGGTTTTCGTTTTCATGAAATTGTTCTATTGCCAATAGTGTTTTTGTTTCAACATCCTCGTCTTGCATCCGGGGACGTGTGGCAGGGCCGGTTGTGACAGGGGCTTCATTGTCCACAGGCTGTAAAAAAGGGACATATCAGTCTTCAGCAAAATGAAAAACTAAAGCGTACACAAATCTCATCTTGTACACAACTGGTATTTGGAAATCAATTTTAAATGTTACTTGCACTATTTCACCAGAAAAAAAAGGAACAGTTATTTGTAATTACAAGATACTGAATAAGCCCTAATTCTCAATTAGTGCTCAAACAAGTTATATAATTTATTAACAACCACCAGTAATGAAATTCATTCAGTTCTGTTTTGTTCTCACCTCAAAGAATTCTTCTTCATTTTCAAAAACATCATTGAACCCTGAAAGTTCATCTTCTGTTATATCAAAAACATCACTGAGCCCTGAAAGTTCATCTTCTTTTATATCAAAAACATCACTGTACCCTGAAAGCAGTAATATAAAATGCATTAGAGAGCATTAATGAAATACAATGTGTAATGCAATCACAACATGAAAATCTATTTCTGATACTATTATACTTTAAACAACAGATTTTTTAAATATTTAAACATGCCACTATTTTAAAATTCTAACCAAAACATAATTTTTAAAAATGTAGTGAAATATATATTACTTAGCAAGTTCTTCCCATATGAATCAACGGGGTTGTCCATTTCGTTGTACCGAAAAAAATCTTTAACGTCCTTATGGATCCTATCCACACGTATTTTATACTGGTGTCTCTCCACCTGAAACATGGCGAAACAGGCGAAAGCGATTGGGAAAGCTACACTTCACAGCAGATGCCCGTGACGTCACGATGACGATGGAGTGTTGGTAGGTGTCGCCAACTGATCGGCGTCCCGCGACAAACACACCAACCACCAACGGGAACCCCATCGGCGTCCCGCTAAAAACACGCCAACCACCAACAAACCCATGAACAACATTAACAGTACTCCCCATAATACATTACCGCCCCCGTACGCGATCACGGTCTCTTTGATAATAACATCAGTCATGTTGTTTCTGTTCATTATAGTTATGTCCTCGGTCACGTTTTTTCCGTCCATGGCCTCGGTCACGTTTTCTCCGTCTATGGCCTCGGTCACGATTTCTCCGTCCATGGCCTCGGTCACGTTTTCTCCGTCTATGGTCTCTGTCACGTTTTCTCCGTCTATGGCCTCGGTCACGTTTTCTCCGTCTATGGTCTCTGTCACGTGAATTTTTTGTAGTGAGCTGTTGATACTGGCACAAAGATTGCAAATGCACAACGACTGTAAAATCAAATATCATATCAATTTAATTTCAAAATTTTAATATTAAAAATTAAAACATCGTCCAAAATCCATCTCGTTTATGAATTTCTAATATATTCACGGGAAGAATAATTTGATTCGACAATGACAGCGCGCTTGACAGATAAGCTTAAGCTATTTTACTTGGAAAAAGAAAATCACAAAGTGAATTCTATCAAGGCCACAGACGCCGTTTTGGGATCAAAAATCGAGTCGTAGGATAAAAGTGCTCGTGCGTAATTTCTGCTCATTCTTTCCGGTAGTGGAATTATAACGGAAAATCTTAGAATTAAAATATATGTAAAATAAGAGTCAGGCGATGAAATATTTTTTTATTTACACACTTAGTTCCATTTTCTTTTTGAAATCAAGTTTCAAATCGGAATCGATATTTTCAGTAATGCCTCAAACAATTTTATGACGGTATTGGAAGGAAGACGGAATATGTGAACTATATAAATAGTATTATACTACAATTACAGATGATACGAGACCATTTGCTTTTGTTACAGCATCTCTAGTTTGATATGTGGGGAAAAATATATTGAGATGTAAAGTGGCGAAAGCATAACTCGCCTGCCTGGCTTGCCTGCCCGAAAGTTCGGCCTCCTCCTGCACCGCCGGCCGCCGGCCGTGTGGAGGACTCACAAGGGGTGGGTGAAGTGGAAGGGGGAGTGGGGTGAGGTTTTTTCCCAAATTTCACTGTAAGCCGCTCCTATTAATCCGATTTGTATGATTAACACGTCGTTGGATTCAGGAAGCATTTCGCCATCGCGCTATAAGCTATTTTTTAATTTTGTTTTCAGATGTTCGAGCACTAATTTCAAATTCGAGTTTTTGCTAGAGTTTTGGAAACAGGGCTTCGTAGCGTAAATTCTAAACTAAGAAGGCGTCAAATGCCGTTTACTGATCTAAAATCGGGTAATTGGTTCAGACTGTATCGGTAAAGTAAATTCCCCTGTGACCGTACTGCGATCTATTGAATTTTCCTACAAGTACTATTCGGTGCATTTAGCCTTAAACATCTTTCTCACTACTGAACAACACAATTTGATCAAAAACTGTAGGAGTAGACAGGGTGTAGGAGTAGAGAGGGTATAGGAGTAGAGAGGGTATAGGAGTAGAGAGGGTGTAGGAGTAGAGAGGGTAAAGGAGTAGAGAGGGTAAAGGAGTAGAGAGGGTGTAAGAGTAGAGAGGTTTTAGGGGAAGAGAGGGTGGAGTAGAGAGGGTGTAGGAGTAGAGACGGCGGCGGCCCCGGATTAGGCCAGCGGCGGGCGTCGACCGGCGACTTCTCAGCGGTGCTTGTTGCGGGCGGCGGCGGGAACGCGCCCGGGCGATGACGAGGTCGCTTCGCGATATAGTTTTTTCACGTCCCCGGCTCGTACTCACATGGCCCTTTCGGTCAGGCACTCACTAGTTGTGTCCTGGTCCTGTCCCATCATCCGGCTGTCGTCACACGAGTCGGGCTGCGATGTGGCGAGGCGGCGCGGCATTCGGGGCGACCAGGCACGAATTTAGTGGCCTCGCAACTGCCTTAAAAGCATGTGTCCTCGCGGCTCACAACGCAAGTGCTCCACCTGCCGCCTCCGAAAGAAGTGATCTCCTCGCTACCTCCGATACAAGTCATCGATCCTCACATCCGCGGTCCCTCAGGAAGGCTCGCGTACCACGTGATTCCTACCCCGCATTGTCTATATTTATTGGTTGTCGCGCCACCCGTAATCCCTCCGCCTATCACGGCGCCAGCGGCAAAGCCGCCCCCAGCAACTTTCCCCAAAGTAACCTACGTCACCTAAATTCACAGAAATAGGAGCGGGTAATTCCGGAGCTCGGTTATGGGGGTGTGGGTGGTGTATTTCCCCACACGTCATAAGGGGTGCGCCCAGCGTGGGTCTCGCTGAACAAAGGAGGCGCTATTTCCTCCTTTCCCTGGGCGCGCTAATCGGCTCTCCCCTGTTCAGCAGGAAACGGCATTTCCGGCTGCTCTTAACGGCGGCGCGGTTCTTAATTAAATAAAATATAGATATTGCTCTTGTCGTCATCCGCGATGTGCGACCGTCCCATTACAATTTATATGTATATATATATATATATATATATATATATATATATATATATATATATATAACAAATACTGTTGTAAGTTTTTTTTATGAAATCAGTTGTTTTCAACAGTAACAAGTTTTTTGATTCAGGTAATATTACAGAAAAGATGGTAAAAATTTTTAGGACGAAGAATGCCTTTTTTTCTGAACCATGCTAACAGGTGTTGCCACAAGATTATTTGATAATGTGAACACACATAGAAGTGATGAAACCATAAGTACTCAAGAGAAGGTAGATTTTCCGGGCTGGTAGGCCGTGGTCCAGTTGGCATAGTTGGGCCAACTATGCCAACTGGACCACGGCCTACCAGCCCGGAAAATCTACCTTCTATTGACTCCGGCCGTGAAAGCCTACGATACTATATATAAGTACTCAAATTTAAAGATTTTGTGGGTTAGGGCGGTATTGCACCAGACCTCTCAAATGTGTAGTATCTATGTGGAAAAAAAACATCTAAAACAAACAACAAGGAAATGATCAATTTAAAACTTCATGTTTTCACTTTTTCTGCTTTTAAAGTAATTAAGGATAAATAAATAACTTTACGATTTTGGTTTTAAGTAAAAACATCTAATACAATATTTAAAAATATTATTTAAATCAAGTTAATCTGAATCATAAGAAAAGTAGATAATACTCTTGGATATTCCCTACACGCACCACAAATAATTCGCTCAACCTTACTTTGAAAATGCGCGCCAAAACGCAACAGCTGCGCTATCTGCACCAGGCCCATGACTGAGGAAACAAACTTAGTCCCCCGCCTTTTACCATTGAGTGAACCGGCCCTGCGAATCTGGAGCGTTTAGAATGTGCCAATTATTGACATTTATAAAACAAATAAATAAATGTCCTTATTGATGGCGAGGCTCAGGCCATTTAGCCAGCTATTCCGTCTGAACGTTTAAAAAAAATTAATACAGTAGTTAATGAAAAGGTCATTCAAAGAGAAATACGTACGCAATTTCGATGAGGGTTTTTTCACATTGAAGACAGGAATGTAAGCGAGGGAGGGAGTAGATAGAAAAAGGAATACTCTCACAGCATTGATGAAATGAAATTTATGAGTGAGATGAAATGTATTATTATATTTTAATTTATGTATGTGTGTGTGTGTGTGTGGGTGGGTGGGTTTTTTTACGGGGGCAGGGGGAAATCTTCTAAAGACACTGCGGGGCCCGCAACCCGCAGCGTGTGGGATTCATAGCTAGCCTATGCCTACCCACTAAAAACACCTCCCTTTTCTCCTATTCCTTCCCGCGGAACCGCCGTCAGGCATTGCATCGCGAGAAAGAAGGATGGGCTTTTCGCACTTCACCGACATATTACGGGACACTTCTCCGTAACTGCTCCGCAGAGCGGAGCGTCTTCACGACCTTTGCGGCATAGGTGGCTACCGCACTCCAATACTCTTGTGTCATCAGCATCCTAGTGACGATGGTCTCACGGGCCACTTCCTCTTGGAGGAGTCTGTGAAGTTCCTCCCTTTCCAGTGCGAAGCGTGGACGATGAAAGAACACGTGTTCTACATATTCAATCGCCGGGAAACACCTTGGGCATGAGGAGCTATCGTCCAACCGGAATCGGAGCTGATACTCTCGGTAACATCCATGCCCTGTCAACAACTGAGTTAGATAAAAATCTAAATCTCCATGCTCCCTTTGGATCCATGTCATGATGTCGGGAATGACCCGATATGTCCATCGCCCAGTTGATGATTGCTCCCATCGTCGTTGCCATTGGTCCATTGTCACCCCCTTCTCTCTTCTTTCGTGATGGTATTCCAGTTTGAAGCCCCCTCCCGCTTGCGCAAGTAGAGTCTAGCTCTCTCCTGCGCAATGAGGTCGATCGGAGTCATATCTGCTAACACATTCACAGCCTCATAGGATACGGTGCGAAACGCTCGAGCAAACCGCAAGGCGGACCTTCTGTGCACCGGCTTAGCCCCACGGGCGTATGACTGAATGCCCATGGCATCAGCCCAAATAGGGGCTGCGTAGAGAGGAACGCTAATCAGCAGCCTCCGGCTTCTTTGCCCAGGACTACCTGCGTTAGGCATAATGCGTGCCAATACCGATGCCATACGAGGCACTTTCTCGGAGACTTTGCGCAGGTGCTCGTCAAAGCGCAGTCTCGCGTCAATATGCACTCCTAAATACTATAACGTTTCTCGTGGTGAATTAAAACTCACTGTTATTATTTAAACAAAACGTTTATTCGTAAACTATTTTACACTAAAATCTACTGACACTAAAAACTGCTTGGTCTATTTACAGATATATTACACTTAATTGTTTTTATTTACACACGACTCCGTTCTATTGACTATTTATTTACACAGTTCACTTCTTACACACTATTTATTTGCACTGTTCTCTTCTTCTACAGTATCACCCAGTCCGATACACTGTCCACGGTCCACTGCACTGACCCAAATTACCGGCGCAGACCACAATTCCCTGCGCAGACCACACTTCACTGCACACACCAGGGTCCACTGCACTGTTGTTTACCGCAATGCACACTTCACAGCTCAGCTTCCACTGCAGACTTCAAACCGCTAACTGCTGTTTCCCCACTGCACCACTGTTTACCACGATGCACCTTTCACAGCTCAGCTTCTACTGCCGACTTCAGACTGCTGTTCACCCACTGCACCACCGTTCACCGCAATGCACACTTCCACTTCGGACACACTGCCGGACTGACTGCTTCTCTGCTACTCACTGACTTCTATTCACTGACTTGCGGCCGCCGGCAGCGGCGCATTTATACCTGCCCGGCGCTCGTATACAGGCACCCGGTACATTCTCCGCGTTTCCCCGCGGCTCGCGAATTGTCCGGAACCGTCTAGTTCGGGGGGAAGGGAAGGGGCGCCGGCAGATGACGCAATCCACGCGCAGCGAATTCGGCAGGTGATGCAATATTCGTAACAATACCTTAGTGACAGCTGCGAGGATATTTTGCAGCCTCCTACATTAAGAGTAATACTCTCTCTCACTTTTCTGCCCGTCACCAGCAGAGCCTCTGTTTTATGCGCGGCCATCTGTAGCCCTACCGACGTAAGCCACCGCCGGATCTCCGCCACAGCCTCGTTGGCAACCTGCGTGACTTCTTCGATGTATTTGCCGACAACTACAATTGCAACATCGTCAGCGAATCCAATAGTTCTTGCGCCTTCCGGCAACTCGAGCTTCCACACGGCGTCATACATAATGTTCCACAACATCGGACCAAGTACTGAGCCTTGTGGGACACCGCCTGTGACCGTATAAGATTGTACTCCAGTCCCAATTTCATATAGGAGGATTCTCTCTTTAAAGTAACTTTTGACCAAGTTCGAGATGTACCTTGGAACTCCAAGAGTTAGTAACGCAGAAAGAATGGAGCTCCACCTTGCAGTGTTAAAGGCGTTTTTCACGTCTAGGGTCACTATAGCACAATACTTCATAGGGCCTCCTTTCCATCGTTTGCCTTCAATGGCCTTGCGTGCGATGTCGATGACTACCTTAATTGCATCTGCCGTGGATCTCGCTTTTCTGAAGCCGTACTGATTATCAGACAATCCCTGAGGCCCCTCTGTAAATGACTTAATACGATTGTAGATGATCCGCTCTAACACTTTACCTGCTGTATCCAGTATGCTGCCGGATCAGTAGGTGCCTTATCGCCCTTCGGAAGAAGGATTATGTTGCTGCTTCCATCGACGGGGGAAATTCCCCTCTTGTATGCATGCGTTATATGCCTTAAGAATAGATCGGGCCGAACCTTAATAGCGGTCTTAATAGCTACATTTGGTACCCCATCTAATTCGGGGGCTTTGCAATCTTGGACCTTGCCGCAAGCTCTGGAAAGTTCATCCAACGTGACTGCCGGAACCTCGCTTAGATCTTCCAGACGATCCTTCGGTTGTAACATATCTACCTGGCGAGGAAACAAGGTAGCTACAACTTTTCCCAAGAAAACCGGGCAAGTGGGCGGTCGCCTGGACATACCCCTGAGTCTGGCCGTTACCAGCTTACACGGGCGTCCCCAGGGGTCAGCATCCACCTCCTCCCTTAGCTCTCTCCAACAGCGAAACTTACTCATCTTAATGGCTTTCGTGAAAGCTCTTCTGGCGTCCACATGTTGCTTCTTGAGAAAGTCATAATTTGGGCGGCTCCAGGCGCGCTGTGCCAATCTACGTGTTCGGTGGCATTCCCTGCGAAGTTCCGCGATCTCGTCAGTCCACCAGTACACTGGAGGACGGCGTTCTCTCCTTGGGCCTTTTGTCATTGACGCATCACAAGCGTCAAATACCCGGTTCATTACGGTTTCTACCATATATTCAGATTCACCGCCCAACATATCTTCCGGGTTGCCCTCCATCATGGCAATGAAGGAATCACGATCGAACGTCCTCTGTGTGTGAGTGAGTGTGTGTGAGCGTGCGTGCGAGTGGCATTTTATCAATATACACAAGGAAAAGGGTTAATATTATTAAAATTAGTAAGATTAAATGCTGTTTTTATTAGTTTTAACAATATTAATTTTATTCTGAAGTATCAATAAAATTCCATTTTTATTATTGCTCATCTTCTCTAAGATGTTATACTTTATGTGGCATTAGCAAACATTTTACTCCAAGTCTAGAATTACAAATATGCTTGGAGAGTTAACGCGTTTGCTTGAAACTAGCTCAGTGTGTGTATTGTTCCTAAATTTGCTACTATATACAGACAATGAAATGCTGGAAAAAACTATTATAACATCCAAGTCCATTAATAAATAAGTACTACAAATTGTTTATTGTTCATTTCATAAGCATGCTCATTTTAATGTATATTTACATTGTATTTTTTTCTCAAAATTGTTCAATTATGTGAAAAAGTTTATAAGAAATATGATATTCTTTGCATAATCTGTGTAATTGATTTAAGTCTTCATCTCTATAACTTAATATTTATTATTTGTAATATTTGAAAAAATACCTTAAATCATTGATTTTTAAAAAATTATCATTTGATTTAAATCATACCAGCCTTAATTTTTGGTGACATTTTTTAGCCCAAAATAGAATTGTTATTTTGATACAATATCAATCATTGGTACCGTGACTATTTTGGGTAAGTCTTTGTAAACCAAGGAAAATGAAACAAATGTATAAATTATACTAGTTTTTTGTTTGGTAAGTTGATTCGTCTTGTAGTTAGTAATAACATACCAGTAAATACGCTTAGTGTTCTGGGATTAAAGAGGGAATTTGCATTGTTTACAAAAAAAATCTTTCATGAAATGAAAATTTGACGAAGACATAACAGTTTTAATTTGGCCTGTTTCTCCCAAGTTTTAGGCAATCTTAACTTTAAAATAAACAATTGGTACAGATTTCTTCTGTTTAGGCTGCAATACACGATTTTTCATTTTCTATAGCTATCTGATTGGTTACTGCACATCATGACAATATTTCCACAAAGTCCACACACAAACTATCCTCACTGAAAGCTACACATGGGCAGAACAACACTGAATTGTTACGGATGACAGAATTTTGCCAGTATATGTAGAAAAATTGGATTAGATTTTTTCTATAACTATCAATAATATTATTACAGGATTTATTGTTCAGATGATTCATTTACTAATTCAAATTTGGCTAGATTTAATTAAAAATCATCTATAATATATTAACCTTTTGTAGCACTGAAGTATGTGAAATATCCAAAAAATAATTATACCTATCTTAATATTTTTAAAGTTTTAAAATAAACTTTAGATATTCAGAGTATATTATTTATTACACAGTTCTTTTATTATACATTCCAAAACAAAAGTTTTTTAATTGTTCACATTCAAAATTGTTTTGATTATTTATTAATATATTTTCAGTGCTTGTTAGGCAAGTTTTTCTAAACAAGGCAATTATTATTTGATATATATATTGCTGAAATAATATATTTGTCTACATCATCGAGACTAGCAGCACTTGCAGCATCAAGGGAAAAAAAGATTTCACTGGCACACTTTGTAATAAGATTTTCTTGAAATGTTCTTTGAGAAGACAAGAGGGCTGGGCTTGTAGGAAACACTGTTGATACAATTCCATCTTCTAATGTTAGTGAAGTCAAATTCGTTTATATCTTGCCAGTTATCATACTGTCACTCGAAGATCACCGCCAGAATGGAAACGAAACTCGTATACCTAAGCAAATAAAATTAATTACATTTTCATCATACACTAATGAGAGTGTACCTATTCTAGAAATGCAAACAATGAATTATGTATATTTGAAAATGAGACATTTTGAATACCAGGGTATTGCAAACAATGGATATATGGATATACAATGGACATATTACAAAACTTGTCCAACATCATACGAAATAATATAATTACAATACTTTTAAACAAATAGAACACGGTAAATGACATGTACATGTTAGATTATACTACATGGATTTACGGATTTTTAAGACTATTTTGCATGGTGTAAATGTTCACAAATGAAATAATCAATTACAATTATGCAACAAGATTACAAAATTAATTATAAATACCTCCACTGCTGGTAGGGCGAAAATCCTAGCAATGTATTTGTCTAGCACGTTTTCTTAATATCATCTTCCAAAATACTGCAAACAAAGTTTTAAGCATGACAAATAAATAACACGACACAATTCACTCTACTTAAAATGCATGACATTCTACATACTAACAAAATGCTGAAAAAATTCGATAAAAAAAGAGCACCTACCGGCTTGCAGCCTGCACGTAACAAAAAACAAACACCGCCTTCATTGCCAGCGTTTTGAATTGCATGACGTCACACGTTTAGTTCGGCTCACTACGGATCTGTTGTAGATGGCCCAAAAATCATTACCCCGTTTTGACCGCCAAGTTTCCCTACCCTGCAGATTCGCCAACTCAGAATCAGGCGTCACGCTCCCAAAAGATTTCCAGCATTGCAGTTGTGGAACCAGTTAATATAGTTGAGATCACTGCCTTCTCCAGATTACTCCTTGAACTCATATCCTTGTGCAAAGAGAATGAATATAGAGTATGATGCATGATGACGTGATGTAATGATGCACGGATGATGATATAGGATGCCTGGTCGTTAGTTCATTTTATGTTTCTTTCAGTGTTTTCACGTGTATGGTGAATTTTTAATTTGTGTGTCTACTTTCCGTATTACGTGTGTGTCTCGGAGAAATTGATTATTATAGAGGTACATTAAAGTATATGGATAAAATGGCACAGGACGAAAATTCGTGGAGAACGACAACATTTCGTCAAAGCGTTGTTGCTAAAATGTAAGTAATGCGTTACTTTCAATGGTGATAATTCATTAACTTGATAAAATAACCACATTAATAACAAGTGCATGGGCATATCATAGACGACCGGTGGTGATGTGAATTTGGGCATGTTTTGAACTTCAATTATTGTGTTAAATAATGGCATTTTATTTTAGAGACGAAGCTATTCAGAGATCTGGTATGCCAACAACAAAAAATAGTATGGAAATGGAAAATCATGTTTTTCAAAAAGCAAAAACCAAGGTACATAAGCTTTAAAATGTTTTAATATATCTACTAATTTAATGTATCTAATCATTTTGGTGATAAAGGCCTCCTCCCTACTATATTATATTTACTGCTTGTGTTTCAGGAGGAATACTTGAGTTTTGTAGCACGTCTCATACTTCATGTCAGAGAAATGAGTAAATATGATTTTCAGTCTTCTATTTTTTTTCTTTTGGGTTTTAAAATGGTTCTGCGAACTAACGGTAATGCTTGCTGATTGAGATCATTATTGCAAGATAGTTCTTAATATACTTTTTCATGTTTATGTTTTATTATTGATTTAATGAAAGTATTCATACAATATTAACCTCTTAACCAAGCATGGAGTAATTTGTCATAAGAATTTGTTTATTTTTGTGGCTTCATGAGCTTGCATGTTATCTTTGAAAACTCACTAGCTTTCATTAGTGGTCTGTCTGTTAATAATCTTTGTATCTTATCTAGTCTTGGTTTTAAAAGTTAAAAATCAACTCGTTTCCATTTCATTTCCAAGAAAATGTTCAGCCAACCATTCTTAACTTTATTTCTTAAATCTAAACTAAAAATGGTAATCATATATTGCAGTCTTAATCCTTATCTGCCTGAATTATTGTTTTAAATATTTCCGTTACACCATAGTGTAATTATAAACAAAAAGTAATCTCAGAATGCTAAGAAGCGTATAAAAACTTAATATTAATAAAAATGTCCTCGGAGGAAGAAAAAACTTCTATGCCCATATTATTGGCACACTAGGCAGGTACGATGTTCGAACTTGTTTTGAATTCTTCTCCATCTTGTTTTACAATATTTTAATGATTTTATTCTTATCTCCATAAATAGTTTCACTTAAAACATAATATCTCTGAAGAATAAACATTCAGCGGAAATATTTGTATTTATCATAAAAAGGAAAGGAAAAGAAAAAGTTTTTTTCGTATAATCAAATTGAAAGCAAGCACCTTTCATAGGCACCTTTTATTGCTAATGGATACATTATTATGTTTGTTGTCCAATATTGTCTTATCATTGGATATTGCTAATTAGACATTGCTGAGGGTCTATCTGCACCCTTCGCAGGTTTGACAGGTCTTTTAATTCAATCAGAAAACATCTTAACATGTGGCTGCTAAATTCATGATTGTGTCTTGTGTCTTCATAGCTCTTTCAGTTGATGTTTTATGAATTGCCGTGCGAAGTATCCTTGAGAAAAGTTGGGCAATTATTATCTTTCTAGTTATTTATATAAGCTTGATATGCTTTATTGCTGACCGTACCAAGCATCCGGTGTTTCTCAACATTGAAAGTATTGAGAGTAAGCTGGACTTCATTAGGTATTCTCTTTAGGTGCCAGTTTTGCTGTGGACACTTTGAATTCTTCTGGAGAATGCATTGTGAGAGATGAATAATCATTGGCAAGATTTTTTAGACGTGTATGATTTTCAGTAGTCGTCACCAACTCGGCAGATGCTTTCTCACGAGACTTGTAGGTCAGCACCGGATCTGACGTTCTATTGGGAGAGGAACATCGACATTAAAAAGTGGCAGTTGACTCATCTGGTAACAAAATTATCAGTCAATAAATCAGCAGATGCTTGTAATATGGTTTCCCAAAGAAATCTTGCAAATTATTTCGCACTTCATCTGATAAAACTCGACAATTAAATGGCACCGTCATTAAATCTTCAATATTTGATACAACATTAATAAGAACAAGAATTTTATCGAGAGAATTTGTCTCAAAGGGGGAATATCCACAGTTAACATTCGGATACTTCCTGCCAACTAATTCGAGAAGCATCCCTGTAGCACAGTAAAATGACTCCTGAAATATTAACAAAAATTTGTGTGTGTATAAAAATGGATATTGGTATGTTCGAGATCTGGCACCGTTTGACTGATCTCCATGAAAGTTGTTGCATAATACGTTTTTTCATGGACAAAGATTTTATGCTATTCGTTTTGTTGTAACTCCCTAGATGGCACTTCAGTTAAATAGAATTCCCAATCCACCTGAGCTTCAATATTGCTGAGCATTGCTGTGTCAGTCTAGAAGGACAGGAGGACCAGGTAGTGTGGGTTGGAGAGACTAGAGGGAAAGAGAGCAGGATGTTTACTGAGTTTTACTAGTATAAAATAATAATAAATCATTACAGAGCGTGTAAGTTGTTATTTAGAAAAAGTATTATATCAATTAGTAAAAAATTTCATTGAATAATCTATATTAAAACAAAGCAAAAAATTACAATCTGTTCGCACAAATGGCTACTCACAAAACAGCCTTAAAAACCAATTATCTTTGTGTTGAAACTTCCTCCTCAGAATTTTGATTTGCAAATGCTGACACCTGTTAAGATGAATACAATATGAATAGAATACAATATGAGGTTCTAATTGCATTATTGCAACATTTTAAGATGAAAACAAGAACTGTATTAAGATTTGTACAGTGTGCCCATGGTGAATGTACCGGGATAAAAGCCAGAAATGAATTTCTGAAATGTCAGGAATCCGTAGAATGTTGGCATTTGGGGTAAAAACGATATTCTCAAAGTTTGTTAAATTGGATAATGTTAAGATCTACCTCATCAGCTCTAAAGTTCAAGAGAATTGCAGTTTTTCTAAAAATGAAATCTTTCCAAAATGGGAGATGTTTGTTTCATATTTTATGGAAGTGAATTAGTTTAAGTTGCCAATGCAATATAAATTAAGATTTAAATTGTTCAGTCCCAATGTTTGGTGATTATTTATAAATGTTGAAGCAAAGTCAGATTACTTAATTGCTTATTTTTATTTTCTCACATGCTACTGCATAATTCAGAGAAAGTTATGTAATTCTGCGGAGAAAAACAGCCATTTTTCAACACTATAACTCATATTATGGGTTTTGTCCAGGTACTGTAACTGGTTAATTCTTGCTTCTACATGTAGTGAATTAGTTACTTACTCTAATACGTTACATAGTCATAATCCATGTTTTGTGGATCCCCGATACTGAAAACTTACAGCAATAAGTCTGTCTGAACTATGCTTCAATATTCTGAATGTATTAAACAGGTGGTAAAATGTACACATAAAATTGTACATAATTGTATTGCTGAGGAAACAGCCAGTATGCAAAACCTGTATATCTAAAAATTTTCAAAATATCTCGAATAGAGTCATTTTCACATATGCATACAAAAATAAAGGAAAATAAAATGTAATATTATAATGTTTTTTGAGGAAAACAACATTTATGAATGTTTAACATATTGAAGGTCCAGATTTTTTTCTTAATAAAATCTTATCTTCAAAATTAAATCTTTAAATAATGTCATGTAAATTTTTTTTTTGAAATTGTGTAGTTTTCTTGTAATTTTTAGTGAAATGGTGTTAATTTAAAAAATGACATAAACAATATTTTCTCAAATCTGCTTTAAAACTTCTCGATTTTATTCTGGACAGTTCCATTTTTAATCTATCGGGAAGGTTGTAATTCCAGCTCATTTGTTTGATTTAGTGGTAACGTTAAGTGTTTTCTAACCCTGAGTTATTGGGTTTGAATCCCAGCTTGGCCAAACATTTTTCTGCATTCAATTAGTATTATTATATTACGTAACCATTACAAATAATTCAATTGTGCAATTTAATGTTATTAATTGTTAATTTATTTGTATTAATGTTATTATCTATTTTTCTACATCAAATTCTCATTTGATATGTGTAAGTAAAAATATAACTCGCACAAGATTACAGTCTCTCTCATAAATTATCATTTATTACAAGTTACCATTGCAAAAATAATTTTTATCTGAGTAATTTTTAATAATTCAATTTTGGATGGTAATTTGAACTTTGGTCATTTAAATCCGAAAGAGAAAAAAAATAAGTTAAGTAATTGAATATTTCGGCCTATTAAGCTTAAAGTTGTCACATGTAGAGAAATTAAACCTCATACCAAACCTAATCGTGTTCAACAACTGTACAGAGATTGCTTTAATGTGTTTTACCATTGTTCTCATATACCTGCTGCATGCACATCTACAATTCTCTGCTAAGCAAATTTTGTACTATCCCTGTAAGTTGTTTTACATTGATTTGCTAGCATCAAGGGAATATTATTTCACTGTAGAAGCTGATTCAGTACTCGATACAGGAGAACACGGACTTTCTCTATAGTCTTTAAAAATTTCACACAATATTGAACAGTTTTAGTATTCTCACTAAAATTGGTAGCAATTAGTAAAAACTATGCTTGGTTCATGCCTTCGTGAAATTTATTACTAATTTTCCAAAATCAGAAGAGTTTGAAGAATACTTCCTGTATTAAGTTGTGATTTTGTCCACACTTGATGATTTGGGGCAGTGTGTTACAAAAGGGTGCTTGGAAATTTGACATCAGTCAGTAAACAAATTGTGTTGGCTCTTGGTAGAGAGTAAGGAAAATAATTGGTGACAAGATTTACTGCAGCCACACTTCAAGCAAATGACGCTTGGGAAGGAAGAAATTAGAAGCTTGGAAGCTTCTAATTATCAAATCTACACAAGAACAGAGCCTCAGTAGTTTTTGCATAATTTTGAATCAAATTGTGACAGTTTTCCAAAAATACCTAATCAAGATTTTCTCAAAGTTAGTTGCAAATTTTTTTCTTTGAACTTTTTCAATAGATGGAGTTCAGTGCTCTCTGTAATATGTTGTTTCTATTAACACTTACTAAATTAAAATATTTCACTTCATCTCAATTTAAATAATGTATATTTTAACCTCTTGCATTTCATTAATTACATATATTACAGTTGTATTCCATGATTAATAAATTTGTAGACACTAAACCTTGAAGATATTCAAAATTCCAAAAGGATTTCAACCTAAAGGAACTGAACTTGGGGCATTTAAAAAATGTTCATAGAAATAGCTCCAAATTTTTTCTCAGACATTTCCATGATAACTAGTGAAAATGTGCTGTGTATTGAAACGTTTCCTCCTACTATTAGTGTTATTATGCAACTGTTACTGAGATGTGTAAAAAAAAAGGTCATTTGATTGAATTCAAATAGTGATTTGTGGGGATTCAAAGGTTTACATTTGAATGAATTTATAAAGAAAACTTTCAAACCACAAGAATCAGTATGATAGAAATGGTTTGGAAAGTTGGAACGTATCTTAAAATTTTGAGAAGCAAAAATACTTGCTGAATATAAAATACACTTGGGATGTAGCTGTAGAACACTTATAAAAGTTATACATATTCACTAAACAGAATGTAGAAAATCCCAAAAATATTTTTTCATGTCGTTCAGCATCAAATCGGAAAGAGTAATGATTAAGAGAAGTTTACAACACAATTTCTTCTTTGAACTCTGAGGTTAACATCATTCTGAAAATGTAATGGAAATGTTTTAAATGTACCAAAATCTTTACATGTATTCTGTAGGATATGGTAAAGAAATCCTGCAGTCCACCTTACCTTAAAAACATCAGACAATTAGTATACATTGTGTTTACTTACATTCTATAATTTTTGTATTGAAAAACACATTTCAAAATTAAGAAAACACGTTATATTATATTCTCTAACACATGTTTTCTCAAAGAGATAATGTCAAATGCTTTCAATAGATCAATTACAGCTAATGCAATGAAATATTGAACAAATGATTGAAATAAGCATCAATTCTATTAATTTTTATTTTATTTTGTACATATCACACATCACTATAAAAATCAATCTATCTCTAGAACATTTTCTTGATAGATCATATATAAAAGAAAAGCACTTTAAAAATAATATACGATGCATGAAATGGGCAATCTGAAACCAATTCTGAATGCCGTTCGTCCGAGTAATGTTTTAAGTTTTACCGAAACACTTTAATGGCGTCCCAGGAAGCAAAATCATTATTGTAAGAAGACTAGCAAAACTTCCAGAATGTATCCTCAGCTCAACAAAAACTAGTGTTTCTGTAATGATGGCCTCAGGAAGTGGAGAACTCATTCTGCCATATATTTTGTGTAAAACAGAACAAACACATGGACAACACAAGAAGGTGATTCCCCTGGTGCAAACTAGGAAGAAGAAACCTATTTAACAGCCAACTACAAATAAAAGAAATTAATGTGAAGTTTCCTTGTCAATTAAACAACTGTAAAATTATTTTTGTATTTCACATTGATGAAGATACTGTTTCAAAAGATCACATATCAATGTAGTTGCAAATCCCGAAAGAAGAAAAAGGAAGGTTTATTTTTGATGACACTCTCTAACTCATTATTGAAAATTCAATATTTACATTAATAAAAGATTTTTTTCTTCTTCTAGATTGTTATTTTCCTTTTTAAAAAATTCAGCTGAATTAAATCCATTACTGAAATTAGTATATCTTAAAACTGGAAACTGTTTACTTCAAAAAAATGTGTTTAAGCTGTAACTGCAAAAAGTGTCCAATATCTCAGTTTTGTACAGTCCTTATTAAAAGCATGAGACATCGGTATAAAGTTTTTGAAAGATGTTTTTTCATCTTCTTACTATTCATATAAATTATGTTATTTCATAATTAGATGATTTCTCACCCTCATTGAAATATATTCACTTTTTTTCTGCACTTTGTGTGTAATAATGTCATATGTCTTGTTGTCGTTTCCTAGAAACTAATGTTTTAGTGTGGACAAGAAAAAGTAATAATGAATAATTGCCAGTGATGTGAAGATAAAAGCAAATGGTATGATCATGACTATTGCCATACTTTGAAGGTGACATTGAATTTAATTTTTTATTGATTTTTAATGATTTATGTTAAGAGTATTGTTAGTTTTGGGGACTTCCTTACACTAAAGAAATGTTCAATGTAGTGGAAAAGCTAGTTTTTGATTAATCATAATAAATCTAATGATGAAGTAATGATGTCTTTGGATTTCTCAAAAGTTCAGAAATCATTCAAATGTGTGGTTTGTTACATTGGTCTGGAATAATTGCCCAAGGCTAATGTTTGGACTGTAAATGATTAATCCATTTATTTGAATTTGAATGCATAGTGACAAACGCTTATCTTTGTAATTCTACATAACTGTATCCATAAATATTCTAAATGAAGTAATGGTATTGAATGCAGAACAGTTTCTCAGTCATTCAATATGTACTTCCATGATTTTTAAGAGAGAATGCATGTTTCTTTTCATCTGGATTTACCTTGTATATTGACATCTATGTTTAGCAGTATTTAATTGGGTTGCTCCTGTCCCCTTGTTTAACTCAAGTTTAAAAAGTAATTAGTTGAGAAACAAAAGAAAGGCAATATAAATTACAAGTTTTTAATTACACTTCGTGATTGCTCATTTTCATCTATTTGTATTCTTCTGTTAGATATCCTCCCCTCCTTGCCTTCTTTGTGTGCGTGTGTGCGTAAACACATTGAACCGGCAATATACTTTGACATTCACAATACAGCCATATCAAATTATAAGGTGTTTTAAACTGCTAAGACAATCATTATAAGGTGGCTCAAATTTCAGTTGAAGTCACTCCTTTGTTGTTGTTTTTGTAAGGGATTCAGGTCTTAGTGAATTGAAACATAATTTACCACTGTTCCAAATGACTTTTTTTCTCATCCTCTAAGCGTTATTCTTCCAAGTTAAGAATAATTATATTGCAAATAATGTATTATCAAAAATCAAAAATAATATAAGGATATCCTTCAGAAACACATTTAACATACTTTTTTCTCCTCTAATTTTATTTGCCTTACAATTCTATCTGTCTCTCCCTCCCTCTCCTTTCTCCTCTTCTCTCCCTCTCTTGATAGATTTAAACCATTTTCTTATGAATATTTTTATATCTGTGTGAAAAGGAAGATAAATGAGCACAGAGAGAATTTAATAAGGTAATTTAATATATGTAATGAATTTCAATGCTTCTGAGTGCACTGTCTCTTTTTACAGAGCATATGTGGACATAATGTCTTGTTTGGTTGCTTCCAAGCAAAGACATTGATGTTTCTGTAATTGTTCTGTGTTTCTTATTGATGCTTCTGTTTACAGATTCCAAGAAAGGTGGGAGCATGGGGGGACCTGCTGGTAATGCAGGACAGCCTATGCAAGATCCAATTGGGGCATTACAAAACCTTGCACGACAAGGCAAGTATAGAAAATAAGAAGTAAAGTAACAGTTGGTAGTTAACATTTTGCTAATTTTCATAATGGGTTATATACATAAATTCAAAATAACTAATTGATTTTCTACAAACTCTGTTTTCAATTTTATTTTTCATTGTTACCATTTTTGGGTATTTATTTATTGGAGTTTGGAGCCATCAACCAATGTGGTCATAAGGGCCCACAAGAAATGACTTTATGAGTAAATGGTAGAGAAAATGATAATGAGGTGGAATGAAAGGCAGGGGAAACAGAAGCCTGCCAATAGCTTGCTTTCCACCACAAATTCCATGTGCATTGGCCAGGATCAAACCTGAGTTCAAGCGGTGGACGGTGTATGCACTACCCTTTACATCACAGCGCCCTTTCGCGCCACTTTAATGAAATCTCAGCCTATTCTGTTAAATTATTTTCAGGCACAGGCAACAATCAAATGATGGGAATAGGTGTTCCACAAAATGCAGGAATGGTTCCTCAGCAATCACCACAGATTCCTGCAACCAACTGTGAGTGTGCTTGTTATCCCATGTACTGCAATGATTAACAAAGTTAAGAAACTCTTATCAAAGATGTTAAAAAAAAATATTTACATTTAGTGTTGCAGACATTAAATCAAAGACCTGGCCAAGGTTTACCTGGTCTCCCTACATTACCAAACAAAATGCCTGAAATGGCAATGGGTGGTTCTCAGGTATGAATCCACAAATTGTTTTAAATAATTTTATTTGTCTTAACCCAATAATGTCTAAGAATAAAATGATTACATAAAGAACAGAAATGAAACTGAATTAACATGGTTGCAGTTTTAATTACACTAAAAACAAAATGATCAGATAGAAATATTTTTAAAGGAGTGTTAAGTTTGTTAATTTTAATTTGTTCTTCACTCTTGTGAAGTGTAATAAAATGTGGCTGTTGTATTGTGCATTCATATGAGCAATTACATACTTCATTACACAATTGACCTTTAATTATCTCCTCACAAAACAATTATAATGTTGTAGGTGAAAATTGAATGCATTCTTCATTCCATTGCAAAAACCTGAACAACCTTTAAAAAAAAAAAAAAAATGTTCATTTTAAAGCTTGTTGTGAACTTTATTTCCTGTGAATTAAAATGTTAAATATTTGTTAACAGGATTTAGAGCCAAGAACATTTTCTTTCAAAGTGGCGAGGGGAGGGGGATAAAAAAATAGATGATTTCGAATGGTAAGAGGTTTAGAAAGTGCATTTCAGATTGCAAAAGATGAGAGCAATTTCCTGTTCTCTGGAGCTCCCCGACTGGCTTCGGAGAAGTAGATAAGCTTGTCCTGCACAGTGTCAAATTTACATATGTCTCACAGTGATCCTGCTCACTGTGTTGCAGGAAAGAACATGTCATTGGTGTTTCTCAATCAGAGAACACCCTGGCAGATTTTACACGGTTGTGACTGGTTTGGGTAAAAATTACCCAAGTGATTTCTCAAACATGAATGTGGAAAACAAAATATAAATAACAAAAACAAAAAGTGGAAAATTCAATCAATATTGGTACTTAATGCTTGAATAGATAGTTATCTCTAAAATAGACATTTATATGAACTATTAAATCCTCGCAAAAAACATTTCTTAATGAACATGGGTATTGGGGTAAATTGCCAAAAAATGCATAGAAAGAAATATAATAGGCAAATAGGGCATTATCCAAGCTCTAGTTATAAAGAGAACACTTCCATTATTTGAAGGGAAAAATCCATTCGTTTAGGATGAAAATTGTGAAAAGTCTGATCATTTTAATTTGTCCCTTATATTTTTCTTTCAATTCCTAGGAGGCCACTAGTGAATTTGTTGAATATTGATCATATACTGCTATGATAAGAATAATTATTTCATTGTTATATCTTTTATGTATTCATTTATTCTTTTTAATTTCTTAAGGGTCTTCGTTAGGAAGGATATAAGTGTTGTATTTCTATTAGGTGGGTGCGATGGGACAGATGCCAGGGCAACTAAACCAAATGCCTGGTCAAATGGGTTCACCAATGAGGATGCCCATGCCAGGGCAAATGCCAGGTCAGATGCCTGGACAAATTCCCGGACAAATGCAAGGACAAATAGCTACTCAGATGGGGGGCCAGATGCCAGGGCAAATGCCTGCCCAGATGCCAGGGCAAATGCCAGGGCAAATTCCTCATATTGCACAGATGGCTGGTCGTAAGGTAACAATTCTAAAATCAATAAGAAATAATTATGTATTTGTTAATTTGCTGGTATGTTCTGAAAGTGAAAATGATTTTGTTACTCAATGTTCATTAATTATTTTATACCATAGGAGAGTAAAAATTGTCTTTGAGTCAATTTTTAAATTAAATGGGTAATATGAATTGCACTGCCTTGATAAAAGGTTTGCTCTGATTATTGAAAAAAATATGATTTTTCAGTTTTTATTTTTTTCATCTTTATTCAGACAATCTATTTATTGGCCTTAGACATAAAATTTGCAAAAGAAAAATAATGGAAGGAAATATTCAGAACAATATCAAATTAAATAAATGTTCCTGTACTTCATACATTTTTTGTTAATAGAATGAATGTAGTTGTGGTGAAGTAGTCTTGTGAGTTGAAGAATCAGAATTGAAACACAAAAGAAATTTCGAACTGTTTGGATAAGTTCTATCTTGAAAGAGCTCTGTTTAGTCATTTTCAAAATACTGCATAAAAAACACATGAGACTAATTTGAAATGTCATCAATTCACTTCGTTTAAATCTTTTTGGTTTGTTAGGGAGCTGAAAATATGATGATGGTAAATCAAAATGCTGGATTTGCTGGGCCTCGTAATGTAACACCGAATCAGTTTTTGCATCGAAGCCCTTCACCTTCTGCACCATCACCAGCTGGTTTGGGCAATGCACCATCAAGGTTATATAAAGACTTCTAATTTGTGTTATCATTAATTGCTTAAAATACATATTGATTCTTATATGGGGTTATTAAATGTTGTTGCAGCAATCAGATGGCTGCATCTCCTGCACTGGTTCCTTCTCCAAACCCTCAGCTGACTCCCATGTCAGTGCCTCAGAGATCAGTTGGTGTGTAATGTAATGAGTTCTATTTCATTTTTTTTTTGTCTTATTTTATTAATTAATATTTTAACTTCTTCTAAATAAGTATTGCTATACTTCGATTAAAACTATAAGTCCGTTGACACTTTGTCAGCACTAACACTGTCATCAAATTGGGAGTTTGAAGGTCACTTAATTGACATGTAGTCTGTTGCACTAAACTAATTCTTGGTTTACCTGTAAAAGCCTCTTTAGAAGATAACTGCACGTTTAGAAATGGGCAATTTCAGTAGCTGTAGGTATAATGAAAGTGGAAGTACACTTGATGTTAATCTAAGGAGAGGAACAAAAATATATGATTTGAATTGGTATAAAAAAAATTGAGATTTTCATATTAAATGTGTATCAGCTGTAAATGGAATTTTCATTTTAAGTGAGAGATAATGGAAGTTTACTTAATACAAGATTTGACCCATGTTAACCCATTCAGTCCCAGTGTACTCTAATGAGTACATTAAATCTTTTGGCTTCTATCTGTTTCCTTGCTTCACGAAAAGTATTGAAATTGACTCCCCTGTATCGTTTGCTTAGTACCTTATCTCAAGCTGTGTTCATTTTATCTTTTGGAGTATTCCGACAATTTAATTAATTTATCAGTGATGTATTAATTTGGTGTTCTCATTTTCTCTGAACTTCTCACTTATCTAATCTGCGTAATTCTGGACGAAAATTTCTTCTAATTTAATATAGTTTTTCTGAATGTATCTAGAAGAGGTTGTTGCTGTATAGTGTCAGTGTGTACTGTCCGGGACTGAGTTCTCCGACCGCGGGATGGAAGGGACCTAGGCCTCTTCCCAGAAACGGAGCGGTGGTGGGGAGGACATCCCAGCCGTCGACGTACTACTAGCCGTGCGAAAAACATTTTCTTATTTCATGATCGCGGACGTTTTTCTTGCATGATTATTTTAGTATCTAACTTAACTTATTCAGAATCTGATGATGATCTGCAGGCTTCACTCTCTGATGAATCACTGTCGGAGCCCAAATTAATTATTTCGTCAATGATGTCCGGTACAATACCATCTTTTTCCCAATAATCACTTTCTATTTTTTCCACGTGCCTGCAAAATCCTTGCCAGACCTGCACGGGGACCTCTTGTATTGCAGTTTCAATGTTTTCTTGCAACTTTGTAACTGACATATCACCTGTTACATTTCGCTCCCTAAATATCTGCTTTACTTTCGCCCAAGCAAGTTCAATTGGGTTCATCTCACACATGTAGGGAGGGAGTCGTACAACTGTATGTCCGTGTGCTGCTAGCAACTCATCGATCTTGTACTGCTTAGCCCGTGGTTTGAGAGGTGCAATTAATTGGTACAAATCAGTCTTACGCATAGTTTCTTCACAATGCACTCCCTTGCTTTGAAGCCATACAATCATGTCAGCTTTTCTTGAGTATGCGGACGGTGTTTTGTTGACTTCCATACTGTGGTAAGCATTGTTAAGGTATTGTAGGTATTGTCAAGGTAAAGCATTGTCATGGGTATGCATATCATATGCATTGGTAAAGCATTGTCAAGGATTCCATTTCTCAAAATTAATGCCATTCATTTGGCCGTGGTAGTCTACCACAGCCAAAGCTCGAAGGTTAGACACGTGTCGCAAAGAAATCCATTTTCCCTCTCTGCGTGAACAATTATTAGTCTACTTGTTGCATTTTCCATCACTTGGACACCACAAACGTTATCACTCTGCCAGCACTTTTGAAATTTAAGGATGTTATCAACCCATGTGTCACCCACATAGATGATATCTCGGTTCTCTTCTCGAAATTGTTTCAGTTGAACAATGTATCTGGATCTCCAATCCACTATGTCCAGTCTCTCTATCAGCACCCGTCGCTTTGATTGGCACCTTCTCCATTTAAAACCCATTGATTTCATAACCCGCAATAAAGATTTTGGGCCCCAAGGAAAATTAATTTTGCCCTTAATAATTGGAAGAACCTTTAGCACCGTCGGCTCTACCTTTTCTCTCATGAAGAAATCCAGAATCGTATTTCTAATAACACCGGTCAAAACTATCTACATGGACAGAATTGCCACGTGCCCAGGAGACTTCAGCTTCCGATTTGGGCTATTCTCATTCCTCTTTTTATTTTCTTTCCGAATGGCTTTGATGGTGGTGAGTCGAACTCCTGTGTATTCAGATGCTCTGTCACTCGCTTTCATTAAAGGTAAATGTAAACATTTATTTTCTTTCTCCTTATCACATATTTCAATCACACGGGCAATGATTTCGCTACCCTCGCGGTGTATAGTAGTATTAGTAACTGTCTTTGCCATGATGAGAAACTAATGTTTTTCACATGTTAACACTCGGGACCTGCCACAAGCGAACTAGCCGCTCCGATGTTCTTGGAACGGTTGCAATTATGTCACGTGACATTGTGGTGCAGCGAAAGCCATCCCCTCCTACCCTGCCGCTCGCCCTGCGCGGAAACTAGGACCCCTCTCCGGCGGTCGGAAAACTGGGACCCAGACAGTAAATACATGAGCAAAAAGTTAATGTACTCATTTGTGTACATTTGGTCTCGAGTGTTGTGTATGGCAACGAGGACTGACAATGGATGCAGCTTCAGGAGGATCACGCTCAGCAGGTAGATACAATGAATTGGTGGCAGAGAGAGACATTTTAGATGAAATGGTCAAGTATCTGACTGTCATCACTGTCGTCAAATATATCACAATGATGTTGAAAGTGTACCATTAATTGAAAGATGGATTAGATGTCCCTTGAGAATTGGTGCAGATCAAGTAAGCGAAAATGAAATTTCCCAGATAAACTTTGTTGCAGAAGATGACAGAAATTACTTTGATCGATATTTAGAAATCGAATTAGAATCTAGAAATATTTATGATGATGTGAATATAAGGAAATTAAAAATGTCAGATGAAATGTATTCCCTAATATTCATGTAATTGATTTTGAATCTTCAAATTTAATTAAAATGTATGAATTTGAAGATTCAATTGTTTAATTTGATAAATAGAGCCCATTCAGTTTATTTAAATCCATGGCTAATGTTACTAATATTTATACTCTGCAGAAAGGGAAAAGTAAATTTACTCTTACTGCTATTCAAGAACTTAGGGTCTTTTTTGGCTTACTTGTAATGATGAGTATTTTATCGAATCCCAGGATTTGGATGTATTGGGATACTGCCCTTAAAGTAAATGTGCTTGGTGACATGGCAAGGGAGTAATTTTGGAATCCAGAAGAAATCTGCATTTGATTAACAATTTGGACACAGAGACAAAGTTTTTAAAACAACAGAGACAAGAACAAACAAGAGAGAGACAAACTTTTTAAAAGATAGACCTATTTATAATGCAATTCGTGATCGCTGTTTTGAATTGAATTAATGCCTTATTTTACGTGGCGAGACTCGGGCCATCAGGCCCGCTCTTCCGTCTGAACACGCAAATTTTGCTACACTCCTTTCACCAACTAGCGGAGAAAGGAGATATTTATTGGGCGATGAAGCAAGCGATTTGAATTTAGCTCAGAGGCGTCATTTAGGCTTGAGGAACTTTTACATGCAAATAAATCTACTAACACGGGACAGCTGGCTTTACTTCCCCTCTGAAGGAAGGCGTACAAACAATTTATTCGCCCTTAAAAATCCACAGCGTCGATCGGGTTTGAACCCGCCAGCTTGGGTACAACAGTCCAATACGCTACCATTACACCATCGCCACCGCCACCACTGCTATTTAGCCTTGAAAACTGAAGAACATCGATGCATACACAAAGCTATGATCCCATTCACAGGTATGTTTTCAGTGAAACAATATGTAAAAGATAGCCAAATCCATGTGGCATAAAAATGTTCATGCTTTGTGGTAAAAGAGGCATTATTTATTATTTTATTTTATATCAAGGTACTAAATCTGAAATGTAATATGTAGTATATAATGAATAGTAATGTAAATGTAATAAAAAGTATGGGTTAGGACCATAAAATGTGCTGGAACTTATCAAAAGGTATTTGGAGAAAATGGACACAAACTCTACTTCCACATCTATTTTTCATCATATCATCTATTTCAAATTCTAAAACAAAAAGGTATTTTTGCTGCTTGAACTGTCAGGGTTAATAGGTTTGGAAAGAATATTCCTTTCACTTCTGGCAAAGAAATAATGAAAAATCATCGAGAATGTAGTGAAGAGATTAGCAGCACTGATAATATTTTTATGGTAAAATGGGTGGACAACAGATCTGTCATTCTGTCTTCCAATCTTCATTGGAAAAGTAGAGGATCAAGTGCCAATGGTGGGACAAGAAGTATGTTGTAATACCACGGCCAGAAATTGTTATAAATTACAATCATGCAATGAGTGGAGTTGATCTCTTTGATCAATTGATTAGTTATTAGAGAATGTTTATTAGGTCAAGAAAATGGACACTGCATATGATTTCCCATGGTGTTGATCTGGCCATAGTACACAGCTGGTTGGAATAACGAAAAGACTCAGAGGCTTTAGGCCTTCCTTCCGAGAAACAGCTTAACCTGCTGCACTTTCAGATGTGTGTGGCTGAAGCCTGTCAAGAGAGGTCATCCTAAAGAAACCAATTGTGAAGCAAAGTCCTGCAGTCCAGTTCACAGTGACGGGGAAATTCAGTATGACAATGTCGACCACTTGCTTTTTTTATGATGACTCTGTGCAACCAAATTGCTGTACATACCAAAAATGATCAGGGCATACAATAATAAAATGCAGAAAATGTAACATTCATTTGTGCCTTCAGAGAGGTAGAAACTGTTATGTGGCTTTTCATACCGAAATGTAATTTTGTTGTATTTAATTTTTCTGCCATTCTTTTTTTTATTATTACTTTGTATGCGTTTATTTTTTATGCTATTTATTTATGTGCCTTTTTTCATATCAATTAGAACATTGTATTCAGTTAGGGTTTACTGTCATATAAAGATAAGTTTGACACAAAAAGCATGATTCACATATTACTTTGTTTGTTTTTTTAACAAATGTTTTGCTAATTGATCATCATTTACGTTTTTTGTAATATTTTTGGATTTACATATTCTTATCAAGTTTATTTTCAGTACTCCTATTGTGTTGTTAGATAAATAAAGTGCAACAGAACAAATAATGATATAGTTTACTTATATATATTAATTTACTATTGAAACCGAATGTACTCAAATGAGTGCATAAAGTTTTCTCGAAAACAATAAGTCGTCATAAAACATTTTCTTAACATACAATGTTAGGTTTCATTTACAAAGTTCAAATTTAAAATCTGAAATTATTTTTGATCACTAAGCAAAAATCAGGACTGAAAGGGTTAAAAAGAAGGCCATAAGAGAATAGCTGAGGAATCGGTGATACTAGCTAAGGAATTTTTATTGTTTTAATTTGTTTGGGTTTGATATGATTTTATTCTACGAATTTATGAACAACCAGTAGTTTTTAAAGAAATGTTTAAAAAGTAAATTATTAATTATTACTAAATTTAATCCTTGCATCACTTTTTTATGTGCTTTTATTACAGTTCAGAGTGATTCATTTTAACTTTGGACTGATTATATTATTTGTATTTATCATATTTACAAAACATCAAACCTGGCAATCTGCAGTTCATGAAAGTACAATTGTGCAGTTACTTGGCTTCGTAAACTGTGATATTCCAGACCTATTGAAGAAAGTGTGTAATCAATGAAGATATTTTATTTTAGGAATGGCTCCCTCTCCCAGCAGTTCATTGAACACTCCTGGGCAGACTGTCCCCACTCCTAGTCCTTGCAGTCTCCAGGAAGATCAAGCTTACAGGGATAAAGTAAGACAACTAAGCAAATACATAGAGCCTTTGAGAAGAATGATTGCCCGAATGGGAAACGATGGTGAGTATTGGCATTCAATAGAAAAAATGTTGAAATGATGCAAGTTATATTAAATGGAAATTGTTTGTGTTAGATGTTGAGAAATTGAGTAAAATGAAGAAACTGCTAGAGATTCTTTCCAACCCAAGTAAACGTATGCCGCTTGAAACACTTTTGAAGTGTGAAGTTGTATTAGAAAAACTTGATCTCAAACGTGTAAGTATTTTATCTACAATTTTATATTTAAGGTAATATCTTGCTAATAAAATGTTATTTTCAGTTTTGAAATTTTTGTTTTTGTGGATTATTGCTGATTGTTAAGAGCCGATGTTTTGTCAGTTTGAAATAGCAATTAATTACAGAAATATTGAATGGCATTTTAAAAGGAGGTAAAATTCCAGATATATGGGAATTAGCCTATATAAATTCAATTTACAAAATGGTGATAAAAGAGATTGTAATATTTATAGAGGGATCAGTGTGACTTCATCTTTGGTTAGACTCTTTGGACTTGTGCTAAAGAATAGAATTGAAATGCAAATGTCAGACTCAGAAGAGCAAAGTGGTTTGAGACCAGGATGATCCTGTATTGACATTTTCAATGATAGAAAAAAATCAAGTGAGGAAGAGAACTTCACAAATTTTCATAAATTTCAAGAGGCTTAAGGTAATGTACCCGTAAAAGAAGTATGGGGAGCAATGGAACTGAAAGGAACATCAACAACAAATATAAATGCAGTCAGACAACTTTATAAAGATAACAGAACACAAGGAAAAGTGGGAAAATGTCTTATCAGACAACTTGCCAGTAAATGAAGGATTACGGCAAGGCTCCTTAATATCTCCAACTCTGGTTAAGATATACATTGATAAAGCCCTAAAAGAATGGAAAAGAAAGTGTAGAAGTACGAAATAAGTAATGAAACCGTGTTTAGTATTATCTTTGCAGACGATCAGATGATAATGACTGAAGATGAAGATGATGTAACTTATAAGTTTAGAAAATTAGTAGAAGAGTAGGGAAAATAGGGGAATAGAAATAAACGTTCAAAAGACTGAATATATGGTGATGAGGGTATGCCCCATGATTTAGAGAAGAGTGTAGGAATAGTTTAAGGTAATACACACAATAAGTATTTGGGAATTACACTGACAGCAGATAGTAGAGATGAACAGGATGTGAGAAATAGAAATGTGAGAGGAAAAATAACCACAACACTATTGAATCCAGTGCTGTGGAATTCGATTATTGTGATTATAAAGACAAAGAAACATATAGCTCCTTCATAGAGAGTACAATACTCTACGGGGCAGAAGTCTGGATATTAACAAAAAATATGAGAGACAAACGTCAAGCAACAGAAATGATGTTCTGGCAAAGATGTTATAAACATCCTCTGTTAGACAATATAAGAAATAAAATGAAAGTGCAAACAACCTTGAACGATATGATCGGAATGAAACAAACGAAAATGGTATAGACGTACGAGAAGGTTGAAATCCGATAGACTTCCACAAAAAGTTTGGGAATGGATACCCAATACCGAAGAATGTACAAGGGGAGACCAAGAAGGTAGATAGCAGTAATTAAAGCCATGGAAAAAACAGAAATGGAGGAAAAAGACATACGGGTTAAAGAGGCATGGAAATTGGGATGCAGAAAACAGCCATGGCTGGAGAAAAAACACACACACACCTAAATAGATAGAGATAGAAATATCAATGCTGGCCTCCTCCTTACATTCAAGCATTCTCAATATTTCATACAAAAGTTCTCTGCATTGACAGTTTTAATCATCTTTAGTAATTGTGTGTGAGCACATGGAAGTTAGTAAACTTACATTAGACATTAGTTAAAAGAAGTACCAAATAGTGAAACGAAGAAACAAAGTTGATGAATTGTAGTTGAATGATTTTATTGACTTATTCACTTAATTAAAATCATTGGAAGGGTAATGAATATGAAACCACATTCTCTGCAAGAATACGTAACATAGTAATATTCTTTTATGCCATAAATTGACAACATGATTTTCACTAACTAGCCAACCTTCGACTTTCTATCTCTAGTTAGTAAAGCAGAATGCCTAATTACTTGTCCTCTGGTTTGTGGTTCACTGAAAAGGTTCCAAACATGAGCTAGATGAATATCTCACTTACCATTACTACTAAGTAAACTGGCATACCTACAACTAGTACACTGGCATACTAATGCCAGTGATAAGATAAAGCTGTATCTTTGTCTTGTAAACCATATGTTACTTTTTAAGCTTATGTGTGAACATATATGAGAATATTATTTTCAATTGATCAGGGAGAAGGCAGTGCTGCTCCACAGAATACTCAACTTGCATCTTTAAAAGAGCATCATATTTTCACCCCTATTCTTGAAGCTGTGAACAGTACATTGCAAAGTCCTGTTGTAAATCACACTCTACAGCGAACATTTGGTCCTTGTTTAGAGGCTTTATTTGGTCCAGAAATCAAGTGAGTAAATCTTCAATATGTCACTATTTTATTAGCAATAATTGTATATTTACAATCTGCTCATAATTCTTAATATTATTTTTTAGAATGCTTCCACCCCCTTTGAAAAAGAAAAAGGTGGAAGAATCCCCAAATGACATCCCCGATGTTTTACAAGGTGAAATAGCCCGGCTGGACCAGCGATTTAAGGTAATTGTTAATTGATGCATAGCTTTTGCATTTGGGCTATTTTTTAAGATTTTAATGGATGTTCATTGGGAGGAGGTGTGGCTGATATTGTGATATTCCCCTCTCCTGCTCTCTCTCTCTCCCCCCAATGTTCTCTTGCTCTTTCTCTCATGGCAAGACATTTAAGAAGTTCATGTATGCATGGGTTGTGTTTTTCACATCTTGTATAGAAAACGTGAGTGTCTCAAAGAGAAAGAAAATACTAGGAATAAAAGAAATATTTTTTTCCTTGACTTCAAAAATGGAAATTTAAAATTGAAACTGGTGGTGCTACAATAGCATATACTTTTTCGCAATATTACAATGTTATCGTTATGTACAATGGGACGCTGATATATGCTTCATTAATTTCAATTGAAATTACACGAAAACTACTAACTTTTACTAAAAATTGTCCATGACTGTTTCTAAAGAGATTATTTTGTACAACAGGCTTTGTCTAGGCAAAACCTCCATCTTCAATTTTGTAGATTTTCGCAATTTTGCAAAAATTTTGTGCAGTTTTTGAGAAAAGTTTCTTTTTTGTGTATTTTAATCACAAAATATGCAAAAACTGCTCTTTTTTTCTTTCTTTCTTTTTTTTCTTTTCTTTTTCTTTCTTTCTTTCTTTCTTTCTTTCTTTCTTTCTTTCTTTCTTTCTTTTTTTTAAAGTTGTGTATGATCTGTTTTTGAAGAGCTGATTTTTTTGGTGATGTCGACGAAAATGAGACCTGGCTCATTCTCTTACATGTCCTTTGCACTATTCAACAATAAAATTTAATCAAAAATTTAGAGCCTCCTTTTTTTTATGTCCCCGGGGCTTCATGTAAAGTACTTCGAAAATTAAAATTTTGGTTTCAAAATTCAGGGTCCGCGACATCAGCTACAACAATGGGAGAATATCAATTGTGGAGAAAATCAGCTGAACCATTTATGCTTGACGTTTTGCTGTCAGTTGATTTTTAGGTATCAAGGACCCACAAAACATGGAGTCTGGTTACACCACATGTTAGAGGAATTTTTATTTTATATTTAGCTATATAACTAGATTTATTCACTTTTTCCCTACCAAGGCCCAGCAACATGTCTTTTTTGTGTAAAAAATTCACTGCTTTTCAGCACATGATTACAATACTTTTTCTTCTTACGTTATTAAGTACTAGAAAGTAAAATAGAGAAAAAAACTTTGACATTAAATTTTGATGTGTCAACAGTGCAATGAAAGAATCTTCATTCCTCAAGCAGTTACAGCATAACTAAAATTAATGAAAATGGTCTTCTATATCTAATTATAAAACTAAGTACAAAACTTTTTTCCTAGGACTCTTGTTTTGGCATTGTATTACAAAACACTGACTTACAGCTCTCATACATCTTAAAGAAATTTATAAACATATGTCCCTATGTACAGAACATGTTTGAAAAACCATCCCAGATGAATTGCGTCAGACATTTGTAACCTAATGCAACCCACAAAATGAAACCATTGTTATCGAGAGGCCCAAAGCCTTGGCCAGTGTTATCTTGTCTTCCCATCCAAATAAACATCATATGAAATGATCATATTCAAATTCTCTGATCTAATGCACTCAAAGAAACTAATTCACCAAGTACACGGTGCTGATCTACATGGGATGGCCCTTTTTCTCACCGTTGTGAATATTTTGCTTACATGATTTCAATAGAGGTTTTAAAGAATTGAAGAAGAAATAAATAATAGGAATTGTAACTTATTCAGCTATAGAAAACAAAAAGGAAACGTAACTTATCAGCTGTGAGGACAAATAAGAAAGTAACATATTCAGCTACAGAGGTGGAGGAGTGGGATGGAAAGAGATCAGAAGGATCCTTTCTGCTGGTCAAGGATACCTGACTCGGGGAGGCTTTCGTGCCACCATAACATGAATATATTTGCTGTTTTGCATCTACAAGTTAAAATCAACTCTATTTCTGTATTACATCATTCCTTTTTCTCGTAATGTGTACAGTGATACTTTTATTGATGTACTTTAATGTTTTATTGATGATTAATGCTTATATTAAGGGAATTCCTTTAATTCTCATTCTTTACTTCACACGTGGCATTCAACCATATTTTTATTTAACATTTCAACATTAATCAGAGTTTATATGATAAATACTATTATTTGTTTCATTTTTACATTTTATGAAAACCTTTCATAAAGTGACTTTTCTACATTTTCATTTATTATTTATTAAGAAAAACAATATTTATTTTGTAACTAGAATCAAGTTGTTGACATTAGTTTCTTTATAAAATTTTTTTAAACATAAACGTATGACTTTTTTAGTGATGTATTTTTGAAAAAACAAATGCTTTTACTAGGTGGTGTACTGGAGTAATACTCCATTCAGCTCATTTATTTATTTAAATACCTGCATGTGATTTCAATTGTTGCTGGCCTGTTCATGTTCAACAATACCTAACACACAATCTGCAACAGGCACAGATTATTAACAATATATAAGGTTCATAAATCTATTTAAAAAGAATATCCTGTTTGAAAACGTGACATCATTTATTTAGGAAAAAAATTAAACAAACTGATTGTGTATCAACACACTGTTTGTACCAATACAATGTTTTGTCTAGTGAGGATTTTGGGAAATGCCTATCCTCAAAACTACTTTCGTGAATAATCATTGCATTTAAATATCATATTCTACTATTAAACTCTCTTAACTAACAACTGTGAGTTTGAATAGATTTTTTCATTTAGGGTTCAGTAATTATCACCTTTTTCTCAACTCAAGACTTTTATGTGATTGTAGTTACTGCTATAAATAATGTGTAAATCCCATTTTTAGTTACACTTATTAGTTTTTAATTATCGAAAACAAATTCTTTTTAAACACATACCAAACAATTCATATATCATTTTTCATTAAAAATCATTATTATTGAATTCATCAAAATGAGGTACAATTAAAGCCATAACGTAAGCTGTGGCAAATCACTTTATATAGAAAGAAACAAGTTAAAATGTATATGCTCACTACTTCAGTATTTATAGATAACGAAAAACAAGAAATGAATGTGACATATTAATTTTTGTTTGTGTGTTCTGCTGTATTTATTTTAGTTGGCTTTATGTTAGCTTATGATAAGAAGCGAACGGATTTTTATGTAATTACGTATTTTTTGACTTTCTACTTACCGTTCTCAAAATTGTGTCTTGGCCATCCTAACACAATAATAAATATTTACATGTTTTGACATATTTAGTACATTATGCTACTTTCAAAAAATTTTGTATTCTATCAATTTTCTCTCTCTTTCTCTGTTTCTCTTTCTCTCTCTAGATAGATAGATAAATATAAAATCTTTTTTAAGTAGTGTTTTGGAAAATATCAGCATTTTTTCCCTATATTATTAGTGTGTGCTGACTAATGATGTGAAGATTAGGTCGGATGTCCAAACGAGCATGCTTTAGGTACCTCAGTGTTGGGATGTTCAATTTAGTGACAGAGATTATTTTCACCTTCAGGTGTAAAAAGTATCACTGACACCACATTTTGTGTCCTTTTAACCTCAATTTACGAGAAACTTTAACAACGGCTAACTTGTATCACTTCGATGCAAGTGGTGCATAATGCAGTGATTGTTTACTGGTTGTAGATATGACAAGTTTGCATGATGGCTTCTGTGGTGGTAGTCTGGATGCTAAACTACAGTCCTGAATAGCGATAGATAAAGCTTTTACTATTGACAGGAGAGTTGTATGGTTCAAAGTACGCATCAACTTATGCTCTCTAAATTATTTTTAAAATTTGCCTTGGAAATATTTTATAAATGTTTTATATATTTTTATAAATTAAAGTGTTCTCCGCTCTATCCTTAAAATAAATTTAAAGAAAAAATTTTGAAAAAAAAAATATTATTTTTTGGTATTAACTTTAAGCAGAAAATAATCAAAACCTACTCCTTTTTTTAAAAAAAAGCTATATAACCTTATTTAAAGACCTTAAATTTGTAGAACAAAGTTTATTTAAGAAAAAATTGTTAATAATTTTGCGATTTTGTTTCTGTCCGGAACTTCTTCGGGTTCGAGTCCCCACGGGTGCTGGATTTATAACATTAGCTAGAGAGCTTGGTCGATATCAGTTGCTCTTTGGAGGAGAATTCTAGCATTTGGCTGCTCTGATCAATTGTTTTCCGTGGTTTCTTCAATTAACTCCAAGTAAATCCCAAAGCAGTGCCCATATATATATATATATATATATATATATATATATATATATATATATATATATATATATATATGTGTATATATATATATATATATATATATATATATATATATATATATATATATATATCCGCTACGCTACTTACCACTACGCTACCTCACATGTTGAGAGACACATCAGGAACCTAGAGCTTGTTTCGGCTGCGGTGGTGCCCCATTGGTGGAAATGTCTGATACAGAAAAACCTCGCAAGCCAATGTGTAGGTCACCATCCAGTGGGGGGAAACTCTGCCACCTCCCATGATAAAATAACATGCACTACACTTACTAATGACCTTAGCAGTTGGGTACCTGGATACATCAATGAATAGGAAAAAAATTTAAAAAATAAGTGGAGCAGTTTTTGAGAAAATAAGATCTCATATTTAATGCAAAAATACTCTAAAACTTCTCATAGAAATGAAAAATTGTCCACAACCTTATCTCAAATTCTGTTATTCGTTCATTTCATTAAGGAAAAAACCATTATCTTCAACTTTGCAGTTGTTCGAAGGGTGAAAAGATGTGGTATTTGGTATTTTCGAAAATGATTTCAATGATAATGAGCCAAGCTTTTTTCTTTTTAAACCGGGAGAGGTCGCATCTATGAAAATAACAGGTTGCATAGGAGAAAATGGATCCCAGATTATCTTATTATGCATAAAAAGTTCGTAAAACATTAGTACATTTTAAATGTTAATTTGAGAATGAATGTGTGAAGTTCAGTGCTCAATTTGTACATACAATCATTTCAAACAAACAATCATCTTGCACTATTTACATTCACAGGATGCTTTTGCTTCCAAATTTCTTGGATAAATTTTACATCTTGTCTTGTTAGTTTTCTTACCAAAACTTTTTGTGTTTGTTGTGAATGCAAATATTGTACTATTTTAGGTATCAACTCTAGTGGCAATTCTTTTAGTATTGATCTTGATATAAACCATGAGCAATTAGGTTATAAACTTTCAGCTGCAATTCTTATATCTGCCAATTCCAGGAAGTATCAATAACATTTTATCCTCAAAAGTTGATTGATCCTATTTGGATTGTGTCACAGGAAATGAAGATTTTCTCAAGGTCTTCTTGGACATTGCTCTGGTCAGCTCTTCTTGTCAACAAAGAACTAATGTAGGAGGGCACACAACTTTGCAATCCCAAATGCACCTGCGAGCAAAAATAAATTTCTAAGAATTGACAGACAACCTACAATCATATGGACGAGTAATGGATTTGGCAGATAAAAGATTAGGGGAAAGTTACTAAAAATCTCAAGAGTATACAATATTCTCAAACAAAACTGTACATGAAAAAGTAAAGCCTGGGGTCCAAATTCTCCCTCATGACCCCTCCCAGGTTAAGCATCCTTTATGCTATCCAAGGACAAAGTTTAATCAAAAATGGAGACAAACATGTGTTTTGCTATCAGTTTTGGGGTATCAAGTACCCACACAACATGGAATGTGACTACTCAAAATGTTAGAGAAAGAAATTTACCTATTGATAGGAATAAGATTTCTTATTTTTTTTGTCACCAGGGCCTGACAAAGATTTTTCTGTTGAAAAATTGCAGTTTTTTTCCTACAAAATTATTTTCTCTTTCCTATGTAAACATAGTACGGCGAGAAAGTAACAATTGTTTATTGAAATGTTTCAAAATTTTGTATTTCAGTTATTACAATTTGTAGTTAATAGTTAAATATTAAAGTTAATAATTAAATAAAAGGATCTGGCATATTCCTTGCAAAAGACTATTAGCAATACACATTCTTTATTAATCAAAATTGGGATGAAATGAAGTTTTGAAGTATAATGTCGGCCATATCACGAATGGTCATATCTCGCTTTTAATGTTACTCACAAAATCCTAAAAGAGTAGGATACTGGAAACCAAAATTTGTTGCAGTTAAACTCGATTTGCTGAAAACAAGTACATGTCAAAAGCATCACATGCCAAAGGAGTAAAAATTTGTTTTCAACTCCTATAAGATTTTGTGAGCGACATAAAAAGTGACATGTGACCATTTGTCAGATGTACGATATGTTTCTACTCCACTTTCTTTTTCTTTCTTCTTCCCCGCATTAAACTGCAAAACAGTGTGAGTGTAGATATTATACAAAAGATTTTGATGTTTTATTTCCTCTGCTTTTTGTTAGGTAAGCTTGGATCCAACTCAACATCCTGGATCTCGATCAGTTCAACTATTGTGTTGGTTGGATGACAGACATCTCCCGTGTGTGCCACCAGTATCTTTGACTGTGCCAGAGGACTACCCACAGAGCCCACCAAGATGTCACATGGCCCCACATGAGTACAGCTCCACTCAATTTCTTACTGCTGTACAGAAAGCTTTAGCCTCACGAATCCGCAAATTACCCAGCAGATTCTCTGTGTCTCAGCTCTTAGATACCTGGGAAATGAGTGTGCGGCAGGCATCAGCTCCAGCGCAGACACCTGTGTCAGTTGCTACTGTACTTATGGGCCTGTAGACACCTTCCATTTCTTCCAATATTTTTTGAATGTGAATATGAAAATATTACATTTGAATCTCATTATTCAAATATATTTATGAATATTGATATACATAAGTCAGACAATCTTTTTATACAGTGTAATTACCTGATTTTTGTGTTTTCTTGTAAACCCTTGTTGTTGTTGTTTTTATTTTTGTGCAATGTAGACCAAATGGAAATCAAAATAGACAATTTATTTGTTTGGTAACCATGTATCAGTAGTTGTCAAATATTAGTCAAATGAAAACAGTAAATGTTTTTTGAAATATTTTCTTAATTTTTTTAATGGTTTTGTCATTCTCTTGCTTGTACATACTGTCCCAACCCAACCCCACCAACCACCAAAAATTTCTGGATAATAATTCTGTTCCCTTTTTTTCAACAAAAAATGCTCTTCACGTAATTCTATTAATTATTGAAATGTAATGTTTCCAATTTATTATGTTGCATTTTCTTCCCTTTAAACTTTAAAAAGGTATTCGTTGAATCATTTGTGTTGCAAACCTGAGTGGAATTATTATTATTACCGTATCGTATTCTTATTACCATATCGCCCAATTCTGACCACGCTACACGTTCTCTTTCGAGAGCCAGTATTATTCTATCTTGGAGAGAGATGAACGTGTGTCATTATGGGGATCAACATTTCAGCTTATCCCTTCGTAAGACAAGGTTGTTAAGCCTTGAATCATGAATTATGAGGCGATAGGATGATGGTGAGAGGTGGTTATGGCCTTTTTGAACCATCCCAGAATGACTGAGGGAAACCTCGAAAACCCTGGTCAGAATGGCTGGCCCTGGGATCGAACTCAGGCCTCCCAACTGCGAAGTCAGATCACTAAACACTGGACCATTTCGCTCAGTGTTATTAGTATTAATATTGTTATTTTCTCTTTCATGTAACCCCTTACACAGTTGTGACTTGATGTCTGCTAATGTGCCACCCTAAAATGAGAATATTCCAAAAATATGATAAGCTTATAGGGAAGACTTGTACTTTTCATAATGTGAATATATTTTAGGAACAAATTTGTTTGAAGTACAGTTCTTTGTAAATTACTTTTATTGAACATTAGCTCGAATACCAGTGAACATACACAAATAGTGAGAACTTACAAAAATCGAAAGAAACTTGTTTACTTACCATAATATACTGTAAATATTAATAATATATATTACATTGGGGACGCCTATTTTGCTAAGTGGATCTCAAAATGTGGTCACCTATTTATTGAACCCATGTCTAAAGTCTGGTGACTGCAACGTGAATTATTTCTTTTTGCGATCTTTAGACTTGGATTAGTGTCTTCATGATACAGCCATGATTATAATCAAGTGGATACTAGTTGGAAAATGAGTTTGCTGAAGTCGTATAGAAATTTTGTTGATTTATAGAACATGTTATTTAATTTTGTGAATTTTAATGTCGATACAGAAGTCTACATTAAAAACTCTTATGAAAGAACTACATTTTACTGATAATTTTCTATTCAGAATTCTGTTTGAAAAATCATCTTTGCATTATTATGGAACATGATGGAAAATGTGTAAAATGGTAGATATTGAGAAAGTGGTTTTGCTTGTTCTAAGTGTGAATTTCAAAATAATGTTAAACACCAAATGGTTAACAAATTTAGTTGATGCAAAAATTACGCACAACATTTTTATTTTTAGTTAGTTTAACATTGGTTGATAGCCTGTAATAAATGACATGAAAATAAGAAAGGGAAAAAAAATGTTTTTAGTTTGGGCTAATAAATGAAATTACTTTCCATTATAACTATCAGCCTTCAACTTCACTGTTTTGCTTTCTCACACACTACATATTAATCTAGTCAAGAGAAAGTATTGTAATGCTTCAGTGTGATGATTCTTTGCCAATGTTCAAATTTTTTCAGAGTCTGCATAGAACTTCAATATTGAAGTTGGAGATTTTTTTTTAATATACCTTCTTCATATTAAGATATTTAAATGTTTTGTTTTGTTTTCTTAATAAATGTTACACCTGTTTAATTTTCTTTTTAAAGCCACAGGAAGGTGGTTATGCGAACTGAGCACATATTCTTCTGGCATGCTAAAGCCATGCAAGTTCAAATCTCGAAGTGGGCAAACAATTTTGCAAGTTCAAATAGTAGTATAATATTATAACCATTACATATATTGTGAAAAAGTATTGGTGTTGAAGCACCACTTTTCTCAAACACACTCGTCCTTGGATATATGACAAGCAAGCATTCAAAGCATTCATCACTCGCCAAAATCGAGTTATACTAAGATTTGTATTAATTTTGATGAGATATATATCCTCAGACCTTCATTTTCATGAAAAACCACGACATAAATTCAGTTTAAAACTACTGTTTTTATACACACCAGGACATGTCACTTGAAATTTGTTCATTAATTTCATAGCATTTTCATTCATAACTTGACACGTCCCTTTGCTACTGCTGATGCCGCTTGAGACTGCGGATTTTTCCCCTCGAGAGAAACAATGCTTACTTTTTCCAGATATTTTCTCTAATCCTCACTCACTTTCAATTTCCTGAAATTTCCTCCACAACTACGTATTTTAGAGAATCAGTCAGTAAGCAGATGACCACAAAATAGACCAGAAAGTGTTATTTCTGTATGTGAAATATTTTGTTCCAATATCACTATTTACTTTTCAGTTAGAGGAAAATATTAACCCACCATATTATCCAATAATTCTGAGCCAAGGAAATGAAGGTGTCTGTTACCGAGCGTTCGAAAAAATGGAAAAAAAATATATTATGAAATGCAAAGTGTCAAACCAGGTAAGGAAGCGTGGCATCTGTTTTAAAAATATGTCAAAAATAATTGTTTTTTGATAAAAGGAGAAAAAATGAGAGAGGTCTTTCTTCACCAAATGTGTCAATGGATTTGTATAAAATAATGTAAATTGGCCTTACCAGAATAATAAATAAATAATATACTTATTTCTAATAAAATTTGCAATAATAGCCTTGTCAAAAAAATGCAACAAAAAGATGTTAATTTTCCCATTATAAGTTTATGAATTTCATTAAAGAGGAATTAGGGGCCATCAATAAACTACATCACACTCTTAAGGGAGGGGGGTCATTAATTTTGTAGTTATTATGATGCAAACAGGTCGGGGATTTTAAATTTTGTGATGTCATGATGGAAATTTGAGATAAAATTGAATTTTTTAAAAATTTCTTTTAGCAAGAACTTTAATCTCAAAATTATTCTAATTTTCATTTCATTCATTTTCTAATTTTTCAACAATTTAATTATGTTTGATATCTAGAACTAAGTATATTAAAATAAATATAAATCTAAAATCACTTTTTTTGAAATTACATAATGATTTTTAAGTTCTTTCATGTTCTGTGTCACCAAACGATTTGCATTTCAGTGCTTCAGGAACTAATGATGAAAAAAATCTCATGATTAACTTAAAATAGTATTTTAATTTTTTTTAAGTTATTTTTGTTATAGAAATTACAGATTTAAAACAAAGTATTGATTGTGATATAATTTTTAATTTATTTATATACTTTATATATATGTATATATATATATATATATATATATATATATATATATATATATATATATATATTTGATGGTAGGTTTTTTAGGTGGGTTGACATCAATGTTTTCCATTCAAATCAAGACGTCCTTAGTGTTCATTCAAAACGAGACGTGTCCGACACGAAACTAGCTCTAAAATTGGACCAAACATAAAATAATGAATCATATATGTTGCTATCAGTATTGCATAACTAAGAATTGATTACAAATAAAACATTTGCATAATTTTGATGTTATAACATGGCGTTTTTCTCGAAAAGGAGTAAAATGGACTTGTTACTTTTTGAATGTTTGCTCTTCATAAGTGGAAAACAGTGAGGTGGATTAAGGAATATTTATTAGACAGAACATTCCAGGTAGCAATTGGAAACACTATCAAGACCTTGAACCAGTGTGTGGTGAGATCGGGGGGGGGGGGGGGGGGGGGGGCAACTGCAACAACAAATTTAAAAAAATATATATTTAGACATTTCATTTCGCGGATCTTCAAATTTTTATTATCAAATATTTACTTTTTTCTGTATTTTGAGAAAAAAAAATCCTTATACCGTATTGAGTACTATCTGGAGAATGCGGATCCGTCACTCACAGTTAGGCCACTTCCCGTGCACCAATCAAAACGTACGAGGAGCAATCCGAAGCGCCTCAGCCTCGTGGGAAACTGATAACACTGGTCGACAAAATTTAACTTTTTGTCTATTACACGGAATATAATGGCTGTGTCTTAAGGAAAATGGCGCTCTGATTTCAAATTTGTGCAGCATTTATTTGTAACGGAAGGTTTTGTTTGTAATTGGCAATTAAGAATTACTCACTCTTGTTAAGTTGTTGGTTTTCTTTTCCTTACTAACATGTAATAATTTCAATCAAAATGTAGTTTTGAACGATAGTTTATTGTATTTTGTTTCAATATATACTTTTTTTAGTGCAAGGACATTTTGATTCCATTTTCTCTTATAAAATTTTTCGATATTTTCGGTGGCTTGGTGGAATGAACAACCGTGTTGGTCCCTCACAGGACCGAGATTTCCAGTAAAGAATTCTAAGTGTGATTAGATAAAATTTATATTAAGGAGCATGTGACAACGCATACCTTTATAATTGTGAACGAGTTTATTTATTTACGTCGAAAACAGTTAAAATCTGTGTGTGACGTGCTACGGGGAGAAGTTAATTTTAAGCTACATTTATGTCCAGAAGAAAAACAAGGGGCCATCTCAGCATTTGCTCAAGGATCAGGGAAACTGATCGAAAACCTGATCGAGATGGGAGTCATTGACCCAAAAACTGAAATACAATATTTGTTACAGGTTCTTTAGAATTATACAATCCAAATGGTAAATAATACATTAAATGTCATTGTTAAAATTAATAATAATTTTCTTTTGGATGCTCGGTATAGTCTAATTATATAGAAACAGTTGTGCAGTAGAAAATATTTTACTTGGGACTTAAACTTTTGTATCGAATTTAATGTCATCTGGCAAGGTGTTGTAAAATAATGTACATGTATTATTTGTGAAGTTTTGTAGTGAGCTGTTGATTCTGCCACCTGATGAATATGATTACTACGTCGAGTGTTGTAGTGATATACATCGGCTTTTGCTGAAAATATATTCCCGCCCTTAAGACATTTTTGACAAAAATCAAGTTCATTTATAAAGAGACAAGGTAATGACAAAATACATACATTAATAAAGAGATCCTCCGAAGAATCACATGGGTGGGATTTGTTTATTATTCGTGCAATTCATTTTTGTAATCTAAAAGTCTGGGAGCTATAAAATGTATTTTCCCAGAATAGTATGCCATCTCAGGCGGGAATGAACATTCGCGAAATATACACAACGAGCAGTATGAGGGCTGACTGAATTCTGAGAGCGTAGCATAAAGAATTTATTTTAGTGTTCAATTTATTTAAATTAACGTTCCATTTAAGGTTTGATACAATTGAAAGACCTAAAAACGCTGTTACCTTAACATCAGTAAATGGCACACCGTTCATTTTCAATGTAGTACGGGGCTGTTTATTTGAAATGGCATTGAAACCGTTTTCTTTTCATTTACTATTAATTTGTTATTGAGGAACAAATTTTAAATATCTGATATTGTACTAAATAGTTTACGGGTTCTTTATTGAAAAGAATATTCGTATCATCCGCAAAGAGAACTGTTCTTCCATTTATAATCGTCGAGGGCATATCGTTTACGTATAGTAGGAAGAGAATAGGCCCTCAAATCGATCCCTGAGGGACTCCACATGCAATTGGCAAAGAATGGTGTGTACATAATGTTCCATTATTCCAGTAAGGTATTTCTACTCTCTGAAATCGTTGTTTAAGGTACTAACATAACCAATCTAGAAATATACCACGAATTCCATATGAAGGTAATTTTGAAAGTAAAATGTTCAATAACGTCAAAAGCTTTTGAAAGACCTAAAAATATTCCAATAGGTTCTACGTTTTGATCCGTGTATGAGGCGACATCTTCAAGAAAAGAAAATATGACTGTTTCCGAAATTTTGACTTTCGAAACCCATGTTGGCAATCTGAAAACTCGTCGTGTTAATTGAAATTAGGAAGTGCAGTGCTACTGTGCTCTTCGGTAAAAATTCATTTTTTATAAACTTTACATTGAATTTACATTTTGAGTGATAAGTATTGTTTATTTGAAAACAGTCTTGAATGTCAGATGCGTACTGGTGCACGTGTTTGCTGCTCCTGAGTGGCAAGGTGGCGAGCTGTGATCGAGAACGTTCTGTGCTTTGCGTTTTATCAATTTTTTTTTTAAATTTAATTACACGGTTGTGCAACATGAGAAGCCACGATGTCTTAACGGGAGCCATGTACACACATATACTTGACGAAGATGTGTGGCTGAACAGCTGTCGCGGCGGAGTATGCCGATGTATGTTGCATAACTGTTATGTATGCTGCATAACTGTTTCTATACAATTAGAGACTATACTGATAATCAAAGTGAAAAATAATGTTTATTTGAACAATAATAGTGATATTTCATGAATTAGTTTACATTTGTATTGTATATTTTTTTTAAAAAAAGACTTAATGTGCTTGAAACAAGTAAGTATTTCAGCTTCCGGGTCAATGACCCCTATCTCGATCAGGTTTTTGTCCAGTTTCCCTGATCCATTGAGCAAATGCTGAGATGGCCCCTTGTGCTCTGGGCGTAAATGTAGCTTCACAATGCGCCCGTTTTGTTGAACACTCTATTGCTTGTAATGGTAGGACTAGAGGTAAGGGCGAGCTACTATTTTATTAGCAATGCAGAAAAATCATTCTTGCAATTCGTTTACCGATGCAAATAAGTTTTCTGTAACTCGAAAACAAAATGTCTATTTTTTTCCAATATTGCTAATCTCGCATATAACTTTTACTCATCTTTCAACTATTTCTAGTTAAATGATGGGTAGGAATTCTGAAACTCAAGAAAACGTGTGCAGATTATCTTCATCCGCATACGTCACATACAATTTTTACTGTTTTTTTGACTAAATAAATCTCTCTAAATAAATAAAAATAAATTGAAAGTCAGTCTGACAGTTTAAAAAATAGTGTTTTACACACGTGGTAAAATAATTGATTTTATTTTGCTTATAGGCTTATTGGCCGCGCCAGTCGGCTTCTCGGACTCGTGTCGCAACATTTCCAACTTGCTAAATAAAAGACACCACTCGTATCAAAAATATATTACTTTATAAATGTACTAGTTCATATCAAATAATGATTTTCATTTCAGCTTGTCTATTTTGTTCTTGCGTCGTCTTTGCATTTTTTGTGTGGTTGTGAAAAATGGGAGTTGTCAATACTAGCGAATGAAAATTGTAGCTTATTGTCAGTTTACTTTATTTTGGACTTGTGTTCTTTGGTGCTTGTCTGTATTCGTTTGTTAAGATTAAATTTTAGTTTCAATGAATAACCTTCAAGATGATTTAAATATAGTTTTAAAAACTGGTTCCAAAATTGGAAAATAGAATATCGAGCTAAACTATTCATTAAAAAAGGTATATACAATTCATCCATTAATTCTCAATAATACAAAAATTCAATGGATTTCTCGCATTACGTCTGTTTAATACCTAGGATTATATATTGACAAACAACCCACTTAATTTCGACAGGTACTAAAACATTAATGAAAAGACAAAATTTATTAATTAATAAAAAATTAAATATTTACCTAGAAATTTTAATTTCAATATTCAATATATTATTAGGCCTTCACTACAAGCTACCTTTGTTAAATCTAGGGAGGTGCAGCCCAACTAATTTAAATAAACTTAATCAATCCACAATAAATTCTTCCGTTGGTCCATAAATTCACCAAATTACATTCGCGAAAAAAGAACTATCCATAGACCCACTCAACCAATATATTAATACACTTTTCCTCATGTGTTTATTCAAACCTAACATCTTGTTCCGTAATCAAAATATTTAATTTGGGCACTTTAACAAATCCTTTTCCAAGAATTAAATTCAAACACATTCAAAAACATTCATTCATTTCTAGTCCGTAATTAAAATGAATTAAGGTGGTTAGAGCGAGATACGTTTCATGTTTAACATGCCTTTTTTATTACATTAATCGAAAGATGAGAAGTCCTTCTATGTTCTGGTAGAATTTAAAACAATTTCACCGTCTAGTTTTGGAGAAATGAGACCGTAATTTTTGTCATTTTAACATGGGCTCTTATGGGGACTCAACAGAGCGGACCAGAAATTTTAAAATTGTGAGTAATCTAACTGTTGAAAGTGTTTTGAAAAACTTTTCCTTAGGTAGCTAGCATCTCGAAGAATCAATATGCGCCATTTGAAGGACATCTACCGTTTCAAATGGGAGAAGTTTGCGAAATTGTAAGCCTAAATCACTCCTAAAGGAGACATTCGCGCGCTTTCTAGAGGGACGAGGTGGTTATGCCCAACTCGACAACACTGTGCGCGTTGCGCGGTTGATTCAAATCGAGTGACAAGTCCCCGGCAAGAGTTCTTCAATACCTCTCGGTTTTCTGGACGCAATTAGATAATCACTACAGGAAAACATTGCCTTTGATATTAACCAGATACTCAACAAAGCTTAAATTTGATGGATATAAAGATTTATGCGATCTGAATGAAAATGTCAATTCAATTAAAACTTGGGGCTCCCATCACAGTGCCTTGATTTTTTAAATAACTATTCTTAAACTTCAAATAAGGTTTTTATCTGAATAGTAATTATTAATCAAATATTTTAATGATCTAAAATATTGGAATTGAAAAAGAACCTAAGTGGAACAATAATAAATTTATTTTTATATACAAGAATTTTATTTTTAAACAATAAATTTAAAAAAGGTAATTTTCTCTTTATAAATATTTGTTAATTTACATCTGTCTTTGTACAAGAATTTATTCTATCATCAGTTATTTTTAGTTCAAGTTGTTTTTTTTCTGAAGGAATGCCCAATACACTGGGCATTGAGGCCCACAGTATCTAAAACTAGTCTAGGCAAATGTAATTGAAATTGTAAGAGGAATAATAAATTCAGCCATAGGTAGTAATTAGTATTTTAATAGAAATCCCTTTTCTCCATAGCACTAAATTTTGTCTAATCAGTTGCACTCCCTGCACTGTAGTAATGCACATTGAATAGATCACATATCTAATTTCCAAAACATTTTAACCTCTTCAATACAAAATGTTAAAAAAGACCATGTCACATGGAAATCTCTGTTGAAGATTTTCTTTCCAAAAATGATATAATTTTATTATTGCTGGTCGAAATGATACAGCTCTGAGATTTATGATGTAGTAATGTCATTTTACCAGCTTTAGCTTGGTACACAGTTTATACGATCTGCATCAAACTTAAATCAATATCATTAACATTATATAAAATTATACTGAAAAAATTGCAACAAGATTCTACTCTTTACTAATCCCTACTGCTGAAAACAATATGGTACTTTGCAAGTACCAACATAGTTCCAAAATTTCAACAAAAATAAAATGGGGAAATATCAGAGAAAACGAAGGCTTCATATCAGGAGGATAATAAGGAATAGGAGTCAATGATTACGGTTTCTATTAATTTTCAATATGAAACTACATACAGTGTTGGAGAGAACCAAACTACTGATCTTTTTATTAAGCAATATAATAATCTAAGGTTTATCCTGTTACGGGCTTAGAAAAAAGAAATAGAGAAACAAGCATTGCAAATCTGAAAACATTTTATGACACTGTGGCATTGGGAGGAATTATTTACTCTACTGACCAGAAGCAATCAAGGGATCCATTCCAGCATTTGCTCAAAGTATCCTGGAAATTGGACAAAACCAGGACCGGAATGGCTGTTACAGATCAATTAGTATGAAATGACAATATGAAATAATAACAACATGAATCGGTAAAAATGACAATATGAAACAGTAAGAATATGACCATGAAAACACACACAGCTTTTTACATTAACATATGTTAGAATTTTCAATAATTGGACACACACCCAACTGCTCTGATGAAAGTTTATCTTCCAAGAATCTAACAATATTGTTCAAAACACGTTTGTTTCTTGTGACACGCGGTTTATCATTGACTTGGACACCAAGGCAAACTGCAACACCCTTCTTTCCATTCAACTTGTATTAATTCAGCAAGCAACTGAATATCTACTATGCGACGTCCCACGTTTTGTACGTACTCCGCTTCATTACGTTTCTCCATCCGATGCCTTCCCTTAAGAAGCGTGGAACACTTTCGTCTTCTCTCAAATTGCGCTTTCGAAACAAATCTTCCACCAATTCGCTCAGACATAGTTTACCGCGTGTCGACTAGGCAACGAACAGTATTGAAAGTGGCTCAAAACGAAAATTTGAACAAGCATGAGCATTGAGCAGGTATGCCAATCTCAAGAACATTGCGGCGTTGCCCAGTTTACCAAAGACTTTTCGCCCTAATCAAATGAGAAAATGTTTGCAATTATTAGCGATCTCTGTAAAAAGATATATGGATATATGCCAATAATGTTAGTTTTTATTCTTTTGCTCTTGCTAATTGTTTAATTGTGCCTTTTTATATTCAATCTTATGCCTCAATTTTTCAATCCTTGGCCGCGCGATCTGTTGGTAGTAGCTAAGAAACTAGTCAATGGTAGGTCTTTATGTGTTATTGAAATATTTTTATTTTCCATCAATAAAACAAAATTCATTAGTATAATAAAATAAAACTCTTAACAAAGTCCCTATTTTGTTTATATAGTCTCACAATACCCACTTGTCTCGCAAATAAATATTTTTGCATGTAATATGGACTCTCTATCTACTAGGGAATATCTCGCTCTAACCACCTTAAAGGAAAAAATATAAAAATTATTATTGTGAAAGTAAAAAAAAAATAGTGAATACTAATTATAACTAGATGACTGTCCCTTTCTCGATAATCCTAAGAAATTATTTATTATTTTAACTGTAACTTAAAAATCATTGTAACAAATTATGTATTAGTAGGGCCTACGTTATCTAATTATTCAAAACTGATAAAGGCATATAAGGCCGGAGAAGGATTAAGTAACAAAATTAAATATGATACATAAAATTATATATTATTTTATTTGAAATATTTTTGAAATAATTAAATAATTTAAACGTTCTAATGATGTTTTTTCTCAGTTTTAATTTTATGGTTTAAAAACTCGTCTTTTTGGGGGGGATGGGGAAAATTTAGCCACCCCTGACGCCAACAGTTTTGGTTTTGAGCGCTACACCACAACAACGCTTAATGTATGTTGTCAATGTTCTCTGGTTATGAAGTCTCAGATAATTATTTTCAAAAACAGCGAACTTTACTTATGGTATGAATAAAAGTGAGCACTTGCTCAGGAGTAGTTGCTCCGGAGCAAAGTGAGTCTACTCCGCGGCACTGAGCAAAAGCTCCATTTCGTATGAATAAAACCTTCGTATGTCTCCGGAGAACTTGCTCATTTCTCGCGAGCATTTGCTCGTTGTGAACAAGCGAGTGTGGGCAAAGAGTTTTTAAAATGGGATTCCTGAGTAACAAAGAGATTACATACGTTACGCGCGCCGCGCACTTCATTTGTTTTTTCCGTGGTTAATTTGTGAGGAGGTTCGAGTTTGGTTGTGTTGGAACACGTGAAGTAGTAGGAAGTTGTGAGGTCGTGCTCGTGTTTCCCGAATATCCTTGATATTTTCAACACGAAATGAGTAGCAGCAGTGACGAGGAGCAGAAGGCACCGGAATCGCAACAAATTTTCGCTGAGATGCTCAGCGAAAATCGAGTAGTGTTTGAGAAGAGCCACCTTCCGGACATACGAAGACGCCGGAAAGAAGCTCTTCAAAACTTAAAAAAACTCAATACTCCGAAAAATTCGGAGTTCTTATAACTGATGAACAATTGACCAAAAAAATATGCAACATAAAATCACGATTGAAAGCAAAAACAGATAAAAATCGTACTGGCAACAAAAAAAATTAATTGAAGGCCTGGGAAAGAACAGTTTATGAATTTATGAACGGGGACAGTAATCCAACAGTGTCCCAAATAAAAGGTAAGAAAACTATTGTATTATTTTTATTTCATGACGAACTGATTATACTCACAATCACTTACATTATAATTTATGTAAGAAAACCTATGTTCATTTTAATCATATTACACGTATTCTTACATAAATTATAATGTGAATGATTGTTAATATATTCAGTTAACCTAATGAAATGATAACTAAATATATTCACCAGCATTTACATTATAATTTGTGTAAGAGAACATGTGTTCATTTTATTTCATTATGTTAACTGAATATATTCACAAGCATTTACATTGTATTTTATATCAATTTCAGGAGCAGTATCTTCAGCTGGAACCAGCAATGAAACAACAGCAGGATGTGTTTCAAATGAAGAAATACGGGCGGAGAGCGGCAGCGGGACTCCTGCAAGGGTGCTATCTCGCCCTGTAAAAAAAAAGAAAATTAGTGGATTTAGAAACCGATGAAACGAAGTTCATGTCAAATGTTGAATTAACAAGACTGGTTTTATTAGAGGAATTGCAAGTACTACAATTAAAAAAGGAAAAGTATCTGTGGGAAAAAAGAATAAGGGAAAGTGAATATGTTGTTTTCGAAAACGAATAAGGAAAATTATACTTACAAATTAAAATCTGTGTATTATTTTTTGACAGTTCATCCCTCCTACGTTGTCCTCTCAATCTGTCAGCAGCTCTTCCTTCTTCTGGGAGTTGTAATTCTTCCTCAGGTTCAATGATGTCCGTTGCAAAATCCTCATCATGTAAGTATTTTGCTACATTGTGCAAAATAAAACAGCACAAAACAACAGACGGTACCTTTTCTGTAGCTAGTCTCACTTTGCTTTGTAAAATTGGAAAGCGTTGTTTAAGTTGCCCGAAACATCGTTCAATGGTAACATGCTCCTTTTTCAAACATCCATTGAAAGAGAAATGCTCTGGCATTGCAGGGTTTTTATAAGGCACCATGAGCCATGGGGCAATTCCATAGCAACATGTCGCTTTGACGTGATAAAAATCTGTGTGGATTGGAATTCTTCCAAATGCGAGAATCGTGCACTGATCCAGGCCGAGAAGCATCCATGCTAGTAAATTCTTCTTTAGCATTGCATGTTGCTTGAATATTTATAGAATGAAGGCCTTTCCTATTGATGTATTCATCAGCATGAGTAAGTGGCTTCTTAATCAGAATATGTGTACAGTCAAGAGCACCAATTGGGAAACGTACAGTCAAAAGCACCCTAGGGAAAGTGTATCTTTCCTGCCACAGATCTCTTGCATGCTGGAGATCTATTGCAGTTCTTGGGAACTGTATCCAATTCTGTATTTTTTTTTCTTTTATTTTCTCCATGACGAAACTAAGTCTCGCTCACTGTGGACTGATCCACGCCAACATCTTCTGCCACTCCTACCTGAAAACCAGGATCGGCCACGTAGCGAAGAAAAATTTTCATTTTTTGCTCATTGGTTAGAGCTCCGCCTCTTGTTTCTTCTCGAACGCCGAGAAAATGTTGTGTCAACCATACAACATTCTCCTTTTCGAATCGGTAAAGTTTCTTATAATTCATGTCACAAGAATCTCGCCGAATCTTATATTTTTTTTACTCCGCTGCATCTGCATGAGAGCACACAGTATATGCACAGCCATTTTAACTTTACTTTTCAAACGTGAGTCTGCTACAGAGGTCCCTCCGAAATTTTGAAGCAAGTGCTCAATCTACTCAGTAAACGCTAAACTTTATTCATACCAATTCTGAGCATTTGCTCGCCAGTTGAGAGTAAGCTCAGAGACTGAGCAATTGCTCACCCACTTTATTCATACGAAATTGAGAAGGATCTCCGAAACACGGAGCAAAGAGTAATTGCTCATTTTTATTCATACCACCCATTGTGAAAGGAAAAAATTCATGAAATGATTTTAATATGTAATACTAAAGAATAGATTGTATTCAGAAAGAAATCTCTAGCTTCAATAGTACGACTGGCCAGCTATTTGACCCTTTATGATATTTTTCAATGTCTCTAGGAGAGACAGTATTGGCGTTACGCTCTGAAGGGAGGGAGGTCCAGCTCGCGGCATCCATAGCGGAACGTCTTGCTGTGCAGCGGTCCGCCTTCGCATCGCGCCGCACCGCGCAGTCCCGCTCGCTCTCCCCCCGGCGGGCGCGTGCGGGGGGGGGGAGGGGGGCGCGGCGGCGGCGGCGGCGGCGGCGCGCGTGGCGCGGCGCGGCGCGGCGCGGCGCGGGCAGTGCGGCCGCGGCTGCGAGCGAGTGCGCTGCGGAGACGGTCGCTGCGGGCGGCTCGGGAGCGCAGCGCGGGAGCCATGCTGGTCACCGAGGCGAGCGGAGGCGGCGCGGCGGCCGGAGGCTCCACCCCTGGCAGCGCATCGCCGTCGCTGCTCGATTCGCCCACCCTGGCGCGCGTGGAGAGGGCGAGGCTGCGCCACGAGGGGGTGGCGCCGTCGCCGCTCAGAGGAGCCTGCTGCCAGGTCAGCACGCGCGCTTTCCGCAAACGATACTGCCATTTTGCTGACATTGGCTCATTGGTACACTTCCTGCCTTAAAAAAAATAATATTTTTAACAGCACATTGCATTGCCCATTTCTGAGGCCTCGAGCCCCGTCGAGAAGTACGTACGCAAATTAATTAAAAAGATTCATTTTATACGGCTTATATGATCGGCCACTATAAAATAAAATCGAAGTTTAGATGCGCTCCGAATCTCATTAGTGTAGTAGTTGATTAACCCTCTGTTGCTTCCGCTGTTTGTGGTATTTTGCACTAGTATTTTGTTGTTTTTATTTTGTTGCCATTTGCTTTCAAAATTGTATTGCAGTGGTGTTTGATCGTCAATTTTTGCCAGTAAATTTCAAGAACGCTCCATGTGGCATCAGCCATAGTTTTGGTACTGATAACACGTGACTATGTTTACTTACCTGTTCAATAGACTTATTCTGCCTGAACTGTTAGACTCGCATTTAGTGTTGTCTGATGTTAACTGCATGCATGCTATATCGCTTCACCACGTGCTATCATTTGTAGACTAGGGAATGCAGAAAGAAAGAAATAAATATAAATATAGCTTTAACAGCTCAATTCCGCTGATCTTTCTATGAGGAGAATGTTTTTGTTTTATATTATTATTTTTTGACGTTTCGAATGATTTAATAAATTAATTACCTGTATATTTGCCCGGTGAACAATAATTAATCCTTAATGTAGTTATTGATTCACCGTATAATGTTTAACGATGTATTGAGAAAAATGCATTGTTACAATTACTGCATCTAAGTGAAATTATTATGCCTGAGCATGCTCGTTTCTAAGTAAAATTGTTATGCGTGTTTTTTTGTTTTTTTAACATAAGCCCCTACTGAAGTTTGTCATCATATAATAATAAAAAAATACTGCTCCCATATTTTTACAGTTAGGGGAAGGAATCCTTGATATTTCCTTTGAGACAACTTTTCAGTATTTTCAATTTAGAGCAACTTTTCAATATTTCCAATCTAATTTAAAACTTGAAGATTGTTCATCTTTTTTTGTAATGTGGTTACTACTTTAATATTGTGATTCTCATTTAGTATTTCTTCAAAAAGCATGCGTTATTCTTGTGTGTTATAATGAAAATGAAAGATGATGTAGAAGGGTTAAACAAAAGTAAGGAATTTCAGAAAGCAAAATTATTTTGCCAATGTTAATTATTGTGTGGTTATGGCGTTGCGGCATCGTTTTCAATAATGGAGATGCATATCTAGGTTTAATCCTCTGTTAAATGCCTTATAAGCATTACAGATAAATTAATTTTTACCTGTAAGTGCGCAGGGTTTTTAAAACCTTTTTATGTATTTACAAATGATTATATTACACAAAAATTGTTTCTAATTATAGTAAGTTATTATTGGCGCTTCATGGAGTTTTTGAATTTCTAAAAGATGTTGGTTTTTTTTTGTTTTTTTTTTTTCCTTCAAATTGCCGTTGGTCAGTGCCCCAAAATTGGCACGCTTATTGATAATTCTGTAGTTTGCATTAAATACGTGATCAACTATTATCGGAACGAAACGTCTTTTCTTGTGTATGACTTTCCCATTAAATGCCTTTTGTGGTCATTGTTATTTCTATTATTCAATGATATAAATCACTATTGATTTGCAAAGAACTTAATTGCATTCGTTCGACAAAAGCTTACATGAATAATTAGTTGAACAAGTTATGGCATCAAACGTGAGAGTCGTGCATGAATGTTAGTAACCTGTTGGGACCTGTCCCAGTGGTGAAAATCCAGTTTTTACTAGTTGTTCCATGGTGTGCTGCTGGCGACGTTAGAACCACTGCTTCTCTCACCCAATTCTGAACAGAAACTTGAAGAGAACGAAAACGTATGAGTAATGATTTATAATAAAGAATTTGATGCAAAAACGTACCTCTTTGAATGAAACTGAAAAAAAGAAAGATACTTTAAAACATAATTCTTAAATAAAATATTCCCTTAGGCTAAAAATTTGCGTATTATGAACCAAAATAATATTTGTCCTTCTTAGCGGTATATTTTTATAGTAAGTAACAGTCATGAATGTGATGGTAATAATATCGTAAAGTAGTAAAACAATAATTTGCATCAGAACGATATGCTACCAGCGTGCGGTCGAAATGTAACAGTGAAGAACTAAATAATTTGATTATATCTAGTAATTAAATATCAAAATGACCTAATTTAGGACACCAGAACAACAAAAAATGAAAAGTAATATGGCGATATGAACCTTATAAAAAGAACTTATACTTAACTTTCGTCAGGGTAGCTTGAATAGTGAAGAAGTACACGAAATGAGAAGAATAATTCAAACCAAGAGAGCCTTTAAAAGCAAAGGCAATTAACCAGAAAAGGCGAAGAATTTAAATGAGTATGGAAATAACGAGGAGTAAGCGTAATAAGGTGTAATACTTAAATCCAGATAATATTTAAACTAATTCTTATTGCAGATTACGATCATCTTTATATAAAATTATACTGAAATTCTAATAATTTGCATTTTTAGCTATAAATTGAAAGATAACCCTTTGTGATTATTTTTTACCCAGCATCTCTAATGACGTCTAAACTTTCTGACTGAACCTTCATTATTTCAAACTGCAAATAAACTTTTTTTTTCAAAGAATCTCTAATAATGTGAGGCACTTTCACGATAGCGACACACCTAAAACTCCGGTTTCGGCACTTGGTGGGTAAAAGCGTGACACACGACCGTGTGAGCAGCGTGTTGAACATTCGCGGAAGAGGTTCCGAGTTTTCCTCCGTGGCCGGTTTCAAGGCCGTCGGCCCTCGTGCGGGAGCGCTAGCGGGCGCCGCTGAACAAGAGCGTCGCGTCCCAGTTGGCGCCGGCGAGGCAGGCAGGCCGCGCCGCTTCCACCGCAACGGTAGGCAGAGTTTAGCTAAACGTCGATACCAGTGTTACCAGATGTGTTCAGAGGAATTCCGCCATGTTCGTTTCAGTTTCCGTCGAAAATCCGCTGAACTGGCTTTTAAATTTCCCGCCTAAATCCGCTAAACGCAAAATAAATTATTTTTCCATATTTAAATGTATTAATTTATTTTATTAAAACAAATGATAGAAAATAATGATAAAAAAGGACAAATGCTTATGAATGCATGAAATAGATAAGGACAATTGCTTATTCTTGGTCATAGCCGTCGTTATTGGCGTATTCGAGGACCAATATTTTAAAATAATAATAATAATAATAATAATAATAATAATAATAATAATAATAATAATAATAATAATAAAGTAGAGCGTAGGACAGCCTAGTAAATAATAATAAAGGACGCACTTATGTAGACTGAATTATCTGTCTTTTATTATTATTTTAAAATGTTTCTGCTCGAACACTCTATATATGTCCAGGCCTTAATAGTAAATATTTGAAATTCCGCTTATTTTCCTCCGTTTTTATTAATTTCCGCCGTTTATTCCGCTGTCCGCGAAACTTTTTTTTTTCGCCGTACGAGTTCAAAATCCGCTGAAAACGGCGGGAATTCCGCCGATATGGCAACACTGGTCGATACTTCGACACATCAACAAAAGGTTTTTCAGGATGAAAACATCTATGTTTAAACTATCGATGTTTTAAAAAGGGAGTTTTTGCACCTTTCAACGCTAAAGCAATCGAAAGCACTGTCGATCTTCTGCGCACGCGCAGTTCAAATTTCGCATCATTTATGTGCATCTGCGCACGCGCAGAAGATGGAGATGGCAATTGATTGCTGCACTCTAAAGCGTGCAAAAATACTATATTATGATGAAACATATCAAAGTTAATTGTGCGTGTACTTCTGTGCATTTAACACGTCATTATTCAATGTACATCCTACCTTCAATTTGACTGTCACCTTAATTTTATAACCAATGTTCTATGCAATTTAACGATATTACCTCGTAAAAATAATTTTAAAAAATGTAATGAAAGTTGCGAATAGGGAACGGCTTTGTGCGTCTGAGGATCGACAACAGTGACAGTTGTGAATGGCTGTTGATAGCGAGCAATCCATTCAAAAAATTAGACTGGAAATTTTATTTATATAGTCAGGAATCTTTTTTGAAAAATTTGATATATCAATCTGAATAAAACACCGAAAGCAAATCATCGATGTAATATCGATGTTTTTGTCATGCCTAAAGGCAGGAGAGCGTCGGGTCCGTCGCAGTTGCCACCGCACGAACTTTCTGAGGAGGAGCTACGACCTGTGTCGCCCAGGACGCTTCCGAAAAAGTTATTTTTATATTGAGTGCGTGAAATGATTGTCTTTTACTTGGTCGGGATTGAGGTTTTTGCTGATATCGATAAGTCCATGAAACAATCATTTCGCTCATAAAATATAAATATGTTTTTTCTCTCTCCGAAAGACTTAAGAAAAGACTAACTTAACGCAGATGTAGCGGTAAGTGAAATCCTTCATTCGTTCGGTCGGAGAATAAAAATATATTTAATCTCCAAGGACTGTGAATACGCCGGAGGTCGACGTGACATCAAACAGGGAATGTATACTTCGATTTAATTGTAATGACTTCTGATGACGCGGTTATCCAATCGGAAGCTTCGTTAAGACTTTTTTTCGTTTTCTACATGAATTATGCTCATTAATTACATGAAAAATCGTTTATTATCACTACTTTAATGGCACGCGTGCAATTAAAACCACGCAACTACCAATGAGAACTCGGCAAAAGGCTTAATATCGTTTAATTAAGTTTCTATGGAAACACAAATAAATAAACAAAAAGTTGAAATTCAAAGGTTCCGTATAACATGAAAAACAAACATTTATGAACACATCTAAGCTTACTTACTATGTGTGACTCCCTTAGCGATTTTCCACGACTTCTATAGATTATATTCTTTTTCATAGACATCTTTACTTTTTGTAGGGAGCAATGCATTCATTGCGTTTTGAGCTTCTTCTAATATTTCGTCCGGAATATTATTGTAATCCTCCACGCTTTCTAAATTCATTAAGTCACTATTGTGATTGTAAATACACAGGCAAGCCCTATTAAAATTGGTCTTCTTCGGAATAAAAATGACATCAAAGTAAATATTGAATGCTAAAGATATATTTTTATTATTCAAAATAAAAATATTTTTGAATGGAAACGAAAAAATATTGAACGTAACACGTGTGTAAATGCGTATAATTGCACTCGTGGTAAATAAAGAAACTCGCTCCTACCGTTGCTCGTTTCTTTATTCATACCACATCGTGCAATTATACGCTTATTTATACACTCGTTTCGTTAACTACTATAATAGTGAAGCTCCCGATTGGACAACCGTCCCAGCTGAGAGAATATCAGAAGTCATAATTAAATCGACGAACAGCGGACTTAAAATTCCTACTTCTCTAACAAATAATTAATTTGTAAAGAGAATAGGCGAAACATTGTTAAGATAGATTTATTTTTAATTCTTTAATTTTTAATGAAAGTTGCCCTATAAATTATTAAATATCGTCCCAGGTATACCCGATAGCCATAACACCATCAGATATTAATTCAGGAGATAGTGAAATCACATGTTTTGAAATAAGTGCCTTCCAATTTTAATGTATTAGACACCGTTCCAACAGCGTGTTTCGACCCTTCTTGTTGTTTCATATAACTAATGTAAAATAGAAGGAAATTATTATCTTCTAGGAAATCATGTAGTTAGAGTAAAACTTCTTGGTACTGAATTAAATTGTTTTGCATTCTTTACTCTTTCAAATCTGGCTCCGTTTCTACTATTTATACATTTTTAACTCTGTGGTTACGCTATATTATTGTACCGTTGCTATTTAATTGCCTATCGAACAGTTGGTGGGAATTGAAGATTTTTGTTTGTTGACATGTGGCAAATACGTACGGATGAAATTATGTTGCTCGTTTGCGGGATTTCTTGTTTACTTCATTTTATTCCTTTATTGCAATAAACATGCGATTGGAAGCTTGTGTTTTAAACTGTTTATTGCGTAAGTAGGGGGGATATGCGGGTTCTGGAACAGGAAGTGCTTATCTTATCAGCTTATCTTATCTACTTCCTGTTTCCCTCCCCCACATCCGGTGTAAACAACCGGCGCCACCAATTATAATGTCAGGAAGTGCTTATCTTATCAGCTCTTATCAGCTTATCTTATCTACTTCCGCCCACCCCCTCCTCCTCCCCCCCGCCCCTCCCCCTCCCCCCCACCCCGCCCACTTCCGATGTAAACAACCGGCGCCACCCATTATAATGCCCCGCCGAATGTCAACAACCCCCTCCCCCTCCCCACTTGCGCCCACCCCCTCCCCCTCCCACCCACCCCTCCGATGTAAACAACCGGCGCCACCAATTATAATGCCCCCCCTCCCCCACCCCCTCCTCCGCCCACCCGATGTAAACAACCGGCGCCACCAATTATAATGCCCCCCCTCCCCCTCCTCCGCCCACCCGATGTCAACAAACGGCGCCACCAATTATAATGCCCCCACCGACCGGGGTCACCACCCCTTGCGACCTCTGGCGGCGAATGGTGGAAGTGTGCGCGCGCTCTGGTGGTGAATTGTGGAAGCGTATGTGTCTGCGCTCTGGCGGTGAATTGTGGAAGCGTGTGTGTGTGTGTGTGTGTTTCAAAAATGCTGCTGCCTGAAGCGGATTCGAACCAGCCTCAATTCCATTTCCGGAGGCGACCAGCACTTTGGCTCTGAGCTACGGTGACATCTCGAGTCAAGCTGTCTGCTTTGGGGTACAGATATTACACGCGGTCGGGAGGGCGCCGCGCGCTGCGGAAGTAGATAAGATAGCGGCGGCCAGGGGCCGCTGAGGGCGCGCGCTGGCGGCAAGGACCGGATGTTGATAAGATAGCGGCGGGCAGGGGCCGGCGCGGGTGGCAGAGGACGCGCGCTGCGCAGACTAATGAGTATAGAGATACGCGCGCTCTCTAGGAGCCGGAGAACGAGATGGAGTTGTGAGCGACGTCGGGGCGCGCATTTTGAATGCACTCTATATAAGATAGCCACCCGCGCGTCTCTCTCTCTCTCTCTCTCTATCTCTCGAGAGCGCTGACGCTCGCTGCCCCGCTGAAAAGACTTTCATAATAGAAGAAAGGGAAACCCTAAAAGGTGGTGATAGGAAAAACAAATGAAAAACAATACAAATTGAAAGAATGTTTTTTGTTTATTGAAATCAAATAAAAATCAAATTATACATAGAATAAATAACATTCATGTTTGTTTGCCTGTTAGATATTTAGCGATTTCCCCACACAATTTCACCGTTAAACTGCGGTGGACTTATCACCAGTGACAACACATATGAAAAACAATACAAATGAAAGAATGTTTTTTGTTTATTGAAATCAAATAAAAATCAATTTATACATAGAATTCTCCATCTAAAAAGTCCTCTCTTCTACACTCGATGCACTTCCACTTCGGCGGCGACTCGATATGCGCGTGCTCGAAACAAGGTAGCACTTCTTCTCGCCGACACCGCAAACACTTCCACTTTGGCAACGGTTGTTTGTTGTCGACATGCATGTGACCATTGTTGTAATGACGAAGACAAGGCAGGAGTCGACGAATGTCTCGGTTCCGCTGCACGTCTTTCGACAGGCGATGGAAGACAGAAGGCACGTCCTTCGCGGCCCAATGTAATAGCAAGTCCATAGGAAGAAGCTGCAGAGACTGATCATCAAGTCCGAGAAGAGAACACCCGTCATTGATGAAACATTGTATGGCACGTTCCATCTCGAAATGGCGCTGACGTAGATGAGTGTCAAACTTCGTCACTGTCACTATCACTGTGGGCTGGAGAGTACGTCGGTGGCGTATTTTCGAATGGACAACGCAGCGTCTGAATGATTTGACGAACGCGAGAGACGCGCTGTCGCAGTGCTTCACCGTACGGATCTTGAAGGAGATGACCGAGAGCTTCGAGGACAGCTAACACTTCAGCGTGCACCGTGAGAATAAACTCTTCCGGTTGTGGAGATCTTCTTTTACCGACTCCTTCCGCCCCGTATGAGTTGTGGGGTGGTGGTGATTGCTTATCATTGTCTATGATAAAGGGAGGGGGCATGCTGAAGGAATCACAGGGAGCATTCAAAGCTTTCTGGATGACGCAATAGCGCACGAATAAATCATCAGCTTCACACTCACAACACAGACAGGAGTTCACTTCACCGAGAACCATCATCATCCATAGCACTTTCTCGTGACATGTAATCGTGAGATTGTGAAGAGTTTTTTCCTTATCTTCTTCGACATCTGATGATTCTTCCTCGTGACAGCGTCGGGCAGCACACGCAACATCAACGGCGACGTCTATGATCGAGCGATAGGCTGCAGCGTAGTAGGGGCGCTGAAGACTGCTATTGTGTGCAATGATGGCGAGATCGGCGGCGGCGTCGCAGAGGCTGGCCCAGTTCATTATCATCCGCTTCTTCCACTCATCATACGCCTCTTCGTCTAAGTGAGTTTGTTCCATGGCGACAGGTGATGGACGAGTGTTGAGACCTGTCTCAACATGTTGAGACCTGTCTAAACGTGTTGAGACCTGTCTAAACGTGTTGAGACCTGTCTCAACGTGTTTGCAAACGCTCCCCCTACTACTAGTTGAAAGTGATTCATCATAAATCTCCCACCTACTAAAAGAGTCTAACCATAAATAATATAAAAAAATTAAAAATACTACTAAAAGAGTCTAACCATAAAATATATAAAAAATTGAAAAATACTACTAAAAGAGTCTAACCATAAAATATATAAAAAATTGCAAAATACTACTAAAAGAATCTAACCATAAAATATATAAAAAATCATAAAATAAATAAAAAATCATAAAATAAATAAAACTGAATGCTAGTCTAACTGAACCCCGCCTGCAGGGACGAGCGTGCACGCTGAAGAAGAAGAAGAAGAAACGGACGGACGCGTACGCAGGATGCGGAAATGACCCCATGGAAGACTTGTAAATTTATCGATCCAATAGCGTTTGTCGTCGGACACGGACAACGAACGCTTGTTTTGAACAAATGAATAATTAATATGTGATTTGGACCGAATAGTACATTGTTTGTCAATTCTATTTTCGTTTCGAAATAAACAGTCCAAATAATTTTGAAATTTATAGCGTTTGACGACCGAACGTTGTACTCCCTTCGCCCGAGAAGAACATGCCCGAGATCGGGTTTCGATGGAGTACATTTTTGGACGTAAACCAACATAGCCGAGCAGGGGATCACTTCCGCATTCGTCCTTAAACAACCCTAAGACCTTTTTATTGCGAGGTGTCACGCCAAATGCGTTATCGGGAGCGAAACAGGATGTATCAAACCAGGATGGATGCCGATTCATCTCAGCGTACACACTCGTGGAAGTAGAAAGAATGAATGAATCGGTATCCATGTAGAGAAGGTGAAGATCACAAAGATGTTTTTGACAGTAATTATAAAAAAAGTCATACATTCTATGCTTCGAAATTTCTAATATACAAAACCCCAAATAGATGGGCTTTGTGAACTTCACCTCCGTTTTTCGCAACTCGATGGTCATGAGATCGCCATTCACGTGGTGACTACGCACGAAAGCGGGATCGGCGATGAGTCGTCTGGCCCCGCACCTCCCTTCCCACTTGTTCACGAGATAAATGCGTCGGTGGTTGCGCACGTCCTCCATCGACTTGCCGTAAATTGAATTGTTCATGAGTTTGAAAAATTTATCCTCGAAATCGGAGGACGCGCGCTGTCGACGTGCATTGTTCAGGTCCATGTACGTGGCAAGCCAAGGTCGTTGCGAAAAAGAGAGAACGCGGTGAATTTTCGTGAGTTGCACTCCCAACTCGAGGGCCTGAACTAAATTTCGAATGTGAATGATGTAACGACGCTTGGGGAGCAGCGTCGCTAGCAACTTGGCTTGCCTGCTCTTCGAGTCGGGGGGGACGCGGGTTTCCGGACAGGGCGGCAAATCGCTCAAGCGATCGTGGATGGCGTCAGGGTAGTCGAGGTTGACCTCCAAAACGTATCCCCGATCGACTTCCGCAGCCGCCTCTGCGATGTTCAACCGCTCGATGTCGGTTTCCGGCATCCACCGGAAGTCGCCCACCGGAAGCGGATGTGACATCGAGAAACCATATAAGTTATTTGCGTCGACGTAGGCGAGATAAGATGCCTTATCGCTTGGCCGGAAGCGTTCACCCGCAAAGGGGTGATTGGCCTCAGCGTGACGACCGATCACTTGCACGAGTCCCCCCCGGATGCCCCGTTCGAAAAAGAGAACCATGTCGATGTCCGTGAGTAGCTCTAGTCGAACGCCGGTGGTTTTCAACATGGCGTCCCACGAAAGCCCGGGAGCGGTGTAGTAAAAGAGAGGATCGAGCCCGTACACCTCCAAACACAAATTTCGAAAGGTTTCCATCGTGTCGGTTTCTAACAGCACGTCGACTTTCAAGTACAAATCGGCGTACTGCAGCAAATTTTGAATAGAGAACGCGTCCCACACGGCCTGCGCGTGCGCGTACTCCGAGTCCGACACGGGTGTGTCTGTGAGGCGACTGTAAAAGGCCTCGGGCGACGGTAACCTCGTGTCGTCCAATTTGGACATGTCATTGACATAATCGTAGGGAAACACCCCCTTCCTTCTGGCCAACTCGAAAAGGCGATCGTCGGGAAAGGCTGCACGGGTGAACTTCAAATCGGCCGAATCGAGCGATCGACTTAAAGAGTCGAGCGATGCACCTAAAAATTTCAATGAATCTAAAAAGCGTAGTTCCACTTTCCCGATTCTCTGGGAAATCGCCACGAATCTCTCGTGATTGTGTGGAACCACGCGCAGCCCGTCGTTGTTCATACAGTTCTTTTCGCCCCAGGCCTGAAGGAGAAAATGCCAATCGTAACCGCTCCCGTTGTGCATGACGACGGGGATGAACTCTGGTGCGGGAAAGTTGACGTTGCACGCTTGATGAGCCGCGCCGCGAAAGACACCCGAAAAATGATCGTGGTCCCTGACGCGAACGGAATTTGGAAGAAAAGGTCCTTTGCATATGTGGCATATATCGGAATTTTGAAAAGACGCCTCGTTTTCGTTGTTCATCACGAGGGGAGAAGGATGACTCAAAAGTTGCTCATAATCTTTCGCGAGACCTTCTAAGAATGCTAATAATTGTATCGCGACGTCGGGACCGTGAAAGTTGACCAGTTGATTTCGCGACTCATCAAACGAGCACACCACTTGAAGCGCGGCTGAAAAGGGTTTGTGAATTTGATATGGTTGAAGGAAGGATCCATTCAACGACGGCTCACACGAAGACACGGGGACCGTGAGCGCTTCGAAGTCAACATAAACCGCGATCGGGCATCGTTGTTGTCTTTCGAGGTGCTGAAATTGCATGAAGCGCTCCTCCTCTTTGCCTGTCTCCGACGGAAGGATCAAACGTGCGGGGGACCCCACGGATCGACAATCAATTTCGTGAGCCTCGAGATGCGCTTGCGAGTAAAACACATTCAAACATCTGTCGCAAACGAAAATCCTACTCTTGTGAGCCGAATGTTGAGACTGAATCAGTCTACTTAAATTTTTGATCCAAACGTAATGGGACTGCCCGCCATCGCCATGAATCAACAAGAAATTGAAATGGTTCTCTTTCTTCGACCCCGAAAAGTGTACAGGACCTACGATTTTCCAAGTTTTGTTGGCCGAATCATACTCTAACGTGAAAACATTGAATGAAAAGCTAGAATTTTGACGTTCGAAACGTTTGATCTCGTGAACGGGCAGGGGCCAGGAGATGCCGCGCAAATCGAGACTGTTTTCCAACTGATCGAAAAGGGTTTGATAGTTACTGGTACGGTGGGAACTCAAAATTTTGATGTGTGGGGGCTGACGTTTATGAAAAAGAGCCGAAGCCACCGCCCACAGGAAACATTTCTCGTCTCGATTTTGCACGTTGATCACAGCATGACGACTCGCGATGGACGCCGGAAGAGGAAGATAAGATGAGGCAGAATGAGCGATAGGTTCAAATAAGTGAGCCGAAACATGAAGAGCGACGATAGAGGCCAACGATTTCCCGGAATCTCTCTCGGAAAACTCGTCGAATTTGGAATTTATAGGTTGTGCTATATGAGAAAGGAAAAATTCCGAAATGTCATCCGCTTGCGTTAACACAGCCGTTCGTGCCGAAAGAAAGATAGGCTGCAGCACCCCTACAATTTCGTGCGTCTCGACGTTCTCTTTCTCAATTAAAAATTGACACTCGAGTTGCGTGAAAATTTTGAAATTAGATCGACCGAGAGTGTTGTTGAGCTCTTCAAACATCTTACGATGGAAGGGAACACGACAACGGTTGAGAAACTCGACGGGATCCGCAATGTCATGTGGGGGAGGAGGATTCAAAATGACACCTCGAAATACACGGGCGTTTAAAGACTGAACGACGTCCGTCCATTGGGGAGCGTTTGCAATGTCTCGTTGTTGTTGTTGTTGGTACGGGCAATCTATAGAATCAAACAAAACACACACACACATAAATGATAATCATTCAACACAGCACTAACCACTCCTATTAAAAGAAATTTATTTTACCATCCTCACGCTGCGGAGAAGACACTTCCGCTTGTCGACCTGCATGAGACTCACTTTCGTCACGACGATTGAATAGAAACGGGACATCTATAGAATCCATGAAAACACATACATAAATGATAATCATACAACACATCACTAAGCACTCCTATTAAAATAAATTTATTTTACCATCCTCACGCTGCGGAGAAGACACTTCCGCTTGTTGACCTGCATGAGACTCACTTTCGTCACGACGATTGAATAGAAACGGGACATCTATAGAATCCATGAAAACACATACATAAATGATAATCATACAACACATCACTAAGCACTCCTATTAAAATAAATTTATTTTACCATCCTCACGCTGCGGAGAAGACACTACCGCTTGTCGACCTGCATGAGACTCACTTTCGTCACGAATGTGCCGATTTAACAGAAATTTCTTCATCTCAAATCGAATCACTGAATGCTAACAATCACACGTGACTAAGACTCAAATAGCAGTACACAAGACAGAGTTGAATCACACGTGACTAACACGACGTCAACACTGAAATAGCAGTACACAAGAAGGTCCGCACGCTTCAAGAGCAATGGCAGACTAATGGCAGAGCTCTGTGGACATGGAGTTTTAAACCCTATGTTATCTCACACTATCACATCCAGCACGTGCAGTGCGCATGCGCAGAAGCCATTCATCACTCCCCCAAGCGATAGTGATAAGAACAGCAGTCGACCGCAGCCGGAAGTTATAATTAGGAAAACAGGATGTCATTGATATCACTCGAGGGCCGGAAGAGATAATTAGGAAAACAGGATGTGTTGATATCACTCGAGGGTCGGAAGTTATAATTAGGAAAACAGGATGTATTGATATCACTCGAGCGCCGGAAGAGATAATTAGGAAAACAGGATGTATTGATATCCCTCGAGCGCCGGAAGAGATAGTGGAAGCATCCGCCGATCCAGCGGACATTCTAATTGGTGCGCCGGAAGAGATAGTGGAAGCATTCGGCGGTCCAGCGGACATTCTAATTGGAGCATCAGAAGAGAGAGTGGAGTCACTGATAATTTAATAATCTCAACGCGCCGACTTAAAAAGGGGTTCCATTCGAGCAACGCTCACTCGCTCGCGTGCCCCAACTAGCTAGACACCATGAGCAGCTCGCAACACGTCATGAACGGGATGCCAGAAGACTCCATGGACTTCGCTGGAGAATTGATTGAAACATCGCCACCAGCACTTCGAAAACGAAAACTGTAAGTCTTTTTCAATTTTTTCAATTTCAAATATCATACATTCAGTGAGTAGTTTCAAAGTGTTTCATTTTTTTTTAAAGTATATCAGAAGAGGTAAAAGAAAAAAGAAAAGTGATAAAGAAACAAGCGTGTGAAGAGGCATTGAAGTTATTATATGATGATGAGGGAGATCAGTCCATTGCTCTGGTAGAAGAAACATCAAAAAACAACATGCTTCTCCCGTTCTCTTCAAGACAGGAAGACAATGCAATGCAAGCAGTACAAATGAATGTCAACACAGACTGCATACAGATTAGTAATAGTGCTGTATTTATATACACGTCGAAAAAAACGACCGAGTAAGTGAAATAATTTTCCTTGTAGCTGTTTTACTCTGAGTTGTCCCTAAAAATGTTTGTTTTCATTGTTTAGTTCGTGGGAAGCATTAATAAAAAAGATGGAAGCCACTACAATTCGAGTAAACATGAGGCAGTTGCCGAAAGGTATTTTCTTCGAAATTACAGACATACACCTCACTGTCAGTGAGGCATATAAAAAATCATCGTATGTAGCGACTCTGCACAATACATTCGATGTATTTCTCCCAACAAGGTATGCAAAATATGTTTTAATATGCTTGTAAAAAGGTTTTTTTAAAAAATTATGTAATAATACTTTTCTTTATAGATTTACATCAGAAATTGAAGCCATAGGCAAAGAAGAATTTTTAGCGGAAAGGCCGCATTTAACTTTTCTTGGGATTCATCCTAAGAATAAAGCAAGTGTTGTACTTATATACAAGTACAAAGATTTATTGAAACAAACAAGTTGGGAAAATCTCTTAATATGGTTCAAGCAATATGGACTTCTAGAAAAAAAGGAAATAATGTACAACTTAATAAATAAATCAAAATGATTGTCTCTCTTATATTTATATCAATTTTTTAATACATTCAATAATTGTTGTCAAAATGTTTATTGCACAACTGAAAAAATGATGTATATTTATTATAGAATAAAACAAAATATGAAATATAACTGCAGAGTTCTGGTTATTTTCCTACTCCACTCTCCAAATCCTCAATCTTAAATATACAATATGAAGTATCTAAAATTACAGAAGAAAATGTTTTAAATATTTATAATGTAAATTATTACATTCATTTCAAAATTTACAATTCAACCATACATGTATTGCTAAAAATTGTTTGTCAATTTACCACTCAACCATACTTCATGATTTATTAAAAATTGTTTGCCAAACAATAAATGAAATCGAATAAGTTTCAAATACTTTCATAAATTTAAAAATATATCCCATACAAGGTTGTGACAGAATACCAAACAGTGCATTTGAAAAGTTTTTCTTTATTTAAATCAAATATATGTGCTGTTCTAAAACAAAAATAAAAAATTCAATATTAAAGAGATACATTATATAACAAGAGAAAATTTTTCAAATATTTATAAAATTATTATTTGATGTTATTAAATTAATATTGTCAATGATCAAATATTTATAAAATTAAATAAAATAACATTCAAATATTAAATTAAATGAAAATTACTGATCTAGTTGAAATAAAAAGGAAAAGATTGTGACAAGAAAGTGAATAAAAACAGTGCATTTGAAAAGTTTTCTTTATTTAAATCAAATATATGTGCTCTTCTAAAGGCAAAAATAAAAATTTCAAAATGAATGTGATAAAATTACAAATTAAAAAAATTGGAAATAATGTACAATTTACTAAATAAATCAAACTGATTATCTCTCTAATTTTTATATCAATTTTTTTTTTAAATAAATACTCTTGTCAAAATGTAACAATAGTAAAGTTTTTTTTTTCAATACATTCAATAATTGTTGTCAAAATGTTTATTGCACAACTGTAAAAATATGATGTACATATATTACAAAATAAAACAAAATATTAAATATAAGTGCAGTGTTCTTATTTTCCTACTCCATTCTCCAAATCCTCAAACTTAAATATACAGTGCATTTGAAAAGTTTTTCTTTATATAAAAAAAAAAAATGAGAATATTAACATAGTGTTTTCCAATTGATATATACCAACGCAGCATCATTCACTATGGTGCAGCATTCGACGACATTGAAGGATTAAAATTTTGTTTGAACCGCGGTGAAAACGTCGATCTTCAGAACAATTAAGCGAGAACGCCTCTACACTACCCTTATCGTTCACAATCAAGTGTGACATTTAACTTTCTGCAATTTGTTGGGGCTGATCGATTCGCAGTGGATGTTCTTGGAAACAGCGATGCACAAACTCCATGCCACGCGCGGTAGACATGTTTCAAAACAACTGCAACAACGAGATGCAGAATAGAATCAGAGAACAGACAAGAAATTAAAAAAATAAATAAAATAAAATAAAAATAAAAAGACTTACTTTTTCTATGCCGGCGGTGATGATGCGGCGGCAGGTGGAGATGGGGGCGGCGGGGGTCGCACGGAGTGCGGGCGTCGGGCTAGGGGTCCTAATCGCCAGCGGCGCTGCCTCTGATGGGGCCCGTCCTCGGTAAGTTGTAATGGCGGCGGCGGGGGTCGCACGGAGTGCGGGCGCCGGGCTAGGGGACCCCTTAATCGCCGGCGGCGCTGCCTCTGAGGTGGCCCGTTGCCGTCCTCGGTAGATGGTGATGGGGGCAGCTGTGGTCGCACGATCGCAACAGGACGTCTCTCCGTCCCGCTGTTGTCCCCTTCCTCGGCGACTGGTGGTGGTGAGGGCGGCGGCGGCACGGCGAGTTGAGGTGGCGTCCTCGCATGTTGCCATTCAAAACCCTCCCCCACTAGTGGGGAATATACATGAAGCGGGACATCCGCGTGGCAGTGACGCGGCGCGATGGCACATGATATGCAACCTTCTGGGCACATGCAATAAATGTGCTCCCACGAAAATAGGTCTTCGGGGAAATTCATGAGAATATCCAACGCGAAACGATTTGCCCCAACAAATTGCAAAAAGTTAATCGCCACACTTGATCTCGAACGAAAAGCGTAGTGTAGCGGTGTTCTCCCATAATTGTCCCGAAGGTCGACGTTTTCGCCGCGACATAAACAGAAAATTAGCCCTTCTATATCTCCAAATGCCGCAGCATAGTGTATGATGCTGCGATTATAAATATCGCTCGGAAAAAACCTATGGTCGTTCAGCTCAATGAAGTTTTGAAAACTCATATCATTCGTCATGGCTAGCGTCTTCTGCAAATGTAAACTGAGAAGTGAAGTTCATTCGAGACTTTCATTTTTATATAGCTCGCGTATAATCTCATATTCATTAGGGGGCCGCCGCCCTCTATCATCTCCGCGGGCGCAGCGGGGGTGGGAGGTCGCTCCAGCGGGGGTGGCTGTAGATAGCGCGCGCTGGCGGCCGGCTGGTGACTGTGATACCCCCACCCCCCCTGTTTCCTGATATTCGAGAGAAATCCACTTTTCAGCTTACTGTTTGAGTACCATTGAAAAAGACGCAGAAAAAATGTTTGAATAAAATGTCCGAAGATTCACAACAAATTAAAATATAAAATTTAAACAAGTTCTTCATAGGCTAGATAGAATTCTAAATATACAGTACGCCTTGACAAATACTCAACCATGTGTGAATTTCTCCATAAAAATATCTAAGCATGCAAATATGTTTTGAAATGTCATGAAAGAAAATTTGAAAGGTCTATGAAACTTCATTGAAAACATGCAAACACAATCTCTCTTTGCAAAGGATATGTAATATAAAATAAATAATATTTTCTATGTTTTTTAAAGTAAACACATCATTTGGAGAAATTTAATAGAAATGATTGTCAAACAATAAAACTGCTTGTGGAATGTAGGTGAGAAGATCACTTCATTCATGTTTCCTTGAGCTCTAGAATCAATTCCAAAACAAATACATCTCAGATCTACCGAAACTGAATAAAAAACCTCCGCCATTTGAAATTCATTGATTCAAAAAAGATTAAAAGACAATTTTTTTTTCTTCCACAAGAAGAAATGATTCACTTCTACACATCATATGGTAAAATAGAAAGCAGTTTTGCATTATGGAATATCCTTTTTAATTCTTCGCTGGGGACATTATTTTGAATTGAATAGAAAAGTAAAATTAATTTGACTTGCAAGTTATGCTTTATATTTTGATTTTGTAACTGCAAGAAGAAAGACCCTCACTCTTATAATCTAAAAATAGTTCAATGTATTCATTTTTCACACACTCGTGAAAGGTTTCTCGCATATTTATCTTAAGTTTTCTCAAATTTTATCGTAAAGATCCAAAGGAGAGAATCACGGCTCTATGTTCACAGTGGCGAACGCGATATCAAACTTTCATAGAATAAACTATTTTTGACTGCCGGTAAGTTTTACTAGGATTTTAAGTTTCAACAGAAGGTATTTCTGGATCTGAAAGTTTTTGAAATTTTTTTAGAAATGTAATCTAGAAGGGTTTATTATTAATTCTCAGAGTAGTTGTCGATTGTTTTTAAATCATAACACATTGTTGAATTTTTGGAGGAATTTGCATATTTTGTTGTTCATTTATGAAGATGTAGACAACACATCACTTCCGACACCGCCACCATCACCTCTTCCGGCATCACGTCTCGCTCCACCGCCGGCGACAGGCGTGGGGGTGGGGGGGTGGGGGCGTGCTCTGCGGCAAGCGCGCGAGGGTGCTTGGAGATAGTGAGTGTGCCGAAGACCCGCGACCGGGTGTTGTCTGGAGATACCCCCCTGTTTCCTGCTATTCGAGAGAAATCCACATTTCAGCCTGCTTCTTGAGAACCATCGAGAAAGACACAGAAAAAATGTTTGAATAAAACGTGATGTATTTCCGAAGGTTCGCGGGGATTCTTTCAATTTTTTAAGTGAACATGTACTTTTCGTACGAACCGCACTGAGCATCCCATAAGATTGACGCTTTTTTGAATACAAGATTGTGATTATCAATAAAAAGATTGAATATACATCCAAACCCTGCGTAGAGGCTACAATGCGCGGTGTTTTAATCTCCCGCAAGAAGTCATCTTGGTGCATATGAAAATACTATTGAAAGCTTCATATCTGTTATCAAACAACTTTGTGAATTGTGGAGTAGAGACATCTCTTCCTTGAACCGATGTCTGGTGCAGGTAAGATGGTGACATCTGTTAGCTATCAGCTTGTCTCACTTTTTCTGAAAAACGTTTTGAAACAAATTTGAATACATGTCCTTACCGAAGAGTCTCGAAAATATGTCTTAGCATAATGAAAAGTTTCTGGATCAAGTGACGGACATGGGGCGGCGAATACTCCGTTTTCTCACCCAAGAAATGGCGTTAAAAACAGCTTTTAAACATTGCGGTTTATGTGATTTTAACATTCCTCCATACATTTCAAACGGCCTGAGTGACTGGCTCAGCTACAATTTCACTAGAAGAGTCATTGCCATAAAATTGATCATTAGAAACAAAAGCGGAATGTTTGCGGTGTTACGAAAAAAAAAATCAATTATTATCTGGGATAAGTGTGCTATGAGGCCATTCTCTTGAAGCTTTTCACACAACTATGCTAGAAATAAACGGCAATAATCGACTATTCGGTGGTGCTGTTTTACTACTATCTGTTCCGATAGACATATCTGACATTTCTCACTCCACTTATGTTGATGAGAATAACGTATGTTTGAAACAATCCTTTTTATGGAAAAACATTGAAACACTTCGATTGACTATAAATATTCGATTTACATAATGATTCGATGGAACAAGTATTTTCAAAACCATTATTGAATATTGGAAACACTACAATCAGACAACATCAAAATACGCAATGTATCCAATTGACAGAAAACTTCTGCACTATTGTTCATTCAAAAAATGAAGTCATTGAGTGTATTGCATGTAGTAAGTTAATAATGGCTGATTCTAAGCTGAAATATGATGTATCTCATTATAATATATAATTTTTGTATAAAATCTGAAGTAAAAAATTTGAATGATGAGATCTTTCTTGTCTTCTTGCAATATTCAAACACATATTCTAAAATGCACCATGTCGCCGCACTTACGTGTTTGGTGTATTTCTTTGTTGATTTGAATGCATGAAAATTGAATAGAGTTCAACCTCGTAAAATATTTTTTCTGTTTGCGTCCTCTATCAACCGAAACATCCTGTCGCGGGGGGAGGGGGGTGAGGGGGGCCCCCGCCTCAAGGCCTGCGAGCCCGTTATCATTTTGTCTAGCTTTTTTCTGAAAAATCGTTTCGAATTGAATAAATACCGAAGAGTCTCGTATTGGAGGCAGTTTTGAGAAAATCTTGTTTTTGTTTGTAAATAGCATATATTGCACGCCATATTTCTCGAAATCTACTAAAATTTTCAATAATATGTTCCTATCCTTCGTGAAAGAACTCGCTATCTTATTTTGGGCGGAGGTAACAGAGCTGGGGATGATAATAGCCGTGATGGTTCCACCCAACTTTAAAATTGCCAATATCTTAATTATTTTTGATCCAAACCCTGCTGGAACAATCTGATATAAATGATTTCAGATAGTTCCAATTTTTTTCACTGTTGTGGTACTGCCAACATCACATGTATTTGGTTGTTCTGTCACTCGTCTCTTAGCATATTCAACTGCCTTTCTGCGAATGAATTCGAAACTTGGTTATAGGAATAGTCACCTATCTCTGCTCTCATAATCTATCGCGCATGCAATAATATCTCGTGTATCCCAATCGAAATAACAGACAATACATTTGTTAGAAATGTTTGGCGATGAAATGTTTAGAAATGTCGCCTCGAGTGATTTTTACCGCTGTCATATTTATAGTACACCAAATTATCTCGCAAATTTCTCTTAGATGAAATAAATAATGGGAAATAAATGTAGGAAGGTATTTAAAAAACTCCAGTTATTGCTACTTGATTCATCAATTGAAATATATTATGCGTTGGGTGTTTCATTTTATTTAGACCTATGAAAGCGTACCTTGTGAAAGAAAAACGGAGTATTCGGAAATAATAATTTATTATTATGTACGCTAAAAATATTCAATAATAATTCTACAATTTGGCTAAAAATATTCAATTCGTCAACAGATAAATTGTTAAAAACAGATTATAATGAGAGATTAATGAAAAATGAACAAAATGAGAAAGAACAAAAAATGGTAGCTGCACTTTCATATAAATAGGACACTTGGTAAAAATGGGTACATTTGAGAGGTAAAGTTTTCACCGAAGATCAATAAGAGTATTCCTTGTAATTATAAAAGTTGTAGGCGGAATTTCGCACACATGTGTATTATTTGCACACTTTTCGAGATATGGATAAATATTACGTTTTTTGGAAAGCTGTCGCTTCATACGTTGCAAATTAAACATTACTCTTTCAATCTAATAAAGTAAACGTCTAGAAGCACGACGCATTATTCTGCAGCAATACCATCAAGTAAAAGACTCGTTTGCCGAGGTAAATAGTGTCTATTGCATGGGAGGGAATCTTTCTTGTTAGCAAGTATTGACAAGAACGGTCTTGTTACTTTTATTCTTAATTCAATGAAGTATAATAAAGAGAGAGAAAGAGGAGACTTCGACCTTCAAGAAAACGTGAACAGATTTTACTTCTCAGACGTATATAGCACTGCGTTTTATGAATTGTTTGTTGACGCTAAATGAACAAAATAAATAAAGAAATGTTCTCTGAAGGCGAGGGATCTAGTAGAAATAAAAATATAATACAGTAAAATTATTGTTTTGGAGGGCAAATGAGTTTACATTTCAAAATCTTTTGTTTCATTTTTTAAATAAAATATTTCTAGTTTTCTCATTTTACTACAACTATTACTACTTATATAATAATGCTATTAACAATGGCAACAATAATAAAAATATGCATTGAGTAACAATCTCGGGAGAAGAAGAAAATATCTGGGTATCAATGCAGTCAAACCTCAAATGGAATATTCAAATAAATGAATTGATTGTTATAGCGGTCATTGTGCTTAAATCTTTCAAAATCAGTCAGCCTACACGCAGCTCATGACGAGTATTTGGGGAGAAAAAAGCTGCTCTTAATGGAATCTTAGTTGGATAATAATAATAATAATAATAATAATAATAATAATAATAATAATAATAATCAAATCTAGAGTGTAGAAAAATGTATGAATAATAAGCATATACCACCCATGCGATTCCCGCAAGTCTTTCATTGAGTTTGGAATCTTACCATGTCTATTTAATTACAAATCTCAAGAGGGGCTTGGTTCAGGGTTGGGGGATGGATGCAGCGTAGACTAAAGGAAGCAAGTGGTAATGACATCTGTGTGCTTTGCGGTGATAGGGAAGACTGGATTCCCATCCTCTTAATTTGCTGTGCAACCGAATCGTAGAGAAAAAAAAAATGGATGGGAATGGGAAATTACTACTTCCTAAACAGGAACGTAACGCTCGCCCAAAACATTTTAGCTGATAAAAGGTCTAAATTCATGAAAGAATTATGAACATTTTTAGGAAAGGTTCGGACCATTAGGGAAACTGGAATTAGGGAGTGGGAAAACAGCACCGGTTAGCTTGATCGGAGCCTAGACTGGAGAGAAATAAATAAGTCAATAAGCTAACAATATGTAAGTTAATCAATAATTTTATCTTAATTTAGTAAACAGTTAAGAAATAAGTCATAAGTCGTAGTCAATTGGTAAGTAACAGATCGATATAATAAATAAAATAAAACTGGCGTAGTAAAAAGCACATTAGGGGAGTGAAGGGAAGGGGGGGTCGAAAATGTAAGGGTAGAGGCGCTGGTGCGGACGATCTTCTGTGACGCTGTTTGATTTCAGGTTCTGAGGACGGCAAGCACTGGAAGGAGACGGCGGGACGCCCGCGCCAGAAAATAAATAATTAAAATAAACGTCGGATAGATTAGAATGTACTCGGCTTCTGACGGCAGGTTTTTTCCTCTTCAGGGTTTTTTTTTTTCCTTAGCCGTACCTTAATTCGAAAGATTAGAATGCGAAAGGATGTAGGTATTGTAATGGCTTAAAGGCCTTCGGGCAAGTCGCATAGGATCAAGTAAGCTAATTTGTTTGTAATAATTACCTATTAAATAATAATAATTACAAATCTGTAGTGTTTGTAGAAATTGACTTATTGAAGGGCGAGAACGTTAATACAGATACCACACATTTATAATGACAACAAGCATCCGAGGCAGGTGTCAGTTTCAACAGCTCACCGCTAAAAATTTACACACCTGTACCTCATTTTACAACACCAGATTCATCAGTGAAAACATCTCTATTTTTAAGTCTCGTCCTTTTTTTGATTGTACTCATCTCCTTTCAGATACACTATTGAGATTGATTTTGTTGCGTTTAGAAGTAGGCTAATATTGTACATTGGCAATGTTGCTACTGGAAACATGGTGAAACTTAATCAACATAGAAGGTTGTTTCGTTATTTTTCTCAGATTCTTGTGTAATTCCAAATTGTTAATGATCCTTCTTCCTGCATGTTAGTTTAATGTTATTGGAATTTAACATAAAAGTAAACATTTTTTTATAAATTTGATTACATTATTAACACTACACTAAATCTTCCCATACATATAAAAGAATGTGCAGAAAGGGTAGGATTACAGATCTCTTTCGAGAAAACTCAAGTCCTATCCCACAAAGGTGACAACATGCGCACAAGGTATGGAACTGTCAAAAGGGTACCACATTTCAAATATCTGGGTGAGTTCATCGAACCAACCGGATCCGAAAGACTTTCACAATAAACCCGCCTCCAGAAAATCAAGAAAGCATTCGGAGTAATCCAAAACCTGTACAGCAAAAAATGCATGTTTAAGAAAAGCAAAATTCGACATTATAATACAATCATCAAACCGACAGCTCTTTACGCTAGCGAAACACTCACGCTCAACATGAAATATGAAATGAAAGAAATCAAAAAAGAAGAAAGAAAAAACATTAGAAAGATACTCGATGCGAGACTCACTCCCGATGGATACAGATTACAGTCTATTGAGACATCTGAAAAGTACTCGAACATAGAAGTCGACATCAGGAAAAGACGACTGAAATTCTTCGAACACATAGACAGACTACCAAATACTCGACTAACTAAAAGAATGCTAAACTATCCTCACTTAAAAGTACAACATCATGGCTGAAAGAAACAAAAAAAGACACGCCGACATAACTGTCACCTCAGACAAAAACACCTTCCGCAACAAAGTGAACAAATGGAAAGTCAAGGCAGAACAATCAACATCAAAACCCTACAGACTGAAATGGTCTGAAGAAAGAAAACTGTCATTCTCCAAGAGAATGAAAGAATATTGGAAAATTAAGAACAACTCCACAAAAACGAGCCAATTTTTCCTTAACGTTTTCCATTATTGGGAAAATACAGTAATAATAATAATAATAATAATAATAATCCATTTTCATACTTATTTTAATAATTATCTTTGTTTATAATTCAATACTAGTATTATCTAAAGATAATTCAATTCGTAAATTTTACATGGAAAATATTCAAAATAAATTTTTATTTCATTAAAAAATTACATTTTAAAAAATCGATTTAAAATTATGCTGCCTGGATGAGATTTCTAGAGACCGACTCCTCTCGCCCGGAGGTGGGGTTCAGATAGACTAGCATTCATTTTTATTTATTTTATGGTTAGACACTTTTATTAGTATTTTTCAATTTTTTATATATTTTATGGTTAGACTCTTTTAGTAGTATTTTTCAATTTTTTATATATTTTATGGTTAGACTCTTTTAGTAGTATTTTTCAATTTTTTATATATTTTATGCTTAGACTCTTTTAGTAGGTGGGAGATTTATGATGAATCACTTTCAACTAGTAGTAGAGGGAGCGTTTGCAAACACGTTGAGACAGGCCTCAACACGTTGAGACAGGTCTAAACACTCGTCACTCGCCTGTCGCCATGGAACAAACTCAGACGAAGAAGCGTATGATGCGTGGAAGAAGCGGTGGTGAACTGGGACAGCCTCCGCGACGCCGCACCATCATTGCCCACAATAGCAGTCTTCAGCGCTCCTACTACACTGCAGCCTATCCGTTGATGTGTGTTGGCCGACGCTGTCACGAGGAAGAATCATCAGATGTCGAAGAAGATAAGGAAAAAAAAAACTTCACACATGATTGGCTGTCACGAGAAAGTGGTATGGGATGGGGTGACCTCCTGTGCTGTGAAGCTGACGACCGTGTGCTATTGCGTCATCCAGAAAGCTTTGAATGCTCCCTCAGCATGCCCCCATCCCCCTGGACAGTGTCCACAACTCATACGGGGCGAAAGGAGTCGGTAAAATGAGATCGCCTCAACCGGAAGAGTTTATTCTCACGGCGCTGAAGCGTTAGCTGTCCTCGACTCGACCACCTCCATCATCGGTCGGCACTTCGACAGCGCTCGCGTTCGTCAATCCATCCAGACGCTGTGTTGTCCATTCGAAAATATGGCTCCGGCCTCCAGTCCACAGTGGCGAAGTTTGACGGCAATCTACGTCAGCACAGGCTCGAGGTTGTACTCGCTTTATCAATCTAGGCTATGTACAGAGGGTTATAAAGCGTAGTATATCAATATGAAAATACAGCTGTATGCAGGATCTAAGAATGATGTGATATTTATACAAATTATGTAAAAACTAATTTTAAGTTCTTCATAGATTAGATAGAACAGTAAATATATACAGTATGTGTTGAAAAATGTTCAAACATGTGTGAACCATAAAAATATCTAAGCATGCAAATATGTTTTGAAATGCCATGAAAGGTCTATGAAACTTCAATGAAAACATGCAAACATAACCTCTCTTTCCAAAGGATATGTAATATAAAATAAATAATGATATTTTCTATGTTTTTAATGTAAACACACCATTTGGAGAAATGTAATAGAAACGATCGTCAAAACAATAAAACTGTTTGTGGAATGTATGTGAGAAAATAATTTTATAATTCTTTTGTTTTCAATAAATCAAAAAACATTCTTTCAATTGTAGTCTTTATTTTTTCCTTGTCACCGCCATTTAGGACTTCCTTTTTTTCTATTATAAAAGTCTTTTCAGCGGGGGAGTGAGCGTCAGCGCTCTCGAGAGAGAGAGAGAGAGACGCGCGGCTGGCTATCTTATATAGAGTGCATTCAAAATGCGCGCCCCGACGTCGCTCACAACTCCATCTCGTTCTCCGGCTCCTAGAGAGCGCGCGTATCTCTATACTCATTAGTCTGCGCAGCGCGCGTCCTCTGCCACCCGCGCCGGGCCCTGCCCGCCGCTATCTTATCAACATCCGGTCCTTGCCGCCAGCGCGCGCCCTCAGCGGCCCCTGGCCGCCGCTATCTTATCTACTTCCGCAGCGCGCGGCGCCCTCCCGACCGCGTGTAATATCTGTACCCCAAAGCAGACAGCTTGACTCGAGATGTCACCGTAGCTCAGAGCCAAAGTGCTGGTCGCCTCCGGAAATGGAATTGAGGCTGGTTCGAATCCGCTTCAGACAGCAGCATTTTTGAAACATATACACACACGCACACGCTTCCACAATTCACCGCCAGAGCGCAGACACATACGCTTCCACAATTCGCCACCAGAGCGCGCGCACACTTCCACCATTCGCCGCCAGAGGTCGCAAGGGGTGGTGACCCCGGTCGGTGGGGGCATTATAATTGGTGGCGCCGTTTGTTGACATCGGGTGGGCGGAGGAGGGGGAGGGGGGGGGGCATTATAATTGGTGGCGCCGGTTGTTTACATCGGGTGGGCGGAGGAGGGGGTGGGGGAGGGGGGGGGGCATTATAATTGGTGGCGCCGGTTGTTTACATCGGAGGGGTGGGTGGGAGGGGGAGGGGGTGGGCGCAAGTGGGGAGGGGGAGGGGGTTGTTGACATTCGGCGGGGCATTATAATGGGTGGCGCCGGTTGTTTACATCGGAAGTGGGCGGGGTGGGGGGGAGGGGGAGGGGCGGGGGGGAGGAGGAGGGGGTGGGCGGAAGTAGATAAGATAAGCTGATAAGAGCTGATAAGATAAGCACTTCCTGCCATTATAATTGGTGGCGCCGGTTGTTTACACCGGATGTGGGGGAGGGAAACAGGAAGTAGATAAGATAAGCTGATAAGATAAGCACTTCCTGTTCCAGAACCCGCATATCCCCCCTACTTGCGTACCCTATGATTCTTTAGGATACATGAGAGAGCAAGTTTCACAGGATATGTACAATAATGATAGGTCACAAAGTTAGGCGGATTCAGTGTAAAATACTTCAACCTACTTGAACTCTCGCTAAACGGACGACCGGAAAGTAATATAACGCGAGGAGGATGAGGGATGAGAGATAATGTAGAAGTGAATGAAAGATTTTAAGAAGGTGAAAATTGGCTAAACCTGAAAAGATATGTTTATTTTGTTTAAACATGGATTGTTTCATTTTTTAAGAATTTGGAAACCACAAAACTGAGAGTAGATTGAACACAATATTGTCCAAGTAATAGTATGATTCAGGAATTAAAAAAAATAAATAAATAAAAAATACTATTCCATCGGTTGTCTAGAGGCAGATATTTATTCAATGCTATAAGCGACTTTCATAATCGATTGTTAACTATCGTAATCCGCCTACACAACTCAGGATTTCTCACATATCAAAGATACGTCAGAGATGTCACCATGACCTAATATGATCTTACAGTTAGATCTATTTGTAAACTGAGTTGTCTGATTATAATGAGTTAACTGACTTTGGAGGAATTCACAAAAATTTCTTAGCTGAATGAAATCAAATTTCTGTGACAATTTGCAAGAAACGACTACATCAACATACTGCACTTGAATTTCCAGTGTATTTTGTGAAGTGTGCTGAATCACGGTGGACGAAAATTGGTCTCCGCTTTTCCTGTAGAATTTAATGCGATGTAATGAAGAATCCAAAGCTCGAAAATTTATTGAGCTGACAATTGAACCATCCTATTAATTGTATCCTATGAAATTATTCTATGAAACAATGTAGAATTCATATGTGGGCATTCGCTTCGCAGCGCGCCCCTGGCGGACGTCGTGACGCAGCTGGTGCGCCGCGCGGCTGCCCTGTCGCAGACAAATGGCGGCGCTGGCCAGCTGGCGGCGTGATGCCGGGGCCGTTGGGGCAGCGGACGCAAATTCGCAGCATCTCCCGTTTCGCTTTGTTAATGGCACGTCTGGTGTATATTGACCATTTTAAAAAGCCGGTGGCAATGGGATGCTCTTGCCACGGATTGACTGTATTCTCTCGTACGTCCGAGTTAAATAAAACTGGTGGGCAAAGCGATGTGGAACGGGAAGGCGTTGCCGCGTTTTTAAGCTGGCTCTCTCGTCATGACATGCCAGTAACATTGACAACGAAACTAACATCACGTGCTACTAACAATTCGTGCTCATGAAATACGTTTTATCGCAGTTAACCTCACTGTAGAATCTTGCAATGCGGCTTAGCTGCGTTATTCGAGCCACGCGACTAAGTTCTTCTATAAAGAGGAGTTGACAATGCTGTGCAAGTGACGAAGCTTGTCATTCGCTGTTGTTTAGGTTGCCCCACTGGCGACGCGAAGACCTGAAGACGAACTGAAAACCGCACACTCTATAGTGTAGTTTGTGTGCGATGGGAGGATAATGTGTAGACTCACCCACCTAGAAGCCTTCAGGAGATTCACGACATGGGGGAACGATTGAAACGAGTGTATTATGATAATATTTCTGGTTATGCAGACTCATATTCCGCTGGCGTGGTGTATGGGGGAAAGCATGCAGATAGAGATAACAATTTTCTTGTAAGCTGATTACATACTTCCAACAACATAAATATTCTGCATTTTAAACGAATTTATCATTAAACGAATGTATCGTAACCTATCGACTCGAGATTTCAGCTACTAATTACCTATTTTTCTCTTTTTAATGGAAATAATTTTTGGGCCTAGATAACATTGTTCGTCTCTCCTTTCCTATGTGACTGTGACTTAATGATTTCTTATTTCTTCATAGCTCATTTTCTATCGTCGGTTATACATATTAATATTGTCATTTACATTTATAATATTTATGTGTACTTCTTTACGCAAAGGCGACCTACGCTTGTGAAAGAACTACTTGTTTGTCGTTTTTTTAGTGAAAAAGTTGCTAAGAACTCTGTTTTTGAAGAATACATTCGATCTATTTCATCTTTGACGATAATATTGCCGTAAAAGTTATGGAGCCAAAAAGTAAATACAAAAAATACAGAAATAAATACAAAGTGAAAATACGAATAGCGAAGTAAGGACAGATAAAAATCGCCCCATTTTGTTTAAATTGCAGAAAGTGTTTAAAGTGTTTTTAAGAAAAAAATTTCTTGCCATGCTTTCCACAACACTATAATCTAAAGATGTCACAAACTGTTCTCCTTGCGAAAGAGTCGTCCCTTAGGGCGCCTTCCCACGGCGGGACCGCGGCGCGCTTCCTTCAAGCAGCAGAGCCCTTCCGACGCAGCCACCGCCGGATGGCTGCACCGCCGCCCGCCGTGGAAGGGGGTGGGATCTGGAGGGGTAAGTTTCGCCGACCCTCCGGCGACGACGAACAAAGGGACCCGAGCAGGTAGAACGCTGCGGCCGCGGCGCAGTGGGAAGGCTCCCATTTAAAGCTGTGTTCTGCTAGCGGTGGCGCGTGGCCCCTCCTCCGCTTCGCGTGGCTGGAGTTCGGCGTCGGCTGCCGCAGCAGCCGCCACCCGCTGCACGTGGGAAGGCCTCCATTCAAACCAATGCTCTGCTACGCTCCGCGCTGCTGCGAAGAGCGCTGCGGCCGCGCCGTGGGAAGGGGCCCTTAGTCGCGTAGCGCTGGCGCCTGCGCGACCGAAGTGGCGAGGGCGGAGCGCCAGGTTAGCTCCGGAGGACACGACGCGTCGCGCTACGCGCCCTTAGGCCCGCTTCACACGGCGCGGCCGCCGCGCGCTTCGTTCAAGGAGCATAGCTCTTCCGACGCAGCCACCGCCGGAGCCACCGCCGGAGTCACGGCCGCACCGCCGCCCGCCGTGGAAGGGGGTGGGGTCTGGAGGGGTAGGTTTCACCGACCCTCCGGCGACGACGAACAAAGGGACCCGAGCAGGTAGAACGCCGCGACCGGCGGCACAGTGAGAAGGCTCCCATTTAAAGCTGTGTTCTGCTAGCGGTGGCGCGCGGCCACTTCTGCGCTTCTGGTGGCCGGAGTTCGGCGTCTGCTGCCGCAGCAGCCGCCACCCGCTGCACGTGGGAAGGCCTCCATTCAAACCAATGCTCTGCTACGCGGCCCGCTGCTGCGTGGCGCGCCACCCGCTTCACGTGGGAAGGGGCCCTTAGGGTGCCTTCCCACGGCACGACCGCGGCGCGCTTCGCAGCAGCGCGGCGCGTAGCAGAGCATTGGTTTGAATGAAGGCCTTCCCACGTGCAGCGGGTGGCGGCTGCTGCGGCACGCCCCACCGCTAGAATAGCAGAACACAGCTTTAAATGGGAGCCTTCCCACTGCGCCACGGCCGCAGCGTTCTACCTGCTCCGGTCCCTTTGTTCGTCGTCGCCGGAGGGTCGGCGAAACCTACCCCTCCAGACCCCACCCCCTTCCACGGCGGGCGGCGGTGCAGCCATCCGGCGGTGGCTGCGTCGGAAGGGCTCTGCTGCGTGAAGGAAGCGCGCCGCGGTCGCGCCGTGGGAAGGCGCTGCCCCGGCCGCCACTGGCGCCTGCGCCTGCGCGTGCGGGCGACGCTTGGGTTGAGGGGGACCGCCAGGGGGGCCATGTAGTATCACACTCGTACGCCCACGTTTTCTTGAGTCCCGAACTCCTACCCGTTCTGTTCACTAACAGCTGAATTGGGAGTAAATGTCAGCGACAACCGTTGTTAACAAAATTCTAATGACTAGAAATGTTCGCTCCCGTATAGTATAAACTATTTTGCATCGCAAAATGAACTACTGGTTTGATATAATCTTATCGTCCGAATACCCCCCTTCCTCTCGTTTATAACGAAATGAGGGCTCAATAAAAAGGGCGCTGGCAATACCATCCATCCTGTGGCACGAAACACGAGGAGTGTCCCAGGCGACATGACAGGTGCACTTGACGCGAAACCCCACATACGCATTGGTGCCGAAACACGTTCCGGTATTGCTTTCTGGGATAAATTAAAGTTGGATTTTTTAAAATTTGTTTCAACTTGCTGATAAACAATATAATCTAAATAATAAAAATCAGACTGCTTTAAAATGGTACATCGATTGTGGATAGAATCGTGATGATAGAATCAGATATTAAAATCAGAATCTAAATCAGAATCAACTAGTGGTCTGCAGCAGCAAACATGCTGCTCAACAAAATCACACAAAATGGTTTTCCAAAACGTAGTCTGCACACTGCCCAAGAACATCAAATAAATACTCTTATAACCCTGCAATAAATTAAATATTTTAATAAAAACCGTCTTCACGGTCTGAATAATAACATAAGGTAGTATATAATCAGTACAATAGTTCTCTTCTTACCAAGAATATCAAAAAAATATTGTTCCATAATGCAACGGATGAATAGCAAATATTTAATAAAACGTCGCCTCTTCCTTGGAAGCTTGCTATTGCATTACGCCATCTGTGTCGTTGTAACTCACTGAATTTGATAATTCAGTCGGTACGCACAGAATGAGATTCGGAAGAATATCACGAAAATCTACATTTTTGAGACAAAATCGAACCTGTTTTATTGTTTTTCAATATCCTCCCGGTTTCTCGGATATCTAACATCATAGACACCTCTCATATGGTTGGGGGCTTCATCATTTTGTTTCAATTTCTGCCGGCATTGGAAATTAATAATATAGATATTTGATTTGAAATTTATTGATACGGCGTTTTGTTGTTATCAAAGTAAACAACACGCGCGTTTTTAATGATATTGTCACGCAACCAGCCGCGTGTGGATGTGGGCTGTCGTTCTTGCGGTCGATAAACCAAAATTAGACGTCCAGATTTGGAAGGCGTGCGAGTGCGCCTCTGCGTTGTGCGGGCACTAGCTAAAAGAAAAAGAGGCGAAGCGATTTCTAATTGTTGCCCTCAACAGTCACAAATCGAACGCTAACACTTGAGAAATTGACGCTCGGTTACGGATTGCCAGTTGATTTATTGTAAGATCTTTCTAGACGTTATTAAAATGTGATACACGTGTATTTTTTCTTTGTCTCTGCAGAGACTGCGGCGATAGTGTAACGGTTAGCGTACCGGACTGTTGTACCCAAGTTCACGGGTTCAAATCCGATCGAAGCCGTGGATTTTTAAATTTTTAAATCCTTCGTACGCCTTCCGCCGGGGGAGGGGAAGTAAAGCCGGCTGTCCCATGTTAGTAGATTTACTTGAATGTAAAAGATCCTCAAGCCTAAATGACGCCTCTGAGCTAAATTCAACTCGCCTGTTTCTCGCCCAAGAAATACCTCCTTTCTCTGCTAGTTGATGAAAGGAGCGTAGCGAAATTTGCGTGGCCAGACGGAAGAGCGGGCCTGAGCGGGCCGAGTCTCGCCACGTAAAATAAGGCAAATTCGATTCAATTCAATTCAGAGAGGTTCAGTAAAAGGGAAGACCTCTAATGTATATTAGTAAAACTAATTTCATGTTCCGCGCTATAAATATGAAATAGATGCTGATACAATTTAATTATAATACAATGGGAAGATTATGGAGGGAAATTATGAAGTTCCACAGTAGTTCTGCAGAAACCACCGAGTTGGTCCAATTTAAATATAATGCTAAGTTATCACTTTGAGTAACATTATAAATCCCACAGAACTGAGATAATCTAATTTCCTTCTTTAGTTTTCCATTCCTTCATGAGATTTTTCTCTTCGCGTCGAACATAATATGTGAGCTATTGTAAATGAACGAAATTGATTCCACAAAAACGATTACTTAGTTCTTAACGTCCGTGGCGCCGCGACGGTGTCACTGTAACTCTTGTATCTCCATTATTCAAAAAGTCGAAAGTTCAGGAACTTTTCTGGTTCTTACTGGTTAACTCGCCGTTGTCTTACTCTTGAAATTCGCTCCTAAATTTGGAAGAACTTGATAAAAAGGTATGAGTGGATAGGAGGTTAAATTGTAAAACCCTCAAGACTAAAAGTGGGCAATTGGTTGTTGTAAACGATTAAGAGTATAAAAGAGCAAGTCAGGAAAAGACATCGTAGGCGATTCTTACAACTGTGTTCGAACGCGTTCTAACTTTTCTTGAATTCCTCCTCCGAATCCATGGTTGAAATCCACCACACTTTGTTCAATTTGAAGCAGGTAGCAACAGGTTTTTCGCATGATCTTGTTACTCCCGCCTTTCATTCTCTAAAAATTGTGTTCTTACTCTTATTCAGCCCCACACACACTCATTTTCAACTTCGATGATGTCATGCAAGCGGTTGCTGTGTGGTTAGCGGCCCCTGCGCACGCCCTCCCGTTCATACTCCCTTTCGACAAACACCGGCATCTATAAAGTAAACTACTGTCCAATCGGCGGAAGGCTATTTCGCAGGCAGGAATAGAATCCATGGCCGGTGGACCGAGAATGCTCTTTAGGCACTCCAAGCTTCTTTATTGAGGGCATAGTCAGCCTGCAGCGTGCCTGGTGCACCGTGTTCGGTGACCGGCGTCTCCGCCCTGCACTGTGCGGCTCCACCGCCACGCCCCCTCGCCCTTGGCACCGCCCACCCGCCCGCCCGCCCGCCCGTCCGTCCGCCCGTCCGTCCGTCCGTCCGTCCGTCCGTCCGTCCGTCCGCCCGCCCGTCCGTCCGTCCGTCCGTCCGTCCGTCCGTCCGCCCGCCCCCCCCTCCCGCCCGCCCGCCCGCCCGCCCGCCCGCCCGCCCGCCCGCCCGCCCGCCCGCCCACCCACCCACCCACCCACCCACCCACCCACCCACCCACCCGCCTGCCCGCCCGCCCGCCCGCCCGCCCGCCCGCCCGCACGGGCGGCGTGCGTTTGGAAGGCCAAACGCCTCTAGAAATTAAATAGAACCTAAAACGAAAAGTGTTTCTTTGCGAGTTTGTTTGGAATTTGGTGGATTTGACGAGTTTGGGAGTTGGTGTATTTGGGAGTTTCTATTTATTTATTGTTGTTTAAGGTCGCTTTAACATCTGAGTCATTAGTGACCAGTATTGCATTGAACGGTAACTGTGAAGATACTGTCATATGGTGATGATAGGGGGTGAGAGGACGAACACAAATACAACCATGCCCGAGCCACGACTCGAACCTGGGATCCTTCGGTCCGAGATTCCTAACACACTCCTGCTTTAACGATCTTGGCCATCCAGACCTGCTGCTTCAATTATATTTTTTAAACATATTTAGTGGGTAATTTAGTCACAGTTTTTCCTTGATTACGTTTCCCGACAGGATTAATGTGTTACAGCGTCATAAGTGTTTTGTCACGGCAATATTCTCCAAGCATCACAGCAGATGCAGTCACAACCCGATTTCTAGCATTTTGACTTAATATGGAAATATTGAAGTGAAATGTCCGAAACGCCTCCCACGTACATATCATTCTTCTATTGCGTTTTTATTTTCTTCTTCAAAAATCGATGTTTCTATTTCTCAGATACGTCTTGGAACATTGCAAATTCTCTTTATTTAAAAATATAAGTATGAAATACATACGCAGACGCACCATTAACTTAACCATTACCTATGCTAATTTCTTATATTATTTGTCGTGAATAAAGACCTACATAAATCCCTTTATAAAAATAACTACTTATTGGATATAATACACTTCGGTCGGGTAAATGATTCTAAAAATTAAACTAGATTAACTACTAGATTAGAATGCATACTTATTAATTATTTTTTAATGATTTAGTGTGATTTCTACGAATCTTTCAATGAAATTATTTCAGAAACTTTATAGTTTTATTTCTACATATACCAGTCAAGTGTTAACTGAAATCGTTTATTGTAGGAAGCAAATGCATTATTACTGGAAAATTGAAACATTCCAAGTTGAGTGAAACTGTTTAGTCATTATGTTATTGGCACTATGATGACTATCGAATGTCCATCCAATTCACCGGAATCGCCCTTCATCGCCTTGCTTAGTTCACAGCCTCTTCAAAAACTTCTCGCGATTTTCCGACGCGGAGCCGTAAAGAAAGGGATAAAGAAAGCCAGGGCAACGCCTGTAACGTGATGTTGCCGTTGCAAAGGGCGCGAGAAAGTTCTTTTTGCTCGAGAACGTCGGGGTGCATGACGGCGAGCACGCATTACGGCCGACCCGCGCCGTGAAATGTACTTTCAACGAGGAGGTACCCTGCGAGAATCGTGAGCACAAGTTGCATGGTGGACACTGTTGCCAAACATTCTGTACAAAGTCACGGTATGCTAGTCACGTTACATCAAATGCAGATTTAGAAGTCCAGGAGAGTTTTGATATTTTCAATTTTTACGGTTTAGATTTTTCTATTTTTAAACAGGCTTAGATTTTTACAAATCTGTTGCAAAGAATTTACACATTTCTAACAAGTTCTTTACTAGGAAACTCTTCTTTCATAAATCCCTCTTTTCACAACCATCTTCCTGAAATTCTTTCTTATACGCAATTTGGGAAATTATATTAATTTCACGTTGAAAGATCTCACTAACACTTTGAAAATTATAGTGTTCACACACAACAAACCAAATTCAATATTACAGACATTTATTTAGATGAAATTAAACTTCATATTTTAAATGTATATGTGCAAGTTATTTTGTAATCGCTTTTACGGTTATATCTCGATCGCGCACGGATAATACATATTACACTATCGATTAATGTATGTAGTGAGAGTATTTCAATGACGAAATTGTCACACAATATTTGTTAATGTTAGTGGCGCATGCATTAAAGCGCAAACGCCCTTAACATCCATAAAACCATGCCTTAAATGGGTTTCGAAAGCCTCTCTTCGAGAAGAGGATGATTCGGCATGCCCGCCTTAAATTCGGCTCTCAGGGTGTGCATTTATTGTTTGTTTACTTCACAAATTGCGCACAACATCTGAGCGACTGCCCTTGCTTTTGGCTACTTCGCTTCCCCCATCCGCCGTCCGCACACCGTGGTCAAAACGTGAATTGCCCTCCCCAAGTGGACACGCGATACACTATTGCTACTAGCGTAGAAAAAGAGAGATGTCGCCAACACAAGCTGAAGAAGGAGGGAGACTTCGAAAATAATCTGAGTCGTGCACATTTATTGCCTCCAGGAGAGTACGATTTGATTTAATTTATTTCCCTGAAATCACTAAAATCGAGTGTGACTTATGAGAGAGAAGTATAATCTGTGCACGATTTGTTAAACTCCACGATCCCTTCCTGAAACTGGGGGGGGGGGGGTACAGGTATAGTGTTCAGCTGGTTTGATGTTTTCTTATAAACACATTTTCATTTATGCTGAATATAAAATGTATTTTTATTTGTTGACATTTTTAATATTTATGACGTTAACAATTGATATGCTGAATGACTTTCGCTTGTATTGAAAATTAGTAAACGTTGTTATCTTTGAATGTATATCATTAGTAAACTCGCTGTAAACTGTTTTAATTTTTTTATTGTTATTAAAATTTCTAAAATTGAGACTGTAAGAACGAATAAGCTATGCACGGCATTTAATGCCATGGTGCGGGGTGGGGGGTCTGAACCTCGTCTCCTTGAGTGCGCCACTGGGCATATTTGTATTGAAGTTAGTTTTAGTTCTGAAGTAGTGTTGAATTCACGAGCGTCTCCGTGTGCGGAGGGGCTGCGACGCCAGGGAGCAGCGCGCGGGTGGGCGTGTGGGTTGAAGTGCGACGCCCTCGGCGACGGCAATTTTTAAATTGAGATGCAAAAAATGTAATTTGAATCAAAATATTTGGTTTGAACAAAGCGAAATAGTAGTCAGAAGTAGAATTAAAACACGACATGATCTTCTATAAAATTAATAATAAAGTAATAACTACGAACATTAATAGTAAAGGCAAACGACAAAACCCCTGAAAAATACAAAATCCGCAGTAATATGCATTTTCTTATATCGAAAGTATTCATTTGGTTTGATTCAGGTCTCTTGGAATCGATTCCATCAAGAATCGGAAGCAAAGGAATCGAAATATGCATGTGATTTGATTCAAGTCTTTTGGAATCGATTCCATTAAGAATCGAATACCGATTCCACAGGAATCGAAAGAAAACAATCGATTCCGGAATCGAATCGGTGGAATCGGAACTTCCCTACCCGTGGCTGGAGGAGCGATCCGTACCCTTGGCGGGGGGGGGGTCGCTCAGGCCGAGTCGGGCGGGAGCGCGGAGGCCAGCTCCTTCGTCGAGCCAGCCCCCCTCCCGCTTCTTTATCACACCCCTTCCGCCGCGCCGCTGTAGCACTCCCGTCGCCATATCGCGCCAGGCGTCGTCCGTCGCGTCGCCCGAGCAGCCCCAAGGAATCGCATATCGGCCCCGACCCCGCCATCGCTTTCCGTCGCCACCCTCGCTGCTGATATTTCTCTGCCGCTTTTTCTCTCCGTTATTGCCGTTTTCGTTTGTTTCTTTTATGTTATTTTCTCTTCATTGCGATTTTATTTTCGGCTTGACAGACAAGTGCCTCTGTACTATTATATTCTTACATTCTGCCGTCATTCAAAGTCCTTCGATGTCGACGCTTTTATCTCAACGATCACTGTGCCATCTCCACGGAAGGGACAGTTTCCATTGTTTTCTTAAGCCACTATTACAGTCTTCTGAATGTCTGTATATATTGGACACACCCTGCCTTGCTGTTTTCTTGTCCCTCCATCCTTGCAAGAGTGAATCCAGACATGTAGCATTTGTAGCAACTGCCGTAACCTTTTCGCAGAATATTTAAGGAAGTTGAACTTCTTTCACGTCCAATCTTTCATCAACTACCTTCAATCTTTTGAAAGAAGGCTTTTATTTGAAAATACATACATGGGCTATTTCCCTATCCACCCCACTCCAGTGCATCCACTCTTGTTTCTTTGACATTTTGGATGTTGTCTATGGACCGTTGTTATGGAGAAGTTAAGCTTGTGTTATAAAGGACCAAGTTACACTTCTGAAAATAATTGAACATTTGTTTACTTCAGTGAAGTAATCCTTCCATCGCGACAGCTGTTGCTTCTCAGAAAAATGTTTATGTTCGTTGATGTCTCCCGTGTAGAGGTCATTAGTGGTCAGGAAGCACGTGGTGAACGTACAGACCTCACATTCACGACACGTTTTAAAATAGAACGGATAATATTTAGCACGCAAATGATGTTAAATATTTCGTGAAAAGCGAATTTTGAAAGAAGCACGAGTAGCCTAGCATGTCATATTTCTATTTTTTCTCGTGACGCACTATATTTTCATAGGAAGATGAAATCGTATGAAGAAGCGTCAGAGCTATACACAATGTATCCAATTGCAAACAAGGGAAAGAAGGAAGGAGAGCCATTAGACGTCAATCATTGACGAACAGATCTACAGTTACGTTGTCGGCAATAGTCATCACTTTGCTTCTATCTCGGCCTAACTTCTCTCTACGACGGTGTTGAACCGCCTGTCTCTTCGCCCTCGCCATTACCGACCGTGTATCTGCCCTGGGCCTCTACTTTCTCCGCCGCTTGCGAGCGCGCGTAGCCGCTGCCAGGAATAGCTGCTCGGGCATTCCGAGGCGCGCGACGGCTGTCAGAAGCGCGCGCCCTTTGTGCCCCGCGTGGAGATTCCGTGCGGGAGGTGCGTTTGGTTGACGAAAGGGGTTGATTGTCAGGCGTCGTAGTTTAAAACCAGCCCCTTGAAATCGGTAGGTTCTTCACTAGACTGCGGAATTAATGAAACTTTTATCGTTCGAAATTACGAATATAATCAATGAACTCCATTATGATTCCATAATATAAGATACCTTTTTATGATAGTTTTGTGAATGTATATAAAGTAAATAAATATACAAATTTCACGTATTTGATTTGTCACATGTACATAGATCTAGTATAAATATCGGTACTTACTCTATTACATCCATACAATCATGTATTAACATTTTGAGATTAATTTACTTTCTTTGATTTTTCGGTTAAACTTTTCTCAGCAGTTTTTGTTTCTGAGTGCTCTTCAATTTTATTGCTCGTCTACAGGGAGCCTAACTTTCTTATCCCATTGTTTCTTTTCATTCTCTTTTTTCTTTATCTCTTTTCCTCCATGTCCTTCGTTGCAGCCACGTAGTTACTTCGTTTTCCTCGTGATGCGCTTTCTTGTCCCTTTGTCCTTTCTAATATTTCTCCTTGGTGTCATATTCCTTTTCCATACCTAACCTTCGTTCCCACTTCTACGGTACATTGCCTCATAATGCTTCTTCGTTGATGGCTAAGAATCCTTAAAGCCATTAGTGTGTTTCACAATTTATTGAACGGCACTTGTCACTAAGTCATTCAGGAGATCCTACCTTAAGTGCCACCTCTGGCCTGATAAGACCCTGAGATGTGTTGCCTCCTCCACCATGCTACCCAGTGGTTTACACAGAAACTTTCAACTGAGATGTGCTGAGAAATTTTACAGGTGTTCTAAATGTTTATATTTTAATATACGGGGTATGCAGTTCCATTTTCGAAAGGCGTCACTCAAATAATACTTTTGAAAATATTAACTTTTTTAACCCCCTTTTCTCCCTACCTTTGTAACAACCCCTGACACTTAGTGACCCCTCCCCGATATCAAAGTTCGGTTTCGTACCATTCAATAACGTACGTACTCTATTATTGTTATTATGATGCCACAATGTAAATTGATGTATTTTTCAGTGTGCCACGTTATGAAATAGCCTCCTATGATGTTATTAGATTTCGAATTTACAAAGCGTCACATTGAATGGTCTATCACGAAGACTTAGAAGTTCAATGAAGTCTTGTTTATGTTTTCAATACTTCTCATTCTGATTCCTAGGTATGCTTATTCGTTTATTATTTACTGATACGTTATTGCTTATATTATTGCCTTCAATACAGAGCACGATATGCACAACTTAGCTGAATCGAGAGAATCATATTTAAGAGGGAAATATGAAATCAGTTGAATGACCGAAGGATCGCGGGTTCGAGTCCCGCCTCGGGCATGGTTGTATTTGTGTTCATCATTTCACCCCCTAACATCACCATGTCATATCATCTTCATAGTTATCACACCGTTAAATGCAATAGTGGCCGCTAATGATCTAGATGTTGATGTGACCTTAAATAACAAATAAAAAAAAGTGAGAAACATGTCTGCCACTCACAACATTCAGATATGCTTGATCATCTGGGGCGTCAAAAGGACGACCTGGTGCCTAAAAGTGTGTGCCCTACCTATTTTATGCGTTCTCATTAAGATTATTAAAAAAAATTTTGCATCTGGGCTACATTTTCTGACCACAACCGAACTGACCCATGCCCTAAAAAATTTTGAAATGTGCTTTTAAGAATATGCATTATGCACCTAAAACTTTTAAAATATGCACATTAATATGCAATTAAAAACATTTTTAATTTCTTGATAAAATTAAGAATAAGCACGTTTAGAATGAAAATATATATTTTTGTTTGAACATAATATACCTTACTTCGCAGGAGAAATAATTGAAGTAAATATTCACCTCAGTGAAGTACGTTATACGTCTTTTTTTATTTCTTCTGCCTGGTTTAAAAATTACGTCAAGAAATATCCTACAATTGCACAAATATTTTATCTTTAGGGAAGAAAAACATTTCTTTCTTATCAACGAACGCTCACAAATAAATAGATTCTATGAAAAAATGAAACGTTTTGGAGATGCAAGTCTGTGGTCTCTAATTTAACGAAATATGCAAAATATGCCCACACGAATATGCACCAACAGGAAAAATCGTCCAAATATGCACTAACATTGGATCTACATAGCATCCAATTGTATCCAAATGTCAAGAAATTTTCAAGACCTGCCCTGAAGCAATGGGCAAAAATGTGCAAAATCATATCATATTAACATCCGCTCCCTAGTAATAGCTATATTGGGACGCGCACGGGAGGTCAGCCACCCCTGCGAAGGCAGCGTGACGGCGAGCTTCGGGGCGAGTCAGGGCGCCCCCGAGTGACTGCGTAGAGATTACTAGGGGCGGATTTTAATGAAATGTCATTTGTTTCTTTTCACCTTAGAACAATGCCGTTTAAAACAGAAATTCATTTTATGTTTAGACGAACCGAAATTACCCATTTTTATGCGTCTTTTTTGAATTTTTTGAGTTCGACTAATAAGTCATTTTTTACCTTATGTCATTTGTACTGCATTTTTCGCTTATTTCGACGATTTTAATATCATTTTAATGGAATTTGCTTCGAACGATATTTACGAGGTGCAAATGTTCACCACAGAATTCGTGAGTAGCCTATTCGATTTCTTCGCTCGTATAGTGTAATGTCAGCCGTTGTGAGTACTATGTAATTTAAGGTTCCCCGGAACTTTTCGCGGCACCGTTGTCAGTTCGGCCGATTTCGCAAAAAACGGAAGAGATTTTCTTTTAAAGAACAGACTAAACCAAAAGCAAGCTGAGTTGGCTTGAACAAAAGGAAGAAGCCTCGATTACATCAGTAACATACCCAACAGCTTAACTTGTTCATCTGAAGTTGTTTTAACCATTTTTTACTTAATTTTCTTTGTTTTTAGTTTATTTTTTAAGCATTTTGAGAGCATTTTATTGATCATTTTGGCAATGTAAGTCATCAAAATCCGCTCCCTAGAGATTGCTATAAGAAGGGAGGGCTACGACAGCTACTGTTTGGCCACTGCTGGGAATACAATTGCAAGTTACGTCCATGGACTAATTTTGTCAGTACGTTCGTTTACAGTTAGCTCATTTGTAAATGACTTTTTCACTTTCTCTTGCAATGTCATCGCCTTGCATTTCGTTTCCCGAGCTATCAGGGTGGCCCCTTCTTAGAGTAGCTCCTCTATATTAAGGGTTGGGAGCTCCGAGTAGTCGGTAGTACTTGAGAGGGGCAGCTGGTGCGTACTGAACAGTGCTGTTGTTGGGGAGGCTCTAGGGAGTGCTCGGAAGCTGTGATGGGGTAACACCACAAACTAGATACTACGACTGTACTTTGTACTTAGTGTGTTACGTGTTTGTATCTGGTGAACTCGCGTAAAGTGTGCTAATTATACATTGTTGATGCTATAAACTGAAGTTATTTGTATTTTTTGTGCATCTTATTGTGAATACGTTATTAACAGACCTTTGCAGGGGTGCAACTGTTAAAAACATTCCGTGAGGCTGCACCCCGAAGGAGGTGCCTGGCTGAGACGCTGGCGCCGCCGCCTCTGCGAGCGCCCGCTGCTGCTTCATACTGCATGCGTTCCGGAGCCCGGGCCCGGGCGGGGCGTCCCGCGCAGCCGCGATGCTATCGCCCGCGGAGGGCGGAAACGCCTGCGCGTGGGCGGCGGGCGGATAAGGGCGGCGCGGGCGGCGCGGGCGACGCTGGCGACGCCGAGGGGCGAGACGGCGCTCGCCGCCTGCATTGACAAATAGCCAAACGAAACACTGCGCTCCGGCCCTTTTGTTGCCTCGGCCCCGTTAGACACAGTACACGTTTTCTTCTTTACTTTGGGGTTGTTCCCTGTTGGGGCACCTTTCAATTTAGAGTATGCTATTTTACGTGTACGTTATTCACGATATTCAAAATTGAAAGAAATATTGAAAGCTGCATTGCAAATCCTTGTTATATCAAATACGAAGGAACTGAGAGACGTGCTACGTTTCATAAGAAATTGTACATTTCTACATTTTATTAGAGATTTGTCGCATACGAATAACTCCGCCATAACCTCATGTTCATTGTATAAAAAATACAAAGACGTTTGTCATATCTGATCCACAAAATGGCAGAAATGAGACAGTAAAATAGAATGTTGAAGGTTTAGAATTTCATTTCTATAAAAATAGTATAATCAGTGTTACTGCGCCTCCCTTCCTACTATAGTCTTCAATTTCATTATTTTGAATTATCTGCTGATTTCCACGAACTGTTTTTATACGATTGAAAATGATTATTTAATGCTTGCCCTGAAGGAGTGGGGTATTTGCGCCAAGTAGGGTCAGGTGTGGGTCGCGATTTTCAACCTGCCTGCACACAACGGATGATGGGAAAGCTGGCGAAATACTTCTTTCATTCTATTGAAATTCCATTTGTCGTGATTTCGACCATCAACATCATGCAGATTAGAATTGTTTGGTTAAAGCTTATATTCTAAAATTTTATTTTCGTGTCTAAATTTGTTTAATGTTTCTTTTTTGCAGTTATCCTAGACAGTTCATATGATCACTACTAACAATTTCAAACGAGAAGTTGAACTCTTCAGGAACATTAATTATACCTTGTTTTAGGAAGTGGTGCATCTGGAAGGTTTTCCTCCAGACTGAGGCGACGCCCTCCACCCCAAGGAACGTTCTTACGGTCGCCAATCGCTCGGGGTGATTGGCAAGCCTGCGCCTAGAGCGTTGCAGCAGGCCTCACAAGGGGCATACGGGCTTGCATATCTTGCCCTCAGATGTCCTTACTCTGTAATATGCCACTTGACATTTGTGCTTGCTGGAACTGAAGTTGAAATGTATTTCTTCAGGAAGACGTGTGTTGCTTTCAAGCGGTTTCCCACGTGCGTTGTCGCGGTTCGCTTCCTCTTCGGCTGCTGTTGGCGCCGGCCCGCGTCGCCTCGTCACGGCCCCACAAGGGGCATACGGGCTTGCGTATCTTGCCCTCGGATGTCCTTACTCTGTAATATGCCACTTGACATTTGTGCTTGCTGGAACTGAAGTTGAAATGTATTTCTTCAGGGAGACGTGTGTTGCTTTCAAGCGGTTTCCCACGTGCGTTGTCGCGGTTCGCTTCCTCTTCGGCTGCTGTTGGCGCCGGCCCGCGTCGCCTCGTCACGTGGGGTGCGGTGTGCGTCCGGGCAGTTTCCCATGACCCAGTTACGTGCACGCACCGAAAACGCCGCCGTCGCCGCCTTCGGACTCAGGGACTCGCCGGACATATATGGCTGGCAATTGATCGCGCGTGTTTTGCTCGGGCGCTCCGCGGATTCCCGGAGGCGGCGGCGCGCAGGGTGGGCGGCCGACCGCCGCGGGCAGCGCCCGACCTCCGACCTGAGGCCAACGAGGCGCTGACAGTAGACGCGATGAATGTGTCGCCCCACGAGGCGGAATGCTGTAGGTCCCCGGAGCACGTACTTCCATAGAACATTCGTTAGATTCCTTGCATGAGCTAATTAAGAGGCCGCGAAATGGGTATTTAGATGTACCTACTAACTGTAGCGCATTAATAATAGCCGTTCTAAATGACGTAATATACTGCTGCTACCACCATTTTTCGCCATGGTTTGAGAATTCTAATCCCAAATAAGGCTGGGATGTTTTCACTCTCAGTGTGTGTGACACGAAAGAGAAAGACAAACAGTCACACCTTATTATCATCATCTAAAGAACCATTAATGATTACTTCACATTTGGAGGAATGAATGTGAATCGAGGACCCTGCGAAAAGGCGACAACGGAGTCGTGAGCTCAGGCAACATACAAGAAGCCCCAAATCAGTGTATCATTTATCTGCACTTGGTGGTCACATCACCCTTGCAATACTCCAGAAAGAGCGTGTTTATATTCTTTATTGCCTGCCATAATTTTTTTTAAATACTTAAGATCTTAACTAAGAAAGTGTATACGCTATGTTGAATAGTCCTGATACAGAACCGAATGAAAGGTGTATTTTTCCACTAGAGGCTTTGAATTCAGTGTTGCTTTCTAACGGGCGAGCAGTGACTGGTGAGTGAAAGGAAAGAGGGGAAGGGGTGGAGGTTGGGTGGTTGGTGAATGAGATGTGTTCGCTTCTGAGTTAGATGGCGTAGATAACAACGTTGGTGGTGCTTGGCGTTGGGCTCGTCTCGATGATTAAACGCACTTGCACATGCATGCGATGCGCACGGGCTGCGTCGAGCTGTCTGGTGCAACAGGCGTGTGAGGGCGAGCGACAGCGCCCCCGCCGCCCCCTCTGCCCCCGCTGTCCTACGACGCCATCGACCCCCAAGCTATCCCACCCCTCACCCCGCTGTCCCTCTGCTCCATTGCGTCACCATCTCGCTATCCCATCGGCCCGCCACTCCTCCGTCATTCCACTGCACCTCCTTTATTTGCTTCGTTGCTTTACCTCCGTGAAGGAGTCTCACCTCTTCATAAAGGTGGATCCTCCACTACCCTAGTGTTCTGTGCTTGTCTCCATTGCCTCCGACGTGGCATGCACTGGCTGCCGCCATCGCCACCCCCACCCCCACCACCGCCGCCGCCACCCCCGCTCCGCTCGCTCGTTGCGATGGTGCAGGGCCTCCCGCAGGCGCCTGGCCCCGCACCGTCCATGCAATGCGCCCTCTCGCTTGAATTGAATTGCATTTACCTTATTTTACGTGGCGAGACTCGGGCCATCCGGCCCGCTCTTCCGTCTGACCACGCAAATTTCGCTACGCTCCTTTCACCAACTAGCGGAGAAAGGAGGCATTTCTTGGGCGAGAAACTGGCGATTTGAATTTTGCTCAGAGGCGTCATTTAGGCTTGAGGATATTTTACATGCAAGTAAATCTACTAATATGGGACAGCCGGCTTTACTTCCCCTCCGAAGGAAGGCGTACGAAGGATTTTTTCTCCCTTAAAAATCCACGGCTTCGATCCCGCGAACTTGGGTACAACAGTCCGGTACTCAAACCGTTACACCATCGCCGCCCTGGTCGCTTACACCAAGACCATTGCGGAAGACTCTAGTAATCGAACCAACACAAGAATTTTAAGAATATTTCACTATTGAAACTGAAATCAAAATTATCCAAATATATTTAGTAATTTACACGTATCAAAAGGATTACCTTCAGTAATTTGCTATTGTAAATAATTGTTAAATTGAAAAGAAATTACTTTTATCCACATGAATGGAAAATATTTCTTTAATACCTTGAAAGACATAATAAGTTGAACAATGAGTAATAAAAAATAATGTATCTATATATTTAGTGAAGTGGAACAAATGAGAATTCAAGACCACCCTGCAGTGAAGCTGATTATGATAAACCTTCTACGTGTTTGGCTTTGTTTGATTCCTTCCGTGTGCACTTTCCCTGCTTTGTGCACTGTGACATGCGTCCACAATACGCAGGTAGGAAGCAGGAGCTAAGTCTGTTCGTTCTCCGCGCCGGAACGACATAAGCTACTGCCTCGGCAGGTTCCTCCAACCCCGCTTCTTTCGTTTGAACATGCTAACCCCATCTATAATGCAGAGCTTCTATCTTATGCATTCCCCTCGTCTTTTCTCGTCTCCCCTTCTACCTGTCTCAGTTGCAGTGTCCTTCCATCTGATCAACTATCGATTCACTTCCTTCGCCTTTGAGAATGACAGCGAGAACGTGAACGGCGCCGATGCCGTTAGAAGAGGCTGAATCCAGGAATACATTTTCCCTTATTATTACTTTCTATCGGATCTGATGAACCCGTTTGCAAATAAAATATCAAAGGTGGTTGTTTTTTTTATTTTGGGAAAGTTTTTACTTGTAGTGAGGTCAAATTGAACGAAACAAACAGTGAAAGTATATTGGAAAAATTGCGCGTGCATTTAGATAATTTATTTTAACTAATATCTCAATCAGGCAATTGAGGTCCCTTATACCTCGTAGTTTGGGTGATGTGAAAGAGATTACCACAGAGTGAAGGACGGAAAGAAGGCGAAATTAAATTTGTATTACTAGCTGGATTCTATATTCTAGAATCTTTATTTTGTTTGTTTATCTCTTTTTAAGAATAAATAATGTTGTCGTAAAACATTGAATAGTGAATCCAATTCTCTTTCTCCATGACGATGCACGATCGTTAGTGATGTGAACAAAGCGTCTTCTTCGCACGCGTGCGAGGCGCTTCGTAGTTGCCCTCTCCCTTCTGCTTTCGGCGACCGCTCCATTCGCCCGAGGCTCTCGTTTCGTTTTGATTGGACGGGCGACATCGCGTCCGGCTGCGAGGCTGCGTTAGGCTAATGGCGAAGTTGTAATCGACACGAACGGAAGCGGCCGCGAGGTTGGGCGGCGGCGGCGGCGGCGGCGGCGGCGGCGGCGGCGGCGGCGGCGCTGCAGTCAGCCCATCGGATGTCGCTTAACGTCCGACGTCTCTCCTTCCTTTCGCTCTCCTCCGGAATACGAGTACCGCATCGCTGCCAGAAACATGAAAAAAGACGTTACCACAAGAAAGAAAATTCCGGAGGAAATGGAGTCGAAGTTCACTATCCGTCGCACACTTAGCAGTGGTATTGTTTCAATCCTCGTGCTTAGAATTAACAGTGGAGAAGGTAAAATTAATCCAGTTTTCTGATTGTGAGTTTATGATCGCTAATGATTCTAAAAATGATTATTTTTCACTTGTTTCTGGATACCTTGATTTTTTTAAGTTCACGTTAACGAATTATTTCAGTTAATAAATTATTATTTAACGTTAACAAACTGTTGTGATACAATTAGTGTAATGTTTTATTACGCAATCTTTAGCAATCGATTCATTTGAATACACGTCGAATTGTGTCCCTTTACAGGTATCTCCCCCTCAGCGGGGTACTGGGACAAGCTCTAGGCTCCAGATGTGTGTGGTATTTAAGTGCATAAAAGTGTAAGCATGTGCGTGCAACGCGAGCTGATGGGACTAGGAAGAGGATAGAAAGATCACCCGTGGTTCGTGGCTCGTTTATTAGGGTACTGCTCCTGTAAATCCCCTGGGGTTGATCAGAGAAACCACTGAGGATTGAATTGAAATGATGTCGATTGCTAAAGCTTGCGTATCAAAATCCTTGCGACAACTCTTATGTGCACGATATGTTTGCACAGTGTATAGAAACTAACAAATTACGTATGGTATGTACGGTGAGAATAAAGGTAGCAAAAAAAAGTTCCTGTGTCCCGAGTTGGGAATTTGCTGCCTGTAAATTACTACAGAAGGAGATTTTTTCTTCTTGAGTGATCCAATTTGGCCAAGTGCCAATTTGGCTGTGCAGTTATTTCATCGCACTCGAAGAGAGAAGCAGCGGACAGAAACGGTTCGCGCTACCGCCTCCTCGCGCCCTTCGCGGCTGGGCGACAGCCTGGGCCCGTCATCGAGGGGCGTGGGCAGGCCGTGGCTCGCTGACCGCGCGATGGGCCTCGCCGCGCGGAAGAAGCTTCGCCGCCGCACTGGCGCCGTGACATTGGGGGCAATGTGTTTGTAGATACATACGAGATGTTTTAACATCGGTATTATAAAGCCCATATTTTTTTAACGTCGGTGTTTTGTGCTAGATGTTTTTACGTGTTCGGTGTGTTCCTTGTGCAGGAAGAAGACCCGGAATCACAATTTTGTTGAAGTTAAAATATATAATAATAACTGATTTTATTACTGTAACTTCTTTTGAATTAATTTACGTGCAGCAGATTTCCAACTTGGTCGTCTGAGGCACAGGATGGCACACTGGCAGGAAGGTGTTCGACGGGTGAACATTTGACACAAGATCGTTCCCGACTAACCAGTCGTAGACATCGGCTCAGTGGCACCATTGCCATCATTTCTGCAGCATCGCTTTCTTTACAATCTCTGAAATTTCTTAAATCCTTGAAGCATTCGAACCTGAGAAATATTGATTACTACAAAAATACAATTTTATTTCCGATGCATCGGGAGCGTAGTTCGCATGTAGCCTGATGGTTTAGTGCATAAGACCTTTTCCCGCGGAACCCTGGGTTTGAACCCCAGCCTGGGCAAATTGTTTTGCCGGTTGGATACACTTTAGGAGGTTTAACTAGTATTGTCCAGATGTCTATTGAAGCGTTGTACGCACTCCCGAGCAATGGGCCCTCGATTCTGCGGGAACTGCCCACGTGACGGCCCCTGCATGTTGCGCACTTCCGCACAACTTCCCACGTAGTTGAAGGCTCCTAGCCTACGCTCACTATTCAGTCTTCTTCAAAACACGTTCTGACTCGTTTATTAAAATCGATCTCTCTAAGTTACACATTTCTTCCAACATATGTTTCTGAAACGCCGTCATTGTGCGTGTGTTGTTTTTGTAAAGTCTGCACTTCAATATACACACAAGAAACATCACAGGTCGACACCACATTGCGAGATCTCGCCAATCACAGCCTTGTTACTGCATTTCCGATAGTTCACAAAACGACAAAAAAAATAGGCTTCGAAGTGATGTTACCTGCAAATGATGCATTTTCTAAATGATGCAATGTGCTATCTGCTTATTGCGATTTCATTAGTTTTATTTCGGGAGTGCGTTTATCCTCCTACCCGCACTATCTCAAAAATTTGTAAATTTCAGGGTATAAATGATAGGATAATGAGGGCATAATGGTGTTAATATTGAGGTATGGTGTAGATGTCACTTGTATATCTTTAAATGCGAGATAACAGTGCATTTGTAAAACAAATATTGTGTTCCTTTACGACTCTATTAGAGGACTTCATGGGGCTGCTAAGACGAGGAACAGCGGAAGGGACATCGGTAGCGGAAGCCGCGTCGGCCGCAGTGGACTCGGAAGCTTTGGGAAGAATGTCCTCTAACGGAGAAGTAAAACGAAAACAAAGTTGTGGTGAATGCGACAGACATGTGAGTTAATATATGAAGTCCCATTCGATTACTTATCATCTTCTATATTATTTCAGTTGTAAGACGAGTGTTGCGGCTCTTACACTTAACCAATAGTTATATATGATGTCTCTAAAGAAAGAAAATGTCACGGTGACTTGACAAATTGCGCTTTAGGTTAAAAAAAAATATGAAGGGTTTGTTAAAAAAGGCATCTATATATTCATGAGAAATGCACCCCGCAACACTCGGGCAGCAGTGTGAAGTCTATTGTTATATAACTCCAAAACGAAGCTTTGTAGAGCCTTAATACCTGGAATTTTGAGGCCGAACTCCTCAAAGAAACGTTTCCCACTTCGTAATGGACATTCTATTACGTGTTTGCTGGGTCAGCGCTTCTCGATACTTTATTGAATTGCAATTTCAAACATTGCAAAGAGTAGGGTTATACTTGTCTGAGCCTATATTTTCGCAGGGGAAACTTTGGTCTGCATCTACTCAAAATGTTTAAATTTTTTCAGTAAAATTGTATGGTAGCGGTATTTATTTATATTTAAATATTATGGTAGTAATAACATGTGAAACTCGTGCAACTGTTATCTACTGAATTATGTGGATCAGCGTGAATCTATGAATTATGAAATTATAAACTTACATTTGTTTCTTCAAACATGATTTGCATTAACCTAATACGTTCGTCTTACTTCCTAGCAAAGAATCAGAGCGAATACCGGACGCGTCTCCAAATATGTTTATCAAAGGATATAGCGGTTTGAGAAATTCGTGTCTGAAGAGATGTAATCAGCGGAAGCGGTAAAGGCATTGCCTTAAAAACGGCAGAGGTAATGCGCTGCAGAGAGTTTGCAACAATACGATAGTGGATACTACTTAAATAATTGCTTACTGCAGGTCTTCCCAAAACAACGGGCCCGGGCTACTGCCCGGGCGCCCCCGCCGCGGCGCGCGGCGAGCCGCGAGCTCACGGGTTGCGCCTGGGGCACGCGCAGTACTGGAAGGTCAGTTCTGGAAAAACTAGGTTCTGGAAGGCGGTGCGGCGAGCCACCCGCACACGGAGGAGGGGACGAAGTGCCCTCGGCGATTCTTCAGTTGGACGTACCACGATTGCATTCCGCAGTCAAAAATTTCCTAAACATTTTTCTATCTTCCCAAACTGCACCCCGTACGGTTTTCCTCCTGAGTAGACGGAAGAGCTCGCTAGGTGTCACTGCTTGGAAGATCGCCCTTATGCCTTCATAATTGAAGAACATGATAGAGAACGTACAAATTCTCATTTTAACGTCGTTTATTTTGTGTAACTCTAGTACTGTAATGTAAGCTTGTTAGTTTAAAATTAAACTGTCTCAAATGTTTTTAATTTCTTCGTGTCACATAGGCTGCTTCAAGGCGGGAAGAGGGAGTCGTGGTCTTCCCTTAAAATACGCTGAATCTGAATAACTGAATTTTGTTAGATTACATACACAGTTCCGAAGATTCTGCTACCTCCACCTGCGTTTGAGATTTAGTCTCGACTGGTGCGAAAGCGTCTCTCTGAATGGAAATTTAACGAAATTGCTTCCTACTTCCCCGTCCGAAAACAGGCCGCCCACAATGCAATTGGGCTCTGCCTTCTCTGGCTGCAAAAGTGAAAGGGAATTATCTGGAAAGCGGGTGTGAGAGAAATCTGACCATGAGATGCAATCTGTCGATCTCCCCTCCTTTAGCATTTCCGAGCCTTGATGTTCTGAATCCAGACCGCTGGGTAGGCCTAGTGTAAGGTGTCGAATTATGAATTGCAAAAAAGCTAATTAGATGTTGGACGCGATAAATTCTGTGGCGTAGCTTCAGGCGGAAATGGCGGAAATGTGTTGGCGACTACACTGCATCTTAGAATAACCTAAAATTCGCAACCGAGATTGCCACTGCCTTGCTTTCCATTGGATCGTTTTCCTTGATTGGCTCTTTTACTGCCAGGTAATGCATGAGAAGTCTCACCAAGCGTTTGTTAGGCATCTGTCAAATTCAAATATTAAATATTAGGCACCACTTACATTCTAATAAGTATTTGTGATGGTCCCTTCACCGTTCATCATAATCCTATCACTTCATTAAAGAAGAATTAATAATTCCCTGCGTATGCAGGAGGCCCTTGCGCTTAGTGGGATGTGCAGATGGCTAATAACAAAATTGTTGGCATAATTCCAAGTGAATCACGCTATAAATAATATTATCCGATAACAAGCCAGTGTTTATCTTAACTTGCTTACACACACAATAAGAGGAATAATGAAACTAACATAGAGGGACGCCATATTTAGTGCTGTGTAACATTGCCAGTGGCGCGCCGCAGCTGGCGTCCTCCATGGAAAGCCCAGGCAAATACCAGAGAAATCTCACGTTTAGGAATTTTTATCTCGTATATGCCATTGTTACTTCACTTTTTTGTGTCTCCAAACTGACGGCAAAGATACTATATACTTTCGTTTTAGGGCTGGCGGAATGTTCTTCGGAAATTTACACTCGGCAACTTAATTTTCTGCCGTATACGTAATTTATACAGATTCTCAGAAATATTCTTGAATGAGAATCAAAATGATAATCATAAAGCTAAGGTTATTTTAAAATTTATCCCAATGAAACAAGCATGAAGCTCATAGTTACTTTAAGATTTACATGTCGACGGAAACAACTAGTATGTCAACAAACAACATCGCCTCAAGTTGTTATATTTTAATAGAAAAGATTGACGGTTTTCGAAGATAGAACCTCTTTTATTTAATTTCAAGATTATCATTCAAAACGTCTCTACTAATGTGTTACATTTCATTTACATTCTTGATTGCTACATAATCTCATTCATTATCTGCAATCGGAAGGAATCTATTATCCTAGAAAATATGCTCTAAGTGCCGATTCTAGCTTAGGTCTTCATTGTTTCAGGTCTTCATGGGTTAACAATTTACGAGTTCTTTCTGCTTTCTGCTCAGGAATGCGCACTTACTACTTTCTAAAGGGTGAACAATAGCTGCTAGAGGTAACGTACTGTACATTTTCTCGCGAATCTCCTCAGACGTTTTCTCACATTACAACAATAAAATGTCATACGCAGACACTCTTCGTATGAGGGTTTGCGTGATAACCAAAGGATAGATCGGAAATAACGAAGTATTTAAGTTTATGATATGATCACAATTATCTTTATTTTCATAATTGCAGTGCATATTATTTCTAGTCCAAACGGATTTATATCATATCTTTGTGTAAAAGTTGTTTTCATGTAATTTTCATACTTTAAATTGTATCATGTTACATACATTTGTTTTTATTGTACGCTGTACTCTACCATTTTGTGTGCTGTTTATTATAATAATATTAATAATAATTTAATTGATAAAAAATGTTCGTGTGTACAATAGCTTTGCGTCGGATTACCGTACACGTCTTCGAGAATTTCGTTCTCCCTCGTCATCAGGCTGCCTTGTTTCGATTTTGATATTGGTACACTACATGATCAAAAGTGACCGGACACGTGGCTGAAAATGACTTACCAGTTCGTGGCACCATCCATCGGTAATGCTGGATTTCCATAGGGTTGGCCCACCCTTAGTCTTGATGACAGCTTCTACTCTCGCAGGCATACTTTTAATCAGGTGCTGGAAGGTATCGATGTAGGTCGGTGAGGTCTGGCACGAAGTCGGCGTTCCAAAACATCCTGAAGGAGTTCGATAGGATTCAAGTCAGGACTCTGTGCAGGCCAGTCCATTACAGGGATGTTATTGTCGTGTAACCACTCCGATACAGGACGTGCAGTATGAACAGGTTCGTGCAGTATGAACTCGATCGTGTTGAAAGATGCAATCTCCATCCCCGAATGGATCTTCAACAGTGGGACGCAAGGTATTTGAAACATCAACATAGCCCTGTGCTGTGCTAGTGCCAGACTAAACAACAAGAGGTGCAAGCCCCCTCTTTGAAAAACACGATCACACCATAACACCATTTTGAACGTGTCCGGATATATTTGATCACATAGTGTATGTACCTCTATTCTTGTACCTGATGCGCTCTCCTGTATGCCTTGTGTCCGCGACTACTGCAGCGAATAGCTGCTGTTTTTGAAGTTACCATTATCACCTCTCTCGTCAAGTTAGTCGTCCTCATCTCAAGATCTTTCACTATTGCCACCGCTATTAACCATACCGTCTCACCAATGGTCTGTATCAGTACTAAGCCTTGAATACTTTCGATCTCATGACTCGCTCTCACTGAACGTCTACATTGCGGAAGTATTTACTCTTTTCAACGGTGTCAAAAACGAGTATGTTTCTTATTTAATGTTAACAAGAAGCCTTTTACATTTTCAGCCATTGCCATTGTCGCCACTCCACCCCGAACAAATAGCAGCTCTTCTGATTCACCTCGCAGCTCTCACTTTTCGATCCCCTATCGCAAGGGAGTCAAAAATATTTACTCTCCATCTGCGTCATCACATACAACCGCTTTGCTCGCGCGGCGGATGAAACGGCTCCGCTGGGCCACGCAGCACGCAGCCCCCTCGCGCTGGCGCCACCCGTGCTATCGCCGCTGATTCAGCCTGGGAGACGGCAGACGGAGCTCAAAGGGCGTTTGCAGCGAACGAATAAATAAGAAATTGGAAACAAAAATAAATAATTACGTCTCCCCTCTACAACAATTCGCTAAGCAAATATTACGGGTTTGTACGGTTTGTATTACACCATTGACCACTAGTTCTGAGAATTTAGAACTGGCAGTAAAACAATGCTTTCATGAAAAGAGATTGCTGTCACATATTTTATAATTCCCTACAGCACATTGTCAAGGAAGCGTAGAATAGGATTCAGAAAATGTATCTAGGGGAATTAATTTGGGAATCTACTTTTAAATCAACGAGCAGTTCTTAAAAGGGAAATTACTCTATTTTTTATGAACAACTTAGTTATGTTCCTGTTCCGCGTTCGTAAAAGAGAATAATATAAAACAGATGAAACTGTGTGCGTAATTCTGATTGGAAATAATTAAGTGACGTTTTAATATTTCTCACCCTGCAAATAAAAAATCACTATAAACAAAAAGGTTGCAAAATATAATGAAAAGTACAATAGTTGTACAATGATTGAATGGGTTTGTATTATTACCTTCATAGTTCTTTTATATATTTGTATATATTATCTGATGTCATTCGTATTTAACAAATCTAAAATGACAAACAACTTTTGTCGAAACGTCGTGTTTAAAGGAAATTATTTTTTTAACAAATGAATATGTTATTAGTACGTAATCCATGTAAATAAACTGCCTTTAATCGAGTTAGACTATTTCTTCAATATGAATACCTCCGTGAGTGTTTGCTTCACGCATCCATCTTTCCAAGAAATGAAAAGGAAAGAAAAGAAAAGCGTTTTGGCCGCGTGGGTGTGGGTTGGGCGCACTGTGCACACGTCGCGCGTTGACGCTGGCCCAAGTCGCGATTCCACTCGCAGGAGGCATCCGCCGCCGAAACCCGAAGCGGCCTTTGGCACGCGCGCCCCAGCCGTCGTTGGCATTGTTCGCATCGCTGGTGGAACAGAACGTTGACCGGATCACTTCACAGCCATCGAACTGCCTGGATTTTTGAAACGAACCAATAAAGGGACCGGCAGAGGTCTTCAACTAAAAAAAAGTGTTAAAATCGTTCATAATTTGAATAATTAGAGTAAACTAATTATTAGGGAAGTCAGTACATTAGTCTTAAAAGTTAATGTATAATATGGGTGAAACATTGATGCAATATTTTTTTTGTTTCAATTGTTAAGACGTATCGACGCTTTTTAAACAACCGAATTTAAACGATTGAATTGAAATTGAAATTGACGTTGTAATTATCGACGCTCTCTCCACTGTATGATTTTGTTTAACACTCCTGCTCCCAATTTGGCCATCTCACACAGCAGACATACTTTTTGAGAGTGGAAAAGTGATCCGGACTTCCCTTAATAGAACTTCAAAGATACATTGATCTCTCCGTACCTACTAAGGACTCGTATTTATTGTATCCTGCTAGAAAAGAGGATCATATACTTCATTCACGATATTGATGAGGAAACGCAAAAACATTCGTTTGAAAATTTCATTTTATAAATCTCAGTGGTTGAAATTTAAAAAAAGAAAAGAAAAAAAGAAGAAACAACTTCCCTTTCATCTACAGTTACAAACGGGCGGATTTTAATGAGATGTAATCGTTTTTTATTTTCACTTTAGAACTATTCCGTTTAGTACAGAAATTCATTTTATATTATGACAAAACCAAATGACCCATTTTTATATGTAATTTTATTTTGCATTTTTCGTCGATTTCGACTATTAAATAACTTTTTACATTTTGCGTAAGTTTTAATGCATTTTTCGCGTATTTACGCGATTTTAATATAATTTTAATGGTACTTGTTACAAACTGTATTACGAGATGCAATAAATGTTCATCACAGAATTGCTCAGTAGCCTATTAGATTTCTTCGCTCGTGTACTGTAATGTGAGCCGTTGTGGAATCCAAGGTCCCTGTGACGCCTGTCGGTGCCATTGTCAGTTCGGCCGATTTCGCGGTAAAGGCGAATATTTTCTTAAAGATCAGTCCAAACCAAAAGTTTGCGAGCTGAGTTGACTTGAACAAAAAGAAGCCTCGAAGAAGCATCAGTAACATAGTCAACAGCTTGAGTTGTTCATCTGAAATTCTTTTAATCAGTTTTTTACGACATCTTTCCTTGTTGTAGATGATTTTTAAAGCATTTTTTGATGATTTTGGGCAATGTTTTGGGTCATCAAAATCCGTCACCTAGTTATAAATATTGTTAACACAGTAATGGAAGAATATATTTCGGTGATACACAGAGATGTTATGGTTGCCAATGATCACTTTTTCCAAGTGTATCGTTTAATCACCCAAACCTCATCAAAAACTGCACCACTGAAGAAACAAAATTCTTAATATTTCGGTAATTAGAAAAATTCCATACACTTCGTATCGTGATTACTACTTCCGTAACAGTTAATGTATAATATGGGTGAAACATTGATGCAATATTTTTTTGTTTCAATTATTAAGACGTATCGACGCTTTTTACACAACCGAATTTAAACGATTGAATTGTAGAATTGTGAATAGAGCGTAGGGGAATGTTTGATTTTACGTCAGGTGTACTATACAGTGAATCTGTTTTCTTGTTTTTGTTCGAAGTGGAAGGATTGTAATTTGAAAACAAATACATGACCTAAACCATTGTCTACAATTACGGCTGTTGACTTGCCTTGAATTGTTGGATGATCGGAATCGCCGTTAATGCCTTTAGATAGGAGATAATGGAACTCCATCTTTGTGGGCAGCTGCGAATGTCTGTGGAAGTTATTGCCCGTCGTGCGCAGCTGTAATATCGAATCGAGCGCCGCCCTCCCGGCTTCCTTTTAGGGAATGAAGACCTTAACGAATTGCACTAATCGATTAGCAGGAATCGAAATATCGCCGCTGAGCACTCGACGCATTGGCAAAGCGGTGAAAGCGCGTGTGATGGCAGAAAAAGTTATCTTTCCGGATACGAGCTCTTACTGTTGGCGTTTCACGTAGGAGACGCAATTGATCGGTTGGAGGTAACATAGGCCATGCACTTACACCGTGGTCAGATGCGCTACGTAGGAAGCGTGAGTCGCGATCGTTGCTTTTGTGACTATCCCCGTGCCATCTACGGTTAATGCAATTACTCAATAATAGTTTCCTTTTCATGTGAAGAGCGCTGTTTTCAAACAATGGAATACTGTCACATCTGTTCTCGAACAAACTGAATCGGAGAACATTGACATTGTATTAATTGTAATTTTAAATATTTTATAATTGTTGATGTATAAGTAAGTGTACTATGTGCATGACATAAATATCATAAATTAAGAACGGTATGAAACTGAGGATTTAATAAAAAATATCATTTTTAATCAGTAGTAGAAAAAAATTCAATTCCATAACCATACATGCGTTGGTGCCGAAAAAAATCTTTAAACGTTATTAAAATATGATAAACGGTGGACATTCCGAATTCAGCACTTTGCGAAGGCATGTTGGAAGACACATCATTTCCATTTCCGAGAACGTTCCGCATATCTCCGTTGGAGAGGTGGGGTTCCACAGAAGCATTCCGCCGAAGCGTTCTTGCAAATGCGCCCTCATCCATATGCAGCGCGCGCGCGAAACGTGCGAAATGCATATCGTTGGCGGCTCCCCTTGATCTGCCCCGACGGCACCCGCCCGCACAAAGAAACGCCCATAAAATGGACTCATTTGTCCTATTGTACATGGCATTGATTGTGTTTAAATATGGTTTAATTGATCCTAATACATTTTTACATTTCTAATATGCATTATTTGCAATTAAATATTTAAAAAAAATTCCGTAATATATTTTTACATTCCAAGACGAATTGATTTTATTCAAATATCTATTAATTTTCTTAATATATTTTTAGATTCCTAATATGCATTGACAATATTCATACATGTTCTGTGCAAGAAAGACATTACCGCTCGGTGTTTCGCAGTGCGGTGAAGTAAAGTGTGGTGATGTGGAGTGCTATGAAAGATTGCGCGGTGAAATGTTCACGTTAATTTGTAATGTTTGTAGATTTTGTAAAGTTTTTAAGTTCAGAAATGTTAAGTTAGTGTATTCTGCACCAAGTTCTCAAACTTAATTGCAGAATTATTAATAAATCTAAATAAAATGAATGTATTAATTTTCCTAATATAGTTTTACATTCCCAAAAAATTCCCAAAATATATTTTTACATTCCCATTGATTGTATTCAAATATGTATTAATGTTTCCTAATATTTTATTAATATTGCAGAAAAAATATTGGTATTTATGAATAATAGCATTTTGTGAGTAGTAGGTTTTTCGTAGGTGAATCTTCAGAACATGCATACATTAACCGTTCTGGTGGTCATTCACTGCATTTCGTCGTGATTTCTTCCCTTTCATTCGTGTTTTCTTGTTTTTGTTCTTCTCAATGCCAGAATAAAATTCAGTTTCCATGCAGGCACTTTCGTGAGGGGCTAATCGAAATATGTCCAAAGAAAATCATTAATGGGTTGATCCGGAGTTTATGGTGTCGTTCACTGAACCTTCGGTTCCTTCGGTTCACTGATTCGGTTCACTAAACTCGTGATTCACAAGGTTATAGTTTCACGGTTCACTTCTATCACTGGAGAAAAATCTTGATGGCATTGATTCAAAGCATAAATATATACACAATTTGGTTGATCACAATTTAACTATGTCACTTTTCAAAATTAAAATTAATTTCAATATTAAATTATACTTTTTTCCAATTACGAAACATTTTTTCTTCATGACGATACATTTTAAATTTCAATTCACATCTAAAATTTCCCTTCACAACAATCTTTCAAAGCACAAAATTAAGACTTTATCTAGCTGGTTGAAATAGACTTGATTTACTAATAAAACAGCCTCCTAACAACACATTTAGTTGTTACTATGACTACAAAATTATTTACTTCATAATTTGATGAAGTAAGGCAACTGATACTGATATATACAATTCGTCATATTGCGAAGAATTTTGTGGCGTGGATTTGTGGGTTTTATTGCCATTTCAAGTCCCTTTTTAATTGTTTTGTGTGTCTACCGAGATGGAAGGTATTAATTCTGAATTTATTTATGATTTGCGCCGAATGGGAAGTTTGAATGTGATTCAGTGGTGTCAGAAAGTGGGTTTGCTTGCGTCTCGACGTGTATGTAATGTATGCCAGAAGGAAATGAAGTTTATTGAGAGAAAGGATATAACAGATGGGTTTGAGTGGATTTGTAGAGAAAGATGCCAGAATTTTCATTGTGTGAAAATGTCTGTACGAAAGGATTCGTGGTTTGAGAGGAGACTTATTAATTTACTGAACTTTAGTTCATAAGAAGTAAAGAGTGTTTTTTTTTTCAGATATAAGCAGATTTGGTGATACGTTGATGAATCATTGAAGTTTTTCGTGTTATAAGGATGTTCTACGTAATTAGTGCAGATATGTTACACTCATTATACTACCATAGTATTTTTAATACTCTAAAAATTCTATAATTTCAGCGATTATGTGAGTTATTTTTTTATATTTTTTCTAATAAAATACTGCTATCTTTGACATATAGTATTTGTTTGAAAAAATAGTCTGGTTTATTTTATATTATTAAAATGGGGGGTTTGGGGGGCGATAGCCCCCCAATAATAAAAATGTTTAAATAGAAAGTGTTAGTGAAATATACTGCGAATTCTAGAGCATATAAAAAAGTGTTACGTAGATAAGATGCTTTTTTTGGTAATTAAATTTTGGCTTTGAGTAGTAATGATAGTTTAAGTAGCATGTGAGTGTTAAATAGAAATTATAATTCTTGCGATAACATAGTGACCATTACAACATGCGAACAATAAACAAGGATTCAGTTCAGTGAGTCGATTCCCCTCTAGTGAACCGGTTCAGTGAACGACACCATAAACTCCGGATATACCCATTAATGTTTTGTACCATACGTTCACAAAGGTACACTTCACCAAATTGCAACTCGTGATGTTCGTCTTACAACGTGCCAACAACAAGGAAAATGTACATTATCACCGCCTGTGCATGGTTGGTTAAAGTCCACCATAAACTGCTGGTATACTTTTAGATACCCATTCTGTTTGCAAAACACTTTCCCATAACGGCTTCTCCAATTTTGGAGTCAGTGTTGCGAAGTTGAGATGGGGCGAATATTGATGTTATATTCCGTCATTTCCCATTATCGCTCATCTTCATCTCATTCATATTTTGCATCTTGAGGCACGGGTTCGTACTCTTAGACCAGCCACATCCTACGTACACTACAACGGGAGCTGTTTATTGAGGCGGGTCGCTACCACTCTGTGCGCCGCCCCGCCCCGCCACGCCACGCCACGCCACGCGGCCGCGCAATTCTCCCAATACGGAGACGTGGAAGCAGAACCATTGCTACTAGTGGGTAGAAAAGACAAGAGGTCGGGCGATGCGATGGGGAGCCCACGAAAATGAACTTGAGCCACCGAAATGTATTGCTCTTAATTAAACTACGAGTGCACACAGACATTACCTGCGGTATCCAGGAAGGTGTGACGCTAGTAGTGAAACGTTCTTCTGCGTGTTTGGTAGATACAAAATGTTTGACGTGGGTGACGAACGATGGTCGTATTCTTTATCAGCGAACGCTGTGCCCCGCCCGCGCGGGAGCGTTCGAGCGCGGTGACGAGTATCCTCTGCCTGGGGCGCAAGGGCGCGAGCGTGTGCTAGGGCGGAGATGGCGGCCACGCGGGGTATGAATATGGATGCGAGGGCGGTGCGATGGTATCGGCGCCCTCCGGCACGCGCCGCGCCGAGGGGTTGGCACCCCTGGGATCGATGGCCAGCGCCCCTCCTCCCGCACCCCGGAGAACGCGCTGTGGCTAAGGGGTGCGTGCATCCGCTGTGGGGCAGTCTTGCGGCGCGGCAGTTACGGATGGTGGGCGGTTGTTTGTGAAGCTGGGATTTTGTTGAGTGGGTGCATTGTGGAGGGGGCATGAAGTTCATAATAAGATAATGAATTTACGACAAACGGAGGGATTAAATGATTTTGTTTGTAGAGATAATGTTTCTGAAATAAATTATTTGTTGCACTTACTTTCTGTTTAAGGCTAAACGACTGTACGAGACATTACGTAGTAAATATGGTGTTCATATTTCTCTCATTTAATTGGATAGTATGATGTTCTTTCCAAACTCTTCTTATTTCTTCTCTTTTTTAAGCAACTTACAGGATCCGGTGTCCTTGGAATCACATCGAATATGTTTTTACTGCATGTAAGATCTGTCTCAGAGGAAGCAGGAGATGGATTAGGTAGGATTGGGAGGGTAAAACTTTAGTGAATGCTCCGTTTTCTCATGTAATGTTTTATTTTATTCAAGTTATATATTTCTAAGATATACTGTATCTTAGCAAGGAAAAATTTCAAAGTTGTGAATGAATAATGAAGCAGGTCGTTATTTACGTGTAACAAATTCCTGAATTTATCTCTGCCTATTTATTTGCATATTCAGAATATGCACTTCTGCGTACTCGCTTATGAGAAGAAAATGCCACAACAAATATCGCACTAAGTGGCCCAATACCTCGTGCTGATATGTCTAGTAATAAACATTGATTAAAATGCACTTCATTGCACTGAGATATTTAAAGAAGTCACTCGCTTGCTGAACGGCCGTAACTCTGCCCCACAAGAGCAAACATATTTTTACAGCATTCATTAAAGTAATTCCATACGATTAAAGGTCACATTTTTACATTGTTTTCTTTATTTACTTCATGTATTCGAAGCCTTTGTACATCCATTGGATAGTTTACAGTCTGTGGTTTCAGGTAGTTTCTTTTCCCGAAATAGATGAAACGATTATATGAAAAGGAAATTCATGTTCTGTTTTTGTCGGATTTTACTAAGGTTCCTTTCCTTCTTGAGTCATTAGGAAGCGTTCTAGCCCTCTTCGGTATCGGCATTGGTGATCGTTATTGGAATTGGTGGGACGTGGTTACACTCTTCACTTCTTGTACTGTGCCTCGCTTTTCTTCGTGAGATAGTTGAAGAGCTTCCAAAGGCTGCTATTCCTCTTCAGAAGGAAATGTAGATATTGGTAGAGATGGACAAAAGACTGCCACTAGTTCAAAAGTGATCGAGAAAAAGACAAAATGCAAGTTAGTTCATAATCACTACCTGTATGAAAATAGAAACATATTGTGTCATTGAAAGATTACTTACCAGGCCTGAAGTACGTAATGGACTTTCTGTTCTTTAACCCTTTCAAAGCATTTGTATTTCATTTCAAAGAGGTTTTAGTTTTCAGAATAATTGGATTGCCCCTCTAAAATGTTTTGTTTCTTTTGATCTACAGAAATGTTTGTCGTAAGATAATTGCAACTCTTGTGGGTCTGTCAGAAGAATTAAGTGGTGAAACTGTGAGAAATGTGGGAACATGTAAATGACGGCGATGGAAATGAAATACTCGTATAGATCCCCAAGTAAAAGTTCTGAGAGCCGCAATCCCTCTCCGCTGTTGCCATTTGAGCGCAAATGCGCCTTCCCTAACGGTCCGCTGCGCCTCCTGCGGCGCGCGGGGCTCGGAGCGGTGCAACGCGGCATCTTCGCGGGCGCGCTGCCCGCCGCTCCGCACCGCACCTAGGGTTGCCGCTTTCGAGATGGAAGCCACCCGGAGATGATTGATTACGGGGGGGGGGGGGTGAAGGTGCAGTAAAGTAAATATTCAAATTCACAATCAACATTTATTATAAAAGAATGCAGGACTTCTTTACGATTAATTAATAATAATACATTTATAATGTTAATAACACATTAATTACTACGATAATATATAATTAATATGATAAATTAGTAAAACGATATTTCAGAGAAATTCAATGTGCTTTTTTTCTAAGAAATTTTTCATAACGGATTCGCAATAACAGGTATATATGTACTTTATATATTTATATCTTACACTAAAATATATTTAAAATAATCCTTACCTTATTGTATTACAAAGATCAAATGATTTGTGTAAAAAAATAAATATTCAAAAGAAATATTACTAATTGAGCATAAGAAACAAGGCAATTAAATTTGGAAACCCAATACTACGACCGCCATACTATAACAAACAGAAAACCGAGAATGTAAAAATTCCTAGATTTGACTCTAGTCAATACATCTACTTCAGATGGCCCCAAATTTAACATGTTTTGACTACGCGCTAAAATCCGTCGAGCCGAAATCCGTAAGTATCCATGATTGGCTGATTCGAATTGATGATTTAAGAACAAATACTGAAAATTACAGATGTTTTCTTATGCATATATCACTGACATCTGACAACCCTTGCAGAAAAAAACAATAATTGTCTGCATTTTCTGTAAATTTATTGAAATTTATATGAAATCATTCGATAAAATAAAATTATTCAACACAGATTAAACACTTTTTTAAAAAGTGAAAAAAGGTATTACATTTTGTATATAACCCGGAGATTTTCAACAGTAACCCGGAGCCCGGAGATTGTCTATGAAACCCAGAGTCTCCGGGTCAAACCCGGAGAGGTGGCAACCCTGACCGCACCGCACCGCACCGCACGGCGGAAGGATCGGGGCCGAAACGCGCATGGCGCGTGGCATATGAAGTTAAATAGCTATTATTTTGTGGTTTTAATTTCACTTAATTTATACTGCTCTTTTACTTTATGTCGAATAAATATTGGTGACATTACCGAGATAAATAACATCTTCATTTGTTTATCCGCAAGAAAAGAGAAGCTTATTTTGAGGGTTTTCTCCATGACCCAAGGGAGAACGGGTGAAAACTGGGCCGAAATAGTGTTTATAAAAATGTTAAAGGTAGAAATAGGTTTCGTTTAAGTAGTAAAAGGAATAAATAGCATTTTAGAGTAGAAATGGCTTACACTGTAACAAGTGTTTGTCAAGTGGTTCGGCGCGCCGTGCAAGGGCTGGCTGCGGGGGCGGGCCTGGTGGGATTGCGGTGGCGATGGAAGTGGCGTTGGCGGCGGCGGCGGGGCGGCGACGTTTTGGTGATGGTGGCGGCAGGCGACGAAAGACGATGTGGTGGGAGGGGCAGCTGGGAGAGCGAGAAAAGCACGTGCGTGGCAGGAAAAAGGGGTACATGTGAGGGAGGACAAGAAAATGTTAGGCATTTGGATGCGGAGAGGGACGGAGTAACACAGAACGAAGTGTAATAAGAATGGGAGGGCAAGCCCACATTTTCAGTTTTAATTCCACACAATGGAAAACACATTAGATTGACATAAATTAAACTAATATTTAGATAATATTATTTCAGTAGTTTTCTTTCATTTTGATAATGGAATGCTGCACAATTTAGTGTTACCAGATTGTTTGGAGAGCCTCTTCTCCAAATGTCGACAGATACTCCCTAAATTGTCATCTTAAAAGGGTATATCGGATCATATTTACGGGGAAAATGTGTCAATACTACAGGGAGGATTTTGATGATCTAAAACATTGCTAAAGTCATCAATAAAATGTTCTTAAAATGCTTTAAAAATAACCTAAAACATAAAAATGACGTAAAAAATGATCAAAACTACTTCAGATGAACAACACAAGCTGTTGGCTATGTTACTGGTGTAATCGAGGCTTCTTCCTTTTGTTCAAGTGAACTCAGCCTACAAACTTTTGATTTGGACTGTTCTTTAAAAGAACATCTAAGCCTTCATTTATTGCGAAATCGGCCGAACTGACATTGGTGCCGACAAGCGTCACGGGAACCTTAGATTACCTAGTACTCACAACGGTTGACATTACAATATACGAGCGAAGAAATCGATATGCTACCCGGGAATTCTGCAGTGATCATTTGTTGTGCCTCGTAAATTTTGTTTGAAGCAAGTACCATTAAAATTATATTAAAGTCGATGAAATCAACGAAAAATGCATTAAAAATGACGTTAAAATGTAAAAATGACTTATTAGGCGAAATCGACGAAAAATGCAAAATGACCTATAAAAACTGTTAATTTCATTTTGTCATAACAAAATGAATTTCTATACTAAACGGCATTGTTCCAAAGTGAAAAGAAACAAATGACATTTCATTAAAATCCGCCCCCTAGTCTATACGTAGGGCAGCTAGGTCTTCTGTCAAAATTTTCAGGGAGCCCATACCTACGGCACGCCTATGATTCGACTATTCTTCCTTTAGACGCTTCGCGGCAACAAACTGATTCTCGCCTTTCCCACCCGGCGCAATGTGCGTGTCGAGCGCGGGGGGGGGGGGGGGGGACAGGTGCGAGTGCCGCAGCGGGGGTGACTTCAACGGCCGGCCGGCACGGAAATGGCGCGGTGGCGTGCCATCCCCTCCCCCTCTCCCTCCTTCGCCACACCCCTGCTGGGGAACTCGACACTTGTTAATGTCGGAATGACGTGTTGATGAGCTGTTGAAAGGTCCAAAGGCTCGGCGTTCGCCGGAGGACGTGCGCGTACCCCCACCAGCACGATATTGCGTAACACGAGCGTACTTATGCAAGAAAGGTTACTTTTGGGGAAGGGACATGTCTAGCACTTTCAATCGCGAATTCGTCTTCTTGTTGGAAAAGGTGGTATGTCTGTGTCCTAGAAAGTAGATGCAAATTCATTACCACTTACAGAGGTTTAGAGCCAGACTTGTAAGTTGATGTAGTGTAATCATGCGTTTAGTTAAATGGCAAATATGTGATCTAAATGTAAATCAAAAAATTATCTGGTTGACTAGTTTGAGAAAATAGAGAAATACATTACGTGTCCATTTGTGATGTTGCACAAATGATAGTTCTTTAAATTTGGTCAGTTGGACAATTGTTGCTATGCTCATACCAGTTACCGTTCTCAAGTTTAGCTTTAACATCAGTTACTCACACCTGTGAATTTACTCTAAGATCACGAGAGTTTTTTATAGTGAATCCGGAGATTCTATTTAACTTTGATTAATATTACTTCTTTACGTAATGTTAGCAGATGTATGGTTAATTATTAAGAGTCGTCTACATATAGGGAACATTGAATAAAATTTGGGGACGGATTTTCATCGTGGGAAGGGTATGAAAATAAGGGGAATGTCCCCGAGCAATGGGGATGCCTGAATACCTTCCTTCACTTGCGTGTGAAAAACATTCAAAGTTTAATGTTAGTGTCCATTACTTCACCTAGAAAGCGTTATTTATTAATTCCTCGGTTATTTATAACGCCCATGGGGCCCCTGGGACAGCGTTGCTCGTGTCTCAGGGGCCTGCGGATGAGAGGCCGGCCGCGGGGCGGCGGCCTCCGCGACTTTCCAACGGGTGCCCGGTGTCTCGGAGACAGGCGGTGCGACGGCGCCGCGCACATACCAACCCGGTGGATGCGCTTCCTGCTTGTCGTAAATTAACTGGCGCCGGCGACGTGTCGCCGCTGCAGGGTGGATTAGGAGGAGCATTGAATGTCACCATTGCAAAGGAGTTCGAAATAGACGGTAAGGTGTTATTTCCAAAATTGTGCGTATTAAAAACAGTACATTTGTCTAAACGCGCCCATTTCCCACCCATACGAATCTGTGGTTTTATTGGTCGTTGATAACCTGACTCGTTAATATATTCCGAATGTCAAGTTATTTTATTTTTTTTTTAATAAAAAATCGAATTGTATGGCATTGGATGTATAGTTGTAAATTTGCATCGGCATTATCAGTGTTCAGGCAATGTTTGTATATTTATGCTGAATATTATTTGTCATTTACTGAAATATAAAATGGATCAGGAGATGAGGCAGTAATAAGTCATCATGAAGTAAACAACTACAAAGAAACTGAGAGAACTAAACGAAATGTCGCAAAATAATAAATTACACTTTTGGATTTATATTCGAATCATTTAAATCCGACGGAGGCACCAGCTGATGAAATCAGTAATAAAGAAAATTTGAAGATTTTGTTTTTGGAGATTGTCCAAATCCTTTTTGGAAGTGGGTCAGCAATCAGTGGAGGCAGAAATCAGCTTTCAGATTAATTTGATATAATAATTAATAGGCCCTATAACAACTTGCTTTCACTTGGTACTGACTGTAAGAAAAATATGCAACGTAATTCACAAGAAACAGTTATCATGTAGATTAGGAAGCGATGTGATGGAGTAATAATTGTGGAGGAATTGTTAAAGATGCTATAGAAGACTGAAAAATGTCAGTGAAGAAAAATATGGCATGGTTTATGTCTCACAAAGAATATTCACTCAAGTGAAGCAATAGAATATAATCAAAACCAAGCAGGGAATATGCAGAAAAGACATGCAAAACGGAAACTTTTCCACTGCTTTTGGATATTCCACGAGTTCCTGGCCATCTAACGAAAGCATAGACTCCCCTCACGTGGCCTGCGCCTGCAAAGCTTACTTCCATTTCTCAGCGCATTGAAATTAGTATGATAGATATTATGAAACAATAAAGAACACCGTCATTTGTACACCTATATTTATATGCAACTGCTCTGGAGAGAAAGATAATTCGTATTATATCTACAACTCATCTTTTATTACTATATTAGGCGCCTGCATTAAACATGTTTATCTTCCTTCTGGTTTTAAATTCCGATTGAAACAAGACCAGGATCCCCGCGTAGCGAGGTTGAAGGAGGTGGAAAGTGCCACGCCAGGGGCGGCAGCAGCGACTGATCGCTCCGCGGAGGGGTTGGCGCGCGGCCACGATTCCCCGAGCGATGACGAGGTTCGCGTCGGAGCGATGTGAGCACTCGCCGCACTCGAGGTGACGCGCCATCGATTCCTCTAAAAATGGTATTAAAGCTGGTGCTTTTTCGACCATGTTTTTCGCTCGAGAGTTGAACGTTTTTGATGTTGAAGGATGCGAATGAAAATGTTCCGTAATAACATAAACGTTAAAATAAGATATAATGCAGAGTTTCTGCTAGAAGGGAAATCTAAAGTTGTTGTTGTTGTAATCATTGTTGTCAATAGGAAATAACGTACCTAAAACAAAAGCTTTTTGGATTTCTCCGTATGAAAACCTTTTTATCGAACATCTGTGTTTCTTCTGTCTTGCCTTTTGCTTTCATAAGGATTGCAAGGTAGTAATATTATACAAGCAATAGTCATACATCATGCCATTATGTAATAAGTATTATACATGTTCGTATTTCCAGAGAAAAGTAAAACTACATAGATAAAATTAAAATATAACCCTCCAATTTTACTATAAAACACTTGCTTATATTAGAAATGGGAAGCTGAATCTTAATTGTAAATTAATAAACACGACCACTGACAAATTATATTTCGCTCCGCACTAACGTAAATGCTAGAAGTTAATAAACCGTTATTAAAAACATCGATGGTTGTTGGAGTGATGTATTACTAACATCAAAGTTTTAATTTTGAACATCGAAGTTTTGAAACATTGATGTTTTCTTCTCGATGTTGCATCTGTTCTGCGAGGCCGTTGGCTCAGGCACCGTCGTGTCTCTTTTGTTTACATACACAGAGGTCATTTTCATCTTTCTATTTGTTCGTTTTTATGCTTTCTTTACTCGACGTCGAAGCAAATAAAGCGTGTTGGGGAGATGGCTCTTGAGTGCTTGTGTAGATTTCTCATGCGCGAATCTCATTTCAAAGCTTAAAACCTTCTTTTGTTACTCCTTAGTGACTTTCAGTATTATTAATGTATGAACGGTTGAACATTATTTAGGTAAAGCAAGTGATGGTATGTTACAGAAACTTTCTCGACTTTCATTGAACTTTCGTATCTTGAAAAGAAATGTATGTAAAATTCGCAACTAAAGATCTAATTGGAGAGGAATTATAAACTTAATGAATGTATGATTCAACCATTAATTTTAATTAGATTTTTTTGTCTCTGTTTCTTGAAGTAATTGTCGTGAATGTTTTCTCTTAGAAAGAAAAATATAATTAGTAAGTAACATTTAATGAGGTAATTAGTGTTTTTGGCCAATATACAAAATTCAGAAGCAAATAATTCAGTAGTCTATTTTCTTAGCACAAATTTAAGAAAAAACGGACAGTTATCCAATTTTGAAGTGAGATTAGGGGGCAAAGAGCCTTGTTGAAACTAGGGATGCGTCAACGATCTCGGTGTGTTCAAAACAACAATCTTTTTATTGAACTTAATTTTTTAACATTGATGTTTTAAATTCGAGGTTTTTCTGGGTTGTTAATTTAATTTTGAAAGAAAAAATTATAAAATAGTAAAATTTTCAGACATCGATATAATTTGAACTTCTTCAGATTTTGAGTTTCTTCTGATCAAAGTCATCCCGAGTGAAAAATAAGTTGATCAAATATTTGTTGATAAATGTAGTGTATTATCTTTGTATTGTGCTGAGACTGTGTTTTGACTTTGTTTTGTCAACTTCATATCGATTATGCTTATAAATACACGACTACCTGACATGAAATTGCCCCCCCCCTTCCCCGGCCGCGTGTGAACAATAGTTTACAACGATCGATGGTTTGGGGTAGACGTACTTTGAACATCGATTTTTTTACATTTTGATCATCGCTCTTTCCACACATCGACAGTTTCGTAGTCGATGCTGCATCCCTAGTTAAAACGCGAGTTTGATGTGAGTATTTGATGTTTATGCAAACGTGGATGAATAAACTTACCACTTTGATGAGAATTGTATGATTTCCTACATTACTCCGTCTAAAATAGCGATGGAGCAATGTGAAACGTTCCGAATCTGTCTCCTTTTAACTGGTATACAACATTTCGGTGGATTCTTATACACCCGGCAGCCACATTGATCAACCAGACTTGAAGTAGATCAGTGGCGGAACAGACAACTGTGTCAATGAGTCAACTACATTGAACGGCCGTCTCCAAGAATAGCTTCCGTGGACGTCGTGGGCGCGTTCTGGTAGCGGCGGCGCGGCAGTGGGCGGCGGCGGTCGGGCGCCGACGCCGCGACCTCTCGCCTCGCACCCCCCCCCCTCCCCACGCCATGGCTGCGTCGTCGCCGCCGCCGCCGCCGCCGCCGCCGCCGCCGGCGCGCTGAGGTCTTCCTGAACTCTCGCGCCTAATGAAGACGAACGCTCGCGCTGCGTCGAGTGCTCGCGGCCTCAAGGCGGGGGAGAGGGGGGGGAGGTGATGGCGGCGGCGCCTTGATAGCTGCGAGAGAACTCGTGATTGAATGAGACACGGCTAACCCCATTTGCGACGTGGAAAATACAAAGGCGTGGAAAATTAGGATGTAGAGAACTAGCCTGTTTGTAGATTTTAGGACGAACATTCGCGACTTACGTTTCTAAAAATCACCTTCATTAAAAATATAAAATATTTGCTTTGATATACATTAAAACATTAATATATTGCTGGTAATGCTAATTCTTTCTGATTTGAGATGAAAGTGTTGTCTATCAATTGTTTCAAATACGTTTTGAATAAGGAAATAAATTTAGTTACCTAAACACTTGTATCTTAATAATTCGATGAGTAATATCATGATGATAATAATGCTAGTAATAATAAAATGTATTATGCTTCTTTGGAATACATATAAATAGCTGCCATAAGAGCTTTTACTAAAAATCAATTAGCAATAAAAAATCAATTGGAAGTAATTTGTTTGCAATACGAAAACTGCTAGTAATTATTTTCATATCGTGCATGATGATAATGATATAATACTGACTTAAAAGAGGCTTTCTAACGAATTAATTCATTTCCTATGGCAGAGAGGTGAATCCTTCCTCAGAATGGTAATACGGGCCCGAGCGGCGCGGTGCGGCGTTGGTAGCAACTTAGTGACGTAATCCTCCTTCAGAGCGCATTAACGAGCGAGTAGAGCTCGCTCAAACACAGTGAGGGGCGTGGATGAGGGTTACGGCGGACATGACGATGCCGGGTAGGGAAGTGAAGGCGATGGTGAAGGCAATGGGACAGTGTCGGCTGAGTAACATAGCACATTGAAGGGACGTGGAAAAGACGGCTTCATAAAATATTTAAGACGGGCAGCATTTATACAAAATCAAAGAAAACATCTTTTTAAAAATAGAATTGATTTGAAATACTTGTTTGTAATTACTAATGTATGCATTACTTTCAATTTTTATTGCATTGTTTATTAACAAATTAAAGCAAAATATCTTTCAACTATTACATTTTTTTCTACCAGAAAGTTTGAATTGAAACTTTGAGACCTTTTTAAAGCTACGAAAATATTAATAAATATGTTGAAAAAATTAATATATCGTTTTAAAGCATATTTGTAAATGTTTAAAATATATTTTATCGTGCGAATTTGGAAGGGGCTGCACGATTTCCCTCCGGCTCCGCCTGTGGGCACGCGAGGGGGGAGTGCCAGGACGTGTGGGCGGCGAAGGGGCAGCGGGGGCGGGCGGGGTGGGGCTCGCGACGCCAAGCGCCAGGCGATCTCCCTAATGAGAGAGAGAGAGAGAGAGAGAGAGAGAGAGAGAGAGAGAGAGAGAGAGAGAGGAGAGAGAGAGAGAGAGAGAGAGAGAGAGAGAGAGAGAGCGCTGCGGCGCACCACGCCCTGCAGGCGGCGGCGGCGGACGCTTCCTCTGGCGGACAGGACGCCTGCCGCCCGGGACCGGCCGTCAGAGCTCACACTCAGGTGGCGAGTCCCATCGGTGGCGGAGTTTGCACGCTAGCTGCATACGTATCGAATTCAGTCGCTGACCGCGGGGAATTCTAGGCCTGCTGCTTCGTTCGGTAGTTTTGCGTGGTTCCTCCGATCAATTTCAGACGAATTCTGGAGCAATATTCTAACAAACGGGTTTTCCTTTCTCTCCTTGTCCAATCCCTTCCTCCTCTCTCCCTCTCCCTCTCTCTCTCTCTCACTCACTCACTCACACACACACACACACACACACACACACACACACACACACACAAGTCGGGAGATGAGAACTTGTTCCGGCTGGGAGGGTGCCTTTTAGGTGAGATACTTGGGGAGGAATTCCCGCAAGGGCCGACATGTGTGCCGGCTCCGGATCTCGTGTTTCAGCAGAACACCACCACCTACAAAGAAATACACTTACGGCACTGATCACCTCAGTGATTGACGCGCCAGAAATCAATACTCACTCTCTTGAACAATGTGTGTGGACCAAGTTCTGTATCATTTGTTCATAATTCAATCACCTAATTTGGGGTGTTGATTATTAAGTCGGTTACGAAAATCTCCATTGTGCCTGTTCAGCAACAGAATTGTCAATTATGGCTTTCCCTTTGGAGAGAGAGAAAAAAAAAGCAGACCCAAAATTTGTCTAAAAGTCATTAAAAAGTATATTATTGAAAATGTCAATTTCAATGGAGTAGCATCTAAGGCATATGGCAAAAATCATCTACCCCTGCCCATTGTGAGAATTTAATAATTTCATGATATATTCATATATGTCTCATACTAAAACGATAATTGTTTAGAAGACTACTTTTATCGACATTTCCAGATGAATTCATTTTCGACCATTTTTGTTAATCTCTTACCTGCGTTTTCAATCTCTTAGTAGGTTAATTCGAAATTCATGACATTTGTATTCAGGTACCAAGTTACCAAGTATTGTTCATATTTCTTCAAGATAGTCACATAATTTTCCTTGTAACACAGTTTTACAGTTACAGCCCAGTGGACAAGCCCGTTTGGCGCAAAGTTTCAGGAAGCGTGTGGTAGCGAGGAAGATGTTTGGCGAGTCTTCTGCGAAAATAACTGCCGTACGTCAGCGAATACGCAACAGGAAACGTAATACATAATTTTAGAAGGTTTTCTTTTTAGAAATTGTTACAAATTGTTCGTGTTCTCTAAGGAGCGTTGTGTAACGAAACAAGATATTTGCATTTTTACCCCTATTGTTGTCAAGTGCAATATCTCTCACGGAGCGCTCTTTGCTGTCCGAGCCCCTACGCGTCGAAGATGATTCGGAAAGGGACGGAGCGCGGCCCGGACGGCAAAGAGCATCGAGAACAGGCGCCAATGTCGCGGGGAGGGTAGGTGCCTTACTAGAGTTCGCGGGCGCAGCGATAGAATTGAAGGTAGGGGTTACAGAAACGCTCCGGATTGGCGGAATATCACTAAATGCTCTTAGGAGACACGTATTGCTCGAAATGTAGTAATATTAATTCCAATTTCCTCTACTAAAGCAAAGCAATTATCCATTAAAATGAAGTAATATATCAGTCATTCTAGATTTGGAGTAGAAATTAGAGGGCAGTCAGGGGGAGTTGCCCGTGCTCGCGGAAGCGCAGCAGTTGGGGCGCGGTATGACATGCCTCATCTACAAGATAGCCGTGACAGAGCACGACGTATTCTGTCTTGGAAGGTCGCTCATTGCCGTATCTCTTTGTTTTACCGGGCAACTGTGATGTAATGAATAGTTATTTAGGTTATTTTGTGTATTTCTTGACGTGTTGCCTTTATATTCCTTGCCATTGCAAGGTGAACATATCCATCCATAACTTATTCGATTTCTCGGCGCAGGACTATCTCAATGCGGTTCCCGCAGCAGAAATTTAGGTCGGTGTGTTTTGCATTCCTGTTCCATTTAAAAATAAGTAATTTCTCTAATGCATTGTTCCGTTATTTGCTTACTGTGTACTTCACTGTGTTTTTAAAGCAGCAATTTAATGTTGCTAATTTGTTTTTGTTTTTATTCTTTGTAGGTGAGTGACAGTGCATCATTTTCCCCTTGGATTGCTGATTGTGCTCCAACTGTAGGGGGTAAGTGAATGTAGGAGTTACTCCTTTGACGGCGATTTTGAAGCTTTTGGAATTTTGGACGACGATTGAGTACCACACAAAAAGTTAAAAATCTCTGGATCGGATTGTTGGTACAATTGTTACATCGCACTATTTCGCGCCTTGTGTCAGATATCAACAAGAGCCGAATGGGGACCGTTCCTCGTCTTCATACACTTTTATCTACACACCGAGCGACTACAACGTGCGATTTAGTCCGTTACTCCTGTCATTAGTCATATGTCGGTCTTCACGTGCACATGTCAAAATATTATTTATTTAATAGGTAATTATTACAAACAATTTGGCTTACTTGATTCTATGTGGCTAGGCCGAAGGCCTTTAAGCCATTACAATACCTACATCCTTTCGCGTTCTAATCTTTCGAATTCTGGTATTCACCCCAAATGGTCTCTCCATCGCATCAAAGCCGCGGAAAAGAGACCATACGGTACACATGTCAAAATACAAAAATAGACAAGTCAGCAAAAATATCCGTCGTCAGTACTGAGTGCTGGGGTCACATTGGGGTCGATGTCTTTTATATCTAGCGTCTCCTGCATAACGAGCACCGAGATATTCCCGTGGCGGTGGCGGCGGCGGTGGCGGTGGCGGCGGCGGCGGCGGCGGCGGCGGCGGCGGCGGCGGCGGCGGCACCGACCTTCGCGGCGTTACGTGTCGCCCGCAGCGCCGCGCGCGAAGTGGGCGTCGCGTGAATCACGCGGAAGACGAACCCCTGGCGCGGGGGGGCGCGGCGCGGGGCGAGGCGTTGGCGTGGGCGCTGATGTGCGCGCCGTTACGTGTCTGTGCAGTTAGGTAACAACCACCGGGAACAAGTCGGGGAAGGCCTACGTCGTAAGGCAGAACAGAAATTCCTCTGTTCTCTAAACGCATTCAATTGCCGCTTGTTTGCCCGAATGTTTATTTTGTTCTGAGTTGGCCTCGTCTAGTCTTTTGTTTCACTCGATGACTCCGAAGCAGACGTGGATGGGCGTGTTTCTCTGGGAATTCACGTGTCAAGATAAACGTTTTGGATAATAGATGCTGTCCAATTTGACGTTTGTATTATTTTCGTTAGAGAAGAATTGAATCAGATGCAAATGACTAGTGAAATAGGCGAAGTTTGTAAATTGTTTGAATTTCAGATATTGTAACTAATTCTTTCTTTTGTTCTCCCATACATACTTACATTTCTCATTGGTGTGTTTTCTTTCCATCCTTAAAATGTGAGTTTGTTCTTTCAAATTCATCATTTCGATATAAAAGTAAATTATCTCGTAAAAATGAAGAGTTTTTTTCTATGACGGGAGCACTTTTGAAACATCCAGATATCTCGATTATATTCGTAATAATTTTGATTACAATTTTAATTATAATTATGATTAACATACCTGTTCGCTAGACATGAAAGAAGACATTTCGACAAAGCGAATAAGTAAAGCGGATAACCTGGTGAATCTTGATGGGTTTTTTTATTTCTCACAGTAGAATTAGTCTTTGAGAATCCTTGAGAAAATTTGCAACTGAACAAACTTCTCGTGCGAAGTACAGATTGGAGCTTGTGTACGATGAACCGTTATCACATCGCCAGTGTTTGGACACACGCCCATACCGCGCTACCGCATTCCTAGCTCGCGGGAAGATAACTTGGGGTGTTTGGTGGCCTTCGCTCAACGTGTACCTGACAGAACTGTGATAACGAATGCAATGTAGTACAGAAGAGCATGCTGGTTGCATCCTTCGTTCTTGTCAGAGAGTGAGATTAATGGATGTTCTGCCCGGCATTCACTGGAGAATTGTTGCCGGTATGTTCAGTGAAGGTCATTTGAAATGTGTTGTAGTAAAAATCCCTTTTTATTTTTGTAGTACATCTTTGTGCCACCAAATTCTTTGGTAATTAGTGTTTGGAAATTGAAATTTGCTATCTTCACATTTCGTCCTAATATTCCTTTGTATTCTTACAGGAAAATCATGATTTCTCTTAACTAAATGAAGGCTAATTAGGCGCATCTTGGTGGTGCATGCGGTTGGGTTTGTTCATAATGCGCATTAGAATTTTATTTTCTCTCGGTTTAAGAAACTTTACGTTAAGATTTTTTCCGATCCGGACTATAAAAAACTCTACAATTTTTTTTTTTTCAAAATGTTAAACCTTATCTTCTTTCTAGGTGATTATAGCTTCCTTATATCCAGCCCTATTTATCGCTCATTATATTTTTTTAGTTATTAATATACCAGTTTCTAATTGAAAGTGACACCCATTCATAATACTGTCACGCAAGAGCAATGTAAACTCCATGATATGAGAGAGTGTTAAGCGATGAGTGGGCTTAGAGATCTTTGTTTTATTGTACACGGCCTCGTAGAAATCCGCAAGAGAAATCTTTCCCGCACTTTCTTCACTTGCATTGACTGCAAGTGGTTTCTGTTATTCGAGGCGTAGTACGCGATCGCTACCCAGTCGAAACGCATTGTGCCCAGCCCGCGCCGGCAAATCGCGATCGCGCATTGTCACCGCGTTGTGAGCGGGAGCGCAGTTCGCCGTGCGGCAGGAAGCGCCCTGTGATGCTCTTCATCGAAATCTCCTGAGTTCACTGGTTGTTGAAACAGTACTCTACAAAACCAGCTCAAACTCTTCTACCCGAATGTCCATCTGGTGTTGCTAACAGAAAAATAATTCTTCGATGAGAAGTATTGTCCATAATTCTAAATTCACTCGACGTTTGTTAGGAAAGATGAATGTTTGTTTGTTTAGGTTTGTTTAGATTAAATTGTTTGCAAACATTGAAAAAAACGTTTCTTGGGATCCCCACAAAGCACGATTTCTTAAAATTTCAATTAGTTCAGTTGAAGTTGTTCAATTGAAAAGAAATTAACCAGTATTACATGGTTAAAATTGCCGAAAATCTCATTTATGAATTGTGTTTTATGTTTGTAGTGTAGGAATGTAATTGGACCCCGTTTAAGGTACATGAACGGAGCTTCTGCAGTGAATGAACGGACGCTTTCACATTTTGCTTCCGGTCGTGCCTTGTTTCGAGCGAGGACGGAAGTAAAATTTCAATTCACATTAATCGCGTTGAATTGCCATTTCGCTCTGGGAAATTCTGTTAGAAACTGAAGAGTTCCAAAGTGAATCTATCTCCATGCATTGTCGTGGATTTTGGTAGTTTTACGTATCAATATATTCTTATGAGCTCCTACGTCATGCTACAAAATAATGAGTTCAAAATTTGGGTTTCTACTATGTATGACATTCGAAAACCATTGAATCCTCTCTTGAATGCTCAGGCTAAATATGAATACTTTCCCGTCCTGAAAAATAGTGTTTTATGGCCTGTATGGAAATAAGCTCCTCAATTCTTCTGATCTCCAATTTATTTAAACAAACGAGTAGCTGATCTATTTAGTTAATGGGTAAAACTCCAGTGCAACTTCTCTATACAATACTTATTGAATTTACCCCCACACTATTAGGACTAAGGAACACGTATTTGTTATGTGTTCGGAGTAATGCAGTTCCGAAACATTGACAAATTAGGAGTATAATTTAGTAGCCAACCCTCATTGACTGTTCCTCGAATTTCCTCCGTGTATTCGTCTACGCCAGTATTGGTTACTGACTTGCTCTATTATTTCATGAGAATTTAGAAGATATAAAGGAAAATAATTGCACATTTCGGGGCAGATTATCTGAACCATGAGAGAGAATATTTTCGGGCACAGGGGTTGTAAATTTAGGACACTCAGGATGCTTTTTTAAGTCTGAGAAATCTTGCTAAGGGAACAAATGTTGCCTCTAAGGAAATATTTAAAAAAATTAGAATTCCCAATAATTTTTGGGTAGTTTAATTTCTTGTATAGTATAGTGTTTACTGTATTGTATGGTGTAGTACTGTGCATTTCCTTCTAGAAAAGAAACAATATATTCTTTACATAAATGGTGTAATTCCAATTATTGAAATAAATACAATACTCCGACAGTGTATTTAAAGGATATAACGTTTGAGAAACTTATTTCGAAAATATATTTTGTAAGTTTATAGAGGTGACAAAAGTGGTGAGCAATTTTCCCTTTGTGCCACATGCTGGGTCCGCTACTTGAACAGCAAGAAAGGACTCCGTGAAAGGTGGCAGGTGACAAAGACAATGCTTTCCATTGTGGCCGCGCCCAGAGCCGCTCCCGCGCGGAGTGGATACAGCATCCACTACACTAACGGCACTAATGGCCGTACTAGCTGAAATCCCCAGGAAAACCAAGCGTGCTGTCCCTGTGCCGCCATCGGATAACTGCTGAGTGCTTGTCAGGAGTAGATAAGGGCCGATTGCGAATGGGTTGGTGACAGACGGGTTGAATTGAATACATGGTGTTGCTTGCAACCCGTCTTGGATCATCTGTTTTCTGATAATTGACTTTAGCAAGTAGTGATGAAACGATGTAAGGGGATTATGAAGTCGTTTCCATTTTACGTTCACGCTACGAACGAAAGGTGAAAACATCCATCACTTACGCGCAATTCGACCGTATAATAGCAGCGATAAGAAGTGCCTGCAACAGCCGTGGGCGCTACTTGACACGGCTAGTGACTAAGCGAAGTCACTCAAAGAACTCATCGCGGTTTCTTCATTCCGCGTAGAAACATGCACCACAATGTCAGAAATACAGATTCCAGAAAATTGGCGAGAATTAAAGGAAAATAAAATAGGTATAGTTAACAATGAAAATGCGGAAAAGTTTTCGGTTTTCATCGGTTTCTTAAAAGCAGTGAAATGTGGATTTCAAACCATTCTTCTAATTGTGCTTTATTGTGCACATGACTTCTGTATTTCTAATTCGAAGTACTAAGACTAGCAGTTTCTGTACGGATTGAAACCTGGGTCAGAGAGGTTTTAATCCGCACAAGAACGATATCTAAAACAGTCATTTTATGTTACAACCAGAGGCCTTTTGCCTTGATGGTAAATTTCCCATATTTAGAATATACTTAATATTCAGTGATGAAAGATCTTGAAATATCGCAATAGTTCTTTCACTTTTTGTTTCAGAGTCGAGGACTAATGTAGTTTGTAGGCTACCCACCCCGTGTGTTTCTTCCTTCGATACAAATACTACGTCTTTGACTGTCAACACTGGACCAATTCTGTTTGTTGTAAAAAACAATAAGGCTTGAAAAAAGAAGAATTATAATATATTATAAACTAGCGATAATATTCAAGATATGGGCGCGGTATAAAATATTCTATTCAACATTATAGAGAGGGAATTTCTGTACTGTATTTTCCTCAAAAATGGGCGATAGCTGTAGTAATCGATGAAACGCTTCGGACGTTGAGCTGGAAAGTCGTAGGTTCGTGGGTCGAATGAAGTAACCGTGCTTAGCTTATCGCTGTCGGGAAACCTCGCACCAGAAGAGGTGGCTTCTATTTGTTAGTTACTGGTAGGGTAAGCACCGTAGTTTCGTTTTTAATAATATTCCCCCTTTTATAATTTCCACTATATTTTATGAGACTTGTATTAAGTTATTGCAAGATTTTTAATACTAAATATACAGACGATTTCTCATTAAGGAACCAATTTTTTATGAGCTTCTACATGACAGTGAAATTAGGCTGGTTGAAATTCGAAATAATTGGTTAATGGGTGACAACGGCTACCTTGAATTATAGAATTGTATTATTCAGTAAATATATTTTTGGAATTGTCTTTTCCAGACATACATTATTATTTCGAAATTGCTGTGAACTCGGTAATGATTTTTGTGGAAGAAAAGGCAATTACGAGGAGAGTTACCAAATGAAGGAAATGATGCTCTACTGGACGCCCTGCGTACGAAGTGAAGAAAGTTAAATAAACTAACTGAAGCGTGTGATTCTCGCTCGCATGATGCTGACGTGTGGATAATTTAATTAACAACAAAAATTAGTAAAGCAATAAGTAATTATTTGCGATGCAAAAAACATCTGCCTTTCCCTAGTTTGAAAATATATTTACTTAGTTTATTGCAGAGACCATGTTGAGGTAATTTGAAACAATGACGGTCGACTGGCCAAGTGAATGTAATTTGGAAGTACTTGCAACTCTGCTCTTTGTCCCATACAGAAATACCACAATGTAATAACTTTTAAAACCGAAATTACTATAAGATGGCTTTAAATCGTCGATAGAGACTTCCGAAAGTATTGAGTTTTTGTACTGTCGTACTTTTGTGCCTTTGCCGACACATTAACGTAGGGTGGAATATTAAAATTATTCATAGTTTTAAGCCGACTTAATTGGTGGTACTAAGCTTCATTACAATCTCGGTTTCTTGTGAAGTAGCCGAGTGATATTAGGGGCATCGACGTATTTTCATACATTTTCATGTGAGTATAAAATGAATATGCAATAATACAACTAAATCCTGAATTCTGTTTGCAAGTACGCCCCCTTTTGGTCGTCAGCTGGCTGCTGACGGCCTCCGTCTTCCGGGCCCGGAAGGCTGTGCGGGGGCGGCCTTGCACCAGCCGGTAGGCCCATGCGGCAGGCGCCACCGCCGGAATGCAGGCCGTTCGCCTCTGCTGTCGAATTTGTTCCTCGACCGCGCCTGTGGGCGTCACGAAAGCCGCCAGGGGTGTCGCAAATTAGCGTGCTGACGCGAACGATAGGATTTTGACCTACTCTTAAGTATTATTTCCTGAGATTTTAATACATAACATATAAAGATTTTGTGATTGCGTGCATGATTTACTCATTAGGAAGAATATAATATCGTACCTCCATGTGCATTTACATTGAATTAAAATATCGTCTGTGTACAAGAAGTAACAGATCTCAAAAAAGTCTTATTTTGAAGACAGGGGAAGACATGACCGTTCTATGGAGTATTGGCATATGACAGCGTAAGTTGTAGAGGAAGATAAATATGTCACATTTCTGTATTCTGCTGAACAATTTCGCTCCTTCATCACTTAACGAATACCAAAAATCGTATTTCGAGATCTTAAACGGTATAAAAATATTGGGGATACTATTAGTTATTGAATCACGGTTTAATGAAAGTAAATCTGATCACAATGACCAGTTTAGCCTATGCAAGCACTGAATATCTGCTACGTTTGTTTCTCTACAAATGTGATTTGCCATATCCCTAAACTCCACAGAAGCCACAAGCGAATTTCCATTCAACTGAGCCGTTTTCTTTGCAAAGACAATGACCTTTACTCAGTATCATGTCTGTTTTGTAAACTAGGTATTAAACGACATTTTTATTAGTAAAATATAGTACCAATATTTCCTCCCTCAATTTCAAGACTAAGATTTTTAGATGTACACCTTTTCTTCTTCACCGACGAAATGTAAAACATTTTCGAAATGTTCATTTGTAATTTAAAGCGAATGAGATCTTACAAAATAATGAAATATAGTAATTATACGCGAGAGCATCTGGAGTATTCTGTTAGGTAAACAAAAAATAAGGATGAAAATCAATATTCAAATTAGAAAGAAGGAAAATTTGTAGATTGAAAACATATACTGAAAGCGTATCATGATAGCAATTTTGCTTTGGGCTTTTTTATTCCTCTGTTCGAAATAAATATTCATCTTTTCCATCTTGTGTTTTTCGAAGAGAATATTTATGTAACACAAGTTAATTATTTATCTCCAACGTGGAGGTATATAATTAGCATGCTAAGACAGCTTTTTCTTGTGTTTTAAGTGACGTTTTTGACCTGATAAAAAATTAAACACATGTATTTAATTGATAACAAAATATTTGTGCAAGCTGATCTGCAGTCGGATCTTTTCTCGCATTGTTTAAAAAAATAAAAATTTTTATAGGGGAAACAGGTTTGAAGAAGAAGAAAGATTTCCCACATGCTGTGCGATGTTTCTTGTGATATTTATAAAAAACACAGTATATCTCAAGCTGTTGAAGTTGGAAATTTATGCGAAATATTTGAAATCGTAAAACGGAGACAAACAAGGGCGGAAATATGAAATACCTAATTCCCTACGTATAAATTATACAATACGCTGGTATGCATTTATTTTACGTACGTTATTATTAAAACTTGTTAGGTGTACTTTATTTGTATTGCATTGTTATTTTAATATTTGTAAAATGCTTTAAAAATATAATTTACCTAACTGCAAATGAGACTTTAAAAACACACTGGTCCCTTTTTGTGTTCCCGGAGGCAGTTCTGGGAAACAGACGTGAAAGTAAGAATATTTCGGCTGTATGCGATATTTTAACGGCAGTTGAAATCCAGCGACGGTGGATTTATTTTATTTCATTTGATAAATGCTAAATTTAGAAACTATGAAGTGGTTAGCAGTAGTTAACACTCAGTAATTAAAATCATTAAATTCCTTTTACCATATTCGTACCTGAAAGGGGGTGCACTGTACTCATGAAGTTAGCTGTTACTAATATCTTTCTGTAATAAAAAACAAAATATAGCGTGTCAGAGTGTAATATCTGCTGTAATACATATCCTGTATTGCGGCTATCAGATAAGTTTTTGATAGAAACATTACTTCGTCAGCTTTTGGTCTCGTCGGTTTACGTGTTCTAGTTGTGCTAATCGATAATTACGAAAATGAGCATCTCGTTTTACCGACATCTGATACAGACAGATGATTAGATTGCAAAGGTACGTGATATTTCTAAAAATGTATTGCCATCCGATTGCGTTCTCATATTCCGAAGAGTGAAAATTTACATTTTTCGTTTGTCTATGCGTTATTTGTTGTAGTAATTATCTTAGAGATATTCAAACTGATTTGTATGCGAGATGTTATCTGCAATTTGAGATACATTCTCGTTTTTACCATGTATTCCATAAGTTCCATTAAAGGAAAACTCATTGGGATTTAGTCTTGAACATTGTTTCTTCAGACACAGAACAAGCTATTAAGAATAAGAATGTTTGGGATAGTAAGGTAAAAAGGCGAGAGAGAGAGAGAGAGAGAGAGAGAGAGAGAGAGAGAGAGAGAGAGAGAGAGAGAGAGAGATTTTAAATTCAGAACTGTAGTAAGTGATTGTGGTAAATTCAGTTTGTTTAGTGCATTTAGGAAGCCGATTTAGGCATTATTATTTGTCTACCCTAATTTCTACATTTGTTCAAAAAATAGATAATTTTAAACATTAAAAAATTGAATCTTTGGCTTAAACAGACTGCTACAATTTAATTGGAATATGTGTTCAAATACATTATAATCTAGTGTTCAAATAATCAGGTCCTCTTCCTGCGATGTTTGCGAAGTGTAATATAAATTCACTGTATTACAAAACAGAAACACTGAGTTTATTCTACACAAATTATCTCATTTCTCTCATGGCCAGTGGTGAGCTACTGCCGAATTTAATTCTGGGACAAATCGACTGCAACAGCGATAGCAGCACCCAAGTAAGAGCCGACCCGTTCTCTCGGCTCGAAACGGAACCAAGTAATCTCTCTCGCTGACGAGTCGAATCGAATCTCGTGCGCCAGAAACAGGCGGAGACTGTCGCTTTCGCGGCGTCGCGCCTCCCCGCCGGGTTCCTACGCGCCGCGGGCGCCGCGCTCGACCCCGCGCCTGCGTCCTTGGCGGCCCCGAACTCGCGCGTCGACCAACAGGCGCCCGGGGCCGGGGGGGGGGAGGGCAAAGGACGTCCCGGGAGGCGTTGGAGGCTTCGGCGATGACAAGGTAGTTGCTGAGTTGGAGGAGCCTGTTTCATGGTAGTGAAAGTAGAGATGACGGCTTACCCATTGTACAGATCAGGGTTTCATGTTGGGTGTGTGTGAATGCGAGTACTATTTCGACAGCGGAAGACGTTGCGGCGACGATGTTGATAGCAGTGCAGTGCCTATCGAAATGACGGTGACTGTGGAAGGTGCTGACGGAGGTTTGAATCGCAAGGTTGACGTCGAAGGAGGGAAGACGGGGGCAAGGACGTGTGCTCGAGGGCTGGGAGTGAGGATGGAGGGCGTGTCGGCATGCGGTCCCGTTGATGCCGTCACGAAGGTAGGTACGAGGACGAAGACCTCGCCACGAAGCCGGGCTGCCTAATCTACAAGGTTGCGATTAGGCGGCGGCGAGAACGCCGGTGATAATAGCGATCCCCGGTGGCTGCGGTAGCGGTAGAGGCGGGTTGCCCGCAACCCGTGGGACGGGCTTCCCCGGATCTGGGGCACGCTGCGCGGCGCTGAGCTGAGCGGAGACGACCGGCTGAAAGGAGGGGGGGGGGGCACCTGCGGCCAAGCGCGCCTCGACGCCCGCCCGCCGTTTTCCGCGGAGTAGCGGAGTAGCCCGCGGGGCCTGGAGGGACAGGCGCTTTCTGAGCGCGCCGCCGCGCCGCCAAGTAGGCCGCCACTTTCCCGCCGCCGCGGACGCGAAAGCCGCCTGCGCGCGCCGCGCTCTCTTCCATATGGGAGGCGGCCTCCCCCCCCTCTCGGACGCTGTATTTTGATTGCCTTATATGGGCAGAGCGCGCGCCGGGGGACTTGCGTTCGACGCCCGCCAGCGCTGGGGTCGCCGCCTTCCAGGAATTCGTCGATCGGCCAGAGATTGTGCTGACAAAAATTAATTCATAAGAACTTTAATAAATAGTTCATCCTTTTTGGAAGATGCATGGGAAGATGCATTTTCAGGTTGGGGATTGAGTCAGGCCTCCATTCTTGAAATGTGAATAATTTTGAAGAAAAAAAAGTAAAAATATTTTTAAAACGTTGTATTGATTGTGGAACTATTTTAATGCTGTGAATAAGTGTTCAAATCAAATGTAAAAATGTTATTAGCGTAAGGATTAATTCAAATATAGCGTATGCTTAGTTCTCAAACCATTTATAAAATTAAACAGACAAATATTGAAAGTAATGTAAACAATTACAATCAATTCAATTTGACGGAAAATATTTCCTTGGGCTTTGCTAGCCGCCCCCCCTCCGGAAGGGTACTGATTGTATTGTATCTAGCTTAGTCACTTTTTCTCAAGATAATTTTCTTGTTGTTTTGTTTGAATTTTGTTTCTTTCATTTTCAAAATTGCAATTTCTGTCGTACATTTTATTTTTATCGACATTTTACTGCATTCAACGACCGAACAAAGTCAAATGCGGTGACTTACGGAGAGGTCTATGCAGAATGAAGCGAAGAAGAGCAGGCTTTGTTCATGACGAATATCTCACCGAGATGAAATTGTGAGAATATATCGTTTTCAAATTTCTAATAGTTACAAGACATAAATCGTTGTAATATCATGAATTAATCATAAAATCAACCCGCTCGTTATTCAACGGCGGCCTTGAAGGTAAGTGTGTAAATTTTGTGATGATGCAAATCAGGGCTTTTTTTGTTGTAATTTAAGTACAGTTCATTGAAGAATTACTGACACTTAGCAAAAACATTTACATTCGTAGTACCAGTTCTTGTTGCAACATAAATAACTATTCAAAGATTTGAGGGAAAATTGTTGAACAAAATGTAGTTCCTTTTCTCTTTTGTATTAATAATGTTGGAACTTTTGATTACTGTAATTAGTCTAATAGGTGTTTATTTTCACTGCAGGTATTTACTTGTTTTCACAATGTGTATATTATAAAAATTGCGCGGTTTCAACGGAACCTGAGAAATATTTGCAATTTTCTCGTCATTCTCGCGAAAGGTCATGACAAAAGTCTGTACACATGCGCATGTAGCTGTCCCTTCCAACAGGCCATTGTCAGGTGTGGTATACGCGTGCTCAGAGTTGGCGTATATTCTTCTCATGCAGCATTCCACCAGCATGCTGTGGCCCTGGCGACCGGTGCCTGTGAATTCCTCCAACTGGGCGTCCCTGTGCCTTCACGTAATGTACGGACCGGCCGCCCACGCGGTAAGGGACACACAAAGCGCGTAGCTCCGGAGCCCCAGCGCCCCGCCGTGTGTGGCCCGCGTGTCGCGTCGCGCCGCGCAGACGACTGAGAGACCATTTATTGTTTTCGGGTGCGTTAACTTCTTAGATCGATAGTCGCGTAAGTATTGTTTATGTGACCCGATACTAAATGTCTGTGTGCGGCGTTTCCCTCCTCGCGGTATCTCTTCCTGCCAGGGCGCCGCCCTCTCGTCGGGACATGCAAGTGTGTGTATGTGTAAGGAAGGAGGAAAGGATAAATAAGAGGAAGGAAATATCTCGCGCGGTCCGTGATCCGTTTATTAGTGTACTACTCCCGTATTCGTCTGCTTTGTATCAGATAAATCGCCGGAAACTACGTATCAGAGCAGCTGGCAGCTAGAACTCTCCCCCACCGATTGAATTCGACTCGTCCATGCAGTCCCTGGACCTCCTGGCGACGTGGTCGCCTGAGACCGTCGAGGAAACGCGGTGAGGCGCGGGAGGGGGGGGGCGGTGCAGCCCCATCGCGTCATTGAAGCGCTGGCTGACGCGTGCTGCCTGCCTCGACTGGTGCAATCCCGCTCTGGGTTGGCCATTCGACGCACGCGGGCGGCCGAGTCAGTGCTTGCCCTGATCCCGCCACCATAACAACCTCTGCGGCCTTCAACTTCGTGCCTTCCTCTTCATCTTCCTGTAATGAATCTGCCGTTTCTTTCTCCTGTGCTTCCTGACCCTTTACATTCTGTTCTACACAATTGTCATATATCGTCTTCTACTTTCTTTTCCTGTCATCTTCTTTTCGTCCTCCTTTTTCATCTTCTTTCTCCATCATTCAGTTGGTTCCTGTCCGCTGGCATATCAAAACCACTTATTTTTTTCTTTCTTTTTTGGTTGTCCATTTTCCCTTTTTATAATATGTTATTTCTTTTTGTATCATTTTATCGTACATTTTCTCTCTTCTTATTTTCCTGATAATTTCCTATGAATTGTTTCTTTTAATTTTTACATGTATGTCCTTCCTTTCTTTTTGTGTTCATCACTTCTACGACCTCTGAGTCACCCAGTTCTCCCACGTTTTTTCTTTCGACCTCCTGAGTGCGTTCCTCCTCCCTTCGCGGAATGGGCTGCACTGCGCTGCTCTGTCTCGCTCGCGCTGCGGCTCTCAGCTAGCTCTGTTGCACATGGCGCGAGGGCGTCGAAAGCTTCTTGAGGGAGCTTGAGGAATGAGACGTTTTGACGAGAAATACGAGGTTCTGAATTCGCCCCGCTCGTCGCCACATCTGCGTCGCGGACATTTGTACAATCGCACGGGGATACGATGATTTATCTTCGTTGCTTGATGATTCATTACAGGAGATTCGCATCTCACTAGCATACCACTGTACTCCTCATGCCCCGCGACTCATTTCCCATTTTAGAAGAACTACTCATCTGCCAGTTTTGTAGAATTTCGTTTTATAAGTCAAATCAGTGAATTTCCTACTAATCAATATGTACGATTCTTTTTATCAAAGTAAATTCGACCTATTTCCTCAAAGAGTATTGAATAACCAGTTGTCGCCCTTGTTAAGAAAGTACGAAAGGCGAGATTCCCGCTTGGGTCGACCGGTGTGACAAAGGTCTTCGCGGTTTCTCCCGGGTTGTTCCTGGAGAAAGATGGCTGTTTTCAAATGGACGTTGAAAGTGTGGTCACTCGCAGCGAGAGTTGAGTTCCTTGAACACAAAGGCATTGGCTCTCCGATTTCATAAAACTTATTGGATGTGTTGGTTTTTTTCGTGTTCTTTTATCGAAATTATTGATTCTACATTGCGCAAACAATTAATGTATCTACAAAAACATAGTCACTATATGAAATATTCATATTGATTACATTTGTACAAAAATTACTGTAGAAGCGAAATTAAACTTAAGCTAACAGTGAAATAAATCTTTATTTTTGTTAATAAATAATGAAAGAAGAGTTGTTTCACCTCAAGTTTAATTTGGAACTGGAATAATTTTGAATGGAGTAAATACATACAGGTTTAATGAGTTTCTTCTACCATCAGACTATCTGTGCCATACAAAAACTACGCACTACGTTTTTAAATTAAATGTGGATAGCAAGATTTTCTCCAATAATTCAGTACAACACATTTGTACATGTCCAATTCGTGGCAAATATAAATAATTTTAATTACATTTTCAGAAACATATTCAATTATGTCTTTCCAATGATTTGTGGTTGTATTTCTGCAGAATTTGTAAACCTCCTTTCATTTCGTTAACCTTCGAGACTTCATACTAGACCACATGAATGGACGTTTCGTTTTGTTTTTATTTTCCGTCTAGTAAATATGTATCTTTTCTACAGCAATATCTCGCACAATTTTCTGAGTGTATTCTTGCTGCTCGAAATTTTTCGTACGTCCCGACATTCAAAGTCATTTTTCAACCATATTGATTTTTGATGCTGGAATTGTTTCTGCCTAAACTTATTAGGGTGTAGATCTTTAAATGATATCATGCTCTTTTTTTAATTTGAGTAATTCTTGAATAATAATACAAGAAGATTAGGAAAAGTCTCGGCATGCCGCGCAATCCAACTAGTTTTATGTGCAAACAACGACTTCTCTTCTTTCCTAACAATCATTTCACAAACGTATTACATCTTCATGACCTTATGAGATAGTTCGATTGCCGACATGTATTTGTGTACTCATTTCTGTATTCAGCTCAAATTGTCAGTAGAAAATAATGATAACTATCGTTGAGAAAATGAATTAACAATATTTTACAGTATGTTATTCGCTTTTACTTAAGAAAAAATATTAGAGGGCATATAGGAGCTAAAATTTAATAAAGTAGTAATAATCTAGTAAAAACATAATAACTCTACATAGTATAACTAGTAGAGTATAACAAGTACAACTAACCATAGTATAACAAGTAAAACATAGTTCCATATTAAAATAACAAATTCATTACTTGTTTGTTCATTTTCTGGATCTCTTTATTGGACAAGAAACTGTTCAATATTAATTCTGTATATACAAAGTTGATGTTCCGACATTTGGTATAACTTGAGAATGACTTCCATAGTTGTGCAATGCGAGATTTTAGCTTCAAACGGAAATTCCCTCAGCGGCAAATCCGCTTGCGTAAACTCGTTGAAGGTGAACTCCCGAAATTCCTGCGGCGCGGCCCCAAGTGCATGAGCGGCGGCGCCTGCGTGAATCAACGGCCACGTGCGCCGCGTGGGGGCGTGCCGGCACGCGTGACTCATCGGCGGTGACGGTGATGGTATTGACGCAGACGGTGGGACAGGCATCAGTCGTGGGCCGGGTGTGGTGGTAATGGAAGTGGGTGACCGTGCTAATGGTGTGCAGGACCCGCGAAATATTAATTTCGGGTGGGCAGTACCATGGGTGTGTGCGTGGCGGGGGGGGGCATGTATTTAAGTTATCTGATAGAAAAACATGATAACGGTATGAAATGTATATTTTATTCAACATTTTAATTGAAATTGATCAACGCGCCGATCAATGTAGTAAATTGAAATTTGTTTACATTTTTTGTCACAATTCCAGGTGAGTAATTACTCAGGGGCAGGCGGGGGGGGGGGCTGTCAGGGATGGATAGTGGCCGGAGAGTGGTGTTGGAAGTAGTGGCGGTGCTCTTGGCGACGACGGGGATGGTCACCGCGAAGCTGGGAACGGTTAATGCTGGGAGGAAGGTAATGGCCCACAGCTGGCCTTGGAACAGAAGTGTCCTGCAAACGAGGCTGTGGTGATTAGGTTTCCGTGATGGCCGTCAGAAATGCAGAAAGGGAGGTAAACTACATCGTGTAGCCTCGGAGCGGTGATTTAGCTACGTCGTAAAATACTTGTTTTTAATATTAGTAGGTAAAATATGAAAAGTGTATGCGGTCGTGATATCAAATCACAGGTATGGATGAATTTAATTAATATTAAATTCCAAAATATTTTTTTGAGTTTAAAACATCCTTTTCTTTTCTAAGTACGAAAGTTTTAATAAATACATTATAATGAATATTCACTATGAAAAAACGGGGTTGTGATTTTTCGCTTTTTGAAATTTGTTATTTTTCATTAAAATGTATTGGGAAATATATTACCAGACCTAACTCGTGTGTTACTTAGATTTATTTTATCTATGGAAGTTTAGAGCGCCTTTAACGATCAATGTTAAGTGATGATCTCATGAGATGAAAACACAATGATGATGTGAATGAAGATGGAGACACCCTTTGTCCTCCACTTATTCCACATGGATTGGTCTGAAATCGAATCCGGGTTCCGTGCAATATGCGCCTAGCCGTTACGATAAGAGTATCCCTCACGATTATATAGACAATTTTAGAACTGTTAGGTGATACTAGTACGATTTTTTTAAATTATTTTTTTAAAGTATAAACCAATTTAGAAACATCATCGTATCATATCATTTTACAATAAGCTATCTACTTTCTTGGTAAAAATATTGATTATAAAGTATTTATTATAACTTACGAACTTCGAAAATCGAAGTATATTTAAACACATAAAAAGTATTTTGGAATTTATAATTAAATTCACCCATGCCTGTGATTTGATATCACGACTACATACACATTTGCATGTTACGCCTAATAATATTTCTAAAAAAATGTATTTAAAATGTAGCTAAATCACCGCGCCGTAGCCCGGTGTGCTAAGAGGCAAACGACATCGTTTACCATCGATTGTGTTTCGATTGTATTGGGCGATTGTACTGACGGAGGTAGTGTATGAGTGTAGGAAACGGAGAGGCAGAGGCCCGGCCAGGTGAGGAAATGGCATTGAAACTGAAGCCGCAGAAATGCGGCGGCGGCGGCGGCGGCGGCGGCGGCGGCGGCGGTGGCGGTGCTTGCTGACTAACACGTGGCGAGCGCTCCCCGCCTCGCCTCGCGCCTCACCCCTCGCCCCTCGCCTCGCGCCTCGCCCCCCGCCCCCGCCACGCCTCGTCCCCCGCCACGCCTCGCCCCCCGCCACGCCTCGCCCCCCGCCTCGCCTCGCTTCGCGCCTCGCCTCACCTCGCCTCGCCCCTCGCCCCCCGCCTCGCCCCCCGCCTCGCCACGCGCCTGGCCCCCCCGCCTCGCCCTCCGCCTCGCCTTGCGCCACGCCCCTCGCCTCTCCTCGCGCCTCGCCCCCCACCTGCCCCCCCCCTCGCCAGGCGGCGGTGATTCGCCGAGAGGGCGCTTTGACGGCGGCGTCCGGGGCCTTCGACGCCTCTTTAGGGCGCTGTACGAGGATTACGTGCGTGATCACGTGATAATGTGCACGGCAGCCTCATGCTGTTAGGGGACGATACCCCGACGTTCGCTTGAGGAATGTGAATGGTATCCTGTGGAAATGCGTTACCTATTATGTGTCTGTTATTTGTATGCAGTAAGTTAATGTTCTAGGAAGAAATGTTTTTTGAAAGTCTGCGAAACAAAGAAAGTGACACGGATAAAAGGAAAGTGAACAAAGAGAGTTTTTTGTAAGTTAAAAGAAACTAGCGCCAATGAGAAAGTGATATCCCCGCAAATATATTATTGGGATTACTAAAATAATGATAAGGAATCTTTTGATGGAAAGGACCAAGAGGAATATTGTATATTTTTCGTGATTTGCAATGAATACGAAAAATACACTCTTTGCAGTGGTGTACCCTTCGTCTTGTATTTATCTTTTGAACATAGCTAAACAAAATACAAAGTACTAGTATTTTAACTTTTTGAAGCGCATAAAATGACAGTGTTCTATCGAGAAAACAAAAAAAGGGGTACACTTTCATTTAAGAATTGGAAACATTTTTAGATTCTAACAAAAAACAATGTTGAAAGTTGTTTTCATTACTTTTGTGGAAAGCTTGTAATTAATAAAGTTATGTTGTTCAATTGTATTCTTTATATGTAAATTTACGTTCCTTGCCTGTTGTAGAAGCGTTTTCTGGGACAATCCTATGCAATTGAGCATTCCGTGAATCTAAGTAGGTAAATGTACTCGGCGTTGGAGCATACTCCATGTACAGTACCGTAATATGATGGCCGTGGTAATTCTTAATTTACCATCACGCGAGAACGTGAAAGAAGAAGTGAGCATGTAATCGCAACAACCTCTATACCAACAGCGGTTCCGCAAAAGTAGGTGACCTCCATTATGTACAGAGCCGCTTCGGAGAGTAAATTACTCGCGGAGTCATCCTCTGTGACGGGCTGCGTTCGCGTCTGGCCTCTCGAAGTTCTTCAGGAACAATGCGTTATAATGGAAAATACTTTGCTTGTGTGGTTTACTCCAAAAGATATTCACAGGGTCAACAAGTAGCTATCAGAAACACATGTCATTTCGCTGCGAAGGAAATATTATCAGCTTATTGAGGGAATGTTTATTCAGAATGATGATGATTCGGAAATATTTTTCAAATAAGCCTTCAATTGTTCTGCGACACAAAGTAGATATTTTGTTTTCAAATTTCTCCACGAATTCCGAGGAATTTTCTAAAACTGAAACAGCCTTCTACCTCGCTTTGTTTACTTTAGTACAAGTTTACGTTCTTCCGAGTAATAAAAACCACTGCTTACGGATGTCCATTTCCAAAAAGTTAAAAAGTATGTACTGCATAATTAACTTCCTCGAAGGATAAAGGCTTCGAACAAGAAGAAAAAAATTTAAAAAAGAAGGAATTATTCATTCAATCTATATTCTGAATCTTTTAGGGGTTTATACTTGAAACCCGAATTCTTTACGTCTACGTATATCATTACTTTCGTACGGTGTTTTGAAATGTAATTAATATTGACTCTACAAAATGATTATACATGTATCATAACTCCATTGCACCAAATTAAACTACAAATGCTCATGAAATCTTATGAGCTTTTAATATTATGAACTAAAATCTATTGTTTCCATATTATTATTAATGTTTCCATTATATTATTAATGGAAATCTATATTTCAAGTAAACACGTCTATCGCCCGGCTGTGTGCGATTTAGTCATTTGTATTAGGTCAATCTCATAAAAAATATTAATAAATAAATAAATTACGAATTCCATTTCATTCGGTTTGTAAATATTATGGTGTGAAAATGTTATGCCACAAAACCGTTTCTTACAGCACACTTTATTTTCATGAGCATACAAGAGACATATTGACAAAACTCAATATTGTCGTGTAAGAAAAACTGGTATCTAATTATAAGCTTCAAAATAAACTAATAGATATTTTAATCAAAGAATGACAGGATTTATTTCTCAGAAGACATTCTGCGATTCTCTTTGCTCCTGCACGTTACAGTGGGTTGGAGAGACATCTTCGAGACGTCGCCCATCTAGGCGGAGCTAATTCAATTCGAGAAGCGGAAAAGATCCCACGGCCACTGCACACGCCTGGAGGAACGCCCCGTTTGTGGACGCGGAACGTTGCCCAGCATCCGCTTGGTGCACAGCGGGTGGCAGTCTATATTGTGCCGCGTCCTCAATTCGGAGATGCGGGTATATTAAATATTACCGTTCATATTTTTATAAAGACATTAATTCTTATGATTATATAGAGGACGAAGTGTGAAATAAATCATAATTTATGTTGTTTATAAATCGGGTGTGCTAATTTGTTAGATTCGAAATAATATTTGATGAAACATAGTTCGATTTTTGTAATGATGTTAAAAGTATATTGATTCTTGTCATAAATGAATAGTTTTTTCTACAGTACTCTTCGCCCTACTGTTATATTATTACGCCATTATCTGAATGTATAATTACTCATTATTTGAATTCATTTTTCTTCATAAATTATGTAGTCATAATACTAAAAAATATAATCAGTTTATTAGAACATTTAAACTGTCTTCATTATTATTTTAAGAGGAGTATTCCCCTTTAGGATAAGATGGATGACATTTGCTATCTGCGCTGAATGCTAGGTTGTGCAAGTGATAAGCCTTACGTTGGCGTCGTAAGTAACGATAGGTAGACAAGACAGGCGGGCGATGTGTTGGCAAATGTTTTGGTTGCAGTTTTGGGAAACCTGAAACGCGTATGTGTATCTTTAATATTTGCTCTGCACATAAACTTCCTGTGATGTCACTCGGGCGATAAAGACACTGACCAAATAGAACGAATTGATTAAAAGACAATTCCTACATTGTCATCAATGTAAATGTTGAGTTTTGAACCTTGCTACTTTTATGTTCGTTGCCGCAAATATCAATGGTATATATTTTCTTGAACCTTCTCCTCGCGTGAATATGTTTACTCGAAAATGTCATTAATCAATAAGATTTTTCTTATAACTTCACAGTACCAAAACGAACGGGTCAATGTCAATTGTTACGTCTGGCTCACATTGGTTTGCCAATCGAGCTGGGAAGTTAGCTTCAGGAGTTTCATATCAATTCGATATTCAGCAATGCATGATTTGCAAGATCATAACACTGAATGCTGTTGACACGGGTTCTGTTTCACGTTGTGCTGCGAGCATTGGAGGCCGCGTGCAAGGTTTGTGAGGAGATGAAACTCGCAGATCGCAAGCTCGCGCAATATTTACTCAGCGCAGCGTGACGCAGCTTCAGCGCTCGTCCGATGCCGACCTATGGCGCGGCTTTGCGCAACTCTCGCAGCCGCGCCTTGCACGGGGCCACGCGCATTGCGTTCCTCCGCGGAACAGGGCGAGCGCCACCGAGGATCCGAGCGCGGCGGGCGTGGCACTCAGGGCGCGAGTGCGTTGACTCGGAGTGATTCACGGGGAAGGTGAGAGGTGTGCCTCGCGGGTGTCGCCGCCTCCATCACCTTCATCGCCTCTGCTCCTTTCGTCGCCGTCCTTGATGCAGGTCATTATCAACTACTGCAATTGATAATGACACCAACGACATTACTTAAAAAGTATCATTTATCTGCAAGGAGTGCTTTCGATTACGGAGAACCACGTGGGAAACTTCGACGTGTGAAAGTTGTTTAGGGAATAATATTAGATGAAAATTTATAACCAGACGTATTGCCCTATAAGGATACGTAACTTCATTACTTTCAATCGTATTCCATTCCAGACTTCAAAAGTACATCGTAGGAGTCTTTTATCGGACTAAAAAAACTCGCACCTGGTGTGATGCTGGGCAGAACCTTAACGATTTTCTTTTCTGAGTTTTTTCGCTTGATATCACCTCCAAAAAACATGGGCAATAGTGTATTTTGTTGATAGTAGACGGCGACCTTGGTAATGCATTTGGGATGCGGACGGGATGACTGTGTTGGTGACGCTATTGAAAAGTGAATGTCCCTGCGCCCACTCCTCCCTCCGTCACCATTTTCTCAATCCCGGTTGCGCCTCCTGGTGGGAGATGGTCATTCCTAGTCTCGCGTCCGCACCTGCGGGGAGTGCCTGTCTCGCAGAGCGCGCCGGGCCCGCGGGAGGTGAGTCAGTGCGCTGCCTCAGCTACTGACCTTTCGCGTGGGAGGAGGAAGTCGTGAGCGCTCAGGGACACGCCCCCGCCAAAGACTTCCACGTCATGCGATCTGCCTGTGGCGACTGCTTTTAATTTCTTCCCATCACGGATATATATTCTCCAAATCGAAATACTCGCATTTCCTTTCCCTTCTGTTTTCGTCGTATGGTTGGTTGTTGCGTCATACACTCAACTTCCTTCTCAGGCATTTTGTGTAATGACGAAGTGCGTAAGAGATACGTGCTCGTATGCAGGTGTCAAGAAGAGCTGCAAATTTAACGCTTTGAGTGTTTTTTAGAAAGTCTCTCCTAATTTCAAATGTTATTGCATTTTCTCTACTATATGTTCTGCATATTTTGTCTTCTTTAAAGGTTTGATGTATCGTAGTATCAGAAATAGCCTTCTTTAGTTTTTCAGTCTGTCTTTCCAAATGTAATCGTATTTTTTATGTTCTTGTCCTTTTTTTTTCAAAATTTATTTTATTAAATTCCAATAAGCGCAGAAGTTGAAAGAATGCAGCTCCTGGACGTGTGAGATGTCTACAGATTTGTTAGATACCCCAGAACTCAGCAAAAGTTCAAAATCATTTATTTTGTTAATAATTTCCAATGCGCGTAGAAATTGAAGGAAATCTGTACAACCTCCGGCCTTCTTTGGACTTCGTGAAAACTCCAAAACAATGAAACAGTTTCGATTTACACGGAAAAATATTTGTGTTCTTCCAGCTATTCTCATACTGGTTGTATCGACACAATTCTAATCCTCAGTGCGTCAATACTTACGACAGCTTACATAATGTGACAGCAAGGCTCTAAGGAAGAGGCCGCGTGCCATTAAATATTTGTTACTCAAGTTCTGCATAACGGAAGAACAGCTGCTTTATATTGTTGGTAAACGAAGATCTGTTGTACTGAATATATACTATTCTGTGTTATCGCTGTACCGGTGAAGAAAATGTTTGTTAATATATTTCAGTTTTTGCAGTGTTGTACGATAGAATTTTATTTATTATTCTTGGTCACTGGCCCATTTGTTATTCTAAACTATCACCGAGCGTTATCGCATTTGCAATAATAAATTATTATTATTATTATTATTATTATTATTATTATTATTATTATTATTGTCATTGTTGAAATGTCCAGTGGGCGTGCCACTTTGTGTCATTTTTATCCGGCAATTCACTGGTATGGTCTTATTTCACGTTCTCCATGATTAGACTAATAATGTTTCTATTTCTAAACATTTCCTTCTTCGCACGTGATCATTTCTCTAAAAAGATAATAGCAAAGTGACTGAAATTCCTCCTAAAATCAGTTAAAATTTATTTCGATTAACTAGTTTAGGACCACCAGTGATGAAAATTTATTCTTAGGGACGCAAGTGATGGTCTGAGTTTTAGTCTTTCGGAGCTTAGTTCTACTGCCGTGCCTACTGGAGTCGTCTCATACGTCGTTGTGGTTACACTCTTAGCTCTCCGTTGGCGTCAGCCCCCTTCTTAGGACGGCAACCGACTCAAAAACTGTGCCGGGATGAGCCACGCAGCGTGAATATATACGACTGCATTGTTCCGAAAAGTGCTGACGAACTTGCGTCAAGTTACGTGAGCGGAGTATCCAAAAAGTTAAGATTACCCACTGTAAGAAAGTTTGGAGAGTGGTGGAAATCTTGTAGTGTCAAGAGAAGGCAACTAAGTTCCCTTGAATAACTAATACGTTGTTTTCTTTTTTATGTGCCACTAGTAGATTCAATAATAAAAACAGTCGGTATGTCGAGACAAGTGCCCAACATACACCAGATTAATAAAATAAATAGGAACGTTTATGTCGTCAACCTTCGGCGAATTCTTGAAGGCACATCTTTTATGACGTCTGTAGTCAATTTTTGCTGACTTGTCACGTGACATCACACCTCACACCAGCGGCATCCTCTACATCTCGTCAGTCATAGTGGAATGCAGAAGTAACTGGGAGTGAGAGAGTCAACCTTGCGCCCGGGAAATAAAAGATCAGTGTAGGAAGTCTTGACCAATGTTCGTCATGGTCCTTCCCGTGTCATTAGTGTGCCTTTAGTGTAGACATCGTGAGGCTTCAGGTGAGAAAATTATGTTCGTGTGGCATTTGCTAATTCATAAAAGTGGTGTTCTTTTCTCGTATTAACCCGGAAGATCTTATTAAAGTGGTGTTTTGGAAGCAATAGACATCATAAAAGCATCAAAATCGTATGATGCCGCAGTATAAACGTCTATAAATCAATTTTTATAAAAAAGAACTATATGTAGAATGTGGCATAAAAATAAAAACAGTGTTTGAGTGCTTCTCTTCTGATATTTGTTAAAGAATTTCGGGTATGGTGACAATACTGTGCCGTGTAATTACAGCCTCGAAGGAAGCTACACTTCGAAGGAAATTCAGAAATAGAAAATTGTATCAAGAGGAGTCTTTCACGGCAGCTTTGTCTTCTATGAACTTAAAGTGAATAACATAATTCCGCTGAAGGTCCTTTGTCTTTTCTGTGTGTAACCTCATTACTTGCCATGTTCCATTTCACGGAGTGATTGCTCCTCCGTCTTAGAAGAACCCTGACCTGCCTCAATGGCGGTACTAAAAGAGAGAAGACAATGGCATCGCCGTGCTGGTGCCAGCATTCTCCACTCCAGCGATCGTAAACGTCTGCCTCGCTCGGACGAGCTCTGCTAAAAAGGCGCAGGTGACTTTCTCTTATTGGCGCCTCGTTAGGCGCTGGTTATATTCGGTTACAAAGCTAGTCTTCGGTGCTCAGAGCTTATAACACACAACATTATATTTATATAAGATAATTATTTATACACTACCACTACGCGTTTACTCGTCGCTACTATTTGTTTACTTGAAACTAATGAAAGAAATGTATTACATTTCAATTCCTTACTGTAATCTCCGAGGTATTAAATATCGTGCTTAATTGAATCATGCTGAAAATACGCGAATACAAACACTTTGCAGTTATCTGAAATGATGGAAAATTGGAAAACCGTAATAAGTACATTCCAGTCCCAAATTTTCCCTGACCGTTATGAAACTCTCATGAGAGAGCAACCCTTTAACGTTGTTTACTTTGTAAATAATCACTCATTCGATTAGATTCGGCTACATTCTTCTGTGGTCTTACATCGTGAAGGGCGCCGTCAGAGTAAATCATCTTGAAACCGCCGTCAGAGTAAATCATCTTGAACCCCAAAACGTCAAAAGCTGAAGGATGAACTGTGGATGATCAAAAAGTCAAATTTATGAGGAATGTCTTCCGAGATCTTACAAATTATTTGGCTGGAAGTACCGTTTCTTTCCGTACTTATACTTTGTACGATATGTGGTACGTGTGTTTTCAGAAAGGCTTTAAAATGAGGTTTCCATAGGAAATTGGAATTTTTCTGGCAGGTGATTAAATGTTCTGAGAAATTGTGTTGGTGGTCAGAAAACCTTTTTCTTTTGTGTTACACATCGTGAGAAAATCTCATATTTTCAGTGTTCGTATTTCACACTCACCTCGATGCTTTCTTTGTAATGCTTCAAAAAGCTTTATAGTAGCTTATCAGTGGCAGAAGACGCAGTATTGTCTAATTTAACCACGAAATTCTTAGAACTGGTAAATTCATTTTAAACAGAATATCATGGAAATATCAGAGAAGTGCTTGTATAATGTATTACTGAATTTCAATTACATAAATTGTTGATAATCATTTTCGGAAACACACAGTAAGAAAAATAAATTTGGTGAATATAAATGTAACTTTATTGACGTCGGATATAACTGTATATTATGCAGATATTTTATACTGTAAATGATTAAAGAATCAATTTATGCATTTTTTTACCAAATACCTTTTTAGAGAAGTATTACAATTGTAGAAAGCGATTTAGACCGTCCTTTTTTCGGTCGGCGTTGTTTACTTAATGTTTCAGATGTAAATGATTTTTATAAGTTATTTGCTAATTTCTGAAAATACATATTATTTGGATGTACTGTAGGCACAAATAACCGTAGTTCGATTTATAATAATAATATTAATAATTTGTATTATATTATTAGTATAAATGTTATTGTTATTGTGAACCCCGCAGGTGCGAAAGTGCCCGCAGCGCCTCCTCCAGGGCAATCCCCGGGGCAGGCGAGCGGCAACCGGCGCCGCCCTCCCTTCCCCGCTCGCGGTCAATTGATTTCTACGTCTCCCCGCCGCGCCCCCCTCGCCCCCTCGCCACCTCGCCGCCATCGCACACGCGCGGCCGCGGCCGTTTGCAGTCTTCTAAAAGGAGCGCCCTTGCAGCGCCGGCTTATGAGCCATAAACTCCAAGGCCCGCGCCGCCCCCCCCCCTTCCCCCACGCCCTGGGGGGTGCCCAATCCGACGTTCCCCGGCCCTCTGCTCGCACTCTCCTCCGCCTCCGTACTCTTCTTTCATTTCTCCTTTCGTTGTCTTGCCACATCTCTCCATCTCATATTTCGCTGGCCTGCCCCTTACTCTCTCTCGTATCATCTTCCAAAGCAATCCAATTTCTTTTCTTTGCCTCTTCACTTACATATTCCGAAATTTCTTCATTTTTGCCTACCCCGCCCTCTCTTTACTTCACTTTTTTAACAGTAGTAACAAGTGGTCTGATCCCCTCAACTATGTTCTACCTCTTCCCGTCATCTCCTTGGTTACATTAATTTCCCTATTCACCTTTGATTTGACCAGAGTATCTATCGATGGCATCTTTTCAGAATATCTTGTTTATTTGCATTCCTTATTTGTGTCTTCTCTCCTTCTCTCTCCTCCCTCTCTCTCTCCTTCTCCCTCTCTCTCTCCCCTTCTCTCTCTCCCTCTCTCTCCCCCTCTCCCCTTCTCACTCCTCTCTCCCTCTCTCTCCTCTCTCTCCCCTTCTCACTCCTCTCTCCCTCTCTCTCCCCTTCTCACTCCTCACTTCCTCTCTCCCCTCTCTCCCCTTCTCACTCCTCTCTCCCTCTCTCTTCTCTTCTCACTCCCCTTCTCTCTCCCTCTCTCTCTCCCCTCTCCCCTTCTCACTCCTCTCTCCTCTCTCTCCCCTTCTCACTCCCTCTCTCCCCCTCCCTCTCTCCCCCTCTCTCTCCCTCTCCCCCTCTCTCTCCCTCCCTCTCTCCCCTCCCTCTCTCTCTCCCCCTCTCCCTCTCCCCCCTCTCTCCCTCCCCCCTCTCTCCCTCTCCCCCTCTCTCTCCCTCTCCCCCTCTCTCTCCCTCTCTCCCTCTCTGTCTCTCTTCAGGCCGGTCTTACCGTTCCTAATGTATGTCCTTAGTGAACGTCATCTCTTTCCGCGGGCACCGCACTTTAGCCCCCCCCATCCCGCTCCAGGATCCCGGTCAGGCCGGTCGGTGGCGGATCGTAAATTGCGCGTATCATGAAAAACTTAAGCTGTAGCCCCCCTCAGTTGCCATCAAAGCCAAAAGATGGGTTTATATGCGATGGCCCGTTCCGACGAGCTCTTGCGATATAAAAGTCCTTTTCGCAGTGTGGCTGAATACAGAGCGGGATTAAAAGAAAAAATATGTGAAGTCCTCGACTCCCGGAGGGCCAGGGTAGCTACATATTCATGGCGGACGTGTGAACGTTGCGGTGTTTGCCCTTTTCATTTTCGTATTGCTCTCCAGTGCTCGCGGTTTTGGACGATTATACACTTTAAAAGCAATTTCAGGGCTTTCCTCGGCGTATCGAGACCGTTCGCGCGCGGCTGGTTTAATGGGAAATCTCTGAAATTCAAAATTCATATTCCGCTAGCTCTGCTTCCTCGCAAATATTTATGAGCCCCATCGTTTGCATGTAGTGCGGCCTAGACAAACTCAATGAATATAAACATTACGAAGCAAATTGAAAAGGATTTTTGCTGTAAAATGAAAATACCTCCGCAGAATTGCCGGCGTTTTTAAATAAAGAGTTCTGGGAAAGAGCTGAGAATTAATGAAGTTAAACGCACATATTTTTTGTTCTCATACCCATAACATTTTTCCACGTAATATTTGAGTGGCCGGTGATGAAAAAGTAGCTGTTTTCGTTAAGTAAACAGCAGTTACAGCACCGTTGCAGTCAGTCTCTAGTGGTGACGAAGTAGTGGAGGTATTTGACTGCAGGTTCCAGGTGTGTGGGCCATTGCCTCTGGAGATGTGAAGTGGTGTGTGCTACTGTCCCCGCATCCGCAGCTGTTGTCAGCCCACCCAGCTGACTTGGTGTGGGTCCTTCATTTAGCCTCTTACATGATTCCATTCCCGTCCCCACCTTCGCCCCCTATTTTTCCTCGCCTGCCTTCGTCCACGTATTCTCCAATGGCACCTCCATCGCGCCTCCATTTCACCTCCATTTCTCTTCGCCGGGTGGTTTGTGTCATCGTTTCCGTATCTGCAGCTGCTCTTAGTCCAACCATCTCCATTTCGCCTCTATTCTGACTCCACTCTCATCCTGGTCTTCGCTGCCATTTGCCCCCCACTGCCTTCCGTCTCTCCGCCCCCACTCTCACCACCGTGCCTTTGGAGCTCTCCTCTTGCATGTGACGTACCCCCGCATCTGCTACTGCTTTCAACTCCCCCCTCCCCCAGTTGAGTCAGGACCTTCACACAGCCTCCATCGTGACACCCATCTCGGCCTCGCCTTAGTCCCCGCATTCTACACCAGTCCCCTCAGGGCATCAGCTCATGGCACTGCAATGGCCTCTGATCGGGAGGTCCTGGAGCTCGAGTCCCGGCGGTGGCAGAGAGATGGGTCGAATTCAGTCGCTGTCTGGAGGAAAATTCTAGAAGTAGTTTTCATGGTTTCACGGTAGAGCTCTGATCGGTAGTTTCCGTGGTTTCACCGTTTCTGCTATCATCGCGAGGCGATTGCGAGCAGTACTCTACCATACGGGCTCCGGACCGCGCGCGACCTTTTCTTCCCGTTCCTTACTTTCTTACCCCTTACATGCACTACTCCACCACACATGCCGGGAGCCCGGTCGGGAGCTCAGAGCTTGTCCCGGCTGCCTCGCCGTTGGTAGATACTGTCTGGGGAAACCCTGCTAGCTGTCGGTAGGTCGGCACCGGATCTCGCCATCCAGCGGGGCAAGATGGCCGCCATCTTTGGAGCAAAAAACGTGCACTACACTTACGGGACTAATGACCTTACCGCTGTTGCGCCCGGCATCACAACCAATCAAAGTATCCCAGTAGTAGGGATATAGGGGTTCGGAAACAGGAAGTGCTTATCTTATCAGCTTATCTTATCTACTTCCTGTTTCCCTCCCCCACATCCGGTGTAAACAACCGGCGCCACCAATTATAATGGCAGGAAGTGCTTATCTTATCAGCTCTTATCAGCTTATCTTATCTACTTCCGGTCCAGCGCCCAACAGTGGATGTCAACAACCCACCACCCCTTCCCCCACCCCGCCCACTTCCGATGTAAACAACCGGCGCCACCCATTATAATGCCCAGCAGAATGTCAACAACCCACCACCCCCACCCCCTCCTCCGCCCACCCGATGTAAACAACCGGCGCCACTCATTAAAATCCCCCCTCCCCCTCCTCCGCCCACCCGATGTCAACAAACGGCCCATTATAATGCCCCCACCGACCGGGGTCAATGACCCCTCTCCACCCACCCCTTGCGACCTCTGGTGGCGAAGTGTGGAAGCGTGCGCGCACTCTGGTGGTGAATTGTGGAAGCGTATGTGTCTGCGCTCTGGTGGTGAATTGTGGAAGCGTGTGTGTGTGTGTGTATATGTTTCAAAAATGCTGCTCCTTGAAGTGGATTCGAACCAGCCTCAATTCCCCTGAGGCGACCAGCACTTTGGCTCTGAGCTACGGTGACATCTCGAGTCAAGCTGCCTGCTTTGGGGTACAGATATTACACGCGGTCGGGAGGGCGCGCGCTGCGGATGCTGATAAGGGCGGGGGCCGCTGAGGGTGCACGCTGCGGAAGTAGATAAGATAGCGGGGGGAAGGGGGCGCTGAGGGCGCGCGCTGGCGACGCTGGCGGCCGGGTGGCTGATAAGATAGCGGCGGGCGCTGGCTGCTCTGTTCGCCCACTCATTAGCGCTATAGAGATACTACACGCGCGCGCCCTCTATGAGCGATTCGGAGAACGAGAGGAGATGGCGCTGTGCGTCGGGGCGCGCATTTTGAATGCACTCTATATAAGATAGCCAGCCGCGCGTCTCTCTCTCTCTCTCTCTCTCGAGTCGAGAGCGCTGACGCTCGCTCCCCCGCTGAAAAGACTTTTATAATAGAAAAAAAGGAAGTCCTAAATGGCGGTGACAGGGAAAAAATAAATTGAAAAATCAGTACAATTGAAAGAATGTTTTTTGATTTATTGAAAACAAAAGAATTATAAAATTATTTTCTTACATACATTTCACAATCAGTTTTATTGTTTTAACGATCGTTTCTATTAAATTTCTTCAAATGATGTGTTTACTTTAAAAAACATAGAAAATATCATTATTTCTTTTATATTACATATCCTTTGCAAAGAGAGGTTGTGTTTGTAATTGCATGTTTTCATTGAAGTTTCATAGACCTTTCAAATTTTCTTACATAACATTTCAAAACATTTGCATGCTTAGATATTTTTATGGAGAAATTCACACATGTTTGAACATTTTTCATTACATACTGTATATATTTAGTGTTATATCTAATCTATGAAGAACTTAAAATGAGTTTTTACATAATTTTTATAAATAGCACATCATTCTTAGATCCTGACTGCATACAGTTGTATTTTCATATTGTTATACTACGCTTTATAACCCTCTGTACATAGGCTAGATTGTCAAACGAGTACAAACTCGAGTCTGTGCTGACGTAGATGGGCGTCAATCTTCGTCACTGTGGACTGGAGGCCGGTGCCATATTTTCGAACGGCCAACACAGCGTCTGGATGGATTGACGAACGCGAGCGCTGTCGCAGTGCCGACCGGTGAAGGAAGTGGTCGAGTCAAGGACAGCTAACGCTTCAGCGTCGTGAGAATAAACTCCGGTTGGGGGGATCTTCTTTTACCAACTCCTTCCGCCCCATATGATTTGTGTGCACTGTCCAGGGGGATGGGGGCACGCTGAGGGAGCGTTCAAAGCTTTCTGGATGGCGCAATAGCGCACGGTCATCAGCTTCACAGGAGGTCACCGCATCCCATACCACTTTCTCGTGACAGCCAATCACGTGTGAAGAGTTTTTTCCTTATCTTCTTCGACATCTGATGATTCTTCCTCGTGACAGCGTCGGTCAGCACACATCAACGGTCGAGCGATAGACTGCAGCGTAGTAGGGGCGCTGAAGACTGTTGTTGTAGGGGATGACGGTGCAACGTCGCGGAGGCTGTTCCAATTCACCACCGCTTCTTCCACGCATCATACGCTTCTTCGTCTAAGTGAGTTTGTTCCATGGCGACAGGCGATGGACGAGTGTTGAGACCTGTCTCAACGTGTTGAGACCTGTCTCAACGTGTTTGCAAACGCTCCCCCTACTACTAGTTGAAAGTGATTCATCATAAATCTCCCTACTACTAAAAGAGTCTAACCATAAAATATATAAAAAATTGAAAAATACTACTAAAAGTGTCTAATCATAAAATATATAAAAAATTGAAAAATACTACTAAAAGTGTTAACAAAAATCATAAAATAAATACCAAATCATAAAATAAATCACAAATCATAAAATAAATAAAAATGAATGCTAGTCTAACTGAACCCCGCCTGCAGGGACGAGCGTGCACGCTGAAGAAGAAGAAGAAACGGACGGACGCGTACGCAGGATGCGGAAATGACCCCATGGCAGACTTGTAAATTTATCAATCCAATAGCGTTTGTCGTCGGACACGGACAACGAACGCTTGTTTTGAACAAATGAATAATTGATATGGGATTTGGACCGAATAGTACATTGTTTGTCGATTCTATTTTCGTTTCGAAATAAACAGTCCAAATAATTTTGAAATTTATAGCGTTTGACGACCGAACGTTGTACTCCCTTCGCCCGAGAAGAACATGCCCGAGATCGGGTTTCGATGGAGTACATTTTTGGACGTAAACCTACATAGCCGAGCAGGGGATCACTTCCGCATTCGTCCTTAAACAACCCTAAGACCTTTTTATTGCGAGGTGTCACGCCAAATGCGTTATCGGGAGCGAAACAGGATGTATCAAACCAGGATGGATGCCGATTCATCTCAGCGTACACACTCGTGGAAGTAGAAAGAATGAATGAATCGGTATCCATGTAGAGAAGGTGAAGATCACAAAGATGTTTTTGACAGTAATTATAAAAAAAGTCATACATTCTATGCTTCGAAATTTCTAATATACAAAACCCCAAATAGATGGGCTTTGTGAACTTCACCTCCGTTTTTCGCAACTCGATGGTCATGAGATCGCCGTTCACGTGATGACTACGCACGAAAGCGGGATCGGCGATGAGACGTCTGGCCCCGCACCTCCCTTCCCACTTGTTCACGAGATAAATGCGTCGGTGGTTGCGCACGTCCTCCATCGACTTGCCGTAAATTGAATTGTTCATGAGTTTGAAAAATTTATCCTCGAAATCGGAGGACGCGCGCTGTCGACGTGCGTTGTTTAGGTCCATGTACGTGGCAAGCCAAGGTCGTTGTGAAAAAGAGAGAACGCGGTGAATTTTCGTGAGTTGCACTCCCAACTCGAGGGCCTGAACTAAATTTCGAATGTGAATGATGTAACGACGCTTGGGGAGCAGCGTCGCTAGCAACTTGGCTTGCCTGCTCTTCGAGTCGGGGGGGACGCGGGTTTCCGGACAGGGCGGCAAATCGCTCAAGCGATCGTGGATGGCGTCAGGGTAGTCGAGGTCGACCTCCAAAACGTATCCCCGATCGACTTCCGCAGCCGCCTCTGCGATGTTCAACCGCTCAATGTCGGTTTCCGGCATCCACCGGAAGTCGCCCACCGGAAGCGGATGTGACATCGAGAAACCATATAAGTTATTCGCGTCAACGTAGGCGAGATAAGATGCCTTATCGCTTGGCCGGAAGCGTTCACCCGCAAAGGGGTGATTGGCCTCAGCGTGACGACCGATCACTTGCACGAGTCCCCCCCGGATGCCCCGTTCGAAAAAGAGAACCATGTCGATGTCCGTCAGTAGCTCTAGTCGAACGCCGGTGGTTTTCAACATGGCGTCCCACGAAAGCCCGGGAGCGGTGTAGTAAAAGAGAGGATCGAGCCCGTACACCTCCAAACACAAATTTCGAAAGGTTTCCATCGTGTCGGTTTCTAACAGCACGTCGACTTTCAAGTACAAATCGGCGTACTGCAGCAAATTTTGAATAGAGAACGCGTCCCACACGGCCTGCGCGTGCGCGTACTCCGAGTCCGACACGGGTGTGTCTGTGAGGCGACTGTAAAAGCCCTCGGGCGACGGTAACCTCGTGTCGTCCAATTTGGACATGTCATTGACATAATCGTAGGGAAACACCCCCTTCCTTCTGGCCAACTCGAAAAGGCGATCGTCGGGAAAGGCTGCACGGGTGAACTTCAAATCGGCCGAATCGAGCGATCGACTTAAAGAGTCGAGCGATGCACCTAAAAATTTCAATGAATCTAAAAAGCGTAGTTCCACTTTCCCGATTCTCTGGGAAATCGCCACGAATCTCTCGTGATTGTGTGGAACCACGCGCAGCCCGTCGTTGTTCATACAGTTCTTTTCGCCCCAGGCCTGAAGGAGAAAATGCCAATCGTAACCGCTCCCGTTGTGCATGACGACGGGGATGAACTTTGGTGCGGGAAAGTTGACGTTGCACGCTTGATGAGCCGCGCCGCGAAAGACACCCGAAAAATGATCGTGGTCCCTGACGCGAACGGAATTTGGAAGAAAAGGTCCTTTGCATATGTGACATATATCGGAATTTTGAAAAGACGCCTCGTTTTCGTTGTTCATCACGAGGGGAGAAGGATGACTCAAAAGTTGCTCATAATCTTTCGCGAGACCTTCTAAGAATGCTAATAATTGTATCGCGACGTCGGGACCGTGAAAGTTGACCAGTTGATTTCGCGACTCATCAAACGAGCACACCACTTGAAGCGCGGCCGAAAAGGGTTTGTGAATTTGATATGGTTGAAGGAAGGATCCATTCAACGACGGCTCACATGAAGACACGGGGACCGTGAGCGCTTCGAAGTCAACATAAACCGCGATCGGGCATCGTTGTTGTCTTTCGATGTGCTGAAATTGCATGAAGCGCTCCTCCTCTTTGCCCGTCTCCGACGGAAGGATCAAACGTGCGGGGGACCCCACGGATCGGCAATCAATTTCGTGAGCCTCGAGATGCGCTTGCGAGTAAAACACATTCAAACATCTGTCGCAAACGAAAATCCTACCCTTGTAAGCCGTATGTTGAGACCGAATCAGTCTACTTAAATTTTTGATCCAAACGTAATGGGACTGTCCGCCATCGCCATGAATCAACAAGAAATTGAAATGGTTCTCTTTCTTCGACCCCGAAAAGTGTACAGGACCTACGATTTTCCAAGTTTTGTTGGCCGAATCATACTCTAATGTGAAAACATTGAATGAAAAGCTAGAATTTTGACGTTCGAAACGTTTGATCTCGTGAACGGGCAGGGGCCAGGAGATGCCGCGCAAATCGAGACTGGTTTCCAATTCATCGAAAAGGGTTTGATAGATACTGGTACGTTGGGGACTGAAAATTCTGATGTGTGGGGGCTGACGTTTATGAAAAAGAGCCGAAGCCACCGCCCACAGGAAACATTTCTCGTCTCGATTTTGCACGTTGATCACACCTTGACGTCTCGCGATGGTTGCCGGAAGAGGAAGATAAGATGAGGCAGAGTGAGCGATAGGTTCAAACAAGTGAGCCGAAACATGAAGAGCGACGATAGAGGCCAACGATTTCCCGGAATCTCTCTCGGAAAACTCGTCGAATTTGGAATTTATAGGTTGTGCTATATGAGAAAGGAAAAATTCCGAAATGTCATCCGCTTGCGTTAACACAGCCGTTCGTGCCGAAAGAAAGATAGGCTGCAGCACCCCTACAATTTCGTGCGTCTCGACGTTCTCTTTCTCAATTAAAAATTGACACTCGAGTTGCGCGAAAATTTTGAAATTAGATCGACCGAGAGTGTTGTTGAGCTCTTCAAACATCTTACGATGGAAGGGAACACGACAACGGTTGAGAAACTCGACCGGATTCGCAATGTCATGTGGGGGAGGAGGATTCAAAATGACACCTCGAAATACACGGGCGTTTAAAGACTGAACGACGTCCGTCCATTGGGGAGCGTTTGCAATGTCTCGTTGTTGTTGTTGTTGGTACGGGCAATCTATAGAATCAAACAAAACACACACACATAAATGATAATCATGCAACACATCACTAACCACTCCTATTAAAAGAAATTTATTTTACCATCCTCACGCTGCGGAGAAGACACTTCCGCTTGTCGACCTGCATGAGACTCACTCTCGTCGCGATGATTGAATAGAAACGGGACATCTATAGAATTCATCAAAACACACATAAAAATGATAATCATACAACACATCACTAACCACTCCTATTAAAAGAAATTTATTTTACCATCCTCACGCTGCGGAGAAGACACTTCCGCTTGTCGACCTGCATGAGACTCACTTTCGTCACGAATGTGCCGATTTAACAGAAATTTCTTCATCTCAAATCGAATCACTGAATGCTAACAATCACACGTGACTAACACTCAAATAGCAGTACACAAGACAGAGTTGAATCACACGTGACTAACACGACGTCAACACTCAAATAGCAGTACACAAGAAGGTCCGCACGCTTCAAGAGCAAATGTCAGACTAATGGCAGAGCTCTGTGGACATGGAGTTTTAAACCCTATGTTATCTCACACTATCACATCCAGCACGTGCAGTGCGCATGCGCAGAAGCCATTCATCACTCCCCCAAGCGATAGTGATAAGAACAGCAGTCGACCACAGCCGGAAGTTATAATTAGGAAAACAGGATGTCATTGATATCGCTCGAGCACCGGAAGAGATAGTGGAAGCATACGCCGGTCCAGCGGACATTCTAATTGGTGCACCGGAAGAGATAGTGGAAGCATTCGGCGGTCCAGCGGACATTCTAATTGGAGCACCGGAAGAGATAGTGGAAGCATTCGGGGTACGCGAGATATTATTGTGCGCGCGACAGATTTTGAGAGCAGAGATAGGTGTCTATTCGTATAAGCAAGTTTCGAATTCATTCGCAGAAAACCAGTTGAATATGCTAAGAGACGAGTGCCAGAACAGCCAAATACACGTGATGTTGGCAGCATCACAACAGTGAAAAAAATTGGAACTATCCGAAATCGTACCAGATTGTTCCAGCAGGGTTTGCACCAAAAATAATGAAGATATTGGTAATTTTAAAGTTGGATGGAACCCTCACGCCTATTCCCACCTCTGTTACCTCCGCCCAAAATAAGATAGCGAGTTCTTTCACGAAGGACAGGAACATATTATTGAAAATTTTAGTAGATTTCGCGAAATATGGCGTGCAATATGTGCTATTTACAAACAAAAACAAGATTTTCTCAAAACTGCCTCCAATACGAGCCTCTTCGGTATTTATTCATTCTGATTCGAAACGTTTTTCAGAAAAAGCTAGACAAGATGATAACGGGCTCGCAGGCCTTGAGGCGGGGGCCCCCCTCACCCCCCCCCCGCGACCAGATGTTTCGGTTGATAGAGGGCGCAAACAGAAAAAATATTTTATGAGATTGAACTCTATTCAATTTTCATGCATACAAATCAACAAAGAAATACACCAAACACGTAAGTGCGGCGACATGGTGCATTTTAGAATATATGTTTGAATATTGCATGAAGACAAGAAAGATCCCATCATTCAAATTTTTTACTTCAAATTTTTGATAAAAATTATATATTATATTGAGATACCTCACATTTCAGATTAGAATCAACCATTATTAACTTACTACATACAATACAATCAATGAGTTCATTTTTTGAATGAACAATAGTGCAGAAGTTTTCTGTCAATTGGATACATTGCGTATTTTGATGTTGTCTGATTGTAGCGTTTCCAATATTCAGTAATGGTTTTGAAAATACTTGTTCCATCGAATCATTATGTAAATCGCATATTTATAGTCAATCGAAGTGTTTCAATGTATTTCCATAAAAATGATTGTTTCAAACATACATTATTCTCATCAACATAAGTGGAGTGAGAAATGTCAGGTATGTCTATCGGAACAGATAGTAGTAAAACAGCTCCAGCGAAGAGTTGATTATTGCCGTTTATTTCTTGCATAGTTGTGTGAAAAGCTTCAAGAGAATGGCCTCATAGCACACTTATCGCAGATAATAATTGATTTTTTTTTTTCGTAACACTGCAAACATTCCGCTTTTGTTTCTAATATTACACATTGCAATTGGTTTACTGTGAATGACTAATGATAGCTTCAAAGCTGAATGCACCGTTCGTCCACCATCGAACAATATCCACGCTTCCACCCTCGCCGCTGGACAGAGCAAACCAATTCTATCAAGTGCTTATCAACTCTACCCCCAGTGTGCGTCTATTATTTTGAATAAAAGATTTAAGAAAAAATTTAATTATATAATTATTATAAAAATTATTACATATCATTTAAACGAAAAATATTGTCGCCAACCAGAATGCCGTGTTATAGGAAGTAAATGTTGCATTCAATAGTAAATACCCAAGGAATAAGTGATAGCAAGGAATTATAATTATGCGTTCTATGCTGAATGATAGAAGGAAAGTGTATTCTCGAGGCACGGGTATTACATATGAACATAACGTATCAACTTTACCTTACTAAGGACTTATCGACTGTAGCTGTTTTTAACTAAGGAACTAAACAAAAAACATTGCCATCGAAAGTATCATAAACGCCTTTTTCAGTTTGCAAAACTGCAAGAAACACCATTTCCGACACTTCTGCTGCTGGGTTGTATGCATAAAAATTAAAATGTCTAAACAATCGTGTCTTACAAAAAATACAAATATTTACAATGAGCAATCAGTATGAATACATTCTACAATTCCGAAAAGTTGGGGTTTCATAAGAAAGTGTCTGCCATCGGAGAAATTTCAAATTTACTATCATATAATATACTACCAAGAATGTAGTAATTTTGTACTGAACTATACACAATTAAAAAACGGATGCAATTGAATCACTTTATGGATTCATTTCTGATTTTTTCTCATTTTCAGTCAAAATTTAGGCCTATGGACACTTTGGGTTGGTGATTTAGGTATAATAATTTTATTTTTATAATAATAAAACGCAAAAATTGCAATTTTTTATTTATGAGTGAAATCTCAAATATGCTACTTACCGCTGTTATTGAATCTAAAGGTTCTGCAATCTTTATGTCTAGAGAAAAAATGAAGATTGCAACTTTAGTTGTGCTTAAGCATCTAATATATTAGAAAATTTTCCATTCAATTCCAATACATTTTTTTGCTGCAAATATTTTATGTTTAAAAACTTTCAAACCATTATTCCTTTGATGCATAGAACAGTCCAATCCAGTGCTGTTGTATTTAAGATTCTACTGCAATTTTGAATCAAAGCAGAGTATAGCGGGCTCCTGGCAATCCAGTCACTCGATCAATTTTATGACAATGATTCTTCTAGTGAAATTGTAACTGAGCCAGTCACTCAGGTCGTTTGAAATGTATGCAGGAATGTTAAAATCACATAAGTCGCAATGTTTAAAACCCGTTTTTAACAGCATTTCTTGGGTGAGAAAACGGAGTATTCGCCCCCCTGCCCGTCACTTGATTCAGAAACTTTTCATTATGCCAAGACATATTTACGAGACTCTTCGGTAAGAACATGTATTCAAATTTCTTTCAAAACGTTTTTCAGAAAAAGTGAGCCAAGCTGATAACAGATGACGCCATCTTACCTGCATCAGACATCGATTCAAGGAAGAAATGTCTCTACTCCACAATCCGCAATGTTGATTGATAGCAGATATGAAGTTTTCAATAGTATTTTCATATGCACCAAGATGACTTCTTGCGGGAGATTAAAACGCCGCGCATTGTAGCCTCTACACAGGGTTTGGATGTATATTCAATCTTTTTATTGATAATCATACTGTTGTTTTCAAAAAGCGTCAATAATATGTCATATAATAAGAAGTAAGAAATATGTGATGTTCAGTGCGGTTCGTACGAAAAGTACATGTTCACGTAAAAAAAAAAATAAAAAATTCACATTAGAACAGTGAGACGTGGTGGTAGATGTGGTGGTGGCGGTGGTGACATTTCTAAAAATTTTGAAAACTTTCAGGCCCAGAAATACCTTCTGCTGAAACTTAAAATCCTAGTAAAACTTACCGACAGACACAAAGAATACTTAAAATCCTAGTAAAACTTACCGACAGACACAAAGAATACTTAAAATCCTAGTAAAACTTACCGACAGACACAAAGAATACTTAAAATCCTAGTAAAACTTAACGACAGTCACAAAGAATTTATCCAATGACACATTGTTGAACTTTTGGAGGAATTTGCATAATTTATTCATTTTTGTAGATGTAGAAGACCCACCTCTTCCGACGTCACCACCATTACCACCACCACATCTACCACCACATCCACCACCACATCTACCACCACGTCTCGCTCCACCGCTGGCGACAGGCGTAGGGGTGGGGGACATGTTCCGCGCCAAGCGCGCAAGGGTGGGGGTAGATAGTGAGGGTGCCGAAGCCCGGGTGTTGCCTGTGATACCCCCCCCCCCCTGTTTCCTGATATTCGAGAGAAATCCACTTTTCAGGCTACGTCTTGAATACCATCGAGAAAGACGCAGAAAAAATGTTTGAAGAAAACGTAATCTTTGTATGCTGTTCTAATGTGAATTTTTTATTTTTTTTTTACGTGAACATGTACTTTTCGTACGAACCGCACTGAACATCACATATTTCTTACTTCTTATTATATGACATATTATTGACGCTTTTTGAAAACAACAGTATGATTATCAATAAAAAGATTGAATATACATCCAAACCCTGTGTAGAGGCTACAATGCGCGGCGTTTTAATCTCCCGCAAGAAGTCATCTTGGTGCATATGAAAATACTATTGAAAACTTCATATCTGCTATCAATCAACATTGCGGATTGTGGAGTAGAGACATTTCTTCCTTGAATCGATGTCTGATGCAGGTAAGATGGCGTCATCTGTTATCAGCTTGGCTCACTTTTTCTGAAAAACGTTTTGAAAGAAATTTGAATACATGTTCTTACCGAAGAGTCTCGTAAATATGTCTTAGCATAATGAAAAGTTTCTGAATCAAGTGACGGGCAGGGGGGCGAATACTCCGTTTTCTCACCCAAGAAATGCTGTTAAAAACGGGTTTTAAACATTGCGACTTATGTGATTTTAACATTCCTGCATACATTTCAAACGACCTGAGTGACTGGCTCAGTTACAATTTCACTAGAAGAATCATTGTCATAAAATTGATCGAGTGACTGGATTGCCAGGAGCCCGCTATACTCTGCTTTGATTCAAAATTGCAGTAGAATCTTAAATACAACAGCACTGGATTGGACTGTTCTATGCATCAAAGGAATAATGGTTTGAAAGTTTTTAAACATAAAATATTTGCAGCAAAAAATGTATTGGAATTGAATGGAAAATTTTCTAATATATTAGATGCTTAAGCACATCTAAAGTTGCAATCTTCATTTTTTCTCTAGACATAAAGATTGCAGAACCTTTAGATTCAATAACAGCGGTAAGTAGCATATTTGAGATTTCACTCATAAATAAAAAATTGCAATTTTTGCGTTTTATTATTATAAAAATAAAATTATTATACCTAAATCACCAACCCAAAGTGTCCATAGGCCTAAATTTTGACTGAAAATGAGAAAAAAAAATCATAAATGAATCCATAAAGTGATTCAATTGCATCCGTTTTTTAATTGTGTATAGTTCAGTACAAAATTACTACATTCTTGGTAGTATATTATATGATAGTAAATTTGAAATTTCTCCGATGGCAGACACTTTCTTATGAAACCCCAACTTTTCGGAATTGTAGAATGTATTCATACTGATTGCTCATTGTAAATATTTGTATTTTTTGTAAGACACGATTGTTTAGACATTTTAATTTTTATGCATACAACCCAGCAGCAGAAGTGTCGGAAATGGTGTTTCTTGCAGTTTTGCAAACTGAAAAAGGCGTTTATGATACTTTCGATGGCAATGTTTTTTGTTTAGTTCCTTAGTTAAAAACAGCTACAGTCGATAAGTCCTTAGTAAGGTAAAGTTGATACGTTATGTTCATATGTAATACCCGTGCCTCGAGAATACACTTTCCTTCTATCATTCAGCATAGAACGCATAATTATAATTCCTTGCTATCACTTATTCCTTGGGTATTTACTATTGAATGCAACATTTACTTCCTATAACACGGCATTCTGGTTGGCGACAATATTTTTCGTTTAAATGATATGTAATAATTTTTATAATAATTATATAATTAAATTTTTTCTTAAATCTTTTATTCAAAATAATAGACGCACACTGGGGGTAGAGTTGATAAGCACTTGATAGAATTGGTTTGCTCTGTCCAGCGGCGAGGGTGGAAGCGTGGATATTGTTCGATGGTGGACGAACGGTGCATTCAGCTTTGAAGCTATCATTAGTCATTCACAGTAAACCATTGCAATGTGTAATATTAGAAACAAAAGCGGAATGTTTGCAGTGTTACGAAAAAAAAAAATCAATTATTATCTGCGATAAGTGTGCTATGAGGCCATTCTCTTGAAGCTTTTCACACAACTATGCAAGAAATAAACGGCAATAATCAACTCTTCGCTGGAGCTGTTTTACTACTATCTGTTCCGATAGACATACCTGACATTTCTCACTCCACTTATGTTGATGAGAATAATGTATGTTTGAAACAATCATTTTTATGGAAATACATTGAAACACTTCGATTGACTATAAATATGCGATTTACATAATGATTCGATGGAACAAGTATTTTCAAAACCATTACTGAATATTGGAAACGCTACAATCAGACAACATCAAAATACGCAATGTATCCAATTGACAGAAAACTTCTGCACTATTGTTCATTCAAAAAATGAACTCATTGATTGTATTGTATGTAGTAAGTTAATAATGGTTGATTCTAATCTGAAATGTGAGGTATCTCAATATAATATATAATTTTTATCAAAAATTTGAAGTAAAAAATTTGAATGATGGGATCTTTCTTGTCTTCATGCAATATTCAAACATATATTCTAAAATGCATCATGTCGCCGCACTTACGTGTTTGGTGTATTTCTTTGTTGATTTGTATGCATGAAAATTGAATAGAGTTCAATCTCATAAAATATTTTTTCTGTTTGCGCCCTCTATCAACCGAAACATCTGGTCGCGGGGGGGGTGGGGGTGGGGCCCCCGCCTCAAGGCCTGCGAGCCCGTTATCATCTTGTCTAGCTTTTTCTGAAAAACGTTTCGAATCAGAATGAATAAATACCGAAGAGGCTCGTATTGGAGGCAGTTTTGAGAAAATCTTGTTTTTGTTTGTAAATAGCACATATTGCACGCCATATTTCGCGAAATCTACTAAAATTTTCAATAATATGTTCCTGTCCTTCGTGAAAGAACTCGCTATCTTATTTTGGGCGGAGGTAACAGAGGTGGGAATAGGCGTGAGGGTTCCATCCAACTTTAAAATTACCAATATCTTCATTATTTTTGGTGCAAACCCTGCTGGAACAATCTGGTACGATTTCGGATAGTTCCAATTTTTTTCACTGTTGTGATGCTGCCAACATCACGTGTATTTGGCTGTTCTGGCACTCGTCTCTTAGCATATTCAACTGGTTTTCTGCGAATGAATTCGAAACTTGCTTATACGAATAGACACCTATCTCTGCTCTCAAAATCTGTCGCGCGCACAATAATATCTCGCGTACCCCGAATGCTTCCACTATCTCTTCCGGTGCTCCAATTAGAATGTCCGCTGGACCGCCGAATGCTTCCACTATCTCTTCCGGTGCACCAATTAGAATGTCCGCTGGACCGGCGTATGCTTCCACTATCTCTTCCGGTGCTCGAGCGATATCAATGACATCCTGTTTTCCTAATTATAACTTCCGGCTGTGGTCGACTGCTGTTCTTATCACTATCGCTTGGGGGAGTGATGAATGGCTTCTGCGCATGCGCACTGCACGTGCTGGATGTGATAGTGTGAGATAACATAGGGTTTAAAACTCCATGTCCACAGAGCTCTGCCATTAGTCTGACATTTGCTCTTGAAGCGTGCGGACCTTCTTGTGTACTGCTATTTGAGTGTTGACGTCGTGTTAGTCACGTGTGATTCAACTCTGTCTTGTGTACTGCTATTTGAGTGTTAGTCACGTGTGATTGTTAGCATTCAGTGATTCGATTTGAGATGAAGAAATTTCTGTTAAATCGGCACATTCGTGACGAAAGTGAGTCTCATGCAGGTCGACAAGCGGAAGTGTCTTCTCCGCAGCGTGAGGATGGTAAAATAAATTTCTTTTAATAGGAGTGGTTAGTGATGTGTTGTATGATTATCATTTTTATGTGTGTTTTGATGAATTCTATAGATGTCCCGTTTCTATTCAATCATCGCGACGAGAGTGAGTCTCATGCAGGTCGACAAGCGGAAGTGTCTTCTCCGCAGCGTGAGGATGGTAAAATAAATTTCTTTTAATAGGAGTGGTTAGTGATGTGTTGCATGATTATCATTTATGTGTGTGTGTTTTGTTTGATTCTATAGATTGCCCGTACCAACAACAACAACAACGAGACATTGCAAACGCTCCCCAATGGACGGACGTCGTTCAGTCTTTAAACGCCCGTGTATTTCGAGGTGTCATTTTGAATCCTCCTCCCCCACATGACATTGCGAATCCGGTCGAGTTTCTCAACCGTTGTCGTGTTCCCTTCCATCGTAAGATGTTTGAAGAGCTCAACAACACTCTCGGTCGATCTAATTTCAAAATTTTCGCGCAACTCGAGTGTCAATTTTTAATTGAGAAAGAGAACGTCGAGACGCACGAAATTGTAGGGGTGCTGCAGCCTATCTTTCTTTCGGCACGAACGGCTGTGTTAACGCAAGCGGATGACATTTCGGAATTTTTCCTTTCTCATATAGCACAACCTATAAATTCCAAATTTGACGAGTTTTCCGAGAGAGATTCCGGGAAATCGTTGACCTCTATCGTCGCTCTTCATGTTTCGGCTCACTTGTTTGAACCTATCGCTCACTCTGCCTCATCTTATCTTCCTCTTCCGGCAACCATCGCGAGACGTCAAGGTGTGATCAACGTGCAAAATCGAGACGAGAAATGTTTCCTGTGGGCGGTGGCTTCGGCTCTTTTTCATAAACGTCAGCCCCCACACATCAGAATTTTCAGTCCCCAACGTACCAGTATCTATCAAACCCTTTTCGATGAATTGGAAACCAGTCTCGATTTGCGCGGCATCTCCTGGCCCCTGCCCGTTCACGAGATCAAACGTTTCGAACGTCAAAATTCTAGCTTTTCATTCAATGTTTTCACATTAGAGTATGATTCGGCCAACAAAACTTGGAAAATCGTAGGTCCTGTACACTTTTCGGGGTCGAAGAAAGAGAACCATTTCAATTTCTTGTTGATTCATGGCGATGGCGGACAGTCCCATTACGTTTGGATCAAAAATTTAAGTAGACTGATTCGGTCTCAACATACGGCTTACAAGGGTAGGATTTTCGTTTGCGACAGATGTTTGAATGTGTTTTACTCGCAAGCGCATCTCGAGGCTCACGAAATTGATTGCCGATCCGTGGGGTCCCCCGCACGTTTGATCCTTCCGTCGGAGACGGGCAAAGAGGAGGAGCGCTTCATGCAATTTCAGCACATCGAAAGACAACAACGATGCCCGATCGCGGTTTATGTTGACTTCGAAGCGCTCACGGTCCCCGTGTCTTCATGTGAGCCGTCGTTGAATGGATCCTTCCTTCAACCATATCAAATTCACAAACCCTTTTCGGCCGCGCTTCAAGTGGTGTGCTCGTTTGATGAGTCGCGAAATCAACTGGTCAACTTTCACGGTCCCGACGTCGCGATACAATTATTAGCATTCTTAGAAGGTCTCGCGAAAGATTATGAGCAACTTTTGAGTCATCCTTCTCCCCTCGTGATGAACAACGAAAACGAGGCGTCTTTTCAAAATTCCGATATATGTCACATATGCAAAGGACCTTTTCTTCCAAATTCCGTTCGCGTCAGGGACCACGATCATTTTTCGGGTGTCTTTCGCGGCGCGGCTCATCAAGCGTGCAACGTCAACTTTCCCGCACCAAAGTTCATCCCCGTCGTCATGCACAACGGGAGCGGTTACGATTGGCATTTTCTCCTTCAGGCCTGGGGCGAAAAGAACTGTATGAACAACGACGGGCTGCGCGTGGTTCCACACAATCACGAGAGATTCGTGGCGATTTCCCAGAGAATCGGGAAAGTGGAACTACGCTTTTTAGATTCATTGAAATTTTTAGGTGCATCGCTCGACTCTTTAAGTCGATCGCTCGATTCGGCCGATTTGAAGTTCACCCGTGCAGCCTTTCCCGACGATCGCCTTTTCGAGTTGGCCAGAAGGAAGGGGGTGTTTCCCTACGATTATGTCAATGACATGTCCAAATTGGACGACACGAGGTTACCGTCGCCCGAGGGCTTTTACAGTCGCCTCACAGACACACCCGTGTCGGACTCGGAGTACGCGCACGCGCAGGCCGTGTGGGACGCGTTCTCTATTCAAAATTTGCTGCAGTACGCCGATTTGTACTTGAAAGTCGACGTGCTGTTAGAAACCGACACGATGGAAACCTTTCGAAATTTGTGTTTGGAGGTGTACGGGCTCGATCCTCTCTTTTACTACACCGCTCCCGGGCTTTCGTGGGACGCCATGTTGAAAACCACCGGCGTTCGACTAGAGCTACTGACGGACATCGACATGGTTCTCTTTTTCGAACGGGGCATCCGGGGGGGACTCGTGCAAGTGATCGGTCGTCACGCTGAGGCCAATCACCCCTTTGCGGGTGAACGCTTCCGGCCAAGCGATAAGGCATCTTATCTCGCCTACGTTGACGCGAATAACTTATATGGTTTCTCGATGTCACATCCGCTTCCGGTGGGCGACTTCCGGTGGATGCCGGAAACCGACATTGAGCGGTTGAACATCGCAGAGGCGGCTGCGGAAGTCGATCGGGGATACGTTTTGGAGGTCGACCTCGACTACCCTGACGCCATCCACGATCGCTTGAGCGATTTGCCGCCCTGTCCGGAAACCCGCGTCCCCCCCGACTCGAAGAGCAGGCAAGCCAAGTTGCTAGCGACGCTGCTCCCCAAGCGTCGTTACATCATTCACATTCGAAATTTAGTTCAGGCCCTCGAGTTGGGAGTGCAACTCACGAAAATTCACCGCGTTCTCTCTTTTTCACAACGACCTTGGCTTGCCACGTACATGGACCTAAACAACGCACGTCGACAGCGCGCGTCCTCCGATTTCGAGGATAAATTTTTCAAACTCATGAACAATTCAATTTACGGCAAGTCGATGGAGGACGTGCGCAACCACCGACGCATTTATCTCGTGAACAAGTGGGAAGGGAGGTGCGGGGCCAGACGTCTCATCGCCGATCCCGCTTTCGTGCGTAGTCATCACGTGAACGGCGATCTCATGACCATCGAGTTGCGAAAAACGGAGGTGAAGTTCACAAAGCCCATCTATTTGGGGTTTTGTATATTAGAAATTTCGAAGCATAGAATGTATGACTTTTTTTATAATTACTGTCAAAAACATCTTTGTGATCTTCACCTTCTCTACATGGATACCGATTCATTCATTCTTTCTACTTCCACGAGTGTGTACGCTGAGATGAATCGGCATCCATCCTGGTTTGATACATCCTGTTTCGCTCCCGATAACGCATTTGGCGTGACACCTCGCAATAAAAAGGTCTTAGGGTTGTTTAAGGACGAATGCGGAAGTGATCCCCTGCTCGGCTATGTAGGTTTACGTCCAAAAATGTACTCCATCGAAACCCGATCTCGGGCATGTTCTTCTCGGGCGAAGGGAGTACAACGTTCGGTCGTCAAACGCTATAAATTTCAAAATTATTTGGACTGTTTATTTCGAAACGAAAATAGAATCGACAAACAATGTACTATTCGGTCCAAATCCCATATCAATTATTCATTTGTTCAAAACAAGCGTTCGTTGTCCGTGTCCGACGACAAACGCTATTGGATTGATAAATTTACAAGTCTGCCATGGGGTCATTTCCGCATCCTGCGTACGCGTCCGTCCGTTTCTTCTTCTTCTTCAGCGTGCACGCTCGTCCCTGCAGGCGGGGTTCAGTTAGACTAGCATTCATTTTTATTTATTTTATGATTTGTGATTTATTTTATGATTTGGTATTTATTTTATGATTTTTGTTAACACTTTTAGTAGTATTTTTCAATTTTTTATATATTTTATGATTAGACACTTTTAGTAGTATTTTTCAATTTTTTATATATTTTATGGTTAGACTCTTTTAGTAGTAGGGAGATTTATGATGAATCACTTTCAACTAGTAGTAGGGGGAGCGTTTGCAAACACGTTGAGACAGGTCTCAACACGTTGAGACAGGTCTCAACACTCGTCCATCGCCTGTCGCCATGGAACAAACTCACTTAGACGAAGAAGCGTATGATGCGTGGAAGAAGCGGTGGTGAATTGGAACAGCCTCCGCGACGTTGCACCGTCATCCCCTACAACAACAGTCTTCAGCGCCCCTACTACGCTGCAGTCTATCGCTCGACCGTTGATGTGTGCTGACCGACGCTGTCACGAGGAAGAATCATCAGATGTCGAAGAAGATAAGGAAAAAACTCTTCACACGTGATTGGCTGTCACGAGAAAGTGGTATGGGATGCGGTGACCTCCTGTGAAGCTGATGACCGTGCGCTATTGCGCCATCCAGAAAGCTTTGAACGCTCCCTCAGCGTGCCCCCATCCCCCTGGACAGTGCACACAAATCATATGGGGCGGAAGGAGTTGGTAAAAGAAGATCCCCCCAACCGGAGTTTATTCTCACGACGCTGAAGCGTTAGCTGTCCTTGACTCGACCACTTCCTTCACCGGTCGGCACTGCGACAGCGCTCGCGTTCGTCAATCCATCCAGACGCTGTGTTGGCCGTTCGAAAATATGGCACCGGCCTCCAGTCCACAGTGACGAAGATTGACGCCCATCTACGTCAGCACAGACTCGAGTTTGTACTCGTTTGACAATCTAGCCTATGTACAGAGGGTTATAAAGCGTAGTATAACAATATGAAAATACAACTGTATGCAGTCAGGATCTAAGAATGATGTGCTATTTATAAAAATTATGTAAAAACTCATTTTAAGTTCTTCATAGATTAGATATAACACTAAATATATACAGTATGTAATGAAAAATGTTCAAACATGTGTGAATTTCTCCATAAAAATATCTAAGCATGCAAATGTTTTGAAATGTTATGTAAGAAAATTTGAAAGGTCTATGAAACTTCAATGAAAACATGCAATTACAAACACAACCTCTCTTTGCAAAGGATATGTAATATAAAAGAAATAATGATATTTTCTATGTTTTTTAAAGTAAACACATCATTTGAAGAAATTTAATAGAAACGATCGTTAAAACAATAAAACTGATTGTGAAATGTATGTAAGAAAATAATTTTATAATTCTTTTGTTTTCAATAAATCAAAAAACATTCTTTCAATTGTACTGATTTTTCAATTTATTTTTTCCCTGTCACCGCCATTTAGGACTTCCTTTTTTTCTATTATAAAAGTCTTTTCAGCGGGGGAGCGAGCGTCAGCGCTCTCGACTCGAGAGAGAGAGAGAGAGAGACGCGCGGCTGGCTATCTTATATAGAGTGCATTCAAAATGCGCGCCCCGACGCACAGCGCCATCTCCTCTCGTTCTCCGAATCGCTCATAGAGGGCGCGCGCGTGTAGTATCTCTATAGCGCTAATGAGTGGGCGAACAGAGCAGCCAGCGCCCGCCGCTATCTTATCAGCCACCCGGCCGCCAGCGTCGCCAGCGCGCGCCCTCAGCGCCCCCTTCCCCCCGCTATCTTATCTACTTCCGCAGCGTGCACCCTCAGCGGCCCCCGCCCTTATCAGCATCCGCAGCGCGCGCCCTCCCGACCGCGTGTAATATCTGTACCCCAAAGCAGGCAGCTTGACTCGAGATGTCACCGTAGCTCAGAGCCAAAGTGCTGGTCGCCTCAGGGGAATTGAGGCTGGTTCGAATCCACTTCAAGGAGCAGCATTTTTGAAACATATACACACACACACACGCTTCCACAATTCACCACCAGAGCGCAGACACATACGCTTCCACAATTCACCACCAGAGTGCGCGCACGCTTCCACACTTCGCCACCAGAGGTCGCAAGGGGTGGGTGGAGAGGGGTCATTGACCCCGGTCGGTGGGGGCATTATAATGGGCCGTTTGTTGACATCGGGTGGGCGGAGGAGGGGGAGGGGGGATTTTAATGAGTGGCGCCGGTTGTTTACATCGGGTGGGCGGAGGAGGGGGTGGGGGTGGTGGGTTGTTGACATTCTGCTGGGCATTATAATGGGTGGCGCCGGTTGTTTACATCGGAAGTGGGCGGGGTGGGGGAAGGGGTGGTGGGTTGTTGACATCCACTGTTGGGCGCTGGACCGGAAGTAGATAAGATAAGCTGATAAGAGCTGATAAGATAAGCACTTCCTGCCATTATAATTGGTGGCGCCGGTTGTTTACACCGGATGTGGGGGAGGGAAACAGGAAGTAGATAAGATAAGCTGATAAGATAAGCACTTCCTGTTTCCGAACCCCTATATCCCTACTACTTATCCCCCAGTCCCCCCGGCCCCTCCGCCGCTACCCGTCGCTCGCGCGTTGCCTTGGTGTAGGCGCTGGCGTGGGTCGGAACGGCGCCGCCCCCCGCGCCGCGTGCGTGATTCAGGAGCAAAGCGCTGTGGCCGGTCACGGATGCGACGTGCCTCCCGCCCACCGAGGCACCGTCGAGGGCAAGCGGCTGCAGATTAGTGATGAGACGCAAGAAAACATCGACCAAAAGCCATGGTTTAATAACCTCTAACATTAAATTCGTGCCTAACAAAATTTAATTTGACAGTGGCTGTGCTATTTAATTTATAATTAAAATTTAACTGAAAACAAAGTTTCACTTAAATTTTAACGCCCCCCCATGTGCGAAATACAGGAAAGACGAAGGAAATACGAGGCCATCAGGATCGTCTCGAGCAAGGGATGCTCGATGAAGATAGTGCAAATCACATTCGTTTCGATAGAATACAAACAGATATTGGTAACGTTATTGATTCTTATTTTAACTCTGACAAAATGATGAAATCACTGTGCTTATAGGCATCTTTCATGCATAAATAAAACATTGAAAACATAAAAACATCGAAACCCAAAACGTTGATGTTAAAAAATCATCGGTTTCAATACATTGATGTTTAAAAATCGATATTTTTATTGAAACATCGACGTTTTGAGAACAGTTATCGATGTCGCATCCCCACCACAGATGGCTGAGATGGACGGTTATCTCGGCCGGCAAATATATGTTTAGGATAGGGGATGCACATAAAAAGATTTTAAAAAAATGATAGTTATTGATAATGGATAATATAGATCGCAGGTACGGCAATGATGCTATGAAGTTAGAAGGCCCAACTGGAATTTAACCAGAGAAATAATAAAGGTGATATATCCTCAAAGTACTAGTGCTTACTTTTACTGATAATAATTGCACTCACAGGAACAAGTTGCTACATTTAAAATGCATATTTATTGTTGCAATTTTTGTGTATTTATGAATTTAGAATTATGATTTACATCTGATGTTCGTGTAGGAAATAAAGAATACCTATTGAACTAGACAAGTAGGAAATATTCGTTAAGTGATGGGAAAATCCAATCCTCTACTCGTAAAACAAATGAAAATTCTTTAACGCCTGTATCACGTCTTAAAATTGAAACCAGATTTTGACAATTTTAGTAAATGAAAATGAGATGGAATAATGAAGTCGGGCTGATTGTGATATTGTTGACCGCAATTAAGGTCACTCTTTACGCAAATGTTCTAAATCTTAAATATATATGTAAATCGATATTTACGTGGAGATAGTGGTAAATATGTTTTTGGTAAATATACAGTAGTAAATGTTCTTTTTTTCGTTTATGCCCAGACATAAAATGTTCGGTGGGGTGACGATAGCGAATATGCAAAATATAACTGTACGTGTAAACGAAGCTGGTACGTTGTCAAAAGGAAGGAAGAAACTTTAGCATTTTGTGAACTTTTTCTCTTATGCTCCAAGTTTTTAGAGCGTGCGCTATCTATGCTGAACGTTAGAGAATTTACATTTTAACATTATTTTTCACCATTGATCGTGTTTTCTTTGCGTTTAAAGCAAAGTAATTACCCTTGGTTATCAAAGTTTGCTGGACTTTTAATTAGCAGTAAAATATAATTGAACAAATTTAAATATGCATGCCTGTCTCATTAATATTTCGCGCTTGCCTTTAAATTTGTTGTGAAATACTTTGTAATGCATAATAAGTATCAATTATTTACACAAAGGTGAAATGTGGGATGCGTTATAATAATTAAATAAGTTATCCCACTTTGTGATTGATGTAAGGAGAACTTACCTTAATTTGTTCATGACTAATGTAATTTGTGAGAATGATTCGCTAGTCACATAAGACAATCGGCTTTCATTCAATACTGCCAACAGAGTGGAAAGTACTGGAAACGCACAACTTGTCAATACGAGTTCGTTCCGACCATTGTACACAAAGATCAGTACACAATCCGAGCAGAGATTGAAGCGCTCACCCAGCCCGTCCCTTTACAGGTTCACTTGAAAGGAACTGGGCGATTGGCCTCTTAGAAACCGGAGAAGAAAAAGCCACAAAGGCACGTTGGGCGGGGTCGCAGGTGCATCAAACGCCTCACTGCACGCGTGGAAATCGCGGGGCGTGACGGCGTCAGCTGGTGGAGGTGATCTATTAACCATAACGAGCGCTTTCCCTAACGCCCCGTCCGTTGCCAACATCAAAGAAAGTGTCGAGCTCAAGAAAGGAGCAGGTTTATTGTTTGCGTACAACAGATGCAATGGAACAACCTTTTTTTGCGACTAAATTTTCGGTGCTTTAGAAAGTTGGCATGTACAATACAAAAATTGTTTTTATTTCGTACATTTTCCCTTTCACCGCATTTTCACGGCCTTTACCTTAAATAGTATCGTAGAAGAATTCTGGAAAGTTGTATTAAGCGTGGAAGTTATGAGTTTGACATTGTCAATGCTTAAAAAGGTTTCTGCGAATTGCATCTGTTTTCGTCCTCCTGACCTGCAAAAGCTGAACAACCGTACGTGACTTAACGAATCCAGCTATTCATACTGTGCATGTGTTTCATCGCTCTAAAATGGGTCACCACTTTCTCGAGTTAATTTGGTCCCTACGATATACACAAAAATTGTGATGCAAGAAATTATACGTGTGCTCATAAATTAAGTTTTTATTGTCATATTTAGTATATAATGTTTTGTTGGGGTGGCAAGGGAATAATTTAACTTCTTTTTATTTAACTATGATGATTGGTTAATTGATCCTTATTATGGAATAAAGATGAAGATACCTTAGGGATAACAGCGTAATATTATTGGAGAGTTCATATTGATAATAAGGATTGCGACCTCGATGTTGGATTAAGAAAATTATTAGGTGCAGGAGCTTAATATATTGGTCTGTTCGACCAATATGTTGGGATTGTAGTTACATGTTATAAATTATAAATATAAACGGTTTAGGTAATAGTTTTTTCAGGGAGGACGTTAAAGAGGTGGGGTTGAATATTATTATTCGCGAATGATAGAAGATATCTTCTTTGTGAATTCGGTGTTCTATCGTTGCTTTAAATATATAAAAATGCGAATGGTTCAGGAATTTAAAAATGCTATCATCTCATTATCTGCCGACCATTGGTATTTGAGTTGCATCCTCAGTCTTTGTTAATTTTCGAGTCATACGAAGCTTCACGGTAACTAAATTTCATTATTGTAAATTGAGAGGATATTTTTGATTCGCAGTGAATGTTTTACCTTTTACAAATCATATCACTTGAACATCATTCGATGTATTCCGAAACGTAGTTTCGCAATTTTCCATTTTTACCAACATGAAACATCATCGAATATATAATGCACTCTAATTATTTCTTACAAAGAAAACTGGAGTATTGCCTATGCAGAAACGTTCATATTAATGCAATTGCTTAGTTAATCAGCCATTTATTAACAGACTAATGTACACTAAAGATATTTATTAAAATGGGAAACCAACACTGTATTACAATAATATGGAAATATATTTATTCAAAAAGATACACCAGATTCGGATGTGAACTCAATATTTAACGTTTCAAGTCCAGGAGAAAATACATGTGCTCGATTTGAATATTTTAATTAATGTTCTTTTAGTTTATTTTAGTCGCCTCAACGACGTGGTTATTAGCGACTATTTACGGTACACATACAGTACATCAGTAGAAAAATACAACTGTAAAATTTGCAACCATCTGACAGTAGCAACAACAGTGACAATTTAGTTGTATCCATTGGACTTATTTGTCCAGAGTTAATGAATTTGTTAAACTCGAGTGCTTTCAATAAGCGACAAGCACATTCGTTGGTGTGGGAAACGCAGATCATCCGCGCCCTCTGCAGGAAGTGGTTGCGCGGTGCGCCCGGCCCTTCCAGCTCCCTCTCCTCGAAGGCCGCGGTGCGCTGCCGTCGTCACGTGACCTCTGGAAGGCGAGCGCTGCCCTACCTATGGAACACTCGAGGTCTTCGCACGCCCAACGGCCTACGTTTTAAATTCGCTATTCCCAATAGTAATGACCATATCTTGAAGTTGTAATAATACACACAATCTGGAAGGCGGGAGGTACACATTTACATAACTACAATTCCTTTCCAATGTCTTTGTGGAGAGTCGCCCGAGGTGCGGAGTTCGATCCCGCTCTGCCAGCTCAGCTCCCGCTACCCTCCATCCTCCTCAAATGCCCCTATCTGCAATGCAGGTCGTTATACTCAAGTGTTATCGTTTCCCTCCGTGATTTGGTTTACACGCGCCCTTTAGTTTTCTTGCATTTTCGGCTTTGATAAGAATCCACGCCTTTGTGCTCGCTACCATATGGAGAACGAAGATTAAGTTATGTGAACTGTTGAGAAGTTACAGCTAGTTTTATGGTGACAGTCTTTTCGGATGAGGGCATCTAACATTAGACACAATGGATGTATTTTTCCTTCATTTATAATGGAACAATATTGTCCAGTGTTAGATACTATCATTCGGAAAGCCTTCTTTGAGTTTGACAGAACAAAATAGCTTGCATTATTGTCATCAGGTGCATGAGTGCATCTTCCATTGGATTGTAAGTTATGCGAGATCATGTCACAAACAATCATGTGTGTATGAAATATATTTCAGAGAAAAAGGAAAACAAAAAATTTAAAAAAAAACATAATTGACTGTAGCATCAACGTTTCAAAATGAATAAAACTTTCTTCCTAAATACATATTTTGAGTTCCTGGTCATATTAGATCACTATAGTATGTTGTTACAGAGTTTATATTACGTTTGAGAGGTTTTTAATTTTGGCTCTTGGCGACCGCGTGAACTGAAGGGAGCGGACACTTGGCTGTGAGCCTTGCGCAGAACGCGCGTGTGTTTATGTTGCTGTGTGTTGGCTCTGTTGCACTGGTCAGCAGCGCAGCCGCAAAGCAGTGCGTCCCGTGGTGCCTCAGAAGTTGCCTCCGTAGCGTTACGGAACCGGATACAGCAGTCTGACAAGTGTAAGAAAGCCATTGAGTTTTCATAAGAGATTTCCTGTCAGATAGAACGTGAGAATGGTCAACACAAATGCCGTTTGTATTTTGCGTTCGCTAGTTGTAGATTCAGAGATTGGATATCAATCTTACGAATAAACATGCAGTTGTACTGTTTCTAGTAGTTTTGACATGGATGTGCTGCCAATATTTAATGTAACTCATGCCAGTGATTCTTTTTTGGCATGATTGGTTTGTTTCATTTTTACGCCATTCTTTCGTTCTTAGTTATTCTCTCTCTCGTATTCAGTTCAATCGTTCAGAATAAAACTACTTCTGTAACAATCCGGTCCTTTGAAGAACACCGGATCACCTTGAAAGGAACATGCATTTTGTGAATTACATGTTTAAAATCACTTTTGAGGCGTCTGAGTTTATGGTTCGTTTATGACTCACTGGAGGGTCGTTAAAATAAAACATGTCTCTCGTGTTTGTGTCTCCTGTCATAATAGTCTTTCTAGACTCGAAACATCTTACTAAGTGTCCTACAGGGTTTGAGTAGAAGTTCATTTTTTCTGTTTCAGAGCAACCTTTCAATTGATACTCATTTGAAGAGTTTCGGGCATATACTTGGTAGATACAGCTTGGTAGATACATCAAGAATCATTTTCACAATGATTTATTACACAATAGCAGTAAATAAAATCATTATTAGCATATATTATCTTATATCTTATGGAATTGTTTGCAACGAAGCCACATTTTGAAATTTAAATATTCCTGCAAACTTTAAAAATGGAAGCAATAATGAAAATACTGATCGCATGATCTGTTCGTCACGACTTTATTGTCTGTTGAGTTATGTGAGAGATTTCTTGACACTCATTGATGCTACTACTTGATGATTGACTCGGTTGGGTAGTGGTCGGTAACACGTAGAAATAATTCACCTTTATTTTACAAACGTTGACTAACTTTTGTTTGAGTCGTGTTACTCATTATACATGTCATTCCGCCAATGGATGATGTTCGCATGATATCGATGTTAAGTCTGTTGTGATAAAAGCAAACAATGCAAACCTTTTGGAATTCAGTATAGATGGGTGGTCGGATTAAATCCTTTTTATGACTTAATGCAGACGCACACATATTCTCATCCACTTTTCGTCATCATTTGTATCAGTTTGTACAATAGTATTTTAATGGCGATATTGGAACAGTCAGTCGTGAAAATTATTCGTAACCTTTAACGACACACTGGACTGATACTTGAGGTATCATCAGCTGGCGCTCCAGCCCATGTGGTTGGCGGAAGATTGTATTTTACAGAGCGAAGCTGTTTTCGATTGCTTTCTGGTCTTAAAAAGAAAACTCTAGTGGACCGAAAGGACCATACCTTTCAAATGAAATAAAAATACTCGTATATTTTCCGCACTTATGACAAAGCACTCATTAAAGTGAAAATAATAGAAGTACGAGAGGAAAGTATTGTGTATTGATTTTTTTCTGATCGTCTTTGATTTTCTGTTCAAATTAATACTCTTGAATGAAAACACATAATGACCCATACATAGGAATAATATTGTAGAAAATATTAGGATTTTTAATGCTTATTTTGCCGTAGTAATCTGATTGATATTTTCTTCTTATTAGAATATATCTGTACTTACGAAATGTATGAATAAATAATATTTCATACAGGTTCAGGAGGGATCTTTTGGTATCCGAACATTGTTCTAGTCCTCGCCTCGACGTGGCCTTAAACTAACAGCTGTCGGCTATTTCAACAGCTTCCCCGAACGTTAATTTAGACCAGGATGTGGCAACCTACTGAGCCGTAGGCGCAATTGCAACTGCAGAGAAGCACTTTGCAAGCGGAAACGCCCGAGCCCCGGCCACGCGTTGCCGCCGAGTGCGTAAGGAAACCCTTTCTTCCGAAGCCGCCTTGTTACGTACGTGTCATGGCCGCTCCCACGGCTGCCGTCACGAGGCAGCTGCACTCTGTGATCAAGAGCATCCGGACAAGTGGCTGAAAATGACTTACCAGTTCGTGGCTTCCTCCATCTGTAATGCTGGAATTGAATAGGGTGTTGGCCTACCCTTAGCCGTGATAACAGCTTCCACTCTCGCAGGCATACTTTCAGTCAGGTGCTGGAAGGTTTCTTAGGGAATGGCAGCCCAAACTTCTGGACTGAGGAGAGGTATCGATTTACGTCGATAAGGCCTGGCACGAAGTCCTCGTTTCAAAACATGCCAAGGTAGGATTCAAGTCAGGACTCTGTGCATTCAAATCAGTTACAGGAATGTTATTGTCGTGTAACCACACGCCACAGGCCGTGCAGTATGAACAGGTGCTCGATCGTGTTGAAAGATGCAATCTCCATCCCGGAATTGCTCTTCAACAGTGGGAAGCAAGGTGTTTAAAACATCAACGTAGGCCTGTGCTGTGATAGTGCCACACAAAACAACAAGGGGTCCCAGCCCCCTCCATGAAAAACACGCCCACACCATAACACCATTTTGGACGTGTCAAGATACTTTTGATCACATAGTGTACGTGTGATGGCCGCTCCCACGGTGGCTGCCGTCACGAGGCAGCTATCAGGCGTACCGCGGGGCGGGGCCGTGGTGTCGTGGGCAGGCGCGGGAATAGGGATGGCTGCACATCCGCCGGCGCTCGTAGACGCACGCGCCGCTGAGTGAAGCCCAGGTCGGCAGAGCGGCTGACGCTGCGGCCACGCTGACCGGCAGGGCCTTGGCTTCAAGTCCGGACGGCGGCGGGTTTTCGACTTAGCCAGACAGCTCGGTCGAATTCAGCCATTCAGCCGCACTCTGAAGGAAAATTGCAGCGCTCGGCTGCTCTGATCAATGTCAGGCGGAGGTCGGAGCAGGATCGTAGCAAACAGGCCACAGTTCATTTGCATCCTCTTCTTTTCCCCGTACTCTCCCCTTAATGACACACACTCTTGCATGCAGTGCATTACCACACATGCCGGGAGCTTAGAGGTTGCCCCAGCTGGGGCGGTTCCCCACTGGAGGGAGAAATCTCCCGCAAGCCGATATAGGGCGGCACCGGATTTCGTCATTCAGTGGGGTGGGGCACCGCCGCCCCCGGGATAAAAATATGCACTACACTTATGGTAAGAATGACCATAGCAGGTGACGTGCTCGGAAACACAATTCAATGCGAACGCAGCTGCCGTTCGTCGTCTCGGTGGCTGTTGAGCTCAGGGGAGGAAGCTGGGAAGCTTTTGCTCAGCCTAATGACGAACGTTAGAGGCCAACCACGCGACCAGTGTTCTTTGAAGTTCAGTATCGAAAGCGATTTCCTGTTCAGACTACGATAATAGGAGTAGTTCCTGAATGTGACGGCAGAGCGGGCTGCTATCGCTGCATTTACATCACTCCTCACACACTTAATTCGTATTTGATCGGCTACGTCTGCCCTCCAACGTGGTGTTGCATCAAGAGAATACTGAGTTACCTGCACTCTTTGCCGCCAGTTGAATTTTTTCATAATCAAGTGACTTGTATCGCACAGGATATCATATTCTTAGTCTGCTTGTGTGACAGCTGTTGCCTCCAACACCAGAATCAGTTTCAGTACTTCTGGGAAACTGTCAGTTTCTGTAGCAAATTCACAAATTGATATTCAAAGTGCCCATCCTTAATCTTAAAATCTGAAAAAAAACTAATACTGAATTTGAAGTTAAATATAATGAAATTCAATGTTTTAATTTTGTTAGTCATTTTATCACTACATTCGTTACTACTAAATTTCAAAAGCAGAAGCTTTTTATTTTTAATGTACGCGAGAAAATGGCAATAAGCTAAATGCTATTGAAAGAAGTTTGTTTTTATGGACCTTTTTTACGACTAGAAAATTAGTATAAATTATTAAATAATCTATTCAAACAAATCTATTCCAGGGTTATTTGTTGGTGACGCCATCTTTTGGTTTTGCCTGAAATCGTTTTTAGAATAATCCTTGTTCTTTTCAATTGCTTAGGCTTGTATTTACCTCACAGTGTGAGGTTAAATTACGAATTGCGACCTTAACCACCCCAGCCTTGAGAACTGCTTGTCCTTGCAGCCGCTACTGCATCCTCCTTCTCCTCCAGCGGCCGGAACATCCTGTGCTGGCAGCTTCCGGTTGCCTACTTGCGCAGGCAGCAAGAGTTCGCGCCTGAAGGAGCCGTGCCGCTTTGCTCGCAGTCAGCGCTCTACTTCGCCCCCCCCCCCCTCCCTCCGCCCCCCCCCCCCGCACGTCTCCCCGCCCTCCCGTCTCTCAGCCAGCCCCCCCCCCACACACACACACACCTCTCCGCCCGCCTGCCTACAGCCTCTCTCCCCCGTCCGCCCGTCTGCCCCCCCCCCCCCTCACGACCATCTCCGCGTCCTCCGTGTTGGCCCATCCTGCCGTGAGCACGGCGCACGGCTCTGCCCTACGCTTGTCGGCACGCTCATCACGTTGCGGGCCGCTCGCCTGGCCGCTGCGTCGAAGGCGGAAGCCTTGTGGCGGAGGCAGGGAAAGCGGCGGTGGTGGCCGCATCTGTAGCTTCACGGGCCTAACGTTTACACAAGTAAGGAATTTCACGAACTAATTATGCGCCGTTCTTGTACGCAAAACGTACATAACGATTTGAAATATGTGTGTGTAATGAAGTTTATAACAAATGACTATTGTTACATGCGTTAAGTCGGGGCAGAAAATTGACTAGAAGAAAGATGGCTAGCTCTGGAGGCGGTAGAGAGCATGCACTAGGTATTCTGGTAGACGGCCTGGTGTTTACCAAGAAGGTTGCGACTTCTGTACACAGTACTATATTGTTATAATTACTCGAGGACCTAGCCATCCTCATGCATGTTGATGGAATGAGAGCTAAGTAAATTGGAGAATTCCAATGAACCCACTGGGAATTCGTTTTGTTCTCCAGATATTCCTCAATATTAAACCTGGATTTGAACCCCGATTCGTAGAGATGGAAAATTACAGCTTTATACTTCGATTTAAACATAGGGCCTGTAGACGTACATGAGCTGTTATGGTGTCTTCTAATTGGAAGCCTGAACATCTACAGTGGTGACCTTTTACTCGTAGCTCCCGATTGGATGACACCGTAACAGCTGATGATCTGTCTAAGGACGCTGTTAATAAATCGAAGCATTACCGTTAAGCTGTGGCGGCGATGGTGTAACGGTTAACGTACCGGACTGTTGGCGGGTTCGAACCTCGAAGCCGTGGATTTTTAAGGGCGAAAAAAGTCCTTCCTAAGCCTTCCTTCGGAGGGGAAGTAAAGCCGGCTGTCCCATGTTAGTAGATTTACTTGCATGTAAAAGATCCTCAAGCCTAAATGACGCCTCTGAGCTAAATTCAAATCGCCTGTTTCTCGCCCAAGAAATACCTCCTTTCTCTGGTAGTTGGTGAAAGGAGCGTAGCGAAATTTGCGTGGTCAGACGGAAGAGTGGGCCTGATGGCCCGAGTCTCGCCACGTAAAATAAGGCATTAATTCAATTCAATTCAATTTAAGCTATGTGTCGCTCCAACTGTCTCTGCGGGAGCGGTTAAAGTGCAGTGGCGAGGCAGCGGCGCCCGGCCAGGAACAAAGGCCGCTTCGCGCGGGCGCCTGCTCCGCGTGCGCGTCGTGCGTGGGTGAGCGCGTGCGCGGAGAGGGTCGCGGGAGCGTGGCGCACTCGCAATGGAGCCACCAGGACAAGGAGAGGATGCGGGGCAGGAAGTGGGGTAGCCTTAGCCGCAGGAGGTGTAAAATAAGAGTACCGCTTGCGTGATGTAAAGTTTGTGGTTGGACGAAACGCCCTTCGGAAATATGTTGAATGTAGTTTTCTGAATGAAAGAAAAAAAAGATTGGTTTTGCAATACAAAAACATGGAGATTATTATTGGTAAGTACCTGTATTTTTAGAAATAACAATGTTATGCGTCCGAACAGATGAAATTTCGACGGCTGGGAACCAGATTGTTCTAAGGGTAATCTGGGCTGTCCGGGTGATGCCGCGTCGAAGGCTGTGTAGGCAACACAGCCTTCGCGGCGTCACCCGGTCACCCCAGATCACCCAGATGACTGGCCGCGGAAGCCTACGACTTCAGATTGTTCTATGTAAGTCCATTTCACTAAATTTTTCAAGAGAGCAATTTTAAGTTTTTATATGTAGTGGGTTAGTAGGCAATGGGTTCGTTGCTCGCTTATGGAATGGAATATTTACAATTTGTTTGGTGCATACCTGTAAAAAGTCATATAAAATCATGAAACATTTCTTTTTGTTTAACAAATGGACTTAAACTGTCTTGTTCTCAGCCAGACAACTGCACTATTGTCATTGTGAAAGAATTTTTGCTACTAAAAAATTATGTTCGATTACCTTCCGATAGTATCTTCAAACTGAAGTCACGTAAATACCATTAAATTAGTTATTTGTTCCCTCATCAGCTTGAATTTTCGTCACCATGGAACGAGTGAAGTTACGCCAACGGTACATTCATTGACATCCCATTCATGAATGAAAGGATCCGGTCGATGCGTGCCTAAGGGCCTTGCGAACTTTCCGACGAACTTCCGCCTCATCCCGTTTTCCCTGAACAAAGTTCCTTGTTCTGCAACTCCATCGGACACGCCGCCAATTACCGCGGGCGAGTGTTCTTGAGAGCTCACGTAACGGGGCGAGCTCATCGCCGCTTCCACGCGCCTCCCCTCCCCTCCCCTCCTCACCCACGTTGGGGCGCTGCGCCGTCGCGTCTCGGCGGGTTGGAGAGCACGCGAGCGGCGCAGCGGGCAGGCGACTGGGCGGACCTTCGGCCCATGAAGAGGACGGCAGACTATCAGTGTTACTTGATATTATACGCTAACATTTTCTTGAGCCCCGGAATACTTACTCCCACTCCTTTGCCAACATTAGAATTGAATAAAGATAGCAACGAGGGTTGTTGACAAAATCTGATGACAAGAAATGCTCGCACCCGTGTTATAGAAACTATTTTGCTTTGAAAAACTTAACACTAATTTGATACGGAATTTCTTTTGTCGAAATAACCAAACTCCTCACCCCTCTCGCAAGTAACGATGCAAAGACTCAAAACGTGCGCGGGTAATGGCTAGAAATCAGCCGCTAGCGGGTGGAGCATTCTTGCGGCCGGCTGCTAAAGCAGGTAGTTTTCCGTGGTTTCTCTGACCAATGCCAGGCGAATGCCGGAGGAGTACCTTCACAAGCAGGCTACTGTCCGTGCATGATTTTGCCTTCCACTTGCTTGTTGTATCCTCTCCCCTCACACACACTTTCATGGACAACAGTGCCACACATGTCAGATGTATGTGTGCACTACAGTATCGGAAACCAATTGAGAACATTGGGCTTGTCCCGGCTTGGGCGGTGCCCCACAGGGGAAATGCCCATATGGAGAATTCCCCCCTCAAACCAACTTGAAGGTCGTCTCGGGTCTAGCCACCCAGCGGGAGAGGTACGCTGCCACCTCCAGGCGTAAAAACATTCGCTACAGTAACGTGTCAAATGACCTTGGCAGTTCGCGTTCCCAGGAACAATCAATCAGCGAGAAAGTGGGCGAAATGCGGATGAGGGGGCTGGCGAGGGGAAAAAGAATCGGCCACCGAAACCTGTCGGCTGCGCGCGATCCAATCGCGAACTTCATTTCTTCGTGTTGCAAAGAACCAACACGAGTGGTCGGCGCAGTGTCTAGATGCACTGGGCTGTAAATTTTCTGTGGCCCTGATTGCGGTGACTCTTGCAGTTTAGGCGGTTAAGAGCCCTGTCCTCTTGGATTTAAAAGAGGATATGAAAGACAAGAAGTCAGTCGAGTACGTTCCAGCTTACGTGATTAACAGTTTACATGTAATCCTTCCCTGTTTTTAAATTCAGATCGTTCTGCGTTTTTAAACATGTTTGCACTGAATAATTTATAAGGAAATTAATATTTGTTCTCAATTTAAAGAACTCCAGGTGAAGGTGGGAATTAGAGTTTCTTGGATAACGTTATTTAAAATAAAATATTTATGATAAACAAGTTTTTGATATTAGTTCGTCGTGAATAAGAATTACTTGTGTGATCACAAAACATAAATGTTGAAATACATGAACGTGAAATGTTTCTTCTTTGGAAACATCTTCTCCCGTATATCAACACCACTTGAATGATAAAAAACTGTAGAATGTGTGTTAATTTCTGCAAGTGAGAGAGTGTATAATGAGCTAACTTCGCCAAATAATGCTTTCGTGAGTGAATGGGTGGATCCTCTAAAATCCTCACATCCTCCCGCACCCACTGAAATAGTTCAGTGCAACACCTATAGCCACCGCAGCGTTTCTATCGGAGGGGTTCTAGGAGTTCAGTACTCGAGTCCCGACTCTGCGGATTTTCCACAATAGCTATGTCGCTACTAGGTGGAATTTAGCTCTGCCTGGAGGAAAGTTTTACTCTCCGGCTGTTCTGATCGGTAGTTTTCCGTGGCTTCTCCGATCAATGCTAGGCGAATGAAGGAGAAGTGCCCTAACAAACGGACGTGCGCGGTTTTTCTTTTAATTCCTTGTTCTACCCTTACCCTTACCTACACTTACCCTTACATGCACTACAGTACCACACATGCCGGATGACCGGTCGGGGACTTGGAGCTCTCGGTTGGGGCGGTACCCCGCTTGTGGCAGATCCCTGGTTGGACCCCGTTAGCCGACGGTAGGTCCATGCCGCATCTCGCCATACAGCGGGTCAAAACCACCGAACAAAAACATGCACCTCACTTATAGGACTAATGACCTTCGTAGTTGACGTGCCTGGAATCACTAGTAAGCAGCCAATTCAGGAAACATACACGAAGAAAAGTTAACTATAGCTCCGCCACTTAGAAAAACAAACATCTTGGCGTCGTTAACCTGGGGAGGCGTATCTGAGCCATCCCCCACTGTTCCCGAAGAGGAGCTCAGTTGAACCCAAGGACCGCCTGCGACGATAAGTGATTCGCTCTTGCAATTTCGTTCTCACCCTTCAACCCACAAGGTTTCGGAGCGTTCGTCGAGGCCAGGCTGCCTTCTACCGTCCAGGCGGCGGTGGCTCCTCAAGGCGGGGAGATGGACCGCCCTCTCCGCCTCTGTTGGCCCATGTGCAGTCCGGGTGTATTTGTAACTATTGTCACGCGTGCGCTGAGGCCGCCGCCCCCGCCGTGTCCTTGGGCGGCGACACGGATTAAAACGCGGCGCGCAGTCACGTCGCCGAGTGCAACTTGACGTGACTCCCAGCGATCGTTGTTATGCTAATGAGCTCGCGCGATTATTTTCATTTCCGAGAAGACGTAATGAAACTTTTGCGTGTGTCTGACATGTCAAGCATTCTTCAGAAATTCAGTGATCTCTTTGCTACAAGATATTGTAGATTTGCTAAAATAACACTTAAGAATTTGAGGTGAGATATGGCAAGGAGAAATTATAATACACACAGATTGTAGGTAGTACAATGTGACGAGTAATATGTTAAATGTGTAGGTTAAAAAACAAATAATGTAATATACACAACATCATAAAAATAGGTCAAATCGAAAATAGTGTAAAACGTTGCATTATAATTCCATGTTAGCAAAATACTTGCAAAACGTTTTTGCTTTTTTGAGTAGTAATTTTTTCTTCGATGTATTACTTGTATTACTCTTAAAGTTTATTTCCTTCAAAGTAATGTGTTTAAATTTTGTTGTTTTTTCATAATGTTGGATATATGTAATTGTTTTTCTTTCATTCGTAGATTGTTTCGCTTGTCGCGATATGAGGTAGATTATTTTTTAAGATCAAGGGTTGTGTTTTTATCGAAGTTGGATAAAAAACTTGCTGCCTTAGACCCTCGGAAGATGGACGCCACTTCGCTGTAAATTCGTTTCGTGTACTGGCAACCCCGCACTGAGAGACATTCCCATGACCTGAACGTTCGGCCCGTTCAGCCGCGCATTCCTGCGACCGCGTGGGAGGGGGCCCTCCGGGGCCCCCGCGCAGGGACGTCGCGTCCCTCCTCAGCCGTTGGCACCAGCAGTGGGCGCTTTCCATGTAATTATAGCATGTGTAATTCCAAAACCTAGAAGTGTTGATACGTGGCACATGCTGGATGTGAAGCGTACACACACATGCAGGAAGTAACAAATAGGCTCTAATTTTAAATAAATATCTTCCACTTTAGTCTCTTAATGTAGGTGCGCGGGTAATTGAGATATTTTGATATCGTCAATAGTGTCCATTGCGATAACAAATCGATTCATCTGACACGGATGCTAGAAATCTCGGAAACAAAATCAATATCAATTCTTTACATATCGAGAAAACGCCAACTTTTGCCTTTGAAAGAAAGACCAACAGTTTTCCTCATAGATTGATTATTTAGGGGTTTTGGCCACATAAACTGCTTTGGTCATTAGTCCCACTAGTGTAGTGCATGTTTTATAGCGGGAAGTGGTAGAGAACTTCCCTCACTGGATGACGTGATCCGGAGCCAACCGACATGTCGACTTCCTGAGTTTCCCCAAATAGGTAACTCTCACCAGCTGGGCACTGCCCCATCTGGGACAAGCTCGAATCTCCCGTCTGGCCTTCCGACATGTGTGATAGTGTAGGGCGTGTAAGGAAGTAAATAAGGTGACAGTATAGGGCAAGAAAGCGGAAGAAAAGAGCTCATAGTCCATAGCTCTTTTGATAGGACACTACTCCAGCACTCACCTGGTCTTGATCGCCGAAATCACGGAAAACTGACGGTCAGAGCATCCGGCTGCTAGAATTCTCCTCCAGACGTCGACTGAAGTCGTCCTAGCTACATAGCGTAGTGTCGAAAATCCTACCGCAGCCGTGACTCGGCGCGGGTTCGTCTCCCGGGAGAGGTCCGGTCGCGCCTCGTTAAGGCGAGAGAACATTCCTCGCAAAAAGGCTTCCCCGCTGCTGCCTTAAATAGGCTTTATGTCACGGCGGAGGCGAACAATGGCGGGGGCGGGGCGGAGCGGCCTCCGCAGGAATGCATGGGAAGGCGCGTGGGAGCGTCCTCGGCCGGAAGAAAAAGGCCGCGCGCGCGAAGTGCCTCTCGCGGTACCTGCGCCGCCGCCCCGGGCCTCGCTCTGCCTCGCGCTCTGCCTCGCGCTGCCTCGCTCTGCCTCGCGCTCTGCCTCGCGCTGCCTCGCTCTGCCTCGCGCTCTGCCTCGCGCTGCCTCGCTCTGCCTCGCGCTGCCTCGCGCTGCCTCGCGCTGCCTCGCGCTGCTTCTCGCTGCTTCTCGCTGCTTCTCGCTGCTACGCTCTGCCTCGCGCTGCCTCGCTCTGCCTCGCGCTGCCTCGCGCTGCCTCGCTCTGCCTTGCGCTGCCTCGCGCTGCCTCGCTCTGCCTTGCGCTGCCTCGCGCTGCCTCGCGCTCTGCCTAGCTCTGCCTCGCGCTCTGCCTCGCTCTGCCTTGCGCTGCCTCGCGCTGCCTCGCGCTGCTTCGCTCTGCCTCGCTCTGCCTCGCTCTGCCTCGCGCTGCCTCGCTCTGCCTTGCGCTGCCTCGCGCTGCCTCGCTCTGCCTCGCGCTGCCTCGCTCTGCCTCGCTCTGCCTTGCGCTGCCTCGCTCTGCCTCGCGCTGCCTCGCTCTGCCTTGCTCTGCCTCACGCTGCCTCGCTCTGCCTCGCGCTGCCTCGCGCTGCCTCTCGCTCTGCCTCTCGCTCTGCCTCGCTCGTGGGCGGAATTGGTGTACTGGAATGGTGATTAGACACGTGGCGGTGCTGAGAGGACTCGTTGCGGGATCGACAGTGGAAGCGCTGAATGTGGAATGCTGAATGTGAGTCGAAGGACTCTGTGCGTAAAATGAGATGTTCGTGCGAATGGTATAGGATTGTACCTTTTTGAAACTTTTCTGTTCTGAAACAAATTTATGAGGTTACATTATCATCAATATTGAAAATGCGTTCACGATCCATTGGCAAAAGAAATAAATGCGTTTGTGGCTCAATGAAAACATTTCTAAGGTTTCGTTATCGCCAATTCGAGAAATCGAAGAAAGAATTCGAAGATGCGAATTCGAGAAATCGAAGACTGTTGAATGCTGCTCTATACAGACCGTTGTTTCTCTATACAGTTCCGCTGAATACAGTATCTGATGGGACGATGTTGAAGTATATTGAAGGTAAACAGATCTGAAACTACAATAAACAATGAGAGTACATTAAGAGTACATAATCTAAAATTGGCATGTTATTCGTCTGAACAAAATTTTAATTTCATATAATAAATTTCGTAAATGTCTACATCTTGTGATTATTTCATTGTTCATAAATTAGTCCAGTACAATATCTTATCACTGTTTTGTATGCTTTTAGTAGTATTGAATTGGACACGATTATACTTTTTGTATAGGCACCTGGTACATCAATGATGTCAAATGTGGATAACCTAAGCAAACCAGAGAAGGATGATTTCATTAATACGGAGATTTTCCCCTCTGGGCGCATTTGCGTGCTGGTTCCAATCTTTCAGCGCAAGTTTTTTCTCCGGGAGTATCAGAACGGATTTCCCTTGTGGCGCGGAGCGGAAGCCAGCTGCTGCAGCTCGCGAAGGCCTCTAGCGCGCGCCCCATCGCGTCCTGTCCCTTTCGCTATCGCCCCCCCCCCCCCCCGCCCCCCACGCGCCGTACTCCTGCATCCTACACACTGCGCCCGCTATCACTTCCTCCCCGCCTCTACACACGCTGCTGGAGTAGTGAACCAACCAACATCGGCGTAACTAAAACATCGCTTAGTTAAACGAACAACAATGTTGAAAAAACGTTTATTTTTATTAGTGAATATTTTGTAAATATATGTGATTAACACTTTAGCAATCAAACAAACTGTTCCGATCGAATTTAAAACCGACGTTGATAAGTATCCCTCCAATTTTGAATTCCAGATCATGAGCTTCGTTCCTTCTCTCTTGGGCCCGCTGGTATTAGCGCGGGGAGCGGCAGCGGGGCCGGGCAGCGGGGAAAGGCCGCCCTGCAGCTTCCTGGCGCCTGCCGCGGCGCCGCCCCGGATGCAAAACCTCAACGCGGTCGCGCTCGCGATGGCTGATGCGTTATGCAATGCATCGAAAATGCGTTTGGTAAATTAAATTGGTTCCCAGGTCCCAATAAACGAGGAAATGGTACTAAACTTCAAACTCTGGAGTGTTTATCACTATTGTTGTTAGTGTTCAAGAAAAGAATGAGGCCTACTTGATAAAAATCGTAGTAAATGTAAGTGATGAAATACATCTTTAAGAAAATATATTTTCAGTAAATCTCATTTAATTCAGTTGATATGTAGAGTAAAACATGCTATCTTCGCCCGCAAAATAAACGGCCCGCCTAGACTAAAACCGTTTTCCTTCAAAAACGAAAATTGCATTGAACTACGTTACAATCGTTTTATACATTTTACGAATTGGTCGCATGCTAATTAAAATGTATTGAAAATGTACTTATAATTTATTTTCATCTCCTTGCTTCTCAAAGTAATCGGCTTTATCCCAATCGTAATTTGTCCAGTATACACCACAATCATTTGCATTAACCAGACCAACTGCGACCGCCTCTAAATCCGCTTGGCACCGGCGCGGCGCCGCTGTCGCCGACGCAGCTACCGCGACGCTCCTCGCGGCCTGCCTCCGAAGGGTGAAATTGCCTGTGTCAACAGAGGCGCGCCTGCCGCCTTTTTGGAATTAAATGTAAATCGCGCGGCCGGCGCGGCGATCAAGACCCGTCGATCTCGCTGAAGTCGCTGCCCCCCTGAATTCGAAACCGATATTTTAATTTTGGGGGGGACTTTACATGAAACCCCCTACGAAATTTTCTAAAACAAATGGCTCGAACGGTTTTCATTAAATTTTGTTGTTGGATAGTGTGAAGGACTTTAGGACTCAACGAAAATGGGACCTGCACCATTCTATTAATCGCACTGTCAGGACGGAAGGATGAGGTCAAAATTTAATCCCAAAATTCATCCGAGGTCGAAATTTAATCGCAAAATTGTGTGCTATGTTTTGAAAATGCATCGGGGTCTTTATGTAAAATAGTTCCATACAATTAAAATATCTGTTTCAAATTCAAGTGGCCTCGACATCAGTCAAGGCAATTGGGGAAAGTCAAGTTTGGGGAAAATCCTGTTTACGGTTCAGCCGCTTCCGGTGTTCACAGACAGACAGACGGATGGACAGAAACACGTTTTCGATTTTTCGTCGTTAAACGATTTTTCAAGGATCACTCATAGAACGTGGATTCTGACTACGCAACGTGTTAGAGAAAGTAATTTACTATTGAATACAGGTGCAAGAGTTATCCACTTTTTCGTTACCAGGCCCCGGCAATAAGATTTTTTCTGTCGAAAATTCGCCGATTTTTTCTTGCAGAATTACAATACTTTCTCAATACTGCGTAAACATCGATAAAATCTATATCAAAGTTGACCCTGTAATACAGCACCGGCCTGGTATCTTCATTCCTCTGTATTGTGCAATGACTTCTTCGAATCATTCTTAAGATAAAAGGTGCTATGACGTGATACATCGTGATCATCACATAAGGAAAGTAAGGCTCTCGAAGTACTTTAGACGAACTTCTATATGTGTATTGTAAGTTAATGTACATTTCGTGTAATTTTATATTCCGAGATTAGGTAGTTTAAGGCCGCTCAAGTGTAAGGGCTAGTTTAAAATAGAATTGGCTCTGTGTGTGTGCACATTGTAGGTAGTTGTTACGAATGGTAAGTCCGTGTTAGTGGTGGTTGCGATCGTATTTGCCAACTGGCGGAAAGCAGTGTGTGCGACAGTATTGTGGGGAAAACCGCCGCAGAAGGCGGGAAATAGCTTCTTACCACATATCCTAAACATATTTAGGATGTAACTTTGTTTGATATGGAATGTGAAAAATAGAAGCAATTTCTCTTATGTAGAAAGTAGAAGTGATACCTTAAATTTTTATTTTCCTAACGTAGCATGAAATGAATAAATTTCATTATTTTTAGCATTTTGGAAGTCCAATTATTAATAATTGTGACCACGAGTTTGTCAAAGATTTATTTCTTGAAATTTATGAATCAAAATCATTACGTTACAAACATTTAAGAAACCATTTCTCCTGAAGAGATATGCATACTTAAGTAGAAATCAACGGTTTTCATGTGTTCGATTCAATATTTCTGTTGAACTATTTCATAGAAAGACTGACAGACTCCCTAGAGAACGGAATTGTATCAGAGTACTGTGACGACATGCTGCGTGAACATTCCTTTACTTTTGTATTTCGGAGAACGTTGATCAATGATCATTGACTCTTCAGCTTAATATCGTCACGTTTTTCAATTCGACCATAAAATCCTAACACAAAACAGCTTTTAACATATGAGTGGTTGTTTTCGTTGTCTATTGGTCAAAAAATTAGAAGAGAAAGAAAATTGTCAATTCTTTTGTTTTTTGACTTTATCGAATAACATTCACGTCGATAAAACACACACAATTGGTTTATTAACTCCGGTAAATCTGTTATAGTCGCGAAACAAGCATGAACACCTATTTTTACTCACTGGTGCCACGCGTATTGTTTCTTGCACATGTACACATATATAGCCGGAAAAATCGTACATCCTGTTTGTATTGAAACGGAAGTAGTTAGTAATGACCAAAAAATGCAGCGCCTGTGCAGAGTGGGTTATGATCGCGATAAACAAAGCAATATACGAAAGCGGATACAGAAGAAAACCCCCACCCCCACGCACAAACAACTGAAATTGAATGAAACGGATTAGAGAGGGGCGATTTAGGGCTCAACTGAGTTGTATCGAAGAGTATCGAAAAGGGAATTTTAAAGTCATTTCGCAGCGTTCGCCAATGCCTCCTCGGGGGGCATTTACGCCGTTTTAATTACCCGCGACGCATCCCGCAAGGCCGCCGCCGCCGCCGCCGCCGCCGCCGCCGCCGCCGCTCCCAGGAGAGGAGCCAGCGGCTTCGGGGCCCTCTGGGGATGATCGCGTGCCGCTGTCCCGCGCCGCCGCTGTGCCTTTGTGAATGGAAATGCATGTGAGTGGAAATGCACTCGCGAGCGAAATTTTCTGCTTCTCAAATATTGCTAACCACACTTTGTTGGTTCATTTATTAATTGAACTGAATTGAATTTGCCTTATTTTACGTGGCGAGACTCGGGCCATCAGGCCCGCTCTTCCGTCTGACCACGCTCCTTTCACCAACTAGCAGAGAAAGGAGGTATTTCTTTGAGAAACGGGCGATTTGAATTTAGCTCAGAGGCGTCATTTAGGCTTGAGGATCTTTTACATGCAAGTAAATCTACTAACATGGGACAGCCGGCTTTACTTCCCATCCGAAGGAAGACGTACGAAGGACTTTTTTCGCCCTTAAAAATCCACGGCTTCGATCGGGTTTGAACCTCGGGTTTGAACCCGCCAACTTGGGTACATCAGTCCGGTACGCTAACCGTTACACCATCGCCGATCACTGAACTATATATATATTAAAAAAGCTAGGGAAAGCAAAGATTAAAATTACTTTTCCCCCGTCACACGCAGTTTTTACCGTCCTTGACAATGAATCAGATTGAATGAAATTTAAACTTATTTTTTATTAGATTGTTGGCTTCCGCACTGATGTTTTAACAGTAGAATCGCAATCGTAAGAATGTTCGATACCTTTTAAATCTTCGATGAACGTATGAAATCCTTACTACAAGAGTGCGTTGTCGATTGACAATAAAGCTAATAAATTTAAAGTGATTCAAATTTTCATTTTTTGAACAGTACCAAAACCTCTGATATCTGTTCAAATGATTGTGAATAGGTTAGTGATGCTGATTGTGCAGATCATATAGAGACAATATTAATGTTTTATCGTCTGGTGTCTTTGTCTGAACCTATCTCCGAAAACATTTCAGGTTTTGCAAGTTTAAAATCTACCCTTGTTTCCCTTGCTACAGTGTAGGTGCTCTGTATTGTTCCGCGCTTAAACCGGTACTAGCAACAGAGATAATTATGTGCATCTGTTCATTGTATGTGCGTTTAAGCCAACGCGCAAGCGCGGGACGTCGCAGGCGTGAGCATACGCAAAGCGTGAAAATACCTAACACGGGGCAAAAATGTTGCAAGTCTTGTCCCCGACAATGCAAACGGGGCCTCTGCGTTGGTGCCTCCTTCCTCGCTTTTGGTCATTCGAGTGAATGCACAACGCTGGTCCTGCAAGCTGCGTCTTCTCGGTAGCAAGAGCTCGAATACGTTTTTTTGAGCCTAAGAATCGAGTATTTTAGTATATTTGAACTTTTCCATCGATCACAGCGACATTTCGACATGTGAAGAAACGTGTGTCTGTTTATTGAAATTCTTCTGAGAAAGGGGAGACATAGAGAGTTGAGACAATTAATTGTGAAAAGTATACGAATTCTGTTGGTATATTTTGGTTTAATAATTGGTTGGTGTTGGTATATTTTGCCATTAGACGATAGAATATAGAGGAATGCAAATTAATGCAATTTTGATGAGTGATTGATTATTTCGTGCCTCCGGGCCCTTCAGCTAGTATGGTCATTAGTCCTGGAAGTGAAGTGCATATTTGTATTACGGGGTAGTGGTGGTCTTCCCTTCTTCTCATCCAGACACCGGCGGCCAACTTACTCACCCGGAACAAGTTGTGAGCTCCCGACATGGATGGTGGTGTTGTGCAAGTGTGTGTGTAAATAAGGGATAGGACAATGAAGAGGAAGGAAGGCTCCCGCGCGTCTCCGGTCCTCAAATGGTGTTGATCAGAGAAACCTCCGAAAACCGGTCAGAGCAGTACTCGTATTCCCCTCCATACAGCGACTGAATTGGACGTAGCTATCGAGCTAGTGTTGGCAATCCTACCACACGGGAATTCAACCCTAGGCCCGCCCGGTGAGATGAGGGCGGGGGCGGGGGCGGGGGCGCGCGGAGCGTGGAGACTCGAACGCGCGGCCAGGGTGACGCCGCCAGAATGCGCTGCCTTCCCTTAATGGCGCGCCGCTCGGGCGCGCGCGCGTCGGTCGGTTGTTGTTGCTGTGGAGGCACGCGTCGCGCCTTTCAGTCTCAACCTCTACTGACAGCACAATCCTAACGTTTCTGCGACGGATAAGGCAAATAAAATATAGTATAATAAAAAGTAAAAAAAACTATTGTAGCGTCGTGCCACGCTCAAAACAGATAACCACGTGGAAATCGGCGAGCATCGCCGGATGTTAAACAAAGGGCGGAGTGATGACGCACTGGGACTTTCCGTGGACGTAGCGGGCCCACAGCGGCTTTGGGGAGGAGGCAATGGGGGCGGGGGGTAGAGCCAAAAGGGCCTATATAAGGCCAGGAGAACAATGCCCCAGTCTTCTTGTGCTAGCGGCGTCGGCGACAGGTGAAGCGCGTGTCTGTGCGTGTAGGTGCAGTAGGGCGAGGGGCCGGCAATTCATTGTCGTGACTTGCGAGTCGTGTAGATCGTCTCAAAGTAGAGCGGCTTCGTACAGGGAACATCGGTGGTATGTTGCGGTGTGGTAGCCGTTCTTAAATTATCTCTCCTTGTAGTGGGTCTATTTATTTAGTTCATTGTGAACAGGGTAGTAGTTAAATTGAGACTGCGGTCTAGATTGTGAATAAATCTACTGTTTTACAAACCACTCCCGTCTGTGTTCGATTACACCCGTATGACGCCACACTATCAATTGACATAGAAATTAACATATAAAAATTAGGTAGACTTGTCACAATATATGCAGTAGCACCATTTTAGAAAACCCTACGCTACATAATAAACAGAAAAATCTGGAGAATTAGATAAAAAGAATAATTATGAAACAACCGCTACTCATGAAACTAATTTAACATTTATTAGACATTAGGGAACACCCACACCTAAATACTTAAAATATTAAAAAACACTTGTTACAAAGGAAACAAGATATTTAAAAAGCAATGGTTGGAATTATACATTATCAAACTTCAACACATAGTTTGTCGAAAAGAAAAATAAATTCTAATTACCTTTAGACATATCTTATAAAAGCATACACACAAAAAAATGACATGTCGTAGCTTACATTTCCCGTACAATGGCGTGGATTGCGTGGATAAGATTAAGCCATTAACGCCCAAATTAATTTTGAGCACCTAGCATTCGCCCATTGTACGTGTACACTGTACGTGCGTGCACATTGTTGGAGCCCTTTGGCAGCATGTTTTTGCAACTTGTAGTGCTAACCAATTGTGTTGCTAAATAATTGCTTCAGAGCGCTCCAAACCGCTAACCGTTGGTTATATGAGCTTTTTTTTTATAAGAAGCAGCAAACCCGTTAGAACGTAGCTGCGTATGCCCCGTCAACTTCGGAACAGACCAACCACCGTTTGCGTGATGTTTTTATGCGAGCGATAATAAACGAGCGAGCGATGCGATAATTTTAACGACACGTTTTTATGCGGGCGAAAATAAACACTTGGATCTCGTATAACTAGTTATTACCAATATGTTTAAGTTTGCTTTTGTCATTTGCGATTGCGAATGTCAAATAGGAAATTAAGATAGCAAAAATAATTTATAAACGATTCCTAAAAACCTGCTTCAAGCTTTCAACAGATGCTGTATAATGGTAATTATTATTATTATTATTATTATTATTATTATTATTATTATTATTATTATTATTATTATTATTGGCGTATAGGCCATTACTGACCACGCTACACGATTAACGTGTGTAATTCTTCCAGGATCAGCTTTTCAGCTGTATCCTTGGATTACAACAAGGCCTTGAAGTGTGAATTATGAGATGATAGGAATGGATTAGGAGGTGATAGGATATTGGTGAAAGGTGATCGTGGGCTTTTTGAACCATCCCAGCATTCGCCTTATGACCGAGGGAAACCACGAAAACCCCGGTCAGGATGGCCGGCCCGGGAATCGAACCCGGACCTCCCGATTACGAAGTCAGCGCGCTACGCACTGAGTCACTTCGCTCGGCAGTTATAAACATTATGGCAAATTTTTTGCTTGACCTTCCTGGCTATTAACGGTGGGTCGGGCCTCTGTAACTCTCTGGATTGCCCGTCGTTCCGTGGCCCTAATTCCATCCGCTGGCCCGTCTCCTGCGACGGATGCACTTTCACGCGAGCGCCGAGGCGTTGCGTTGGAGGCGGAGGTAGTTGGGCAGCTGATCGGCGCCCCTTCACCCCGTCCCTTCCCCTCATTCCGTCTTGTCTCTGCCCGATCCCCACTCACCCCTTCCCTTCCCCGCCCCGCCCCGCCCCATGCCGCCCCGCCCCGCCCCGCGCGCCCCACCCCATGCCGCCCCGCGCGCCCCACCCCATGCCGCCCCGCCCCGCCCCGCGCGCCCCACCCCGCCCCGCTCCGCCCCGCTCCGCCCCGCTCCGCCCCGATCAGCCCCGCTCAGCCCCGCTCAGCCCCGCTCCGACCTGCTCCGACCCGCTCCGACCCGCTCCGACCCGCTCCGCCCTGCTCCGACCCGATCAGCCCCGCCCAGCCCCGCTCCGACCCGCTCCGACCCGCCCCGCCCCGCCCCGCGCCGACCGCCCCGCCCAGCCCCGCCCCGCCCCGCCCCGTTCCGCCCCGCCCCGTCCCGTCACGTCCCACCCCGCCCCACCCCGCCTCGCTCCGCCACGTGCCGCCCAGTGCTGCCCAGCTGCACGCAGCCTTGACCGCTGGGGCGGCCGGCTCAGTTGCTGGAGCAAGCGCCGTGCATTGCCGCGACTTTCACGCCCGGTTTTGGCCCGGGGCGCCTCCGCTACGACCCGCCGCCCGGCCAGGCTCCGCCCCACCCGCTGTCGGCGGAAACGGAAGCAGTTATTAGTAGATGTGGGCGGCGATAGCGCGCGTGGCTGCCGAGCGGCGCCGAGTGTGGAAGTGGCTGCTGTCGCCTAAGCGACGCGGAACTGTCACAGCTGCGTCAGTCGCTGCCTCCGCTGCCGTCGTCGTCGGCGAGCTCGCCACTGCATCTACTACCATTACAGCTTCAATGGCCACCAGAGCAAGTCGCCAAGATGATTTCCATTACCCCGTTATCACGACTGCCCACTGCGGCTCTTATTGCCACGTTACTACCATCACACCAACTTTTATTACTTACATCACCAGCGATTCCATTGTCATAACAGTCACTACCACTGTTCTGTTAGCTCCAGCTCTACAATTTTTACTTATATCGTTATCACTTATTACCCCCATCGCGGCAAGCATTACCTCCACTACCGCTAAGACCATCACCACTTTAATATATACTTTGACTATCACGTCCCTCACCAACTTTACCATTTTTGATGCCGGCCAGGTTTCTACTATACTGCAGGCACCTCTGCTGCCATCCTCGCTACCAACATTAGCATTACAACGACCACATTCACCCGAGATATCATTGTTATCACTCCTGTTCCGTACCCACCACACACATACATACCACAAACATTATACACCACCACTGTTATTATAAATAAATAAATGTGTTGGCAGCGAGGCTCAGGCCATTGGGTCTTCTATTGCGCGCGCGCACACACACGCGGTTGCCTTCGCAGCCATCTCCGCCCCGGCACCCTCGCATGTGTGGCTTCCGCCGCCGCGCCGCGCCGCGCCGCACGGGGTGCCTGACCGCCGCGCCGCGAGGCCGACGTGCCATGTGGCCCTCTTCTGGCAGCTGTCACTCGGCCTCGCACGCCACCACCACTTTGTTTGGGCACCGCTTCCCCTCTCTTCGTCAGTTATGAGACTTGCGTGAAATGAACGCTTTGCAATTACAGGCAGGTAGCCGCTTTCAGTTTTGTTCTTTTTTCGAATGGTGGGAGAAATTGTTAGGTGTATTTGTTTACTTATTTAGTTAAAAATGTGCAATATAATTATTTGATTTGTACATATTTATATTTGTATTTATTGTTATAGTTTTCAGATTGAAATGAATATCGGTAGCTTTAAAAGCTGTCTGTACACCATGTTTCAAATGCTTAAACGAGCACAATTGATACATTTTGAACAACATCTGTACTTCTTAAAAAGTTCAGTTTTCATTATCTTTTTTTGGCATAACGGTTTTTCGTCTGTTGCAGTTAAGGAATATTTCTAAAGTTTATAACATTGAATATTTCTCTTTTAGTGAATCCTTCCAATAAATTCCAGGATATTACATTAATACCTCAAACCATTTAGAACTGCACCATGTCTTTGAAATTGCTGTGCAAGGTTCTTCTCGGAATACTTTTTCCATGACGATAAACTGTGAATATCGAGTTGCATGTCAAAAACGTGTTGAGCTTATCGTTCGATATTTCTGTGTATTGTTGTATACACAAAGTTGGAGAGAATATAATCAATTTAGGACCTCTGTGAAATGGAAAGAAGAAAGTGATGAACGTAATGACCTCTATTATTTAAAAGTTCATAAATGGAGCAACGTCCAAACATAGTAAGTAAAAGAAACTGTCCTCACCAAGACTCTCGGTCGGAGGTCATTTGTCTCCCTCTGCATAATTTCATGTAGTTCATCTGACACGTCGGAGTCCTTCTCGATCTGTCATTGTTCCTCGACGGAATGAAGGTCTTTAGTAATATGGCGTGACCCACCTCGCGTGCCGCTTCTGTGTTACAATGAGGGGAAGGAGTTTGGGCGTATCCACAGGGTATCGAAAGGGAAGCCCAGGAATGGGGCATGAACTCCGTCATTACGTTGCTTGTTTAATTTAATGCAAACGTGGAAACAAACAAGCATTTGGAACAGAAACACCGCCGGCGCTACTTCGCTGCAGTTCCAGTCACGCGAGCTCTTAGCAGCTTGCGTTCTCACCATTGTGCAGCCCCACCGTGTTGCTGCCCGAATTTCCATATTTGTCAGATATTTTTACCTCGTTGACAAAAGCGTGCTTTCGAAATGGAGAGTTGCCGCCGTCGCCGCCGCCTCTGCCTCCTCCGGGGCGTTTTGTCCGTTGAAGCGGAGCGCGCCTTCGAGTTGAAGAACGAAAGGCGCCGCGGAGCGCGGGCGGTTGCGGTCGCCCCGCGCACGCCTTCGCTTCGTCCGGCCTGGCTCGGCACAGAACGGGGCGCTTTGCTGCGTCAACCTCTCGACGGCGCGCAAAACGAGAAAAGGTTTGTAGCTCCTGCGCACGAGGCAATCGAGACCAAATACAACGGAATTGAATTCGCTGTACAGAATGGTCAGAGTAATATATATAAACATTCGTATGAACATTACTTATTTTGTGAGACTTGTTTTCACTTCTGAATTCTGACAGGAAAAATCGTTCATCTACAGTCAGTTAATTTCCTTTCCTCTCGGTTTAAAATTAATGCCAAGAGTAAGGTTACAAGAAGATGAACGAGAGAAAATTATCTGCTGTATAAAAATGCTAGCGAGCGTTCAACGACCAAATTGCAGCGGTTTCTTAGTTTAGTTAAGTGTAGTGTACCTAGAGCACCAAATAATTCCATTGTGTACTTTTAGAACGGGCAGCTTCGGGATTACGGGCTGGGTAAGCGAACGTTCAAGCCGATGTGTCCTGAATTGCTCTCCGGGCAGGTGCTTGCCAGGAGCAGCTTAATCGAAACCCCAATTAACCAGCCATTCGACCGAGTCCCGCGGATCGGAGTACGTGACCGACTCATTAACGGCTTACCCGGCACGCGCTGTAATCACTTAAACGACCGAAAAGCGTGCGGGCGCGGGAAGATATTCAGATTAGTTCCCCGACCCGCGTTGAGTGAGCCCTTCCACGAAGGGGGCGAGCGAGCGCGAGGGCGGGGTGGGGGCGGGGCGGGGGGGGCCACGCCCCCGCGCGTGACGCGCTCATTTCCTTCCCAATTTCCGCCGTGCGCTGCACCTTCGGCGCCGCCGCTGCCTCGGGACCTGCGCCACTTTGTTGTTGTTGTTGTTGTTGTTGTTGTTGTTGCGATATTGAAGCCTGCCATAGCCAGCCCCGCCTCGGCAGGTAGACGACGGTTTCGAAGACGTCCATTTTGCTTCCTCCATCTCCGAGATTATTATTCTTATCATTTTAGCTTGGTATCTGGCATTCGTTGTTCAAATTATCTTTTTCAGTTCGCCTACTGTGTACTTCATTATCTTGATAGCGATATATTTTTTGTAATGTTATTATACCTATTGTTTTCATAAGTATGTATTTTCCAGCCTTGTAAAGTTATGCTCCCAACATGTATCTGCAAGTTTCCACGTTCGTTTTTGCCACTTTGAATTAATTCTCCAAGTTCTTTACTGCCACTTTTATTTATTTTCTATCTCCCCATCCTATTTTCACATAACGTATATTTAATATACACATTTTGTAATAAAATCATCCTCGTTTTCTCCTTCCCCCCAATATTACGCATAACTATTGACCTTTCTCAATTCTGCCCATCCTCAACTACTTTCCTTCCCATTTTCTAATCCTCTTTTTCCTAATTCCTTTCTAGTTCCTCTTTTCGGCATTCTCTGATACCTCGCCACCGCTCCGCCTCAACCTTGCTCACCTTCCATCAACAGTCTCGCGTGTGCGGGTCCTTCCTCGTCCTTCCCACCCGCACCGCCACCCCGTCGCCTTGCTTTACGGCTCCCATCGCTCTCGTCACGTCAGCCAGCGCCGCCCCCGCGCCTTCTTTCCTCATTGCTGTCATTCCGGCGGCGGCACTTCGCCCATCCCATCCACTTTTCTCCCCGACGCCACTCCTTCCTAAACACTGCCCCCCCCCCCATCAACTCCTCCCGCGCCGTCCGACTCCTCCGCGCGTCTGCCTTTACGACGTGGCCCGCTGGCGGCCGAGTTACGGTGTCTTCAAAAACACAGCCTCACCCCCCCCCCCCGCCGGTGTAGGGCGAAGTGCGCTACGCGGGGGGCCCGGGACCGCTCGCGCGCTGCTGCGACCGGATGTGACGTAAGGCCCGCGGCCGGCTCCCCTTCACCTGCCGCGGCGCTCGCGCCACGCCTTGCTGCAATCCGGAACATTTTTTTTATTCGCGACGGTTCCAGCGCGCGTGAACGCGAACTCCGGGTGGGGAATAAGCGGCGGTTACGTGGGCGTTTCCTTTACATGCACGTCATTTTATTTATCCTTCAGGGTAAGGTAGAGGTAGTTATTGTGGAATTTTACTTATTTTTTAGCCATTCCGTTTTAAATTCGTTATCACTGTACGTGTTATTTTTTAAATGGAATCTGTGCAGTTTGTGCTTTGTCTAATGAGTAGTTTACTCTTAAATGTTGCAAGATAATTAAATTATACTGCAGTTCAAAGAGATTCTTTTATTATAGTTGCTTTCACTCATTCCTGGAGAACACAAAACGACGTCGCTAAATAATGAAATCTGAAATCTTAAAGCGCAATTTGTGTTACGTATATTATTATTATTTTTATTATTATTATTATTATTATTATTATTATTATTATTATTATTATTACTATTTTTATTACTATTATTATTACTATTATTATTATACCGCATAGGACATTCGTTTTTATTGGCTTCCTTTTTAAGTGCAACTTTCAACGCAACTACCATTTGGATTCAATGTTATCAATGCCGTTTTATTATGGAAATCGCGTTTTCTGTGGACTCTAAAGTTTGCTCTTATGTGACCATACAGATCTTGTTTCTGTTGTCATTCTGTTTTAATGGAACACAGCTTTTCATTTTGTAGTGAAACGTGTCTGCTAAAAAGCTGGTCTACTGCCTTGGACCTGTTCGGAAGAGCGGAACGAGTGTGAAAGTGAAGCTTCAAGCGTAAATCACTTAAGTTCATGTACTCTTTTGCCCCTTAAACTATATATACTTTGAGTTAGTGGAATAGTATTGACCTCAAAGTAAGGAGTTAATGCTAAATACGTACGTATCTACAATACATACATGCGTGACCCGAATCACAAATGTAAGAGATATCATAAAAAGTAACTAAAAGTAACTGTAAATACAAGAATTTTTAACTTTTTCTCCTTCTTTTCCCACCCCTTTTGCTTTGTCCCAAACATAATTAACTGATATTTCAGGATATACAAAAATAATTTTGATTTTAATATATTTGATTACATTAAATCGAGCATTGAATTCTGTTTATTTTAAATGTCTTGAAAAAATATTTCAGATGCGTTGTCGTCAGTAAAATTCACTTGGGGCCAATGAACTAGCACACAGAGTAATTGTTCTGACATACGTATTGTAGGCGAACAAATTATGAAGGAAAACCTCACCTGCACTCACACACGTGGTATTTAAACAAGTAGACAACGTCGTGAATAAGATCCCAGTTTCTGTTCTAATGCGCTTGTTTGCACAGTCAGGGCTTTTGCAAGCATAACTATGACCTCTCTCCCGCAGACGTACCTGCGCCTTATGAACAAACTAAGATCGATTGTAAATCGACAACAAAATAATGAACAAACGACGACAGATAAGTATTCATTCTATTAATTTTACGATTTTATTAAAATTTAGTGTTTATACTGTGAAGACGTCAAGCTATAACACTTTTCTACATCATTCGTTTAAAGCAAAAATGAAGAAATTGATTTACTAGAAAGTTCAAATCGCTTTGTAATATAAACCTTTAGTGTCCTGAATATAAAGATAACGAAATTTCTCAGGGAATTTGATAAGTGTCGGAGCTAAGTGCCAAATCTATCGAGGGATTTGAACGGACTCTAACCGTTTCCCTGTCCTTTCTGTTCATGAGCGGGCCCCGCGCCGCCCCGCGCCCCGCCCCGCGCCCCGCCCCGCGCGCTCCATTACCCGCCCGACAGGTTGCTGCAAAAACTCTTGCGAAGGGAATGTGGGTTCGTTAGATTTGTGGCACAGCGGACGCTGACAGTCACTTTTACTGGGTGGCGCCCTTTCCGTTCATTTCCTGCCCCTTCAAACCTCCGGACGGAATTTAAAGAAATGCAAATTAGAAAGTTTTATCTGGATGGATTCCAGATCGAGAATACCGGAATACAGCTGCGATTTCTTTTAGCGAAAGCGGGACACTATTTATTCTAAATAGTTGAGAGGATTCTCCTTTTGAATTTATTTCTCTTTACGAAGGAAGTAGTTTGTTCCGCTAGTAGGGTGAAGTAGGTTTTATATAATTTAACATATTACGTATTTTAAGAATCATTTTTCATGCATATTCTCTTCGTATTACGCACATTACTCATTATCTCTCATTTTTCTTTAAGAAATGAGTAACAATGTTTCAAAATTGAACTAGAAACTGCAAAATAAATAATAAAATATTACATGCTAAAATGTAAAACTCCAACTAATCCAATAATAAACAGGTCAACCAAACTTCCATATAACAGCTCTAACTATATTTAAAATCATAATTAGACCACTCTTATTATATGGTTGTCCTGTTTGGATAAATGCTGCAAGAACGAACCCAAAATACTACGGATGGTTCAAAACTGGTTTCACCGTACAATTACTAATGCACCATATTTTATTTCAAACCAACAGCTGCACATTGAATTGCAACTCGAAACTATAGAAAATCACATCACGTATCTCTCCACGCTTACTAATGCTAAATAATGATTACCATGGCTTACTAAAAATCACCAGAATACATCACCTCCACTTAGGCAGAAATCCCACTCATACCTGTATTAAAAAACGATTTCCCTTCTATACCCTCCTTACAACGTTTTCCGGAAACTCCTCTGACGTCTTCCTATAAAGGATTCCTCCCCGAAAAATGTAATTTTTAGAATTAAGTTATTAGCATTAAGTTTATATTAAGCCAACAGTGCAAAAGTAGTGTAAACTAAACTTTGCAAAACCTAAAATATAAAATAAATAAAATAGAATATATAAAACGTAAATTAAAAAAGTAGGGTTTCATTAATAGTGACTACTTTAGTGAAGCCTGTTTCATCGAAGGTCTATAAAGAAAGATCTGTAAGTTAATTTCGAATCAAATGAAGCTTTTATTACACATCATACAACTTTTTTTTTTAGTATTATCATGAAGCAGTATCTTCCTTGCCTAGCTACTGGATACTAGGGCAATTGTGTTCCGATCAAGAAATGTATGTGATTCACTTCACTGAAAACTTCTATGAATCTTCGAGAAGTCGAACTTCCAATCATCCGAAAATTAAACTTTTTGACATTCCCATTCCTTTTCGCTCCAAAACATTCTACACAATTAGGAAACCGCAACAACAAATAAACCATTTTGACAGCTTAAAGCAGAAACGCAGCTCCAATAATTCCAATTTAGAAAGAGAACGTCCTTAAATTAAAACTAGGACGAGTCGTCTCTCAAGAAGTACCTCGATTCGGATAAGAACATTGATGATAAAAAGATCAATAAGAATGCCAGTAACATTACATGTGCGTTATGAGTTGCACGCGAAGTAAATCGTGCGTTTAGCCAAGAAATTTCTCAATATCGTTAAAAATCAGTCAACGTTTATTAGAATGAATTTGCTAATCCATTATCCATCGAAATATTTTCGCATTTTCTTTAGCGCGTTTACTGGCAGACGTTCAGGTAAAGACATCATTGTCAGGCTCGCTTGTTTATAAAATTGCGAACCAGGCGCACTGTTGCCATATCGGCGGAATTCCCGCCGTTTTCAGCGGATTTTGAACTGTGCGGCGGAAAAAAATTAGTTGCGCGGACAGCGGAGTAAACGGCGGAAATTAATAAAGTTAGTAAAGCTGTAAAATTAGTAAAGCATCATAAAAAGCGTTAAAATTAGTAAAGCATCAGTTTTCGTTAACCTTTATTAATAAGTTCTTTGGCACATATGTTGTATATTTTTAAAATTTCTAAATCCATGTTGCTAGTAAGAATAAATAATATAATACTTATATAATAAATTATATAATACCTGAAATCAATTGTTATTATGTTGCAAATTTTCACCCTAGTAATGCATTTATATTATCTAAAACTTGAGTCGCAGGTTCAATAAAGCCACAAGAATTTATTTTACGTTTAGCGGATTTAGGTGGGAAATTTAAAACCAATTCAGCGGATTTTCGGCAGAAACTGAAACGAACATGGCGGAATCCCTCTAGACACATCTGGCAACACTGACCAGGCGCTTGAAGCGACTCGACTTCAAGTGCAACAACGCTCCCAAACGACGCCTCATTAGCTTTACGCGCGTTACTAGGGCCCGGACGGCGTTGGCGCTGGCGCTGGCGACGGCGACGGCGACGGCGGGCGGGTCGTTGGCGACGCCGCGCTCGAAGGTCGCCGGTCCGTTACTTGCTGGCGGGCGGGGTTCGAGTCGCGGGCCGGACCGGCCCCACCGCCATTGTTCGCAGATTGCATCTCTGCTCGCCTCTTTCTCCGCTACCCCGCACAGTCGTCCTAGCAGTCACCAGCAATTGCGCGCACACAGTGTTTCGTTTCAAGTATATACACTATTAATAATACCCATTTTCTTCAGTTTCGTTCTCGTTTGTTTTCTATCATGAGTAACAATATTACACGCATACAACAATTGATATTTTACCAATTAATTCCTCACTTTCTAAAGTGATTCCTCGTGTGCGCTTTCATTAAACAACACAATTTTCCTTCTACGAATATTTTCGTATGAATTGCCATCGTGGAGGACGTTGTATTCATTCTGGGTTCGTCTTCGAATTTGTTCCTCAATGTTAGCAGTTATTTTCGTTTTGGCATCTTTCTTTTCATTTGGAGTAAGCTCTCGTTGTTTCCCTCGCTCTGTTAAATAACAATCACGTACTATTTCTGTTTTTTCTCCCGACGTGTAGGAACATAACATTGTTATCAGTTATATATAAGCGTCAATAAAGAAAACAAATTGTTTTTATCCGAAGATAAATGCACTCTTTACTATAATACTAAATATTTTTAACAACACAAAAGTTAAGTTATTATTGAACTCGATGTTGTGAATATTATCTGTTTCTATCTAAAAGTAGATTCAAACATTCCTGGCGACATTCTCTTACCGGATTGTCGCCAGAACATCTTCAACGAACAATACAGGAATGCCAAAGACGTAAATCAAGAAATGGCTTTCTTGCTATGTATAGACTGCCGATGACCACTCCGAGTGACAATCAAAAGACGCACTCAACTTGATGGCAGCCTATCCACCTTCTCCCTCGACCGTCACCTCCCTCTGCCCCCCCCCCCCCCCCCCCCGCCACCGCGTTGCCAGAACCCTGAGAACGCGGCCGCTGGGATTCCTGCGGGAAGAATTCCGCCTACCCGGTCGGCGCTCGCATCATGAAGTCAAGACTCGCAAACTGCATCGTTACCAGACATCTCGACGTACTCAACAAAAGAGCGCATCCAGTAGACCATTGTTGCCAGAGATGTTTCTTGCATCAGATTTAAAAAAATTATGAAAACGGCCACCTGACATTCTTGAGTGCGTTGAATAGATGAAGACACTAGAGTTGAATTGTCTCTGTGCGTGGATCTCTGGGTTCCCATCGGGCGACAGCGTAAAGGAATGGTAGTTTATCATACACAACTCTATGGGTTGTTGTCACGTTCAACGGAAAATCTAGTTTCTTCCATGTTCACAGACATGTGGATATTACCTTTTTATTTTCAATATTGCTTATTCGATTGTATTCTGCTTGTGTTATTTTTTAGTACCATGTAAATATGTATTATTATTATTATTATTATTATTATTATTATTATTGTTGTTGTTGTTGTATTGTGATAAAATAGCGTCTTAAAATGTTACTCAGATTAAACTTTCTTTGTTCCAGGTAAAGTAAACTTGGATCGCGCTATACGTGCATAGTTATGGAGGATGTGGGAGCTCAGGAAGGCAGGGTAAGGCTTATGAATTTTCTTCTCAATACTGTTGAAATAGAGTATGCCTGTAGTTGTAGATTTATATACTACTAAAGAAAATATACTACTAAAATTCCACTCAACGTTTTTTCGTTATACATGTTTTATCATAAAGGACGGTATAAATTAACAATCAATTTTAGAAAAGTTATAATTTAGTGGCTCCAAAGGGAAGGCACCTTGATAGTACGAGAAACGAGGAACTACCTCCTTGTAGTGGAAATAGCTAACAGGCACACGCTACACGTAACTCAAATATCAACTACACTACTGAAGGATCTGAAAATGTTTAATAAGGAATGTAATAAAAATGTTGGTTATGAATTCACACAAACTTTAAATAAAGGAATATAGGGTTACCCGTTTAAAGTAAGGAATTTCGTATTCTTACAACAAGCACATGTAAATTACTATATTTTCTCTTTTCTACGTAAGTGGTATACGAGAGAGTAAAAAGTAACATCGAAAACAAATTAACAATGAACAACAACAAATTAAACCGTCCCAAAATAAAAGGATGTGTCAGAAATTCTAGGCGGAGGTGAGGAAACTTTTCGAGATTTGAATTGTACTTTTATAAGATATCTTTGTGGTCAAATAGACTATTGTTCATCATTAACGGAAACATGAAATTCAAACCGAAATTCATAATTTAATCATACTTCTTGTCATTGTTTTGTGATTGAACTATACTAATAAATGTGATCTTGGCATGTATGAATAATTGCGTTTAAAAGACAATATGTAAAATCTAACTTCAAATGAATTTAAACGTTACGTTAACCGACAAATGCATAACTTTAATGTTCGCCATGTAACACGAGCGATAAATAACACAAGCCTACAAATAAAAGGTTTTGTCGCCTTTCTGAGATCCAATAACTGGTTACATATTTAAAGTGCAAGGATTACATAAATAACATTAATTTTCACGTATCACATCACATTTTAAAAAAAACGTACATTTAAAAATCATTATAATATCTTTAACTTGAAAATCTGAAAACATTGTTTCATCAACACAAAATTAAGAACTGAATTAACTGGTCATCACAAAATTAAGAACTGAACTGAATATTACCAAGAATTTATTTATATTATTTATTTATTGAATATAGAAGAATGAATAAATACAGTATTTGACTTTTTTTAATACACTTTTTTTTCCTTCAAAATTCAGAACTATCAGCCCTTGAGAAATGAAAAATTCACAACTTACAATGTACATAGTGTTTTGTCCATCTTTTTGGCCAATTTAAAAACTGTAGAACCAATTTTTTTCAGCTTCTTTTTGAGGCCTTTTATCTCCTTGTGTTTAATTTATTTTGTTAATTTCTCTGAAAGTAATAATTTTATTAATAATAAATAATATTTATTCAGCATTACCTTTTTACACAGTTAAACAAATAACAATAAAAATAATTGACAGAAGCAATGGATTTGCTTGTACGTAAATGCGGAGTACAAGAAGGAGAAAGATAAACAATAATATAACAAAATGAGAAAGAAAATCGATTTAAATTGAAACAAACTATTAGTAATATTATTACTAGATGGTATATTATAATTATAATTACCTTTCTTTGGTCATTCTAGAAATTACTAAATCAGATAAACTATTTGGTTCGTAGGAATACAATCCATTCTCTATTTAACAATACCCATTTTGGCAATGTTTTCTTTAATGCAGTCTTGCTGTTTCTTAAAACTGAGACCAATTGCCTATTTATTAAATTTCTTAGCGATCCTTCCTCTCTTCACCACCCTTCACCAATGGCGAAGCATCCTCTCTTCACCATTGCCTCATCCACTCCCTCTCCCCATGTAAGTCTAGGCGTTCCTCTTCGTCGATGGGTAGCTGGTTGCCATTTCCACAAAATTTTGGGACAACGTTCATCGTTCATTCTTTGCAAGTGTCCATACCATTGTAGTCTTTTCACTCCTACGTCAATTATATTAAAACTTACTTCCGCTTTACGTTTAATTTCTTCGTTCTGAACTTTATCCAGTAAAGTCAGTCCGCAACCTCGGCGCCAGAAGTCCATTTCCATTGCTTTCAATTTCTTTTCGCTCTTTGTTGTTACTTCCCATACCTCAGTTCCATAAAGGGCAATGTTATCTACAGCAGTCTTATATAATTTTCTTTTTACATTCTTACTTAATTTATCTCTCCATATCTGTGTATGTAATGGTCTTATCAGTCAGTATGTATCAGTGATGTCATTGTTAGTAATGAAATAATAATAAGTAAATAAACAAATACTAATTAATATTAATTAGAATTTACCCTCACAAATCAAATATGCCTGAATTGCTTCGGCTTCTCTCGATGTTAACCGCCAACAGCTCTATAAAACTGCTGTGATGAGAACAGGAAGCCAAGAATAACATTCATAAGTTTCACACGCTTTCATACCACAATGTTATGACGTTTCTTTGATTTTGCACAAGTTTTATAAATGTCTACTATTACCTTAACACGTAACACTACGGCTACAAGAGCTTCAGAATATGAAGGAATCCCCAACACTAGGGTATCTGAAATTGGCAGGCTGGAAAACCCGTCACCTTTTGTCTTGCCTGCAAGGGACCGGAAGGGTTCGGAAGTTTCTAAACTGTTCCCAATATGGAGACAGACGGGACCCCACGTCAGGCAATCGTTGCAAAATGCAGCACAAGAGAATAATGTTCAAATACAATATTAAACTACATGGTTTTGTGGAAAAAATGATGAATTATTGTACAGAATAAAATATGAAGCTGAAATAAAAAATATATTTTAAATTTATGATACGTTAGTTAAAATGGTGGAATAAAATATGTCTTAAGTTTTTAAACAGTAAGCATGTTTCATAATTATATATAAAATCTGCGTGAATTTTAATTTAAAATTTAAATTTTATGTACTGACACATTAATCTCGTTTTAATGTACAAGGTACATTACGTTTCATGTACTATCGTACATTAAATCTACATTGATTTTCATTTATGCATTAAATTTATTGCACAAATACATTAATATCATTTTTATGTACAAAGTACATAAAAAGTGATGTACATTAATCCACATTAAATTACTGACAGTGTAGCGTGTTTCATAAACATAAAATAATATGGAATAAAATTCTATTTATCTTAACGTTTTCTGTGCATTTCGATATTAGAGATAGTTTCTCAATAGAAGCTAACAGGTTTTGAAGTGTGCTTGCTACTGACTGGTAGGAGGGATGTACTTTCTGCTGCGTTAGATGATCGATTTTCCGATATGCAGGATCCTGCGTTTGTTGCTCCATTGTCAGATGGTGTGGCTACTTACGTAGCTGTTTCGTATTCAGATATTTCGGTGGCCGAACAACTAGAAATGTGAGGCTGGAAAGAAAGGTTCATCAAATACATTCTTATCAACGGACCATTTTTTCAGAGGTTTTAAATCTTTTAATAGAATTGGATATCGTCGCCGCTTTTGAATACGCTTCACACAAGTGTGCTGATATTAGAAATTGAATACCACCAATACTATATGCCCCTTTCACTGCTCATTCTGCAACAGAAATAACGATTGGTGTCAGGAGTGTAAAAAATAAAAGAGAAAGCAAAAGATATTAGTGATTCCTAAATTGAACCTGTTCAAATTTGGCAACTTGGAAGCCTTTCAATACACTCAACTCCTTATCGTGGATACATATGAATCATAACTTAACCAACAATCTGTGCCCCAATAACTTATTATATACTGAAATATAGCTTGTATATTGAATAATTAATACACTTATATTGCTCTGTGTAGAATCGTTAGCAACCAAGTCATAATATTACTTTACAGAGTACGAAAACTTGAATTGATCCACTGACTCTAATATGCTCAAAACAACAAACAGCACAATTTCTAGTAAGGACGCTTATCTCTAGCTCCGAAGTAAAGAGGTGTGTGATCCCTCTACCGTCAGTGAAGCCTTTGAGACACCTGAGAGCTTCCGCGGCCGGAATCAGTATTTACTAGGCTGTCCGGGTGACGCCGCGTCCATGGCGAAGGTGCCGACGTTTCAGTCGCCATTCTGCGACCTTCTTCAGGGCGTAATGCATTACACCCTGCATTACGCCCTGAGGAAGTCCGCAGAATGGCGACCGAAACGTCGGCACCTTCGCCATGGACGCGGCGTCACCCGGACAGCCTAGTAAATACTTTGAGACACCTGCTCTCTTTCGTCAGCGACGGCTTACCCCAAACGCATGAAACGAGCTCCCTTGCCCGAGCCACTGGGAACTGGTCGGGCGGCTTCCTTCCAGAGAGGAGAGCGCGTGTGCGGCGCGGTCGCTAATTGCGAGGCGATCTCTCGAATGCGTTGCGCGGAGGTGGCGGAGCCGGTCGGGCCACCCCCGGCTACAGGCATGGGGGCGGGGGCGGAGAAAGTCCGCGAGGGCGAGGGGAGACGCGCGCTGGCCTGCGCTGGCTCCGTCCTTGCGCCGCCCACACGCGGCGCCACACAGAAAGAACTGGTCCGAGACGTTTGTGGAACACTTCCACGCTACTTTTTTTTCTTATGTGTAATGTTTGGTTTAATTCACGCTCATCTCATTTCTCAAAACCGTCCCAATCTAATTTCATTGAAATTATGCCGAGTTATACAATCTTTTGTGCTGGATTAATCTGAATTTTATGAATTGTCGTTCTTTATTCCCTAATTTTAAGAACTTAAATGGAGCGAAACACTTAAATGGTGATTTTTTTTAGAAATGTTATTTAGTGAAGAATTGGATTTGTCAGCATTAGGCAATGTCTTCTGTAAACAATATGTATTGCAGTAATTGTATTATTATTTTATATCAAAGCATTTACATAGAATTTAAAGGAACCGCAAGCACTAATACGGAATACATGTTGAAATTTTTTTTATGTTTACAAATTCTGTGCCAACCGCAGGCGTCGTAGAGGTCTTGTGGGGCGTCCACGGTGCCCTACTGCTCCCTGGCCCTTTGTGCTGTAGATACAGTATTGTCTGAGGTCGTCTCCTCAGGCCCTTCTGAGATTACTGAGTCAGTTCCGCTAAGCGCCCGCTGTCTGAATAGCCAAGGGCTTTCGAAAGGATTGGAATGAGTAAGTGGAACATGAGGGATTGGGAATACTACAACACCTCCCGAGAGATTCGAACCCACGATATTGCTGTTCGCGTACCTCAATGCACGTGCCCATGTCGCTGCGCTACCGGTCCTTTAATTACGTATATATAAGTGCTACATAAAGATTTGTAACCAAACCCGTTAAGTATCAACTTTTAGAAATATATTGCTTGTATTGTATTTGTTATGTATTTTACCTTCGACGCTTGTACGGATTACAATTATGTTCCTCCCGAAAGAGGAAAGAAAGCTACAGAAACCAACCTGACTCCTCTTAGCGGGACCGCTTGCCGCCTTCGGAGAGCAGCGACGTGGGAGCTGAGCGGCGGCCCCGCGGGGGCAGTGGTCCCCGCCTGCGCGTTCCTTTCGAGAGCCAATATTGACCCTCGCGGTGCCTGGGGAGGGGAGGGGGCTCGCTGCCGCCGCGAGCACCTTATGCAACGCATTCTTCGGGTGAGATCGCCCGCCGGCGCAGGAAGATGCCGTAGAGGCTCACGAAGGCATCAGGCGCCGACGCCGCCCCCGCCGTCTCAAAGTACAGGATGACGAGTTATTGAATGCGTGGACTAATAAAATTTTGAGTTCTTTATTCGTTTTAAGGTCAAATTTCTCTCTTACCATTTAATGAGTGCTAAATTTCATTTTCAAAATTGTATTGTACATGCATTGTATTGTGCCCTTCTAAGTATATGGACGACAGTCGAATCAAAAATAATTTATTTCTTCACAAAGATACAGTTTGCGTTTAGTAAAATCCCTCGGGGCTGTGATTAAAATCTTTTGCTAAACGTACTGTTCTACATTAATTTTAAATTTTTACAGTGTCTAAATTACCCATGTGTCTATCTTTGTTTAATGTTTTGCAAATGTATTAACTATAAAATTGTCAATGTATACTAACCGTAAGATTTATATTTTAAATTTGATTTATCTTTAACCATTTCGTTTATTTGTTTATTCCCCATATCGTTGTGAATTAACATACACGTTTTCTGCCAGTTCCCCCGCCCCCCTGACTGAGGTACACGTTTATTTCTCGGAATTTGAAATAAATTAGTATTGACGTTTCGCATCGCGTTTATTTGTCGTCAGTACCAATAAATTAATTGGTTTTTAATTGAGTCATTGGAAAATTCATCCATTTGCTACTGCGGTTCGTGATACTATTATGATTGTTTATGGATTCGCATGAAGTTTGCAAATCGATCTGTGAACTTTGAATCAACTGTTGTGTGCACAGCCAAAGTGACCATTGCCCATTGTGGTGCTTCATGTTAGGGAGCTCTCGTTGTTTCGAAGCTGAGGGCCCCACAACGTGTGAATGCGGGTCGGGCACTTCCGGGCCTCTAATCCGCGCCGGCCAGGGGCAGCGGCCGCCGCGCCTCGGCGCTTCCCCGCCCCCGCCCGCCCGGAGACGCCACCTGTTGCTGGCGAGAAGCGCGGCCGCCGATGGAAACCGCGCGCGGGGCGGGGCGGGCGGACGCGCGCGCGGGTGAGAGTGGCCCATCCCAGTGCCTCGCCGACGCCCCGCCCGAGCGGTCGCGCCTCTCGATCGATCCCTCCGCGGGGGGCCTGCGTCTCCCCTTCGGCATGCACGCGCCTCCGCGCTCCCGCCACTCCCTCGCGATTCGCGACGCCGGCGGCGGCACTCTCGCCCTGTCGGCCCGGCCCGGCCCGGCCTTCCGCGCATCGAGCCAGGGCGCCCGCCGTGCGTCGAGCGATAAGCCCCCGCATGACGCGTAGAGCAGCCGGCGCTCGCCGATAGCGCGACGTGGCCGGCGGGCGAGTGGCAGTCTTCGCGCCGAGACACGAGGCGCTGCGCCTAGGCAGGTGGCCGTCCGCTTGGCCATGCAGCCTTCATCGCGGCCGCCGGGCGCCGCCCGTCACCACCCGCGCACCGGAGGAAAAAGGATCCAGGTACGTAGCCGCGATTTCCCCGAGACGGATTCTGGCTTTCGAATGCTCCGGCCCGCTGTCTTTGACTTTCACTGCGAGGCCCTGCCGTTGTGTCGGAAAATGGAAAAAGGCGCCGCGCGGGAACCGCCCCCGCGCACGGGAGGCGCGGGGAGGGAGCGGGCTGTCCGCCTGATCGCGGGTTCCCACGCGGCGCCGGAGGCTGCCGTTGCGTATGGACAATGGCCACGCGCCGTCTTCCGTGTTGCCTCCCTAGCCGCGGACATGCGCGCCTCGGTTGCGCAAGCCCGCGGAAAGGACGTTACCAGTACTGGCTGGGATCTGTATTTAATTGCAAACGTAATTAATACTTTTACCTTGTTAACAAGGTTTTAATGTAACCAACACTTTATTTTATATTTGCTTTGACGTGAAGGAAACTCCGTTAAAAAAAGTTAGGTCCAGTAATAAGCTAAATGACGTCGTAGGCTTCCGCGGCCAGAGTCATGTGCGTGATCTGGGCTGTCCGGGTGACGCCGTGTCGAAGGCTGTGTTGCCGACGTTTCGACCATCCTGTTGTGTTGAGGAAGACCACGACAGAATGGTCAAAACGTCGGCAACACAGCCTTCGACGCGGCGTCACCCGGACAGCCCAGATCACGCCCAGTAATACGCTATTAATAACAGTCATTAACATATCCCTTTTTAATTGGTTATTTATTTCTTTATTAGTTAAAATCACACCTATGTCATGTTCATGAATTAATAGTTTTGAAGTTATTCCTTTGTACATTTTCATTTTTGAAGTTATTTCCAGGTTTCGCATATGTTTATATTTAATGAAAACTCACTTATCGTGTGTATTTTAACGTTAGTTTATCGAAGTGTAATACAAAGTTTTCGTGAAAAACATTAAAATATGGAGTAAATATTGAAAGCAAATAATATAAACTCTTTCAGTTTGTGGTAGTATATACATGTTATGCCTCCCAAATCCAGGCCGTGTGCATAGGCGGTACCGAGAGGTTGCGTACTGAGAGGCAGTGCCCGCTGCGTTCACGTAACGCGGGCTGGCTAGCTGCGTGGGAGGCATGCGTGCTCGCGCTCGTCTTGCGAACGCGCGAAAGCGATGGTTTGAATGTGCGATGCCTGGGGAGCGATGAGGTAAATTCTCTGGACGTTTCGGTAAAGGAGGTATATGACACTGTTCAGTACGCTCTCTTAAAAATATTGCCGTTTAGTTTTAAAATGCAATATTTCCACTAATTTTGATATATATATATATATATATATATATATATATATATATATATATATATATATATATATATATATACACGTAAATATTGAATTGCACATTGCTCTGATAGATCGAAAGTATATTGATGTATCGTATATGATATAAAAGTAGTCTTGCTGTTAGGACATGCTCTTCTTCAATATCTTGGTTTACTTGTAAATTGTGAACTTGTTTCTGCAGCATGTCGTCTGCATCACTGTATCAACTTTTCGTAATTGGTGTTTGCAACATAATTTTGACATGATTGTGCTGTAATGTTTTGATGAAAAAACAACAGTTAATACACAATTTGTAATCGTGCATCTCAGCAGACGTTGAAGCAATTAAAAAAGAAGCTAGATGTTAATGAGGATGCCTCAGGGTAAAACGAAAAACAAAATGTTAAAAATTTCATATATACCAAAAATTCTTACCTGAAGAAATAAAGGAGAACTTTTATTTATATTACTCAAGATTCCGTGACTGTTCCGGCAGCCTCAATGTTATTCTGCTATTTTCCGTACTTGTTTAGCTTCAAGTGGAAACATTTGTATCTATTTTGTAAACGAAAGGAGTGTACCGGGAATTCATATGAGAAACGCGCCGCCTCTGATATTCAGGACAACAGCTTCTTGTTCGTTTCCCAAATGTTCACATTGTGGCGACACTGGTTGCGGTTCTGTCTGTGAACAGGGAGGGAGGAAGAAAAGGAATAAAAGCCTTTCGAAATTGTATAAAGACAAGATTTATCATACCTGCTTTCATGCATTAAGTGTACTCACTACGTTCCTACAACGTGCGATTGGGATGGCCAGATATGTGTCAGGCAGTCCATTTAGATAAAAGATATTACTCTAATCGAAATATGTTGTGGTTTATGTAACGAACATTCTTGCATCAGCTCTTTTCATTGTCTAGTAAAAGTGTTTTAAAGGAAATGCCTATGTAAGTATTGCATGTTACGGAACTGGCACTCTTCGTAGATATTGTGGACATTATTACTATTATGAATTATAATAAAAAAAGCACATCGTCACTGAAATATTATTTTTACTTTCTTGCGCTTGAGAAGAACTTCTTAATAAGGAAAAGTTCTGTAATGCTGCGCGAAAAAACGGATTTTTTTCTTTGTCACAATTTTGCGTGATTGACTCTAGGTCCAGCGACCAAATGCGGTATCACGATGGCCACGTAAAACAATTCATATTCAAACAATTCACGCAATTCAATCAAATACGAGTACGACTCTTTCGCAAGTTTGTATTTGTCTGGAAACATTCTTTGCAGACATGTTGGTCATAATCAAGATTGTAGGGTTTGGAATGAGATGTCGCTAAGTGCCTTTTTTGCTTCCACTAACAGTGTGTGTTTCAAGTTTCCTCATGACGCAAAATTTTGAATTGAATATTGTCGATTTCATCTGTAGTGTGTGTCATTAACACAAACAACCAACCCCAAAAAAAACATCAATATTGATATAATAAATAAAATAACAAAAGATAATTTACAAACAAAATTATTATAATTGATAGCCTAATATATTAATTATCATATACCTTTGATTCCACAAATCAATATTCTTATTAAACTAATAAAGCTAAATACAATTAAAAAAATAATCACCACGTAAAATCAAAATATTTAAAGGAAATCAATGCAAAAATAATAATAAATATTCACGAAAATATCCATTCACATAACTACTACTACTACTACATCGTTTAGTACTGTGATTTGGAGTGAGCGAAAGAGCTCTTCAGATTTTGTTTGTTAAAACATTGCACTATGTAGCTGGAGAAGTTTATGATATTGTGAAATGAAACATGAAACTGTTAAACCCGAAACGGTTGGTGAACATAATATCGAGCGGTATTTTCCTTTGTTGCATTCAAGCTATCTCGCGAAATCGTTTTGCTTCGTTGGCATTTATGAAGGGGATTGAGAAAACAAGATGCGGTGGAGCGTGAATCATTTGCCGGGTAGACTCTCCAAGAATTGCATTGATTTAATAAGCTGGAAAAAAATGACTTCCAAAAGAGGTGAGATTGGGCGTTAGTTTGAATCGCATGTTCTTTCAGCTGGAATTTTTTTCGCTTCGATTTCCACGATTGCTCTAAAAGACCGTACTTCTGAGAGAGAAAAAAGTAATCCCGATATTGGAGTGGGTTCTTCACTGCCTTTCCAAGAAACATTTTAAGTGGATGAGTTATTTCTGGAATGGTATAAAATCAGATTAGAATATCGGCTACTTGACACTTAACACATCAGAATACTTTGTTTTGCGACATCCTTTTATGAATTCATGAGATCTTTTAACATCGCTTCCTCATTCATTTGAGGTATTGCGTATACGCATCATGCGTGTTTAATTCTCACACCTCATTCTACATCCGATATAATGTATCCTCTTCAAAATGTCGTAAGTTATGAACATCTTTATTTTATTCCTTACGTTACCCCGCAGAGTAGAAAATAATTTGTGAACCACATCCTAGCAGTTTTTTCATTCCTTTTGAACTACCTTTGGAAAAATTAGCCGAAGTACGATACGATAATAAATGCGCAATGACCCCATTCCTGGATGCAGCTCGTCCATGCAAGCCGTTCCTCTGTTTTAAATAAACGCTCGTTAGTCGTTATTAACAAGGTTTCTAGTTCGCAGTTAAATGTGTTCAAATTGCATGGTCTTAATGCAATTTTCATAATCTCTTATTGTACTTGAAAATGCAGATTTAGCCTTATTAGTAAATTAAGCTCGTCAAGTAAACTCAAGGTCAAAAATTATTTCTATGTCTGATAGGTATTCGATTTTTTTTAAAAAAAAAAAAACAGTGGTGCTGTAATATTTATAGTATATTATAGCTTCAATTAAAAATAGGTCTAGTGCTGAAAATCTGATGCAGAATGTCAATCATTAACACTCCTCTTGTGGTGTCCATTCTTTGTTATGGGAGAGATCACTTGCTATCCTTTGGGATCCTTTATCGGTGGGCTGCGACGCACAAGAGCAGAGTGGCCAACGCCGGTGTGGATCGCATCTTGTGTAACGGTGAAGATGGTTGAGGCCAACTGTGAGGCTGCCGGCGGGCGCCGCTCCGCGGGGCGGTTCTTTGACCCGAGGTAAACAGCGGGCGGCGGGCGGCGGGCAGCGGGCGCGCGAGAAAGCCTCAGGCGCGGCGCCTGGGCCACGATCGTGAAGCAACCGTCATCCGCACGGCGGGGCGGAGCGGGGAGGGGCGGGGCGGGGCGGGGCGATCTTTCTTTCGTCACGAGGCGGCCAGCGCGGTGCGCGGATCTAGCGGAACAACACCGGCCCCGCCCCCGCGCCCGCCCCCGCGCCCGCCCCCGCGCCCGTCCCCGCGCTCGCCTCCTCGCCTACCCGCGTGCCCTCCCCGCCTTCGCGCCCACGCCCACGCGCGCGCTCGCCACTGCCGCCGCCGTCGCTCGAGTAGCGGTGGCCTCAACGCGTTTCCGCCTTCCAGAGAATTGAACTAGTGGCGCTTCCAGCAGATACTTTCTCGCATTATTTGTGACTTTTGAAATCTCCGAAAATTCAGAGGTCAAGGAAATTCGGCCTGCCAATCTGCGCCATTTGTATTAGCGTTATTTGCTATATTAGAGGGGGGGAGGAATAAAGAAGAAAAAATGGAGCCATTTTTTTAGAAAAGTTTGAAAAAGTTGTTGGGGCTTCGTGTAAAGAACCCCGAAAATTCAAAATTCACGTTTCAGATTGAACGGGACATGAGCCGAGGGGGATTCAGTTCGACAGGTGAATTTACATTTCGGTGAAAATCTTGCCTCAGGTTTAGCCACCAGCGTTTTTACTGACGGACAGGGAGACAAAGACAGACGGACAGGCGTCCATGACCCACGAAACGAGGATTCTGGCTGTACACACGTATTAGAGGAAGCCACATGTATTTACTGCATAGAGGAGCGAGAATTATTATTTTTCGGTAACAGGGTCCGACAGTACGCGTTTGTCTGTAGAAAATCTCTATTTTCTGCTGTAGATTTACAATACTTTCTCTGTACTAAGGAAGTAGTATGCGACAAAGTAAAAATAGCTCGAATTTGTTTATTTGTTGTGGCCGTTTCAGTCGACATACGGACGGTGCGCTGGGCAACTGACCTCTGCTCATTATGTATTTGTGAAGGCCGTCGTTCGTCGTCCAAATCGTTGACAGTTTATTGCTGGACGCGGGATCGTAAAGACAACCAACTTAACGCAGAGCCCGTCTGCTTTTGTTTACAAGTAAAAATTGCGAGAGCTGCAAAGCAGGCGCGAGTCTCGCCGGGTATCGATTGTGAGAATGTTTATAATGTAACCATGTTCTTTTGACAATTGTCATTACGTGGGTGATTCACTTAAAGACAACAACAATGAAATAAGGTGTACAATTTTTTTAAAAAAAATTGCATGCTCTCCAATGTGTATTTCATTATAAACTTTGGATTCGTTAGAACACATAGTATATAGCCAAATTAAAAGAAACAATTTCTCTCTGAATGAAAGTGAAACCTGCCATTAGAGGATTTACGAAACATTTGTTCTCTTAGTGAATGTGGTGCCCCCAAGCGCGTGAGTGGAACGCCTATTGCTCTCCGTGCGAGGGCGAAAGCCGCCGCTTGAGGAGGAAGCCTGGCCCGCGAAGCATCCACCTCTCCACGCGCAATGCGAGTCGACTTCGTTAATCCACGAGCCGCCTACGGTCTGCCACCATCTTCTCTTCCGCCTCTGTCGGAATTCTTCCCTCGCTACCACAACCTGTACACCTACGAGGCTGCAACTATTGCTTCAGCGTTAGGAGGCTTCCAGAATCTAAACTATGCGGAACACGTTTTCATAACGAAGTAGCCGAACAAGTATCTAAGAAAATATTTGTTCATCATTGTGAAATCTTCACATAACTTCTATTTATTTTCCACGAATGGTGAAATCTCTCTATCTCGCAGTCTCTAATTTGAGTGTTGGTCTTTTTCAATCAAATTCGAAAGAAGTCTTTGAAATTAACTCTAATTAATAAGTAACAAATGTTATTTATTGTAAAATTGAACTCTTCTCAAATGTAGCAATGTATCTTATTTACTACTATTCTTCAAGTTAACAAGTTTACTGTTGTAAATCATTCAGAAAAACGTACGTAGATTGAACGATACTAATGGCCTGCATCAGCAAAAATGCTGCGGAGTAAAACCACACAAGTACAATGGTTTTACGAAAAGGTGGCACTAACACTGCTCAAGAACAACACAAAATACTTTCGTGTAACTCTGCAATAAATTAAATATTTCAACGAAATCAGTCTTCATGAATACTAAAATCACGTTATTATTCACTACCAGTTTTTTTACATACCAAAAATATTCAAAAACGTCGCTGTTTAATAACGCAACATATGAATAGTAACTGGTTAAAATAGCTGACGGCCTCTTCCACGGGGCTTTGCTGTCGCAAGGCGTCAGTTGTGCCTATGAGAATCCAGTCGCAGGGTATGAGAATTGCAGAACGCAATCAAATATTTGCATTTTTCAGTCCAAATTGAAACTGTTTTATTGCTTTAGAAATTTTTACGGAGTTCTTGTGTATTTAAAGAAACGATAGGTACCTCTCTCCGTTCGGAGGCTTGAATTGTTTTAGAGCATTTGGAATTACTAAAGTGTTTTAACTTTTTTAAAAAAATTTTGAAGCATATGTGTAGAAATTAAATACATACGAGTACCTTACGTGCTTCCTAGAGAGACAAATTTGTCTCCTTTTGGCCTTTTTCTGAAAATATAATTGTAAACGATTTTGATAACAATCATTAGGCGTAGTGCTGGCAGCTTCGTCAATCTCGCCAATAGTAAAATTGCATTCTAGTAATTTGACTGATTTATTTATTTCTTCGCTCGACTTCAATTGAGCATTGGTATTTTGATTATTTTGAGTCCGTTTGACTTATTTGCAGATACCTTTTTACCTGTAGAATGTTCTCTAAAGACCGAGTATTTGTAATAAAAGTCGACTAACAAGGTCCAAACAAGTGGGAGTCCACTTTGCTCTATGCAATACACACGAAGTCTAGACCCTATTAAACTGTTGTTTTTGTTAGCCTTTTCTTTGGTTGCGTGATTTGAAAATAAAGTAGACAATGCTGGGGCTAGAGAGAAATTAGTCACACAAAAAGACCGGTGTGTCCCAGTAGAACTCGCTATCACCTGTTTGTTTTTTTATCTGAAAACAAGGAATGACCGTGACTCGAGATCCTGTAGACAGAGAAGGCAAACTCTTTTCACGATGCAAGGCGCAGATGAGTAACACGACGTAGAAACGAAAAAGGACAAGTAGTTCCTGCATTTGAAACCTTGAATTTTGTGGAGCGGCTCGAATGGCAGGTGCCAAAAGAGAAAGTGCATACTTGGTCATGGCTACTTGGCATTGTTCACAGTTTAAATCGCGTAGCGTGGAGTGTGTACGTACGGCCACATCGCGAGGGTCCGCGAAGTAGCACGTCGTCTTTCTGACGTGACCGGGTTAATGAACGGGGAGCGGAACATATGCGGACGTGATCTCCGCCGCCACCCACTCCTGCCACGCAACCGCGGCTACGCGAGCGTCGCCCTTCCTGTGCTTGAGAAAAGATGGCGAATCGCATGCACGTACTGGCGATTTATCAATCTCCGATTCGTGCCCTTTTCCATCACGAAGCCCCGCACTCCGACTTTAACCGTCAGTAGATAATGCATCCGATATTTTACGGGAATTACCACAGTATGAACATTTCTGTGTTGAATGAATTTCGATGGGAGATCTTCGACCATTCACCATAGAGTCCCACCTCGTCCCATGTGCCTTTCATCTCTTCTGACTCATAAAAATGTTTCCACGCCGAGGTGCAGACTGCAGTTACTACTTCGTGGCTCCGGGCGGCGGACTACTACAACAAGGGCATAAAATTGATGGAGCTTCGTTTCGATAAATGCCTCAATCGTGGTGGTTGAGAAATAGCCAGTTAATCTATGTAAATATCCCACTAAAATGTCTCTCTTAGTAATGTTTTTGTTTTCTTTCGCGCTCATCGGAACTTCCTTTCTGGATCAGCCTCTTCAGCAAGTGGTTGATCATGCAGCCAGGACCTTTTATTCCGGCGAAGTACCACATCCGCGTATTTGTCTTTCTCCGCAGAGGTAAGTCGTCGCCGCCGACCACCTCCCGGGGCCGTCCCCGGCTGCGGAGGGTGGGCGGGGGCGGGTGAACGACCAAAACGGAAGACGCGGCGCGAGGCGGTTCGCGCAGTGGCAGTAACCTTTTCCTGTCGGCTCCGTGCCGTGCCGTGCCGTGCCGTGCCGTGTCGTGCCGCGTCGTGCCGCGGGCGAAGGCATCCGGGCGCACCGTGTAGACGCCGCGCGCGCCCCTCTGCCCACTCGGAGTCCTCAGAAGCCGTGTGCTGTCAACGACGAATCTAAGCCCGTTTTACACAATTATTTTTTCGTAATTTTTATCGATACAGAAACATGACAGACCGGATGCGATTTGTATAGAAAAATGAAGCGTACTTCATTTTTCGGTACAGATTTCAACCAGTTTGACTACCGCGTCACTTTCCAGAACTTTCTCTTCCTTGCTATGCGTGTTGTGCGATTTGTTCTTATTGTGCAGTTTTGAGAGCATTTTAACTTGTTGAATTGAAATGAAAACTGATTGCATTAAAAAACTGAGAGCATTCTAACTTGTTGAATTGAAATGAAATCTGATTAATGTTGTGAGAAATAATAACCATTCTGTGTTCTGATGTTGTCTCTGTTCTCAGTCCTAAAATTACCGGACTTAATTTGTGACTTAGATGCGGTGTTCAACCTCAGTGCTTTCTGCGGCATCCAATGGAAATATTTTCTTCTATAGGGGGCGGATTGCTAAAACATTGGCAAAATTATAAATAATATGCGTTGGGGAGGGATGTCCTCCTTCTAGCTTGCGGTAAGGCGCTCCCCCGCCGCCGCCCCACTCGCATCCACCTCACTAGCTCCTGCAAACGGCCGGCTCGCTTTTTTATGAACTTTTAACATGCAACTTCATTAACGTTTGCTTCAACATGCACAGGTTTTCGAAATACGTACTATTGCTCTTAATACTCGTATGAATGTCCGTGTGGATGTCATGTACTTGGGATGTTTAAAATGGTATAAGAAAAGAATGCATTGTTATTTGGATGAGGTTCTGAGAACATATTTTAAGCGTCTAATAATGAAACGTTTATCGATATTACAAGAATAGAAAGAAATATAATTGATATAAGAGTGTTGTTATGCGGAATTTTTGTATGATGTTCTGTTGTCCGCTGACATTGGCGTGTTCTATAATGTGACCTCGTATGGAAATGGAAAGGATAAGAGTAGCTTGACACTCTTTGCATGTATTTCTTATACTAATTACTGTGTGACAGCACGGAAGGAGTGTTGATAAGAATCGATAAGATTTGCCAGCCTGTCGACTTAAACCAAACATTGAGAGTCCTTGAAAGGGAGATAACTCAGGCACATGTTATCGAAAATAAAACCATAATTTTTTGCTCTAGAAAGTGTTGTTTATTGCTCAATTCTGCAAATGCTTTTTGCATTAAATTTCTCCTCGTAGCATTTGTGAAATTGCCTTGTCAGTGCTTCCACTGTTCTGAGTGGAGAGGAAAGAAAAATGGACCGGCAGACGGCAGCGCTCGTCCAAAACACCAGCGAACGAAAGTGTAAGGCCGCTATCTTAATCTGCGATGCTATCTGAAGGCAATCGGCGGCATATTCGGGGAAAGTGAGTCATACGGAGAGGTGTGCAGAGGAGCCTGCGAGTTTATCCGTGAGAGACGACGAAACAATGCGGAGGAACCGCACTGGTGCCGCGCGGATTCCCAGCGGCCTCTCCGACGGCGAAAGAGAAACAGCTGCCGCCGAGCGACATCCAGTCGCCTCGCCTTCCGCGCGCATGGCTTTCGAATCCTCCGCTGAAGCTAGCGCTGAGGCGGCCGTATATGCGTCGTAGCTGGATGCCTCTATTCGTCATCCGATCGAGCAGCTCTTGGTTCGTTTCTCTGAACGGTCTTTCCGATCTCATTGGGAGCGATGCCGGATGCGTTTTTTTTTTGTGAAGAACCCTCGTGTTGTTATTTATTTTTATTAATAGATTCCGCGAGCGTCTCGCTGACACTCGCCCGGCGCGAGAGTTGTTTCTGCGCGAGCAGCCGTCGTTTCCTGGCGGAGCCGCTTCCTCTGCCTTCCTTACAAGGGCTGCCTGCCGGCCGCGGCAGCGACGCGAGGACGTTGCCACGGCGGGTGTCCTCTTCCTAGTCCCCCACCCCCACCCCACCCCCGAGGGCCCCGATACTTCGCTTTTTTTTTATTATTTTTCTTTATTTGTGGGCTCGTGTGCCCCCTACGCTTTCATGTATTTCATTCTCACGTTTAGGCTATGCTCGGTGAGGACGGGAAAAGCGGCTTAAATATGAAGCGAGTGGAGTTTCACCAATATTATTGCAAACTTTTTGTATAAAATATCTACTTGAATGAACATACCAATAAACTGCGTTTTCTAGTTCTGGTGAAAAGTATCAACTAACAATAAATGTTGAGATAGAGTAAGTAATCTGTGTTTTTCAACCAAACATGAAACAAAATATTCGAGAACCGTAGCGAAAAGTTTCCTAATGATGTCATGCGAGTTTCTAACACATAAATACTCAGCATGAGACCACAGACGCCGTCGCCTGTGCCGTCGCAGACGCACGCGGAGACCTGATGCGTGAGGCAGAAAACCGGTCGACGCGGCGGCGGCGGCACGTGCTGCATTTGGGCACCGCATCGCCGAACCGGCCACATTAGCGAATTCCCCGACGCCCTCGTCGCCCTGCCCAGCAGCACCGGCTGCCGCGGCGGGCAAGACCTGCGCAATTTGCCTCCTCCCCCATCGCTGCGAACGCCCTCGTAACGGTCGTCGTTTCCATCTCTGTGTCTCTAGCACTCTGCAGAATGTCACAACCGCTGCCCTAGCTTTTGCTCTACCGCCACATTCAAATATTCGCCTCAACCATCAGAGCTTGTTTCCGATACTTCCGGCTGATTTAGCTCAGCATTACCGCGGCTCCTGCAGCGATGGAAGGTACTAGGATTAGAGCCCCGCTGGTGGCGGACTTTCAACACTACTTATGAAGCTAAATCGAATTCAGCCTCTATCTAGTGGCCAGCTGTTCTGTTTGGTAGTTTTCCGTTTTTTCTCCGAATAATACCAGGCGGACGACGGAGCAGTAGCCTAACAAACAAGCTATCAAGATCACCACTCGCGATCTTTCCTTCTTCCTCCCTGTCGTAACCACTCACCTTCCAAACGCACTTTACACATACGTGCAATACACTACGAACAACGCAGTGGAGAGGTTAGCGCTTGCCCGGCGTGCAAGTCGCGGCAGGGTCTCTCCAGTCAGCGGGGAGGAACGCCGCCACCTCTCGGGATGAAACATTCGCTACAGAGACGGGACTGCGATCGGAGCTGTTAAGTACCCGGAAACAATCAATCAGTAATTCTTCGGTGAGGGCCGATTGTGGTCCAAGAGTGCATTCCCCATGATGCTTAGTCTTCAGACACAGTGTAGCAGCACACACAGTACACTCATGAAACGTGTCAGGGGCAACCCTTTGTTCAAAACTACGCCTGGTGTTCGTGGAGGTGCAATGTATGGTATGGAACGATGAGTATGAAAGATGAAGAAGTGAACACTTAACACACTTGACCAAGATGGGAATCGAATCTCAATGACACAGCCGAGACAGCACTCTTGCCTTGACCGCTTTAACTAAGCCAGCCGTTTTATTTAGACAATGTCACATTATTTTAGAGAATGCTTTGTTTCTGTGCCAGAAGCTTTGACCATCGCCATGAGCACTACCACCATCATCACCCCACTACAGCCATCACCATTACCTTCATCACATCCACATCTACCACAATCATTACTACTTCTACTACCACCACCATCAGTACTATCACTGCCATCACTACTCAAACCTACCTACACCACCACTAACACCAACTCTACCACCTCGACGACTACTACATTCACTATCACCATTGCTACCCTTTCCAAGTCTACCGCTATCGTGTTTGCGCATCGCCACACATCTGCCTGCCCCCGGTCAGCTGCCTTGAGTCGATCATTGCGGTCGATGTTGGAGCTCAAACAAAAAAGAGACTCGTTTTCCGCGTCGTGCAGGCAGCTGGATCATTCAGGTAAAGACCCGCGCATCACTCTGGATTGCAATTTATCGTTAAAGGAGGTAACTATCAGGCTGCAAAGTTCGTCTAATGAGCTCACGTTCACAAGAATTTCGTTGGTAAGACAGCAATGGAGTAAACGCGGAGTATGGAGTATTCGCGGACAACAAACTATAGTTTGTTGTAAAATAATGTTCCGCGAATTTTCATTCAGTGCGGTATTATTCGCTGCAAAATTCGAAAACGATTGTACTGAAAATAGTAAATAGGAACAGGCATGTAAAGAATTTGGCCCATGCCTTGGAATCTGTAATCTATTAACTGCAGTGTTGAAGTAACCACCGAGACAATGTGCTGTAAAAAAGTAGATAGTGAGAGCGTGGAGGAGTGTTGTCGCCGCGGGGGTTCGTTTATCGCCCGGCGAGCATTAGCGGGACGGGTCGCAGGAAGGCGAGTCGCGGGGCGGTCGTTACCGTTTTTGCCGCGTCCTTTCCTGCGGGCGCAGACCACTGCGCGACCGCCGCGCCGCCTGGCGCCAGCCCCGTGCACTTTCCTCGCGATTCCAACAGGGCCGTGAGGCGCTGGCGTCTTTTTAAACGAAGTCTCCCGACATACGGACATCTTTGATAAATGGGCAAATAGGCAAATGTCGAACGGAGGGATAGAGTTAATAACCATGTTAGCGTGTTTAAAAGATCTCGCTTTTTAAAGTGAAAATTTAGGTCTTCTAACACTCTCTCGCGATTCGAAAAAAGGATTCGAAATTTGAATGAAACAAAAACATGTATGACTTCCGTGTCTATCAAACTTCTGTGGGCAAATGTGGATTAAACTTATGTGGGTGAAAATGTTAACATATTTTAATTTCCATAATGTAAGGAATATATCAGTTATGAAAAGAATGGGAAGACAATTATTTGGAAACTTGTTTCAGTTGATTACAGAAATTTGCAAAGCTTAAATTTACATTTACAATTCTAAGGCGAGAAGACGGAATAAGGCAAGTATACCGCTATATACAAATGATCAGTGGGGTCGTAGTAACAAAATACTAAGTACCATTCACCAGTAATATTTGCCGCAAGCCGTGAGTAGGATCTGGAGAAGGCTGTAAACTAATCGCCATCTCCAGTAACATCGAATTAAACTTTGTCCAATATCTTCACAGATTTTTATGTTACTCCGTAACAGAGCAAATGACGGCTGCGCAATCGGGAAACCACTGAATCATCAAGTAAATTCCTTCCACTTCGCATTCTTGATTGTCGAGGGAACCCTTCCATTGTCGAGAAGGCGTGGGTGGACGATGCTTTTCGGCTGCAGCAGCAGCCCCTAATCCGGCGTGGCCGCAGGCGGAGTTCATTGTCCCCGCGCGACACCGGGCGGAGGCGCAGGTGCAGTCGCAGGCACAGTCGCAGGCTCAGGCGTAGGCTCAGGCGTAGGCGCAGGCGGAGGAGCAATCACAATCGCAGTCGCTGGCGCAGTCACAGGCGCAGTCGCAGGCGCAGTCGCAGGCGCAGTGGCCGTGGCGGCGCGGGTGGAGTCGGTGGCGACGCAGGCGGCTGCGCGCGACCGGAAGCGCCCTCGCCCCGCCGAATACTAAGCGGAGGCCGCGCTCCGGGGACCGCCCCGCCCCGCCCCGCCCCGCCCCGCCCCGCCCGGCAGCCCGCATTTCCGCCTGAGCTCCCTCCCCCCGCGCCCCGCGCACGCCCTTACGCCGCTATTCCCTTCGTCCCGTGTTGCTTTATTACCATTTCAGTTAGCGCTGCGTTGTGGTTCACTCGACATGTAGACGCCCTGAGCGGAACTGCGAGCTCGCGGTACGGAATTTCATATGCAAGTTTTTCAATGTGGAATTTGGGCTTTCACAACGACAGGCTTTCCTTAAGGTCTTCCGATGTATGCATCTGCTTCTTGTTTTACAATGGATGTGTCGTTATCATCTGCGCGCCATATCGTTGACCAAAGAGAAACATCGCATCTCAATGTGTGGCGCTAAATGGATCAGTGTAACTTGTATCTCTTGCTGTGTACTTGTTACTTCTTGTTAAATTGTCTGTTATCATCAATACGTTCTGCACATTTTGGCTTTGAAATACAAACATACGAAGTTCATTGTTTATTATATCTTCACTTCTCTATTTTAAGATACATTTCTGATAGTTTTGTGCCAAATTACTATTTTCGTCAGTTATTCTATGTTTAAGTACAAATAACTTGTTAAATTCATTTTGTACTGAGATACATTTGTTTATTTCATTGAAGCAAATGTGTGTATTGTGGATTGGAATAATTTTGACCCCTCTTCCCTTCATTTAATTTAAGTTGAAATGATAAAGTCTAAAAATAACCTTCGGAAACAAATGATTTTGAAATGTATTGGATACTTAAAATGAGAAGCACATTTCTTGGCGCGTGCTCTATATCAGCTCTGCATACATTGCCAAAGCGATAGGTTGCAAATGTGTTTATGCTGAGAGGCTCATATCGACCTGCAGCGCAGGAAATTTGAGTATCTGCGCCACGTGACGAGGAAAGTTGTTTTGCGCGGCCGGCGATGCTCTCGGCGCCTTTCACGATCGCCCCTCCGTCGCACACGCCCAAGGGCCCTGCACAAACGCTGGGGAGCGACTTCGCCCACCTCGCCCCCGAGATAAAAAATAAAAAAAATGATAAAAAAGGTGCGGGAGGAAAAATTGACCTGGCGATGAGAGTTCGCCTGAATTCGCGCTTTCCCTTCGGCGAGGGGGCGTAGCAATCACGGAGGCCTCTTCAGCTGCTTCCACGTAATGGCGGCCGATTAGCGTCCTTTGCGCGCGTACCCGGGCCTCGGCGGCTGAGCTCGGAGGAGATCTCATGAGGTACACAGCCGCAATATTGTAAGTGTTTGTGTCTGCGATGAAATATCCACAAACTCACGTGCCTCAAACTCCCGTACTCAATTTGGCGAGGTGAATGTAATTGTTTTTTTTAAATACGGGCATACTTTGTGTATGTCTCATTACAATTACGATGAAAAATACGAAAAAAAAATACATGTCTATTTAGATCCGACATAACACGAAGTAAGTGAATGTTTTAGTTCACTGATACATTTTAAACAAATACAAATATGTATATATGTGTGTATATATATATATATATATATATATATATATATATATATAGAGAGAGAGAGAGAGAGAGAGAGAGAGAGAGAGAGAGAGGGAGGGAGGGAGGGAGAGTGTGTTATAATTATGACCATATTTTGTGCAAAGACATGTATAATTTTATCTCCAATACTTCTTCAGGCGGAGAAATCTAATTAACCATCGAGAACGGCATAACAAAGAAATAGCTTTTCTACTAAATCAAAGGGGAAAAACCAGTGTGGACCATTGTACCATTTTCTCAGTAATAATTTTTCTGTGTAATGATATGATAATCTTGTGAATAACACTTAAGCGTACGAGGAGAATCGTTAACTGTAACAAGGCGCTTATTGGTTAACGAGAACAAACGAGTGCAAAGCCTGAATTATTCATGATTTATTATTGATTTTTATCTTGAACTCCTTTTATAAGGCTGCCATTATTTGGTAGAAGTAGGAAAACGTTTCTGTTCCGCAAAACGCCCAACTCACGTGCCCACTCTGCTGACCTCACTGAGGGTTCCCTGTGCGCGCGGCACAATACTTTTGCGAGCAGACGGCTGAAAGTACTTCTTGTTCTACCTCCGCCCTCGAGTGTACACTGGACCACGCACAAGTAGTACAAGTGGGACTTTATGCTAACTCGTCGCAGATAAGAGGCGCCAGGCAGAATTAATTTGACGCCGTAAGTCACTGGGCCACTCGGGAGAGAGCAAGACACCGCCCCCGTGGGCCCCCGCCGCGAACTTCGCCAAAGAAACTCCGCAAGCCCCGGCCGCGTCTGCGCGGAGAGTCCAAGCGAGTCGGCGTTGAGGTGGGAGTTGGGGAGCGAGATGAAAGTGAAGGGGCGTGGGAAAGTGGAAGTTTGTTGCTCTATATATACGGGGCGGTCGGCATCCCCCAACTGCCAAGAGGACGGGGTCGTTATGTCTAGGGTTTATGCGGAAATAAACAAGACGTGGGCTGTTGTTCCATTATAAAATTACAACTGTAATTTATTTCGATAAGTAATTCTCCTCCTTATGCTGTTTCGAATAATATTAGCTTCTAATTACATTGACTCAAAAAGAAATATTCAATGAAAAAATGTCTTAGTGTAAACGTAAATTTTATTCTTAATATCTGTTATAAAATGTTTACAATTACCAGTGGTGACGAAATTACTCGTGTATTCAAATAGTTTACAATGGATTCTGCAAAAAGGAATATATTTGAAATTAATTTGAATGTCTTTAAATGCCAGAAATAATTATTTGAATTATGTGGATACATTTGCATGTACGAGTATTATCTTCATGCGTCTCGTGGGGAATTTGAATTATTTTTTGTGTCTCATTGATGTGTTTGCCGAATGCGTTCCACTTCATTCCCAACGTAAACACATGATTCGCGATAGTGTTAAGTGTAAACGCTTGGAGAGGCAGTTGACCCAGAGCGTGGGTAGGGGAGGGGGAGAGCGGGCGCCGCCATCTCTGTTGCGCAGGCGCGAGAGCGAAGCCTGGGGCGCGGCCACTTGGCAGGCTCACCTCGGGTGGAGCTTTCTCCCCCCCTCTCACTGCCTCTCTCTCTCTCTCTCTCTCTCTCTCTCTCTCTCCCTCTCTCTCTCCCTCTCTCTCTCCCTCCCTCTCTCGCTCTCACTCTTTCTCTCTCTTTTTCTCTCTCTCACTCACTCTTTCTTTCTCTCTCTCTTCCTCTTTCCTCCTTTCTCTCCCTCTCTCTCTCACTCTCTCTTTTTCTCTCTCACTCACTTTCTTTCTCTCTCTCTTTCTCTCTTCCTCTTTCCTCCTTTCCCTCCCTCTCTCTCCCTCTCTCTTTCTCTCTCCCTCTCTCTCACTCTTTCTCTCTTTCTTTCTCTCTCACTCACTCTTTCCCTCTCTCTCTCTCTTCCTCTTTCTCTCTCTCTCTCTCTCTCTCTCACACACACACACACACACTGCTCCTCCCACGCAACGAGCCTACTATCACTTTTACAAAAAATAACATGTGAGAGAGATACCAGTAGAAGAAGTACTAACACGAAGGTGAAAATGTATCGATATCACACATTGTCATTTATCGATTCACAACAAATCAGGGTCGTCACAAGTTGATCGTTTTTCTGAGTTTCGTTTAGAATCTTTTTGTATGAAAAGGGTTGTAAAGTTAGTTCGCAATACGACCGGCAGATGGAGTAAATCACATGGTCTTAGTCTGCGTAGTAAACGGGTCCTCTCAGGAGATATTTTCCTCCCTAAAATATTACAATATTGTTTAGTTTTGTAAATTTTCTTATGCCCTTCGATGTAAGAATTGCTAGAAATTTGTTTAGAATTTTTGAAAACCTATCAGACAAATTAATTTTTCTAAAAATTCTTTAAATTAACATTATGCATACGTCGAGATTAACGTAATTTAAGACTTATGTAATCGGAGTATATTTTATAGAATTGTCACCCGTAATTATGAATCACTTCATTTTTTAATTTTATAATAAACCACGTTTGTAATTATTCAATTACAAGGTATGACTGTAATGAATGCCTTAATTGTAAGTATTTCTGTGGAAGAATGGCACTGTTTCGGCGTATTTAGAGAAATATGAGTCTCCAATGATAGGTCCTTAGGGAGATAATGTAGGTCGAGGTCACCCGAGTTCCAAAGGCGTGCAGAGATCGGAAGTTGCATAAGCATGAAAAGTTTCTGGAGGTTACTATGTGAATCTTAATACAACAAGAAATAAAACACAAGTAGCTCGTTTGATTCATATTTTTTTTCTTTTTACAAAACGTAGAACAGGATAAACGTATACAAATTAAATAAAGCTTCTTAAATTAAAATGTTCACGTATAGCCAAAATGTTATAATGCTGACGCTGATTGAATAACATCTTCGAAAAGACAACACCCTAAGATTAAATGAGCCGATATTTGAAATGAAACAGTCTGTTGTTGAATCGCTCTTGTTTAAAACTTAGGTTTTAGAGGGCGATAGTGTAGACCAGGACCGGATTAATATCTTATGAGACCTAAGCTGACCGAGTCAGGAGGCCCGTAGCAATATTAAAATAGTGTTCATATGTGTTCAAATGAATGTAAAAATTCTTTGTTAAATTTGCAATTTAAAAGTGAACTTCAACCCACTTTGTATTTTCTTGAAAACCAAAGAAACATTTTGTTGAAAAATTAATGAGGGCTCCTCTCCAGCGAGTCCCTAACCTTTTGCGAAGTCTGCTCTCCTATCCCTGAGTATGATAGGCACGTGTTTAAACATAATATACGGTACTTAGGGAAAGTGAAAAAATGATACCTTGCTATGAACGACAAATAATAGCTTCGTTAATATTGGATTCGAGGGAGTGACGCAAAGTTTACGGAGTACAAAGTTCTGTAGCGGAGTGGCGGAACTCTGAGGAACTCATCTATGTTTCTCAGTTTGTTTGAGATGAGCCCATCATTCACGATCCCTTCTATCAGCGCTAATTTTGCTGAAAGCTCATCGAAACAAGTTTCCGACGCGGCGATCCACTTGCCCGTAGTCATTTAGTTGGATGATGGACGCTCCCCTAACGAAGGAAAAGTTTTCGGGATGGCCCGCGTGCGCGCCGCCGCCGCCGTCGCCGCCACCGCCACCGCCACCGCCACCGTCACCGCCGCTGCCGCCGCCTGCAGTGTTTCGTGCGCCTGATTCCCCGCGGGGAGCCAGGGTAAGACGCCCGATCCCACGTTCTCTTTTAGCATAAACGGGCACTTAGCGAGGGAGCGCCTGAGGAGGGGACAGAAGAGATTGTTATGTCAGCGCCCCCAATGCCTCCACGGCGTGGCCTACTTATCCTCGAACAAACGGGAAAGTTGGTTCCTTCCCTTGCCTTCCCTTCCAGCGGCTTATCAGAATGCAGTTTCCTTCACGGCCCTTGCGCAATGTTAATGAAACATTCATTTAAAGCGACTACGCCTATTTCGCAATGCGAGGAAAAAATCTGTAGTGGAAAGACATGAAAGAATTCATTTGCGTATTTTGACTAATGTCTACGTCATCTTGTTAATCCTGGAAATGGGGATTTTGAATAATGCAGAAGAACCACGAGCCCCGATAAAGGTTTTGCTAATGACGGCATTAAACTCTGGTGCAAAGTCAGCATTCTTCAATCAATATGTCTTTATTTTGTATAGTAGAAGCTACGTAAATTGTAGCTAAATGAGGCAACGTCTGTAACTACATTTGCATTTAATGAATGAGAATGTTTCATGACAACAATTCAAATATATTTAATAATGACTATTTAGTCGTGCGTAATACTGCGTTATCTAATATTATAATACTATATATAATCTCGTAACTTCAATCGTAATACCGTATATACCTAACACCACTTAACCGAACAGAGGTACACATCAGAAAGTCCGGCGGAAGGATTTTAATAGTCCGCTATCCGTTACGAACTATCGAAATAAATAAGTAACAGCTATAGACGACGTTCAAGTAGTTTGTTTTTTTCTTCAGAAAAAAGTTATTTTTTATTTATTTGATTTATTTGTAAAAGAAGGTGGTATCACGAAAAGTTGTGAACGATTCATGACCTATAACATAGGTAACCAACTCTGTTATTTGCTGTTTATCGGCCTAAAATCAAGAAACTGTAATCGTCAGAAGAATAAATTGGATTAAACGCCGAAATGCGAGTGAGTCGAGCGGCATCCCTGCCCCGCCGCGGGCGGCGTGCGTGCCCGGGGTCCGAGGCCGGCAGCCGCCGCCGCTTGTTTCCGTTTCCGGGGGAAAAGGGCAATCAGCGGGTCAGCGCCGGGCGGACGCTTGAAGGGCGAGGCGCGAACGCCCGCCAGCGCGCCTACGTCCCTCCACCCCCACCCCCACCCCCACTCACCCCGCTATCGTTTCCTCTCCTATCCGTCGATTCCGTTTCATTTCTGTGCTGCTCTCGTATGATCGATGGATTCGCGAATAGGGACAGTTCAAATGCTCTACTGTGATTTATGCAATTCTGCTGTTGACAGTTTCATCCAATCGGGAGCTAGAATGTCACCATAGCGACGCGACTATGGTGACTTGAAAGACCCCGAGTGGATGAAACTGTCAATAGCTGATTCCTGCCAGGGGCAGAGTTGCGAAAAGCGCAGTATAGAATTGGTGCCAAACCGCCTGCGATTGCCCCTAGCTGTACCCTTGCTTTGAACCGATCGCATCCGAGCGAATCACTTCTCGAATTGAGTCAAGTGCGGACCACACGGGTGGGCCATATCAAAGCGCAGGCACACCAAGTGGGCCTCCCTCTTCAGCAGCTTGGACGTAGGAGATTTTTCACGCAAGGTTGCACGAGTCCTTGGAACCTTCGTGGAGAGAGAGAGGCCATTAACAGGCTGCGATTTGTTTCGATGTCGCCGACCGGGCATTTCCAGATTTTCGATTGCACCCTGAAAGGAAAATATAACCGGAAAACACAAACATTCTTCATGAAGTTCTCTGGAACAGTTACGAGTCGCTGTTGAAATTTTTGAACTATTTTAATTTTTAGGTATAGAGGTTGAACAGAAATAAGCGTACGTTTATAAATGTGTACGCATGCACCCTTGCGTACAAACGCTATTTGTGCACGAAATAATATATTTTAGGTCTACTTAACGGCGTGTTAGCGGGGCTGCAGAATCGCGTACAGGGAAGGCAAATTAATGTTTTCGCTTTTGGGAAACTGATTTGGAAGCCACCCGAATTTACCAGCCGCGTTCGCCTCGTGCTGCAGAGACCGCAGCGTCCGTTCAGGGCGCTTCCGCGTCTTGCCGCCGAGTCGTGTTATCAGCCCTGATGCTGCGACCTCGTCGCCACTTCTATCGTTGCCGCCGCGGCCCCCGGCACCAACTCCGCTATCTCCGATTTCGCCCCCACCACTTCCTTGGCCTTCCCGCCGTCTCCACTCTCCGCGTGCTGCTTTGCCGTTCGCTTCGACGCCCTTCAAATTTTCGTGGTGGCTGCTGAATGCGTTCATTGACTCCACTGCCCGCCTCTTAGAAGTGAAGCCCTGGAGGTGAAACTGATGTTCGAGGACCCTTTAATCGTACAGCAAGATTTCAAAAAGATTCAGATTTCAGCGGAAGTAGATCGACGGATTTATTAATATATATGTAGGCTTATTCTTTCATTTCATATGTGGTATAGTTTGAAGTGGAGCTACGCATTAACTGCCTTCAACTCGAAGTGTTATTTTGGGTATGATCCAACTTCGAGACCAAGATTTAACTTTTGCTTTCAACAGGACGTTGTTATTATCTTCGGAATGTACAGTTTTCATGGCTTTCGCCCGCCCCATTTGCCTTTCTCTGGTGTCGGGCATCTGACTCATCCCCGCAGCTCTGGACGATTGTTCCGTCATTTCCTGCCGCCCCTGCGAGCTCGCGCCCGCCCCCGTCCCCGAATCTGCGCGCCCTCTGGCGGCGCGGCCGGAGGCGGCGATGATTCACGCGCTGATGGGCAGCGGGGCCAAAGGCGGCGGAGTCAACGCGAGGTCAACGCGGCCCGCCAGCTCTGACGCCCCGCCCCGCCGCGAGTGCCGACGAGCGCCGCCCACGCGCGCCCTCGCTGCGCTGCTCTGCGCGCACGCGCTGCTTGGAGGATTTTTGTGTCGCTCGGGCGCACACTCGAAGGGAGCGCGACTCGGCGTGGGGTGGAAGGTTGCCGCCCTCTCGTCACTGCAATACGCACCTCCCACCGTCGCTCGCTGTGAAGGAGAGGGACTTGGCCGGATTTATAAAAACAACACGTTGTTAAACGTATTTCATTGCCTTTGGTTTACGAAAATGCATAGACACGTTAATAATTAGAGTGTGAAATTGTACATTAAATGTGGGAATTGATGACGAATTGATTCAGAATTACTGCCTTAAACATCATTACAAATTAAATTCCTGACGGCTGCTATAAAACGTGAACCGTTATAATTTACTTTCTGTTCTATTGACGCTTACGTTAATTGAAAATTTTCTTTCACTTTCTAATATTGCTTTGTAGATGTCGCCGTGAGTTTATCATTTCAGAACAGTAGTTTTTATCGATAAATCATTCAAAATATGATGCAAATAATAAAAAATCAGAATTTAATATTTCAAAGAAAAAAATCAGTGTTTAAGTTAATGTTGTAAATGGAGATATCTTGATTGAAAGTGCTGTATTTTATACTAGCACAATATCTTTTATAATTAAAAAATAAAAAATACAATAAAAAACGCGGAGAATAGGCGACTAAATAAAATAAATTTTCCTGGGGGAAATTCACCAACAGGATCAAGGATTCTTCGCCCGACTCGCGAGAAGCGACGACTTCAAAAGCGCGCGCAGGACGGGCGGACAGGATCAGGCGGTAATCCTCGCAAAGAACTTTTCGCTCCGGCGGCTGTAGCGCGGCGCGGCGCGGCTGTCGGCGAAGCGCGGGCGGCGAGTCCCGAAGGAAATCCCTGCGATCGCTTCCTCCGCCCTCGCTGTCTATCGCGTTTCCCGAGAAGCGGCGCGGAGTCGCGCAAATCGCTTCCTTCCGCCGCGTGACGTCGGCGAGAGCGATCGCGCGCGTGTGTCAATCCGCCTCGTTGGTGCGGGTGTGCCGCCCACGTGCTGGTGGTCTTTTTTTTTTTTCCTTTCACCCCGATTCGATTTTCACCTCATTTGAAAGTTAAGTACTAGTAACCAGTACAAGTAAATCACAGAAATGTGCACTTCATTCTTTAGATTATATTCAAAACATGCCGTCCTTTTCACTAGCATGGATTACTCTTATTAGTTCCGTCTTTACTTCCAATAATATTTTCATCGGGCGTCCTGTTTCTCGTTTACCAGTAGGTTGATATGCTAATACTGTTTTTATTACTCAAGAAAAGTTAATTTTGTATATTTAGTAACATTTTATTTCATTGCGCTAAAAAGCTGGTATGCTGAAACTTCCTTTCCAATAAACACTCCACGGTTGTAATGCAATATAGATATGAATTACATTCGTGGCGTATTATGTATATCGTATTTAACACAGTCCAAGGCCATTTTCTATTTTTTTCTATGCTCTGTGATTCATATGACGCCTTTCGTTAGCAAAAGTTCTGAAGTACTTTGCAAGATGACATTGCGGAAAGACTACTTGTGAATGACGAGTATTGTTTTTCGAATTTCCCTCGTCCTTTCCTGAAATACTATGCTGAAATATTACCCAAAAAATATGCAACTCAAAATATAGCATTCTTTGTCTTTCTTCCTGCTACGTTTTTTGGTAAAGGTTTTCCTACCTCGACTCAATTTCACTCTATCTCGGAGTGTTTACAAATATTGAACCATGACACAAAATGAAAGATTAATGTAAAGTTTACATATTTTGACAACATGTGATAACATTTGTAGTCAAAACAGAAACGGAATTTTCAATGGAGGACGTTGTTAACTTGTTTGGAGTGCGTGACGACGAATTAAAGATGACTCAGTCCTTTAATTACAATCTATATGCGATCTGCCTTTATAGAGGGCATTCTTGTGGTGCTTCCTTGCATGAAGTAACAAACCATCTTTGATGTGAGCGTGGTGCTGAACCTGTTCTACTACTTTACTGTATTTCTTCTTTTACTCTCTCTCTCTCTCTCTCACACACACACACTCACACTCATACTCATACTCACACACTCACACACACACACTCAAACACATACACTAACACACGCTCAAACACATACACTAACACACGCTCAAACACATACACTAACACACGCTCAAACACATACACTAACACACGCTCAAACACACACACACACACTCTCACACACTCACTCACACATTCACTCTCAGACACACACGAGTGTGCTCTGAAACAAACGCACGTCACTCATAGTCAGCAGTCCGTCGGCGAGTCCTCTCCGGCCACAAGGAGCGCGAGCTGGCGCTGCAGCCGTCGTCCTCGCCCGTCGCGAGTTCCACTTCCTTGTCGGGCGCGCCTCCGGCTGCCTTCCCATGAACTCCGTCTAGCAGCAACGAGTCGGTCATTAATTTCACTCAAGCGTGGCCTTCGCCGACGGTTGAACCTGCAGTGGATTTTAAAATCCTCGGAGGGCTTTAAACGCGGCGAGTTCCCTTAACGATGGACGGCGGGGGAGGACGGCACGCGCGGTGAGCGGCGCGGCCGGAGACAAAAGCCGGAGGGCGCTACTGCAGCTTAGGCTCGACAACTCCCGAACATAAAAATACGAAAACGGTCTTTAAATGTTCAATTATTCCTGAAATATGCCTATAAGAAAGCGCGAACATCGGCGCTATCTTTTATAATATTCGCGCCTGACTGCAACCGGCGAATCCTCATGCCTTAAGTATCGTTGGCAGCAGCTCGTATTTTAGTTCCTGTGAGAAGGTACTTCATGAGAGAGCGCCACTGTAACGGTCGCCCTGACTTGCGGCAGAGGTATCTCGCGTAAAGCGCACGAGTGAGTTCCTTCACGGAATGAAGAGTAGTAGTGGCAGCAATGATAAGTTGGCGGATTCGATTCTGTAGATACTCTCGCTTCTTTCTAGTGCTCATTATCTGTGGTTCCCGTTGGCAGTCTCAGATGTCCGAAGACGGTGGGTGGGGCGGAGGGAGCGAAAGTGGAGGGTGCTGTGAGGAGCGTGTGGGACGCGAAGGGCGAAGGGCGTTGCGCGGGCGGCGGGAGTGGGTCCAGCCGATCATTTCGGAGGTGGCCATCGTACAGTTTTGTTAAATAATAAACAATTGTTTTTATTAGGGGGCGGGTTTTGATGACCTAAAACATTGCCATAAACGATCAAAAAAATGCTCTTAAAATGTTTTTAAAATGCCCTGTAAACAAAGAAAAACATGACAAAAAATCAAAACTATTTCAAAGGAACAACTGAAGTTCTTGGATATGGAGCTGATGTAATCGAAGCTTCTTCCTTTTGTTCAAGTGAACTCAGCCTGCAAACGTTTGGTTTGGACTGTTCTTTAAAAGAAGAGCTCTGCCTTTATTTATAGCGAAATCGGCCGAGCTGACAATGGCGCCGAGAGGCGTCACAGGAAGCTTACATTTCATAGTATTCACAACAGCTGGCATTACGATATATGACCGATGAAATCGAAAAGGCTACTCAGGAATTCAGTGGCGAACATTTGTTGCGTCTCGTAAATATTATTTAAAACAAGTATCATTAAAATGATGGAATCGATAAAAATCAACAAAAAATGCATTAAGAAATACGTTAAAAGGTAGAAAATGATTTATTAGTGAAAATCGACGAAAAGTGAGGGGAAAAATGACATATCAAAATGGCTCATTTCGTTTTGTCAAAACATAAAATTAATTTCTATACTAAACAGCATTGTTCTAAAGTAATAAGATAAAGTGACATTTCTTTAAAATCCGCGCCCTAGCTCTTATATTATAAATTATTTTTGTAGTGGATGTATGATATTACACAATATTATTATTTTTAAATAATTACATACCGAAATTCTAAGAAATAAATATTTAATTAAATTTTTCCAAATAAAGGAAGGTAACAAACGAAAACTGTAGGCCTTTTTTGGGGGGTGGGAGGCAAAGGGGCAATATACCCCCCCCCCCGCCGTGGATTCGTCAGTTGTTTGAGCGGGGCGGGGCGGGGCGGGGCGGGCGACGAGCAGCGCTCCCCTGCGGGCAGTTCCCGCTCCCGGCTTGGCGGCCGCGCCGCGCGGTAATGACACGGCCGAGGGCCTTGATTGTGGGCTTTCCTCCGCTTTCGCCCGCGCGAAGCGAGCGCGGCCTCGCCCGCGGCCTCTTCCTAAGTTGTTAACGAAGCCCCAGGGCCAAGATTCGGGGGAGCACTGCCCCGGAATTATTCGAGCCCTGTTTAACTTAATTTTCCTACCGCGCGCTTTCTTGGCTTATATTATGTCATACATTCCACTTTTCTTTTTCTTTTTGGGGTGACTTTCCTTTGTTTCTTTTTCTATCTACAGCATCCTACAGCCCTTGATATGAGCTAGTCAGTTGTCCTCCCGCCATTATGTACATTACATACATACAGATACATTATATGCATGGATCGAATGTTTTTGTTATCGTATCTACCGGGAGAGACAGCTCAGGGCATCAACGGACGTACTCTGACAGGGAGGTCCTAGGTTCGAGTCCCGACGTTGGTAGGATTTTCGACACTAGCTTGTTAGCTAGGCCGGATAACTCGTCAGGAGCTAAGGGCTTTGATCCAGTTGGGGCGGTGCCCCGCTGATGGGAGATACCTGGTTGGGGAAATCCCCGCTGGTCGACGGATCTCGCCATACAGCGGGGGAAAGATCACTGCCACCTCCCAAGCAAAAAACATGCATTACAATAAAGGAACTAATGATCCTGGCAGTTGGCGTGCCCGGAATAACTAATCAATCAATTATTGTATATTTTATGTAATGGGAACTTTTTAGTGTCGTTCTAAATTTTGTCTACATTTTATCCATTGCATTTGCAATGATAATGGCAGCACAGTTAGAAAATAACTTTAAAATGGATTGGCATGTGCGAAAGGGAAATCATACGCGGAAGTTTCAAGGAAGGACTCTCGGCCGAAAGGCATTTCCTGCAGCACAGCTTACACAGATGACGAAACGAGTCAGCATACTGTGATACTTTCATACTGTGATTGTCATCACTTGCTCTCTCCATTAGACAATCCTTATGTTGTTACCAGACAATGAAGTGTGTGGTAACTACAGTATTTCTGCCATTTGAAAAATTCATCATTAGTTCGGGAATTTATTTGTCTGTGAGTGCTAAAAAGCGGCATTATATTAATGTATTTTTAAATACAGATATTTAATAAATGTTTTTATTTGTCTCAGGTTTTTTGATAATTCAGAGACAGTTTATATAGCAGAAGAGAACGTGTGGTTTATCAATTCAGTTTTACAAAGTATGTCAAAAATAAAATAATTTGAATGTTTTCCCATACATATATTAACGGAGCTTGTCACCAAAGTTGTGATGTATGTATCTACAAACCGCTTTATCAAATCAACGCAACTGAATCGTTCATTCGCTTCTTGTCGCTTCGGAGACTCCAGTCTTCGATCCGAAGACTGAAAAGAGAAGGGCGTAAAAGCTGAGAAAATTGCACCTCTGAAGTGCCTATTTCTTTGATGTTTCCCCGAGAGCTGCAATGAAGAGCGCTTCATTTGGAAGTTAAAAAGAAGAAAATTGGCATTGCGGGGTGGGGTGGGGTGGGGGGAGGAAACGCGAAGGAAGGCTGAAGAGGCGTCGCGACGCGGGCGTTGCGGTGAGGGAGCGGCGCGATCGGAAGCGCCGGCGACCGCAGCGCCGCCGTCGTCTTCCCGGGGCGGCCGCCGGACGCATCCGCCGTTGGCTCACGCCGGTAAACCCGCGCCTGAGTCACATAGTCCGCGCATCCGCGCCGCCCTGCGCCGCCCTGCGCCCTGCGCCGTCCTGCGCCCTGCGCCGTCCTGCGCCCTGCGCCGCCCTGCGCCCTGCGCCGTCCTGCGCCCTGCGCCGTCCTGCGCCCTGCGCCGCCCTGCGCCCTGCGCCGTCCTGCGCCGCCCTGCGCCCTGCGCCGCCCTGCCCTCGACGCCCTGCGCGCCTCCTTGCAAGACATCCCTCGCCTCCTCCTTTTTTTTTTTTTTTTTTTTTTTTTTTTTTTTTTTTTTTTTTTTTTTTTTTTTTTTTTTTTGCCGCTTCAACTGCTGTGGGCGTTGGGCTTGTGAGTGTAGTTCATGCTATTGTCGTGGAGCAGGCGTAGTTCCCGCTCCATACGTCGATTTTTCTATGGAGGCCGATGACATTAGGTCACTGTTACACCCCCTGCCTTATAAAATTAAAATTTTTAGCAGTGGTAAGCGCATTTCTGAGGCCACGAGACCCGTTGAGAAGGACGTTTACGTTTTTATTTTAAAAAATCCATTTTTATAAGGCAGGAGGTGCAACAGTGGACTAATGTCTTCAGCCACTGTAGAAAAATCGAAGTGTAGAATGTGAGTTCCGAAGCCGCATACGCGTCGGCTTGCGGAGGTTTCGCCTCTCCTGGAATCTCCACCAGCTGCGCCAGCAGGGACAAGCTCTTAGCTCCCGACAGGTCTCCCGACATGTATAGTAATGTAGTTTATATAGGTGGGAGGAGGAGTCAAAGAGAGGAGACAAGGAGGAAAGATGGCGCGCGGTCCATGGCCCGTTTGTTAGGGTATTGCTCCGGCAGTTTTGTGGTATGAATTGGGGAAATCACGGAAAACTATGATGAGAGCAGCCGGCCGCTAGAGTTCTCCTCCTCCAGACAGCGCCTGAATTCCACCTTGCAATGGTGTCGAAAAGCCTCCACCGTCGGGACTCCAGTCCTAGGACCTCTCGGTCCGAACGTTATAGAGAACAGCTGCTGCACCACGGCAACGATGTCGCTCCTGCGAATCATCTTCGCGTCCACAAAGTGCAGTAACATCGTCCGCGACGGTGAGATAAATCGCTCGCGGAAAAGAATTTGCATTCCAACGTACACGAAAGGTGGATGAGAACTAATGCTGTGAAGAAATCTTGGAATGGGTGGTTATCCTGACTGAAGAATAATCTCTATAACGCGCGAGTCACGATCGTGAATGTCGCAAAAGGAATGTACCAGAGGAAATAACTAGCCTACCTCTGTCTTATGAAATAAATTATCTTTAAAAGCAAGACTTATGTTGCGAGAGTTGTAGAGATTCTGCAAGAATACGTTTTAAAGATAACTGTGGTAATGAGTTTTATAAAGACATCAATGAACCAGAATTTGAGTAACTTTATTGGCCACCAAAATTCGTTCGTTATATTTCAAGCAAATTGGACCTTTGGACATTTAAAATAAATTAATGAGGAGAGTTCTTTCACAATTCGAAAGATGAGTTTTAATGACTACAAACGTTAATTTGGTTCTTCCTTAATTTTATTCTAAAATGGATTTTCGAACTTAATTGGTATTTCTAGATTGAGTTTCTTTGTCCCAGAAGAAAATATTCTTTAGTTTTATGTCTTTCCTGTTATCTTCGCATGTGGTACGCAAATTATTACCCTTACACCCCTTATTCCCGTTTTGATTGTCGTTATCTACGTAACTACTTTTATACAAACAATAGATAATCACTTTACAACCATGACTGTATTCTGAGATCGCCTGTGCGATTCGTTAATTTGTGTAGCTGTTGATAGTGGTCCGTGAGAAAAGTCTTGTCCAACATCATTTTTACTTTAATATCGCTCGAGGACTCCTTATGCACGTGGTGTTGGATGACGGAATATACTATCAGGTAAAATAATGTCTCCCTCTTCGGCTTTATTTTACAAACGGTGAAAAAACAACGTCGGTGGAAATAAAATGGCTGTTGTCACAACCCTCCAGTGTGTATTATCGCGTCATTTTAATATAAAACAACGGGGAACAGAAGTATATTTTGGAAAAGTTATGTTCTCTTCGCTCAGCCTCCGGAACATCAGCGACTGTGAATCCTCACAAAAGAAATGTTACCGCTATTAGGGAGGGGAACATTTCGTGTCGGGTGCAGCCCCGAGCTGTCAGCTCCACTCGCGCGCAAGCAGCCTGCCTCCCACTCCCTGCCTCCCACTCCCTCCCACTCCCTCCCACTCCCTCTCCCGCCCGCCCGACGTCCCTCAGCAGACGACGGCAGCCGCGGCGGGCGGCGCGTGTGGCGCCAGCCTGCTCCCAGCCAGCCAGTGGCGCCCGCGCCCGCTCGCCTGCCTGAGCCACCTCGCGACTTTGCTGCTGCCGGTCGCTGTCTAGCGTCCTTCTTCGCCGTGCCGAACACTCAGCGCGTGCAATTCAAGCGAATCAAATTTGTTGATTTTTTATGCCAAATTATTCTTTGGTAAAACAGGAAAGTAAATAAACGGATTTCTCAACTTCGTTAATTGAATGTCAACATATAAAGATGTTTTTTGATAATAATTTATTATCTTCACTCACAAAATTGTACATTCAAATCATTGCGGAATATAGTGATCGTGAAACGCAGTACCATGTTATTGAAGTGACCCAAATATAATTTTGATGGAAAAACTCTGACGATGAAAACTGGCGACGATTATAATTGATGCAGAACATGATTAATGTAGTACTAAATACTTACCGTTATTTTGTGAAGGAGAATATTTTCAACATCTTCTTTAACGAATGGCTAATATCGTAAACACCGTGTTGGCCCGACGGCAATTGAGGCTCGTGCATTCAAGCACGAGTTTCGTCCGAATCGCGCGTAAGGCATGGACGTGTAAGTTTGCTTGGGGCCGTAGTATCCTTTACCAGTAAACCCCTGAAACTGCCTTTCGTTCCCCGTTAGCCTTTGATTGGGCATTAAAGAATCCTGTCAACGCGCTGTACACGAAACTTGCACTCTCTACCTGAAACCTACTTTAAGCATCGATGGGCTCACGAGCTATGCTCGTCGGGAAATAAGTTAATACACCCGACGCGGGTTAGGAGCGAGATTGTTTGGGGAGACTGATGAATGAACCATATATTTGCCCCTGGAGTAAAGACACATTCTGGGAGGAAAGTCCTGAATACACCGATTGACGTAAACATGAATGGGAATACAAACAGAACATACGCGGTGATAGATCCCTCTTACCTGCGTGTTCTAATGTCAGTTAATTTATAAATGACATTGAAGAAGATGTAATTAACTTACAATATAAATAAAGATAGTATTTACCCTTAAACGCTTTCGTGAGGAGAATAGTTGTTTAACCTCGGCCCGGGCGCATCGCCTGCTCGTCGAAAGGAGCGTGGAGGCGCCCCCCTCCACTCCGCCCCCCGCTTATCGCAGCGGCGCGCGCCGCGTGACTCATCGAGGGGCCCCGCCCCCCGCCCCCCTCCGCGCCCAGGGCCTAATAGAGCTCGCGGGCGCGCGGAGATATTCCGCGGGGGCAGAGCTACCGCCTGCGATTTATTGCTCGGAGCGCGTAATACACGCGGCCGGCGCCCGAATCTGGGTGACGAATGCCCATTACGGAGAAGGCTCCGCGGGGGATTGCGTTGTTGACGTCGCCAGCGATGGGGGGGGGGGCAGTAGCCTCGGGGGCGTCGTGGGCGGGAGACACTGGAGGAAGATTCGGGGGCTGAACGGTTGCGGAGGAAATGGCCGAAAGAGAAGGGAGGGGTTGTTATGAGCTCCAGGCGGTGGTGGCAGCTCGGAGATACACGGAGATGAATAGACGCAGGGACTAGGCAGTGGAGGCAGCGCTTCTCAGACTTCGTTTAGCCCTTGTGTGCGCGTGCTGTCGTGTGCTCCTGTGCGTTCAGTAGCGGGCAGGAACGGCGTCGGCAAAGGTGAGGTGCTGTGTGTGCATGTGTGTGTTTGTTTATGAACATGTTGTGTGTGAACATGATACCGGTTTGTTGGATTAGAGGTGAAGTTGTGGAAAAAATGACGACACCACATTGTGTGAGAGAACAGAAGATAAGATTGTCAACGTTGGGTCGAAAACCTGCTCTCTCCCTTAAAAGTGGTGAACATGATTTGTAAGTCCAAGGGAATTGAGAATTCGAACCTGTTTCTTGCATCTTCTTTGTGATATTTTTTTATGTATTTATTATATTATTATTATTATTATTATTATTATTATTATTATTATTATTATTATTATTATTGGACTCGAACCTGCAGCCTCCTCGGCACAGACGACGGCTGCCGCAACCGTCTGCGCCACGGGGCCGGCTTATTATTATTATTATTATTATTATTATTATTATTATTATTATTATTATTATTATTATTATGTTACTTTTTATCGATGGTAAACTATTTTTCCGCATTGTCTGTTGTACATTTATATTAGTCTGAACCAAGAGTTTATATGACAACATTCAAAAGCCAACAATAAGATGGAAACACGTAGTTGACGTGGCTACCCCGTTTTCGCCAACTTAATTCCTTTATTGCGATGGAACAACAGACACGCAGAGGTACTGTTTTCCAGCGCGCGTTTCATGAGACTGCGAGTCGCCTGCGCGGACGCAGCCCGCCTCCACATCCGCGGCTGCGCTCGTGCAATCTGCGCGCTGCGCGTCAGCCAGCGCGCCGACTGTCGCCGGACGACCGCGGGGGAGACGCCCGGAAGGCGCGCCAGACGCGCTGGCGACGCCTGATGCCGCCGCGCCGCCGCATTAGGAGCTGGGCAGGGTCGCCGGGAAATTCTCAACTGCGGACGTACGAGGCTGAAATTTCCTTTCCGCTGAGCCTTTCCTTCCTCTTCGCGGTGGATGGTGAGGAAGATTTAAGAAATTATCATGCGGAATTGAATGATCTGAAGTTGCTATATCTCTTGTGAATCATGTTTCCATTAATTTATTTTGTAAACTAAGGATAGAAAGGAAGGAAAAGATGAACTCACTTCTCTTCTCTTTCTCCTTGACCTTTTGTTTTAATGTATTACCTTTCTGTTCAAATGTAATAATACAAATGACAGTTTCTCGTTTTCTGTTATTTGTATTTGTAAATATTAGTTTCCTGGTTGTTAACTGCTTCGACGCATTTGATCTTTCATTACAAACTAGATATTAATTATCATTTCCGTGGAGAACAAAAGAACCTACAAAACACAAGTCTCCGTCTTAGCAATTCCGACTCAACTTACAGATTAGCTCAATGGTGCGATGAGTTTCACCCAAGTACAGATTGTACCTGCGAATATAATGCAATTATTCGCGTAACGTAATACGTAGTATATCCTACTCTCAGCTATCGATTGATTCCCTGCGAAAACATCCCTTGATCCGCGCACTTTCCCGGTGCGGCGTTCCGCAGCGATTTTCGCCCTCGCGATTCTTTATGAGGCGGCGCGCGGCAACCCCCTCATCACATCCAACTTATGAACACATTAACGCCCGAATTACTTAAAAAAATATTTGTTGCCAACTGTAGATGACGTACAATCTGCGCAGTTTTTTTAGCTCCAGAATTCATATACTACCCTTTTACTATACGTATCTGAATTATGAATAAATGCACTAACGAACCCTGGTTAGCAACATTTGAAAACTAGAAATTTTCGCTCTCGAGAAAACGAAAACTCATTAGCCTACTACAAACTCCGCCTTCCGACCCCTGCTTCTTGTAGCAAACGCAGCGCTCATTGTGGGCCTGTATTTATTTTCACGCAGGTCGCTTACGCTCATTGTTGTTGGGTCCGTACACGCAAGGGTTGGCGCTGGCGGACAGAATATATTTGCAGCTTTCATCGCCGAGTTGTTTCTTCGTTCCTAATTTACCCATCTGCACTCTCTCGATGCGGCGCGTACGCCCTGCGAAGTGCACCCACCGACTCTGTTGCCCTGACGTCATCCACCTTGGTAACCCATTAACCCCCCCAATTAATTTTGCTGCAGCTCGCGCGCGCTCATTGTTGTAGAACCCGTGCATTGAAGGGAATTGTTGGAGCTGTCTGTTGGCAAACCTCATATTATATAGAAAACTGGCGCAACTAACAACGCACGCTTTTCAGTACAACTAAAAAATAGATCTATAATGTGACTATTGCCACACTAGCCTAATACTGTGATGTTCGGTGTATCCTACGTAACTAGTTTGTTCAACTAATTTGACTAACTCTATATTGATAATGTTAACTTGCTGTATTTAATGGTACTGTTAACTCAAAAGCGCCCATTTTGTTGTTGTGTGACTTGTCTATGTGAGATACAATGAGTTTTCTCGCCGAATCACGTAGCTAATAAAGGCCTGACACATAGAGGTGTATCTAGAGATTCTAGTTGCTACGCGCTCTAGTGGTGCACGCGGCACCCATGGACTGACGTTCTTATCCCCTTGTTATAGAACGATTTTGTTAAAAATGGGATAAAGTGACAGTCCGCGAAACAAGTGAACATCAGGTGTACTTCAGAGAAGTAAACACCTGCACCGTCACGAGTACGCATCTCACATTCAAGACACGGTTTTAAAACAAACATAATACTTATCACATAAAAACTAAATTCAATGTAATTTTTATAAAAAGAAAGAATTTTTACAGAAGTGCACAAAGCTCTGCACTTCCTAATTTTAATTATTTCTGGTGACTCCCTATATTTTCGTCGGACGAGGACATCACAGCCAGGGAGCGTCGTAACTATTTACAAGTTAGCCAACTGCAAACGAAGGAATGGAGGAAGGAGCGTCTAATAAGTTCAAGGACACAACTACCACAGAATCGTCAGTTGTGTTGCCAGCACTAGCTGTCAAATCATCCCATTCTAAAGAAAATCGGACGAAATAAGTGCGGCGGCCGCGGCGCCCTCCCCCGCCTTAGCGTCCTTTCGGCCGCCCCGCGCGCCCGCGTGCTCGCGCCGTGGCCGGGAGGGCTCTGGTTCGCTGATTTTCGCGGGCTCCTTTCACTTTCCGTCCCCCCCCCCCCCCCCGGCCGCTTTCTCCGACGCCGCGCGCGATGCCACCCGGCGCGATCGCGCACCCGGGGCGACGCGACGCCGGCGGCGAAGCAGAGTGGCGATGCGAGGAAAAAGCGGCGACGGCGGTCGCGCGGGCGGTGAAGTCCGGGGCGGGAGGGTCTTTGCAACGAGACGCCTGGACTAAAACGTTAGAGTAAAGTAGGGTTATGTTTCCCCTGAAGTATTTGTTTTTGGTTTCGCTGAAGTGGAAAAAAAACCCTTGTAGGAATACGTCGTTAAGGTTGATTGAATTCTTTGTCAGAATGCATGGAAAGTCACGTTCGAAATACATTCATTTGTGAAAATTGCTTCGATGTTTTTATTAACTCCAGTAATGTAGCTTACCTGAAATTGCCAAATATGTATTAAGTTAATTCCATTATCCATATAACAGTATTTCAGTCTTTTGACATAAAATTATAATTATCTGGGCCTTGTGTGCAGAATGGTGTCATTTCATTCTTGTTTTCAATCTTGCGGTTCTTCAGAACCGTTTCTTTCCAGTAACTGCTGAGTAATCATTTATTCGTGCGAATGAGGCCGGAACGACGCTGCATAACCGCCTGCAAGGCACGGCATCCGGACGCGAGCGAATCAGTAGAAGCTTAGCCAAAGGAATTACAAAACGTTATTTTGACTAACAACCTAGAACGGCCTGTTTTCTAGAAGTCAGACAATATCTCTGTATGTGGCGAAGATGAATTGATATTATATTTCAATAAAATGATTCGCCATGTCGTCTGACTTCATCCCCTTATTTAATACGGGTACAGTTGTAGACTAATTTATACCCCCCCCCCCCCAACAAAACTGAAGTATAAAAATATATTTCTTCTTCTTCATTTCATGGATTAGGCACGGCTGCCTGTTCCGGAAACCATCTTCTCGGACGACTGATGCTCCTTCCGCCAGCTGGTTTGTAGTCCCTCGCCAGTCGAGAAATGCGGCTTCTGCTCATTCTGTCCAGATGACTGCGCCAGTTCATTATAGTGTTACTGATCTTCTTATCGAGACTAAATATCTCTTTACGTGTTTCGTCACTCCTAATTTTATCATCTAGAGTACACACTTTTACAGCTCAAAAAATATCCTCAATCTGCGGCTCTCACGAGAACTTCTCTTTTCGAGAGGGTCCTGGTCTCGCTTCCATATAACACTACTGGTACTGCCATTGTTTTATAGAACTTAAGTGTCGTTTCTTTTCTTGTTTTATGTTCCAGGGTTCTATAACTCTTTTTAGGTAGTATGAAATGACCTTATATCCCCTTGAAACCCTTTAAGTAGTATATAATGAAGACAAGACGCTAAAAATAATTCTTGTTCGACCCTTCGTTCTGTTTTTTAATACATTTGCATTGACATAACGTTTTGGACTTCGAAAAAGTGTAGAACGAACTCATTTTATAGTTTAAGTCTTGATTGATTAGTTTGCTTATGTGGTTCTATTTGGTTCTTTGCACCAAAACTAATCTATGAAAAGTGGGAAGACCATATGACCATGATTTGAGAAACTAACAATCGTCAAATGCCGACGGTTAACATACCGCATATCACTTTACATTCATGTTAGTGACACTAACCTCAGGCATATGTCATGGCATAGGAACTTCCTTAATTGGTATTCGCTCCGCAACTTCATCCGAAGCAATTACCTGTCGAAGCTTCTTTTCGCGAATGTGGGCACGGTGCCAGACACATCTCCTCCGTCCGGCCTGGCTCCTCCGCCGCCGTCCCACCCACGTTATGCGGCGACGGCGACGATAGTGTCGTCACATCCGCGTGAATGCGCGCATACCGAGTAGGCCGACTCATTTCCTCCGCGGTGGCCCGCCGCCCCGCCCCGCCCCTCCCCTCCCCGCCCCTCCCCTCCCCCTCTCCCCGCCCCGCGCCGCGCCGCGCATCGGAGCACTGCCCGCTGACCTATGGTGCATCCGCGTTGATGCTCCGTTCCGCGAAGCCACGCGAATCGCAGCGAAGAGACAAACTGCGGCGGAGGGACGCTGTAAAACGAGGCGGCCGGGCCTCGCCCCTATGAGAGGGCCAGGTCGAAAATAATCGCTTCCATGAAGTGGGGGAATGGGGATCCGCCAATGAGAATACTCACCAATACTGAGAAATTTATATTCGTCCGACTGGTTGAAACATATAAGTTACAAGATTCCACCTATACTGCCGAGTTGATATTCTCAATCTGATCCGTATAAATTCATGGTGATAAGAGATAAGATGAAGTAAAACTGGTAGTGAGAATATTACGTGTGTTCATACAATATCGCATAACGATAATAAGAAAATTGTCTTATCTTTATCATGTTTACAGATATTCGGAATTTAATCCCGTTAGTTCCCTCTGAACCGAAGATAATTCTGATAACTGAACATTTCTACCTAATTTGGGTGCCTGACGGTAAAAGATACGTTCTATTATCTTTGCTGACTGTGATTTGTAATGGTTACAATCCTGGCGAATAAAGCAAATTCATGTCGAAAACGAACAAATAGGTGTGTGAAAGTTTATTGTTTCTTGAAGATTGATGATTTCGGCTGGCTGATAATAAAAGATTCCATTTACGCTTTTCTTGGAGGTGGTAGTGAACACCGTATTCAACACGTCAGCCCTAACCCACTGTCACGATTTCATGACTAGCTGAAATCATCAGATGACTTCATTATTTTATTTTTTCTGACGTTTCTTATATTGTAAACAACTGTCGCTCTCTGTGCAATTGACGCCAAATATGCTGGACGTAAAATCGTGGGTTTGACATCTGTCTAGTCTTGCCGTAGTGGCATTCACACACTTTTTAGGTTATTAAATAAAATTATTCGCCTGAAATAGTATTCTGACCGAAGGTTTTTGATTTCTAATTTCGTTATATGTGAATGATTTTTGTTTTCCGTTGCGTCTAGTGAATGGTTTTTGTTTTTACCCGGAAAACTATTACTAATCTGTAAGGCGTTTTTCATGGTTGGTGAATAGAACATTAATATTTACAAATGTAATTATTCACAAATGAAAGAGTGAAAAGTGAATTTCCTGATTTTTTTCTATAATTTTCGTGGTTATAATGGATACACTCTTTTCGGAAAGTATCACAAAGCCATTAATCTTCATCGGAAAGAATTCATATTAAGGCAAAGAATTTCTCTGGTCCGTGATAAAAATGTTGTTGCTACCTCTCTTGGTCGGCAGCCTTAAGTATCAAAAGAAAGCCGTGTGATCTTGATCGTTTGTTGCCAAGGCCGCCGAGTGCCGCGCCGGGATGCCTTGGGAGCGTGCGCGAGGGCTTGTGGCGCGGGAGTGCGGTGCCGTGTCTTCCGGCTGCTGTCACGCACTGTCCCAAACGAGCGGAAGCACACGCCTAGCTAACGAGTCCCTGGAATAGCAGATGCACAACTTTTGGAGATAGGATAACGGTTATTGTACTAAAGCTCGTAATTAAAAGTGTTTAAATACTATCATTTTTAACTGGCATTATTTCTGGTTACGAAATATTGTTGAAGTGACATCCATAAATTCATAAAACAGCAATTACAGTATTCTTAATTGAACAACTCGTACTTGAAATCGGAAGCTGAAGGACAAAAGTATAGTAGCTTTTGTAATGCACTAAATTCCGCTTGTAGAGAGAAAATATAGCCGTAAGGTACATGGAGGCGTCACAAATCATGAAACCATAAAAAACCGAAGCCGCGAGAAGAGTTAGTTTAACATGGGACGTACTCATTTTATTTCCATGTTGTTCAAAGATTCTTTTTATTAACGGCCTGTTGAAAAGCTCGGTTGTAAGTCATGGAAGTGCGTTTGTGCCGGCGCTTGCGGTGTCATTTGGGCCCATGGTGCGACGGCCCCGAGCAGCAGCTGCGAGGCGGCGGCGAGGCGTTCGTGAGTGCGTGTGAAGGGTCGGGGGGGGGGGGGACTGCGCGCGACCCCTTGTCGTGCGCGCACCGCGAGTCAGGTTTTCAAGTAATGCTTCCTCGCCTGGAATAATTACCCGCAAGAGAATTCTTCCTGAAGCTGGTAACTCAAGAGAGAGGACGTTTGTCTCCGCAAATTACGTATTGTAATTATTCTTTGAGATGCGATATGAGGAGATGGAATTATCAAGCTGTTCCATTCTCTTAATTGTGTTTCGAGGCAAGTTAATGTTTTCCTTTTGCATTATACAGATTGTTTTCTAATTTACATTGTTCGAGTATTAGCATCAATATTTCTTTTTGTTTTTGTTCATCTTTAGACATTACTTAAATAATAGAAAGGAAAATGCGGGCAGGTACTTCGATTAACAAAAGGATAAAATATTTAAGAATCTTCGATGCAAATAACGTGAGAACTCGCAAGTAAGCTTCCGATGGCGCAGCCGCGGAACAGCCCGGCATCTTGGGCCACGCCCTCTTCGTTCAGGGAGGCGCACCACCTACGCACCTGCCGCACATTCTGCGAAATGGTCGACTGTCTGTATGTGGACATTAATTTCTTGTTCTCGTTGTATGAACATACTATTATCTAAAATCATGAACTTAAAACGATTTTAAATTGAATGGCGTGGGGCAGTAACAAAGGACACATTTCGACCAAAATTGAGATATTAGCATTTACGAATAGTAGGAGGCTTGTTGAGGCCTGGTTTCCGGCCTTCCGGACACCGCGGTCCTGTCCTGCGCCGCGGGTTTCTGGGACAGGTGACAGCCAAATGCATGCATCCAGCATTCGAAGAAAATTGCAACACAACTTGCGAATGTACGTGATGCAACTGTTTGTAGTACTTCGCTGCAAACGTGCGGAACACATCGTTTTGTGTTTCTTTCTGCCGGATTCCCGCTTGCACCATGCGATTGGCAGAAAACACGCCGTTCTAATTAACCCGGACGTTGCGAAGCCGGCAATCGACATCTTGTCTCAGAAAGAGGACGAGGAAGCTATGAGCAATGAGTGGCCTTTGTAAAACCGCAAAACACACGTGAACGACAGAGAACCGTGACAATACGGGAGACAGGAAATCATTATAAGCAGAGCTTGTGTTTTTGTGGAAAAAGAACTGAAAATCAACTGCCGAACGTATTCAAAATTTATCCGCACATTTCTGTGATTACATGCTTCCTTTCAATTCGCTTCACGAATTTTGAATCTCCCATTCTGGCGCTTTCTTCCGTAACCACTATCATAGTTCTCCATTAATGGAGTGGATCTTTTCTCATCTGCAATTTTATGTTGTCTAGGTAAGTCAATGGACTCACGATACTGTTGTTATTGTGTTGTCAGGTGTCTAAAGTCATGGTAATTTTTTTAGTAATCGTTGAATATTTCCGGCTTTCCAGGAACTTGGTCCTTTTTATCGATTGTGCAATTTTGCTAGCCACTTTTCCCCTTCTAGTCGCCATTACTCTAACTTATTTATGATGCGATTGGCGAAGATGGTGAGAAAGACTTCTTTCATGTTATGTGATAATGTAAAATATATTCCAGAAATTTGTGACTCGTTGACTTACGACAAAACGGAAATACCTTTTCGTCAGAAATAACTTCCCGAATCTTCCTTCAAAACAAACGGGAAAGAAATGTTCATATATTTCCCTCCAAAGAACCTCAACTTCTGTCGAGTTGCTTGTACTATCCGCGCTAGTTTTCTTGATATTCCACAGTGGGGAGAGGACTCCGGCTACGTCGGAGCTTACAAGGGCGTGTCAACTGGTGGCACGAACTTCACGCGCGAAAGCGTGCCACGGGAAATGCTACAAATGTGTTGAAGATACGAGGTGGTTGTTGGCAGCATTGTAAATTGATACGTACCTAAGAACCTGAACGGGTCGTGCTTATTGAGCGTTGGGCGAGGACTTGGGAGCGCACGTATCAAGAAAACTTGCGCGCGCAAAGAAGGGACCGCGTAAGATTTTCGATCTGTTGTCGGAGCAGCCGGGCGCGCGCCCAGTCCGCCCGCCTCGTGAGCCGCTTCCGCCCGGCGAGCGGCGTCCGCGTGGGCGGGGCTGCGGGCGGAGGGCACGCGGATGTCGCGCCTCCGTGTCGCCGGCGACCGGAGACGGACGCGCGCTGGGCGGCTCGGGCGAGACGGAGTGCCGCCCGGGCGGAGGAGAGCGAGGACGGACAGCGCTGCCGCGAGCGATGACGCGCGCGCTCTCGTTGCGGAGGGTGACGGATGGGTGGCGGTGGTGGCGGTGGTGGTTGGCAGGAGAGCTGGGCGCTGGGAGTGAGTGATGGCGCTCTCGTTATGTTGACTATCCGTGAACAAAGAGGTGCACTCTGGCACTTGTGAGCCAAACTTTTGCTTACGCGAATGAAATAAGGTGATCGGAGGAAATGTCTACTTTTAATTGTGAACGAGCATGAAATGTCTCAAAATAAAGTTTAATTACTAAAATATTATTGCCCAAGACAAAACACCATATTGATGAATCATGTTTATGCCACAAGGACGTGTTTAGTTGCATATTTTAATCCCCGTTTCCAAAATCAACGTGTGATTTGGCAATTCTACGTTGCTTGTGAGGTGTAAATTCGCTATACCTTTGAAAATATCGGATAGCATGAAATTTCTGTACGACTTTTTCCCATAGGTAAATACTCTTTAGTCTTTTTAATTTGAGTGTACTTATGAACGAATTTTATGACAACGAGTGGTGAAATCCACTGGATATGTTGGTCGCCACTGTCTTCAATTAACACTTATATTCAAATTGTATCCGTTACCTTTCACGTCGAAAATACATGGATTCATCACTCACCTTTGAACACATTGACGAAAACCTCTCGCGAGGTTTTCTAAACACTCGACCGAGCGGTGAGAGTCGCACCGGATGTGGTGGGTGGAAAGGCTTTTAATACGAGTTGCACAGCGGCAATTTGGCATGGAAATGAACTTCGTGACGCGCGCGCTCGTGAGATGGCCGCGCGGGACCGGAGTGCATCGTGCGGCGCCAAGCGGCCGGCCGGCCAGCGCGTGGGGCGTCCAGAAGTGGGTGGGCCAGACGGCGGGGGCCGGAAGCTGAGGTCGGAGGTCGCAGTGCGCAGCCGCTTCCGCCGCCCCCACCCCCGCCCCCGCGCGCGCCCCTCCCACGCCTCGCCCTCGGTGACACACGAGAGCAATTAGCTCCCGAGAGCGGGGGGGGGGGGGGGGCGGAGGATCTCGTGTCGGCGCAGGCTGCGCTGCGGATCGTAATGAGGGTGTCGCCGCCCGCCGCCCCAGGCACTTGGGCGGGGCTCCTCGCGCTAAATCATTGCCGCACGCCTGGCAGACCTCGCGGACTGCGCTGCGGCCATTTAATGTTAGCGTCAGGTGCCGTTATTTTCCAGTTTGAAGCCCATTTAATGTAATTATTTAGGTCAATCTGTATGTTGTCGAAGGCGCAGCTAATGTCTGAATGAGAGGTAAAAAGTGCTGTGTCATTTGCGTAAAGGGCAATTTCTGTGTAGTCTGACTGTGGTAAATCCGACATGTAAACAGTAAAGAGAAGTGGAGAAAGGCAATAAAGATTAACGCATCTAAAACTCAAGCAAAAATATTCCCACTCCGCAAACCTCCTCAACCACCCCTCCTCAGCTTACAAAACACAAATATAGAATGGATGAGTGGAAATACACCAGAAAAATACTTAGGAGTACTACTTGACACCAAACTAAACTGGAAACAACATATCAAATCTATAGCCGATAAAACTTATGCAAAAATATCCAAATTATATCCAATAATAAATAGAAATTTCGGTCTTAGCACTGACTGCGGCTTAATCGTCTATAAAACAATAATAAGACCAACCCTCACATATGCCTGCCCGATCTGGAATAAGAAGAACAAAACTAAATAAAATAGAAATAATACAAAATAAATTTCTCAGAAAGATCATTAAAGCACCTTGGTTCATAAGCAACATGCAAATCCAAAATGAACTAAATATAACATCCATTAACGACTATATAAATCTTATGACTCATAAATTCTTCTCATCCCTTCCCCAATCGCGCAATACAACAATATTCAAGCTAGGTAAAACGTACAGTTCATCAAAAATAATAAATCACGATTCCCTAAAGACTCCCTTCGTCCACCTTAAATCACCTACCCATCTTCCACTTTCCAAAAATTCCACCCACTGACACCCTCTCCTCAAAATTATCACATATAACTCCAAAAACTGTTATCGACAGTTTCTACTCAAAGAACAATGTATCATCAGACCCCTGAGAGAGGAGGTAACGCATGCGGATGTCCATCCCTAAAAGTTAATGTGTAGAATTTTTATAATGAACACCCCTGAAAGGCAGAAATGCCGAGCAGGTAGAAATAAATTTTAAAAAAAGTGCCGTTATGAGTGGCTGCCGTTAGCTGTTTGATATTTGAAACACTATGTTGGAATCGTGTCTATGTGTCAAATTATTTACTTAATTATGTTTTTTGAATGTTTTTTGTAAGTTGATATATTCACATAAAAGAAGGGTTTTTTTATGTTTTCAATTACTTCTGTAAACAATCCTGAAGGTATTATTATGCGATGCTAATGTGCTTCTATGAAACTGAATTCGTATCAAAGGTTTTAAACCATTTTCTGTGTTTGGATACAGATCAATAATAAGCCTTAAGAATAATTGTTTAATATCATATATATGTTATAATATAACGTTCTTTTGACTTTCTCGCTTACTAGTTGCGCAAAAAAACGAAAGTATTGCAGTGCTGCTGAACAAAAGGGCGATTTTTTTCTTACACTATCATACAAGTTTTTCTCCTGTGGAAGTTAGTTTTCTTTGTCTTGTAAACGTATTTTATTCCAGTCCAATTCTTCTGGTCCCTTATCTGTTTGATGTATCCCAGACAGGAACTAGTTTTTTCTCCAGCGAGGTCTATTTCCGCGAATGCCCCAGCGATTGCCCGTGGCCGTCGCAGGCGAGTGGACGCCTCCGCTCTCTTCCCGTGTGTCTCCGATCGCGTTATCGTGACGTGAGCGTTGAGCGCGTTGGTGCGATGAATCGAGACGAATCGCTTTTTCTGCGCTTCAGCCCTGTTGTTTCCTCGCCTTCGGGCTGCGGCTGCCCTTGATCCTGCCCGCGAGCGTCCTGGCCGGCCTAGACCTCGCCCTCGCCCTCGCCGCCAGTCACCCGCGTGGCGCCCGTCCTTCCTTCCCTCCGAGGCGACGCGTCGCAGCCGCCCATCTGCTCCGCGCGCAGGTCGCTGCGGTTCGCTGCCGCGCACACTGGGCCCAAACCCCAACAAGATAGGAGGGCAATTCAATACGGATCTGCACTTTCCAACTAATCGTCTGTGGGTACCTTGCACCTTTGCGCCTTGAACCTTGCACCTTTGCGTACTTATCTACCTTGCTGACTGGTCACTTTGCTTATGGTAAATTTGAGCGTAATTACCTAACGCTCGGTTTATTTCTGGCGGAAACGGGGCTGCACCACTCTTTGTTTGCACTGAAAACAAAACGTGTTCGTAGTTTGTTTTGTGTGTGTGTGGTCTGAATGTGTATCAAAAGCTGAAATCCGCAGAAGACTGAAAGTTTCAGCACTATGTGGGTGCATTATTTTTCTTTGGCGAAGAGTTTTCCGGTAAATTGAACCATTCAATGTCAAACAAGCATACTTTACTAAAGCGTGTTCTTTTTGGTGCACACAGAGAGTGGCGCAACTTTGTTTACGTCGCAACAAATGAACGGACATTAGGTGATAACGCTGAAACTTACAAGCAAAGTTAACGTTGATATTTTAAAGTGGTTAGTGCACACTGCTGTACAATCACCCGACAGACGATTAGAACGAAAGCGCTTTGAGTTAAAAAGTTTCTTATTGACTTACCTTCGTAGCATATTCTTTTTTTCTATCGTAAAGCATTTCAACAAATATAATGTTTTTTTGAAAGGGATTGCATGCGCAAATAAAAAAACGTAAAATTATTACGTTTACGCAAATAGTAATATTACTGTTGTTCCTTTTTAATTTTAACTTATATTTATGGTGATTAAATTGTCCTATTATGATTTTATTCTCTGTGTGATTCAAAGATTTTCAAACGACCGCACTTGAAAATAAGTTGATTGTATCTCTTCTTACCTAATGAATCGTCTCCCTAACCCTTCATTATATTATTCATCTCCAGATACAGCTGTAGTGATGGAAATGTATTTATGTAAATTTATTTTTATTTATTTCTTTATGTTTGTTTGGCAACCGATGTTTTGTTGTCGATACTACGTGCTACATCACTCTTGCGTGCGACGTCGTCGGGAGCTGGCTGGCCGAGCCGGGCGGCGAAGGCGTCGCCAGACGGGTTTCTATTTATTTAATGGTAACGAGCCGGTGACCTTTGCTCGAGGATGTAACGCGATTAAAGCGGTGCGCTGCTGTCAACACGCGCGCCGAAACTCAAAGAGCGCGTTGTCCCGGGCGAGAAGACACGGAGCGGCGGGCGGCGCGGCGTGGGAAGCCTCGTCGAACGCGGAACGCGGCCCTGGGGCCGCCCGCTCGTTATCGCGTGCGCTCTGTCGCTCTTCTTTGGAGTGGCGCCTCTCCTGTCGGCTGAGAAGTGGATTAAATACGCTGCTCCTACGCGAGTATCAGATCATAAAGTGTGAAAAAGATGTAAAAGCAAATGAATAACTCGAAATGACGTTCACTGAATTGTTACTTCTCTTCATGTTTGCATTAAGAGATATTACTTTATTGAAGTTCTTTCTTCCAGAAGATGGTTGGGAAGAAATGGATAGTAAAATGCAACTACAGAAATCCAAATGCACCTGTACCGTTTACCCTGTACGAGTGAATCAAACCTTACGTTGATTATCTGCCAAGAAAAAATGTAAATGATACGTATTATGTAAAAAACAGAACAATATTGTTGTGAATCAAAGAAAACAAATGGTAAATTCTCATTTCTACAGATATTATTTCAAACAAAACATGCTGTAGCAATTGCAGTAACTAGATTATCTAAAACATTTTAAAGTGCCTTTTAAAATGAACACAGATAAGGAAAACATTTCCACTCTTGTTCAAAAGTACGAATATCGAAGATCGTCCCATGAGGCGCTGTGTGCTGCAACATATACTTAAGGAGACCTGGATACATGTAATCAAAAGAAATGAGGCATCGAATAAAATAAGCATATAAGCATATTTAAATACAAATACTTTAGGAATCAACACCAATGTCGATTTAAAATCTATAAACAAGACATCTGTATTGCATTGCAATGCAATTTATTGATAAGTTTCTCTTTTACTAAACTTTCTTCTTCTATTGCTACTCGACTTCACAATTTTTCATGTTTAATGTCTCTTAATGACGATACAAATGTTATCGACATTAAGATTATGCTAATTTTTCTTCATTGACATTTTTGACGACCATTTGTGAATCCTTCTATTGTTTTGGAATTTGTGTATCGGCTGCACATCAAAATATCGTGTTAATTTAAATAAAATTAATAGAAACGTCAAAAGCGTGGAATAATGTATAATTAAAAATACCTTCATTAACTGTAAACATTTTATTAGGCCTATTCGTCTTTCTTCTTCTGATCACTTCATGACGCGAACATCCTGTAACTAAGTGTCCTCAGATGTGACGTGAACCTTTTTTATAGGCTCCTCAGCGCAAAACAAGTTGAGTAGAACTTTCTCGAAGGAGTTCGCAAGACCAGCAGCTGTTTGTCTCCCAGCTGTCTAGGAAACTCTAAGAAGCATAATAGAGACGAAAGTCCTGAATTTGTTACTGTCGAGTAAGTTTCCGCCAGATGCGAAGGACAACGCTTCACAAGTGAAATTGAATAAAAGAGCACAGGCGTAGGAGGGTGAATAAACTGGGCTAGATGATACGAAATTAAAAATTATAAATTTCAAAACAAATTTATTTTAATAAAACAAATGCATTATGTATTTAAACAAGAAAAGACGAAATCTATGAAGCTAATCCACGACTCCTCTATTAGCTTTTGTAATTACTTTGTAACAGTAAAAAGTATGTTTTCTGTAGATGAATACTTTCAGAAGATATACTTTCTAGACCAAATTAAGAATAAACGGGAGTACTGTTTCACAATGCGGCATTGAACATAATTGTTTTTCTTCGAACATTGTGTGTTATTTTAAAGTTAACTTTTTGACATTGCTAAGACTTTGAGAACGAGGCATTCTAAAGCAAGGTGACCACGGATTTGCAAATCATGAAGTTCTTCATTGTCTACTTAGGGCCGGATTAATGTAAGAGGGACTTAGAACAACCAAAACTAGTAATATTAATAAATTGAACAGAAGTAATCACTATGAATGTAAAATTAAGTACAGATATTAAAATAGCTTTAACATTTTGAACAGTTACAAAATATTGATTATAAAATTAGTGGGGGCCTTCTATTTGTCGGAGACCTTAAGAAGTACTAGATCTGCTTGCATATTAATCCAGCCATTAATCCAATCTGTGCCCCCCGATCACGCCCCTTTTTCACTCCCCACAGTCCGACCGTGGTGCTATTGGAGGTGTGACAATGGCCGCGACAGGGCCCTATAACTCCCATATAACGGGGTGGGGACTATTACAGTGGTGCGCTCTAGAGCATCATCTTCTTACACGAACTAAAATACGAATTGCTACGAACGTTATTTAAAACGTGCGTGGGTTCTCGGGTCGCAAACACACGCGCTTGATACAAAAGATCGCGCTACCTTTGCTTTCATGCGTGTATTATTACGAATAAATGAATTTTGGAAGATAAACACATAGTATTTAACTTCTTTTTAATTTATTTCAGAAATCGCTCATAATCAAAGTGTATTTCTTGACCAATTTTTATGTGCGAAAGTTGGCGAGTCTTACCGGTATATTGTATGCGGCGACACTAGCGCATCCTATAGTAGCAACCTCTAGCTTTGTCCCCAATTGTGATGGGGAGTTGCCGGGCCCTGGGCCGCGACTCGTTACCGCTCGTGCAGCCGTGCGTGTACCTCCACGCAGCACGCACGCGCGTCCACGTGGCGTGCGAAGGCCTCGGCCGCGCGGCCCGGCCCGCGTTTGGCTCTCCGCTTGCGTCACGCGCGGCCTTCCCACTCACGTGACGATATTCACTTTCTGTGCCGCGCAGCCCCGCCTGCCGCGCAGGGCCACTCTCTCGAAGGGCTCCGTCTTTCTTGGGAGGATCGGCTCTCAAATGGAAATGCGGTGCACTTTTTCACTAAGAAACGCACTAAACGCAACCACGTGTGCCATCGTTAATGATCAAATAGTGCGGCAAATATATTATATTAGTAAGCAATAGAGTAATATTTTCACTAGTCTTTTGTCACCATTATAGCTATATCGCGAACGACGGAAGTTTTGTTCCGCTCAGGAATTGATTAGTTGTATCCTTATCAGCTGTAAGGAGTATTAAATGAGTAAATGTTCAAAGCATAGTCACCCAATAGGAAATCCTGCTTTAAATCTGGTTTACGCCCAGTTCCTTGTACCATCAGTACCTGAGACCTGGGTTCGATTCTCAACCATGTTGTCTTTCCTTTGAAGAATTTACTTTTTCCAATAGTGTTTTCCTTTGCCTTAGAGTTTGTGTCATATTTGTGGCTTTGTTACGCTACATTTTTAAATAGGGTCAATCTTCATTTAAATACAAAGCCTGGAGGAAGCATTAGGGCACTGTTTCCTCCCGGGTCGAAGCGACTCCGGAAACGCGAGGCGACTGGTCTTCCTTTGAATGAACTCCAGACATCCGGGGGCCTCGACGTCGTTCCATGAGGATGTGGAGGGGCCCCAAGTCAAATACTGCATGCACTGTTCTAGACTAGATCTGCACTTTGTGCTAGAAATGATGTTCTTGGTAGAGAGAGAGGTATGCCGGGGCTGGTCTGAAGTCGTTGGCACCTGCAGGCGAGACGCCGGTCTGCTCTCCCAGCCTATCAGTTGCGCCATCGCTGCATTCCGCAGCGCACCTTTTCTCATCAGACATTGGCCTCCCTCTTCCTCCTTCTACTCGCCCACCTGCAACTCGGCTTGCTCTTCCTGAGATACGCCTTCGCAAATGCCAGAGACTCGGCGAAGCATAGATTTCAAAAAGGAGCATTATTAGTATACGTTTTCGCTATTCTTACGTAGCTTAATACGATTGGAGACTTAACATTTCAAGTTCCAAATGTTTGTCGCTACCTACGTCCAAAGCTTCTCCTAAATATTTTAACCATCCCAAGCTCTTCCATTAAATTCTCACTTTATCTTGTCATTGATAATCGTTGATAAGTACATCTCTCCTACTGTTATGCGATAGCTAATTGAAGATATCTAAACAATCTGGTGAATTGTTTTATCTTTATTTGGTATTTTTAGTCCGCAGCACATATGGTTCATAGGGAGTGTCACAGAATGTTGTCGTTACGGAATAGTGGTTAATCAATTTGAAGTGATGCAATTTATTGTGTGAACCAATAGAAATAGAAAATGCGGGGAAGCAATAAACGTAGTTCAAAAGAATATAAGTTGTATTTTCGTTGTGTGTTGTTTACTGTTCTCTTATAAGAGCGTACGTTGTGTATATTCGCAATACTTATCAGTATTTAATTAATCAAAATTTGCATTTCTGCAACGGAATTGCCGAGAAGTTAATTATATAAGAAATGGTACTATAAAGAAAGTAAGACGTTTTGTTGTCTTCATAAACATCTTTATATTAATAGACGAAGTATTTCTAAAATTGTGTTGTATTTACACTTCATAAAATATTAATGTTGAAGATACCCATGATACGGTAATGTGGAATATACAATTCGCGATATATTAATGTCGAATATGCAAAACATGATCATAGCATTATTTGTCAATGACAAAATTTCAGTGTTTGTATCACCTTCCTCAAAACTGTATAAATAATATTACATCATTATAGAATTATATTTAGAGCATATCATAATGTGCACTAAATATGATATTATTCAGAAATGACATAGTTTGTGCTCCAATAACTGTAACATAAACTCAAAAACGTTGTCAGAAGCAAACAATTTTATAAGGAAATTCCAAATGATGTATTGTCAAGGTCTATTGTGAACATAATACACAATTCATTAATTCTTTTAATACAATTTGCATTTATTCAACCCTACATGTATGACCATTAAGAAGAATCCTTTGAGTGCGTCCCCAACCACCATTCGTGAACTAGGGGGGGGAGGGGGATGTCATATTTGTGGATTACGATTGTTTCAGTTACTTGAAATCGGAAATCATTAACGAGAGACTGACCTTGCATCCACCTTTATGTCATAGGCATCACAGCAATTAGAATCACGTTATAACCTTCTACTTGCGCATATTGGGATGTAGATAAGTTCCATTTGAAGATACCTCATTTTAAGACAAACGACCGCCCCGTTTATCTACTTCGCTGGAAATACGAACGGCGTCCCTCCGGGGGCACTCCTTTTCACACCGCGCGTGTTCCAGGCCGTAACTCATCGTTCGTCGTGCGCCTCCCGCGTCGCGTTTCCCGAGAGCGATGGCGGCTCCGTGATAGCGAGGCGGCGGGCGTTTCCCTGCGCTCGAACGTTCGAATATTTTCGCGTTCAGTCACCGGCGCTGCGGGCGTCGCTTCGGGGAGGGGGCGCCGTCAGGCGGCGGCCGGGATTTTCTCGCAGTGCGATGCGCCTTCACACGCGCGGGGGCTGCGAGGCAGGCGCGTTGGGAGAAGGAATGAGGATACGCTTTGCTTCACGAATCACGAGAAGCTAGATTTTTTTTCCCTTCTGGGACTTTTTCCAGCTTCTAGTGATGCCGATTTCGACTATCCGCGCCGTGAACTCGCCACGTCTCTCATGTTCCACGTATTAACCTTTACACTGGACAGTGTCACACATGCGGGCTTCTCCGTCTGCGATACGCACACTCAAAAGGCCTTCCGCAACAACACATACGTGAAAGACAGACACACAACTATATCCTCGACCCCACGACTCGACCCCACGACAACACTATAATGACTCGAACCCACGACCGTTCAAACCCAGACACTGCGGCGGCACCCGCCCTAGCCACCTCGGCATTACAGGTCGGCTGGAATATAGCTAGGGAGGAAAGGTTATAGTTCCTAATCCTGGCTATTTAAATGGTCGGATATGTGTTCATGATTTACTGTTTTCTTTGCTGGGTCTGGAAATATTACGTGAAACTACAATCCGCGCACGTTTTCTTGAAATTCCTCGGCGGAGGTTCCAGGAGAAGATGGCTCTATGCGTAAGTCCGTTTCAAGTGGGCGTACTCAACTTCACGCACCATCAGGTGTGGGATCAACTTACACCAGTTGGCATGTTAATCGTCGTAATAAAATCTCACTATCCCTGGTCGAGCTCCCTGCAGCGCTCAGGATGTCGACTGCCATTTCTAGTAACTACACTATCTTCTTAATGGCGGATCCAGCAGGGAGTGGGGCATGGGGCCCACCTAAGGTCTAGAGTTTTCGTTTACCTTCCTTTATTTGGTAAAATTTATGTAAATATTATTGTTCGAATTATGTAATTATTTAAACAATAATATTGTATATTATATCTTCAGTACATAAATAATATGTAATATAATAACATATGGTTATTACTTCACAAAATTATACGATGTTCCCCCCTCTTCACACCCACACACCTAATGTTCGGCTGGATCCGCCCCTGTTTCTGCCATCAATATCAATCTTCACATTTCAGCATGTACGCGATTCGAGACGAATAACTACCTCACCTGTTTCAGAAGCCCTCTTGACGACAACAAACCTTTTCATTGGGCTTATTAATTTGTACTTTTGTACAAAATGTTCAAATCACTTTTTCATTTATTTGGATCAATGTCGATTACTCTCTTCCTGAACTATATTTAACCTAACCACGAATTCTGATAGATGCATTAACAGAAGTCTTTTAGAAAATAATAAATAAATAAATAAATCTTATCATTTGTCATAATCGTTGCACCAAATTAAAATGTAAAAATATACTAGCAATATGCGATTGCAAATCGCTAAGAGGTGCACCGACACAAGGAAATGAGTCAAGCGATTTGGAGATAGTATGGAGTAGATGAAGGTAGCATTAAAAATCGATTCCGAATGAGACCAAAGTTTCTCAAAGGGTCATGTTAATAAGCTACGAGTAGGGCGACTGCGGCTAGGACCATGGGCCTCGTGTATAAAAAAACGTTGCGTCTGTAGTACTTCTTGCGTGTCAACAGAGCGGTGTTGGATCGTTTCTGCAGCACTGACAACCATCCAGATGGCAGCTGTATTCGAAGTTTCATCAATCTTTCGAGTATTTCATTTTATCTTATTTCATGTTGATTTCCTTTCGTTGATAGTTTAACCGAATACTACAAGAACTCTCTTGCAGAAGCACATTTTCATTAATCAGCGAATATATTATATTTAACAATAATTACCATTGTGACAGAACTAAAACTCCCTCAAAAGTAGAATTTTTTTAATGTTAAAAAATAATTTTGATTTGATCTTGTTGATTTTCAGATGTAAGTACCTTATTGTTAATTAGAACCTCTGATCTTTTCCAAATAGATTTCGTGTGGTTATTTAGAGGAATAAAAACGGATAATTAAGCAAAAGACACAAAACTACTTAAAACATAATTACGAGGACTAAATTGAGGAGAAGAGATGTATTAAAGAGAAAGGGAAGAATTAAATGAGAAGGCGCCACATGAAGCAATGAGGGAGGAAGGACATCTGAAGTAATGAGGGAACGCAAACAACCGCGGAGATAGCCCAAAGAGGCGATATGGCAGTGCCTGAGAGGCGGGGGCGGTGGCGAAGCGGGGAAGCACGGCTCGTTGGCGCGCCCTGTATCAGCGGCGGCTTCCGGCTTTCGGAGAAGCTGTTAATTAGCCGGTCCATCTGGAGCGCTCGCCTCGCCTCGTCACGTGGTGCCCCCGCTGCGTTTGGCGTTGGCGCCGCGCCGCGCCGCGCCGCGCCGCGCGCTTCCGGCGTGCGGGGAAGCGCGATTGTGCGCCGCCCCGCCGGCCCCGCGTCCACGACGGCAAACACTGATACGATCGCTTCGGTCACGTAAGCGGGTTTTCTGGCCTCTCGCTGATGCCACACCAATTCCAGGGGAGTGGCCGGTGACTATGACGTGGAAATTATTCCCAATCATTTTGCATACGTCAGCAAACTTGTGGGGCCGTAGTTCTTGTACCCCCTAATAGGGAGTCTCATTTCGTCAACTGGAGAATGCTCGCGTGAAATCAACGAATTTATGTATCTAAAAGGCAAGAAAAGAAAGCTTTAAAAACTTATGTTGAATATTAATATTTTTGTATGAAATATTCTTTAAATATATAATTCTTTGATTAAAGTATTAATATTTGATTAGCCTATTGCGAGTTGAATTAGAAGCGTGATGAAAATAAACTATGCTGGCTCTTTGAAATTCGATATGTATAACTAGTCTGTTTACATCATTTTGATGAGAATTCACACGTATACATATCATATGCTTTTAGACAGGCTTCTTCCAACTCTCGGTTTCTCAGTGATTGCTGTAATTCAGACAACCGAGCTTCCATAGTGTATATCAATTCTTACAATATAATTTTTGTGATGATATTGGAACCATTACATAATGTATCATTGAATAAAAGTATAACTAATCTTCAACCGCACGCACTGAACTTCCACTTTGGGACATGCGCATTTGGAGCTCGCCTCGTCTGGCTGGCCGAAGAATGCATTTCGCAAAGCGTTGCGGTATTCGACGACGCTTAATTGTTTTAGGAAACGTTTAAAAAAATAGTTTACTGGCCTGAACAAACCATAGGACGTGCCGCGTACTCCCCACACACACACACACACACACACATACACACCGCTGCGCACCGGCAGCGGTCAGCGTGACCCGGACGGATGGGCGGGCGAGGAGCGCGCTGCGCTGTAAACAGCCAGGAGACAAAGGAGTTCCTGTTGATGGCGCTTAAGCAGAGCCGCTGGATTTTTTTTCACGACGCACGCCGGATGCTTTGCGTGGTTGTGCGTTGTGCGTCCCAGTTCCGTAAACACGCAAATCTTGTAGAAAATGTCTCTCCAATGTCTTTCGTGAAGTGATAATATAAGAATTTCATAACGTGTTTATCGCATTTCTCGAAAGACTAGATAACGATACTACGGTTTTGTTTAAACTTGTGAGTCACGCTTATCAAGATGAAGTTTTTATATAACACCTGTTGATGTTTGTAAATGAAGTAATGACGTTTATTTTCTTTGCAAAATTCGCAAGTTCTTCGTAAACATTTTTGTTGTGAAAATAAATTGGCAGGCATTTTCGATTAATATTTTTGACAAATATTGAGCCATAAAGTTTGTCATAGTTCGCGAACATTTGTAAATATCGTTGACCTTAATTTAAAATGTCTTGAGTGCAATGGGTAAGAAATAATCTAAATAGTACCATCCCATTAAAATGTCGGTATGACAACATGAGTTACAACCACTAACAATGACCGCTCATCTATTCCTTTTTACATTTAACAAATTATAGGACACAATTTAAAATGAATTAACGTTAATATAATATAAAAATAAATAATAATAATAATAATAATAATAATAATAATAATAATAATAATAATAATAATAATAATAATAATAATAAATGAAATATGAAATAATATACAAATTCTAACTTACGTCCAACTGCGTCCAACTAACTTACGTCCAACTAACTAGCATCCAACTGCGTAAATTGGAAGTGGGTGATTTATGTTTATCGCCAAATTACACCCAAAATACATAGTTTCAAAAAAATCAGCATCGACGTTTTTTAAAGATCTGTTTTTGATGAATTACAATAAGTGTATCTTCATAGTTGTAGTTGTAGGAAGATGCCGAATTCCTTTTTTTCAATATTGAATAATAACAGAACGACAAACCTTTCGGGTGTATTAAAACAACACGGTAGAAGAAGAGTTCACCGAAACTGTTTCGTGGATTTGGGCTTGGTAAATAGAAGATAGCATGCAATGTAGATCGTAAACTATACAAAGTGTGCAATCGATTTCAACACATTGCATTCACTATGTGGCATTTTTTTGGAGACTTGAATCAGAGCTTGAATAGCATCCTGGTAAATTTCATTAGAATAATGTAGTATATAAAGTATTATGAGAAATAAAAGGACCCCAGTGAGAAACCCAGAGAAAAGTAAATTCAGAGAATCGATTAGGAAGACGGTAGATGCTTCTTTATGCACATGAATTGTTCTTACATGTCACGTTAGTTCATTTTCCTTCGTTCAAGTAGGAGAAAATGTTCGTTGGGGAGAAATGATAGAGAAATCTTGAACAATGCCCTTGCCCCAAAGATTGATTAGTACGAGTAGCTAATTTCTCTCCACATTTATATTGTAAACAAACCTAATGTTGCACTAAACTAGCCCCACGTTGGGACCAGCCAAATGTAAACAAACCTAATGTGCTCGGGGGAGGGCGCCAGGTTCAGCTCCTGAAATGTAACTGAATGGAAGAGTTGGGAGGTCATGAATGAGCAAATGAGTCATTTGTGACAAACAACTGTTTATTCCTGGCACCAAAAGCTACCAGGGAAATTACAATGTCGCAATGGGCGACGCAAGTTCTTTTACTAAAACTACTCTGTGAATTAATTACAAGTGGTTAATTCTGCTGGGCCTGAGCGCGGCCACTTGCAGTTTCTCGCTGTTATAATTGTTCAGTGAGACGGCAACGTCTCATAGTTTTCACCAATGGCTGCTGGTCTTCGTGGGCAGGCCGAGGCGGCAGCCTCAAAGCAGAGGCGGCGGCGGCTCCGGGTTGCTGATCTTCTGCGGCGCGTCTTCTCTCGCTCAGGTAGCGGCGATTCCAGATTGTCAGCTCGAGCAGGCTCAGAGGGGGCGAGTGGCCACGGGCGTTGACGTTGCGAAAAGGGCTGTCACTTAGCCCGGGACGAGAGGCGGCAAGGCTGGCGGGCCGAAGCGAAAACGGCGCGGGATCCGGTAGTTTCCCGCCCGAGTTTTCTCCGCAACAATTTACGAGTCGCGTCCTGACTGATTCGGCTCTGGGAAAGTCTTTCCCCAAACTCGCGTCCCGATCGTGAATGACTGAATAATTAGGCACATTTAGCCACCAAGAAGTATCTTGGAACTCTCCCGTAGTAACAAAAATTTACAAGTCTCTCTCGAAGAAATCTTACAAGGTGAAGTCTCCGAAGAAATTTTACAAGTGCCCGAAGAAATTTTACAAAGTAGTCCGAAGAAATTTTACAAAGTAGTCCGAAGAAATTTTACAAAGTGTTCCCTCTTCCCACTGTGCATCGCGTTTATAAAAGAGCTACGTTTCCCCTTCCCAAAATGTTCCTGACACCAAATTTCTCCCTTCCCTCATGGCGAAGCTTCCCATTGGCCAAGGGTGGCTGCGTCGCAGAAATCTGATTAACCAATCTCGTGTCGATTTTTCTGTATTTTTCCGTCAATGTTCTCTGTCTGTCGCTGGTTTCGCTCTCTCGCTCGCTTCCCTTTGTCAGTTACACCGGGAGCTGATCGCAGCTGACTGGACACGTGCGCGCGAAAAAACGCATTTCACGGATTCCCGACGGCCGGCAGGGGCTACTCGACTGCCTACTGTATTTAGAGAGAAACAGCTCCCGCGAGGCTTCTGGTGCCCGTCGCGCGCCCAGACGCGTGCCATAACGAATGTGGGGAGTTAGCATTGTTCGAGAAGGGACCGAGAAAGGTTCTCGCTTACGACGTGTCGTAAATGCGTCGTCGTCTTTAATTGACACCCGGCCGACCCCTCGTTCGGGGTGCGGCGCGGGCCGGTCGCGCGGCAGCAGAAAGAACGCGAGGGTGGCGCTTTGTTCGGCGAGAGGGCCGGCGAACGGCTCCGAAAACTAGAATGTCTATTTATGAGGGGGCCATAAAACGGGGTTGCCTCTGGAAAAAAGGCCAGCGCGCGGTCGGGTGAGGCCGGCGGCGTGACGAAAGAACCCTCCGCTGCGGTGGCCGCGTCCCTTTGACCCACTTACTTCTCGACGCGAGCTATTTCCAGATGCAGAAATTCATTTGTTATTGGCGATGCCATAATAAAATTATATTTAATTAATCGGTGACGCCACAATATACACTTTCTACTACTTTTACTTTCTTTCATGCTCGAGTTTACCTTTCGAGAATGACAGTTCAGAATGAATCGTAAAAACTAAGTTGTAAAACTGCAATTCAGTTGGCGGGAAGAAAGTCTTTAATCTACATTTTTTATATATTAATACTTTATTTCTTCTTGTTAACTTTTTTTTCATAATTATTGAAATTTATAGTGACTGCAGCTAACATTTCGACTCAGATTAAGCTATTAAGATATGGGTTTTAAAGGCAGCCGCTCTTGTGCTTTGGCTAATCCTGGACTTCGGCATACCTCTGAACGAGAAGAAGAAAAAGTCCCCACAAAATAAATGAAATGCATAAACATTCTTGAGGAGTTTTTGCTAATGACATATGGTTCATGAGTGAGATTCTATTGTGTCGTCGAGATGTTATGTTTATTCCGGTCCTCGCACTACTTGTAGCTGAAGCGTTTACGAGAGTAATAATTTTGTAGATGTGAGGTTTATTCCCTTTTTTGGTATTTTTCTCATTCTTTGTTAGTTCTGTGGTTGTGATAATCATCCTGGTTATTAAGAATTATGCTATAAGACAATCCCGTGAACATGTGACGATTTTCGTGATAGCTTAATTTCGTAACTCTTGGCTTCATGGTTTCAGGTAATTCGTGACAGAGGGCAGGCCTCTCGTCTCAGTGCTCGCAATGCTTTCTGAACGCTTAACTGAGTAGGAAAGACCTGTTCAAATTTTGCTCAGAAGCTTAAATTCTGCTCAAATATTAGGCTTGAGGTTTTTTGATGTGCAGAAAATGTTCGGCGTGGAACTTTTGTCTGCCGAAGGAAGGAACTGCTGGTGTGAATTTAAGTGTAACGGTACGAGTGAAGCATTTTCTGCATTCACGACTCGTACTATTTCGACCGGATTTGAACATCGGTATGGCCGTCCAACACGATTACCTTTGCACCAACCGAAGGCGCTTGCTTTACGATGCATTTTAAAATTTCATTGCTAGTGGTAGCCCAGGGTCCGCTTTGAGCCGCTCCGGCCGCACATCCTCTGGAGACCGCGCAGCGCGGAAGCCGCAGCGATAACACCGCGCCTTGAGCGCCGCCGCCGCCGCCGCTTCCGCCGCCCAGCCGGGTGGCTCGATATTCTTCAACACAAAGCAGCGCTTCCGACCGACTGCGGGTGCGCTTCGCGGGGTCGAATCGGGGTCGCCGTCGAGGCGTTGACCTTTATCGTTCGCGAACGCTGCTCTGCGCGAAAATGCGCAGCTGCAATAGTGAAACAATGTGAAGCGAGCGCCAAGGCATGCGAATACGTTCGACTTGGGATTCCGCTCGCAGCAGGAAGGCGAAGTGGTTTAGGAAAATCCTCCGCCGTTCATTGTTCACCTTTCCGGAAACACAAGTATGGTATTCGTCATTATGTTAGAGTATTTCCAAGCTTCTAGTCATATTTAAATACAAACGATTACAACGAATAGATGTGAATCGAGTTTTAATCTTGCTTCCATGAAAGGACAAATAAAATGTTGTGAAGGGACCATTCTTCCATTCTACTCTCTCCCAAAGGAACCAACGTTGGCTATTAAGCACTGATCCACATTTAGTGTTTCCTGCAATGTTGTGCTTTTGCAGGGAACAGCGAGCGCGCGGCCCACATTCGTCGGGGAACTTGATGCTCGAAATAACAGAAGGAAGACGAGAAAGTCGTGTCACGTCCTTTCCACTCTTTGCCGCCGCAAGGCAGGAGGGCGCGGGGGCGCGCGCCGGGCGCAGCTCCCCTGAGCGACGGCGCCCGGGTGTAGGGCCGCGTGTGCGCCGCCGTCATCTATGACGCGACATGTGTGCTTTGTGATATGATGGAAACCGTTACTTGGGCATCTTCGTCATCGCGCATTTGGGGCCGCTCGTGACACCGAGCATAGGAATCCCAATAGGGGGTTAAATCCTTCAGGAACTGGGTGCTCTATTGATTCCTTCATTACTCCTCGTGAAAATGCTCTTACACTGTTTTATATTGTTCCGTTATTTTTTTCACGATTTCTCACGATACCTGCGTCTATCTCTCTGTATTTATTTTATTGTTTACTTTTGTTTGTACTGTCACTGTATGTCTGGTACTGACTTTTCTTTTTGAAACTTCTCTAACCGTACTGCTAGATTATAATTCGTCCCTACTCATAAAACGTCCCATAATCTTACAAATCGTCGGCTGTTGCTGTTTCGTATGTCACGTATTCTTTTTTTGCAACATTTATTTACCGCCTGGTCGATTGTAATAGAGTTTTACAGGAGCTTTAAAAATATTTGAAATAACTTTTAAGCACATTGCCCATTTCATCGTTCTACCTCCTTGGTCATGGCCGACCCTTTGTTCGAACTCTCTTGTTCTGGCGGTGGCGTTGCCGCCACCGCGCGACTAAACTGTGCCGCGGCCGCCGTAGGTCGCTTAAGCTGCGCCGGGCGTCTCGCGCGCGCTTTCCCCGCGCCATTGTGCGCGCGGGGGCGGGGCGCTGTGGAGGCGCCGGTCGCGTGCGTGCTGGCGCGCGCGCGCGCGCGCGGCGCTGACACGCGTGCGGGAGTGGCCTCCGCCCCCGCAGCCTCCTCGCTTCCCACCCCCTCCCGTTTCCTCCCGCGGCCCCCCTCCCGCCGCCGCCGCCGCCGCTGCCACAACCGTGAACTCGCCTCCACCTTTTGTAGCACGGAAGATGCGCTCGGCAATTGCCAGAAGAGGCGAAAAACGTTCTTCCTTGTTGTAGGGCGTTCGCAGTCAAGGATACGTGCTACTTCCGCATTTCCTGTTCACGTCTCCAATCATAAATTACATAAATTTCTAACTACCGTAAGGACGGGTGTTTCAATTCAATTTGTTTTCATTTCTTACTCTTTGCCCAGCATTATTTTTATGAGAATTTAAGGAAAAACTTCGCAACGGTGATACAGATCTCTCTACTGCCGCTCGTATGGCAAATTACAACTGAATACCGAAGTATTTCGACTCATTCTTCTTTTTTTGCAAGTCCATTACAATACATGTCGATAATACGTAAGTTTCTAAGCTTGCTCTTTGTCACAGCCCGATCGGTTATTCGTAAATATGAACTTGATTAGATTATAATTTTGTTTTCTTTTAGTCTTTCGATGTTGCCAGTGTGATGTTATGTTATCTGCTTGTGGTAAATCCCTCCAATCTTGCCTGTCTGTTTAAGAAAATTCTGTATAAATCACATGAGGGAGCGTACGATGTGACCGCAATGTATGATGCCCCACATTTGCATTGCAAACGTCCCAGAGCGACGCAGCACGAGTCTAATGCTCTGCCGCATCCCCTCCCTCGCCGACGCGACGCCCGGGGGAAGCCAGGCAAGGAGGCAATTAGTACGCTTCCTCTCAGGGTCCTGTTTCCGGTATCAAATGAATTTTGAGACTGGCGGTTTCTTAGTGCCTCTTTATCTCTAAATCCTGGCGTGTGGACGACGGCGTTGCCCGCAGAATGATGATCGTCACATACGCCTGCTTGCGGTTGTGTGCTTAAGGTTTGCTGGGCTTATGGGGGTTCAAACTGCTTTCGTGACTGTGTCAAGTGCCCATTGTTTTCAAGTTGTTTGTGTACTGGGATGCTCGATCCAGGGAATGGGAACTTGGTGAATAATTATGTTGAGTGAGTTTCGTATAATGAGCCTTGGGAATTACATCTTAAAGCTTTTGCGGATGGACACGTACCATCAAAATATGAACCGCAACACATGCGAATGAATTGTTCTAAAACAGCGGAAATATCCAGTTACATATCTCTCATTACCAGTAAGCGTTAGTGAATTATTTTCGTCGATCGTGATTCTCTCCTTCACTATACTCACCTGAAACGCCTATGAACACCTGAAAGTGTATAAAAATTAATACTCTTAATTAGACAAATGGAGGGTAATGTTCAGCCACGAAATTCTTGTTTCCTGTAAAAAATGTAAAAATGGAACTAGGGATTGAATTTTGTAGCGTTCCACGCATCTGTTCAGTTAGCAGTCCAGCAGAGAATATGCACTTCATCGAGAAGGATTCACTGCTATTCGAAATCTGACTTGTCAGCAGATATAAATGGAAATTAGCGTGCTCGGATCTGCCGAGCTGCGATGGTGTTTGGTTGGAGTAATTCTCCTGTCATCATCTTTCCACAAATCTCAGACCTACATTTCATGGTTCACTAATGTTCCAACCCAGTTTTTGACATTTGCAATTCATGTAGCACGAGGAAACTTCTTTCGATCCGCCTCTGAATTTTCAATGTTGGTTAACTTTATTTCCAACTAGTCTTCTTGAGAGAGGTTTTTATATTGTGCGAGATGCATTACAAGTTTTTAAGCTTTTTTACCTACTATTTTGTCTCTCAGGTCTGACAGAGTTATCTATACCGGAATTATTGAAAACCTTATCGGAAGTAGTAGGTACAATAGCTTCATATAATATAATTTAAACGGAACAATTTTTAGTATGTTCTGCGAAAAGAAAAACAATTGTTGTCTTCCGGACGAAATATCATGATGAAAGAAGTGATAGAAGTAGCTAATTGCTGTAATTAATAATCAACGAAATGAAACGCTGAATTTACATGTGACCCTGTCTCGAGGGATATCGCTGACAGTAAACGATGAAAAACAGCTTCTCAGCTTTGTTGTGGCACTATGATAGCCAGGTCGGAAGCGTGGCCCATTGTGAATACTGCGATACAGTCTCGATTGTGTTAATTATACTGCGATTCACTGCTCACAAGGACATCGGGCCACTCTGTGTTTCATTAGCGTCTTTGTTCTTCCCGATGTTAATACCAGAATTCGAGAGTGAATCTAAATTTCAGTTTCGTTGATCCTCGCAGAAGACATCTAACATCAAGGACCTTTGTCACGAACTCATATCATAAATTATGAATACATTATGCAGGAGCGGCCTTTCTATCTTTGTTTCTTTCTGTCTCCCATGGCGTCTACATTCACGAACGCCCTTCATCCTTCTCTCTCTCCCTCTGTCTGTCTCTCGCTGACTCTTTGTCTCTTGCCCCCCCCTCTCTCTCTCTCTGTCTCTCGCTCTTTGTCTTTTGCCCCCCCCCCTCTCTCTCTCTCTCTCTGTCTCTCGCTGACTCTTTGTCTCTTGCCTCTCTCTCTCTCTCTCTCTCTCTCTCTCTCTCTCTCTCTCTCTCTCTCTCTCGCCCTCGCCCTCTGTTTCTCTTGAATTTCCATTTTTTCAGAAGGGTGGGGGGGTCTTTAGTCGTGTTGTAACTCGTCTTCTGGATCCTATTCCCAGTGTTTTGCATCCGGCGCCAGGTTTGCACTTGGGTGCCAGCGAGTGGTCGTTTACCCGACCCTATTAAGCAAGGCCAAGCGGACGGGGCGAGTCGCCGGTGCAGATGGCGCGAGCAAGTGTCGGGACCGTAACGGCGCGGCGGCGGCGGCGGCGTTGGCCGGCGGGCCCGGCCCGCGGAGACCCAGTAGCCCGCATCTGCGCGCACGTGCATGACGCGGCGCTGGGCGCTAACGGGCCACGCACTGGCCGCCTCGCCCACGATTAGATCGAGGTTCTTCGTATGGTGCAGATTCCTTTGTTAAGCAAACAGATGTGATAGGCGTGCACAGTCTGAAATGAGACGGAGACAGCTACATTTGCTAGCCTCTCCCGGTCTCCCTTTCCATGAAACTGTGTTATTTACATACGACACATTTTAGTAGTAATTAAATCAAACATTCAAGGAGAATGAAATCGTAATTTTAGTGATTCAATTAGTAAATACAATTAGTTTTATGTTGAACAATTTACGCGGTTTCCTGATGGTTTTGAGAACCCCTTTTAAAGAAATTGTGTACTGATTCCCCACATTGTCAGCTTTAAAAGGGTAAAATCAAGAATTGATTATATTTTTGGAAATAAAATATTTTATTACGTGGACAAAGGGGCCCTCTTTCGAAAATTCCACAAGATGGGGGGCACGGTCCCCCTGGCCACACCTGCGCACTAGTGTGGATGTGGTAGGTAATTGTTACGATGGCTAGTTGACGTAGTGTTTGTACGTGACCGCAAATGTAATTGTAGACTGAGAAGACGCACTCAAGGAGGTCCTAGGTTTATGGTGGTAGTGGCAGCGGCGTCAGGTGACGTCCCAGGATGAGAATTCGAAACAGTTATTTCACGTGGGTGTAAATAATTGTGACGAATTGGTTCTTGACGATAATGGTTGCACATTGCTTAGTGCCTATAAAATGTATAGTTATTATTTATCGAGACGTATGTCACATTATCATTTAATGAAACGCATGCCCTTTTTAATTTGTGTACGACGTGCGAAAAATTATCGTGTGTCGTGAACGTGAGGCATCGTCTCGGTGCGACATTAAGACACTTCGTAGATGGTTAAATTTATGCCAACTTCAGACCTTCTAAAGAATGTGTTGGGTAAACCTCTCCGGTTATTGGTCTTGTCTCTACAAGGAATTAATGTCAGCATTACGCTCAGCCTGTCTCGCCTTCTGGAAGACATTGGTACTTGTTGAAAAGGTGGGTCGCATATCGTTCTGAATCTTTCGTGAAGAAAAATATCAATTTTTAATGCTAGTCCTAGATACCTACACATTGCTCCAATTACGCTTAGTGAGTGCAAGAAAATAGTCGTACACATTACAACGCATTACTGTTAATACATTAATCTTCTAAAAATGTTTTGTTCAAGTTGCAAATTGCGTCAATTAATGTATGTGATGGCTATCAGAGTGAATTAGTAAAATTTATTTTATATGTAATCGCAAAATGTATCTTTTTTGTATAATGTAGCTCGTGTTAACAGGTCACTAGATTTCCTTCCCGCTCAACCATTTCCATATCTAGCGTAATCAATTCCAAAACGTGTTGTACAGCCAATCAGGCATCCTAGCTCGGGAGCTCTTACTACTACTACACATGTCCACGTGGAGCGTCTTGGAGTCCCCCGGCCAGTGCAGGACCTGTTCCCAACTCGCCCGTGACAAGCGCGCACTTGCTTCGGAAAGACAGCGGCCGCAGCGAGGCGCGGTGTTTGCGCCGGCGGAAGGGGGCTGCGTGCGCGCCGGCTTGTTTGCCCGCCGCTCCGCGAGCTGCTCGGACCCGAACGAGGCGCAGGCGGGGCCAAGCGACTTGCAGCCGATGCACCTCTCGCAGGGATTTGCCCTTGCTGCTGCGAGATTGGTCAGAATGGCCTTCATAATCTTCTGACGGAAGAGGCTCTTCTGCATTTTGCAGACGAGCACTTTTTTCGCGCTCTACGGTTATATTCGATTTAACAAGAAATAGAGGAACGAAAATACTTTAAACTACCGGCGTCAGTCAAGGAGTTTAACCAACCGCCGTCTGTTAAGAACAATCGAAACAAATGAGTTGTAGCTAAAGATGGCGTATGTGTTCTTCTATTCAAAGAGAGGTATTTCGGATTTATAAGAAACTTCTCGTTAATGAGATTTATCACATCTTTTAAGAACATGTTATTACGAAAAGTATTAAACGTTACCCGACCAATATAAAAATAACCTACTTTTTTAGTTATAATTTTCGCCTATCACCATCTACTAATTTCAACGCATTGGTTCTTTAATCTATACGGATCTAATGACGTTAATAACCATAAAATACCGATATTTTAGAAGATAGCAATGCTATGTACAAAGAGATGTTTGTGTATGTTGATGAGTGTACTCATGTATGATATTTCGCTTGCACTGATTACTCATTTCAATTTTTCCCTAAAATATTTGCTATTTGTATTTGCTAACTCTCTGAGCTGAATCAATGTGGGAGATCTGTTGGAAATCAGGGTGTTTACGTTGAAGCAAGGCTCTTTCCATTGGCGGGAAACAATGTTGAGATGAGATTAAGATGATCGACAAGAGACTAGACGTCAGTGTCTGTTGAAACGTTTGTTTTGTCTGTATACCTAATCTGGGGCATGCTTGATATCACCAGCAGGGGTGGGCAAGAGTAACTGTGACGGAGCTCATTTTTATTACGAATAGGAGGCTTTCTTCAGCCACTGCGAAAAAGTGTGAATTTATTTCCCTGTCCGTTTTCCATTTATCCTCTGAGATGGTTTTCTTGACCCAATCCCCTCTGTTTACGTCTCTCGGTCCATATTTCGTCAAAGAATAGACTCGCGCAGTACAATGTCAAGATAACTACAAGATTTAACTTTTCTTTGGGATACAATCTCTGCTCATTTCAAAATAAGCAAAATATTGCATTTTCATATCTTGTTTCAATTGCATTCTTACATCATTTTTTTAGTTCCGTTATTGCTATTCTCCTCTTGTTGAAGTCCATTTCAGAGGGTGTCTGCTCTGTCTACAATTCATCACTCATGCGTATAAGAAACCAACAGGCAGAGTAATTTTTTCCGAGAAAAGTGCTAGTCAGGAACTAACGGAACGAATCCGGAAGGCCGTGCCTCCTCTGTTATTGCATCGCGTCCGATGAGGCGACGCAAGCGCCCATCCGACACGTACACCACCGTTATCGCGCCCGCGCCCGACTTGCGCAGCCGCCCACGAAGGCGGGGACCGAGGGAGACGTCAAAAGGCTCTGGGCTCGCGTGGAGCGAAATTTTACCCTTTGACCACCGTTCAATCAATGCAGTTTCCCTGGGACAGAAAAAATTGAGTGAATTGTAAAATAAGACCAAGAATAAAGTATTTGCTGACTAGCGATACCAATTCAGATCTTGTTATCTTTACAGTTTTTAAAGACTTTACTCTATATAATATTATTCTAATTTAGTGCTTTTTTATTGTAAAAAATGCCTTAAGTATTTTCCTCCTCTATTACAGGAAATGTTAGAGTTGTTTTGAATGAATCGAGTAACACATTTGCTATACTCATGATTGCGGATAAACCGAAACTTACGCCAGCCCAGCTCTATATTACAGGAACTATAAAATCGTTTTCAAACCAAGAATTTAAATTTTGGACCTACTTGTGCAGGCTAACAAATGAAAGCCTTGCGGCAGTAGCCAACAAATGCATTTCATTTCTCAACATAACATTGAATTTGTGTGGAATCTAATATTTCTGGAATTATTAGTTATTGTTCTTGAAAACTTATCGTACTCAGTTCCCGTGAATTGCTTCACGCAGAGGCATATGCTATGCGCGCCTTGTTCGCGTGGTCTCCCGGCCACTGCGCGCCGCCTGGCAAGCTGCCTGCGGCCGGGCGCTATGACGGAAGCGGTGGCGTCTGGGAAGTGGGGGGGGGGGGCGTCGCGGCGCTGCCGCCAGTGACGCGTGAGCGGCGGCGGCGGCGGAGGAGGAGAAGGAAGGGGTGGGGGTGGGAGGCGCGTCGCTGGCCGTCTTCTGACGGCGCCCGTGGCTCTGCTGTTGCAGTCGCTCCTGTCGCCCGCGCGAGAGATGCACGCCATCAAGAAGGGCCTGCTGTGGCAGCAGCGCGATCGCCTCTTCTCGCGCTGGAAGGAGCGCTACTTCATCCTGACGCGCGACTACCTGCACTGCTTCAAGCGCGCCACCGGCTCCGCCGAGAACCGCATCTCCGACATGGGCCAGTTCATCTTCAAGGTGGGTCGCCGCTCTCGCGGGCCGTGTGTGGGCGCAGAAAAGAAGGATTTTGTGTGTGTGTGTGTGTGTGTGTGTGCAGTGTGCGAGTAATAACGGGAGTTTTGTTTTCGTGTATTTTCGGCGAGTCACTTGCCATGACCCTCGTGCTGTGGAATTCGTTGTCAGTGTTCGAGGCGTCGAAGTCACCATGTTGTTCGACGCGAATAAAAATGTGATAGACTCTGGAAATACGATTAGACTTTTCAATCAAAACCGTCGATTGTAACACCTAGAGTTACACCCTCATGCAATCAGCACTTTTGAAGTTCATTTGGATTATTTACATAGATGTCAGTGACGTATTTATTAAGTAATATTTTAAAAGTCCTATGTGAATTAAGTGATTATAAATAAGTGATTATAATAATATTAGACCAGTAACAGTATGGGGGAACTTGTGGCACTTGTAGGGTATTTGGTATATTTAGAGCCTCTATGAAGGCATCAAAGCTTCCCAGCTATTCATATGTCAAAGAACTACTGAAAAGACGTGTCTTACAATGTGAACAAACAACAAAGCTTTTAAAGACAATGTGAGTACGTTGCGGGTTTTTTTCATACGGAGATGGAGGTTATCAACAGTCGACTTTACTTTTTCTTACGCGTGTTAAATCAAACCGGTAAAGTAACAAGTGGATCAAATACGGTACATTTGCTTGTTAACTGTTTCAATGTATTTTTGTTTCCAGAATGCAATTCTGCATTCACCAGATAATTGTTTCTGAATCGTTAAACTTTTTTATATGTAATATACTTCGATGTTATTTCCGGGAATTTCTAGTATTAATTTATGACACCTCAATAATTCCGTGAGACTTGAGACCTGAACTTGAGAGAATTCTTCCGAGGAAACTTTCCGACGTACCGCAATAAAGTAATAAATGACTTTCACCTTGTGTCACATTATACAAGTACATTTGAAAAAGCATTGTTTTGATGCGAAGCGTAGATAGTTTGATTGTCAGTTGAGCCCTTCTGCCTAGTGATTGTGAAGTTGAACGACAAAGCTTGTGATCGGTAAATGATAGAAAAAAGCGTTTCAATCGATTGGTCACTTTCTATTATTCCCTGTTCAGAAGCATTGTGACAGTGGCTCAGACGGTTCAAAAGAAATACATCTAACTCGAACAGAATCTAGTGCTGAAATGTGACAACTGTTTCTTTTTTCTTGTCTTGTTGTAGATTTGATAGTAATTATCATGTATAACATATATACTAACGCTGTGTAAAGAACATATTGGATTTACTAATTATAATTATGAAACTGTAAATAATGTAAAACCAGAACGCTGCGCGTACCCACACTTTGCTGGCAATATTTTTAAAAGAATATCAAATCATCAGGTATTTACATTTTTATGTAATATTAACAAATAAGTTTCTTAGTTCGCACATATTTGAACTTTTTTTATTTTATATTCAATTCTTTCTCTACTTTGAACTGTAATGTAACTTTCAAAACACTGCATATTTCAAATGTATTATCTTAGAGCAAAGTTTTTTTCACTGGCATTTATCATTTTATTGAAAAACTCGCATAATTTAGTCATCAGAGAACATCTAGAAATCTCATTGGTTGGGGGCTTCTTCTATGTTTTGTGATGACAAATACTGTTCCAGAAATCAAAGAGAATCATTTTCTGGCCACTTCAAGCCTATGGCGAAGGCTGATTTTCTGGTACGAAAGAGCGAAAAATGACAGCACTCCATCCTGCCCACAACACAGGGGCCGGGTGACAAGAGTTTTAAAAAATGTAACCTTATTGGAGATACTTCGGAACTACTTCACTCTGGCGGACTTTAATTTAAGAACAGTACCACCAATGAATTCACAAGTCTCCTAAGTTCTGGAGGGAACGACGCCTGTGACAATTGCGCTTGCACAGCTGAAGGCGGCCCAATTCCCATTGTGGTTTCCGGCGCAGCTTGCGAGATCCAAGGATGCGGCGCCAAAGCGGATGAAGGCGGACGAGCGGACGATAGCGCTCACGTGCGTGCCCGATGAGGGCCTCGAGGCATTCACGAGGAACAGAAATTGAATAACGCTCTGATCTTCCGAATTTCGTGTTCGTGTGTTCGCGGGCGCCGAAACAATAAATGTTTGCATCTTTGTGAAATGAGCGCTAATATTCCGTATCACGTGGGTCAATTGAAACTGTAACAAGACGTCTGCTGCAATCTGAAATTGTAAGAGAAAAGTTCATGCTGAACAAGAACATGTCTATTTACAACTAGAATTGGGTCTTTTTACATGTTTTCAATTTACTTAAAAACAAATTATTGAGTGCCTCTAAAACAAAAAAATACGGGATTTCTTTAGTGACAATTTCTACATTCCTTTACAGTTTACTTAGAAGTATTGTGGAGCTCTTTCTGTTGCGCGGAAGTGTCGAGAGCCTAATATCGCTTCCAAAGCGCTTGTTACCGTGTAACACTTGAATTACGCTTGTAAAGGCAATCGCAAGTTCATACAGCGCGCCGCCAGCGAGCGCTCTTCACGAGCTTCTACCAAGCGACGCTGTGAGCGCTGCGAACACGCGGATAGCATATTCAGGGGCCGCGCGGCAATTGCACGACAAAAGAGTATTACGGGTTGCCTACACATCTTGTTGCAGGCGCTCTGAGCAGCGCGTCCCCGGACGGAGCGACGCGACGCGTCTGGGCACTGGCGCGCGCGGAGGGTTTTCGCTGGAAACGAAAGATAAGCGTCGCAGCGGCAGCTAGGAGGCCACAGCGCTCGAGAAAGCGAACGGGTGCTTGTCGCGTCAGGCGCCGGGCACGGAGCCAATTTTCGCGCGCGCTTTTAAGCCCCGTCGAAGCATCACGGCGCGCGAGCGCATCAAAGGGCTGCCAGCTGCTGTGAAATTTGTTATTTGGGTGGAAAAATCGACATACCTGCATACTTTGTTGTGTTACGGCAGCTTCGATACGCTTGTCAATGAAATGACAGATTCATCGCTTTCGTAAATAGTTACTCTTTGTGTGGTTAAAAAAAAAAAAAAACTCCCTGCGACGGTAACGCTTCCGCTTAATTATCTGAGTTCATATCTGCAGTGTTTTTGAAGAGCCTATTCTGTGAATATATAAAACAGTTTTTATAATATTGTTTCAAAATATTCAGAGATTTTCAAAGACAATTTTCATTTGATAGTGCTATGCTACAGAAATGCATATTTTCAAGAATCTAAAAACACTACACATATTTTGTTTCTTGTGTCAATCATTGCAAACAAACAATTCTATCATCTTGAAAAATATTAGCTAAAAAGTAAATTTTTCTTGGTCGTCAACAAAAGAAAACACAATTTCATGAAAATACTTCGAAGCAGATGCAGCATATTTTGCATTTCCCCCATAATCACCACCAGAATTGAAACATTTGTCATGTCGTGGGATAGACGTGCGTATCCAGTGTTGCAGTCGTCTGACGAGTGGATAGGTACCAGTGTTCGATAGCCGCCTGCAACCTCACGTCACTGGGATACTCTTAATGCCGACCGGCCGGGAATGTCGTGAGGAGTAAGAAAAGATGGGAATCACTGGAGAGCGAGATTTTGACTACGGGGTGGATGGTCAAACACCTCCCAGCGGAACTGCAACAGAAGATCTGTTGTCAGCCGAGTCGTGAGTGGCCGAGCCTTGCAGGAAGAGAACACGTACACTGAGCATCCCGTATAGCTTATTCTGAATAGCCTTTCGCAAATTCTGCTGTGTTGCACAATTACTTGCAGCGTTCATCATCTTACCTCTGGCCACAAACTAAATGAGCAGGAGATCTTTTCTGTCCTAGAAGACCGCGCAAAACACTTTCCGCGACGACAAAGTCTGTTTGATCTTGGGCGAAGATGCAATGCATTGACTGCTTTTTGGTTTCTGGGGTAAAGTGAGCGGCTCACATTTCGTCGCCTGACATAATCCCATCCAGAAACTCTGACATCATCGTGGTACTGCTTCAGAATTGGCATTGCCTCATCCCATACGCTTTGTTATGTGTTCGGTCAGTTGCTTCACCCATCACCTTGTACCCAATTTGCAAATAACAAACAGGCTACCGAGTTCCGTGTAAAGTGAAATGACTTTTCCACAAGATTCTCCGTGACGAGTAATGGCCACCGTCTGCGCTCCACGTGAACATTTTGCCGAACTTTTTAGAATTCCCTGCACCAGCTACGCAACATCTGTTTGCTCATGATGCCCGGCCAAACACGTGACAGTTGACGACGAATATCGATCGGTGTCGTATTCTGTACGATGAAAAACTTCAACGTGGACCGAACCTCGCAAGCGGCGGGGGTTGGAATTAGAGCAATCGTTTTCATCCACTGTATTAATGAAGAATGAGGCAGACTGCCTAGCGCATAGGATGGCAGTGTTCTTCTCACGCACGTGCATTTCCCTGTGCAAATGTGTGGTGTGCTGTCTGTTAGTTGCAAGTAAAACTTACTTTGTGAATACGCTACGTACGTTCTTTTTGAGAATTACGAAACCAAACAAAAAGATCTGGGACTTTTTATTACAAAAGTTGTGTATCTTAGTGCATATCCCTGACGAGTTAAATTTTCTTTGATTTCAGAATTCGTCACTTTTAGCTACTGCGAAAGTTCTGCAAATTCTTGTAAATTTTAATACACTTTTCAAAAAAGTAAAGTAGTAGTTAGTAGTTACCTAGTAGGACCGTACGAAATAAAGTACTACTCGTTGTAATCATGTCAAGAGTACTGTGATTGTGCGGACCTACCACAACGTGCTATCGCTCTTGGTCGTCGATCGCGTCTGTCAACGCGAACTCGTCACCCAACTCGGGCGCCATCGCTTCAAAGACTGCGCCCATTAATAGCCGCTAATGACCTCCGCTGCCCCGTACCGCCCCCCCCGCCCCCGCCCCTCCTCAACGCTTTCGCGCCCCCTGCACTTGCTAGCGCAGCGTGCCTCGCGTCGGCTCATTCCATCCGTCAGCGCAGCGCGGCGCGGCGTCGCCAGCGCCAGATGATATTCGTTCAATCCATTACGCCCAGATTAATTGGACGGTCCCGCGCGGCGACATAAATTGCGTGGTCCCATTAGCGGCATTAGCTCTCGCAAAGCAGCGTGCCCCCACCCCCACCCGCCTCTTCGGTAGCCCCCGCGCGGCGAGCAAACGGAATGTATTGATTTCGACTTGTTTACGTATCAGGACGGCGCGTTTGTCAATTTACGCGATTACCTCGCAGCGTTATAATTGTGCGTTAGGTATGTGCGGCGTGCGCGAGCGGAGCGAGCGACGTTCCGGGCTGGTAGAGCGCGGATGTAGGGATTTTGGCACCTGGTCATCGCCCTTGGCAGTCAGTATAAAAATCAGTTAGAAAATAATGGAAGAAAGGATCGTGTTCTCCAAATTATAAGAGTGTGAAGGGAATAACGTCTGTAACAAGCAGCTTTTTTAGCTATAAAGATATTAAGCTAAGGCTGAAATTATATCGCAACAAACTCTGGTCAGATGTGCATTGCAATTTTGTTCCCTCTTTTAATAACAGCATTTCGCCCCCGAAGAAATGCCTCCAGACATGGCATTTTTTACCTCTTTCAAAATGTTGAAATATTTTATTCTTTTCCCTTTAAGATCGTTTTTGAGCATTCTTTAAAAGTATTTGTGGAATTGTAAATATCAACACATCGTCCTCCAAACATACCGTTGCGTACGATCATGATTTATGTAGTCAACTTCCCGGCATTTGATTCTGTTCAAATGTCACTAGCTCAATGCCCTGAAACTATGGCTGTTGTGCGGGAGTAAATATTGTCAATATTGTCAAAGAACGTTCATAACGAATTAGAACTCTGTGCTATCCTGTGTGTTTATTCTATTCTAGAGTGAATGTTTCAAAATTACCTTTCCTTTCGACATGTAACTTACACATGTCAAAGAAAAACATTTTAGGCTACTATAAAGCTATAAAACTGATTTATTCCGCTACCCGCTGTGTCTAAATAACTGAAACATATTAATATTGTTAAAATTATCTCCAAATCCCCTAAAAATAATGGATTGCAAGTAATGAATATATTTGGCAAAACATAATGTGTCTGTGCATATACATTTTAATTATCAGCATGATAATTTAGCAGGGTATGATTTTTTTATTTTATTTTATAATAATTGTTTGTATTAATTCCATGATACTTTGCAATAAGTAATTCTGATTTCCAATACTGATTACTGAGCACTTTTTATGAAACCCAATCATTATATTTAATATTTTGCAGTTTCCCAAAAATGATTGTAACCACATAATCTTGTAGTTTATCACATGATTGCATTCGTAGTAATAGTAGATAATTATAAGGACAATTATACTCGATGACTATTTGCCAGTTAATTCTCTGTAAAGTTATAACAAATTTATTTTAACTAATTTAAAAAGTAGTTACTGTAATTAATTTGTACGTTGATATATTTTCAAATTCAACAAACCATATTTGTGAATGAGGAGTGGAACGATATTCACGTATATTAACTGATGTGCTCAGTGTGAATTCGGCCGAATCAGTAACATTCCAATGCTGTTGACTGCCTATGTAATACCTGTAGTCTGCGGAAATTTGCTCTCTGCCTTTTAGCCTTTGTGCCAGGCGCGTTTGAAGAGCCCCTCGTCATTCGACTGTAGACCGCCTGGCGCGGCTAGCATGTGAGGCTGTGCAACGGCAACGTTTCGTAAAACACGACACTTCAGTTCGCATACAAGTCATTAAAAACTAGCGGTTATGGTAAAACGCACTTACAGCCATAATCAAAGGCATGTGTGTTATTGTGGCCGAGGGAGTAATGTACGGACTATTCACATATAGCGTTATAATGAAATAATCGGAGTTTTGTCGAATCAGACACATCGGTAAAATGATTTCCCCCTCAGTAACATTCTGTAGTACGAGTGGCGAGTGACTCTTGTTAATTCGTATGATAATTAAACAGTCACATCGTATACGATTTCATGAAACCATTAAAACCGTTTTGATTAAATGATCTGGAACATTTATTGTGTTTGGAATAACACGGAATGAAGCATGGGAGGCATGGGAGGTAATGGAAGGCGGGCGCTTGCAGGTGAAGCTGGTGGATGTGGAGCGCGTGGAGTGGGTGAACCGGCGCACCTACAGCGCCGTGGTGCTGACGCTGGGCCGCGACGGCCGGGTGCTGCTGCGGGCGGCGGAGGGGCTCGAGGACTGGTTCGAGCTGCTCGAGGTACGTGGCCCTTCTTCTTCTTCTTCTTCTTCTTCTTCTTCTTCTTCTTCTTCTTCTTCTTCTTCTTCTTCTTCTTCTTCTTCTTCTTCTTCTTCTTCTTCTTCTTCTTCTTCTTCTTCTTCTTCTTCTTCTTCTTCTTCTTCTTCTTCTTCTTCTTCTTCTTCTTCTTCTTCTTCTTCTTCTTCTTCTTCTTCTTCTTCTTCTTCTTCTTCTTCTTCTTCTTCTTCTTCTTCTTCTTCTTCTTCTTCTTCTTCTTCTTCTTCTTCTTCTTCTTCTTCTTCTTCTTCTTCTTCTTCTTCTTCTTCTTCTTCTTCTTCTTCTTCTTCTTCTTCTTCTTCTTCTTCTTCTTCTTCTTCTTCTTCTTCTTCTTCTTCTTCTTCTTCTTCTTCTTCTTCTTCTTCTTCTTCTTCTTCTTCTTCTTCTTCTTCTTCTTCTTCTTCTTCTTCTTCTTCTTCTTCTTCTTCTTCTTCTTCTTCTTCTTCTTCTTCTTCTTCTTCTTCTTCTTCTTCTTCTTCTTCTTCTTCTTCTTCTTCTTCTTCTTCTTCTTCTTCTTCTTCTTCTTCTTCTTCTTCTTCTTCTTCTTCTTCTTCTTCTTCTTCTTCTTCTACACACACACACACACTATATTACGAGGGTTCACGGAGAAGTGGACGTCTTCGTGACTCAGTTGCTGACGGGGCATGGATGCTTTAGAGCGTACCAGCACCGATTTAAGCTCGATGACGACCCGACGTGTCCAGCTTGCCCAGGACAGGAGGAGGATGTGGAGCACGTTGTGTACAACTGCCTGCGATTCTGAGGAGAACGAGACCAACTGCAGGAAATCCTACAACAGCGCCTGACACCGGAAACACCATACCACTGATGATGACCACGGAAGAGAGATTGCAACGGCCGCAATTGCAACGTACGCTGCCCAGGTCATGCGACGCCTCAGAATTGAAGAGCGTGCGAGAAGTAGAAGCCAATAAAGGCGTAAAGGAGGAGGGCTAGAATAGCCCCGCCACCCCACCTAACGAAGTAATGCCTGACGGCGGTTCCGTAGGTGGGGCGAGGGACGTAGGGTTTTAGTGGGTATTATCTACGGATGAGACCCACACGAATCGGCCCTGACATGAGAGTCTGGGTCGAGGGTGCGTAAATGCATTTCCCCTGTCGTTAAAAAAAAAACACACACCCTATATTACGTTTCTTTGGGAGGATCCACATTTTGTTTGTTTGCCGACGAATTTCGTGATAAGTTCGTTTGTGCTAATGAGGTTTTACCATATTATTATTTTCTTTTCTTCCACTCACCAACTCCCACTCTCTTTCATTTAACACTGTGTCTGGTTTCCTCTTTATCAGGTTTCCTTTTATTCACACCTCCTCTTATTGTTTCAATTCTTTTTTAACCGGGTCAAACATCCTAGACCATTGTTGTGGTATATGAAGCTATTTAATGTGACATTCTCCCTGACAGTATTTTCTAGTTCCAATTCTTGAACTTTCCTTATATGTTGATTTTTTGGCTGTTCTGTCGATTTTCACTGCTCAGGAATATTGTTTGTTTTGTTGTTGTTTTTTGTCATTGAATGCAATCGCTATGCACATTTTATTAAACTGTATGGTATGATGAATGAGGTTCAAGTAGAAATCAAATTTCTACTTGAACTAGAAAAAACTAAAAAAATACAATATTGTGAAAATGTTCAATTTTTAATATGTATTGGAACAATTGTTCGCTTTGCCAGATTAGGTATCTTTTCACACAGATTGATAGTGTTCCTTAATCTTATTCCCTGCACCAATTGGAATTTTGAATTGATACAAAGGGAGATCATGTAAGAATAATGTGGAGCATCCAAATTTGAATGTGTTTTTAATTCTGAGCTAGAGATATTCTAATGATATATTTTCCACTCAAGAGCATATCCAGGATTCCACTCAAGAGCATATCCAGGATGTATTTGAAGGGAAAGGGAGGGGGACAATTTTGGTTTGGAGCTCCTTCCCCATTCCTCCCATAATATTTTTCAAGGAAGAAGAAATGTGTTAGTGTCTTCTCTGAGAAAGTGATGTGTGAAGAATGAAATGAGATGTGAATAATTTATGGCCATGGTTTTGATTTGTGAAAAAAAGGGTGCATATGTGATGGGTGCAAGATTTCCAAGGAACCTTCTGTATCTTCTTAATCTTTGCTCCAAGAAAATATTAATCTCCCTTTTCAAACTTTATGTGACTCCATTCCATTTACTTTATCGCTCCATCCTATTTCAAAGTTTAATTATGACAAGACACCCCTATTGTTAATCTGTGTCTGAATTCATCATCAAAACAAATTATGTGTTCATTTCCTTTTTCTGTAATACCCTGTCCTTACAAATATAACCCATTTCCAAAATAATCAAATACAAGTTTCAAATTTTCTGTCTCTGTTTTGATGTTCTAAAAAGTTAAATTATAATGGTTTCTTCTACAGACTTAAATAACTGATCTTGTATCACATGAAAACTTTGTAAATTTTAGTTATAATTCGAATTCCTTTCCTGTGTATTAAAAAAAAAATATTGAATGAATGTGATTAAAAAAATATTACATACACATATGGTAAAAGTCTTTGTTACAAAGAGTTCCCGTTATATATTAACAGCAAAGAAAGTGAAGTAGAATGTAGATTTTTTATACAGCAGGGGCACTTATTTAGAAATAATTTGTATATTGTGTTCATAGATAAGGTTTTGGCATTAACTGCAATTAGTTAAATTAAATTTCTCAGATAAGGTTTTGGCTTAAAAGTAATTTTTTCACCAAATTTTTGCAGAATTAAAACTTGTTGTCCAATTTAAAGGTCACAAGCACAACTTTTTTAATTGCTGTGTTTATATGTTTATTAGTGTAGTTAATTTACCTTAGAGCATAATTATTCTTAGAAAAGTATGATATGTCAAAAACTTACTACTTTCTAATTGTTTTAGGAATGTACCCTTGCAAGCAAGGAGCGACGTCAAATGTTGCGCAAGTCACATGACCCCAGCTGGCCACGAACTGATAATTTCAATAACAACTCCATAGCAAGTAATCTGGAAGACTGGCTCTTAGCTAGACAAAAGATAGGTATGTTATAAAATATAAATCCAATTTTTGGAAGAAAACTTTTTGAAATATAGTATTTTATATTTTAAAATTTGCTTAAGAAGCATTAAAATAAATATACTTTTATAATTGTTTCAGCTGGACTGCAACATCTTTCTGATTCAGTACCAGATTTACAACACCTTCCACCTCGAGATCGCAATTCACAAGCTCGACGCATAAATGTGGATGACGATGATGATGAACAATGGTTACGACACAGACCTCCGCATCATGAGCAACGCCTATCTTGTAAGTATGGCATATCATTTACAAAAAATGAAGCAGTAATTTAATGCATGTTAAAATTAATGGAGCACTTTTCAAAGATATGAGAAATTTTGATCTATTCAGTATTTTTTATATTCTAGTGCTGACAGACATCGACATCAACAGCTGTGACATGCAACTGGAAACACCTCCTCCCTCTGTACCAGCTACATTCAGAGGCAGGCCAACCAGTTACAGGCTAAACAATGATGTTTTCTTCATGTCATCAACTGGTAGGTTCTTCACTAAACTTTTTTTTGAAAGAATCTATTTTACAATCTTTGATTTTCCTGGCTAAGGGTGATAGTAATATTGAGAGGGGTTCTCTAAGCAATGTTTTGTTGTTTTTGCTTTCAAGCAACAAGTCGTGACCAAGAAAGGTTGCGAGGAACAGTAACTCCATCATTCTGCAGTTCTCGATCAGTGCTGACACCTGTTGGATCTTTCCGCAGCACACACCTTTTCAATCCCTCAAAGACAGCGGCTGAAAGATTTTCTGCCATGGGTGATGGCGTGTTTTATAGAGGTACATATGTTGAGAATTTAATGTTTATTTATTTTGCTAGTATATAAATGATTTGTTAATCAATTGCTGCTGGAAATTGAATCCAAATTAAAATTGTTTCTGAATGATGTAATAAATCAGCGTTCATTTGTATGTATTACCAAATATCTTTGAATAGAATTCTTAAATTGTTAAAAATAAAATTCATAGTTAAAACTGCCTATTTATAAATTCTCAAATTTATGGAAAATCAAATTATATTGTTGAGAATTATTAATTATAGGAATACAAATTATTTACATCTTGCCTACTTGTGCCAGTTACTACAGTAATAATACTGTGATTGCCAAGGAAGAAATTCTTATTCTTCAGTTGTCTCAATTTCTTATTTCAATATTATTTAATTATTTTGATGTGTTGAATTATATTATAGAAATGTGTTTACAATTGAAATGTTTTAAAAATTTCCCACAGATCGATCCCAGAGTGATGCTCATCGACTGGAGAGGCCCAACTGGAAGGCAAAGTCTGAAAATGCTCGTCGCACGAGTTGCCTGGTGCAAGCCACACAAGTGTGAGCTTCTCACAGCACTACAGCCAACTCGTGCAAACATCCTTTTGTGCTCCACAAATACACCAACCTTCATTTAAAAAGCGGATGAACGTCAAGGGCATTTACTATCTGAACTTGACTGATTGGTGGTAAACATTTTAACATTCCTGTTGAAAGTGCAAAGGATCAAACTAGAATAGTAACATTGTAGACCAAAGGTCAGACTATCAGTCAATTTATTTTGTAAAGAAGTGGATTGAATCAAACCACTGACATATCATTGGCACCAAATCCACATTTATTTTCCCTGTTATTATTACTTTCTATTTTGAGAATAGATGTACGATTCATCAACTCAACTGTTCATTGCAGATCGTCAATTGAAACTAATAAAATCTGAAATTAAATTATGTGTTTTGTGACCATTCACTTTTAGACATTTTCTGTATTGTTTTCCTTTTGTATTTCCTACTATATTGAAAGTATAATTGTAAAACTTAATATTTCAAAATAAAATGAAATGAATTTTGAAGATATTAGTTAGAAAACAATGATCAATAATGGTAAATTTAAATGCCTATAATTTATAATACTGTGTCTTGTTTGTATTTTTAGTGCTTTACTTATTGTAGATAAAACTGAAATATTTAAATTATACGAGTAGTTATAAAAATATTGTAAAGCAAACTCATTGTCAATTGTATTACACTTCATTTCTATTGAAAAACTTAAAGTTCTTTTATTTATTGTAAATACTTAAGATCAGAATACATAGAGTAATTGTACAGTGAAATATGTATTGTGTAATGACAGTCTGCTATCGATGTTTCATTCCATTGTATAACTTGTATTAATGATCACCTATGAAAATGGTGTATGACTCACATGTAATATTTCTGAACTCTAAATGCTAGAGAGTCAAAGAAAATTCAATTTCTAATTGAAGCACTACTTCCATTATTTTGTGTGGCATCTAGTGTAAGTTTCATCAATTTGCCTTCAAAATAAAAAAAATGTGGAAATATTACAATATTTTTCCTTTATTTATTCCTATAAATTCATAATTCAGATGTTATTTGTAGATATAGAACAATATATGGCATGTTTCAAAGCAATGTACAATATTAAGCAATTGTAAATAGAAATTAATGGAAATCTATGAATAAATATACATTTGCTGGGAAGGAAAAGATAACTGGAGCTTATATTGATAGAACAGTAAATAATATAAACTGTATTTCAAAATAGTTAATTTATTTGGTTTCAGTGACACAGACCGATCACTATTTGGAGATGAGATGGGTGAAACCATTTGATATTGTCTTCTAACACTCCCTAGCAGAAAAGAAATCGAATATCTAAAAGAAATTGACAATTTTGCTCTTAGAAGATGAAACCTTCTCAAATAACCCAGACCCTGTCCGTATTTTAATTTTCTCTTTAAAGAAAAAGAGGTTTTTGAATACAAAGAGATACTATTTAATTGAACTTGCTCTTGAGTATTATCCATGGGTTTTCAGAATTAATCCAGTTCATTACATGTTACCTCATAGTTTTCTGTCAAGCTTTTTATCAATCAGTCATAAATATGATAATGTTTTGTTTTGTTACTTGATAATACACACTTTTCTGTTGCAATGTTGCAGGCCCTGTTTTTATAGTTCTTAAAAATTAATTTAAAAAAATATAATCTACACGTGGATTATTAGAGTTTCCTTTTCCTGATGTAAATATCCGTTCAAAACCCATTTTTGTTTGTTTCATTTTCGTATGTTGTTTCAGGACAAAATTAACACTAAAAATAATGGAAAAAGCAAACAAGTTTTAAATTTTTATAGTGAACAACAAGAATTAAACATTTACTATTATTTCCTCTAGAAATTGAATTAGAAATTGTAATCATTGAACCAATATTGCAACTAAATCTTGAATGAGTTTTATTGCAACTTATTTAAAATATTCTTAACTTTTTACAACGCAAATTTATTACTACATCTCAGTTTTCAGATTTTACAAAAAAAAGTGTATAGTAAAGCAGCTGATTTGAACCATAGTCAATCTTCTATACATTAAATAGCAACATGTATGATATACACATTTAATGAAATAAAAATTACATCTTATTTTTTTCCACAACGACTGAAAATCAAGAACTTTATATTGAGGATAATAGTCTACTGTATATTTCTACTAAAAATGATTCTTAATTTTCTTTACTATAAAAAAAGAAAAGAGAAAATTTCTGGGTAAGAAAGGAAATTAATAATTACTATACATAATAGAGGTTTAGTGTTTAAACAAAGCCACATCTAAGGATTGGAGCCATGAACAAGCTATGCATTGTCTATTGATCCTTGAGGAGAGAGTTAGCAGGTGTGTAGGGATGCCATAGTGCGTTTCCTCTTGGGATTACTACAGGTACAGAAGCCCTCCAGAACTTATAATGAGTTCCTCCAGCAGCCTTGTGCAACCAGTACTTCCAAGGGAGTAAATTGCATAAATATTAACAGCATGCTGCAACTGTTCTGAACTTCTCGTTTCTCACAGGTTTCTACATGCATTGACTTTCTAGTAATTATATTTTCAATCCAATACAATCAATTTGTGATTCAGTTCTGCAGGATTTCAATTCAATATAGAAATGAATTAATATTTACACATGCTGTGAAAATTAATAACATGTGTTCTCACTCTGTTAATACATTGGTATTTCATTCTCTGAACTTCATAAATGAGACATAAAGCATTCATTGATTAATAAGGGATATTAGAGTGCGGAGGGAATAAATTAAATAACTCTTAATGGGCTCCCAGGGATATTTTAAAGAGATTAATTTGATTAAAAAAGCGTGGCATTAATTCAATAGTGTTTATACTACGATCCTACGAATTTAAAGTATCGGGGTATGGCTCCGCTCTCTATTAAGAGTTTGCTCGTTCTCGTTAAAAATCGAATCCAACAGGCGCCGCTGCGTGAAGAAAAGGAGAAGAAGACAAAAGGAGAGGAGAAGAAGAGCCCGGAGCGATGTTGCGATCAGGGGCGAGTCGGATCGCAGCGGGGTAGGTCGGGCCGGCGACGGTGGGCGGCGGCGGTGGCGGCGGCGGCGGCGGCGGCTGCTGCGAGCGCGGGCTGACGTTGGATTGCGTTGCTTGGCAACACATTTGCTTATGTCGAGCGCCGCTCGGGCCGGCCCGGCCGCCCTGCTAGTCGCGGCCCGGCCCGCCGCATGCTCGCGTGTTCCGCCGCCGTCCTCGCCGCCGCCCGCGCTGCCGTCGACGACAGGGGCCTCCGTGGCACGAGAGATGGATACCTGTCCTGCAGCCAGCCGTCTCTACGACGAGATCGACGCCATGGACTTCAGCAGGTAGGATGAGACCCGCTCGCGCGCAGGTGCACAATCAGCTGTCAGATGTCCATCGCGCTCCGTCACTCTCGTTCGAGTGTTCTGAAACAACTGAAAAACATCGTCTCGAATAACTCCGCTCAGCGTAAGAGAGGTCTACTGTAAGAGTGTTCTAATTGTTGTTTGCGCACCCATACAGGTGTCCGAAGTACCGCGGAGCAACTAGTGAGGGTAATCGCACCCAGCCCCCGCCAAACGCAGTAATGACGCGCTCCAATTCAATGTTTACGAATCGCGGTGTCGCATTCCCGAGTAAATTACCGTCATAATGGACATTTCATTTAAAATGGAATTGGAAGTCGATGTTGATGAGTGCTTAGCGGACGAACAGTCGCTCAAACGCCCGACCTGTTCGGCAAACAATTGATCAACCGGCTGGGCACCGAGGCGCGCCCGGGGGGTGAGCTGCAGGGAGGTGGGGAGTGGGTGTCGGCGAGAATGGCGTAACAATGGGCAGATTGGACAAGTGAAACCTGTGGGCTCCGTGACCTCTTTGCGAAATAAGCGCACTGTTGACTAAAACACGATTTCGGCCCTTTGTTCACTCAAGGGTGAATGTTAACAACTGATATTACGTTAAGTCATTTAATATCTAAGAACGTCGTGCAATAATTTTGTAACTGAAAAAGTTGTCAGTAAAAATAGATATTAGAAAACGTTGTTTTTTTTCATATAAACGATTGTACTTACTTGTCGCAACAATTGTGAGTTTTAACCTGTTATGACTATTATTTGTGACTTGTTAATTTATCCTTTCTGAGATTTATTATTTTTTTAAACGTTTACAATTGACACTCTTGGAATGCGAATTGCGATCACAACAGAGCCATCAGTTAATCTGTGATTTGGGGGCCCGGTAATCCCGCGCCGGGGACCAGCCAACCAGATATCAGCCCGCCGAAAAACTGTCAGGGAATCTACACTTTCGCCGGTCTCGAGTACACGCGGTTAGAAAGCTGACGAGAAAGTAATTTAAATTGAATCAGATTTCGTGTTTCTTTAAACTCGTAAGGAAAATAATAAATCATTAAAATAAGAACATACGAAAAGCATATTTACTTTTAAAAACGCTTTTAATCCTCTCTAAAAAGTGAAACAGTGTTAAGTGAATGCCTTTACTTTGATATGAAACCAATTAAGGAGATGAATGGCGGTAGTTTTTATCACGAACCTATTGCGATCAATAGTTATGAGACTTGCACTAGCTACTAGCGCGCTCAGTTGGGGATTGTAGCCACGAGTAGTTTCCTCGGTATCTATCTGTAAGTCGCCACCAAATTACCTTTCTGTGATTTCAATTTATCAACTTTATGCTTGTATATACAGTACCTCTGGTGACAACACGATTAGAAGCGTAAAAATACTTGTCAAAAACAATAAATAGGTACTAGTATCAGGAGTTAATCATTATTTCACTTTCCTACTTGAACCCTGCGCGAGGAAATGCCTTGAATTAGCGTCGTTTGTTATCAAACAGCCATTGGTAGCCGATCGACGATGTGTCTGGTCATGCAAAATATCCCCATTCAACAGCGTCATGACCTTCCATCTTCGTTAAAATGATGTGCGAGAGGGTGCAGCGAAACCTATGCCTATTAATCAGCCGCACGGAATCAAAAGTTCTCTCTGCACTAAATTGGCGCGTTTGTTTTCCTGCACACATTAATTTTCATCACTTTCCGTAATTTACCAACACGTGCGAGAGGTACTTTTCCGCAGCATTCCATTTTCATTTCTATCAGACGCATAATACAAACAATCCAAATAACCGATTTTCCCAATTGAATGATTTAAAGATAATGAATAAACGAGTGAATACAGGTCATGTGACTTCCGAATAAATCGTGTCTCTTGACTGTTCTCACTGACTCTTCCACAGGGCAATAATCATGCCAGCAGTACCCTGTCCATGGCTTTAACTATCTGTGTGAAGTGTAATAGCGGAGAAGTCAGTGAGATGTATTGTCATCCAATTTTGAAATCAATTTTTATTCGTTAAGAAAAATTTGTATATTTTATATATTTTTAACAACACGCTTACATTATTGAAACCCCAAAAGAAAAAGCGAGATGATTTGTTAATAATACAAAGAATATTTCTTATAAGATGTGGCGTGGATATGTGCTATGGTTTTACACTGTTAAAAATAAACAGTTACATTGTAAATTAATTCATATTGTTGCCATTTTCAGATTTTGCGCGATTTAAAAAAATTATAAACAAAGCTGTTACTTTACCTACAGTCTGAAGTTGTGTAAAGAATTAATACGTTTTTTTGCCAGAAAGTTTAAGAATGAGTGTTGACGTAACGTAACAGATGTGGAGTACAACTTCGAATTTCACTATTTTAAATGGCACTTTTCCTCATTAGATAGATCTGGCGACGGCATTTCACAATTGTGTGCACATTTCATTATGATGCCACTTTTGCTTTCATCTGAAGCCGCTTCATTGACACATGAAGGGTGAATTACGAGATAACGGACAGTTTATTTACATCACTCTATTTTCATAATGCGTGCGTTTCTCTTTTTAGCAACGTGTAACAATGTTAACATAAGTTTTTGTTTAATAAATTCTAATTTAATAAAGAAACATTTCAGTATAGCAATACATTAGAATCTCTATTTCTGACATTAGGCCAATTATTGTTTTCCTTTCCCTTAGGAAGCACTTGTTTTGCAATGTGATCTACAAAGGTAAAAAAAAATAAGGTACACATTAAATACATATTTTTCGACAACTGTTTGAATGTGAAATATTTGTTTGTTTTTGTCTGTAAGGTACTTAACCTGAAGTGTCGCGATTATTTCTGAAAAGTATCTACTTTTTTAGTTATTCAGTAGTATTTTTATGAAAGAGGTGCTGGTATAGGAAATTAATTCATTTTCTACACATGCTACGCACTCGTAACCACACTTTCCAGAAATGACAGAACAGGGAAAACCCTGGATACGAGATGGCATCTGCGGTAACAGAAGGAGCCTAATTGTAGTAATTACTTTGGAAGTTCTTCCAACTTGAAACTTCCAAATTTGTTTTTTTTCTTTCTTTCTTTCTTTCTTTCTTTCTTTCTTTCTTTCTTTCTTTCTTTCTTTCTTTCTTTCTTTCTTTCTTTCTTTCTTTCTTTCTTCTCTTTTGTGAAAACAGGATGAGACATTACATTATATTATATTAATAGTATCTAACGTATTGAAGATTATACATCGTGCTTATGTTATTAATTAATAAAAAAGTACAAATGAATTAAATAATGTTCTTCACGAAATTCAAGGTAATCCCTGCTTCTATCATTTACATTTGTGGATAAAGCAATGTTGTCAATTAACAATAGCTCTAAAATGTTTTTCTGTGTAATTTCGTTTAATTACTATTGATTAATTAAACATCGCGTTGTAATACGAAAAGATCAATTACAACATTTTGAGCTGTTTGTTTTGCTAATGCAAAAATGTTTTAGTTCATTGTGTTGAACCGTTTATACAGAGAAATATTTTTTACCACTGCGTCTGCAGTTGTGCCACTTGTTTTAATATAAAGGTGTTTTTTTTAAAAAAAAACAAACAGATTTTGTAGACGACTTATGTTGGAATGTCCTCCCTTCGGCTTGGAGACATCCGTCACGCCTCCAGGTCGTTTCCTCCTCCACGGAGCCTCGCTAGACACACACACACACACGCTCAGCGCCGTCGCCGCGCCGCGGCGGGGCAGCCGGGTGGCGGCACGCGTGTTTCCCGTATTGACGCGTGCGCGAGCGGCACCTCGTGCGCGTGGCGCGGGGCGGGGAGGCGTGCTGTCGCGCGGAAGCCGTATGGAGCTGGCGGGCGCCCGCCTCCAACCACCGTTATCGTCCCCTCCCCAATAAACGGTCTTCCCCCGAAATTTCTGCCGAACGACTGGGGCGCGGCGGGGCCGGGCGGGGCGGAGCGGGACGAGGCTGGGTGCGGGGCGAGGGGAGACGGGGTACGGCGCGGGGCGGTGCTGGAGACGGAGAGAGGCGGGGCGGGGCGAAGCTGGGGACGGGGCGAGGAGGTGGGGCGTGGCGGGGCGGGGCGGAGCGGGACGAGGCTGGGTGCGGGGCGAGGGGAGACGGGGTACGGCGCGGGGCGGTGCTGGAGACGGAGAGAGGCGGGGCGGGGCGAAGCTGGGGACGGGGCGAGGAGGTGGGGCGTGGCGGGGCGGGGCGGAGCGGGACGAGGCTGGGTGCGGGGCGAGGGGAGACGGGGTACGGCGCGGGGCGGTGCTGGAGACGGAGAGAGGCGGGGCGGGGCGAAGCTGGGGACGGGGCGAGGAGGTGGGGCGTGGCGGGGCGGGGCGGAGCGGGACGAGGCTGGGTGCGGGGCGAGGGGAGACGGGGTACGGCGCGGGGCGGGGCTGGGGACGGAGAGGGGCGGGGCGGGGCGAAGCTGGGGACGGGGCGAGGAGGGGTGGGGCGTGGCGGGGCAGGGCGGAGCGGGACGATGCTGGGTGCGGGGCGAGGGGAGACGGGGTACGGCGCGGGGCGGGGCTGGGGACGGAGAGAGGCGGGGCGAGGGACGCGTCGAACCCGTCGCTTCGCGATGCCACGCGTGCGGTCAGTCGAGGCGTGTTTCCCCAGCACGTGTCTGGTTTTACCCGGTCCACTCCGGTGACGGATCCTTCTGGCACTCGAAACCGACGAGGCCATAGGACAGCGATTTTGGTGTACATCGACATACCAATAAACTCAATATTAAGAAACTCTGTGCGTCGAAACGATCGATACATCTTTAAATGCATAAAACTTCGCCCATAAATTAACGTCGAAACAAAAAAGAAAATTACTACTTTACCCACAATTAAGTATTATCTTTATTAAAGCTCTTCAATAGATGCATTCGTAACTAGCTCACTCATCTGGCCCGTCTTTCTGCAGTTATTAGGATTCTTTCATATCTCCAAATATGATCTCCATGTACTCTCAATGGTGCAAGATGTAGGAAACATCAAAAACTAAAGGAAGTAGTTATGTCACACGTCGATGATCATTGACTGAATCGCAATATACAGCTACAGTATAATGATAACAGACAGTACTGGCTGGGTACACTGTTGAGAAACTGTTAATATTCAAAACTTTAATGTAATGTTCTTGAGTTTCAGTAATTACAAAAACGTCATTTAAATTACCATTAAATTCAGGACTTCATCATCAGGACTACAAACAAAGGAATTTTTATATTTTAAACAAAGGATATTTAAAGACATGATGAGAATATTTTGTTGATAATAAAATATTTCTGTTGTATAGAAATGAGTGATTGATTGTCTTTAAATATGCTGAGCATACTGTCCTACAATAAGCTGCAAATCGGACTTTGTCAAGTCTCTAGAACTTAACGCAGTATTACCTAAATGCCACGTAGAACCAAGTTGAACATTTGAAGAGGGCACATTAGAATCTCGTCCTTGTGAGGTAGCTGAGTTTTTTCCCTCACACCGCTGACTCAATGTTGTATATTGTTTGATATTTGAACAATGCATGGTACTACGATCCGTGTGAAACAAGAGATTGTCTCTAATTATTTGACACAAACTATTTCGTGTGATGTAAATTAAAATACAGAAACCATTTGAATTGTTTCACTATATGTAAATGACATGAGAAATGTAGTACATAAGAGAGTGAATTCAGTCGAATTGTATAAACGGTGCGACCTTTGGTTACGTATGGACATAGCCAATTTAGTAACTCATATAAGTTTTACTCTGGTCGTAATATTCTCTCTCTCTCCCTCTCTCTTTCCCTCTCTCTCTCTCCCTTTCTCTCCCTCTCTCCCTCCTTCCCTCCCTCTCCCTCTCTCTAAAAGCATAGTGTTATATAAAAAGTTTAGAGCGTTGTCGCGTCCTCTCCCTTTATCATTCATTTAGGTTATGACATGAATGCTCTGCCTTTAATGGCCTCTTCTCCAACTCCCAACCAACTAGGAAGTCGGTTGTTCTGAATATAACAAGGTTGTTCTGCGTATCCGTAAACAAGAACTTTTTATAAATAGTCCTATCTTTGTAGCTAACTTGTAAAAATAAAATTTCAGAGAATGGTCAGTATGTATATAACGAACCAAAATACACAGTTAGTGTCTCCTCTCTTGATTTCCTACTTGGTTGCCACCCTATAAAAGCAGATATGCTGTATTTCTGCGTTGCGGTGAAAAGTGAATTTGTATCGCAAATATTGATGGATATCTCGTCTGGGATTTGTGAAACATTTGATATGATAGTAAAAAAGGGGCGAGAAAGTAAGAAGCGGGAATTACATGTCATTGACATAAAGAGTAGCGACACACTAATTCTCTCTCTCTCTCCCCCCCTCTCTCTCCCCCTCTCTCCCCCCCTTTCTCTCCCCCTCTCCCCCCTCTCTCTCCTCTCTCCCCTCTCTCTCCCCCTCCCTCCTCTCTCTTCTCTCTCCTCTCTCTCTCTCTCTCTCTCTCTCTCTCCCGTACACACACACACACACACACTCAAATGGGCACTCATACCAACAAATGCAATTGTAAAATAATGTTCTTCATTCTTCAACAATAAGAATATTATAATCTTTATTTTATGATTTTACGGCTTTTTATAGAATCAGCTGTGATGGAAACTTTCATTGTGAATAAACAATATACGAAAGCGCCTTTGCAAAACTGTTCGGGCGTTGAAGCCTAATATGGAGCTGAGCCGTACCACATAAAATCATCCGCTTCTGCCGCAGGGCCTCGTCGGGATTGTCATCTCTTGTAGATCAATTCCAATTGAACAGGGCATGGCGTACTCTTCGTTTCAGGTGACAACGAATCTTGTCAACTTTTGAATCGTAAGAGCTTCAGGTCTATAGTCGAATGCTCTCTTGTCGAAATTGAAAGTTTCGAAGTGCCAAACAACCACTTTCAAACTTTTCGGATGCAGTTTTCTGCACTTATTTCACAGCTGATTAGCAGGCACTTATAATATTATTTTTGTAGTCATATATAGGGAGAGCACCATCTATTTTCTTAATGATGCATTCATCTGGTGCCTCGAGAACTCCGCCATTCTGTACCCCAAACGAGACATTCAATCGTAAAGCGATATGTGTGCTCCAGTTTGGCCTAAGCTCCATTCCTCTACTTGAATATTTAAATATAAAACATGTGAAAAATTCGAAGAAGATTGTAGTTGTACTTTTTACGCTTTGTGCAGCCAGTGTTGTTTTGACAGTCAAATTCCTCTCAATTGGTTTACGTAATGTAGAACAAGGAGAACGTCAAAAATTAATTTGGATGTCAACATTCTTAAAGAAATTCTTTAATTACAAAACTGAACACAGTTTAATGACTCATAACGTTTTTAAAAATTTCTTCCCTAGTTTCGTTTCGAGATTTTGTTGTAAGAAGTGAATTCTTTGCAGGAGGTCGATGCGGCACGTATATCGAATGCCTACGTGTCTAATGCACTGATCCAAGCTGCAAAACGATTTGTCCATTTATTTAAATGGGCAATCTACTCTATTTTTATCTACAAGGGCCGTATTTCACTTTTTATGTACTTCTGTAGACTGCTGTGTATCGACATATTTTAATTTAATCACTAAGAAAAATTTACAATTTAATAATTCATTTTTCACCAAGAACATTACAATCTCCAAGTGATAGGAAACTGGAGGAAATTGAGAGCGGCCTCTCACATCGAGATTGATATAAAAATGAAATAAGGGCAATTCCAAGAAGGGTAATGTTTGGCAGTTGTGACCATTTTCCATTATTATGAAGCTGAATAAGAAGATATCTATGTGCAAACCCCTTTTACAATATTTTACGGTCAAACATGACATTATTATGAGTCTTGTTAAAAAGAACGAAAAGGGCTTAATCTTTTTTATACTACGTCGTATACGATTATTTTTCGTTGATTTCAAATTAGAAATATATAATGTTCTCTTGTCGGGAATTAGAGCAGAAAATAATCATGATTTTTGAAGAATAAGAAATTAATAGAGTATGAGTGTATAAGTATTGTATGAGTGTGAGGTAATAGTTAGGGAATGCAAATATTAGTGAATGTATGTAATGTTTGCAATCGTTTGAAACAAGTGTCCCCTTGTAAAAGACAGCGATTATAGTTATACGTAATACATCACTCTTCTTAAATTAAGGATTTTATACCATAGAACGTTGTACTACAACATACACGACCAGGTCTTAGTAAATTTAAAACATTTCCATGACATTTTCAGAAACAAGTGTAACTCATTTCATAAGTCTTAAAATTAAGTACTGGTACAACATAAAACGATGTGTTGCAGGAATTCCGATTTTTCGAACATGTACTTTTGTAACCTTTCTACAATCCTTCCTTTTGTGACACGTAATCGCAAGGATTCAGATGGTATAATATTTCATTATGAAAGTAGTTATTTTGCAATCGCATACACGTGCATTTTATTTATGTAGTTTAGTAGAATTCATTCACAATATTAATGTGAATTAAAATATAATATTTGTGATGATTTTCTTTACTCAAGTACTGACGTTTGAATTTACATTCTTCGGCCCATGAGTTGTAATATTTCTACTGATGGAATACAAGCGAAAATGCTGGGTAACTTTTTCATCTCCAAAATTTTCTCGATACTAAAATTCTATTTGTTTGTGTAATTTAGACTTTTTATTATTTAAACATGAAAGTATGAATAAAAAGTTTTTAACTCAGCAGCAACACAGCATTTGTTCAAACAAAGTCCTTCCATCTGTGAAATAAATTCTGTTAAATATATTCACTCGATAATTATTTTGTGTACCAACCCATTCACTGTCACAGTATTTGTCTGCACGAAAACACACAAATAAAATGAATTTTTCATACTTCGCTTTTTATTTCGTATTACACTCAAGAAAATTCGTGAATATTCCAAATAAAATATTATATACTAGTTATATAGAGTTATATGAATTTTGCAAAAGGTGCTGTTTAATGAAGAATATTGCTTTTTCACTGAATCAGATATTTATGCCTGATGCCTCAGACCTGATCCCTAATATTACATGAAACAAAAGGAAGAACTGTAGAAAAGTTTCAACCAAAAAGACTGAATACGCATTACTCGATTAATAAAAAAACACCTATATTGTTCCATGACGTTCTTACTCTCCAAAACTGATGAAATGAGAGAGGTTTAGAAGTTCTGGAACAATACAATCACTATTCTTTGTGATCACAGACTTAAATATGTTTCTGAAAATGTAGTACACATGTATTTATTTATATGTAGTATATGGAAAAGAATGGGTCGGTACGGTATGGCTATATCAAGCACAGCACGGTTTCAGGAATGGTTTCTCAAGCGAAAATCAGGCTGTCTCACTTCTACAGGACCTAGCCAACGAAATTGATAAAGGTGGAAGGATTGACCCGATAGTAATAGATTTTGCCAGCTTTTGATGTTGTCCCACACGATCGTCTTGTAAAGAAATTAATAAATACACGTAGTCACAAGGATGGTGGTGTGGATAAACGAACTACTTCGTGATTGGAAACAGAAGGTTTCAATCGGAAGTTATCAACCTCTGCAAGTGTTAGGTCAGAGATTCCATAAGAAAATGTAATTGGACCTCTAATGTTTGTCACCTTTATGATTGACTTGCCAAATATTTAGCTTCAACTGTAAGACTCTTTGTTCACGACTGTCACTGTTCAAAGAGAAAAGCCATCGTTTAGTAGGGGTCGAAGTTATAGTGTAACTGCCTACAAATTGAACTACGTTATACCTAGAGTGACATCTTGCAAATACTTAGGAAATAGTTAAATGTGGCGTCGTCGAGACTGTAAACTGTTTTGAAAATTGTTTCATGTGTTGAAAATTTCTTTCATGCCCAGCTTTGTTCAAATATATTCTTTCAGTATCAGGCATTAAACTTACAATGAAGCGCAGTAGCTGATAATATTGCACTCCCATTCACAAGTTCCCAACACCCAATGGCATTGTGTGATACCTCCATACGGAATATGAACTGGTCTTATTGCAATTTCAAAATTATAATCACTGTAACAAATACTTGCATGTTGTAATGCTAATAGTTGAATTTTAGTACAGCAACAGTAATGTTTAGTAAAGATTTTTTGCTGATATGCACAAAAATACGCATAGCACATTTGCATTAGCACAAATGCTAAATGCATAAATGCAGATCATTCCCAATTAGTTATGAAAACGCTGTCGCAAATCTTTTACAACTACATTTGATTCTCATCCGGATTTCCGTAACACTTCGATATTTTTCTCCCTTCATTTTTGAAGAGATTGAAAATTCACAAAGTTATTTCTGTTCACTTCGATTCCTGCAATTGCTCTATTAATTGTTTTGCATGCGAATCTAGCGTTGCATGCAAATCTAACCTTAAAAGGCGACTGTTAGGTATGTTTATGTGAATAAGGTGTTAGTTAATTTGAATAAGAATAAGTTGTGGGTCACATTCATTTGAAAATCGGTATTTGCACATTTATGTAAGAACGTAAAAGTGTGAGGTTCATTCATTCTCTAGTCTTACAGTTTTGTTTTCTTCGCATTCACTTGAAATTCTTTAAGTTTAATAAGTTCCGAGGCAATACTATTCGTAGGTTTTCGCAAATTTATTTTTAAAAATATGTTAATTCGAATCTAAATTCAAATTAATCTGCAGCGCGATTTACTTGGTAATTCAATTGTTCACTTAAAGCTGTCAACATCAGTGTTGCCAACGTCGTGAAATAAAATTATGGTGTATTTTGCTAAAAAATTGTTTGGGTACTTGTGCTTAATCATTACCATCTACATAAATCGATATAGAAGGTTTAATTCCTGGCATTATCACTAAGATCGCAGTCCCAAAACACGAAAAAACACAATTTTGGAAATTTATTTGAATCTTCTGTACGGATCCGAAAACAAATAATTAGTTCCCATCAGATGACCCATCAGACGAGTCTAATGACACCTCATACGTTTCTATTGGTGCACGGGAAGTAGTCTGGCCGCCAGAGACGGAATTTCACACATCCGCACATTAGCACATCTGCACACCCAAGAGTTTTACTCGAATACTCTATACTGATACAACTAGACAGAAAATTGAGCTAGGAGAAATAAAGTTAGTTGTAGGGAAAGCTTGGAGATCTTTACATTTTGTTCTGCCTTAAGATCTCTGTATCCTCTGTATCCTCAAGAAGAGTACCGTGAGAGATAGAGAATTAGATTATATTGTACGTCACTAGTGCGACCCGAGTTAGAATACGGCGCGATATGTTGGGACTCGTACAGAATTTCGCAGCAAGGGGATCTAGAAAAGGTCCAGCGCAGAGCATCCAAATTTACTTTCAGGGGGTACGAAAAGCAGAGCAGTATGGAAGTCACACGAAGAATGACAGATTGTGAAGTTGCGACTCTATGTCACATACAAAGCGCATAAGGCTCTCCCCTTTGGAATGAAAAGCATCGTCGTTTAGGAAAACTTACCACGTACTTCGGCATGCGGATCACATGCACAGAAGTAGTAGTGCGACTGAATGACACAGACTTTCTCGTACTACTTTGTTTTCGAAGTTCTTTGCTTTACGGTCTTCCTGCAACCTCTTGCCAGCTGCCATGTGTCGCCGCCCAAAATAGATTTTTGAAAGTTTTCTCAGTTTTTCGGTTTACAAATGGTATATTTGAAATATTACTTTTAAAATAATAAAAAAGAATGAAACCTTGCCATTTATGAAAATTTTCGTTAAAATATCGAGATCCGTTTTTAAGAAAAAATTATTTAAGCTCTCGTGTAAATGCGAAATTTGAAGGATTTTTTCACGGGAATCTTTCTAAAAACTTAATTTGAAGTCATTTTAAGCACTTTCATTCACAAATAAATAATGTATACTAATCGCTGGAAAGGTGCATATTAACGGCGGGTTATATTTGTTTATTTTTGTTTATTTATTATCAAAAAAATTATATTTTTTGATAATAGCATTTGGAAGAGAATCCCTTCATTCTTGGCAATCAAAGTCAACTTGCGTCAACTGTATAGATGTATCAAACTAAAGCAAAACAGCAGAGGGGATACCGAATCTCCTTGAAAGATACCGCTGTTGATCTGAATACTTCTTGTTTCTACTGCATCCTTTCCGCTGAAGTAGTAACCTAGTACTCCACGACTTCATACTTGCAAAACTTAATAAGTGTAGGATGAAATCGGTAGATCTCCAGGGTCTACAAAATCCAATCGTGTGGTACAGTGTCAAATGCCTTCTGGTAGTCAATCCAAGACATGCTTAAATTACGCTTTCGTTTCTTTACATCATTCAAGATTACTTTATTTAGTAGCAAGACTTCCTTGCAGCCACAAGAACTTTTACGCCATCCTTTTTGTTCAACTGGAAACAGATGGTTCTTCTCTGGACATTTTGTCAGCTATGGCTGGAGTTATAATTTTGCTCGTACTGGCAGACAAGTGATTGGCCTGTAGTTCTTCACCGAAGAGTTGTCTCCCGCTTTGGGAAGCAAATACGTGACGCCGCGTGTGAGCCCCTTCGGGAGTTCCTTTGGGTTTTCTAAAATTTTATTAACAGTCTTTGCTAGATGACAATGTATTGCTGTTAATTCTTTAATTCAATAATTCTGGATCTTATCAATCCCCGGGAATATCCAGTTTCAGATGTTCTTAATTGCCTGGAAGAGGCCCTCTTCCGAGAATTCGTGAAAATGTTCTACCGCTTCCACAAGTTCACCGGCAGCATCAACATCAGATTGAAGCCGCGGTGCTTCTTTGTTGTAGGATCTCCTTTTCTCCCAGATGCCAGCCCAAAATGCTTCGACGTCATTTTATGACAACATTACCATTCGGTTTTTGAGTCAGATTGCGATAGAATCTCTTCGCGTCTGAAACAACCGATTCTGCGCAACCTATTCTACGTTTGTGACGTCTTTATTATTATTATTATTATTATTATTATTATTATTATTATTATTTTATTTTTTCTCGTTAATCGGCCGACTAGGACCACGCATGCAAGCATCCTGCATTTACCGTGGCTCAGTTTTTATTTATTATCGCGGTGGCAGGTGCTTGCAACAACTTTTGGGGGGACCAGCATTTTTAGCTGGATCCGATTTTTATCCCCCACGGTTGTTAGCCCTGGGGGTATGGAAGATGAAATGATGATATGATGATAATGGGGGTGAAAGGACTACACATACAGACATACACAAACACAAATACACCCATACCCGAGGCGGGACTCGAACCCGCGATCTTCTGGTCCGAAACCACTCCGGCACTACTGCCTTAGCGATCTCGGCCATCTGATCGGCGTTATTATTATTATTATTATTATTATTATTATTATTATTATTATTATTATTATTATTATTATTATTATTATTATTATTATTATTATTATTATTATTATTATTATCCCATTACTGCAGTTTTATACTACGATTAACCGTGCACTTGACGTAAATCAGTTGTTCAGGGTTTCATCCAATCAGGAGCTTGAAAGTCCCCATAGTGACGTCACTGTAGCGACATATAAGCTCCCGATTGGATAAAACCACAACGGCTGATTTACGTCAAGAACACGACTAAATAAATCGTACTATATGTGCAATGTTGTGATGTGAAACGAATGTGAAAGAACGACATCGCAGTTCAATTGATGCCGTGAAGGGAAGTGGAGTGAAGGTCTACGCGATCAAGTTAGGTATTATTTATTATCACATTTTTACTTAACTATTATTTTGTAGAATATTATATCGCTGGTCAACGTGAGCGTAATGAATGTGATGTTATGATATCCTTCTACCAAGTTCCCACCCTTAATTACAGAATTATTAAGAAAATTAATACGTACATTTACATCGTACATGTTGTAGAGGTCTCTTATACTCCTAATCACCTTAATTATTATAATCATTCAAATGTTTAGTCAAGGCACATGTGATAGACGACCGCTGGGCATTAAATACGCTCACTAACTTTTGCAATAATAAATAGTCAATCTTGGAACTTAAAACACTCCCTAACTTCGTTTCACATACGATAGTCTTATCGTGCAGTGAAATTCTTGTATTGTATTGTAGTGGGTATTGAAAATGACGTAATGAAAAAATGTCGGCCGATAAGCCTTCATTCTATTAATTTTACGATTTTTAAATACAATGTTTGTACTTCAAAAGCGGTGAATAATACCTAGCTAGCGATAGCACATCTGGGGTACATTACTTTTCATTCAAGCAAAAATCACGAAATTTGGTTTAGTAGGAAGTTCAAATTGCTTTCTAAACGAAAACTCTTAGAGTTTTGAATATAAAGATGCTTAAAGAGCTTTAATAACTTTTAGACGTGGAAAAGATTTAGCACGGTAAAGGATTTTGTAAAATAAACTTTTGAAACGTTTCTCCATGAATTTCATACTATCTTTTCCTTTTGTTTTTATTGTTTGGAGAGTCGGTTGCCATTAAACTGCTGATGTCATTGAGTCGCGTGAGTAATGTATGTTTTAATTTGTTTTGGCGATAATGATGACGTATTAGTGGAATGAGGATGGGTAACGGGAGAACCGCGAGGCAACATCTGAGTTCTGCAATTGTTCGCTGTAAGTGCCAAGTGGTTTGTCTGAGGAGCGAAGAAAGATGTATGGGCTATTACCCCCTTAGCTTCCTTTTCTTCTGGTCATTTTTCTATTCTATGATGATTAGAATGTTTCTTGTGTTGTTTTCTGAAGACATCTTTTTCGTTATACAACAATACACATTTTCTATTTCACTGGGGTTGAAATAGGGAAGTAATGCAATTCATGGATCACTAGTCCCAGTGGCAACTTGTTCTCAAAAATGGGGTTGTAACTCTACCGAATGATGGAAATGTGATTACTTCAATGCAAAGCACTAAAATATAAAGAAACGCAAAAAACTTATAAAAAATAATAAAAGTAAGCTTAATAAACTACTCTTTAATCACGCGATCTAATGACCGAATTATAACTTGGTTTGGTAGATGATTTCATTAAGAATTTTACATCTCAGTTCACGAGCGGTGGCATTTTCTTTGAACAGCAGCAACAATGATGTCGACGCACCATCAACATCATCAACATCAATAAAAAAACGTATCACAAAAGATAATCGCGGATCGAGTTCTTTCTTTCTCGCTCTCTCTCTCTCTCTCTCTCTCTCTCTCTCTCTCTCTCTCTTTCTCTCTTCTTTCCCGCTCCCTCGCACACGTATATACTCGTACCCATAGCGACAAAAGACGACTATAAAGGTGTTCTGTAAACGCATTTACTTTTCACACAAAAGACACTCAGCAGAAACACAAGAGGGTCTTAGAAGGAAGTAAACCCTTTGACGAAGGAAACTGCTTTCATCAAATGCACATTTTCAATCAACAAATGTTTTACGACGAGAAAATGAATTCGCTAAACGTGGTAAATAATTAATTCAATCCCTTCAAAGTTGCATGAACTTGTGTATGTTTGGAAAATGAGAAAATTAATCAAATTAAAAACTATCTTTAGACGATAGAAAATTGAAATTTCCTCGAGTCCCATATGACGTCTCCATGGCTCTGTAGTGTCGTTGCAGTACTGAAGCGCCCCATGAATACCTGAATAGGTATCGAATCCACGCAATGCAAATCGATAGGGACGCACGCCCCGTCGACAGACGACTTGCGATCGAGCAACCTGTACTACGATTCTGGCATTAGTAAACAATATGTTTGTTTCTTCTTCTTATTCTTCCATAACAGCAGAAGATAACGAAAATCAATTATGTATAAATCAGATGACCTTTTTTGTTGTTGTTGAAACGTCAGACTATAGACACTGCTATATATTTGCAAAACTGTAGTCTGCAAAACAATTTATTTGTAAATCATATTGATCGTCAGAGGCTCCGATTTCTTTTCGCTCTTATTCATTTTGTTGTTTTTTGGTCATGAGAAACTTTATTATGCGATTTATCGCTTTCATCATCCATCTTACAACACGTTCCATCTTTTGGAGCCTTTAGTCGCGTGCTGTGCACTCTGCACGCTGTTCGTTTGTGCCGTGGGGGAGAGGAACCGTTTCCCAGGCGCGCGTTGTCCCGTGCGCAGTTCCTGCCATCGTCGTACAACGCTTCACGCAATCGGACATGCCGTTCCATGAAAACATGAAACATACACAGTGCTGGCATTTTCAACAATACCTCAGCTCACCTTCGTTTGGTGCTGCTCGCAGAGCAACGAAGCCATTACGCGACCACACTCGACCCCAATCGGAGCTGCATTCAGCGCAGCGGGTGGCGATAGAGATGCGACGTCGACAACAAAACATCGATGTTCCAAATTAAAACATCAACTTTAAAAATACATCGACTAAAAACCATCGATGTTTTTCAACATTAAATTCGTGTGCGTTAAAATTTATTTCAGTGTTCTTGTTTCGTGGAATTCGTGGAATAAGGGTACGCGAAGAAGTGGCAGACCCAACGCCCAGAGCGTATTTGTTTCCCACATCTCAATGTGCGAAATGAATATGAAGAAAGAGGAAATACAAGGGCATGGAGGTTATCGAGAGATTTTAGCCGCTAAAGGTAGTACATTCAGCATTCATTTGATTCCAACACATGAACTACAGTGTTACCATAAATTATTATTTCATATTTTAAATTTTACAGTATTGTGATCTTTTCATTTGGAAACAAAACAGTAAAAGAAAAAACAACGAACACAAAACATCGGTGTTAAGAAAACATCGGCGTTAATAAATCGATGTTTCTACAAAAACATCGATGTTTTAAGAACACCGACATCGATGTTTGCCCTAGTAGCGATACCGTAACTCGACAGTAATTTTGTCAATTAGAGCTAGAATGGTCGTGATTGAGCGAGAACAACTGCACGAAGATCCCACTAGTTGTAATTTAAGTTTAGCATGTAAGGTCTGTAATGTGTTAGCTGTCTCATTTCTGAACTTGGTGTTCACACATCCTCTACAGGACCCACAAGTAATTTCACGCACGCACATTCTACGGCTGCGGGCCCGGTGCACCCTACCCGAATTTTATTTACCGACGAGCGTTCACGAAATAGACAATTTAAAAAATGTATGAATTGATATTCATCACTAGGGGGCGGATTTTGATGACCTAAAACATGGCCAAAATTGATCAATAATATGCTCTTAAAATGCCCTAGAAACGTAGAAAAAATTGATCAAAACCTCTTCAGATGAACAACTCAAGCTGTTCGATATGTTACTGATGTAATCGAAGCTTCTTCCTTTTGCAAAGTTTGATTTTGGATTGTTCTTTAAAAGAAAATCTCTGCATTTATTTATTGCGAAATCGGCCGAACTGACAATGGCGTCGACAAACGCCACAGGAACCTTAGATTAAATAGTTCTCACAAAGGCTGACATTACAATATATGAGCGAAGAAATCGAATAGGCTACTCAGGAATTCTGTGATGAACATTTGTTGCACCTCGTAAATATTGTTTGAAGCAAGTACCATTAAAATAATATTAAAATTGATGAAATCAGCGAAAACAACAGAAACAATGACGTAAAAAAGGTAAAAAACCACTTATTAGTCGAAATAGTCAAAAGATGCAAAAAATGATATATAAAAATGGGTCTTTTCATTTCGTCATAGCATAAAATGAATTTCTATACTAAACGGCATTGTTCTAAAGTGAAAGAGAAAATTACATTTCATTAAAATCCGAATCACAACACGTATTAGGAGTTTTATCTGTGTATCTGCTTCTTGTGGCATGGGAACAGAAAATTTCGGCTTTTTGGAGAAACTTATTATGGATGCACAGTGATCCACTCTGCCCAAAACCAATAGGCGCGATTGCAAACCCAATACCTACAAGGTTCTTCTCCTCACTTGCACGACACGTTACAAATTGAATGCAACATGTAGAACGTAGCGTCGCGAAAAGTCCTGGAATATACACAGTCGATAATGCAGAAGGCAAACAAGGACCATCGGGTTTTAGTGTCTCTAATTTCTGAAACCCAATGCGTCATCTCCCAACTGAGGCAAAAATCTTAGAAAATTGGTTCGAAACAGATTAACAAAGTATTTCAACGCATTAAATGCCATTTCAGTTTTAACTTATAGTATAGATACAAGCGACATACAAGTTTGTCGCTACACTCAACAAATAGCAAAAGTATTTTTTGGAAAGGAACAAATAATAACCATATTTGTAGACAGCGCCCAGGCATTTGACATGGTGTACCATCACGTACTTTTATTAAAGTATCTCAGTTATGATTACCTTAGAACTTACAGAATATAATACGCAGCTTTCTTAGCGAAAACTTCAGAGCGAAAATGAACTCTTTCTTATCAGATCTCCAAAGTATACTATCAGGCGTCTCTTAAGGTTCCATTCTCTCTCCAATTCTGTTCAACATATCATCAGTTGCAGAGTAAAAAAGATATATGCGCACATATCACAGTGCTGTTCGCCTCTAATACTGTTTTCAGTTAGCTTAGGAATCCTATTGCTCGAGGGCTCCAAGTTTGAAAATAAAATTAATATCTAAAAGTCACAAGCTGAAATTTTAACTGTTCGTTTCAACATTCCTCCCCAGTTGAATAATAAATTGAAAAGTATTCCTTGGTTTCCACAATGCATGACTGTCAATTATCTAGGACACCTGATAACTCTGACGTATTATCAAGTAAAATTATATTTTTTGAAAATCAGTAAGTTGAACTCTTTTACTCATCTCTGTGTATTATTTTTAATTAAAATAATAACTAACGTAATATGCAGTACGTCCTAAGAACGCCTACTTCTAAATTGTATTGAAGAAATGTTGTCTCTTGTACTCGTTTCTGAAACACATTGCATTTCAAACAAAAAGAAATACTATTTAAGAAATGAGATTTTCCTAGAATTCTATGTATTTAGAAATGGTTGTTGGTTTGTTCGAGATCGATAAAATCCGGTACCGTTTGGAAGGAACTTTAATGGAGATCGATAAAATCCGATTTCCATTAAAGTTGCCACATCTACGTGATTTTTCACGGAGAAGGTTTTTATGTTGTTCATTATGTTGTAACTTTACTGATGGGCACAATATGGCGCTTCAGTTATATGTAATTCCCAATCTGGGCTTCGTTGTTGCTGGGCGTTGCCGTGTGTCGAGGGGTGAGGCTGAGGAGTACAGGAAGAGCGGGCAGCCTGCAATGGGGAGAGAAGAGAGGAGAGAGAGTGGAAAAAAAAAAGGGAACAACAGAAAGAAAACAAGAAAGTAAAAAGAGAAGGGAAAGAGAGAGGGGGGAATTTTAATTTAATTTCTTCAATTTAAATCTATTATTATAATTTTTATTCTGTTTCTCAAGCAGTTTGTTCTGTTACACTACATACCGCTAGTTATTTATAAATATGAGAATAGGCTGTTTGTTTCCCTGAAGTGGGTGGGCGTGTGCGCCTCCATTATTGTTAACACACCTGAATAGTTGTTTAGTTATTTCATCTGAGTTTCTAATGCTTGCGTCGACATCGCAGCCAGCCAATGTTTCCGATATACTGCAATATAGCAATTATTGAAATTGATAATAAAAACAATGGTGCAAGTAAAAAACAATCAGAGTCTAGTTTCATGCATTTCCCTGAAATTAAATTCCGTGTTTTAATGCACCGTATAATGCAGGACAAAATGTTTCTTCTCTTTTGCAATTGTTGTTTTTCTCACGTTTCAAAGTGCTAGAATACAATACTCGGTTCTTATAGCATGTCCAAATCTAAAATTTATCAAAGAGGTTAATTGTTTCTCCCTGTATCAGCTTGTAATATTATTTTATAGTTATAATTTATTTTGTAAATATGCTTAGTATTTTTTTAGGACAGTAAAATCTTAATTGACGCGACATGGATTGCCGCGGTGGCTAATAGCTTGTTCCGATTCAGCGCTTCGTCGATAAGGGTCGCCGGTTCGAGTCCCGCCTTGAGCATGTTTGTTTGTCCCTTGTTTCTCGTGTATGTGTTGTCGCGGAGGGCTTCGCGTTCTGCTGACCCCGGATCAGAGGAGCCCGCAAATATGTGTTTGTGCCTAGTGCATGGTCGAATATACTTCCCATGGTAAGCTAAGGGGTTACCGGCTGTCGCCTGGATAAACGCACTGGAAAAGAAATCCCAACTGACTTGTTGTATTACGACCCCGTCCGCCCTCTTTTACAGTCCGCGAGTGCATGCTGTCTTGTGTGACGGTTCGTCAGTGCTTGGGCTAGTTGTGGCCCTCCTGTGCCTTCGCGGGGCGGCGGGGGCCTTGTCGCGGTGGAAATGCGCCGATAAAACGATGCCTCCGGCGCTCGATAGACTGTGCGGCAGCGGCGGAGGCGGAGGCTGCGGCGGAGGCGGAGGTGGAGGGCGGAGGAGGAGGCAGAGGCGGGGGCGGAGGCGGAGGCGCAAGCGGAGGCGGGGGCGGAGGCGCAGGCGGAGGCGGAGGCGCAGGCGGAGGCGGGGGCGGAGGCGGAGGCGGAGGCGCAGGCGGAGGCGGAGGCGCAGGCGGAGGCGGAGGCGCAGGCGGAGGCGGGGGCGGAGGCGGAGGCGCAGGCGGAGGCGGGGGCGGAGGCGGAGGCGGAGAGGGGCGGCGCTGGATCGCCGGGAATGCACACGCCGCATGGCGAGCTGAATCATCTCGCTCGAGCTTTTCTAGGGAATTTCGCTCGCGGGAAGAGAGAGAGAACTCATTAATGTTGATCAACAGACGTTCTGCGATTATTCCCCGCTGTTGTTTGCTGGGCGAGAGCGAAGATAAAGCGTTTTCATCTTTCTGACGTTATACTGAGTTGATAAACTAGTTGGTGCCTTCATAGTTAAGGTTTGCGCTGTGTGTTCAAAATGGGCGAATTTATACTAAGGTATTGTTCAATGAATTTTAGATACTATGAATCCAATTTTGTAATTTTATATCGTGAAGTATTATGATTATGAGCTACTTTCACAAAGGAACAGGATATTACACTTAAATTCTGTTGCGTTTGGAACAGAAACATTTCTAGAGTATTTGTGCATAAATACGTAAAAACTGAATATATCCTGTACTATGTTACGTAATTGCAGTATTCGTGAAGAATTTATGTTAAAATATTTAATTTATTGAAGTGTTGTACGAGAGTATTTTATTTGTAGTTCTTGGTCAGTGTGCGTGCAATTGGGAAACCATTTTTTGTGATATTGCTCAGCACCATTTTTGCTGTTTTGCTACCTTTCTTCATATTATTTCTTCTTGTTCGATCATATGTAAATATTTTAAGGTATTGAACAATTAAGTAAATTACTTTTTAGGATTTGGCATCCATAACATATTGGGATCTCCATCGTGTACCTTAAAACAGTTTTTTAATATTATTTTTTAATTCAGTATGTAATTATATATATTTGAAGTAATTCTGGTGGGTTTGTGTAGTAAATTGTGTGTTTAAAATTTTATGTTTATTTAAGGGGGGAAATGTATATATTTTCAACATTTTGATTGCGTTACCTAAAATTCTTACATTGCGAGTCAACAATAAATCTAGCAACGAATTGTGGCAAGCATTCTTAAAGTAGAATAATAAGTTTTGATTTTTTTCAAATGAGAAAGAAATGGTAGATCAAAAAGGCCTGAACCGTTTTGATCCCACGTTATACCTGTGGCAAATAGGGTGAGTCCAAACCGCGAAATTTTGTTATTACTAGTTGATTTCTAATTTTAAGTTTGAAAATAATGCAATAAATACTTAGAAAAGGAATCATATGGCAGCTGACATTTCGAAATGGCATACGTCAATTGAAACATCAAGGAACCGATTCTTGACTTCAAAAGGTAGCTTTTGACAGTAGCTTCAGCTACCTGGGGGAGAAAACTAGGTATAGGCTACTCCAATCGGTAGGTTTCCGTAGTCAATTCCAGGCGAATGCCGGAACAGCTTCCGAACTAGCGGACCACGCGAGATCTTCCCTCGCTCTTTTTTGGCCTACCCTCTGACCTTCAACACACTAACACTTATATGCACTGCACCACCACACGTGTTTGGAGAGCAGGAGCTTAGAGCTCCTCCCGCCTGGAGCGGTGCCCGGCTGGGGGGCGTACCTGGAGGGAGATAACCCGCATGTCGACGAGTTTGAGGAAGAAACACGTTCAGAGATATAACACGCACTACACTTCTGGGACTTGTGACCATAGACGTTGACGCGCCCGGCAACACTAAATACGCTCTCTCTTGAAAGATTTCGACAGTTTGTCACTAGAGAAGATTTCCATGCAAATGTGTGTTTTAACGATATTTAGTACGGCTATCCGTGGCCGGCCGGGCGACAGCCAGCAGTACGCATGAACCTGCAGAAGTTCAAGCTTCCGTGAGAGCGTCTGCAAAGTACTCAGACATTCCTCCTTTCATTGGAACCCTGCGAAATGACGGGATATTATCATATTCGAAATATCCTTTCTTCTAACTAGACAGGAAAGGTGTTTGTAGATGAGACGTCCCACGCAAAACAGGAAATATTTTTCTGACGTTTAAAGTGTGAATTGCTAGAATGGCAAAGTTGAGTCTTCCTTGAATTCAAATGCGATCGAAGGCTGTTGAAAATTATCGAAATGCCCCATCGAGTTCACGGAAGACAGCAATCACTTGAGGAATGGAATCTGTTTGATACTCGCTTTTGGGCTTGAAGGCATTATTACAATAGGAACATTTGTCGATCGATAAGGTCACGTGCAGAAATTGTCTGTAACTACATTTCGTTGTATTATGTCCATAATACCAAATACAGAATAAAAAAAATTAGATTCAATTTAAAAAAATTAAATGCGCCAACCTAATCAGTGATACAGTGATTCACGTTTTATTTCGAAGAACGCTAATAAGAATTTAAATGATACACTTTCCATTTGTGAAAATATTCCTCATTCGATAGTCATGTTGGTGAAATTGTAGATTGTTTTTTATACATTACATTAGCTAATCATTATTACAGTGATCAATTTACAATCGCCTGAAACGAGGCAATGCCTAATAGGGGACCATCACAGTATCAATGAGAATAAAAAACGCAGAAAATAGAGAATGTGTAGGTAATTTTGCAGAGCAGCGTGCTCTTCCGATCAAAGAGAAAGGGATAAATTAGGAAGAAAATGAATAAAATCGAGTTGGCGATATAGCCAATAGGCATTTAAGATCTCAATGTCAACGAGTATTTTCAAAACAGGCAATGGCATTCAGTGTAATTCGAACAGTGTTGGCAGCGACGACAACGGGAAAGTGCCTGCTTCTTAGCCAACGCAATGGGAACTAGTATTAATCAAAGGTTTTTGTAGTAATCACAGTGCTCTGCCAAAGGATATAAAGTTGGTAGCCAAAGTAACAAAAAGGTAACAATGGAAATGATAATAAATCGAAGAAACTGAGGAAGATCTGACTTGAGGTAAAGCAGCACCAATAGCTCACGCTCTCAGATATTTCTAAATCGTAACCATGCCTATCCTGCAGCCAAAAATTAAGCTTTCTCATTGGTCAGAATCTTAGAGCCTTTCCATGCAATTGGAATGGTACTTATTAGGAGTTGCTGCAACGACCCTGTGAGCTGAGTGAAACGCGCGAATCTTTGAGGATGGAACGATATCTCGGCAATGTTTACGAAAAACACGGTAGCCTTTCGCATATTTCATCTGTTCTCTGCCGAAAGCACTTCATTTAATTCTAATTTATGAAGGGAATGTAGGAATAATTTTCAGTTACGTCAAATTTATTAAAAGACTTATAATGGAATACAAAACGGTTTGTAGGAACCCTTATAGAAATTAACAACGGGAACATCTGAATAGAATGCAGAGAAAAACGTGTAAACACATTTTCTGGAGAAATAGGAAAAAAGAAAAATGGGGGTTATTAGAAATCATGAGGATTAAAATAATACTCTGTGCCTTCTACAAAGGCTATGCCGGTTCTCCTGAATGGATCTCCAGTCCTCTTAGTATTTTAGTAGGGAAGGTCAGATGTACAAAATACAGTTGAGAACTCTGAGAGCATGTTGGGAACTTTTTCTTTTACCAACAGAATGTATTACGAACTGGAACAAGTTGCCTTCTGCAGTCTTTGAACCCTTTCCTCTAAGGGTTCGAAAATAAATTATTTAATAATAGTCTGTGGTGACACAACAGCTCCTGTCGGGGCCAAGGCCCACAACGACGTCCTGGCCTTGCGGGCATGAGTTGAGGAGTACGTGGCGTTGGCACACAGACCGTATTCTAGACTACTCAGCCTGAGAAGTCGTCTTTCTCGCCGTCAAAAAGCAACTGATCATGGGACATTGCAAGGAAAGTGTAATTGTAAGCACACTATAATCTGCCCGGACGGGAATCTAACCCGAAATCGCGTCATAAGAAAGCGACCACGCTGGCCAGTGAGCTTCCCGAGCACCATTTAATTATAGTACATACATAGATACGTACATTAATTCATAGCTTAGGCAGTTATTTGTGTAGCTATTATTTACTTTGGTTATTATTAAAAACATAATCTTGTGCTTGTAGTGAAGCTTTGTATCGCGTGTTGAAGTGAAGAGAACTACAGAATAAGAAAATAAGTAACATGCTCCAAGATTCTGACCAGTGAGAAGCCTCAATTTGGGGTTCCAGGATATAAGGGGTTACGTTTTAGTGATTTAGAAATAAGCCGAGTACTCATACGATCTTTTGCCCCCCTCCAAAAAAAGAGAAGAGGCAGAAAAGAAAACAAAATTACATCGACTGACGTGTTTATAAGGCTTGTTGATTAGTCAAATGAGCAATCAGCACAACAATCTAGAGATTGATACTGCTAGAAGTGATGGTACTAATTACGCAGATAGTTTTGAAATTTCGTAACACATTGATGAAAGAAGGAATGGTTTGCCTACGTCAGTACATCATTACAAAAGGATTTGTCCCTACGTTTTTCTTGTCCGCAGATTTGTTACGTTCCAGGTAAAAATAAAAATGTTACGTCCCATCTTCCCACCTTTCATCTATGTTAGTGAGTTGCAGAGGCCATTTGGTTCGGAGAGCCGACAACAGGCTGAATGCGGTAGCGCTGGGGGCAGCAAAAGCGGCGATGATGGCAAAGGGCTGCTGAAGGGCTGCTAGCGGTGGGGAGAGCCTGGACAGGGCAGGGAAGGGTAGTAAGGCAAGGAGAGGGACGGGAAAGCAAAAATGGCGGGAAGTCCTGAGGTGGGGCGGGTAGGAGGGGGGTAGGGGGAGACGAAGTGGAAAAGAAAAGAGAAGTGTAGGACGGGGGGGGGGCTCTGGCGGGGCGGGAATTATCGGACTGTCGTAGTGTTACGTGGCTTAGTGTGGTGCGGAGTGGTTTGGCTAGGCGGCACGAGGTGGGGGCGGCGGTGCGATGTGTGGCCTGCAGTGGCGGGGCGGAGAAGAGGAGGGTGGTGTGGGCGGGTCCGGAGCCGAAGCCTGCGGCGTGGAAGGCACCCAGCCGGGCGGCACAAGGCCCGTAACGACGCAGCCCCGCGGCGCCTCTATGCGCCTTGTTACCGGCGCGGGACGTCTCATCAGACGGGAATCGTTACCGCCGCCGCACGACCCCTCACTCGCCCCACGCCCCCGACCCGCCCCCTCCCCCGAATGCGGCCCTCGCCCACCGCGACACGTGCCGCCCGTTGCGGAGGCAACGCGAGCGCGAGGGAAAAAGGAGAAGAAGAAGAAGAAAAGCCCGGTCGCAGACGTCGCCACTTTATTATTACGAGTATCTCTTTATGGCGTTTCATGAGCACTCCCTTAAAAGATCATTGGAAACTATTACATGATTTAAGGATGTTCTGTAGAACAAAAGGTGCTATCATTGGAAGTTGTAACATTTGGTAGTATTTATTTTGGTTTTACAACGGTTCTCTTATAATGAATCTTATGATTTTGTTGTATGTGGGGAATTTGTCTTTTTAAAAATAATTATTTTATATTCTGTATGCATACTTGACTTCATAATAATATTGCAATCTATTGAGTAAAAAATATTGATCGCTCATTTCAAGTCGACAGTGTTGTGGGTGGTTTCCTTACATCTTTCTTTTTGCTAAACAAAATTAAAATCTGGTAGGTTCGTAATTTGGCAAGCCAAATTTATGATTTATTGAAGTGACGAAGTAAATGTTTTGTAGTTTCATTTTATTTTTTTAAATTGTAAATTTAAAAAAAACGGATAAGCGAAAATGTTAAATAAAAATCCACTACAAAATAGCGAAACGCTCGTGTTTGTGTGTGTTTGGGAATGCATGACCAAGCAGCGCATGAAAATGGATTGACAGAAAATCGTGACATGTCGGGGAGGGAATGTAGTAAATGTGCAAAGGTCGTAAACTGAGCGATTTTCCATGTCACCCGCCACGGCACAGCGGGTGCAAGTTTACGCTCTCCGCAAAAAAGGAATTCTCGTCCGAAGGGAGAGAATGGGTCTCCCTGGAGAAAGAACTTGCTGCGAGAGAAAGAAAGTCCGCGTGGTGTACCTGAATTTGAGAAAGTTTTAACGATTACAATTTTTTTTTAAGTCTATTTGTATGATTAAACACAAAATAGAAGAAAAATTATGACAATACTTTGCTCTAAGAATATTCTCGTCAAAGTATCAAAAGATAAAGTTGCCGTAAGAGGATACATACCAATTTCTAACTAAATATTTTGTTTGCATATTTTTAATACGTAATTAGAAATATATAGTACGCCAATAATTTAAAAAATATTTGATTGAAATATTTATAAAAGAATTAAAAAATACTTGTTTATTTTCTTTCGATCTTTTATAAATTTATAAGAAGAACTATATTTAAATTATTAGGAACAATCAGGAAATACCATGTCAACAAACTCCAAAAATGTATCAATGGAATAATTTGATTTCAATTATTAATTTTATAACGATAAAACATTCATTGATTATTCTAAAGTTGAGAACTTGTGGATATTTGAATTTATTTGTTAATAAACAAGTATCAGTATCACTAATAATACTCGAATCTTAGAAAATACATAATGGGTTATACAAGATCTTTATAGCAGTGGCGGTAGGTCATTAAATCAGGAAATTATAGGCTCGGCTCTAAATGCTACAATTTCAAAAAAATAAGATAACCCCACCAACAAACTCGCCGTATTGAGCATTACATTTTGTGCGAGTGTAGTGGACCTGGCGTAACAGATGACGCTGCACTACGGAGACTTTCTGCTTCGCTCTGTCATTGAATGTCAGATTGAAACCCTGATCTTCCTATGTCTCAGAATGAAGTCTATGTAACATAGATCTATCTACGTAGCCCTTCAATATTCATCATAACGAGGGGGCGGATTTTAATGAATGTCGTTTTTTCTTTTTTCTTTAGAACAAAGCCGTTTAGTATATAAATTCATTTCATGTTGTGACAAAACGAAATGACCCATTTTTATGTCATTTTTTGCATTTTTCGTCGATTTCGATTAATAAGTCATTTTTTTACCTTTTTACGTCATTTGTGCTGCATTTTTCGTTGACTTCGCCGATTTTCGTATCATTTTAATAGTACTTGCTGCAGTGTTTTAAAGTGGTTTTCTATCAACTTTTTTTCCTTCTTTTTTAATTTAAGGGCGTTTTAAACACATTTTAAGAGCATTTTATTGAATATTTTTGGCAATGTTTTAGGTCATCAAAATTCGACCCTTAATCATAACAAACGTTTCGTCGAATATTTGATGGATGGATGTAGAAAAACGCGAAGAAGTTGTAAAAAATACGGAATGTTTGGAAATAAAAAGTTAATTAACATTTCAAAAGCGTATTTTTCTTCACAACAACCAACTGCATAAATGGACATTTTAATTTACTGCGAACATCCAAATGAAGAATTGGTATGCAATATACTATCAATAGAAGAAACTACATCGAAAATGCATTAGCTACAAATGTAAGAAGCATAGATCTTTCCACTGTAAAATTAAACCATGCGACAAATCAAAATCAGAAAGAAACTTTTAAACACTCAAACCACTACTTTATGTAGTATATCCTTCTTCTATTGTTGTAATTAATTTTCCGCCAAAATATTGAGATTGAAATGAAGATTTTTTCTGTACTTCATTAAACTTCCTATGTGAATCAAAAGAGGAAACAACACCAAACCATTCTAAACAAAAGTATTGTCACAGGAATACACTAAAAGTTGATTGATTATTAAAAATATGAACATCAAGTAAGTGATATTAAGTAATTTTCAAACTACACAGTCCAGTTGTTTGCGTTTGCGTTTCTCAGCAAAATAATGCTCCAAACGCAGGACACCGGTCTTCAGACCCTTGCCTTTAGAGGACGGGTTGAGAAGACAGATTCAGTTCAACGGAATATCAGTATCTGAATAATCAGAAAAAAAAATTATTTACTACGTAGTATTTCTAATTTCTTAATACATTTTTCCTTTCTCTCTACTGCTTACGCAATAGAGTAATAGTTATATTGTGCTGCGCGAAAAAACGGAGAATTTTCGGCAGAAAAACTCTTCTTACAGGGCTAAAAAGTGGATAAAGCCAGATGCTAAATTTAGAAAAAAAATCGTCTAACACATACTGTAGCCCTTGATACCGAGAAGTGGAATGACGCCCGAATGTGTTTGTCTGTAAACCAAGCTACGGATAACCCATTCACCCGATTTTCTCCAAAATGGGTATTGCCCAATCGAACTGTCTGATGTTGCGGCTTCTTGAATTTGAAACCAATATTTTCAATTTCGGAGGTACTTTACGAGGAGCCCCTGCGACATTTCAAACAAATGGCAGAAACGTTTTTGATTAGATTTTGTTGTTCGTTAGTGTGAAAAACGTATGAGAATGACGCATGTCTAATGTTCATTAAAAATCCTGATTTTCTGAAAATTACAAAAATCCAAACTTTTTTATGCATCATCCTACAACTAAAATATTAAATATAGAGGTTATACCCTCAAACAATTCTGTTCCTTAAAGATAGATTTTGAAATAATGTCATGTACAGATTTCGAAAAATTTGAGTACTTCTCACGTAATTTTGCGTGAAAGTATGGGCAAAAAGGACGTGCTGTTTTTGCATCAGCATTAGTATTTTATAACTAACATTCGTTTCTTAATACCTTCTATAACACTTTTTATTACAAGTCGTTTCGCAACTGCTTTGAAGTAGTCAAACGGATACGAAAAATTCATCAAAAATATCTTAACAGTTTTTTCATCACACTTAGTGTCGGAGAGCGAGTCGGAGAGCGAGTCGGAGAGCGAGTCGAAGAGCGAGTCGCAGAACGTGTCGAAGAGCTAGTCGGAGAGGAGGTCGCAGAGGGAGTCGGAGAGCGAGTCGGAGTCGCAGAACGTGTCGAAGAGCGAGTCGGAGAGGGGGTCGCAGAGGGAGTCGGAGAGCGAGTCGGAGTCGCAGAACGTGTCGAAGAGCGAGTCGGAGAGGGGGTCGCAGAGGGAGTCGGAGAGCGAGTCGGAGTCGCAGAACGTGTCGAAGAGCGAGTCGGAGAGGGGGTCGCAGAGGGAGTCGGACAGCGAGTCGGAGTCGCAGAACGTGTCGAAGAGCGAGTCGGAGAGGGGGTCGCAGAGGGAGTCGGAGAGCGAGTCGGAGTCGCAGAACGTGTCGAAGAGCGAGTCGGAGAGGGGGTCGCAGAGGGAATCGGAGAGAGAGTCGGAGTCGCAGAACGTGTCGAAGAGCGAGTCGGAGAGGGGGTCGCAGAGGGAATCGGAGAGCGAGTCGGAGTCGCAGAACGTGTCGAAGAGCGAGTCGGAGAGGGGGTCGCAGAGGGAATCGGAGAGCGAGTCGGAGTCGCAGAACGTGTCGAAGTGCGAGTCGGAGAGGGGGTCGCAGAGGGAGTCGGAGAGCGAGTCGGAGTCGCAGAACGTGTCGAAGAGCGAGTCGGAGAGGGGGTCGCAGAGGGAATCGGAGAGCGAGTCGGAGTCGCAGAACGTGTTGAAGAGCGAGTCGGAGAGGGGGTCGCAGAGGGAATCGGAGAGCGAGTCGGAGTCGCAGAACGTGTCGAAGAGCGAGTCGGAGAGCGAGTCGGAGAGGGGGTCGCAGAGGGAGTCGGAGAGCGAGTCGGAGTCGGAGAACGTGTCGGAGAGCGAGTAGGAGAGGGGGTCGCAGAGGGAATCGGAGAGCGAGTCGTAGAGCGTGTCGCAGAGCGAGTCGGAGAGCGAGTCGAAGAGCGAGTCGGTGAGCGAGTCGGAGAGTGGAGCGATGAGCAGGCCGGGGAGCGCGGGTGAGGGATGAGCAAGGTGGGGAGCGAGGCGGTAAACGATCCCGAGAGCTCGGCGTACGTGATGCAATGGTTGTGATGTAAATGTAATACTGTCATGTAAATAAATTGACGAATTATAAAAGCAAAATAATTGAATGTAAATATGTGATCCTTGGTTTCCTGAAAAAAAGTAACTGACCAAATTTAATTTCTTCGGACCATTGGATACCGCCTCACCGACACATATCTGTGGCTGAATAATGTGGCTTTATCATTAGAAGAATAATGTGAAACAAGATCTTCAAAAACAAATTCTTCTTTTCTTGTCCTCTTTCTTTTCTTCTCTTCACCTCTTAATCATTAAGAAGAAGAAGATATTCCGTCAAAAAAATTCTTGTTGAGTAAGGGAAATAAAGTCTGTTCATTAAGAGAAAAGGGAGTGTCGCGGTTTTTCCTTGATCAAGCCCAAATGAAAAAGAAGCCTAAAAAAGTATCCGACACCATTAAGGTTATTACAATATTCTTCTCCGCAGCGGGGAACGTCGTCCGCGCAGGAACTAAGCGGTCGGGAAGAATATTAGGCCTGTCCTTGTCAGTTCGCTAATCAGTTAAGGAGATTGAAAGTTTTAACCAAGTTATTCTCGCTTTGGATTTTCGCAAGCGGCAGGTGCGGGGAACTCCAACTCGACGGAGAGAGCTGAGCCCCTGATGAAAATCGCTCGGCGATTCAGGCGTCATTCGTTTAATTAACCCCGAGCAGCCAGGCCTACCGAAGGTCTCAAAACAACCGCCCCGTGGCATATTCGTTGCGGTATTTCATTTATAATGCTGTATCCCGGGCAATTACAAAAGTACTAATGGATTTTCGCTCATTTCCATGGACATTGCATCAATTCGCTTCCCGCTCTTCGACGCGAATATATTGTGATTACTTCAATTCCATGAACGCTCGCGCACAGTGGATGCGAATAGAATAATCTCAATGCATTACACCGGGTGTTCCGTAATGGAGGATAGTGCGTTTTCTTTTGTAAATGTAAACCAAGGCATAAGATATTCTGAATTTACAAACGAGGAACAAAAGTAAAACGAATACAATACCAATGGCAAAAATTTTATCTCAAATTTGTGAAATTGTTGACACTGAAGTAAGCAAAACACATAAGAAATATACATTAATATTACACCTAGTAAAACTGCGTGAGGGTTGCGAGTTCGAATCCCGCCCGGGGTATGTATGAGTGTGTGTGTATCCGTATACGGGTGTGCGTGTAAATGTGCGCGTGTAAATGTGTGTCCGTATACGAGTAAAGTTACAAAACCAATGTGAATTATAATGGTCGCTGTGTGATCTTAGTAGTCGAACATCGATCTTAAATAAGAAAACAACCGGCGAGATTTTATTTATTTCATGAAGATTAGGTAAAGTAAAAATGTATTTGTCGCTCAGAATACGATTTTTAATACGGTATCTGCGCAAAAGATGATTTGTCTCAGAGACAAACTTTGCTCGCTACAGCTATGACTATGACTGGATGGTCCAAGGGCTCCAGTCTCGATGGTGGCGAAAATTCGACGCTCAGTGGCGGATTTACACACCCCTGGGCACGCCCTTTACACGCCCCTGGCCACTCTCCGAGCCACGCCCTTTATTTCCTCGCTACCGCATACGCAGTAGAGGGAAAGTTATGTAAAGCTGCAGGAAATAGAGAAGAAATTTTCGACAGAAAAACTCTTATTGCCGGTCCTTGGTAACGAGAAGAAGGATAAATCCAGTTGCTAAATTTACGAGGAAAATTTCTCTAACATGTGATGTTGCAAGAGTACATGTTTTGTGGGTCCTTGATACCAAAAATGGATTGATGGCGAAACGTCTGTCCATCTGCCTGTCCGTCCATCTGTGAGCAACTATAGCGGCTATACCAATTACCCGATTTTCTCCAAAATTGATATTTCACAAACGATTTGGCTGACGTAGCTGCCCATTGAATTTGAAACCTATGTTTTCATTTTGGGGAGTACTTTGGGAGGATTTTCCAAATTGATTTTCTATAATTACATTACCACTGAAGCCTCTGGGATATTTTCAAAAGTTTCAAACAAAATTGCTTCAATTTTTTTTGATTTAATTTTGTTGTTGGATAGTGTAAAGAACATTTAGGAGAACTGTCCAGGTCACATTTTCGTTAAAACCCCAATTCTTGCAAACATTCAACTGTTTCTGCGTCTTCCTACAACTAAAATATTAAAGATAAATATTTTTCCCTTAATGAAATCTGCTCTTTAAAGACAAATTTTGAAATAAAGAGGTATACAATTTGTTGACATTTTGAGTACTTTTTCGCGTAATTTTTGACTGAAATATAGACAATTTTTAATTTTATTTAAACAACTTCCCCCCGAAAAAAAACGCATGAAATTTTGATCTCGGATAGCTTAACGGATGCTTATGAGAAAGGTATAGGTCTCATTTTCGTTAAAGATTATAATTGTTTTGAAAAATAAAAAATTCAAATTTTTTCGGTGTCTTTTGACAAGTACAATTACGAAGATAATTTTTTCGTAATGAAGTTTCGTAATGAATTTTGTATCAAAGATAGGCAATTGCTATTTTTTTAAACAATTTTTTCTTAGAGACGGTCGCACGATTTTTGATGAAAGTTAGACCTCGGTTAGCGTAAAGGACGCTTAAGAGAATAATGCAGGGCTCATGTTCCTTAAAATACGTAATTGTTCGAAAATTGCAAACATTTTAATTTTTTTTCTTTCGGCGTCTTCCTACAATTACGAAAGTGAAGATATTTTTTCTTAATGAAATGCGTTAATCACAATCAGATCTCCAATTAAGGCCTTTTTTAATTTTTCGAAATTATTAGTATTGTTTGTGTAATTTAGCGTCAAACATAGTCGCCCATCGAATTTGCCGCGTCACGCTTCATGACCGTAATTAGAGAAGTACTAGGAGACAGTTGAATGCTACACAAGTCAGAATTTGTGTATTATTTCATATTTCTTTGTCCGTTTCTTGCATTCAATCTTTTGTTATACATTTACAAATTAACCTATTTGAAATTATTTAAAACCTATTTGATAATCCAAATTTTTCGTCTGTGTTGCGAGGAATATATTTATTTTCTCGATGTGTTCATGTATTTTCATAAAGCAATCCGCCAACCTTAATTGAAATTAACCCAATTAGGTTTTCTTTCTTAGAAATACGTTTTACATGCAACGTGAAAGAACAATTGGAAAAAAGTGTACCATACATTTGAACAAACTTTTATTTAATTTAAATTTTGTATGACCACCGCATGCTGCCTTAGGCGTCAGTGCAGGGGCGGATCCAGCCGATGATTTGGGAGAGGGCCATCGTACATTTTTCATAAATTATAAACATATTTGTTATTATATTATATGTTATTTATGGACTGCATACATGGTACTACACAATATTATTGTTTTATTAATGAATTTATTGGAACATAAATATTTAAATCAATTTTGCCACATAAAGGAAGGAAAATTAAAACTTTTGGCCCCCATGGCCTCCCCCTGGATACGCCAGTGCGTCAGTGCAGTCATGCATATTTGAGAAGTTCATTGTTGAACGGCATCAGATAAGTGGCGTTCATTTACTTCTGTGAATTCCGTCTCATTGTATGGACATGATTTATAAGTGCAGGAAACGCAGTTTTAATTGTCGAATTTGAGTTGATATTTGCTTGAGAATATTTATTTTCGCACCTAATGTTCTACGATTTGTAATGAGTTTTACATAAAATGATGACTAAGATGTGATAACTCAGATAATTGCTGTAAAAATAGTATTACATAACCGTTCTAAGGGCGAAAAAGTTAGATTTAGATTTCAGTAAAAAAACAGTAAAAACTGTGTGACGTAGGGGGGAAAAGATTATCTGTTTATTATTATAAATAGTTGAAAGGTGAGTAAAAGTTTAAAATTTCGCGGAGCGATGTGAATTTCAGCGATATTCAACTGTCTTGCAACCTGTCAAAATCCCTTGCTCACATGAAGCGAGTGTATCAGGAAATAAATACCATAGATATCAGTTTCTATTATGTAGAAATAATTTAGGAATAGCGAAAGACTAAAACAAGATAATTGTTGACCGCTACTTGATTTCATAATCATTGTGAATAAATGTTCAGACACTTTTCATTATACCTATCCTCATTACTTCTTGGCGTAAGTGATTTTCGTTCAAACTTTAAAAGCAGGAGTGATAAAATTCGTCTCCGTACTAAGGTCCACTCCAGTCCACATCTTGTAACGCGGCTGTAGAAATGTGACGCGGAACGCTAACAGCACCATCTACCAGAGGAAAGGCGCTCTAAGAAGCCACTTCATCATGGGTTGTCCTGGCTGCGCTTTCGCGAACTACTGGCACCAGAGGCCTAACACCCTCATCTACAAAAAAACAAAAACAAAAACAAAAAAACCAAAAAAAAAAAAACAGAGGCGTAGCTGAAATGCTCGCAGGCGAGGGATACGTCCCATACGCGAAAACGAAATACCAAATCCAATGGAATCTCAGTATTAACTCGAACTTAAATAATACCAATGCCTTGATACCTTGAATTTTATTTATCCATACTCAATGTGTACAAGATATTCAACAAATCGAACCCTTTCTTCTATATATTCCCTACCTGTATTTTTTCTCTTTTCATTTTACGAGGTACGTGGTTTTTGCTGTATTCTTCCGATTCTGAATCCCCCAAGGCAAGTCATCTTCTGCCTTGACTCATGCGAGTATTCGCAATTTATAAACGCTCCGTCTCGTCCATAAGTTCAACCTACGAACTGATCACAAGCTACCACTGATCCGAGAAGATAAATGAGAACTGTCAACGCCACTGCCATTGCTTTTGCCACCGACACCTTAAGCTTATCGCGCACTGTGTTGGCCATACGTTGTGGATAGAACGTATCAAAAAGAGTGCAGATTTCTGCAGCTTTGGATTGGAATGAGACTGGCAGAAAGTACAGCACGGACACTTCAAAACAAGCTCAGTTCATCTCATATTGTGCCCAAACGTCCGTGGCATAATCGAGACCGGTTCGGACCAGAGCTTGTCATAGCTCTGTCAGGACGAGAATTCTAGTAGCCGGCTGTTCATTCGACAGCTTTTCTTGGTTTCTCCGATCAATACCAGGCGAATGTTGGGGAAGTAACAAACGGGCCCCAGGCCACGCGCGATATTTCCTTCCTCATTATTGTCTCCCCTCCACACACACACCAGGAACACTGACCACGTCGGGAGAGCAGCCGGGCGCTTAGAGTTGTTCCCGGCTGGCGCGGTGTTCCGCTCGGGAAGAAAAACACCCACAAGACGATGTGTAGATCTACGTCTTATCTCACGTTCCATTAGGACAGCCTTCTCCCAGAGTATAACATTAACACAAGTTACGGAACTAGAGACTATAATAAATGTGCTCGGAAACACTATAACGACACGCACTCATGGAGTTTACTGATTCTACAAAAGACTACACCAAAAAGTATTTATATTCTCGTGTACCTTCATTTATACCAGGACTGTCTATCTGGCATCCCACCGTGCCATTTATTGTGGCCCGTGAAAGGTTATAGACAAACGTGAAAGTCTCTTGCATCAATGTCGGGCGAAATTATTGCGCCTAGTGCACATCCCTGTCGGGACCAGCACCCGATTATTGCAAAAATAGCTTAAGTTTGGATATAAGAAAGTTTTTCATTGAATCTTCATAAATTCAAAATAATCCCAATGTGTTTCACTGCGTTATTCATTCTGCCGATATAAACAATGCGTGGAAGTTAGGCGTGGATCTCCAGGGTAATGAAAATGTGGCCCGCAACCTTATTAAATGTTTTAATTGTGGCTCTTGAGAACTTGCAAGTTGGACATCCCTGGTTTATACGAAGTAAAGCAAGGAATATGAAGGAAGTCATGTAATCTTCTACCAACAAGGATTAGACGTAAACCTGTTTCTATTCAACCGCTTTTTCTTTGGGCTACCTACATCATTTCGTCCTTGTGGAATATTGAATAGTAAATGTTGGCTATCTCTTATTTGGGATCCTTTCCAAATGTTCGCCCCATTTCTTCTTATTAGTACGTATTTTATCTAACACAGGTGTGACATTTATCTCTTCTCTTACATTCACATTCCTCTTTTTATCTAGGGGTGTATCCCAGAGTACTTCTTAAAAGAATTATTTCCGCCACCTGAATTCTACTTTTATCTCTTTCCAAAATTACTTATGATTCACTTCCATACAAAAGGACAGGAACAGCAATAGTATTAAAAAAACTTTATTCGTGTATCTTTACGTGCTTTTTTTAAAATTTCTATGAATGTTTCCACATATATTTCTAAACTTATTTAATTTATCGTCGAAATACATATATTTATCCTACGCCACATAGCATCCTAAGTATACGTACTTAAAATTCGTCACTTGTTCTAAAATTTTGTTGTTAATTACATTTTTTTTTCTAACTGGGAATTTAACTTTCAAAGCCATTGTGTTTGTTTTGTTGGTCAAAATTTTAAAATTGTAAATTTTGCAATATTATTCTTAAAAAATATAAAAATATAATTGAAAATAATATAAATAAAAAGTCTTATAACACTGTGGAAAATCGATATCTACATTTTATTAGAAATGCCCGATTTGGAATCCCCTGATACGGAAAAAGTGTTGTTTTTTTTCGAAACGTCCGTCCGTCTGCCCTCTCTCTCTGTTCGCCAGTTCATGCGCATCTCGTTCCGTCCGTCCGTTCGTCTGTCTGTCCATCCGTCTGACCATCTGTCTGTCGTCCGTCTGTCCGTCCGTCTGCGAACAACACTAGCGCCTAAACTATTCATAGTATTTTTTCCATAATTAATATTCCCCGATAGATGTCCACTGGCTTGAGGCTCTGTGAATTTGAATTGAATTGTTATTGTTATTTGGTACTTTACTTGAGGCTTATGGAACATTTTCAAATTTTCCTGACAAAATGGATCCACATTTTTTTTAAATCCTTGTAAGAACGGAGTGAAGTGATGATGGCGTAGGTTCGGTTATTTTTAATGAAATACGGGCAATTTTAAAAATACATTTTTGATCACTTTCAGTCGTTCTCGTAGAGACTTTTAAAATGTATCAAAATAACCCATACGGTAAGTGTAAGTGCAGTTTCATCATTTATCTTTATACTTCAACATTTCATCGAGTACCATAAGTTGCAATTAGGGGAAACTATCGTACCTAGGTACTTTTTCTCTGAGAGCAATTTCGGATTGTTATTTTCCCTTCATTGCCATTGCCACCTGTGTTCATTCAAGTGAACGATTTTGTGGTGTGAGCTGTTTCCGTGATTTTATGACCGTTTAATAAATTTCACGGGTGAAAAATAAGTCTTTTTCTTTTTTCAATTTTGTAATAATTACTATTAATTTACGAAAACTAAAGTAGACAAACACTTACTAGCGTAGAATGTAGTTCACTCAAGGTGTATACTTCGTTCCTACACACAACGTACTATTAACAATAGCCATGTTCATTCATGATTGCAGATTGTTCTACCTAGGAACAGTGTTGATGTATCTAGGGACATCCCTAGGTACATCAGTGTACTATTAAATGAAATTCATTTGTTTTCAGGATGTTATCTGACCATGCCGTGAAGCAAAGAAAACAAGAAAAGGCTTCAACCACAAGCAGAAACAATTAATAATGCAGCTCTGGCTATTGGTAAAGATGGTTCAATACATTGTTCAGAAAAAGTTCAGTTACAGAAAAAGACTAATCTGTAAATGTTGTTGTGCAATCTTTTTATAAATACACATATCATTCGCTCAAATTCAAAATTGATGGAAGTTCTGCGAGATATGAAGTTGAAATGGTGGACATAAAAGTTAAGCCCCCTAACCCATCCGTGTTCGGTTGTTTTTATATTTATTTTTAGACATTTATTGTTTATTTCCTGTTTTCTTTGTAAGTTATAATAAATGTTGATGTCCTTTCGGTTTAAAAAACGCCGGCATTACATCCTATTTAGTTGAAATACAAAACAGAACATAAGCTCCAGAACCAATCTGTGTTTGGTTGTTCTTAAGGACAGCAAAAAGTATTTTTTCGTTTATATGTTATTTAAGATAATCTAGGTTAAATATATTTTTGTTCAACATATGTTATTGTGATATTCTGTCCATGAATAAAGAACACATTTATTCAGTTGTAGTTTCTTTCACTTACCTTACATTGTACCCAGGTGTATCATTGTGTATCCCGAGATACATTAGTACGATGTACCTAGGGTCACGCAAATTAATTATATCAAAAGAACCTAACAAAATATCCTTAAAATATTATTATATTATTATTATTGCACAAAAATATGCTGTGATGTGTAGCATTCTAAAAACAGGAACATCAGCAATAACGTATCCTAAAGAAGATAAAAAAATAAAACATGAAAAGTGCCCTAAGTACGACACCTTCCCTTATATCTTTCTATGTTGTCTTGGCAATTCGCGATATCGAAACATTTCTTTTCGACATCCAATACGCTCGCTATTCATGGTTAGATTAAAATGATGAAAGATTAAAAATATGGTAATTTGATACACGAAAAAATATATTTTCGCATTATTTAAAAAAATATCTCAAACTCCCCAGACCATTTTGAAGTTGGAGATATTTGAAATTATAATCTTTTTTAAAGAGTCCTACTTGTGACTACTGAAAAAAGTAATCCAGTAGTTGAACGAAGGTTACAAAAAATTGTGTCTTGTGAATGCACGCAACTGGAAAACATGTGAATTACTATATAAGAAAAAACTAACCTCTTGAGCCCTCCTGACAATCACGAAGATCGACGAGTCGCTGCATTTCGAAGAAAGTCGCGCAAAGCTCCTGGAAATGAAAAACTGGCTTTCGGGGTCTTCTCTCCGTTAACATCGATCTGTACACAGTTATTGATACTACCTTTTATCTTCCTCAGAATTTTTCGTTACTAAACTTAAAGAAGACCTTTCGTTCTTTAAGCAATTGCTGTTTAAATTTATCCTAAGCAACAGTATTTCTAAACGATTGAAGAAAGCTTGAGGGAATAATGCTGATTAATTACAAATACTTTTTATGATTCAGTTGGTAAAATAAAAGTGAAAATTGTTACTTACGCATCTGTTGTTCTCGCAACATCTTATTCCTATCCAGATGTTCTGTGATGGGGAACCTCTATCCAATTTAGTAAATTTTATCATACCTACTTCTAAATGCTTATATTCTTAATAGCCTTTTTTTCTTCTCCTACCAGTCACCATCAGCCATACCTACTTTCATATCTTTCTAAAAAAGAAGCAATTCTCTTAAAACTAAGAACTACGTCGAATCACTTCTTGCCAAGGCCACGAGAGCAAGCCTATAGCAAAAAAAGGGAAGAAAGTTGACTTAAAAACTCATTACACCACCTCAGAAACATCAAATTCGTTTTGGACGACAAAAAGTGGCGGAAAGTAATTATTCAAGTTTTCAACACCTCTCCGAGAGCTGGAGACTTTTTGGGGGATATTGTCGAGGAGTGGAATAAAAAATGCAGTGTTTGGGTTCATTTTATGTGCTCTCTTACATATATCAGAGCCAGTGGAAGTCGCCTTTGTCATTCACAACATGAGTTATTTGAAAATTGCTGAAAATCGATTTCATGAAGCGTCATTTTTCTTCATGCCCACAGATCCTCTAAAGAATACACACAAATGCTTGGTGTGTTAAATTAACCGAAAAAGTGCAAATGAAACAATCGTTTCCTCAGATTTAATGTAATTGACAGGTTAGGATCATTTGTTTCTCCCGTGTTCATTTTATTGATGTATTCTTACTACTAACCTGTTATCCAGTGGTCAAATTGAGGAGATTTGACGGTTTAAACGGAGGTATCCTGTACGTTGTGCTAAGTGCTTGGAGAGCGAGGCAAGTTTGAGCAATAAAAACAAGCATTACTATTAAATTCGGCAGCGCAGCGAGAGGGGTTGTGGTGCAACTATTTGATAAGAAACAAAACGCACCGCATTTCGTTTTCTGTAAGAACCTTAAGAAATAAATGGCGACATTCAATTCTAAGTTTTTTTGCTGAACTAAATAATCATTTCAATAACTCAACATTACTTTTTACGATCAGTTATAAAATAAAACTAAAGAGAATTCGAAATGCCTTTTATCTTCTCGCTAATGTTCACGCATCGTGCGCAATAATGCTGCGGGGAAAACGACGAATTTTCGACAGAAAAACTGGTAACGAATAAGTGGATAACTCTTGTCCCTATGTACAGTCAATTATTTCCTCTAACATGTCATGTAGTCTGAATCCATGTGGGTTTTGTTGTGGGTCCTTGGTACCAAAATTGATTGATAGGAAAACGTCTGTCTGCTAAGAACGCTAGCGGCTAAACCATAAACAGAATGTTCACCAAAAATTGTTATTTCCCAAGCGATCTGGCTGATGTAATTTGAAACCTATGTTTTAATTTTGGGGGAATTCTTTACATGAATCTCTATCACGAATACTCTACATGAATGGTGCAGGTCAGATTTTCGTTGATACCTCTAATTTTTTGAAAATTTCAAAATTTCAAAAATGTTCGGCATTTTCCTACAAATAAAATATTGAAGATGCAGTTTTTTTTTAACAAAATCTGTTCTTTAAAGACAGATTTGGATATTTTAAATGTGTACAATTTTTCGAAAATTTGAGTTTTTGCGTAATTGCGCGTGAAATATAGGCAATTTTTAATATTTGAGAACATTTTTTTCTCAAAAACGGCAGCAAATTTTTTGTTGTTACAAAAATATTAAAATTGCAAAAATGTATTTTTCGGCAATTTCCTAAAGCTGTTTTTGTTTAAACATCTGAATTTATGTTTTTTAGCTTCTTTTGTTCGATAATTTTTCAAATGATAGTAGAAGTGAAATACAGAAATTGTCACACTATAACACTACATAACTATTAACAATATTGCGAGAAAATATGTGCTATCGTAGCACTACTAATTTATTTGTCAATTTATAGATGTTTCAGTTCCTTTCAAAAGAAAAATGTGAAAGGATTTATCAAAACAAAAAAATAAATGTGAGGCCATTTTAGATTAAGTATACAAGTTTCAAAATTAATATTTTAAAGTGAAATTTCAACTATAATATTCATTGAAAGGGTTGTAAATGATCCGCAGGACTGACATAAATCGGGAGAGCAAGGAATCCTCAAGTCCTGGGAAGTAGCGGCATTCAGCGTCTCCCTGCTGCCAATGCCGGCGCTGGGGCGAGGGCGAGGGAGATTCCGTTAAATACGACGACGGCGAGTGCCGGGGGAGGGGGGAGGGGCGGGGCCATCCCCTCCGCGCCGCCAGCGGAGCAACAGGTGCCGAGGCGGGGCGCCGCCGCACGCGAGCGGCGGGGGCAGCTGCCGAGGAGCCGCCTCGGGCGCTCTGTACAGATGAGCCCCGCCCGTGACGTATGAAGCCGTTACGCGCCTTGCGGCGGAAGGTGCTGTCTTCCGCGCGCCGCTTTGCGCAGACCGCGCCGTCTTGTTTATTGTCCGATTTTCTTTAGAATGGGATGATTTGACAGCTAGTGCTGGCAACACAACTGACGATTCTGTGGGCGTTGTGTCCTTGAACTTACTAGACTCTCCTTCCTCCATTCGTTCGTTTGCAGTTGGCTGACTTGTAAATACTTACGACGCTCCCTGGCTGTAATGTCCTCGTCCGACGAAAATATAGTGCGCCACGAGAAATAATTGAAATTAGGAAGTGCAGAGCTTTGTGCTCTTCTGTGAAATTCTTTCTTTTTATAAAAATTACATTGATTTTAGTTTTTATGTTATAAGTATTATGTTTGTTTTAAAATCGAGTCTTGAATGTGAGATGCGTACTCGTGACGGTGCAGGTGTTTACTTCTCTGAAGTACACGTGATGTTCACTTGTATCGCGAACTCTTTATCCCATGCTTAAGAAAATCGTTCTATACGCTTTGGCGCGTGGCCCCGCGGACGCGCGTTCCTCAACGGGAGATCCCGATAACCTCCGACGACCGCGGCGCCGGGAACAAATTCCCGGGAAATAGCGGTTTTGTCTACTTACGTTTCTTGAGAACGCAAAGAAACCCTCAGAGTTACTCTACTTAGATAGAAATCTTTCCTTTGAAAGGGTTTAGGTTGGGATGAAAAATGGATATTGGGAATTTTTAGCAGTATTATTTTAAAAACAACATGTTTGTATAATTCTACTGGTTTACGTTCTCATTTTTCAAATACTTATATGGAGTATAGCTTAAAGAATGGTTCTCAATTTCAGGTGGAAAGTAACTGCCTAGATTTGTTTTGCACTCTCGTTGTTCAGAGATTTTTTATGCAAATACAAATTTTAATTATCCCAAATGATGATTATGTGATTTTAAAATGTGTTATTGTATTTTAATGTACTTGTATTACGTACAAACAACTTCAGATCCGAAACATTTCGTTGTAATAAAAAAAAACGTATATCGCCATATATTCGTAAATTTGCCGTCTTCCGAGTTTTCGCAAAATTATTTTAGAGTGCGCATTAAATCTTTAAAAAAATTCGACATTTCACATACTTTTTTGTACTTTTTGATTACCTTTTTGTTAATCAAAACTGCTTTAAATTTTGCCAAAAATTTATCTTGTGAATAGTGCCTGTACGTTTGTGTATGTGGGTACGTATCGTACGTTTGTGTGTGTGGGTGGATGGGTGATAGAGAGAGATAGGGAGAGAGACGAGGGAGACATTGTGTTTGTGTGTGTGTGTGTGAGAGAGAGAGAGAGAGAGGGAGGGAGAGAGAATCAAAAATCCAAGCTTATTCTGCCTATTATGGGGACGAACAACTTTAAAACATTCGTAAATTAAAACGTCTCAGTACTTTTATAGTACTGACGTAAGTTCCAACGCATTTTGGGCCTTTGAAATAGGAAAAGTTGTTAAATTCTTTTAAAATAAGAAGATAAAGAGCATTGAAGGAATACTAGTAAAAATGTTTCTAATCACAATCCTTCACTTAACCACAAAATGACGGATTTTCGATATGTATCATTTGTCTTGTGCAGCGTCGATATCCTTGCATGGTTTTCATTTAGTTTTATAAAGTCATGTTTTCTTCTGAAGTGACACTAAGACTAGGAAACCAAAACTTTTTTCATACTTCCAGGATAAAAAGTAAGTGATTTCAAAGGAAGCGATTGTGCTGATTTCGAAAATCATTATCAGAAGTTTCGATCACGGAAGGTTCAAAAGTTATAAACATATTTAGTAATCGAAATAAAAAAATCCTATACTAATTTCCACATTGTCACTCCGGTTATATTACCACCAAAGTTTATGAGCATGCTTCAAAGAAGGTAAGAACAAGTTAAAAATAGAATATGTATTTTCGTGTAATAATATGCAAACATTAAAATGGTTTCATGATATTCTCCACAACATTGGTAGAGCAAATGACAATGATTTGAGTTTTCCGTAAAACCACAACCTAAGGTTCATTGTGAGACAACACTGGTGAGAGACATTCAAGGTGAGACAACACTGATGAGCAGCCCATGGTTTGTCCTGATCACAAACATGACAACCAAATTATAAAGAGTACGCAAGTTTTGAAATTTCATACATTTGTTTCTTCAAAGTTTGGATGTTAATCTTCCACAAACGTAAGAGAAGATATCGGGTTCATTCGCAAACTTTCGATGTGAAATGACGATTTGTATTTCAACAAATGGATTGAATTCTACAGATCTTGTAGCGAATTTCACTTTATAAACACCACAGAACTATAATTTATTAATGTATTTGAGGCACACGCAAACCAGAGAACTTCACGCGCACTGAGGTATGACACCGACTAACTCGGAATCTGCCACCCCAACAGTTGGAAACTTGTTTGCGATAAGGTAAGGGGCTAAATTAATTCCTTTAGATGACTAATGCGCATAAGGAAATGTAAGGTTGCACGTGACTTATTTTTAAAAACGTCCAATAACACTTACTAAGCCCAATAAACCCTACTCGTCATAGAGAGTGACTACAAAGGGGAGAATAAAGACGTCAGTCTTCGAAAATAGAAGGTAAAAAACAACAACACGAAAGTCTAATTTTGTTGAGATCTCAGGAAAGTGGCAAATATGAACTGAACAAATGTTTTATATTTAAATAGAATTAATGCGTATTGATTCTACAGATCTTACAGGTCCAATTTCAATGTATTTCCATTAATACCAAACTACGGTATGATACGGAATAAATATACGGTATATTTAAAAACTGTGACGTGATATGACTTTTTTATTGTGATATTCATAATCTACGTAAAAAACGGAGTATAGTATTGACTAGGTGAAAATCTTGTTCTCTAGTGTAATTAGGAGTTTAGAGCTATCCTTCAAGCAATTTACTTTCTTAGTAAGGAAGAGTTTGCTTATTATATTTTCCTGATCGAGATATCTCCCTTTTATCAGGTGAACAAATAATGTATAACAGTCGCGCCCTGACTGCCGTGGTGGTCAGACGCTCCGTCCGCTCCGGGCAAAATCACGTTGCGCGCGCGTCCACTGACTCGGGGCTTGTCAGTCAGTCACATGTAAAACGTGGTAGAAGTGGAGTTATTCTTAAGTGAAGCGATATTACTTAACTAAGTGAAAAGTTTCTTTTTTTTCGTGACCATCATGGAGCTCACTCAAGTTCATCAATCTTCAGGAAACCAGAACAGTAAGGCTACAATTAATTATGCTAAAGTTATTTTGTAATCTCTCTTTCCCAAGAAAGAAAATGCTATCATCATAGATTAGGCAAATAGTGCGCCAATTGTTGAATTTATTTAAAAGTTATCTACCAATGTTGATCCCTCTCATATCACGTTTGCGTCGAAAATATCGAACAACAGACTGTGTGTTTATTTATCCTGTAAGGAAATCGCAGATGATCTAGTCTTCAATCATAATAGCATCGTGTCTAATCAAGTTTTCCCAATAAGACCATTAATTTCTCGGAACAATATAATTATTCTCTCAATTGTTTGTCCAAGTATCCCTCATCAAGTGATAGAAGAAAAATTATTAACTTTTGGTGTTAGAACCGTTAACTTCCCTTCGTGCTGGATTTAATAACCTCAACTTGAGCCACGTCCTCAGTTTTCGCCGTCAAACATTTGTTTCACCTGATGATGAACACAAATTACCTGAATAATTTCAAGTGTTTATTGATGATGTCCCCCACTGGATATATGCAACCCCTGATATTCCTATTTGTTTTTTATGTAAACATCACGGCCATATTGCTGAAAACTGCCGAAATCCATGTAATTCCCAAGTACCTCTCCCTACGGCAGTAGAAATCACAGAATCAAGTCATGAGATTATTGTTAATTCTAATGTTCCTCCCAAAATATTTGAACCCACACTTCCCGAAAGCGATAAGGTGAATGAAACTTCCAGCCTTAACCTTGCCCTTGACAGCTCCCCCCCCCCCGCTAACTACCACCCTTCCCCTTGCGTCGGCCGCGAGAAACCGTTGCCTCGAAAGGAAACTCAGTGGAAGTTGACCATGCCTGCAACCCCGTCAGATTAGAGACCGAATACAGAAATGGTTAGCAACCAATCATATAGCGAGAATGAACTCCCTGACAGAAATTCGGAAACCTCTGACACCGAAAGAAAACTACTGAAACTAAAGAAACAACCCTACAAAAATAAGAAAAAAGCTAAAGCCTCTTCTCAAAATGTTGACAGTCGTGGTCCAGTATTAAAACAATCTTAGAATCTTCTAATTTCCACTACCCACTAAATATACATCAACTCCAAAGTTTCTTTAACAGAACGAAGGGTAATAACTGTACTGTAGCAATTGCCAGAGAATTCACAGATGATTTTACAGCTTTAACAGCAATGTTAAGAGCGGTTCACCAATACTTACCGAACCGGGGTGTGAAAAGTAGATGCTCAAGAATTATTAAAAAAAACTTGATGCAGATATGAATGAAAAACCTTATGCTAGAGAAGATTCAGAAGAGCAGTGATCTAACCTTCTCCATTATTGCCATTCTAGCTGAAATTAATATAAAATAAACTAATTCAGCTATTTACAATGGACATTATTCAATGGAATTATTATGTTGTTTTTTTTGCAAGAAAATCATTCATCACGCTTCTCATTAACAAATTCAAACCAAAAATAATCTGCTTTCAAGAAACAAACTTTAAATTTCCAAATTTTGGCTCATTGTTTGGATACAGATCTACATTTTGTAATAGAAATAATTCCAACATTGCCAGTGGTGGTGTTGCAATTTATACTAAACCAGAATTTTTTTTCATAATGTTCCTCTTCAAACGCAACTGGAAGCAACTGCAATTAGAATTAAAATTAACTTCACTGTCCCAATTTGTAACTTATATTTACCTAATAGCCAATATATAAACATCACTGAACTTGATGACATTGTTAAGCAACTCCCAAAACCATTTATCATCATGGAAGATTTTAATAGACACAATGCACTGTGGGGATCTTCTAGTACATATCGAAGGGACAGAATCATTGCAGAATGCCTTGACAAGAATGATAATATTATTCTTCATAATACGGGCAATGATACCTATTTTTCTACTAGATATGCAAAAGGGCAATGCTATTGATTTTACATTTTCATCCAACGACATTGGAACTTGTATTTCTTGGTTTTCTAGTAATGATCTTTATGACAGCGATCATTACCCATTGTTTATTCACTTCTCTGATTTTCAACCATACTCTATTACCCGCACTCATCAGAAGTGGATTAGTACCGAAGGTAACGAGACCTTATTTCAATCATATGTCGATAATAACATTAACAAACTTCCCGATATAAATGAGTGGACACCAGATCAGACTAACCAAATTATATTTACAGACTTAATTGATGCAGCTGCTCCACCGGCAGTCCCTAAATCTTCGGGGATTATCCGGAACCGTCAAGTCTCATGGTGGAATGAAAATTGCACGTTAGCCATCAAAGAAAAGAAGAAAGCGTTTAGAAAATATAAGAAGTATAAATCGATAGAACTGGGCATATTATATACGAAAGCTAGAGCTAAAGACCGCTTAACTCTTAAAAATACTATGCTACAATCTTTTAAAGATTTTACATAATCTATTACCGGTGAAACTCCATCCGCAACTTTGTGGCATAAAATAAAATCAATTAGCGGCTCTTATTCAACTAGATTACCTCCAATATTAGAAGATGAAAATACAATGGTTCTCAAGACATCTGCAATGCTCTGGCAGATTCATTCGCCAACAATTCTGGCAATAATGAATATGAACCATCCTTTCGAAAATTCATTCCGTATGTATCCGCAGCCACTAAAAAAATCCAAATCCTCCTAAGTAACAACAATGATTCATTTAACTGTCAATTCCTGATGGATAAGCTCCTTCATGTTTTAAAAAATAGTAAAAACTCTGCACCAGGGCCTGATAATATTCCTAATATTTTCTTAAAGGATCTTCCTAAATATGCCATTGAATACCTCTTAAAAAATTAGAATAGCATCAGGAACTCCCAACCTTTCCCTGAACAATGGAAAGAAGCTCTTGTAATTGCTGCACCGAAACCACGCAAAGATCGATCTAAAACCAGTAACTTGTAGACCAATATCTTTGATGTGTACTCTTCGCAAAGTACTAGAAAAAATGATTGGCAACCGTCTCAGATGGCTCCTATAAACAAGAAACTTACTATCCCCTTTCCAAAATGGATTTCGAAAACATAGATCAACCAACGACAATCTAATAATCATCGACACAGAAATTTGTAATGCACTAGCAATTAACCAGCATGCAATTGTTGTTTCTCTTGATGTTGAGAAAGCTTACAAAATTATTTTTAAGCTTTACTACTACGTAATCTTATCTCAATATTATATATTAAAGGCAACTTACTGGCTTTTTTGAAAAAAAAAATATGCAACATAGATATCTGCGTGTACGCATGTTTGATAAAATGTCAACTCGCAGGGAAATGATGAATGGCCTCCCTCAGGGCTCAGTTATTAGCGTGCTCCTTTTTCTGATCGCAATAAATGAAATAAGTAGTATCATAGAGGCACCAAGTAAATTATTTCTCTTCGCTGATGATATTTCCATTGTATGCTGCGGCAAAGATCTCCGAGTAACAACTAAAATAATCCAAGAAACCTTAAACAAAATTCAAACATGGGCAAGTTCTTCAGCTTTCTCCCTTTCAAGAAGTAAATCGGAATTTATTATAATCTCTAGAACCTCAAACTTTTAAATCAAAATCCTGCCCTCTTTATTGGAAACCACTAACTACGTCGTACATACTCTTGTACAATCTTGGGCATGACCTTCGACCAGAAGCACTCTTGGAAGAACCACATTTCTCTGCTAAAGTCCGAATGCAAAACCAGGCTGAACATACTGAAGATATTAGCATCTCGAAAGTGGGGAGCAGAGTGGAAATGTTTAATTAATGCTTATCGTGCTATTATTCAAATTAACCAAATTAGATTATGGAGCTGTAATTTACAGTTCAGCTAACAAATCTACACTACAGACGTTAGACCCTATTATAAATTGCTTCCGTATAAGTTTAGGAGCCTTCAAATCAAGCCCTATCAACAGCCTTATTCTAGAAGCAGGACTACTCGCCCCCGACTTGCAGCGGAAACAACTATGTCTAAAAATTGGCTACTCAACTTTAAATTCAACTAATCCGACCTTCAAATATATCTTCAGCTCTTTTAAAACATATTACCATTCAATCCATGTGAAATATCCAAAACCACTTAGAGAAATAATCCCAATTTATCAAGATGAATTTAATATTGAAACTCCTCACATTCTATAGAGAAGGATTCACCCCATCCCTCCTTGGCAATCCTTTAAACCTGAAGTTAATACAATGACTGCAGAGATTCCGAAATCCTTAATCTCTCCAAAAATAGTTTCATCGCATATGAATTCTCTTTATGAAGACTATCATGATTTGGAAAAAGTGTATACAGATGGATCAAAATATGCAAACAAAGTTGATTGTGCAATTGTGTCTAGTATAACACCTCTCAATACCTTTAAATTCAGGTTACCATAATATTTTTCTAGCTTCTCTTGTGATCCCTGGGATTCTGAAAGCCATTCTGAAAATGGTGAAAACCGCAAAATAGTGATCAACTCGGATTCTATGGTTGCCTTGAATGCAATAGTCAACAGGATTTCTAAAAATTCAAAGAATCCAAGTACATTTATTTACACAAGAAAACAACGGAACCTTCATCTCTATTGTTTGGATTACAGCACATAAAGGTATTGAAAGGAATGAAAAGGCAGAAAAAGCGGCTAAAGAAGCGACTTCATTACCAATAACGGACAAGAGTGTGAAGGGAATTCTCTCCGATATCAAACTATATATTAAAAATATGGTTAAGAAACGGAATGAAAAATGGCTGACTACCTTCTCCAAACTTCACCTCGTAAGGAAATCCGTGATTGAACCCGCCCTCCCTAAACTCCAACTCACTAGATTCCAACAAGTCCAAATTACCAGACTACGTATTGGCCACTTTAATCTCTCACAAATTCACCTAATACCAAAAGCTGACTCATTACCCTGTCCTAAATGTGGATCCCTAGTATCTACATCCCATATTATTCTGGAGTGCCCTGAACTAGCCCATATAAGACAGTCCTTAAAATTAAGACTCTCTTTATAATACCTTCTCCTCCCCAGAAGAATGTATAAAAGTCTTACAACTTTTAAAAACCAAATACAAGTTAGAGAATCCTTGTATTTGGAGCGATTGGTTGATTAATGAACAACAAAATATTTCTAAAAAAATCAAAAATTGATACAATCATAAAAATACCCTCCTTTACCTACATCTCATATACAATAATCCTTCAATCATGTTGTGAATATCAAAATATTGTGATATAAATAAATAAATATGTGTATCCATCCCAATTATGTTAGTCTCATATACAATAATCCTTCAATCATGTTGTGAATATCAAAATATTGTGATATAAATAAATAAATATGTGTATCCATCCCAATTATGTTAGTACCAACAATATTAATACATTTTGACCATTTATATGCTTGTATGAATCGTATGTAATTGTATAATGGCATAACTGTAAAGAATGTATATTCTTGTGTAAATTATAAATTGATTCATGTGGTCGCTTATGGCCCAGTTGTTGAAAAGCGACCTTAAATAAACAAAAAAATGTATAAATACAATGTCATGAATGTGATGGAGCAAGTAGTACAGCAAGCTGCTGATAACTTATTTTGCTGACAATGAGAACAAATTCCACATGGTTTGTCCGGGATTTGAAGGGAGAGATTGTAGAAATTAAGCTTATATGTGCGCTAATATCCAATGGCCAAGCCAGTTGTTTTCAATGTTCTACTATGTGCGTAATTTGGTCATAAATTCCAAAAAAACTTAAATTTAAAATATTTCGTTGTTCATTAATCGACCAACCGCTCCAAATACAAGGATTCCCTAATTTGTGTCCGAGGAAAAAGAGAGAAAAGTACTCAAGTACACGATATTCGAATAATTTTACTGCGAGTTAGTTACAGATTGGATTGAAATTTTACAGTATAAATAACACAGATGTTTTCCATCTCAACGCTGGTGGCTTGGAGGGAGGGGAGCCAGCATAAAATTTGAAATTCAAAACAGCGTAGCCATATTACTGCGCGCGTATCCATAAACATCAACCGCGCGCAGAAATTGAAAGAAAAATTTACAACCTCCTGCCACAGGTGTCTATGGATTCGTAAGAACTGTACTCATTTTCACGTCGTGAAGGCACAATGGGCACTTATGGACAATGTTGTTCTTAGGGAAGATTCTCGTGCACTGTTGCCCAATCGATTGTTGCAAAAGAGTAGAAAAAATGCACTCCTGTAGAGAAAATGACGAGGAACACGATTGTAATCATGAAAAATGTGTCATTCATTTGCTTTTTAACTAAAACTGGCGTACCCGTGCGAGAACTATCCCATGTTAAATCCCACCCTTTCCCAATCCATTTCCCTATCCTTTTCTTTAAGGACAGTTGTTAATGAAACGTGTTTATTTGTTTAAAAATGTATAAAAGTAACTTGGTACTTACAGAAGATCAAACAAAAATGAAATCAATGTAATTTTGTACATTATTTTCATATTTCATACATTCCATATTTATTGAAACAAATTTTCAATAAAGATTTATTCAGTATTATTGAGATATTGATATTGTGTTCTTCAAACAATTCACACATCCTTAAAATCATTTGAAGTAATTGTTCAATCTTCCATGACACTTGGCTTTTCGCTTTCCTTGATAGTCACAAAAATATTAGAAAAGGTTTTTACTTTTGAGAAAGTCAAGTAAAGATTTCCATACAAAAATTCAGGATCGGGAATCTGCAACCCTACTCTTTGCAATATTATTTAACTTTCCTGGATTTGTTATGAGGAACATAGGGGGTTTTGACAGGGCAGGGCGCTAGCTTGCTGGGGTGCGAAAATTGAAAAAAAAAAATTGTATACTGAAAGTATTGGATTGTTTCTGTGTTCTTACGTAAATCAAGAAAAGCAACTCTGAGCCAAAAAATAGTAAAACTAATATTTTCATCTTTGAGTAATAAATACCATTTGTTACCATTAGAAACAATTCAGTATGCTTAGACTTCACTTCGTTACATGGGAATGTTGCTCAAACGATGTATACGTATTGAATATCTAAGCGAACCGACATCTTCAGTTTAATATCAAACGGTGTATTATTTACAATACGAGTTTACAGCTGGGCTATGATGTACAGACTTCCAGATTACGCCAACATTTAAATCGTGCGTCTCGATTGTGATACGTTTGGCGGAGGTCAAAGGACTTGCGATATTGTTTCCATTATTTTAAATTTGGTTACTTTTTTAAATTAATTCACATAGTATTGTAGGCTACACGTTTTGATTTTTGTTGTTCATTTATTTCATGCTACTTTAATTGAATAATTTAAAACGTTTCTGGTTCTTTGTGTTGTGCCATAGGACAAGTGTTCCCCTACTTCCTCCGCGTACCTGTGCGAAAACTCTAGCATGTTAAATCCCACACTCTTCCCTATTCTTCTATTTCCATTCTAAGAGAGAAAATTGTTGACATCACGTATTTATTTGTTTAAAAATGTATAAAGATAACTGCCATTGTACTAACACAATATCAGATAAAAATAAAAGAAACAATGCAATTGATGTGAGAAAGAAATGTTCACTAAAGATTTATTCGGTATTATGGAGAGATTTCTTTGAACAATTCACAACACTCTCTTAAAAATATTTGAAGTAATTATTCAATATTCTTTCACAGTTAGCTTTTCGCTTTCCATGATAGTCACAAAAATATTTAAAAAGCCTTTTACTCTTCAGAAAGCTACGTGACAGGCCACGCTGACTGGAAAGTTTCACCGAATCACTGCTGATAATGACAATACTGCTGAAAACGAAATATAAACCTAACCTAACCAGATACGTCTTTACTCTTCACTGTACACCCACATCCCTCCTCAAGGTACACAGCACTTAAAGACCGCGCCAATACGTTAAATGAATGTTTTCACCACACGCATAAGAAACAATCTTCATAGATATAAAGCAACTATTAATAGTACTTCTAGTTTTGAGGTGTGAGCGAATCTTGAATAAATAATTATGTAAATAAAAATCGACAGTTTGTGCAACCACGGTGTACACAGAAAGTGTAAATAGCATATCTTAGAGAAATCTTAACCTTCTGAGCATGACGTTACAAAGATGGCCACCCTCACCAACGGTTGAAATATAAGTGATATTTGTAGTATCGATAAGTAACGTAAAATTTAATTGAATGTCCACAAACATTTCATCCTTTAGCGTACAGTGTAAGGAGCGTTTCTTTAAGTCCCTAGAACGCTTCGTGTAGGAGTTATTTAACGATATATTTGACTGAATGCTGCGGGTTACATTTGACATGAATCTTTAAATGCGTTTTTTAAAACCAAACCTTCATATTTTTAAAGTCAAAGCGCAATTCGTCACGTCTTCGTGAAATTCTCTTTCTTTAGAGACCTCATTTGTAAATATCGGTTGCATGTGAGAGCCACAAAAGCTATGTATACTACTGAAATGATATAGGATACAACGGAAATGCTGTATTTCTGCTTAACTGACTTTTCATTCACACGTCGATACATTATCTCAGTTACTTCAGTTGGGAGAAATGCTTTCATTTTATCAACATGTTAAAATGTGTTCCTTTAAAAAAAATGAATTGACAGCGAAAATGCAAGAAATTTTAATTTGTGCCTTAGAATACATCGCCGCTAGGAAATTTTCGTTCTGGAAGTCCAATTAAAAACTTTCAGCGACAAAGTTTTGGGTATAATGAAGTTTCTTCTATCCTCACCGGAGGGTCTTTGGATGTATTACTTCTGAGAATTTGCCGTTCGTTTGGGAGACGAGCAGCGCGTGACGTGAATCGGCGACGCGACGAAAAGACGAGGCACAGACGCAGGATGTGTGACCCGTGTGGCTGAAAGGAAGTGTTTTTTTAAATGACGTCATCAGAGAAAGGGACCATCCAAATCATTACTCGAATGATCACGAGAAGCCCTTTCAAGAATTTCATCTTTTTAGATATTCTGGTCGGTCAACTTTGCTGGTGGATGTGCAGTGGTAAAGAAAACTAGGTATGTTATTTAGTCAAATGTGTAGTGTGTTAATTTTAAGAGATCAAAATGGATCGTAGGGAAATAAGGGTTAATATTAAGAGATCAAATTGGATCGTTGTGAAAAGAGTGAAATAATTAAATCTAGTAAAAAAAAATTAAAAGTATTCGAGAACTTTCAAGGAAAACATCCAGAAACGGAGTCAATCGTGTGAATGAATTTTGTAGATCAACATGCATCATCTTCTTTAGAATGACCCCGAGGAAAGTGTGGTTAACTGGACTGAAGTATAGAATAAGAAGAAAAATAAAAAAACCGCGATTTTGTACATACGGTATGTCTCAAATTCCATGCGTTTCTAATTTAAAATGTTTCTGCAACTAACGTGAGAGAAATGAAAGATGTTAATTATAAGCATTTACTAAATTCCAAATATTCTTGATTTTAAGGCTTATTGATATTAATTGGATTTGAAAAGCGTAGAAAATGACTAATGATAGAAAGAAATTATTTAATATTGTGACGATATTCATATCTACGAGAAATGCGACAGTTTAGAAATGAGTAAATGAACATCATGTACAAAGATGAAAGTTGGATAAATGTTGATGGTGGTGTTTCGATTATTGCGTAAATTAATTAACTGATATTTGATTGCACAAAAAATTATGATTATTTTTATTTTCCAAGATAATGTATGTATATTAGTCCGTCACGTAGTCACGTATATATATATATATATATATATATATATATATATATATATATATATATATATTCTAACCGCCTTACCTATCGTACACACCTGTACCTTCTTCAGCACACACAGCATGCACTTTAAGCAAGTCGTTAAGATATTATGCTCGTGAAGCGAGCTTAGAATCTCAGGAAGCAGGATCTTTGGGGTACGAGAAAGGTCTGAACCCTTGACACAATAAAAGTCACACAAATCACACATAAACGAGCATATAATTCACTCAAAATTCTGTGGCATGAATTGATAACAACGAAAAACAAATCACACATAGAATTACACTTCCAAAAATGATTAAATAAACACAAATAAGCAACTTTGACAGCCTATTCAACAAATGAACACTTAATTTTGTTCAGAACTAATTTTCTGAAGCAATTTCTTTGACCAGTACTGGGAATTCCCTTTGAAAATTCACTACGTCTAAATTTAAATTATTCTAATTACAATTGCATGTGAAACTAAACCTAATTTACAATCTCTTGCCTTTTCAAAATTTTACATACGATAATTAACATGTGGGCAAGTGCACTACTCTCAATTTATCTTCAAATTATAAGTGCTGGTAACAGAATAATGACTGCTACAATAGAATGGTTAAAGGCAAGCAATAACGTATTAAATCTTCCACTCCCAAGCTACAAATTATTAACACCCGTGTCCTCAAATTTTAACACTTCTGAAACTATTCTTTCCCTGCCGACGTGAACTTGACCTAATTTCAGTTCTACAGGTTACCTCGAAACTGTCCGTCTTTCAACCTTGAAACAGCGTGCTGCGTTCCGCACCGCGTTGCTCGATTCCGAAGTTCTGCGTTGCCTTCGATGTCCTCTTGCGTCCTTTCCTCGGTCGTCGTCTTCTCCCGGTCGACCCGCGTATTCTTCCGTTTCCACTAATCGGTTTCTTCTCCTCCCACGGCTGCTACCGCCTTCGATTACGCCCAATTTGCAGAAAATGTCCCTTGCACTTCCCTAACTGCCAGTGCAAGTACTTCGCTCGTTCCTAACTTTTATTCTGTTAATCAAGAACTTTTAGAGCTTTCCTGAGAACGGGCACACTTTTACTTCCCGCATTAGTTAATAGAAGAATATTTCTCTAATTCCTGACTACTGCGCGGATGACTAGCTAGACGTTTCTCAACGCCGTACACTCCTATTCTAAACAGTCGTTGCGGCAATTTCTAACTAATCTAACGCTCTGATAAAATCTGCACACTTGCCAAGCGGTGCCTTACATGAAGAACTGCTGACCCGACGCGTGCTAGCAGAAGAGATGTTAACTCCAGGCGAGATGGCGACAAAAGAGAGCTCCCGCTTCCGCGTTTGCGTATTTATTGGCGTTCGCCTGGGGAAATTCGACGTGGTGGGGATTATTTCTCCTACTTGTGCCTTCCACTAGCAAAAACGTGGCTTGATAGTTCGCGGCGACTAGTGCGAGCAACGGATACCAGGCTGCGCGTTTTGCTACTATTGTTTTCGGCCGCTCTTCTCGCTGCCTGTGAACGTTTATGCCGGCGAAACTGTGGTGTTATGGGGTTGTATAATCCCATTTCGCCACAATATATATATATATATATATATATATATATATATATATATATATACATGTCCCTGTATATTAGATATTTACGCTAATAAAATATTACGACTATAATAATAATAATAATAATAATAATAATAATAATAATAATAATATGTGTGCGATTAAACATTTTTAGCTCCATATATTCAGAAAGATATTCGTGATTTGACGATTGTAGAGTGAGCGGGCAAAGGGATCGTGTCGTGTTGGCTATAACGCGCGCATTCTTCGTAAGACACATTATGCCTTCACAATGTGAAAAGCGGTATCCAGGAACTCGGGAAAAATTCAACATCATCTATCTGTATTACTATTCTCGATGGGCGCAAAAATTGAAAGAAAAAACACTACGCAGCCTTTGGACATGTGACACATGTCTACGGTTTTGTTACATACCCAGAAATTCGCGAAAATTACAATCACCTTGACAGAGATTCGATTTTGAGTGAAAAATCCAAATATGCAATTCCATCTATTGTGAGACTGAATTTTCATACGCTGAGCGTCACTTCTTACGACACATGTGACATCATGCGACAGCAAGGCTCAAGGAAGCGGCCACTTGCCATGCAATATTTGCTACTCACATGAATAACAGAGCAGCAACTTTTTTGATATTATTGGTAAGTAAAAACTGTTATAGTGCTTATCCGTATATAGTATACTATGTTATTGCAGTATACGTGAAGATTGATTTAATTTATGCAGTGTTATCAGAGGATATTTTATTTGTTGTTCTTGAGCATATTCATGGAAAAACCATTTTGTGTAAATTTTCTTAGAAGAATTTTTACTGCAGCAGGCCAATAGTCTCTCAATAATTTTGATTTTCGTATTGTCAGATATGGGGATACTTTTAAAGGTTTTTTCGTATTTCCTTTTAAGAAATGAAAAATAAACAGTATTTCAAAAATGAAGTACGACTTTTTTCGGATGTCCATTTCCAGATCCATAATAGCATGATGTAATACATGACTCAATTTTAATGGCCATGTTTTCCAATTTACATTCATTGTGTATTCAGTCATTAATTCTTACTTTTAAAACTTTTCATACTAATTCATTGAAATCACTACTATATAATGTGAAAAAACAAGATCATCTTTGGCTGCCTAAACATAATAGTTTTAAAAAACAAACAGAACGACTCATTGTTTTACCTTCAGGAAATCTTTACCTGAAATCTCGAATAGCAGATAATATCACCAGACAATATTTGCTTCAGCGAGAGCAGAAACATGTGCTGTGCAGATAAAACTATCCCGAGATTCACATGCCGTGGGAAAAAAATGCAAACCACATAAACGACTACGATAAGACTTGGCATATCACCTGTAGAACACACCTGACGACACCTGAAGAACAAGGTCAATGTGTACGACTGCTGTCCCTGCTGTGCTGGAGAACTAGTGGTTTGTACTAGTTGCAGTTCTAAAACGTACACCAATAGTAGCGCATTAGATGCGAAAACGTTTAAAGCTAACACATCAACCCACATTCGGCAATCCAATCGAATATTATAGCCCTACAATGAGAAATTGAGAATGAGAATTCTCTGCATTTCAAACAGTCGAGTCGAGTTGTTGCTATTTTCATATTGAGACTTGGTAACTACTAGAAAGTCTAGTAAAAGAAGCTCTGAAAATTCGAATTTGCAAATTCGAAGAACAAAAATGAACTTTTGCAAATTCAAAAACATTCTGAACTTTTATTTTTTTTTTCATTCAGATATTTCAACGAAAATGTAACCTCCGTCGTTTGTTAAGCGTCCTTTGCTCTATCTGGGGTGCACATTTAATAGAAATATTTAGAGAAATTTTTGAGAAATTTCAAAAAATGTTAAGATCTAATGTAAATTACCGCCACCAATCATAATATTATTCTCAGGGCCTTGAACTCGACCAGATAAATGGGGGATATCAAATTTGGAGAAAATCGACTCAACGGTTGCATTGCAAATGGTCAGACGAACGGACATACGTGTTGCTCTCTCCCAACTTTTCGGTATCAAAAACCCACATAGCGTGTATTTTGAGTACCCAATGCATTAGAAGTATTTTTTTCGTGAATCGGCCATCATGGTGCCTCGCGATATGTGCATCCCACCGAGGATAAGGCTCGAATATCGTGGTTGGTGCACGTTACTTTCTATTGGGGGATCAGCATTTTAAGGCTGGTCCCATTTTTTACACCCCAAGGTAGTTAGCTTGGGGGATGGGGTTAAATTGTGACGATGCTGAACGATGAAAAAGACACACACAATCATACAGAGACATACGAACACCCCACAACCATTCCCGAGACGGCACTCGCACCCGTGATCTTTCGGTCAGAAACCGCCGCTGCACTGCTGCCTTAGCGATCTCGGCCATCGGATCGGCAGAAGAAGTTATTACACAAACGAACAATATTTATCCACTTTTCGGGAATCAGGGCCCCACAATACAGGTTTTCTGACGAAAAATGGCCATTTTAACCAGCAGCATTTCAAGAACCTCGGTGCCTCGCTGGTGAGAAACACCTTGTTGGGGAAAACCCCGTTAGCCGGCTGTAGGTCGGCGCCGATTCTCGCAGGTACTGAACTTACGGTGTTAATAAACTTAGCAGTTGACGGGCTCGGAATCGTCAATCGGTCAATCAATTGTAAAGTAGTTTCCTGAAAACCCCTTTGGTTCAGGATACTTAATTCAACCATTATCCGTATCTATGATAAAAACGTGAAAATACTCGTATGTACGGGAGTGTACGTACCATCACAATGTCAGAGCACTGGAGTAATTATTCCCAAATTTGTCACGACTTCTTTTCAGTGGTCTAGTATGAAAACAGGAGGATCTATTACAACCCAGATAGGTTTGCTAGGTCAATATTTGGTTTATCGCAACCCGCTCAGGAACTCTGTTGTGAGGTATTGCAGCGGTGCGGACAAGGGGTCATCAGGGCGCGGCCGGGCGTGGCTGGCGAGGTGGAAGGGTGCGAGGAATGGGCCGGAATCGACGGGTGAAAAGGAGAGGTAGAGCACGAGAGCGGGCCGGAAGAGCGGGGCGGCATGGCGGGACGAGAGGGCGGGACGAGAGTGGGGGGGGGGGAGTGAGCGGAACGGTACGGGACGGAGAAGGTTGCAGCGGAGCAGACGGGGCGTGGTGGAGGGAGAAACAAAATTAATTCCATTTTACATTTCAGGTTTAATTCATTTCTGTTCCTCTCTAATAAACGATTGGGGTAAATAAATACCGTTGCGACATCGGGTTACTTCCACTTACGATAAAACAAGGAATTTATAATAATGAAGCTCTCTTGAAATGAAAATGGCAATTTAATGTGCAAAATAATTCCCCAACATTATTTCACAGGTACAAATACAATTGTCTGTTTAATTACGTCTTGTCACACAATTCCATTTTATCATGAAAACCTCAATTGCCACTTACAATTAGTACTGGAGGACCTGTACAACTGAGATATAGCGATTCTGTTTGGTGCTGCCATCTAGAGGTCGTTGCAAACACTACTAGTGCATGCAGGTTTCTTATCGTCTCTTGTGACGAATGAACGCAGCAATCATATGTCTGCGGAAAGAGAAAAATATTTCTGTGTTTAGTGACCAGGCACATAAATTGACTAAGGTTTCATATCGCTATGGGTGTGATAAATTGTGAAATGTTTCCTCGTAAAACATCCAAGCAGCATTTTGCTTTCAAACCACACTGAGTATTAATGTCACGTCATAGGTTTCAATGAAAGGTGAGAGAGGAACGACATCGAATATTTCCCGTCGATGAAAATCCGAACATTAATAACGTTTTATTGGTATCCGAGCTGCGGTATTTCAATTATTCCTCGTTTTCAATAGATTCAAATAGTCTGCACGAGACAATTTTATGAACCGTGAGGGACATTTGTCGAAACTACAAGTATCTCACTGTTGCTGGAATTTTTTTTTCAGTTTATTGTAAAAATTAATGTATGTGTAAGCAAGCGTGAATCAGAATGAAACATGTTTCGCAAGTAAACTTTATGGAAGATGAAGACAATTTATTTCTTCTGTGTGTTTTACTCCAATTCGATCAGGCACATGAATTCTGATCAGAGAGAAAGTATTCATGCATGAGTACAAGTTGACTAGGAAAGCAAAAATTTGTAGATTCCACAAAGTCCCTAAATTCCGGAAACGGAATATAATAATTTCCAATTTACGTGTAACATATTAAAAATGACAGAACATGAAAATCTGTGAGTATTTTCTGTCCCGTTTTTTCGTGATTGGTGGATGTCATTTGTTTTAATTGAAGACATTAAACAGGCCACATTTGACAGTAATACTGTTTGTAGGAACATTTGATATTCTGTCAGATAGAGTTCAAATTATACTCGAATAAGAAAGGACGATTTTTTCCGTGCTATTTTACTTTGAGTTGAGTACCATATTCAATTATTCCTATCGGCTTTGGTAATTCATTATTCCTCAGTAAGATAAGGTGACTATATTGAGATACTGGATTTCCTACTGAAGCTTTTAACTGGAAAATTTCTGAAATACATAACATTGTTATTTTAATATGTTTATTGTATTATTATTATTATTATTATTATTATTATTATTATAGGAATTAATTTATCGTAAACTTCATCAATTAACTTTATACACATTCTTTCACCTTTCTTCTTCATCAACTAACTTTACGCTGGTTAATCGATTTTCTTGGAATTTCTTCACGTCACCTTCAGAATCTTCATCTGTGTCTAATTGGAATCCCTTTCCTTTCTTTCGGTCGCAGTTCAGTCTAAGATCTTTCTGGGCCGTCTCTCGTTACCCAAACTGTAACATATACTTATACCAGGGGCAACTTACAACATTTCAAGGGCCACAACTAAAACCTTTAAATGGTTGCGGTTCATATTTACGTTACTCTGGCGATCCACGCCTGCCTTTCCCTCGTTGTCCTCTGCATTTTCCCCGATTGTTTTGAAACGGCGGGGGGGATAAACCATGCGTGACATCAGGCCGAACCATACATAACGAAGGGATACATATTGGGACGATTTTGAATTTCTGAATCTACCAGAAAAAAATCTTTAACCTAAGCGCGGGTGCGGGGAGCACAATGTTGTCGCACGATATGGACGCATAGGACTAATAACCTTTCGCGGGCCACTATAAATGGCACGGGGGGGAGGGCGCATGTAGCCCGCGGGTCGCCAGCTGGACAACCCTGGCCTACACGATCTAAAGCACTCAGCCTCCAAGCAGAAGCGGATTAACAATTTTGTGGCCTGTAGATACGCGAAAATTCCCGCCTATTTTTTCAGATAACCCAGGAAAAAAGTTATATATAATAACAAGTATAAATTATGTTAAAAAATTGGATACACATATTCATGACTAAAATTAAATATGATTTAAAAAATATTTTAACCGTGCCTAATAGTTTTCTACGGGAAATCAATTTATATCCAAATTATACATTTTGATGTTTAGAAATAACCAATTTATCATTTTTTAGTTTTTTATAGTCATGCATACTTATTAATCTACCGTTGTTCCACCTTTAATTCTTAAAATTACCTAGAAGTAGTCATTTAACACTAGAAAAAATGAACGAAATAAGACGTCATCAAACATATTATCAAATTTACATGTATTTATTTCTAAAATTTATAATATGAATATTTTTCTCGATGTATCGTGAAAACACATTTTCAGTAATTGTCTACTATATTATTTTAATGGTATACATACATTTTGCGGCTCTCACACGCAACCGATATTTATAAATGAGGTCTCTAAAGAAATACAATTTTACAATTGCACTTTGACTTGAAAAATATGAAGGATTTGTTTAAAAAAACGCATCTAAATATCATTCATGTCAAACACAACTCGCCGCACTCAGAAATATCGTTAAATAATTCCTAAACGAAGCGTTCCAGGGCAATAAAAACTAAAATGTTGAGGCCAATGGCCTCAAGGAAACGTTCATCACAATGTTATTTACAGGATGAGGTGTGATTTACAGGAATTATTGGACATTCTATTAAATTTTTGCTGGTTCGGCACTTATCGATACTACCAATGCCACCTATATTTCAACCCATGGTGATGATACTCATCTTTGTTACGTCACACTTAGAAGGCTTAGATTCTTCTATCTTATACTATTTATGCTTTCTGTGTACATCGTGGTTTCCGCAGACTCACGAGGTTTAGTAGCATAATTATTAATTCAAAATTCGCTTTCGCAGCAACAACTAGAAGTACTATTAAGAGTTGGTTCATACCTATGGAGATAGTTTCTTATGCGTGAAAGTTTCTTATAGTGAAAACATTTAACGTTTTGGCGCGGTCTTTAAGTGCTGTGTACCTTGTGGAGGGATGTGGGTGTACAGTGAAGAGTGAAGACGTATCTGGTTAGGTTTGGTTTGTGTTTTACCTGTATTAATATTTTCGTTATCAGCAGTGATTCCGTGAAACTTTTAAGTCAGCGTGGTCAGTCACGTAGCTTTGTTAATACAGCTCTCAAGAATAAAAAGCTTTTTTAATATTTTTGTGACTATTATGAAAATCGAAAAGCTAACTATCAAAGAATATTGAATAATTACTTCAAATATTTTTAAGGGTGTGTTGTGAATTGTTCAAAGAAATCTCTCCATAATACCGAATAAATCTTTAGTGAACATTTCTCTCTCACATCAATTGCATTGTTTTTTCATTTTTATTTGATATTATGTTAGTTCAATGGCAGTTATCTTTATATATTTTTAAACAAATAAATTCGTGTTGGTAACAACTTTCCCTCTTAGAATGGAAATAGAAGAATAGAGAAGAGTGTAGGGTTTAGCATGCGAGAGTTCTCGCACGGATACGCGGAGGTAGTAGGGGAAAACTTGTGATAAGGCACATCACAAAGGACGAACTTTTTGAATCAATTGAATTAAAATTGCTTAAAATAAGACAAAAGAAAAATATAAACGCGCAAATACATTTTTTTTTCGATTTTCGCACCCCAGCAAGATGGACCCTTCCCCTGCGAACCCCTTTATTCCTCAAAACAAATCCAGAGAATGGTTGTGCTTGCCTGTTTCTGTAATTCAATATTCACTCTCACAACAACTGGAAGTACTGTTAATAGTTGCTTGATACCGATGAATATCGTTTCTTATGCGAGTATTATAACCATTCATTTAACGTTTTGCCTTGGTCCACAAGTGCTGTGTGCTTAATTGTGGAGGGAGCCACGATGAAAACGCACCACTTGTTCTCAAGTTTCAGTTTTACGATACCCTTAGAACAAATTGTACCTCTGCCTTCATCGGTAGGATTCCTACGTAACAAATTAATATATTGACATTCTTGTTTCTTAGACAAGTTTGTGACATAACCTACGTTGCCCATGCACTTGGTATGGTACCACATTATACATATCTACTACTCACTAAACGTTCATATTATCGTTATTCAAAATCTATTTGTCTGTTTTTATCACTCACCACTCAAATTTATAACTCTGCTAATTTAAGTTAATACGCGTTTATCGACAACACTGTTGAAGAAAGGAAATTATTTTTTTGAAAACATGAATTAAAAATGAAATTTAATGATTTAAAAAAGCTAAATCGTAATAAATAGTTTTTATTGCTCACAGGTGAAAATAATAAAACTAATATTTTCACCTGTGAGTGATAAATACCATTTATTACCATTTAGTTGTTTTAATAAAATAAGTTTATAATAATATAATTAAGTTTATAATAATATAAGTTTTTTAATAAAACTAAACTTTTTGGCTCAGAATTGCTTTTCTTGAGGTACGTAAGTACATGAGAGAGTTCTCGCACGGGTACGCTAGTTGTAATTAAATCTTAATTATAAGACATCTGAAAATGTAAACATCGCTCATTTGTTTTTTCACTAATCATATAGCAGAAGTTATTATCAGCCTGTTAATAAATTAATTTTCGAGTTTTGTTTCCAAAATCACATAGAAGACAAATAAAAAATATGAAAACTCGCACGCGACAAAGAGGAGGCTCTTTTGACACAATTGTGGTCCCCAATTTTTGCCACCCCTAAAAGTTTTGCTGCCGTACGCACGTGCCTTCTCTGCCGATGTCGTAAATCTACCCTTGCCTCCACGGTGTGTAATATTGTGCTTTGTAACTATATTCTCTTCCACGCCAGCTTATACTATCATATCCTGGTCTGTGAGCCGGTAACAGCGTCTCACAATATTCCATTATATTGCAGTTGGATTTTGTTATAAATATTATATAACTGCTCGTTTTCCTGCTCCATAAGTGACAATACTTTCTTCAATTCTTCTCGATTTATGTTTTATCTTTGTTTGTTTTTGAATATAAGCGGAGTTTTATGCAGTTGCTTATTAAATGAGTGACCTTCTTTATTTCTTTTGCGACACAGGTGTTATTACTCCTAAATACTTATATTGTTAACTATGTAATAAGATTTTCCAAAAATTAGCGCACACCATTCTCAATAACAGCAAAATAAAATTTCGTACAACACTGCAATAAATTAAATATTTTAACAACTAGTAATATAACATCACATACTTTCTCGTGTTATTGGAAACAGCTACGCAATAATCAAGTATTGCATTTTGTGCGCTACAAAAACCTCAGCTACAATTAATTGATAATGTTCAATTCAAACAACGGGCCTATGATGCATATCTGCATTCATTTAGATAATCAGGAGCAGCAGGAGATAATTTCTTACTTTGACAAAAGAGGAAACAGGAATACATTTCACTCATACAGTATTTGAGGTAAATTAAAAAGAAAAGAGCAACACATTGTTGCCAGCATAGAGTGGTGTAAACTATGTGCATTCGCTTGCGTAATAATATCAATATAGTAATTAGAATATACACAATTGACATCAAAATAATTACGAAACTTCTGGATGTTTACTCCTAGGTTGCCTTTCGTCGTTTTATTATTTTTCTTTTATTCAATACGTAGTAATTTTTTTAGGGATCAGATGTGTGTTTTACAAAATAAAGTAAATAAATTCTTAAACAAACCATTCTTCTGGCAGTGCACAGTTTATGTCATTTCGTAATGTATCCACATTTTGAGGATGAGCTTTGCTGTGAGATCAGATAGGACAATACGATACAACTTTCTTTGCCTGTTGATCTTATGTATTTGCGTGTGTGTGTGTAGATAACCGAGCTTTTTTAAATTACAATTAGATCTTCTGACATCACCACTCTTGCTCCACAGGACAGAGCGTCTAGAGCATATTATTTCGAAAGGTTGCCCAATTCTGACGTTTTCTTGGCTAGATGTGTAAGAATTCTACTAGCAGAGAACGATAAGCCTAATTTTCATTAAAATGATTGGGAATCTAATTTAACTCCTAAAGAGAAGGGTCATAGACGCTCCTTTGAGCTGAGAGGTGAAAGTCAAATTAGCACTGTAAAAAAGTGTTTTGGCTAATTATGTTTTGATTCTATGAAAGAAAAACAAAGGAAATGGCAAACAGAAAATCGTGGGTGGCTCGTGTAGCCTCAGGTCCCCGGGAACGCCATGGTCCGCGGCAATATCTGAGAATGATATGCCCTGTGAGGGAGTACTATATTCAGCATTAAAGTTTCTTTGGCAAAATACATAATTTTTGCACTGGCTTTGTGGTCGTGACCGACGCTCTTTTCACCTGCACCGTTTTAACATTGCCTGTAGAATCAGGAAAAATCTAAATAATGACTCCAAAGGTGGAGGAGAATCTTCAATTAAAATGACCAGATCACCTTCCTTCAGATCTGGCGTAACAGATTTCCATTTTGTGCGAGCTTGTAGTGAGGTAAATAATTTCTTGTCCAGAATTTCCAAATAGTGTTCAATTGCCTTTTTACCGTATGATAACGACGGGATGTTCATAACTCCTGCTTTGATTCTTGATCGAAAGCCAGTGTGTTGAGCAAGTGTCCATATATTAAATGATTTGGAGTTATTGTGAAAGTTTCGGTGTCCTTCTCAGAGTAAACCATTAAGGGCCATGAGTTTAATAAGTGTGCTGTATGTGTCAGGAAAGTATGGAATTCAGAAAGGGAAAAAAATTTTACCCAAGAGAGCGCTTAAATGGTATTTTAAGGAGCCTACAGCCGCCTCTTCGAGTCCATTAGGAAATAGAGAGCGTGGTGGACAGAACTGCCATTCTACTCCATGTACAGCGAGGAACTTTTTGAGAATCGAGTGTTTCTGCTGTGTGCTAAAAATTTTTGATAGCTCAGGCTTTTTTTTTCACAAATTTTTTAGTATTATCGCTATAAATAATTCTGGGGTAGCCCCTGAGGGACCGGAATCTTTTCAGAGCCGCTATAAATTCGGTGTAGTCAGGTTCTCCGCTATGTCTAAGTGGACCGCCTTTGTGGCACGACAAGCGAATACCACGACCCAAGATTTACAATGTGCTCTGCGCCTACCAATGACTGGTTTTGCTAGAAATGGTCCGCAGCAGTCCACTAAGAAAGGTAAACTCCCATGGTTTTGACAGCGTAGTTCTCGAAGCAGGAAGATTGTTTGGGCGGCTGGCTTTGCCCGCCATCTAATGCAAGGCAAGCAATAATGAATTACACTATTTACTATTACTCGATTTGAAGGAATCCAAAATCTTTGTCTAGCAATTGACACAGTCAATTGACATCCCGCATGCAAGTAAGTTAGATGAATCATAGTAACGAGGGCTCTTGTGAAAGCATGTTCGCGAGGGAGAATAATTTGGTGTTTTGCCTCTTGGGGCATTAAAGAATGTCTCAATCTACCACCTACATTAATGATACCATCCTAAAAAAGGATGGTATCATTATCTTCATCTAAAAAGGATGAAGATTTAAATTTTTTGGATCTTTTGCATTATTTCCTTTATAGGATATGGTGTATTTAGTAGAAAATGATTCTTTCTGAACTGTATTCACAATCAATAGAATGGCATCTCATAGCTCTGTTGTAGAGAGAGGGCCAGTTTTCCTAGGAGTAATAAGGTCATGCTTCTACACTGATAGATAAATCGAAGGCAATAAGCTGTATCCATAGCAACTTGTGATAATAATTGAACTTTTTGATAAGTTCTGATACAACCCCTCTTCCTCAACACAAGGGGTACTAAGAAAAGTTTGTGAATGAAGTAGTAATTGTACGTTACTACTTTCAGCAATCTCAGGCAGCGATTTCCACTGTAATAACGCCTGGAACATCCATTCTGAACCACAAAACCATCTGTCGTTTGACGTCAAGCTTCTGGCTGTGACTCCCCTCGATATGAGATCAGTAGGGTTACCTTTAGAAGAAATATGTAACCAATTCTCCACCTGGGAACACTGTATAATAACAGCAATTCTATTAGAAATGAAAGCATCTAATTTTTTAGGACCATGTTGTATCCAATGCAGTACTACAGTGCTGTCTGTAAATTAATGTACAGAGTTGACCTTACAAACTAGAGACACGGCATTATAAATCTTCATCATGAATTTGGCTCGTGAAACTGCTCCACACAATTCAAGACGAGGGATAGTGGTACTAGATAAAGGCGCCAGCTTTGATTTCGATGTTATTAGAACACTTGCCCTTTCTTCGTGAAAATTTTCACTGACCACATACACACAACAGCCATATGCTTTAATGGAGGCATCAGCGAACCCTATTAGAATTACACTGCTCGCCCCACAACATGTCACCTTCCTAGGAAAAATCAAACATGTTAATGAAGATACCTCTGTCAGTAAGATTTACACTGAGTAACCAAATCTCGAGCTGGCATCCCAGTCCAGCTTACGTTTCCATAACAACTGCAAAACTATTTTGAATCTAATCGTCACACGAGTGACTAGACCCAGAGGGTCGTATATCGATACTATTATATGTAACACCTTTCTCTTGGTCCAACCGCAGGAGTCGGCAAGAGGTTGGGTGAAAACATTGTGAGCTAGATGCAAAGTATAATTTGCTTAATGCCAAAAAGAGCAGCGAAACTGAACTGTTCGAAGCGTGGCGCCTATTTTGAATTAATTTGTCAGCCCATTACCAACAGTATTTATTTATCAGTAAAATCGTCACCTCCTGCGGAGTATTTAATTATGGACATTTCATCACACCACATGCTATGTTCGTGCTACGGACTTCAAGAACAAATTTTTCAAGAGGTCCATGAGTCATTGAAATGTGAGGATTGCAGAAAATCGCTACGTCAGCAGTGGCTTCCATCGGCAAAAAAAGGAGCGAGTGTGACTCAGTGGTGAAAGTAAGGAGAGGACTGGAGGTTCTGGTTCGGACAAGCACATTGGCTCGTAAAAAATATATATAATGAACGTAATGATTAGAAGTATGAAAAATACTGATGCTAATTACCAATTATAGCTCGCACATATATTGCGTTTTGATGATACGATTCAACTTCTTTTCAAAGCTCCTACATTAAAAGACCTGCAGCCTCACATGTACTTTTTTTACAGCGTCTCTTCACCTTCCATTGCATTTAAATCCATTTTCAATTTAGATACACCTCAGATCTGTTGTCAGAAACCAAAATGGTATGGAAATATGTTAGTTTTCGTACGTATCCCTCCATTTTAATATATACAAAATGGTGTGCAATAGGAATTGAATTTTTCCAGTCGTGCCACCACTTTATTATTTTTTTTCAAAAGTGCATCTGCATCTGTATCTCAAATCAAGTTTTCTACTAATGATAATTTTTTCACATGTTCGTATCTTGAGCGAGACGACCCCTATAATACTCTTAATTGATTCCATAAAAGCAAGACCTTTTCGAAAAATATTTTTCTGGTAAGGTAAAATATTAAATTTCATTGAATTATTATTTACTTAGTTATATACATATATACATATTCAAAGTTGCTTACATTAAAATAAACACGTAAATCGACCTTATATTTTAAGATCCTTTACCAAACGTACGACGGACACTCCGAGTTTTTTCGTATCCGAGGTAATATAGGCACCAATTTCCTTGGAAAATTGCTTGTCTGCTGAATGATTCACATTCCAAATACGATTCAAAGCACTTCTTTTCGTTATTGTAATATCTGCGATCAAATCGCCTCAACTAGCCCCTGCGGGAACAGCCAAATGTAAACAAACCTAATGTGATCGGGGGGAGGGCGCCAGGTTCAGCTCCTGAAATGTAACTGAATGGAAGAGTTGGGAGGTCAAGAATGAACACAGAGTCATTTGTAACGAATACCAGTTTATTCCTGGCACCAAAAGCTGCCAGGGAAATTGCAATGTCGCAATGGGCGACGCAAGTTTTTCACTAAAACTACTCTGTGACTTGGTTACCTTAATTACTAGTTGTTAATTCTGCTGGGCCTGAGCGCGGCCACTTGCAGTTTCTCGCCGTTACAATTGTTCAGTGAGACGGCATCGTCTCAGAATTTTTCACCAATGGCTGCTGGTCTTCGTGGGCGGGCCGAGGCGGCAGCCTCGAAGCAGAGGCGGCGGCGGCTCCGGGTCGCTGATCTTCTGCGGTGCGTCTATTCTCGGCAGGTAGCGGCGATTCCAGGTTGTCAGCTCGAGCAGGCTCAGTGGGTTGAGTGACCACGGGCGTTGACGTTACGGAGAGGGCTGTCACTGGGCCCGGGACGAGAGGCGGCAAGGCTGGCGGGCCGAAGCGGAAACGGCGCGGGACCGGTAGTTTCCCGCCCGAGTTTTCTCCGCAACAAGTCTACGAGTCGCGTCCTGACTACTTCGACTCTGGGAAAGTCTTTTCCCAAACTCGCGTCCCGATCGTAAGTGATTGAATAATTAAGCACATTTGGCTACTAAGAAGTATCTTGGAATTCTCTCGAAGTAACAAAAATTTAGAAGTGTTTCCGAAGAAATTTTAGAAAGTCTCACTGAAGAAATTTTAGAAGTGTCCTAGTAACAAAAATTCAGAAGTGTCCTATTCCCACTGTGCATCACGTTTATAAAAGAGCTCCCTTTCCCCTTCCCAAAATGTTCCTGGCTCTGAATTTCTCCCTTCCCTTATGGCAAAGCTTCCCGTTGGTCGAGGGTGGCTGCGTCGCAGAATTCTGATTAACCAATCTCGTGTCGATTTTTCTGTATTTTTCCGTAAATGTTCTCTGTCTGTCGCTGGCTTCGCTCTCTCGCTCGCTTCCCTTTGTCAGTTGTTCCGGGCGCTGATCGCAGCTGTCTGGACACGTGTGCGCGCAGAAGCGCATTTCACGGATTCTCGACGGCCGGCATGGGCTAATCGACAGCCTGCTGTATTTAGAGAGAAACAGCTCCTGCGGGACTTCTGGTGCCTAGCCCAGACGCGTGCCAGAACGAGCGTGGGGAGTTAGCATTGTTCGAGAAGGGATCAGTTTGATGGCCAAGAAAGGTTTCGCTCACGACGTGTTGTAAATGTGTCGTCGTGGTCTCTAATTGACACCCGGCCAACCCTTCCTTCGAGGTTTGGCACCCCCCGGTCGCGCGGCTGAAGAAAGGACGCGAGGGTGCGCTTTGTCCCAAAAGAGGGCCGGCGGTCGGCCCGAAAACTAGAATGGACTTTTATGAGTGCAATAAACCAGTTGCCTCTGGAAAAAAGGCCGGCGCGCGGTCGGGGCGGGCCTCCCTGTCTAGCGAAAGGAACCGTCGCGGTGGCGTCCCCTGACCCACTTATTTCTCGACGCGAGCTATTTCCAGCTGTAGAAATTACTTTGTTATTGGCGATGCCATAATAAAATTACATTAATTAATCGGTGACGCCACATTATGTACAATATTGTTTTCTTGCAGGAATTTTTAAAGCTGTTTCTTCTCTAAAACAAAACATACACTAATTGAAATGCGATATTAGATTTAATTTCTAAGTTGATGCTTAGAAACGTAACAATGGGCTCTTAGGACACGTATTAAAATTTGTTTGACACATTTTAATTTCACCAAGATGCAGTTTGATTTAGAGCTCTACGCTCTACTTAATCAATTTTTGTTGTTGTTTGTTTTTAATTAATTTGGTTTTGAGTCGATTAGTATCAAAGATATTAGCGACTGTACAAGGTATACGTTATTAATTTAATATCCATTTCTATTTGCTATTTTTCTGCGAGTCCACGTGTGGGCTTTGAGGTCAGTCTTCGGGGCGAATGCACACCGCGCGTGGGGCGCAGATGGTGACGATGGCGAGCGGCGAGGGTGACGATGGCAGCGGCGCCGGCGACCAAGGAGGTGAGCTCCAAGACCATCACTAACAAAGAGCTCTCGCTAAATTGCGTGACGTCAGGAGGCCTTCGCGGCCATGCAATCGCCTTTGCCGCTCGCCCGCGCTTTCAGGAGGCCCTGGCGGAGGGAGGCTATCGCGAGGCGACGCCGTGGCCGCCGCAGAAGCGTTACATCGGGCAACCCATCCGCCGCGTCCTTTTGTTTTTGCCCTTTGCGTCAGCGGTATAACTAAGAACTGCAACAATCATAGTTAATATTTATATCTCAACATGCCGCTTACGGAGCCAAATTTGCATCCACGTCCAAAGAAGTCCGCGCGCGGCGATGGTGTAAGCGCGCGGCGATGGTGTTTGCGCGCGGCGATGTGTAACGGTTAGCGTTTCGGACTGTTGTACCCAAGTTGGCGGGTTTAAACTCGATCGAAGCCGTGGATTTTTAAGGGCGAAAAAATCCTTCGTACGCCTTCCTTCGGAGGGGAAGTAAAGCCGGCTGTCCAATGTTAGTACATTTACTTGCATGTAAAAGACCCTCAAGCCTAAATGACGCGCTGAGCCAAATTCAAATCGCCTGTTTCTCGCCCAAGAAATACCTCCTTTCTCTGCTAGTTAATGAAAGGAGCGTAGCGAAATTTGCGTGGTCAGACGGAAGAGCAGGCCTTATGGCCTGAGTCTCGCCACGTAAAATAAGGCATTAATTCAATTCAATTCAAGAAGTAACTGGTTATTTTAACCCTAGAAAGAATTCCCGAATGAAACACGAGAAGATGCATATATGGGGTAATCTGCAATGGCGAAGCTAGTTCATGCAGCAGAGTATTCTGAAAATATTGTAACCGTACGCAGCACCTCAGACCAATAAACTGTCAAAAACAAATATTTTTGTTTAGGAAACCAATGCTTTAGTAAATAAGTCGGTAGAAGAAGAAAAAAGTGACAACGTGAACGCGGAAACGAATTTTATATTCTCGTTAAATGACAGGAAAACTATAAATCAAGTGTTATAATAAACAATTTTAAGAATCATCCGGAAGCATTTCGAAAAGGGGGCACACAAATTTAGAAGGAAAACTTTCAAGGCAGAAACAAACACGGAAAGACAACTGAATATAGGCAACTGATAAGTTGCCTATATAAGGTGAATTTCGAACAAAGCAACTGATAAGTTGGCTAAATAAGTTGAAATTTCGACAAAGCAGGTGAACCGGAGGGCAATGAACTTTGGGGAACGCGGCGAGTTAAAAGGCAAAATTTTAAGAACCTCTGAAAAGTGCCAAATCAGAATAAAAGTAACGAAAATATAAAATGTTCCAAAAGATCTCGGTGACAGAGGGAAGTGAGCGTGTTTGTTTTGTTGAAAAAACAATCGAATCACGAAAAAAAGAATACTTGTAGTATACCAGATCCATGATACTGGGGGCTTACCAAGGGGGCTTCTTACAGTATCATGGATCTGGTATACTGCAACTGTTCTTTTTTTCCGTGGACCAAGCTGACTGGAGAAGACACAGAGAGATGGCGAGCCGATAACATGGTGTGGTATGTGTTGGCAAGTTTTCGTGGGTTTTGAGGACAGAAATTTTACCAGAGAAAAGCTGTATTGGAATCATGTGCTGACGGTAGTAATAAAGAGTGGGGAGCCAGAAGTATGGCATTTTAGTTGATTGCGTGAATCGCATTGGATGTGTGAAAAGTTTGGAACGACCCAGCTGAGGGAAGGAATGGATTGGCAAGCCGACGGCAACATTATCGCCTAAAGGGAAGTGAACATTCGGCAGATATTACGTATTATAGTCGATTTTTGTTCCAGTACAAGTCTTGTATTCGATTTTTGTAAAACTCGAAAAACGTAGATGAGCGTTATAACTATGACGTGAACGGTGTGAATGTGAATAGCGTAAATAGTTTGCCAGTAAGTGTGAATGTTGAATTAGATACTTTTTAAATGGTTTTATTGGCAGCGTCACGGAGGAAAGCGTCACGGTACCGTTGAATACGGTTCTGAATGTAAATTGAACTACGTTCATTTCTCCTTTAGTTCCTAAACAAAGACAATTTCTTGCCCATTACCAATAGATAATGAGAAATATCATTTTCCCTATTCTGTAAGGGGGAAATTCAGTATTACGGCCCATTATAAATTTTCCAGTGGCAACGCCTCTCGTGCCGCAATTATTGTTAGTTTAAAATTTGTAATAAGCAGAGAGCTTGGATAGCAAGGTAATACGTAAATCATGTAAAGAAATAATTGCAATGAAGACAGAGGCGCGACGGGACGGCCACAATATTATATATCTCTTTCTGTAAATTAGCTCCATCATCGTTTTTTCGTACAGGAAAACATCGATAATTCGTTCTTTAAAGCTGTTGTTTCTTTAATTTAGCAGACACAGCTCGATTGCCAGTGTACTGAAATTACTGATTCTGATATTTCCCATGGAATTTCTGAAGAATGTTTTCACTCTCTTTAATGTAATCATATTCCTTTCAGTAGATAAAGGGAAAGTTGGACTGAGTTCTATCAACTGAACCGTCTCTTGTTTATTTTCTCTAATCCAATTTGTTCACCAAATACTTAAGCAACAAATCTGCAAACATGTATTTTGCATTGTCAATGTTCACATAAACCTTTATTGAAAAGTTGTTTCCAACGTGCATTGCATATTGTTTGATATTCTGTAAGTACGAAGTTATATTTATCAAATCAACACGTTTCAGTAACAACTTTTCTTAATGGAAAAGGTAGGGAAATGTATAGGGAAATGGTGGGGATTAAATTCGAGAGTTCTCGCACGGGTATGCTAGTTACTACCTATCTCTACTATTTCTAACTCTGTGATATTACTTCCGTCATGATTCCGCATTGTTGAGCGAAAATTGATTTCGTACATTTAGACGTTGGCCCATAGTCGGTGGGACATTTTCTATAACACTAAATCTTTATCTTCGTTAATTGTTTCATAAAGAATACAAACAAAAATCACACAAACGGCACACAAATAACTCACTCTACTTTCCCGCAACGCAAGGTGAAGTGAATTTGCTTGGCCGGGTCGATCACGCGCACCACGTAAGTTTCTGTGCACGCTGGGGGCGTAGGCTCCCTGCCCAGTGAGTGCGAGACAGACGGGCAGCACGCGCCCTCTTGTGCGCATGAGCGGCAGAGCCAGCCGCGCTGTTGATTTCCTCGCGCGTAATCGAAAAAGGAGACGAAGACATTCAATTTTCTTTAATGGATCAGTAAAAATATATTGAAAATGGAACACATAACGAGAGATTTTGTAAAAAAATAATTTGGGTTTACTAAGGCTTCCAGATAACTTCTCAGCTTCGCCGCTGATAATATGTTACCTCAAAGTACATAATAAAATAACGGAATACAATGTTACTCTATATTTACAATAAATATCAATTTATTTTTATAGAATTGTTAATGCATGAACAGCCTATGCATAATCCGTGTTCTTGGAAGATATGTTTACTCCACGTAAATCATGCAATTTTTAACATATTATTGTCTTTTGACCATGGCCGCACACATCCCTTCAAACATTCAGTTATTTCTACTTTTCACCAAAGCTGGTTTATATTTTTATCCGAGTGCATAGTGGAGAAAATTAGGTAGTCTTCATTTGCGGGAGCAAAATAATAGATTTTGATTTTTTTTTGGGGGGGGGCTTCACACGTATAGAGATATACGTTATTTTGATTTTGTTACTCCAAATGAGCTGTATTATTTAATTCGAAAATGCGAGACAAATGACACCATACGCTCTAAAGTCTAGACAAACCTTAACGTCATCAGAGAATATACAAAATTTCACTCTAGCCTATTTTTCATTTGCGAAAACTGCTTCTCTCCTCCCCATTCCCCCCGTTTCTCCCCCATACATCACATACAGATTTTACGGTTTTTGTACTAAATGTATCTAGATGTAAATCTAAATCAACAGAGGTATCATAGACAGGAGAGGTTCCAGTCTGGACTGCAGTTGCTGAGCAGCTGGGCCTAAGCTGATCGATCTCTGGATGAGAGGGCGGCGCTTTGGCGAGGCCGACAGTCGAGTTAACCAGAGCAATAAAAAAATCATAGAAACAAAAATACGAAGAAAATGTTTCGGTAATATGTAACAATATTACAAGTTTGTGCCCGACGGCTTAAACTACCATTTGTTTTTTGTTTCTCAACTAACTGGAACGAATTATCATTCGTACACTGCAGTTGGATAAAAAGAGCCGAATGTGGTAAACTTTCCACTACATTATAGAAAAGATAAAGAAAAAAATTTTTCGCCATTACAATACGTAGATTTTAGCCAAAATACTTCAAAATTCTATTATACAAATAACCAAGTTACGCAGAACTTTAAAGAAAATAATGCAGCCGTCGGTAAGGTGAAGGGTGTCTCTGGTGTCGCGTTAAATACCTAGGAACTGAAGAAAAATCCTAAAAGAACTAAACGTTTGGATTTTGGCTGAAACATGTAAATATTTGATTGCGTTTTTCCGCCTATTCTCATACTTCGCGACTGAATTATCATTCTCAGCGCGCTCCTGTTTACGACCCTGCTGACGTCATGAAAGAGAATGGCTTCAAAGGGAAGAGGCCCCTCAAAAATATGTTAAAGGTGTTGGGTTCATATATTCTGTATTAGCTATTGGAGTATTTGTGAAGAATGATTCTGCTATAATTTTTAATTTATTGCTGTAATACACGAAAGTATTTTTTTTTCTTGAGCAATGTGCCCCGTAATTTTTTGAAGAAAAAAATGTGTGATTTTTTTCAGTAGTTGCTGCAGGCTAGTAAATAAAGAAGGCATAGGAAATCAATTACAGAAGTGTCCTATTGAAAAAAGAGGGAAACACTTTTGTTTTGCGAATCTTTCTCTAGAACAGAGATGTGCTGCCCCAAGCAAGTCACTAATGAGATTTGTGGCAATGTCAAAAGCATTACTCAGAAAAATATTTAGGTACATAATTCACATTTTTTATAGATTAAGCTTATTGAAATAATTTTCAATTTCGATTGAAGCTCTCCGCCACTGTGGAGGTACATATTGTAATTTTATTGCGATTTTTATAATTTATGGAATTTCTACGAATTTTCAGTCAAATGTTTTGGACCTTCCTCCAAACTATATCGGGCGAAAGAAACCATACAGCACAAACGTACGAAAATATTTGTTTTCTTAAGAGATTTCTTCACTTAACTTAAAAATGACGGATTTTAAAATGTGTCATTTTTTTATCGCTGATGGTGTCTCCAATCGTGTTAAAGAAGCTTGTCCTTCGGAACAGCCTTCGACCAATGGCGATTCGAAGGCCTGACTATTAAGTTATCTGTCCCGATCAATGGTCTTCAAAATTTTATAGTCTCTCACAGTTGGATATAAGGCCATGCGACTTCGCCGAAAGGTCAATACGACTCGAAATGGTGAAAGGCAGAGTTATTCATTTTTATAGAATGTTCTCGTTGAACGGGTCATAAATTAATCGACTGAATTCATATCTCTCATGGCAGTTTACCAAATAACTGTGTTTCGCTCGGGGCCGGGTTTCCTTATATTTTCTTCCTCAAAAATCTTGAGATATTGTACTCATTCTGAGTATTCTCTACGATATTCATCATAAATTTCTCTAATAATTAGATATTAATTACAACCATGAATATTACTGTTATCCTGAGAGAATATTGGTTTCATGTGAACTTTGGGCAATAACAGTTTTGATACGGAATTAATTTCGAAAAGTTCACTGAAATTGAAAAAGGTTAAAAAAGAAGCTGATTGCCGGGTGAAGGTCATTCCACGCCATTGCGAGCGAATATAATTTGTTTTGTGTAATTACTAAAATCATTACTTCGGTTTCCAAAATTCCGTTTGAAGAGCTGCACACCAAAGCAATTTGTTGGTGGAGTGGAAAAACACAAACCGCCAAACCTTTGCCTCGTTATCGAACGCAGATAAGGGTTTCAAGTGAATATTGCAATTTCATTGGGGCAACATCTAACTTACAATCTGTTATTTCAATGTGGTAACTAAAGATTAACGATACGAATGGAATGACAAACTACACTGAAGAGCCAAAAAACTGGTACAGCCATGCGTATTGAAATAAAGAGATCTGAAACCAATCAGAATGCGGCGTTCCGGTCGGCAACGGCTATGTAAGACAACCAGAGTTGTTAGATCGGTTACTATTGCTACAATGGCAGGTTATCAGGATTTAAGTGAGTTTGAAAGTGGTGTCACAAGTGTCGGCACAAGAGAGATAGGGCATAGCATCTCCGAAGTGGCAGTGAAATTTGGATTTTCCCGTACGATTATTTCAAAAATGTACCGTGAAAATCGGAAATCCGGAAAATCATCGATCATCGATAATCGCTGCGGTCGAAAAACGCTCGTGCAAGAACGGAACCGACGACGACTGACAAGAATCATTACATGTGACAGAAGTGCAACCCTTCAGCAAATTGCTGCAGATTCCAATGTTGGGCCATCAACAAGTATCAGCGTGCGAACCATTCCACAAGACTATCGATATAGTGTTTCGGCCCGCTCGTGTACCTTTGAAGACTTCACGACACAAAGCTTTACGTCTTGCCTGGGCCCGTAAACAACGACATTGGACTCTTGATGATTGAAAACAGGTTGCCTGGTTTGATGAGTCTCGTTTCACGTTGTATACGGCGGATAAAGGTGTACGAATTGGCAACAACGTCATGAATCCATGTCAACAGGGGTCTGTTCTGGCTATGTGATGGTATGATGCATGTGGAGTGATATTGGACTTTTGATACGTCTAGATACGACTCTGACAGGAGACACGTACGTAAGCATCCTGTCTGATCACCTGCACCAATTCATGTCCTTTGTGCATCCTGGTGGACTTGAGCATTTCCAGCAGGACAATGCCCAGACGTCCAGAATTGCTCCAGAGTGGCTCCAGCAACACACTTCTGAATTTAACCACTTCCACTATATTCCAAAATCCCCAAACCTGAACATTATTGAGCATATATGGGATGCCTTGCAACGTGCTTTTCTGAAGAGATCTCCATTCCCTCCCACTCTTACATGTTTATGGACAGCCCTGCAGTATTCATCTTGTCAATTACCTCCAGAACTACTTCAGACATTAGTCCAGTCCATTCCACGTCGTGGTGACCACGTCGTGTCAAATTTACATAGCATTGCATTCTCTAGTTGTCTTGCTTAATTTGAAGTTTTAACTATTTATGAATTATCTTCTTCCATTTCTACTACAACCCTCTGTGGGTCTTGGCTTTCAGGCCTACTACATCGTTTAATTTTTACTTTCCCGTATAATACGTATATACGTAGAAATGCTGCGCGAGAAAACAGCGGATATAAACAGATGGACAGACAAACAGACGTACCACTTTTTTGTATCAGGGGATCCCAAAACGTGTATTTCTGTTGAAATATCGAAATCGATTTTCCGCAGACTTGCATAACTCCCTATACTACGTACATTAATCCGTATATACACATGTATACGGGAAAGTAAAAAGGTTTTCATTTAGAATAAAGTTCCTGTTATCTTATGCTTCCAACTAATCCCTTTGCTCCAGTGGGATTTGGAATATTCCAGAGTTAATTGTTATTCTAGCGTTGTGACAAAACCAACACGAACGATATTACGAAAATATAATGTTCAAAAACAACATTTTGTTATTTTGATTTTATACACACGAAAACAAGAGGAGTTTCTGTCAGGTGTACCAAAAGTCGCATCATTAGGAAGATCTGGGCTCAGAAACAATTATTTATTTATGTATTTGTCCTTTTATTGTTCTTCCTTATTGACTTGGTTTTACCATCATCAGCCATGTAGAAAAAGAAAATTCTTCCTGTGTCGAAAAAAACTGGAAGGAAAAAGATATTTTATCCAGTGCCAGTAAACAAAGTAATCTCGCGAGCAGTACTTCCAGAGACATGGCTCTTGCTTCCGTCGATAACGTCTCAGATACCGCAGTCCAGAATAATGAACAGTGGAAACGATAATGGTGGTGTTTCCGTTACCCCTCCTCCCGTATTGATGCACAAGTTAGAATTGGATCTGCAATAACAGCATGGTCAAATGTGTATTGAAGAACCGATTCATTCGTGAAGTTATTTATTAATTAAAATACATTTAATATCATTTTATTACACATTATGCATATTATATTTACTATAATTGAATGAGTGAAAACCAGAAGGGTAACATTTTATAAATTTTGAGAAAAAACGTATTTATTTTAGGCTATATTTCAATGGCAATGTAGTATTTTCGTGGTTTTAATGATGAAACAAAGCACAACGACTTTACATTAATATTCACTTAAATAAAGAGATTTTCTTGAATTTATAAAATGTCACCCCTATATTTCATGAAGAAGAGTATTTTGAGAGCTAAACAATTACTATGTTAGTAGTGCACCCCACATTAGAATATGGCGCGGATCGTTGGGACTAATACAGAATTTCGCCACAAGTTTATTTAGAAATGGTCCAGGGCAGATCACCGTCAGATGTGGCTAAGGGCATCAACTGATGTCACTGCGGTGCCTCTGCCCGGGAGGTCCTAGGGCTCGTGTCACATGGTGGCAGGATTTTCGACAGTGACTAGACAGCTAGGTTTAATTCGGCTGCTGTCGGAAGGAGAATTCTTCCGGGCGGCTGTAACGATGGGTAGTGTTCCGTTGTTTCTCCGATGTTTTCTTCTTCCTTGTCCTATCCTCACCCCTTTTTTCACACACATTCACATGCATTACACTAGTACATAATTATGTTGAAAAGGCAGTCGGGGTCTTAGAGCTTGCCCGGGCTGGGCAGGGGGGGGGGGGGGAGTCGTTGGTGGGATATTTCTAGATGGTAAAATTCATTTCATTATTTTTTTGTATTGTTAAATTACTAGTCTTTTGTATATAGTAGTTGCATTTGTGTTATTACCCTTAGCATTATCACCATTATTATCATTACTAATGTTAAGAACAGAGTTAACTAAGACATAATTTTGAGCTAAAGAACTAAGACTTATTTTTTTGCGTAGTTAAGACGGGATTTTAAAGTACGAGGAGAAGCATAATGCTCTTAGGGATGTATCGCTCGTTAAACAACTTATCAATGAAGTGGATGTGAGTTGAACATCTTAAGTCAATACACACTCCCTCCAGCTTCACTAAGACTGTTTAGTTTTTTTAAGGGTCATACACTTATAGTAAAGGCTAGTCTCTAGAAGCCCCTAGCGCCTTCTTGTGAGATTTGCCCTGCGCATGTAAACCTAGGATAGTTTGCCATTGCTTTCCCTACGAGCGCTAGTGCACCAATTGTTGACGTGTGATTTGAATACCAGATAGCGCAGGCATATATACAATATCTGCAATTATCCAGTAATTCAAATCGAAACTGTGATTGGTGCTAAATTACTAGAGGATTTAATTTTGCCAGGACCGGCCAAATGCCTTTCCTAGGATCTGTTTTACATGCCGACAAGCATCCGCATGCGTGCCGTCGATTCTTCGTCGGGACCTAGAAACAACCTCCCTACTTCGGCCGGGTTTGAGCTCGCGAACTTGGAAACAGTACCCCAGCATGACAACCGCAACACCATCAAAACAGAGGACTTGTTTTAATTGAAAATATTCGCGAATTCGTTGAATGCAATGTGGAGTAGCTTTACCATGAAGTGTTTTTTAGACTTCTGATTCCTGAACGTCGTAAGTATGTCATGAAATTCAAAACTAGCGCTAATATTAGGGCTCTAAATCTTCGCTTCATTGCCGCCCATATAGTGTGTATTTTCCAGGACTTAAACGACATTTTTTGCTATTTTAATTTAGAGATTCATTAATCACGTGGTCTCAATTGAAAAGTACTTTCAATAATCACGTGGTCTCCGTGCAATATTTCTTCCTGGACATATTTGTATTTTAGAAGCTAATGTTTCCCATAATACTTTCATTATAAAATACCGCATTTCATTTGTGATATCAAATTGTTCATATTTCATCAGGCCACGTTTCTTTTGAATGAGTTACCATAACGATTGATATCTAGCACATTGGTGTACAGCGAAGTACATAAAAAGAAGCGAAAACTGCCGCGGAGAAAAGAGGAAAGGCAACACGAAAGCGCTCGGTTCGACGCCCTGAGGGTGGAGGGTTGCAGAGGCCTGGAGCCCCGGATGGCGGGAGGGCTCCCGTGAGGCCGCAGGAGAGGGCGACAGGAACGGGGCAGACGAAGGAGGGGCAGAAGTGCAGGACGCGATGTGACACCCCGTACGGCGCGGGGGACGCAGAGCGTGTACGAGAGCCGCGCGGGAGTGTCGAAAACGACTTTCGGAGGTGACGACGCGGGCGTCGCATTATCCTCACTTTTCAGGGGATGGACGAGGTGCTGAAGGTGACTGCCGGGTTTCCGGGCGCCGCTGGTGCGCCAAGAGTCGGCGCGGGAGCAGTCCACGGTTCGCATGGGTGTGGCGCGAGTCAGTGGGAAGCGTCGTCGGATGATGCGAAACGATTGGAATTCGACGTGGGGGACACTGACGGTGCAGGGAGTGGAGTAAGGCTGTGGTGGCCATATGAAGCGAATCAGCGCAGGGCGGTGCGATGCTGGATGAGAAGTTGCCGGCCTCGCAGCTGCGAGGGTACCGTTTTTTACGCCAACGGTTTACTTGTCACGGAGGCGGAGCGGAGACACTGATGGGGATATGCCCTGGGGCCGGCTTCGGGGACGACGCGGGGGCGACGCGGGGGCGGCGCGGGGGCGGCGCGGGGGCGGCGCGGGGGCGGCGCGGGGGCGGCGCAGGGCGGCGCGGGGCGGCGCGGGGGGCGGCGCGGGGGGCGGCGCGGGGGCGGCGCGGGGGCGGCGCGGGGGCGGCGCGGGGGCGGCGCGGGAATAGCGCGCGGACGGCGCGGGGGCGGCGCGGATGTGGCGCAAGGGCGGCGCGGGGGCGGCGCGGGAACGGCGCGGGGCGGCGCGGGGGCGGGGCGGGGGGTGGCGCAGAGTCAGCGCGGGGGGCGGCGCGGGGGGCGGCGCGGGGGCGGCGCGGGGCGGCGCAGGGCGGCGCGGGGGCGGCGCGGGGGCGGCGCGGGAACGGCGCGGGGTGGCGCGGGGGCGGGGCGGGGGCGGCGCGGAGGCGGCGCGGGGGCGGCGCGGGGGCGGCGCGAATGTGGCGCAAGGGCGGCGCGGGGGCGGCGCGGGAATAGCGCGCGGACGGCGCGCGGGCGGCGCGGATGTGGCGCAAGGGCGGCGCGGGGGCGGCGCGGTGGCGGCGCGGTGGCGGCGCGGGGGCGGCGCGGGGGCGGCGCGGGGGCGGCGCGGTGGCGGCGCGGGGGCGGCGCGGGGGCGGCGCGGAGGCGGCGCGGGGGCGGCGCGGGGGCGGCGCGGGAACAGCGCGCGGACGGCGCGGGGGCGGCGCGAATGTGGCGCAAGGGCGGCGCGGGGGCGGCGCGGGAATAGCGCGCGGACGGCGCGGGGGCGGCGCGGATGTGGCGCAAGGGCGGCGCAAGGGCGGCGCGGGGGCGGCGCGGGAGCGGCGCGGGACGGCGCGGGGGCGGCGCGGGGGCGGCGCAGGAACAGCGCGGGAACAGCACGCGGACGGCGCGGGGGCGACGGGGCGGCGCGGGAGCGGCGCGGGGGCGGCGCGGGAACAGCGCGCGAACGGCGCGGGGGCGGCGCGGGGGCGGCGCGGGGGCGGCGCGGGGGCGGCGGTTTCGGAGGAGGGCCCAGGGGCGGCTCCGGCGCCCGTTAGAGCTGAGATGTCGCAGCCCGGCGTAATTACCACGCCGACAGACGTGTCACTCCGCAGAGCTGCTGGGTCGCTGCTGGAGCGGATGCGGAGCTGGCGGGAGCTGGGGACGTGCAGAGCGTGGGCACAAAGCTTTAGTGCGGGGGCGAAGAGGGTGGTCATAGCAGTGGTAGCGATGGTGAGATTTTCCTGCAGTTGAGATTTAAAAGTTCTTTCATTATGTAACCATAAGAAAATAACTTTTTTATTATTATTTTATTATTTCCAAATAACTCTTAATTTTTCGTGATGAAAGTGTCTCCTCTTCGTTATGTATTGATTATCTAATCGAATAAACGTCATCTACGACCGAAAGCGAAGAGAGCTGCTATGTAATAACATAATTAGTAGAAATTTTCGCAAAAAGTGAATGGAAATCTGAAAAGATATTCTGATACAATTTTACTCAGTTTTAATAATTAGATTTCTTTTATAATTCATTTAAATGTCAATTATGCTGTTAGAAGAGGAAATTTTACAGTAATGGATATAATACTTTTTAATGAATTTAATTTATATTCATGAATTTACTTTTCAATCTATACCCCAAACCATTTTGAGGCGTGCCAGATATATAATAAAAATATTTTCGATTTGAAAGTTATATTCGTTTTTGGTAGTTACTTCCTAGTTAGTCCCTACCATTTTCTCACGAGAACGTAAGATCTATATAATTTTGACATTACTTGTGAGAGTACCTTGGGAACAATTTAATTGTATTAAAGCATTAACAGTGTTAAGAGAAGTCATTAAAACAGTGACACTATACGTTTCATTAAGCTTCTATATATATTTCAATTTACAGATTTTTTGCACACAAATCATTTTTTAGACATGTCAGTCAGTCACTCACTTGCAGTAAAGTTAGTAGAATACTTTCTGCCGCCAGAAGACAAAGAGGAGAAGATCCCATTTTCCCGCCTTTAGCAGTCCATTGAGGCTCCGACTGTGGAGGAATTGTGAAGATATCTGTTGGCAATACTGGGATTATTGTGAGATGCGCGTACCACATGTTTCAAAAAGCGAGCTGTAGAGGGGGACGTAAAATGGGAAAGTGTTAGCCACCGCCATTAAAGAAACGCTCACATTTGAAAGGGTATCGGATATATGAAAGTCTAAAACCGGAACGGTAAGTGACATTTTATTAATTCTGAGAAATCTGGTTAAGTCAATATTAAAATGTAAAGTCGTTGTCAATGTTATACTCTAGCCTAAAATAAACATTTTTTTTCTCACAATTTATAAAATGTTACTTATACCGTTCTGTTTTTCACTCATTCATACTATATGATACAATTTTTGTACATTTAAAAAACACATAGATTTTCTATATATTCGAATCTGACAAATTTTAAAATGTCAGATATAATTAATATGTAATATTTTGTATAATTATCAACGTGATTTATCCAGCCCGACAATAAGGGTTTTTTTTCTTCCGAAATTCGCCGTTATCCGGCGCCCGATTACATAACTTTCTCTTCTTACGAAATACTTCGCAAGGTGAGAAATTAAAAATATCAGTAATACAGTGACATAATTTGGCGCAAAAAATGAGTTAATAGAGTTATTAGTGAGGGAGTTGTATTAATTATCTTTATAGTACGCATAATTACCCAATTAGTAATGAAATATACGTATAAATAATTTAGTAAATAATACGTGTTCAAGGATGAAATGACGTCAGTTGAGCCGGTTCAACTGTTGAGCAGTCTGTTGAGCGAGGTGAGATGCAGACGGGTTCCGGCGCAGGGGAAGCGCTGCGAGTTTTTGTGTGCTCCTCCGGCGGCGCCCCTGAAGCGTATTCACACATGCGCGCCCGTTTTTGTGCCCCACACGCTCTCCTCGCGTATTTAAAAAGTAACGCTGTCACCAAAGACACTTTTGAATACGTATGGAAACCCCCTCTTCTGACACGTGGCATGCAACACCAGAAAATGTTGACATGGCGAATTTTGTTTTATGCTTACATGAGGAAGGCAATGGGTGAGGGACAATTGAATTATTTATTAAACGTTCTATGTTCAAGATGTTTTTTACGAAAATTTGGTTTGATATTACTCTCAAATTGTTTCCATATTTACAGGTCTGAAATGATGAACTCCTCTCCTCCATAAATTTGTCAAAGAGTAATTTACTTACTGCTAACTAGAAAACCGTTTCAACAAAAAATGAAATAGAAAGTCCACAAATATGTATTTTTTTGTAGACTACGCCTAAAACATGAAATTCGGATCTTTTAAAACCCGAAAATCGGGTTTTAAGGGCACTTTTTTATGTTTCACATATTGATATCGTTTTGAAGACTTCTGTGTTAGGCGACATTTGCGCATTTTTAGTCAGTGAATTTAGAGCTCCTTTATTAATTTTACAACAAATTAAGGACTTGCTTTCCCAGTATTTTTAAAACCTCCTTTAAAACCTCCAAGCAGGGGCGCATATATCAACTGCATCCCGCGGACAACTTTTCATAAGCTGTTTACCTACCTGTCCAAAAAGGCATGACCGCTGCATCCCGTTCCGTTTCCTTCTTGTTGTTAGGATTGTTAGGATTCTACGTTCACCGTGGGCTACTTCGTATTGTATCGAGAGATTATAACAATTATTGTGGAAGTTTGTGGAAACAAAACTAGAAACCTCTCATCACGGCCATCTTACCCCCTTGACGTACAATTTAAATGAATCTGCCTTCGAGTTTTTATGTGTACGAGATTTTCTCTGGACTCGTGCGAGAACATTTATTTGCTTCTTGTGAATAGAAACTTAAATGTTTTTACTCCTTCCGAAATACGAGATGAACAAAACGGAATGCAGTCGGACATCACTTCTCAGGTAACGAAAAGTGAAAGGGAATTAGCTGGGAAGAAGAGGTGAGAGAAAATTGACCGCGGGATGTAGCCGGGCGATTTCCAAGCAAAGTACTCCCACCATTTTAATGAAAACGCAATATCAGATTGTATATAACAGCCGAGTTTGTAGGAGAAAATCTTCTTACTGGATTCTATTTTATGCTAACATCCTGTGAACGTCCTCGCTCAATTTTCACAACTTACAAGTATTTTAATGGAAGTCAAAACAGGAACATACCCTACAATGTTCATGAAAGAGATCAGAAGAACAAAGGCCGTGGATGATGTTTTCCTCGTATATTACAAAACCACAAAACTGGTGAAATTATAGAGAACCTTGTTCACTTATTTGTAGAGGATTCTCATGCAAAAATAGAAATTCCATTAAAAGCTGTATATATCGAAGTTCACAAGTTGTCAGCACTCAAATTATACATCTAAACCCGCGAGATAAATATTACAGCTCCTGCTCATTCAAATGATTGTTGAGATGGCTTCGATAGATTTATTTGGTAGTGTATTTCCAACTATATTTTTAGAAGAAATATAAAGAAAAACGAACCTTAATCTGTCATTGATCGACGAAATGAACCGCGGATGGAAATACAGCTGCACGGGTGAAAATCATAACTCCCTCGAAAGAGTCCCTGAAAATTCGAATGGGAACCAGAGAAGCGGCTTGGAGGCGGTGTCACTTTCCGCGCCTCGTAAGTTCATTAACTGATGGCGGGGTCGCGCGGGGGCGCTGCCGCCATCGAGAGCTGCTCAGGGGCCGCAGCCTCCCCTTGGGCCGCTCCGGAGGGGCTGCTTTCAATCGCCCCGAGAACAGCTGCCGCGCCCCGCCCCGCCCCGCCCCGCGCCGCGCCACGCCACGCCGCCCCCACGCGGAGCGTATTTCTGGCGCGCCTCTGCGGCCCGCCCACTCCACCCCAGCCGCCCGCGGCCGAATTGAGGCGTGGGCGTCAGGGGCTGCGGCCCAGGGTAACACGAAGAAACGCGCGAAAGCAAGCGAAAACGAAAGAACGTATGAAGGGCCATCTGCAATTTCCCACTCATTATTGGTCACGATACAGAAATGTTGGGGGTTTTATGTTGCAAACAAACGGGAAGAAAACAATTGAAAACAAACGAATATATGAAACAAACTTTCGTATTATCTCTCTCTCTCTCTCTCTCTCTCTCTCTCTCTCTATATATATATATATATATGTGTGTGTGTGTGTGTGTATATATTGTGTGTGTGTGTAATTTATTCACAGGTTCCTATGTACATAGTATATTTTTGTACTATTTTTTTTCGAATACATCAACAATTTATAATTCCTGGCAATCGTAATGCCGGCATCTATTTAGGGACTTTTTTAATATTATTTTTCATCTATCTCTATTTTCCGACTTTCTATTGCAATTTTTTCCTTTAAAGTTTGTGTTACTTCTTCCTTTCAGGTATGTTTTTGTCTTCCTTTCATTCGTCTAGCATTTGGATACCACTCAAAGAATTTTTTTGTTAACCTATTATCTTGCATCCTTTAACATGGTCAAACCAGGTCAATTGCTTATACGAAATAAATTCTAAAATGATTTACTTTTTATTCGTTTTATTTTAAATTTTCACATTTATTTTTTTGTCCTTTGTAGTTAACCGAGCAGCTCTTTTTTTAAAAAAAAATTGCATTGCTAGTAGTTTACTTCTTAAATTTTGATTTAATTTCAAAGTGTCTGCTCCATACGTCACTACACCTCGCACTATTGTTTTGAAGATTTATATTTTATTTGAATTTGAAATATTTTTGTCCAATAAAATACCATTCAGCATAGAAGCAATTATTATTTATTTATTAATTTTGGGTCTAATATTTTCTTCTTCACTGCCATCTTTGTTAATGTGCATTTCTAAATATTGAAATTGCTCACATCCCTGAATAATGTCTCTTGTATAATCTAATATTAAATTTGTAGTAATTTTTCATTATTAATATAAAATGTTTTTTGAAATTTTCAAATCTATTCAAAATTGTTTGTCGAAATCTGCAAAGTAAGGTAAATATGTAACAATTATTACCAATTGGTATTCCCAATCCAGCACTCTGTTCCTGCCAATTTTCTATCGCTCGATGCAAATATAGTACCTTAAATAATGTTGGGGAAGTTCTACATCCTTTTCTTATACCTTTTGTAATATAAGAAATGTGCGTTCCTAATTTAACTTGGGGAATTGCTCCATATTAGAGATTTCTGAAAGCATTTATTATTTTAATTTTAATATTTGTTTTCTTTAATACTTTCCATAATTTAGCCAATGTAACCCTATACTAAGCCTTGTATAAATCTAAAACACAAAATGTGTTTGTTTCCCATTATATTTGTCTATAACGTGTTTCACTACAAATGTATTGTCAATTGTAGACTGCACTGTTCGAAGTCCCGTTTGAAATTTAACGTACCATCATAAGTAAAACGCACCGTTATAAAAAAGTTGCTCATTTAAAAATCCCATTTATAATACCATTCGTTGTTGAGACCTCTGTGCCTACGCTCTTGCTTTGAACAAGGGCGTTGTTTATCTACAGTCACACTGTATCTGGGGTGTATCAGGCCCTGATGAAGAATATCTTTTGCTGATATCTGCTGCCTTTCTTATCCATGGTAGCCATGCACTATTTTTCTTAAAGGGCGATACGGGAGGGTTTAAAGAGAGAACAATAAATTATATTTCCTACTTTAAAATTGGACTTGGTAACTTCCGATGAATACTCATTACTTGGCTTTGGTAAAGATAGCAGCGTCCTAGGCTATCTAACAAGAAGTAGTTCAGCCGCTTCACCCGACTTCGCTCAACCCGACTGGGCAGGGTTCAGAACTGTGCTAACATCCACAGTTATGCCTTGCATCGAGGGGGGGGGGTGGTTCCCCCTCTTCTCACCTTCTTCCTATTTGCCTTGAAGTTGCAGGAGTACCTTTTCACCTCTGTGGGCGACCGGGCAAATGACGATTTCATTCCCACAACGTAAAGCAATTTGATAAGCCATCCACAACAATCGACCACGTCCCAAAAAGGCTCCCAAAATCAACATGGACCCTTTACTATGGTTCAGTGAGGCATGGCCCGAACACGAAGTCCTTCCTGGCGGTATTTTGATTTACTAACATGTAAGTTTGCCAGGTCGGCCAGAGGGGGAGGGTAATTGTTAAAAAACAATTGCAATATATATATATATATATATATATATATATATATATATATATATATATATCGAAATTGTCTATTTTTTCAAATATTGCTAATCTTGCTATTTTTAAATTTTATTTTTGTTTATTTAATAGTTAAACCTTTACTCATCTTTCAACTATTTTCAGTTAAAATGACGGGAGGGGACTCTGAAACTCAAGAAAACGTGCGCAGATAATCTTCTCTCCCATACGTCACATACAGTTTCTACTGTTTTTTGATATATATTACTTTGATGTCGTGTGTATTTTTATTTGACGCTTTGATCAAACTTCTTTGTGTTTAAATAATAATTCTTTAATCTTCTTAAATTAATTAATAATTCTTAGAACGTTGAGAAATATAAAAATAATATGTATGTAAGTGCGAGTTAAGATAAATATTATGAAAGTAACAGTAATAAGTGTGTATATATATATATATATATATATATATATATATATATATATATATATATATTAAATGTCTTGTGAAACAATTGGATATGATTAATATTTTTTTAGAGAATCGGGTTCAATGGATATTCGATCTTTGTCTCATTTTAATATATGAAAAAAAAAACACGATTCTCCTACCCTATTCTTTTACACTCTACAGCTTTAGTCTACGTACCATTTCATCACAGAGCGTTGAATATAATAAAATGTCCACTATTTGTAAAAAAAATAGTGAACATAATATGAAACTAGTGGTGCAACATAATGGCACAGACGTTCCCGTATTAGTTTTCTATTTGCATTGGTCTCGGTAAACTACTCGGACTTGCCACAAAGTCTTGCCTGCTGCTATGTATCGCCGCCCAAAGTACATTTTTTTTAAAAATCCTCTTAATTTTTCGGCTTCTCAATTGTAGAATCGAATTATTACTTTAAATTTATTAAAGAATAGTAAAATCTCGTCCCAAATGGCGATTTTAAATGAAAAATTTGGAGCAGTTTTTAAGAAAATTGCATTTAAGCGCTACTGTAAATTCGAAATTTGAACCTCTTTTCACAGAAAACTGTTGAGTTATCGAAAAACGTCATATGGCGTCATTTCAAGCACTTTCAGTCACAAATGCAATAATGTTTACAAATCGCTGGAAATGAGCATATTAAAGGTGTGAGAGATCTTTGAAATAAACTTTATTTGTAAAATTTTCGAAAAAACAAATGAATACAACAAAATAAATTCTATGTCGTCTTAAACAGTGCAATTAGTACTATATGTTGGAAAAGTTTGAAGAAAAAATTTCCAGCCGTTTTAGAGAAAATGGCGCTTGGGCGTTTCTGAAAATGCGTAATTTTGAGTTAATTTTCACAGAAAACGGTTGTTTTCGAGAAACTTTATACGACATTATTTAAAGCACATGTACTTTAAATATGATAATGTGAGAAAAGTGCCGCTAATATAAATATTAACGACGTTAGAGACATGTCAATTAAATGTAAATTTTTGTAATTTTTGAGAAAACAAAATAATAGAGTAATATGGCGTTTATGTCATGTCATAGAGTGAATTTAGCACAATCCCTACCAAAATTTTAAAGAAAACTTTTGGAGCCGTTTTTGAGAAAATCTTCTTTTTGTATTTTTTTTTTAAATTGCACAAATTGCTGGCAATATTGCGCGAGAACCACTAAAATTACCAAATAATATTTATGACCTTAATAAAAGAACTAATCATGGACAAAAAATTAATTTGAAGGAAAAACTTTTATATTCAATTTTGTAGTTGTAGGAAGATCCCGAAAAAATCATATTTTTGAAATTTGCGAAAATTCAGAGTTAACCGTGAATATCGGACCTATGCCACCTTTATAAGTATATTTTATTGCATTCTTACAATAATTTTTTTAAAAATTGGAGGCATTTTTGAGAAAATTTTGAAAATGTACCAGGGGCTTTATGTAAAATACCCCCAAATGAATGATTTTCAAAATCGCAGAACTTCGACTCAGACCAAACGGTCAGGTTTCTTCAATTTGGAAAAAAATCCTACGCATGATTTAGGCGCTAGTGTTGTTCACCTCCACCAGACATACGGACGGACAGGCGGTCAGACGGACACACGGACGGACGTTTTAAAAGAAAACAACACTTTTTTGGTATCAAGGGACCCCAAAACGTGTATTTCCGTTGAAATCTCGAAATTGATTTTCCGTACCATTACGTAACTTTCCCTTAACTACGTATATTACCCCTATATACAGAAAAGTAAAAATAACAAAATGCTTCTTTTTACATGAAAACTCAAATAAAATGTAAATTTAGATCTGCAAATCAGACGAACAATTTATAGCTTTCTTATGTTTTGTCTGCGTTTAATACTTCCTGAGCTCGACAATAAAACTTAAATATATGTATGCAAGTCCGCTATTTCTGTAAATTCACTACTATTTACATAAACATACTACTTAGGTAGGTTTTTCCACTTAATGTTAAAGTGACTCTCCTTGTGGTATTCAAACTGCAATCCCTGTATACAAATAACTCAAAATACTTGTTCAACTTTCTCTTCAATACGTCCTTGCTTGGTCGCCGTTGCCTCTGTCCTGCTGATTTGAGACTCCTGGAACACAAAACTACAAATTATACTTACTCAACTAATACTTACGATCGTATCCTTTTAAAAGTTTTTCATAGCTCCCAGTGAATTCAAGACAGTTACAGTCTATTCTGGGTTCAATGCAAAGGTTAAAATACTACAGTTTTATAATTTCATGTTTTCACTTTACATTTATGCTGTTGTTAACAGTTTCGGTGAATGTTCTTGTTCGATGTACGTGTATAATTTGTCGTGTAAAAGGGACTGTTTGCTAGGCACCATCTCACACGTCGAAACCTGTCGTGATTTTTTATGATGATTAGGGACATATGTGGTTTTTACGCAATGTTTTAGCTGCCGAAAAAAAGGAAAAATAGAATTTTCCACTGTCATTTGTAGTCCTACTCTTCCGTTAGGCGTAAGATGAACAGTTCGGTCGCATATGTAAGAGGGGAGCTGGAGATACCTTTTGAGAGCTGCCCAGTTTCTTACTGTCAGCACCATTCGAAATATTCCCAATATCAGAGATTTCTTAGAGTAACTTCCATATTGTTTCGGCATCTGAAAGTGTGTTTATGAACCACATGTGATCGTATTAATCGCGGATCACGAAATTTCGATGTGTGTTGATATGATGACAGACGGTTCCCTAAGCAGTTCGTTTACGATGCCATCACACAATCTAGCGACAATCTTAAGTTTGACTTTCATAACAAAGCAGCGAAACCGCTATAAATATAATTGGGCGATGTTTTTCAAAAATGCATTACCTGGACCGAAACAATGACTTCGCACTGATCAGCTCTGCTCTCGACCGTAAGATGTTGTTTTTCCCTTTTCACTACTGGTGTTTTTTTAAACATAATAACAATGTAAATATTACAGAGAAACAAATCAAATTATCCTGTGAATTGATGAGCTTTCTAAGTAATGTATTTTCTGCATCATAAGTAATAAAAAACGCACTTAATAAAAAACGCAGTATGAGAATTCAGTCAGTACGTGCGATACAAACATAAGCGGAATAACAGTCTACTCTTTGCATTTTTCCGTTAAAATGGAAACTGTTTCATACGTAGTTTGTGGATATTTCAAGAGGTCCAGCGTATCTAACGAAAACAGACACTTTTCTCACATGAGAAAAGTGGCCGAGGCTGGATAGTTTTCTAACAAATTCTACGTGCATTGGAAATTAATAATATACAAGGTATGTCACAGCTTACACGATTGTATTTTAAAAAAATCATTTTAGCTCTGCCGCATTTGAAACTTCCAATATAATCTGAGCAATGCAATATTTTATTATTTCACTTCATTGAATAATCTTCTTCTTCTTCTTCTTCTTCACTTCATGGATTAGGCTACTGCCTGTTCCGTCCTCACAGTTTCTCTCCATCGTTTTCGTGGCCTTCCCAAGTCTCTTCTTCCTCTCGGCGCGTATAACAAAGCTGCTTTAGGAAGTCTGCTATCACTCATCCTTTCCAGATGTTCTACCCATCTTTGTCTATATTCTTGCATTCTAGTATTAATTGATGTCACTTGTAACTCTTTTCTTATTTCTTCATTTCTTATTCGGTCTTCTCTTGTGCATCCTTTTATTCTTCGCAGAAATTTCATTTCGCTACTTTGTATTCTTGTCAGTGTTTTTTGTGTTAATACCCAGCTTTCGCAGCCGTAGAGTAATGTAGGAACTGCCATGGTATTGTAAAATTTAATTCTTGTTTCCGGTCTTGTCTTATTTTTTAAAGTGTTGTGTATCGTTCCACATATTTTTTGATATTTCGTTAATTTATTGTCAATATCTTTATCTTTTTCATAACTTATTTGACACCCTAAATAATTAAAGGAGAGAACTTGCTCTATAATTTTGTTTTCAATGACAATTTTTGACCTTACTGTGTCCTTCCCCCTGAATGCCATCACTTTTGTTTTTTCTTTTGATATATTAATGTCATAGCTTTTGCAAATTTTATTAAGGTGGTGTACTACTCTCTGTAGTTCGTCTTCTGTTTCCTGGATAATAACTGCGTCATCAGCATAGAATAAAATCGTTAATATCTCTTCTTTGGTCATTCTTATACCAGTGTCAACTTTCTGTTTTAAAGACTTACTTATGTCCTGTACATAGATATTAAATAATGTAGGTGATATAGGACAACCTTGCTTTACCCCTTTATTTGTTATTATCTCTTCAGATACTGTGTTTCCTATTCTTATTACTATTTTAGTATTTTCATATAGGCTTTTGACCACCTTTATTAGATGCCGTGGATAGCCTTGTTTTTCCATGATGTACCAAAGTTTATCTCTATTTACACTGTCGAAGGCTTTTTCGAAATCTATAAATGCCAGATGAGTTTGCAGGTTATATTCCCTTCTTTTCTCCAATATTTGTTGTACTATGAAGATGTTATCAGTGGTCGATCTTCCTTTCCTGAAACCATTTTGCTCTTCTCCCATCAGTACTTCTGCAATACTTTTCAGTCTTTTATTTACTATTCTGGCATACAATTTATATATGCAGTTGAGCAAGCTTATCCCTCTATAGTTTTTACATTCGTTTCGGTCGCCTTTTTTGAATAACGATATAACTTCTGCTATTTTCCACTCCTCTGGAATTTTACCTTTTTGCCAGCATTCGTTTATTATGTGTAACAGTCTCCATAACAACACCGTTCCACCATTTTTGAACAGTTCTGTATTTAACTTATCTCTTCCTGAAGCTTTCCTGTTTTTCATTGTTTTCAATTCCTCTTTCAATTCATGTATGTCAATCAAATCGACTGTCTCATCCTTTTCTTGGCAATCTCTTTGTTGTTCTTCATTTTTGCTTAATTTCCTGCACCAAAGTTCTCTATAATGCCTTATCCATAAATCTTTGTTTATCATACCTATTTTTGCTACATCTTTTTGTTCTTTATTTATATGTTTTAGGACTTTGTAAGCAATATTTTGTCTTCCGTGTATGTCATGTTCTACTTGGCTTATAAATTTATCCCAAGACTTTTGATGTGCTCTTCTCACGATTGTGTTAGCTGCATTTCTTTTTTCTTTATATGTTTTTCTTGATTCCTCATCTTTTTTTTGGATCCATTGTAAATATGCTTTCTGTTTATCCTTTACTGCTTGCGCTATTTCTTCATTCCAGATCCGTAGGCCCTTTCTACTTCTAATTTTATTTTTCTTCCCTAGGGCTTCCATTGCAGCTCTTTGAATACATTCTCGTACGTTTTCCCATTCTAAGTCTAGGTTGTCTTCAGTTGGTTTTTCCAGAAGGTACTTCTGGAGTCTGCCTTGGTAGAGATTTCTTACACTTTCTTCTTGAAGTAAATGTATTTTATATACTTCTTCTTGAGGTATTTTTTGTCTGGTTCTAATCTTTCTCCATTTTGCCCATATCCTAAAATCAGCTATTAGAATATAGTGATCTGAGCCTATATCACATCCTCTAAATACTCTCACATCATTCAACTGAGGTCTTAGTTTATCATTTATTAAGAAGTAGTCTATTATCGATCTATATCCTCTAGCTGTCCATGTGTACTTGTGAATATCTTTCTTTCGAAAGAAGGTATTTGTCACTTTGAGATGAATCATGCTGGCAAATTGTCTCAGCTCCCGACCGTTCATGTTTATATAATCTTCTCCACAATTTCCTACAATATCTGGGATTGGTGAGTTTCCCACTCTAGCATTTAGATCTCCGCATACTATTAAGTGATCGTTTTTATTAGTTTTGTGTACTTCCTGTTGTAGTTGTTCATAAAATGTTTCTGTGTCTTCTCTCCTGCCTTCTTCCGGAGCATATACTCCTATGATTGTTAGATATCCTCTACATATTTTTATTCGAGCTTTTATTATTCTTTCATTTACAAAGGTGTAACTTTCTATCTTATTTTTCCAGTTTTTATCTATAAACAAGGCTACTCCTGCTTTTGCTCTGACATTTTGGGGTACTCCACTGTACAGCATGCAGTAGTTATCTAAATCTTTAGTTCCTTTTAACTTTTTCTTTGTTTTAGTGGCTACTAATATATTTATATTCTTTTCTTTTAAAATGTTTTCTAATTCCTGTTCTTTTATTCCTAACCCTCTGACATTCCAAGTAGCAGTTTTTAATTTTTCCGTGAATCGTTGTCTATTTGCGCGCGTAGGTCGGTTTCCATTGTCAGCCGGCTTTTTACTGTGAGGAATTCGAGTAAGAGTTATTTCTCCAGTGCGGATTACCGGTCCACAGATGGATAGTCAGATGTTGGGGTTGCCAACTTTCAGCCTTCTGACCTGCTGGGTATCTTTTCGGGTCACCATCCCTAGGCAGACTGCCTTCACTGGGCTAGGAGTTCTGCCTACCCCTTTGAGGTCCTGTTCGTCATGCGAAGGTTTTCTTCTGCATCCTATCCTTGAGGTCATCTTATATGGGTCCTCCTGGTGACGTTGAGGTCGTCTTCTATCTTTCCTCCACTGACGCTGAGGTCCTCTTCTGGAGTACTTCTTCGTCTGACCCCTCTCCTTTGACCTGTCCGGCAAGGGAGGCCCTACCAGTAGCTACGCTACCGCCGGCATAGCTCTCAGGATCATAGGGGTACTCAAGCTCCACCACCAACGACAAGGTCATGTACTCCCCTGGTGGAGTTCATTGAATAATAATAATAATAATAATAATAATAATAATAATAATAATAATAATAATAATAATAATAATAATAATAATAATAATAATAATGTCTGTTCATGAGGGGAGTAACATAAATAAGAAATAACATAGTTTCGACAAGATTGGTATTCATTGAACGTTTTAGGTAATGCTGCCTGAAAATTGCTCATTTTGGGATTTTAAAGGACGAATTTGCAAAATTCATAGTTTTATTCCACAAAACATAATTTGTATATTATCAACTTGTTTTAGTTAATCATTTTTAAAAGTTTCATTTAAGAAAAAAGTTTTGATGACAACCCAGCAGTGCATTCGGGAGGTCTGTGAAAGTTGAGTGCCGTATAATATCAATCAATTCTGCATTTTGTTGTCCTATGAACTGAGCGTCCATATATTTCATGAAGCCTAATGACTAATTAAAATTTATAGTTATTGTAACGAGGATAGGCCCTTGCTTGCGGCCCCTCAGCAAACGCTTTGTTCGGGGTCGGTCTCCCCGATCGGATCATATATTCGTTTTGTCACTCTTCGCTAAACTTACCAATACGAGAAAGCATGCGCGAGACCCTTTAGACCTTACGCCCGGGCGCGAAGCTTAGAGAAACAAGAGACAGACGCAGGTTTAAGAGAGAATGAATGCAGCTTTTGACCGCTTTTAGCAGCGGTCACGTACTTCAGAGTGAGGCAGCACACACACACACACACACACACACACACACACACACACACGCGCGCGCGCGCACGCACACGCACGCACGCACGCACGCACGCACACACACACACACACACACACAAGTATAAACTAAATGTAGAACGAAAGTTTGTCAAAAACAGATATTAGAAGATATAATAATTTCTCAGAAATAATTTGGAAATATACAAAACTGTAAAATATAATGAAAACATTTAAGAACATTTTTTTTCTGTAACTTAGTTATTTTTGATTTCTGAAGATATATTTGCATTTTTGAATTTTTGTATTTACTTTTTTTGTTTCACTCTAATTTAATTTTGTGTGCAAATAATATTTAAAATGTCAAATATGACTTGTTTACACAATATGTACGTATTTAATTATAATAATACTAAAATTATAATATTTACTTCACCTTAAATATCTCATAAAAATATATATAAATAAGTTGATAAGTGGATTAACTGGAGTTTCTAGGCTACATAACACGGTTTTGGAAAGTCTTGATCTTTTTATTGCATGATTTTGCATGTTTTCATGTTTTTACTGCATGTTTTAGGGAGTTTTACTGCACGAAAATCCGGTCTTTAATCATTACCATTACCATCATCATTACCACAATCTTTACCATCATTGTTACCATCATTATCACTATTATCATCATCGTCATCATTATCATTATCATTATCATTATTACTACTAGTAGGCTCCTATTAACAATATTTTCACCCATCCAAAATGTCGGTTGTTGGTGTTTATAATATAAAATTTACTCCAGGTTCCAATGATCTCCCTAAGTCTAAAGGATCAGGTCCATTGATTTTTGGTGCCACTACACAATTTGGCACGATATTGGGCTGTTCCTGATATGTTTTTTGTTGTTGTTATTATATTATTTGTATTATTATTATTATTATTATTATTATTATTATTATTATTATTTTCAACAACACTATTGGTTTTATTGTCACTGCATGAATATTGCATTCTTCTCCCTTTTTAATTTTTAAATATTTTTTACTTTGTTATTACATATCTTTGTGTTTCTGGAAGTTTTTAATTTTAAAATAATTGAAAAATTGAAAATAAAGACAATGAATTTATTTGCCCAACAGATTACTTTGTTTTCATGATGTTAAGTTCGGCAAAGTCATTAAATTTTAAAAAAGAGCTAATTTAAAAACAATTCTACATTACGTCTTTCAATATATGAGAAGAAATCTAATGTATAATGGATATATAATTCATTGAATTGGTAGACAAAGTTAATTTTTTAGTTATGAAATGTTGATACCCTCATTTCCTGATTACTTATTGCCTTTCTTAAAAAAATATTTTAAAACGTTATGCTCTTTCAGAAGAGATTTGATTTTTTTAAATAGTACCCAATATATGTAGTGAAATCCTTAGGTAAAACTTTAAAAAACGTATTTGAATTTTTATTTTATTATTTTTTTAAACTTTTTCCCATTTACCTGTCTTATAACATTACGTATACAAAATTCAGATATGTTTCTGTATAATTTTTAGATATTGTATATATTTTTGTATATATTACTTGTAGTTTTCTAGTTATAACAGGTGAGCTTTTATTGAATTGGGAACAGTATAAATTTATTTGTTATTTTTGTAATTTTGTGAAATACATTTAGTCTTCATGAAATATTTTTATAATTAAATTTTTATTTGTACCTGATGAGGGAGACAGAACAGTCTCTGAAATGTAGTAAGAATAATACAAAAGTTAATAAAATTATTATGTAAAAGTTTTTTTTTGGCAGTTTTCATTGTGGTTGTCCATAATTTAAAATAAGGGACTAAACAACAATTAAATAGAATTATATTGTGACAACCAATTTAATAATTAATCTTAATTATGTATACTTAACTTATATAAAATGCTTGAAAATCCATTTTTTTAAAATTATGAATCCAAATGAGAAGGTGTTGCAGGGGTGAATTAATATCTTTAGGTGCCTTGAGCATATCCAAACTTTGAAGCCCATTAAAAAAAACTCAAAAGATCAATATAAATGTGAAAATAAATCACATCCTTTGAAATAAAAAAAAAAATAATATAAAAAAATATGTATGACCTGTCAAAAATATATCTATTGGCAGCATCCTTTACGACAGGAGCCCTAAGCACGTGTAGTCTGCTTCTATCCTGAGTGTCAGGCACCTAAGATTTTACCTTCACTTTCAGTGTCATTGACCGTATTATGACATAACATTGAACTTCTTCAACAATGTTGTTTCAGTTCCCATACATTCTTAACTCATTTGTGTTTCTATTTGCAATTTAAGAGACTACATATTTTATTTGAAAATATAAATAATACTGTCAGGTGCACATTTCGCCCTCTGACTTGCCGGCCTTGAGATAATTAATTTTCGCCCTATCGAATAGCCTCTATGTACAAACAACCAATGGGAATCCGTGTTGTACGAGTCCCCTCATGGTCAACAAATCCTCGCTGCTTTGGTAAAAAACTAGAGTCGAGAGCAGCCATATTGAAAGCAGTCTACCTCAATTGGTGCAGCTAATATTAATTACGACACCCCTTTCGAATGACATTGTGTTTAGTTACGATTATATGATTTATGTTGTCACTGACGTTTGATTGTTTTGAGTGTCTTGGAGTACTTTCAGCGTAGTGATCCTAACTTGTAATACTTGGCGTGTTTTGATACGGTTGTTAACCGGGACTTCGCTGCGAATGGGTTATGCGTGTGGAGAGGACATGTAGAGGAATCTGCCCAGAATGCCGGTTGTTTCTGAAGGTGGGTTTACATCGCCAGAATTCTTTCTAGTTGTGTAGTAAGCTGATATAATGTGTGTGCAGTTGTTGACAATTCGTGGCATTGTCGTTATCGATTTTCATCGTGTTTACAAATGGCTGGTTGACATAACCTTAAACACGATGCCTAATGTCATGTTACAGAATGTACTTCATGAAGTTTACTACCTTGTCATTTAAAAGTCGTGAACATAGTAATAATTTTTTACATAAAAATATATTATTTGTGATGTAAATCAGCTGTCACTTGAATTATATTCACATTATTAGAAATGATGTAGAAAGTGAAAGGAGGTTAGTGAATGACAGATCTCATTGACTATTGTCATTTGCTATTGATATAAAAGTGATTTCCTCCTCGTGTATTGTTGATGTGATGTTCAAAAGTTAAAAAAACAATATTTTAAGTTTTCAGTTAGTAACATTGGTTTGGAATAATGCACAACATAGTGTGTTGTGTTTTAAAAATTTGTTAGTTAGGATTTTGTGTTCTCTTATATTCTTTAGAGGTTTCATTAACTTGAGATTATTGTTATATTTTATTGGAGCATAAAAAGTTTGGTTAGTATTTTGATTGAATTTTTTTATGGTTTTCAGTTTGTAGAATGTGTTTACATAGCAGAACTGAATACATATTCTTTTAAAATGTAGAAGTATTTTCAATTTTTGTGTTGTTGTGTGATTCTGTTATGAGAGCTTGTTACATGATTTTGTTTGTGTTATTCTAGAAGCATATAAAATTGAATTCTTTTTGTATCTAAAACTTCAAAAAATTATATCATTGAACAAATGTTACCATGCATGTTATAAGAAGATAATTTATACATTGTACAGAAATTGATCATTATTATATAAAAAAGCATTTTGTGAAGAAATTTTGATAGAAAATTAATGTGTGATTGACAACATTTTTGATGAAATTATTTGTAAATTTGAGGGAAAAATTATTTTAAATTAATTTTGCAGATTGTTAATTTTTACTTGTGATTGTTTTAATGTGTATTTTAAATTTGTTTTTACTATGTAGTTCATGTAATTAATGATTTATTTTGAATCGTACTTATTGTCAACAAACTATGCATTTCACTTTCTGTATCTTATATTAATGATGTTGAGTTCCATCTCAGTTACAGTGCTTTCAAAACTGGTTAGTAAGTAATTTGTAATCTGTCTGATGTGAATCATGTATTTTTTCTCTTTGTATTTAATTCAGTGAATATCTTCATAGTCATAAATGGAAAAGTTAAAACAATTTTCAATTTTTTTTTCTATTAGAAGGTTTGTGATAACTACACACACATTGTTGTCAATTCTTTAATGAAGTGAGGGTGTTGCATGCTGTTTTTATTTATTATTATAACATGACAGTTGTGATTTCATTTGTTTTTTTATAGCTAGAATCGACCCGAACCATGTTAAGCATCATTATTGTACGCAGTATTTTTAGTCAGCTTCTCCCGAGAGTGTGGTTGTGACGGACGGGGTTGGTGAAATGTCACTGCCTGCGTTCGCCGTGTCTCAGTCAGGTGATGTCATGTCGAGGACGATTCTATTTGGATCGGCGGGCAGGCAGGCGTTGCGGAGCGCGTGGGCCGGTGACGGGCGTCGGGGCCCGCGCTCCGCCCGAAAGGCGAATTCCTGTACCTCGCGACGGTCCATCGATCGAAAATTAACGGTGCGTCCCACGGGAAGGAAGCGAGGGCAGGGATCGCCTGTTTTCGGGCGCTGGCTTTTGACGGGAGGCGCGGGCCGACGTCATCGGGCCGGGTAGTAGCTCGAGGTGACAGACCTGGCTGCAAGGGCATGGACTCGGCGTCGGCGCTGGCTGGATGCTGACTCTCTCTGGCGGCCGGGCGGAGAACTGCCTGCTGGTGCCTGCGCGGCGGTGGTGGGGGGAGCGACGCGCGGCGGCCGACCCGCGTGGACACTCTCCTCCGGGCGACCCTGTGCCCGCGGCCGGCCGGCTCCGTCGCCTCCTCCCACCTCCTACCACCTCCTCTACCTTGTGACTTGGCCTGCGTCAGCGATAGCGACCGCCCGCAGCCGTGCTCTGCTGCTCGGAGGAGGCGGGACGGCGGTGTAAGCGCTTTCCTTCCGCAAGGCATGGAAACATTCCTCACGACTAGGGCCCGGATAATTTTGTAATAACATAGTTTCCAAACGTAACTCGGTCAAGTCGAATCAACGATATCTTCACATTTCATTTCGGTTAGTGCGAAAAACTTGAACTTTTTTGTGCATAAGAACAAAAGAGCACATTTTTTTTACATATTACTGTATTTTTCTGCAATGTTTTATTTAATTCTTCATTTTCCTGCAGATTTTTGATCAAGAATTTCCCAGACAAACAATTCAGCTTTGTTAAACATTATTTTATGTAGCCTCCTTCCCAAAATGCGTTTATTTCATCGCCTTGGAATGAGCATATCCGTAAATACCGACGTGATAAAAGGGCAAATCGACGAACAATCCCTGGTTCTGGTGTGTTGGTTTTCAGCGCGAGTATCGCAGAGAACATAAAGGAACTTAGGTTTGTGAAAATGATACGCGTAGTAGGCGCACCCACGTTGCATCTTTCAGGGGTCTCCCTTGACCTTGATGGCCTTCACCAGAAAGTATTTGCTTAGCTCAGAAAGCGCTGTTGACATTTTTCTTTCCCAGTGTCACACGCAAACCTCCGCCGTTGTTTGTAAATTAGCTCTTTAGGGCAAAAATCTTAAGTAAAATCACGAAGTGGCACTGAAACGTTTGGACTAAAGCTTATGGGGTAACGCTGAGTGAGTAATTAGCTAAGGCAAGTACGGTTGATTCCGTACATTTTTATTTTCGAAATCCATGTTGGCAATTTGAAAACGCATTGTGTTTACTGACAAAAGTTTCCGTTTACGTAAAGTATGTAAAAGTACGTAAAAAAAGTCTCTCTAATATTTTTGAAGAAGCTGACGAAAGGGAAATAGGCCGTTCATTTTGAATTTAATTTTTGCGGCGTTGTTTGAACAGCGACGTAATGTTAGCTGTTTTGAAAATATCTGGAACAGGTACGGTGCATAGGGATGCATTAAATATGTGCGTTAACGGATGTATAATGGCAGGCGCAGAAGTCTTTAACAAGCCGAAAATTCATCTAAACAGGCCGATATTTATTTTTTTAGTTTACCAATTATTATGAGAATGTCATAGGTATACGTTTCGGAAACGATCATCGTGTCTAAATTTTTTGGGGTGAAAAGGGTAAGTCTTGTTAATTTGTGAATTGTTACTCAAATGCAACCATCAAACTACTGCAAAATTGTTATCAATACAATAGCATTTTGTGGCCTGATGGAGTTAAACACTATATGATCTTTCTTCTGATACTAATGCAGTGCCTTTCTGGGCAAGGCGGCAGAAGCCTTGCAGGTGTTGTATCCGAAATTACCACTTCTAAACTGTAGTGTGCATGCGTTGGGTTGCAGAACTTATTAGATTTCAGGTTCATGAAGTTGATGCATGGATTTTTAATACAAAAAAGGATAAACAAGATGGGTCACCTGAATAGATTCTATGAACTACAATGCTGAAAATGTTGATTTTGTACATACTAGTTATACATTAATTCTGACGCAGCAGCGTCCATATTCAAATCAAAGTAATTGGTTGAAGCTGAAAAGCTGAAAAATTATATTGCTCCATTTTTCATCAAGCACTACAATTAAATCTTTGGAGACGTCTTCCTTGAAACTTTCCGTCAGCCTAAAAAATTGCCCAATCAGCTGTCGCTTCTTTAAGAGTTATTAATTTATCATTCGAAGTTCAAAAGGGTCTAGTGAAGTGCTAGTGGTGCTACAGAATGGCACAGACTTTTCCGTATTAGTTGGCTATTTTCTGTGGTCTCAGCTGGCTATTCGGACTTGGTACATACTCTTGCCAGCAGCCATTATTGCCGCCCAAAGTACATTAAAATATTCTTAATTTTTCGGTTTCCTAATAGTAGAACGGAAATATTGTGTTAATAATATTTAAAAAACAGTGAAACCTCGTACTAAATGGCAATTTTCTTTGAAAAAATTGGAGCCGTTGTTAAAAAATGGGCGTTTAAGTGCTACAGTAAATTCGAAATTTGAAGCACTCTTTCGCAGAAATTTTTTGAGTTTTCGAAAAACTTCATTTGAAGCAATTTAACTCACAAATACAGTAGTGAGTTAGAATGAATGTGCATATTATCGGTTTGAGTGATCTTAAAAAAGGATAAAAAAAACGAAGTAAACATTACGTCATATTAAAGAGTAGAATTAGCACTATCCGTTCGAAAAGTTTGAAGAACAAATGTGGAGCGAGTTTGGAAAAATATGGCGTTTGAGCGTTTCTGAAAATGCGGAATTTTGAGTTCATTTACGCAGAAAACTTTTGTGTTTTCGAGAAGCTTTATATGACATTATTATTTATATGACATATTATTACATATACTCAGAAATATAATAGTGTGAATAAATTGCCGCTAATGTAAATATTAGCGACGTGAGAAAGTATTCCAAAAATTAGGTTTTTGTAATTTTAGAAAAAACAAAAGAATAGAGTAAAATGGCGTTTATGTCATTTCAATAGAGTGCATTCTAACTTTTGAAATTTTCAAAAAATTTAAGTTAACCGTCAAAATCGGACGTAAGCCACATTTACCTGTGTATTTTACTCTATTCTTACAATAATTAAAAAAAAAATATGGAGCCGTTTTTAGGACATTTTGCAACGGTTTCATGTAAATTACCTCTAAAAACGAATGAATGATTTTGAAAATCGCAGAGCTTAAACTCAGGCCAAATGGACAGGGATTTCAATTTGGAAAAAATCTAAGCATGGTGTAGGTGCTAGGGTTGTTCACACATACCAAACGGGTTTGAAAAAAGAAAACAAAGTGTATTTCCGTTGAAATATGGAAATCGATTTTCTGCAGCATTACATAACTTTCCCTATACTACGTATATTACTCCGTATGTATCGGGAAATTAAAACATCAACAACAAGAAGTCCTTTTTCATATCTGTGAAATATTCTTCATTTTAAATAATTTATTATCTCTTTACTGTGTATTCTTTCAATTCCCTATTATTGGGATTTATTTTTACTGTTATTAACTATTCATTAACAAAATGGATTAATTTAATATAGCCTACAGTAATTCAAGTTGCAGTCACTCTGGATGCACGGCCTCCTGAAACATGTTGTTGGTTATTTTTAAGAAACCATGTCATTTTGGTTAATGTGACTAATGTTTATTCGCCAAATCGATTATTAAAATTAAATTTAATCTGGTGTAAAATGTTTCATTTAATTCCGCAATAATAAGTAACTTAATTGTAGAATGTAAAGTCGAATGAAGGATATTAAGTATTATCAGGCAAACATAATGAGAAGGTGGGTCGATTAATGTTTTAAATCACCTTTTCAATCTTTTGGAGATGCGTATTTTGAAGGGTCTACTGAGTCACCGGTGCATTCTGCCGGGTGAACTAACACTTCGCTCCGTCACTTGCCTTCCCGGGAAACATGTTTCCCACTCGCTTTTTGCCGCGTTCCAGAAAGCGAGTTTTCTGCGAAGTGGTGTACACACACGTAGACAAACCGTATTACGAACGCGCCTTGTGCTTTCGTCTGCGGAATCGCCCGTCAAGCGCCGCGACCCCGCCAGCCGCAGAGCGACCGCGCCGACGCTAACAACGGGCCCTCATCCTTTATTTCGTCGCAGAAGGAAGCTTTTGTCTTCTAATAATTTTCAACATTGTTCCCGCCTCTCTCTCGTCTCGGGCCCCGTCCTTTCCTGTTTGACGTGCCGGCTTCCTTTTAGGGGCGCTGTCCCTCCCCTCCCCTCCCCTCCCCTCCCTGCCCCTCCTCTTCCGCGATCTTTTACCGTTGCGCCGTCGTCGCGGAGTCGCGGCGCTGTCCGCCGATACCACTTTTTCCTTCCGACCCTGACCATCTTAGTAAAGCCATCTCCGCGCGGGGCGCGCGCCCAAACGAGGAAGGAACAAGGGCCTCGCGCCGCGTTGTTTTGCTTCGTAAATTTCCCAACGCGTCGGGGAAGGCTGCTTTCGGAGGGTGATGCACTGCGCGCGCATCTCACCGCCGCTGGCTCAATATTTGTGCGACCGGGTGGGGCAGGTGGCGCTCGAAGTTAGGGATGCCTAAAACATGGATGCTCAAAATTAAAATAATGGTGTTAATCGACCAAAAACCATCTTTTTTAAACATCGATGTTTTAAACTGGTGTAGTAACCTCCAATATGCAATGCTCGCGCGGGACAAATTTCATTTGAATGTGGCTGTGTTTATTAATGTATAATTAAGATTTAACTGACATTTGTTAAAAAACAATACGAATAATGAACAAAACTGATTCTCAAAACGTGTCATCTCAAAGGGACAGTCTACAGTTGCCCAAAGAAGGGTATGGGAAGGGGGAGGCCCTTCGCACACAGCGCATGCATTCGCTGCCTCAATATGTGCGAATTTCCAGAAAAGAAGCACGGGGTCATCTTGAGCGACGGAGGGGCAGCTCGATAAAGGTAGTACAAACAGCGTTTGTTGGATTCGAACACAAACTGGCAGTAACGTACCATCAGTTATTTTTTCATATTTTATCTTTTACGAAATTGAGAAAATGGAAAATTATTTTCGTCCACAAACAAAACATCGAAAAGTAAGCAAATCGATGATTTGATAACGTCGGGATCGATGTCGCATCCCTACTCGAAGTGCGACTTGTGCTGTGTTGCCGGGATAACAGCCATGTGGTTTTGTCAACTTTTGGGGGATGTTTTTCTTTGTCGTGGGTAAGTGACATACTCTAGTATATATCTTACGTCATTTTTCATCATTATAAACTGATCAAAATATTTCAAGAACATAATGAACTCGCAATCGTATGCGGAGATTGGGAATGAACACACGGTTTGTATTATCATTTCTCATATCGAACATTAAAAGGAAATATCCAGCCTTTGATGATTAAAAAAAGCGGGCCTGGGCTAGTTAGCTGGAAGCCGGCATTACCGTCGCCTCTGTAGCGACAGACTGGGAGGTCTAAGAGCTCGAGTCAGGAAGGTGGGGGACTTTCCACCTTATAACGAGGTGGAGTTCAGCCGCGATCTGTTGGGGAATTTTATTGGCTGGCTGCTCTGATCGGTAGTTTTTCGTACTTTCAATGGAAATGCCGGAGCAGAATCCTAACAAAGGTGCCACGAATTGCACGCGATATTTCCTTCATCTTTCTTATACTATCCTCTCCTCTTTCTCTCTCTCTCTTTCTCTCTCTCTCTCTCTCTCTCTCTCTCTCTCTTTCTCTCTCTCTCTCTCTCTCACACACACACACACACACGCATGCACGCTTGCATGTACTAAGTACACTACTACGTGTCGGGAGCTTAGAGCTTGTCTCGGCTGAGGCGCTGCCTCGTTGGGGGAGGTACCGGAAAGGGGATATTCCCCGCTAGCCGTCGCGTAGGTCGTCGCCGGGTGATGACACCTTCAGAATATGAAACAAAAGCAAAATGTCTTTTCATACGGAAATTTTTGGGAAGACATTTGGAGCCGTCTTGAGTAACATTTGGAAATTTGCTATGGTTGTTCTAACAAGTATCTACCCAGAAATAAAAATAATTTACAAGTACGTACGGTCTCAAGTTGGGCTGGACCGAAAGGAGAATATCTCCAATGTAAAAAAAAATCCTGTCCAGGCATTTGTTTCCAGGTGGACGGGCGAAAGTTTGGGGAATTTTTTTTTTCAGAATATGGGACACTCGAAAGCGTCGTGATCTATCGTTTTGCGTAATTTTGTAACCTGTTCTGTACTACTTGTACAAGAAAGTTATTTGTCAGGAAATCCAGCTCTCTAAAATTAAAAATAGCATTTAACAGGATAGTTAAAAAAATAAATTTCCAAGACTGACAGAATTATCAAGTTCCGATTCACCTTATTACTTTCTCTTTGCAATGAAATGAAAATTGGTTCGTTCTTCAAGTGTCGAAGAGGGCTTGTAAGAATACGTACGTAGTCTTAGAACTTCGAATCTAGATGAGACTTCGAAACTCCGTGACAATAATGCTCTCGTATTGTTTCTTCGTTTCAATGCATTCATTCTATATCCGTCAATTGGAAAACTGTTTCTCAGGGTGGATCTCTTAGGGGAAAGTGAGGGCCGGTGCAGCGTAAATGCCTTGCCGTGGTTGCCGCGCCGGGTCAGATATGTTTCTAATGGTTCCGGCGGATGATTCGATCGTGCGAGCGTGCGTCTGCGCATTGTTTAGAAACTCTCCGGCGTCGCCGCGCGGTGAAAAATTGCTGGAATTCGTGTTGCTCTCGAGCCAAATTGCGCTCGGCGGGTTGTGTTGCCAGACCAATTTAATCTCGTGAAGCCGCTTTAACGAACGGCGATCCCCCCCCCCCCCCCCCCGGTCGCTTGACGGCGACAACTCTTTCGCTTATGCCTTCGAAGTGACGTTATGGCGCTGTCGAACCATCCCGTTAAGTGCGGTTTTTCTGTACAGAGGAGAGACAGTGACGATAAATGAGCAGCTGGGGATTAGATAGTGGTAAGCCACCTCAAGTGACTTTTACAGGAAAGACGATTGAATGTTCCAAGAAATCCACAGGTCATTCAATTCAATTCAGTTCAGGTGTTCAACATAAAAACCAAGTTCATTGCATTAAGATATGCTGTATACATTACTCTATTATACTGCCGATGTGGCTTGGCAACCTAAAAAAAAAAATAAAAAAAAATGATTGATGGGTTTATGTTTCCGGGGATGACAACTGGTATGGTCATTAGTGATGTAAGTGGGAGGTGGACTTGATCTTGTCCCAGTTTGATGTGAGATCCAGCGCCGACCAACACGTCGGCTTGCGAGGACCGTCCACGTCACCGCCCAGCCGGGATGAGCTCTAAGCTTCCGATCGGTCTCCTTACATAAGTCGTAAATATAAGAAAGGGGTGAGGATAGGGCAAGGAGGAGGAAGGAAAGATTGGGCGCGGTCCGTGGCCCGTTTGTTAGGGTACTGCTAGGGCATTACTACGTGGTGTATCAGAGAAACCACGGAAACCTACCGATCTGACCAGCCGGCCACTAGAATTCTGCTCCAGACATCGTCTGAATTCGACCTTGTTATGTAGCTAAGGTCGAACATCCTGCCACCGTCGGGACTCGAACCCTTGAACCTCTCGGACAGAGGCACTGCAGTGACATCAGTTGATGCCCTGAGTCATTAAGCGGGTGCGATAAAGAAAAATATTTCAATTTTGCTTGTTGAGTGGCTGAACATTGATTCCAAGCGCATCAAATGTATCGCTTTGCTCATCAACGTGCCACGAACTCATGAACAAGCCACGTGAATGTGGCTTAATTCATCGTTCAAGTGGTTGTCAGGGTGTAGTTAATTCAAGAATTCAAAAAAGAAAAAAAACTGTAACAAAATTTGGCTGTAATGCTTATTTTGAACCTTAACTTTCTTTTGTAAATTTGAATAGTTCACGTACATTTAGCAAGCAGAAGGCCAGCTACACAGAGGTACCTAGACTCGCGCGACGACAGTAAATGATCCTCTTTTTAAAAATGTGTTCTCCTTTTTGAAGTGGTTCGCTGAAAAACATTTACCATCTTATCGCGTTTTGTTCGCCCTGCGTGTTTTTGTAAACATGTTTAAGGGTTGTTTATGTGTGCGCGAATTTTGTACTGGCATGATCACAATCTTCGTGACATTTTTGTGTTGTCTCGTGTTCTCTTTCGAACTTTCTTCAAATGTGAATGGATCTTCTTGCATTTCGCATTCTCTGTTACTTTCGATTTTTGGTATTAGACTATTCTCCTCTTTTTTGCCTTATTTTGTCTTTTTCATACAGTTCGCAATTTATCCAATTTGTTTTATACTCGTATATCTTTGGATCTACTTCTTTTTTGTGGGATTGTGTTGCTTCGTTGATTATCTCTTTAATTTTCCATTTTATTGCTTTAAAATTATTTTTCGATAATTTTCTCGGTGTTGTCGTATCTCTTTTTACAGTTCTTTCACCTTTCCACATATTTTTTATCCTATTTTCTCGTTTCTGCTTATTTTGTGTTTCCTTATTGTTTGGTTCTCACTGCCTCTTCAATGTCTGAAACGGTTCGACTTATGTCTATTCTTCCATTTGTTATCAACATTCCCACTTGTCACCGGCATACACGTTTCCTTTCCTTGGCCGGTCTCCCGGACTCGTGTTCTCGCATGGGAGTGAATGTGAATACGTGCCCAGTGCACACTGGTCGTACTCTTTCGTCTGTGTATTTGCGTAGCTGAAGGGAAACGGATAGCTTCTGCAGTGGAGAGCCTCTGCATCTTTTATATCGCGGAGATGAGCCGTTTAGAGGCGCGGCAGCATGGGAGGTAATGGCGCACACTGACCCAAAAAAGGTCAAAAGACGCATGTAGCGAAATAAATAGTCATGTATTAGGGAATCTGGCAAAGTCCGTATCAAAAGGCGGATCGTTTTGAGATACCGGGTAGGATCGTGAGTTCTTTACTAAATGCTCTTCGTAATTTAGAGTCAAAAAATTATAACTTTCAACTGTACGAGTTCTTTGCAGAACTGGAAAGGATATAAAGACAACGATAAATAAAAGAAAATGGATCTCTTCTTGAAATTACATAAAAGGAAACCTTCGAAAAGGATGAAACGTTTTTCGAAAAGGATGAAACCTACGTAATAGTATTACAGATGAGAAATGTACGACTCTCGTCACGGAAAGAACCTTTAGTATTAACGAAAACTCGGTGGTACAGTAAGACATGAAAAACTTGTCGTTTTAATTTTTTAATCGATTATTGGCTTAGTCCGGTTAATCATCATGGCTCATCCCCCCCCCCCCTCCTGTTGTGTCTTCGCCGGGCGCCGGGCTCTACTCTGCTGCGCCAGCCAAAGCGCGGCAATAATCTCGCCTAGATGCAAACAATGCAGGTCACATTAAACTTTGTTAATAAAAACAATAAAGCAGTTAGGGGGGAAATATTGAATCACCACCGTCTACGCTTGTTTACTCGGCCACGCAAAGATATTCGTGCAAAATTTGGTAACACACGTTCTAGTGATTGAAACGTTTTTGTGTCACACCTTTTTTTTGATAAACAACACGTACGCACTAATCCTTCCACAAATTTTTATGTAATAAGATGATGACATATAGTTGAAAGAGTTTTTAGAATTTTTGCTTTTTAGGATTTAGGATTATTATTGTACCTACTAAATTAGTTGCAGTGCACCATCGAGAAGTCTTGATAACCTTTGAGTCTCAGAACCTGCATTGAGAACATTCTGGCGGGGGCAACCCAACACCGGGGAAGCATCCAGTCAGGTGGCTCTTTTCATGGTGAAATATACGTACCAACTACGTAATAACTGTTTTGTTGCATACTGTCATGCCCTATGACAGCCCGCTATGGGTTTGGTCGACCAGCGGTAGTCCAACCTCTCGGCCATGGGATAAGGAGTTCATGTGGTTAGTACGAAGCCATAATTTCCATGTAATTGTCCACTTTTCATAACCTTAGGGTGTGCTTTCTCATTGTCAGACAGCAACAGATACTGGAACATTTGTAAAGAAAGCGCAGTTATTATTTAGAGGGAGATAATTTGTGGAAATTCTGTTTCTAAATAGTTTGGAGTGTGTATGTATGTGTGTGTGTGCGCGCGCGCGTGCGTTGGCGTGTGTTTTGAGACATGCCAGTTAAAACAGAGAGCTTTACAATTTTGGCGAATTCAGTGCAGGTAGTTGGCTTGCTACTGTGTTCGCATTTTTGACCCTGTTCGGCCCACTGTGCCGTGGCGCTGCGGCGAGGTCCGCCTAGCGGAAGCTGGGCAGACATGTCGGATTCGCGAGAAATGACGAGCTCTTTTATTCTGCGCAGTGCCGCCGCTCGTGCTGTGGCGCCCCCTCTCCCCCTCCCCCCCCCCCGCCGCCCAGCCCGGCTGCTTGTTTACAGTCGCAGCTCTGCGGAATGACATGATCTATCCGCTCTGCATTATGCAAATTAGCCATTAGGCCAGGCCGTACGTAGTGCGCCAGCGCTGCGCAGGCGAAAGGATAGGCCGAGCTGAATGCTTGGGGCTCTCAACTACACCGAATTTCATGGCGCGGGTGTTTTTATTTGGGTCGCTTTTATAGATTTGTTTGTGTAAAGTTTTGATCAAGAATGTGCGAATAAAATTATGGTCAAAATATTTTGGGTGGTAATGAGTTTGTAATTTGTCAAGTTGAGTTGGAAGAAAGTAAGTGATGAAATGTACGATATAACGAAATAAATCATGGTCTAGGGGTACTGGTCTGCATACCTGCTTAAAGAGGCCCCTGCTGGTGATATAAACTATGTTTTGTCTTTATCTCTGACCGTGGTTTCTCCGATCAATACCGACCGGCGACTGGCGGAGCAATACCCTAACAAACGGGCCACGGACCGCTCGCTATTTGCCCTTCCTCTTCCTTGTCTTGTCCTCATCCCGTTCATACACATACGTTCACTTACACTTACATTACGACTGGTGGGGACTTGGAGCGTGTCCGGGATGGGGCGGCGCCTCACTGGTGGGAGATACGTGGTTAGGGAAACCCCCGTAAGGCGACGTGTTGGTCGGCGCCGGATCTCGCCATGCAGCATCTGTAGACGAACATTTGCCGCCTCCCGCGATAAAGACGTACGCTGCACTTACGAGGCCCGACTTTAGCTGACTTGAGCTGTTGATGCGCCCAAAAACACCAATCGATCAGACCAAATGCCAAAGACGTCTTGTCTGATGTGGACACTTGTAGAATTGAGACAATAGGATCAACGAATTGGAATACGAGTGACTTTATTTTTTGAATCAGGTTCTAGATTGATATATTGTGAAACCTTTATTGTGTGTTTTACCCTAGTATTTCAGAACTTAGCAGATCTTTCGAAACCATGATGAATTTTATTATTTCTCATTGTTTTAATAGTCGTTTCCCGTGATTCTAACGTATTTAGTTGTTGATATTTGCTGCGTATTAGGACTTCGATGTTTTGGATTTGCTAGAAAACTCAGATTCATATTGTTATGTTTAACGCGTCAGATCAGCACTGAATCAAAGAAATGGGGTCCTCGAATTAGAATTCGTTTTCACGGAACAATTTCAGTATTGCTTGGGGCTCAAATACATAGTTCTACTGAAACCGTTCACTGGGATTGACCTAACGGTGCAACCAATTAGCTTTCCAAAGCAACCAAACTGAAAAATTCGTTTCCTTCTGAAAGTGATTCAGAATCGCAGGGATGCTAAGTCTGCCCAATTTCACCTGTCCAAAATTATTACACTCCACTGCGTAATATTTTTACATCCTTTTGTAAGTATCATGCTATCGCGTATAACAAATCTAAGTAAGAAAACCGTACATGCTGTTGTTAACATTAGGTTAATTGGCAGCAATGTGAACAGATAATGACACGCCGGGGCGGTGGTGTTAATAAGGGCAATGCGGAGGGCTCGGGAAGTTGCCGGCAGGAGGCGGCGCCGAGCCTCCTGCGGAGCGAACTCCGAAGCCCCGCCCGGCCGGCCGGCCTCGACGGCGTCCTGGCCGCTCTTGGCGCAGAAACAGCTGTTTCTGAAGTTTCGCCCGCACAAATTACTTTATAATTGGGCCATTAAATGATTATTGGGCTAAGCTTACAGGAGCCCGGAACTTCGGACGAGCAGCTGCGCGCGCTGGAGACCGGGAGCGGCCGCGAAGCCGCCCGGGTCGGCTTCGCCCGCGGAGCGCGCACTCGGAAGGGAAGGAGAGACGAGCGACATTAAACGCGGTGGTGGTTCACATCAGCCTTGGAGACACTATTCATCATTAACAGCGACTATTGATCTCAATATTTTAAGGAAATATAGCGGATAGATAGGGTTACAAATACGAAAGTTGAAATATGTGTGGCTGCTATGCGGTCGGTAAAAATGCAATGTAACATTTTACATTCTATTTCATTGTGCACTATGCTGCTGACTTCGAACCAAATGCTCACGGTATCCAAACAGCATTTTTATGGTTTTCATTGTTGTAACGTCGGTATAGTGTGTTATTATGAAGTAAAATAAAAAAGGGAAACTCCGTCGTCAGCAAGATTCGATTACCTTAAAATTCGGATCAAGAAATAGGTTATTGTTAAAACTTTATAAAGCTTTATAAGCTTTATTAAAACTTTATACGTTGATCACTATTTGAGGATTACAATGGTTAATTTTTTCTGGGTCCGACCCACCCACCGAAGCACCGTTTTGGGTACTTTTGCCGTTGGTGCTACTACCTGCACTCCTGGTCAGTTTTGTCAGTCGTGATACAAGGTGACTGTAATTTACTCTTTTCATTTTAGAAAAAATTGTATGGCTTTGTATAAACTGAATTACTAGAATGCGTACATTTTTATTTCTAGAGGAAATCTTTTAAGAATTTTCTGGTTTCTCTGATTATACCAAGGCTCATTGGCTGTTGAAACGTATTACTATTTCAGAGGAACATTTTTAACAAATAGGTGAACATTTGGATCTTTACAATTGGCTCTTTCCTTCTCTGGAAATTATAAACGGTAAGATTGTGATTGAGAATGAAAATTCTATATTCTACGAAATGTGAAGGAAATCCAGGGAATCATGATGGAGAGCATTCTATTTGTGAGGAGACTGCACATATAAATCTGATAGTACACGGCTGCCCAAAAATGAAAATATCCTGTAGAACAGTCATGTAATATTTCTCAAATTGCTAATATTTACTTCAATTTACTTTCGAACGCCCAATATTCGGAACAACACGTGGTGTACCTTGTTAACTACTCGCTTTCCATCGTTGGGAGCGATATTCAAAGCCCAACGCTCAAAGCGGGTTCGCGGCAGATTTGCTCGGGGTTCACCTGTTTCCCCTCTCATTCCTCCACTGCTTCATACATATTCTTATCATATCTTTACAGACTAATGATCTGTCCATCAACATCGTTACCTATTTCCGGATACGGTCTTAAGCCTTCGGTACTATTTTTCTAATGAAGCCACTATATTCAATAGGGTGGCGAGTTTAAGCGATCTAAGTACCTAAAACATTTCTTTGAGAAATGAAAAACAAAAACAAAAAACTATCCATGTACAATAATATTCTGGACACAGTAGCAGTAAATGATGTTATTACGGTTGACGTCTATGACAACAAAGAAGTGACTTGGCACAAAATTCTTATAGTTCTCGATAAACGTTTTGCATCGACACAACCCTCCTAGGACTAAAACATGAAATACTCGATATCGCGTAGCCTCAGCGCTCCGCATTCCTCAATGGAAGTGAAGTATCTATAATTATGTTAGTGCCCATATTTCTACATTTCTGTTTATGCATTTATAATGATGATTTAGTACACAATAAATTGCATAACCACAATACTAGAAATAATGTTTAAAGATTTGAATGTAAACAAATTATTACGTTTCAATTTAACTTTTCGTTCGGAATTGATAGAGTAATAGGGAAAGAAAATTAAGAAAATGATGTTTCTGAATTTTGTTTTTTCTCACTGGTGCAATAATCTATTTCGCGGCGCCGCAAACATTTTGAGTGGCGACGAAAAATAATTTACTGCCCCCCAACTCTGCAGCCGGCGCCAAGAAAGCGGAGGCTTTGAGCCTCGCCGACCTCCCGCGCGTCGCGTCGCGTGGCGGAAAGGGGAGCGAGACGGAGAGCGGCGCAGGGCAGCGCGTCGGGAGGCACATCGGGATCAAAGCGGCCGCCCCCCCTCATTAAAGCTCGCTTGCGGGCGCACGAAGAATGGGCGCAGATTTTTAATTTGCACTCCCACTCCCTTTCGCCGGCGCGGCGACACACTCGCTCTCTCGCTCGCTCACTCGCGGCGGAACTGGGCCAGAGGAGGTGCGCCGTATTGGCTCAAAGGGCCACCGCCACCTCTGTCGACGGCTCGTTACGACTGACGTCCAGGTGGCTGCAGAGCGCGACCCCGGCGCGGCGGACAGTGCTGGCGCTTTCCACCCTTGGGCTAACGGGGCCATGCAGTGCGCACGGGTTTACTTGTGGGGATAGGGTAGGAAATACGGCTCGGATAGGTAGTTTCAGATGGATCAACGCAAGGCGAATGACGGAGCTGTACCCTCATGAACGGACCGCTCGCGATATTTGCTTCCTCTCACTTCCACTCCCATAAATGCCGGGAACCAGTCGGGCGGGGGGGATTCGAGCTTGTCGCGGCTGCGGCGGTTCCCCACTGTGTGGGGTGCCTGGTTGGGCGAAAACCGGCCGGGTAGATCTCGCCATCCAGCAGGGGAAAATCACTGCCACCTCCTGCGATAAAGGCGTCCACTACACTTACAGGACTAAGGACCTTGGCAGCTCACGCGATAAATCGGATTTTACGGATTTCGGACGGCAGCATGTCTGTCCTCGGCTATGCTGCACGATTTGGATCATGGGCGTCGCCGTTCTCCGCTACAAGCCGTCGTCAGAAGAAAATACGGTAGTTTTCAATAGCTCGGCGCGAAAACAATTATAATTTACTTATCTCACTGCGCTATTGTTCCCAACGCGTTGCCCTTCCGCGAACTACCCTTTCCCGAGTTTGTGCGAATGGTTGCGTGGCGACCAATTTCTCCTTGAGGGCCACTCCGAAATCAGCGTGGCGCTTGGTGCAATTCTGATTGCCATATTTCTTCGGCCATTGTGGTTCTCTCAAATACTGTATGGGATAAATCATACTCTTTATAACGAGTTACTACGTTACTGTGTTGTTTCTTCTCATATTGGTTCCTTATTGATGAATTAACAAATTATATAAAAATATAAATGAAATAAAATGTGGCGTGGCGTGCTGGATCGCAGTCCACGTCTTCATTGCAATTGCCAGCTTTGTTTGTTCTTTCTCGGTGGGATTACGTTTGTGAACATTGTCCGTCCATGATAGTACGATATACTGGAAAGGAAAGTAATTATTACAGATACTGTGATGTTACTAACAAAATGTGGCGTCGCCGACGCTGTGAACTGTTTTAAAAATAGTTTCATGTATTGAAAATTTCTTTCATACTGCATTTCTTTCATGCCAAGCTTTGTTCAAATATGTTCTTTCAGTATTAGGCATTGGACTTTGAATTGTAGTAGCTGATAATGTCATACTCCCGTTCAACAGTTCCCAACACTCAGTGGCCTTGTGTGTTACCTCCATACGGGATATAAACTAGTGTTATTGCAATTTCAAAATTATAGCCACTGTAACAAATACTTCCAGGTTTTGATGATAATAGTTAAATTTTAGTACAGCTACATTTTTACGTTTTTTTGGTAATATGCAAAAAAAATACACATAGCACATGTGCATTAAAATAAATGCTAAATGCAAAAATACAGATCATACCGAATTAGTTCCGCAAATTCTATCGCAACATCTTTTACCACTACATTTCATTCTTTCCCTGATTTCCTTAAAAATTCCATATTTTTCTCCCCTATTTTTTGAAGAGATTAAAACTTCACAATCTCAGCCAATTTGTGTTCACTTTTACTTCTGCAATTGCTCTATTAATCGTTTTGTATGCGAATCTAGCTTTGCACTTTTTTGGTAATATGTACATAGTACATTCGCTTTAAAATAAATGCTAAATGCAATTATACAGATCATTGCAAATTAGTTCCGAAAATTCTATCGCAACATATTTTACAACTGCATTTGATTCTTCCCCGGATTTCATCAAAACTTCCATTTTCCCCCCCTAATTTTTGAAGAGATTAAAACTTTACAAACTCAGTTCAATTTGTGTTGGCTTCTACTTCTGCAATTATTAATCGTATTGTATGCGAATCTAACATTAAAAGGTGACTGTTTTCTATATTTATGTGAATACGGTGTTAGTTAATTTGAATAAGTTGTGGGTCACATTCATTTGAAAACGGTATTTGCACACTTATGTAAGAAGGTAAATGTGGGAAGTGGACCATAACGTTCATTTACTCTCTAGCATTACTCACAGTTTTGTTTTCTCCGTATTCACGTGAAAGTCTTCAAGTTCAATAAGTTTCACGGCAATACTGTTCGTAGGTATTCGCAAATTTATTTTTAAAATACGATAATAATTCAACTTTAAATAGAAATCAAACTGTCGCGCTATTTACTTGCTAATTTAATTGTTTGCTTAAAGATGTCAACATCAGTGTTGTCAACGTCGTAAAAGAAAATTTGGGATGATAAGCAAAAAATGCCTTTGGTTTCTGGTTTTTAATCAACGCCACCTGCATAGATTGATTTAGGAGGCGACGGTTTATTTCCTGGCATTATCACTAAGATCGCAGCGCCAAAAAACGAAAAAACACGTTTTTGGAAATACCTTTGAATATTCTAGCGGAATTCAAAAATAAATTATCAGTTCCCCAACAGGAGATTGAGACGCGTCCAATGACACCTCATACGTCTCGATGAGGTGCACGGGAAGTGGACTAGACGTCGCAAAAACACATATCTGCCCGTCCGCCCACTCAAGAGCTTTACTGAAATACTGTATAGCGATGCTGGCTAGCAATCTAATAAGCTTACCACTTCGCTTGGAAATCGGTTAAAAAGTGATTTTTGTATTCTTTGAAGACACAATTTTTAATGACTCAGTTCTCAACCCGCAATAAGGAATCGTGTAATTCAGACTCACGGCAGAAACTCTGTGCATCGAAACTGAAGTAACATAGGCTTGAAAGACCTTACGTCGTTCAATTAGAAGTTAAAGTCACATTGTCTGACACTTCATCACAGTTATGTTACTTTGTCGTTTCGATGGGGAACTGCGCTTGATATGTTTGAAATAATCTTGCCCTTGAAAGTAGATCTACTTTTATTGAACTATGTTATTGAGAGAAACACTTGATATTCCTTTTTTTGTTTTGTTTGGAATGTTGTCTTCTTTCGTTTCGTGCTTTGGAATATTCCTCTTTCACTTGAATTTTAATTCCTTCTCCATACTTGCTAAATTAGGATCTATCTTCAACAAGTATACATTAATTAATTAATGTTTTCATTGGCAAGCTATTTTTAAAGCACAGCGCGCCAGGAAAATTCTCTCCGCAGTGGCACTATTGTGCTAGCAACAAAAATTATGTTGGTAGCAAAGTGTAACAAAAGAAAACTAAATACCGCACTCACCACAATCATAACAGATGCTGGAAGTGTTCCCTTTTCTTGTTTTCCAAGAGAACTGTTTGCTACCAACATCATTGCCATTTTTGATACGAGGCCCTTACTCGGCCCAGTGCGGAGAGACTTTAATGGCGCACTATAGTAGCCCGGGAAAATCCTTCGAAATTTTCCATCCTGGTGAGCTTAATGGCGCACGTGACGTTTATTACGAGAGACTTAATGCGTGCTTACATGTTATGTAAATGCCTTGGCATTGGAAATATTAGGAGGCTAGCGAAAAGAGAGAGGTCGGTGTTATTTCTTCTTCATCGCGTAGTAACGATCACTTTTATTATTTTGCTGCACTTATTGGAACATGTTGGCCCGGTGAGTCTGGGACTGCATTCCTGCACGATATTGCAGTACGGTCTGCTTCGGGCTTCATTTTCACAGCGCTGCCACTTGGCCTACTGCCCCATCATTACTTGTGCCTGCCCGCTTGCTGCAGCATTAATGTCGCCTGTGACCGAGCTGTGGCTACAGCTTGCGAAGCTGTCCATCGCCTGCATTCTCCGACCTTCATCTCCGGCGGGCTGTTAGCTTCCCGTGGCGGTTCCATCCCTCTCCGTGATCGTCGCAGACATTAATCTACTTATGCCAATTACAACAATTTCAAATGCTAAAGCTATTTGTCACTATTTAGGTCACCAGACAAAATTACTCGCTCACAACATTTGCTGCTGTTCCGTGTATTAATTTCGATCTTTACAGCTGTGTCCGTTTCATGGGTTGAAGATGGAGTACACTTTAAACACACATTTTGTTTACAATTTGGTCAGTTTTTATAACAGTAGCCAAATTAGTTTACATTAAAATTTCAATCAAAATATTTTGAAATAGAATACTCCCAAAATAATGGTTATGCATTTTCCTAATAAGAAGAGGGAGTTTTTTTGTAATCCATAGATCAATATCGTTGGCTGCAAAACGCTCTCAAAAATAGTACTTGTCCCTGAGCGGTAGCTAACTCTCGGAGAAGAAAACACCCTGTCTCCTTTGAGATGTTGAGCCCAGCGGAACAACTTCCCTACCACAGCTCGTCTTCCCACCTCCGTTCCTCCAGCCTCTTGTCGCTGCGCCGATTTTCCCCTGCCGCTGCGGCCGCTCCGGCTCGTGTGCGCGGCCGCATAGGCGCGTCGTCATTAGCGCGCAATAAGCGCCCTCCACCATGCGCGAGTGCGCGCGCGTGCACTTCAGTGTTCGACATGGCCGCTACATCAACCCCCGTAGCCGATTTCCAACAGCAGCAGCAGCAGCAGCAGCAGCGGCGCTACACGTTGCGGTGGCCAGCAGCCCCCGCGCTGCGATGGCTTTTATCGATGGTCTATTGTCTGCGGGACGCAGGCGGCCGCCCGGCGCGCTGGCCTACGCCGAGCGCGCCTCGCCGCTTCGTGCATCGCACGCTCCCGGGCTAATGCGGTCCACGCGCGCCCTTTCAGGCCGCCCTGCCGCTCGCGTCCCCCTTCCTGGAGTGTTAGGTTTTGTTTTATGCCAGCGGAAACACCCGGCGTTGTCCTGGAAGAGAGCAAAACGAAAGGATCTCAAATTGAATTGCCGCGAACGTAATGTTTATGAATTAATTTGCTGCGTTGTGAGAAGAACCTACTACTACGTTTCGTGAATCTACTACTTCGTTCGCTCTATAGTTGATTGAAAATTATCTGAAGTTTATTCATCGTGGCCATTTCCGGCTATGTTTCTATGAAATGTCATGAGAAGTGATCACAACACTTGTCTCGTGAAATGATGGACTCACTATTTGCAGAGAGTCTGTCATTCTCCTTATAGGGAAAAAAAGTGATGACAAAGTCTCTAGGACGTTCGTGAGACAAAACCATACGCAGATGTTGTAGGTGATTGAATTGATCTGAAGGCCGAATTCATTGTCTGGAATGATAGTAATGGTAACTAGTTGTGCTGCAACTATACAGGCTTTCTCGCATTATTTACTACTTTTCCAATTTTCAAAAAATTAGAGAATTCCCCGCCATCATTCAGATCGTTCGGAGAACATCAATTTGGATGAAAATTTTATCTAAGTTTCGCCGTAGCGCTGTTCACAGAAGGACGGGGAGACTGACGAACGGACGTTTTGTTGTAAACTAAGTTTCCGGTATCAAGGACCCATGAAATGTGGATTCCGACTACACTACTTATTAAAAAAAAATATTTGCAACGTATAGAAGAAAGAATATTCCACTTTTTCGTTATCAAGGACCCACAAAATAAGTTTTTCTTTCTTTGCGGAAGCATTTATTACATAAATACTTTGTTAGAAAGTTATAATAATAATAATAATAATAATAATAATAATAATAATAATAATAATAATAATAATAATAATTGTGTACATGTCCTTTGAAAGTTTTATTATATAGATGTTGGAATTCGCACTCATTGCTTTTACTTAAATATGAAACGCGCTTTTTGAAGAGTCAAGATAGTTTCATAGATACATGACTGACTGTTGTAGAATTACCAAAACAATTCTCTTCAGTTGAAAATCAGCAATTGTTTAGGGACATGTCGAAAAACTTGAGTCCCTCCGTAGCGTATACGAGAACCCCTCCGGTCGCATAGAAGCGCGGCTTTTATGTAGGCCTACTACGGTGTGTGCGGGAATATATAACACGTGCGTGCGCATGTCAGTTCATGCTGACAGTGCCTGGGGCGTTTGTTTCTACTCGTAAATTCCGAGAGCGTGTTGTCCTGTGCCCCTCTGTGCCCTCACATATTACTGCGATCCTCTGCGCGAGCGGGCGTGGACTAATGGAGCAAAGTGAGCTGAATGGTCGCTGCCTGATCTGCACGAGCGGGCTATTGATATAGTTACAACGCTGGTACATACGTAGATGTGCGCCTTTATCGTTGTCTTGGATAACGTACGCGTTGGAAGCGATTTTCTGATATACGTATATAGCCACGCCAGGTAGAGGCCGTATGTCGAAAACGCGAGCCCGAGCTGCGAATACATCGCTGCACTGTTGTTTTTCTCTTCCATAAATATTCCGTTATCTAAAGGTGTCGAACTAGTTTTAACGTTATCTGCTTTTTAACTAGTTGCTAACTAACTGCTTTTTAACTAACCTCAACTTTTTAAACATATGATTTCGGCGCCAACAGAACACCAATTTTAGAATGAAGGAAGGTTCAGATGGAACAGTTCGTTTAGTTTCAATCGATTGCATTGTACAGTAGACTCGAGAATATTGCAGTGAAAGAGGGCCGATACTACCTCTTATACATAGAGAAGAAAAATCCTCCTGTAATCCCAAATTAATTTGGTAACGGATTAAAATTGACTAATTATAAAAATACAAATTACAGAACACAATATATAATTGAATGACGTTTACGCTCAGTCACAGATACAACTAAAATTGCCAGTGGCAATGACAAATGACAAAAACAACAAACAAACGTTTGACGAACAAATCTGGTGATTGTCGAAATAAGAAAGTCTGATATTGCTGGAACGGTGATGCCTTCGCCCAGGGTGTATACCGGCTTCCAACCACGCCAATTTGTACGCTTCTGTGTTATGTTTTTAAAATAACTATTTTTTCCCCCAAATTTTGTCCCCAATCTACTCTATGTATCATTAATTTTGTACCCGAAAACTTGTAAGATAAAAAACACGGTAAAACATTTATGTTGTTTAGAGGATGACTGAAGCCATCACGCGGAAAATATAAAAATCGGTTATATCTGCATCCATGACTGATGTTTTTTTAATGTGTGCTTATTTTGAAATAAATCTATTTGAAGAACGCGAGTTGTTACAAGAGTTTTCGGATTAATGAGACATTATTTAATATACCAAATCAGTAAAAAAGTAATGTGTAACTTACATACACGTAAAATCCAACCATCAAACCAAGGTATTTTGGGAAAACCGATGTGAAGTACGTTTTCTTGTCGTTTAAACTTCGAATAATTTTTATTGTATTTGTTTTCAGAAATAATTTGCGGGTAAAACCAGAAGCGTTATTCTTTAACGTCTTCTGCTGTTGATATCGAATGGCCCTCCAAGTGAGACGAATGTCATCGCTTGCCCTTCACTTTGTATAGTGTATCCGCAGCCGGGAATGATTCAATGATTTAACGCGAAGCCCCGTGACATAATCCGCCACTTTGTTTCGTTTCGGCCCGCGCTCAACCCGTTGTTGAGCGAAGTGCGTTCGTTAGCATATAATGCACTCGTGTGGGGTTTAACTTTCAATTTGGCTTCAGCGCGCAGGGAGCTACTGCGGCAAACCGGTTGCCGGCGGTGCGCCCGCCAGCATCGCCGACTTATGTCGCCCGGGGCGGTCTTGGGAATGACTTCAGGGGACTGCTCTGAAATTACGTTACAGTTGAATTGGAGGATGGACATTTTAATAAACTCTATGCAACGTTATAAAATTCCTCCAAAAGATTTTTCTTCATACTTTTGCTTCACCGCATTTCAAAAGTTGAACTGTCCGTTAGCGCATGAAAAAGTGTCGAGCCTTTTTTTCTTTACGTTAATAACTTGCGTTATAATAATGGTTTCAAACATTTTGCCATCTGTGTTAATTTCATTTGTCATCCCCCTCCACACCTCGATTATAAGTTGCGTCACTGGTTTTCTCACACCTTGGTACAGAGTGATTCAGTCCTCGTTGCACATAGGACCCGGTGATAGAGTACACTAACTTTTTAATGAGTGTAAAAGGAAATAGTGTAAATCCTATTCAATATATTGAAAAAAAGATTTTTTGTCATTTATCTTTTTTTGAAATAAATAATACATTAAATATTGTTCCCTGATGCTAACATTGCTTACTGATCTAAAGAATACAAACAGGGAGAGAGAAAAACTATTAATTAAGTTACCTTTTGGGGGGGTTGTTTAAGGTCGCATTAACATTTAGGTCATTACTGACCACTGTTGGATTTAACGTTATGATGTCTGTGAAGATGACATGATATGGCGAAGATAGGAGGTGAAAGGACAATACAATCATTGCCGCGATCGCCGCGGCACTACTGCCTTAACGATCTCGGCCATCCAGATCGGCTATTGAAGTGTTATGTAGGATAGTTTATCAAATTTGGGTATATGTCTAAAAATTGGCAGTTACCATGTGTAACAGGGGTTCTACAAGTGTTCAAAATGGCATCCTCCTGTGTAATCGCGAGGTAGGCCTCTTGTGCCGCAAGGCCTCTGTCACGCGCACAACTTTATTTCTGCTCCACGCTTTCAATGCGCCGAAGAAGGTTATCACGATCCTCGACCGCGGTAGCATAAACGCGGTATTTAATTAACCTCCAGCTCCAAAAGCGGTGGGAGTACCTGAGTTTTAAAATCCAGATTCAGGACGACTCTGAAACGCTCGGGTTCGAAGAAAGAACCGAGGATAAAGGCCAACAAAAGATCCGCAATGCCACCGACTCATTTACAGCAAACCGCTCTTGATGAGCTGCGCTTCGTGCTACATGCGGATTTCCTCCACCCTCACGTACACATTGTGCGCATTAAATGTGCCAGTTCTTGTAAAACACGCGCTTCACCTGACCAAAGAACGATATTTTTGGTTATCTTAGAATTTGCGCAGGTAATGCATTGAAAATTGAAAACTGCATTATAAGTCTCTACTTCGCAAATGCTGCACGCGCTGGAAATGGAAAAGTCGTAATCTCTGCACTTGAATTGTTCGCCAGTCGAGGGACTGTGATGCTTTGACCTTGTGCGGATTTTGCCCTGTGGTTGTTTCTGGGGCTTTGCGGATAGTATGAATATTAGCAATTGAGTTTTCCAGAGAAGTGGAGAGCCCTACCTCAGAGGTGACGCCGCTCGCTCACTTACCGTAGGCTATGTTACACGAGCACAAGGCAGAGTCTAGAGTTTAACGTTAATTATTTACAAAACTAAATGACGAAGATTATCCAATTTTGGCAAATTCAGACTGTACATTACATACGGGATAAGGTCCTGGTGTGTTAGCAACGAGGACTGTATCACTCTTTATACCATTCGTGGCGCCTTTCAATCAGTTAGAATAAGGGGTTCGAATTTTCGTAATTCCAGATGAAATGTATTTTCCTCGTAACAAGATGTCTGTTGAATTTCTCCAGACGTTCTATTCGCAGAACCCTTTTCTTAATCCCACATTCCATGCCTCAACTTTCCTTTGCAGTAAACACTAAGCAATGCCAATGCAGGGTTTTCAATTTTGAGGAATTCGCAGTGAGGACCATGAGCTCGTGTCGTTTAATGCTCGACCAAGTTGCGTTGGATCAAATGATATTACTATCAGAAGTCGTGACAACCTCTCACGAAACCCTCTTTCTAAGACGATCCCTATCGTTAAGTAAGGAATTGATTTTTTTTATCGTCTCCTATATTATTTCAGTAGCACACATACCTTTTGCGGCTCTCACACGCAACCGATCTTTATAAATGAGGTTTCTAAAGAAAGAGAATTTCATTTCCTTTGGTTCACTGGTTCGGTTCACTATTTCTCGTGATTCGCAAGATTATAGTTGCGCGGGTCACTTATTGTAGAGAGAATAATTTTGCTGGCATTGATTAGTTTTCTTAAGTCAAAGCATAAATATATCCACAATATGACTATGAATGAATGCCAATACATTATGCTATTACGAAAAAATTTTTCTTCGTGACGACGCATTTTAAATTTCAATTCATATTTAAAATTACACTTCACAACACTCTTAAAAAAATATATTTTTTTTTTGCTTGCTGGTTGAATTTAAATATAAATATAGACTTGATTTTCTAATTAAACAGCCTCCAAATAACACATTTAGTTGTTACTATGACTACAAAATGACTTCATAAATTGATGAAGTATAAGATTCTAAAGACTTTCTTGGCATGGATTTTGGTGTTTTTTTTTCGCATTTCATGTTCTCTTTAATAGTTTTGTGTGTCTACCGAGATGGAAGGTAAGAATTCAGGATTTATTTATGATTTGCGCCGCGAGGAATGTTTGAATGTTATCCATTGGTGTCAGAAAGTGGGTTTGCTTGCGTCTCGCAGTGTATGTAATGTATGCAAGAATGATATAAAATTTACTGAGGGAAAGGATAGAACTGATGGTTATGAGTATATATGTAGAGTCAGAGGCAAGAATGGTCATAGCGTGAAAATGACTGTGTGAAAGGATTCTTCATTTGAGAAGATTCTTATTAATTTACTGAACTTCATAAAAAGTAAAGAGTGTGTATTTTTTTTTTCAGAAATAAGCAGATTTGGTGATATTTGATGAATCATTGCAGATTTTCGTGTTATAAGGATGTTCTACGTAATTAGTGTAGAGACGTGGTATATCCGGAGTTTATGGTGTCAACGGTTCCTTCGGTTCCTTTGGTTCACTGATCCGGTTCACTAGAGGGGAATCGACTCACTGAACTGAATCCTTGTTTATTGTTCGCATGTTGTAATGGTCACTATGTTATCGCAAGAATTATAATTTCTATTTAACACTCACATGCTACTTAAACTATCATTACTACTCAAAGCCAAAATTTAATTACCAAAAAAAAGCATCTTATCTACTTAACACTTTTTTATACGCTCTAGAATGCGCAGTATATTTCACTAACACTTTCTATTTAAACATTTTTATTATTGGGGGGCTATCGCCCCCCAAACCCCCCCATTTTAATAATATAAAATCAACCGGACTATTTTTTCAAACAAATACTATATGTCAAAGATAGCAGTATTTTATTAGAAAAAATATAAAAAATTAACTCACATAATCGCTGAAATTATAGAATTTTTAGAGTATTAAAAATACTATGGTAGTAAAACGAGTGTAACACATCTGCACTAATTACGTAGAACATCCTTATAACACGAAAAACTTCAATGATTCATCAACGTATCACCAAATCTGCTTATATCTGAAAAAATACACACTCTTTACTTCTTATGAACTAAAGTTCAGTAAATTAATAAGTCTCCTCTCAAACCAAGAATCCTTTCGTACAGACATTTTCACACAATGAACATTCTGGCATCTTTCTCTACAAATCCACTCAAACCCATGTGTTATATCCTTTCTCTCAATAAACTTCATTTCTTTCTGGCATACATTACATACACATCGAGACGCAAGCAAACCCACTTTCTGACACCACTGAATCACATTCAAACTTCCCTTTCGGCGCAAATCATAAATAAATTTTGAATTCATACCTTCCATCTCGGTAGACACACAAAACAATTAAAAAGGGACTTGAAATGGCAAAAAAACCCACAAATCCACGCCACAGAATTCTTCACTAATTGACAATTCATCAAATTATGAAGTAAATAATTTTGTAGTCATAGTAACAACTAAATGTGTTGTTAGGAGGCTGTTTAATTAGTAAATCAAGTCTATTTCTACCATGCAAGCTAAAGTCTTAATTTTGTGATTTAAAAGAGTGTTGTGAAGTGAAATTTTAGAAGTGAATTGAAATTTAAAATGTATCGTCATGAAGAAAAAATGTTTCGTAATTGGAAAAATGTATAACTTAATTTGGAAAAGTGACATAGTTAAATTGTGATCAACCAAATTGTGTATATATTTATGCTTTGAATCAATGCCATCAAGATTTTTCTCCAGTAATAGAAGTGAACCGTGAATCTATAACCTTGTGAATCACGAGATTAGTGAACCGAATCAGTGAACCAAAGGAACCGAAGGTCAGTGAACGACACCAGACACTCCGGATCAACCCTTTCTATTTAAACATTTTTATTATTGGGGGGCTATCGCCCCCCAAACCCCCCATTTTAATAATATAAAATCAACCAGACTATTTTTTCAAACAAATACTATATGTCAAAGATAGCAGTATTTTATTAGAAAAAATATAAAAAATTAACTCACATAATAGCTGAAATTATAGAATTTTTAGAGTATTAAAAATACTATGGTAGTAAAATGAGTGTAACATATCTGCACTAATTACGTAGAACATCCTTATAACACGAAAAACTTCAATGATTCATCAACGTATCACCAAATCTGCTTATATCTGAAAAAATACACACTCTTTACTTCTTATGAACTAAAGTTCACTAAATTAATAAGTCTCCTCTCAAACCAAGAATCCTTTCGTACAGACATTTTCACACAATGAAAATTCTGGCATCTTTCTCTACAAATCCACTCAAACCCATCTGTTATATCCTTTCTCTCAATAAACTTCATTTCTTTCTGGCATACATTACATACACGTCGAGACGCAAGCAAACCCACTTTCTGACACAACTGAATCACATTCAAACTTCCCTTTCGGCGCAAATCATAAATAAATTCTGAATTCATACCTTCCATCTCGGTAGACACACAAAACAATTAAAAAGGGACTTGAAATGGCAAAAAAACCCACAAATCCACGCCACAGAATTCTTCACTAATTGACAATTCACCAAATTATGAAGTAAATAATTTTGTAGTCATAGTAACAACTAAATGTGTTGTTAGGAGGCTGTTTTATTAATAAATCAAGTCTATTTCAACCAGGCAAGCTAAAGTCTTAATTTTGTGATTTAAAAGAGTGTTGTGAAGTGAAATTTTAGAAGTGAATTGAAATTTAAAGAGTATCGTCATGAAGAAAAAATGTTTCGTAATTGGAAAAATGTATAACTTAATTTGGAAAAGCGACATAGTTAAATTGTGATCAAACAAATTGTGTATATATTTATGCTTTGAATCAATGCCATCAAGATTCTAATAAAGTACTATCTTTAACATATAGTATTTGTTTGAAAAAATAGAAGGGTGGATTCTATATTATTAAAATGGGAGTTTGAGTAGATAATAAATAATAAAGGTTTAAGTAGAAAGTGATAGTGAAATATACTGCGGATTCTAGAGCGTATAAAATGTATTTAATAGAATAGTTGCTTTTTTAGTAATAAACTATTGGCTTTGAGTAGTAATGAAAGTTTTAGTAGCATGTGCTTGTGAAATAAAAATTATACTTATTGCGATAACATAGTGAACATTGCAACATGCAAATAGTTAACAAGTATTCCGTTCTGTGAGTCGATTCCCCTGTAGTGAACCGAGTCAGTGAACCAAAGGAACAGTGCTACCGTAAACTCCGGATCAGCCCTGTTTTGTTTTACCTGTACCAGTATTTTCGTTATTCGCTGTGGTTCGGCGAAGTTTCAAGTCGGTGTATTTAGTCACGTAAGTTTCTCAAGAGTAAAGACCCTTTTTAAATATTTCTGTGACTGCCACGAAAAGCAAAAAGCTATCTGCCAAAAAATATTGACTAATTACTTCAAATATATTGACGGGATTGTTATAAATTGTTCCAAGAAATCACTCGATAATACTGAATAAATCTTTAATTTAAAATTTATTTTCCCCATCATGGGTTTTTATTTGTATTTGATATTGTGTTAGTACAATGGAAGTTAGGGCCTACTTTTATATATTTCTAAACAAATAAATACGTTTTGTTCACAACTTTCCCTCTTAGAATGGAAATAGAAAGAAGAGGAAAAAAGTATGTGGTTTAACATGCGAAAGTTCTCGCACGGGTATCAGTTCGCTACGATATTCAATACGTAAACATTGTTTGAACATCATTCCCATATACCGAAGTGAAGTGTAAGCCTACTGAATTGTTTCTAATGGTAACAAATGGTATTTATTACTCAAAGGTGAAAGTATTAGTTTTAGAATTTTTTGGCTCGGAATTTGCTTTTCTTGAGGTCCGTAAAAACGCAGAAAATAATCCAATACTTCTTAGTATACACATAATTTTTCAATTTTCGCACCCCAGCAAGCTAGCGCCCTGCCCTGTCAAAATCCCCTCTGTTCCTCATAACAAATCCAGGAAAGTTAAATAATATTGCAAAGTGTAGGGTTGTACTTGTCCGATCCTGTATTTTCGCATGGAAAACTTTACTTGGCTTCCTCCAGAGTAAAAACACTTTTGTAATATTTTCGTGACTATCAAGGAAAACGAAAAGCTAGCGGTGAAGGAAGTCTGAATAATTACTTAAATGTTTTAAGGAAGTGTGAATTGTTCAAAGGACATATCTATATAATACTGAATAAACCTTTATTGAAAATTTGTTTCCAACATCAATTCAATTGTTTAGATTTTTGTTAGATATTCTTTAAGTAGGAACATTTATACCTTTTGCTAACAAAACAAACAAACAAAAAAACCAAAACAAACACGTTTCATTAACAATTTTCCTTCTTAATGGAAAGGATAGGGAAATGAACAGGAAAACGGGGGCATTAACATGCGAGATTTCTTGCACGTGTACGCTGGTCTTCCTTAATTCAGAAAATAATACGATTCGAAATGGTGAAACTGCTCTTTTCATGAATTTTTATTCCTTTGAAGTGTTTGTGAAGACACATATAATGGGGCCTGTTAATGTACAGACGGAGACCCTCTTACACGCCTACGTAAACCGGTAGTATATCTTATGGTTAGTACTCGCTTCCTATACTTCTCTTAGTGTTTATGAGGAACTAGCCAACAGCAAATTTCTATTCATGCACTTCAAACGGGGAAAAGTTTCTAATTTCTTGCATGAATGCCTATGACCTGAAGAAGGAAAAACGTTAATGATATCTAGTTGAAATAAATGAGAGACGTGATGTTCTTCATCACATAATCTATTCTCGCCGTTCAGGAATATGATCACGATCTCCTCTTCATCCTAATTATTGCTATCTTTGTCCAATTATGACTGTTCCTGATCCTCCTGTTTTCCTTGTCCTGTCATCCTTTTATCTATATTTTTTTGCGTATACTTTTTTCTCGTGATGTGAACAGAAAATCGTTAAATTATTTTTCTGTGTTTTTTGCTTCTATCGAGTTCAGAATGAAGTTGAGAAGCTTCAATTATTAAAAGAACATGTGTAAAATCCAATGAATGTTGCTTGCGTGGATTTTATCGGCCTTTTTAACTCGATTGTGGATGAGAAGATTTGTCTCCCCATATAAAATTACATTATATTTATTCGACGATTGAGGAATGTGAAAAAATTATCGCGTCATCCTTTCAAAGTACCGAATGAAGAGTGAAATTGGAAATAGCATGTTTCGCTTTGCATGTGTTGTTGCAAGCAAGCAATTTGACTCCAAGGTACTCGTATATATTTCTCGTGTAAGTGTTTGCTAGTAGCCAAATTATATAAAAATGCATTTCATGGCATGGAGCTTCCACGAATTTCCCGTTATATATTTTCTTGCTGAATAGTAGATCTAGAGAAGTAAGTGGAATGGGTAAATCGAGAGGTGTTGCAAAAGATGAATATAAAAAGAACACATGTTGATAGGTTACGCTGATTTAGAAAGAAGAGAATTGTGTTGTGTATCATTGTTATTCATCACAATGTAAATAAAGAGATTCAATAAAATTCTTAGTGATTACATTCTAGAGGCATTAACATATATTTTTTTAAATACTCTGAAAGTGGTAGCTCCGAAGATGTGGAAGGTCAGGACTACTGGAGAAGAGAATTGTCATCGTCTGCAGATACTTGTTTTTATCTGTGACAGTCTCTAGAAACCCGACTGTAAATGCTGCTAATGTCATCGAAATCGACGATATATTAAATAAAATGTGGGAGGAAAATTGAGTAGTGTTACGTGTTGGTCTTCAGTCTACATCACCGCGGTATTTCTTTTGGTCTTTGTTTTTTGAGGATCCTTTTCGTATGATGAGACATTTTGCGAGTTTTCTAATTCTTCATCCGCCCATGTTACATATTGTTACTTTAAAATACTCGTATTTGTGGTAAACCTCTGAGTTCATTTACATAAAGTTGCGCAATGTTGCAATGTTGAGAACTTGGAATCTTGTTTCTCTTACGCTCAATATTTCTTCAGTGAATAGGACGGGAAGTAATTAAATGAATCACGTCGCTTGTGTTATTCCTGGCGAGAGCATTGTAGAAGGCAATATGGAGCTAGAATATTTGTTTGAATCCAGTTCATGTTGGTTTTTGGAGAAAAAATGTTATTTTTATGATACAACGAAAGCACACGAAACAAAATTTTAATGGCACAGCGAATCAATCATTAGCAATAAAAGATACTGAAAATAGTTCTTGGAAAGTTATCCTTTTATTGCTCGTTTTTCTCCTACATACATTTAACAATATTAAGGAGTGTGAACTGAGGAATTGTGGGAGACCATGAACGTTTGGAAGAGAGAATTTTCGATTTCATTATTCCAAACATATATGCGAAGTTGTGTGTGAAATATTCGTGTTTTAAGGTAAAAATTATCTTTTGCCTTGTAAATAGAATTATTCGTAAAGAATTTGCAAGTAAGGGAGGGTCATCGGCAATCATTTTCGTTAAAGAGAATGAAGTAAGGATCCAGCTTCACGAATGTTGGTCGTTTTGCACATTTGCTCTTTGGCATTGCGTAGCCTCTGCCACGTTCACCGGAGCGGCAGAGATTTCGGTGGAGCGCGATTGGCTGCTGATCAGGATCCCTCGAAGTTGTAGGGCCGTTCTGACTGGGTGGCGCTTACAATGACTCTCTCCCATATTCATAAAATTAATATTTCAAAATATTTTATCTATTGCACTTTTCGGTCTTAGAAACTGAAAAAGGGGTCTTCAAATTGCGACCACTTGAATTCATATGAAACGGGTGGGCAGGACTTGAACGAGCATACGCGGCTATTTAAACTATTGTGCGTTTGCCGTGAGAAGTGATCCCTGTACGTTATTTGCATCCCCATTTCGGTCACGGCTGCCGCAATAGTAAACCGCATACACCGGTCTAAGCCAAAATAATGCGCGTAGGCTCTCGTGCCGCGGGTACGTCTCTCCGCTGCGCCGCCGCCGCCGCCACCGCTGCACTCCGCGCGGTTTTACAGCCGCGCTTTCCACGACGTTTCATGCGCGCCGGCGGATTTATGGAACTGTTTGTTCGGTCACGTTAATACGCTGGAAAACGCGCGCGCGCGTCGTTTTAATTGCGCGGCTTATTGTTACTGTGCCGGGGGGAAAATGGCCTTTCAGTAAGGAAATTTACGGATATGCTATGATCTGCTATTATGAAGGGACACAAAGGCAACTTGTCAACAGCCATTGCGGACGCCCGGTTCATTAAATGCGCGTTGCCGGGCCCATAGTTGCGGGCCGGACGGCCGCGGCGTCGCAGCCGGGAACGGGGCTGTTGGGGGCTGGGCGAGGAACGCGCGCGCGCGAGAGGGGGGGGGGGAGTTGTCAGGCTACTTTCCGCCTCTTCTTTCCTCTTTGTCTCTTTTTACCAGCCGCGCCTCGTATTACACTTTGCGCGTAAAATTGAAACTGGTTTGTACATTTTACTGTAATGCAAAATGAATGTGTTGCGTGTGATGCGATCTTTGTATTCAATATCGTGAATAAAGGGAATGATTCAATTTGAATACTGTGGACATGAATATCGTATTTTCTCTCCACTAGTTGCCTTCGGTGTCCAGTTTTCGATGGGTGAATGTTGAAGGATGCAAAGGGAATGTGGAGTCTGCATTTGAAGTCACCGTTTTCCCTCGTTTTTTTTTCTCTACATTCTCTAGGAACATTCAGTGATGGCCGTCCTCTCAGCGGCCTGCACCATGTTTATTAGTAATAGTTGTATAACACTTACAGTACATACATTGCCGCATTATTTGTAGTAGTTACGAAATATTTTGATTTTGGTTGAACCCATGCAAACATTTTACTTACATTGCAATTCGACTTATTTATATTATCGTGGTCAGTGTCGGCTTACTTTACTTTGGGCTTGCCGTATATTAAATATAACACGCCCCTTGGAAATTTTTTTCAACTTTCGCTTCGAGCATATTCTGCCAGCGTCCCTCTTTTCTAGAACCTTCAAAAATGCTCTTCTTTATGAGATTTGTTTGAAAATTTCTAGACGGCATTTTCTGTAAAAGAAGATGTAAAATACACTATTTTGGGATCTTATAGCAAAATAATCCAATTGAAACATAATAATGAAATAATGGTGAGAATTAGGATGCTGAAATAATGCATTCAGAAACAGTAAGTTAATGAAGAAGGAGCCATATTTCCCTTTTCTTTGTTCTATATTAAGAAAACTATTCAATGTTAAACTCTGGAATTTTTATTGAACACTAATTTTATTTCGAATTTCCTGCAATTGATATTAGTTCCATTGAATAGAACTGAAAACGTTTTACAGGCAGGCTCAAATCTACAGTATCATTTTATTTAATTTAAATTTTTTATACTTAAAATATTCCTGTATTCATTATATGCCTAAAACGTTACGTATACACCTTTTCTATTTCTCATGCCTCATCAGGTACTATGGATTTGGAGATATACAATAGAAAATTATTAATTATTTAATACCCAAAGAATTTGAACAAACAAGATTAGTTTAATTAGTTTAGAAATAACGGGAAAATAAATATTGTATTCCACAGCTACCAAAATCTTTTAGTTGTACTGTGCAATGTCGCTACATGCACTAACCACTGGTCTCAAAAACTATTTCTACTTTGTTAAACGTCACGAAACGTTCTTTACTCACGCGGGGCTCGGCTTTCAAAATTTTATCAAAATCCATGATGGTCGCGTGACAGGGAATGACTCCATAGAAATTACGAAATCCTTTTTATTGGAAGAATAGGTAAGGATTCCTTGAGTTTTGTTTTCTGTCTCATGATAGTTAGGGAGGAATTTTTGAAGGAAAGATCCATACGTAAACATTTTGATTGTGAATTCCTGATGTTTTTGCGACTATATTGCTCTGCACGAACTGTGTTTAGTTCAAGACGTGTTTAACCGAATCGTGAGTTCCATTCCCCATACTTTATCTTCCCAACTGGTGGGAGCCGCGTGCGTCCCGCGTCCCCCTCTCCGCCGTCGCATGCAGGTGCGCCCTAGTGGCTGGCTGTGTGCTTGAGCGGAGCTACTTTGCGCCAGTTCGCTTTGATCCGCCCTGCGCACCCGGCGGCGATCGCCCCTGCTCTTTCAGAGCGAGTTTCGCTGAATTGGCCGAAATAAAGCGATATTGAACTGCGAAAGAGAGTTGCTAGGGAGCTAGTTGGGCGTGAAGGGCGGGAGGCAGCGAGAAACAGCGACGGCGCGTGGAATGTGTCGGAGAAGAGTGGAAAACTTTTTAGTTTTAGTCTCTTCCTTTATAAGACGAGGGAAATGGCTGTGTTGAAGGGCGCCCATTTTAAATGCATGTTGTATCGAAACATCTTCATGGAAATGTGGTGCAAGTTTACTTGCGTAAAAACCTACGCATGAAACTCCGGCTGCATTAACCTGATGATTTGCGATTGGAAGTACATTTTTTCTTTATTCCTTTCATTTTGAAGGTAAAAAATACATGTTATATTGTATTTATTTCAAGAATCATGTATAAATATGATGAGTATTCTAGTCACACGTCATACATTTGTACTAAATTTTCCGTAGTTCAATCCCCCTTAAAAACTCGTAAGAACTTGGAAACCAAAAATCGCTATAAATGTTTTAATGATTTTTTTACTGTTTAATACCAAAAAATCGTTTAATCTTATGTACTATGAAAGATTAATTAACTTTTAATTACAACAAATGCTTACGAACACGTACGATAAATAACCCAATTACAAAATAAAATAAACTGAAAATAAAATACAAACTTTTTTTTGCTGGTAGGCGTATTGAAAACACAAGTTCAAAATAAATTTACAGTAAAATGCAAACTTATTTTCCAATTTTGGTCTATGTCGCATTTGTTGTTGTATTACCCAAGCAATAATATTAACAAAAATGTTTGTTGCCGGCAATGATCATGTGAATTTGAAATATTAATTCTGGGAGAGGGATTAACACTTGAACGCACAATGCGTATACTGGGTACCATATACTTAGCACATTTCGTTTCAAAAGATGTTTAAACTCAAAATGTTCAAATGATGAAAACAAGTAGTTGTATGTGCCTAAACAAAAAATCGTAAGAAAAGTAGTAATATATATTAGGTTATTTTTTAATCCCTTATTTCAACTCTTGCATCCATACAAGTTAAAATTAGAAGTAATAGTTGTTTTTATATTTTTGTAAATATTTTAAATCATTCATTATGTTCATTATTCAGTGAATAGCCACTACCATTTTCACTGACAACAGAGTAGACATTCTCGTAAAAGCAGTCCGGGCGATAAGGGCCATAAAAGTAGAAATTCTTTCGATCATATCTTGGGTGGTACAGCTGCCATGTAGCCTCGTATGTGGCTTGGCTGCCTTTACAGCTTGGAGCGTAGGAAGTGCATTTGTAGCGTGCGGCGCGTGCTTTACTCCGGGCGCTGCAAAGGATGCGCTGGTGCGCGCGTGTCGCGTGACACGCCCGGCGCAAATAAAGCAGCGGGCGCGGCTGCAACTGAGGGCGACAGTGAGGTGCAAGCAGCTGCGCGGCGGGGCGCCAGGACGCATGTCCGACGGTAATGACCGCGGCCACCAGCCACGGTGACGGCGCGGCGGCGGCTAATTAACCGGCGTCTGGACCCGCCCCCGCCCCCGTCCCCGTCCCCGTCCCCGTCCCCGCCCCCTCCTCTGCCACCGCCCCCGACCCCGGCCCCCGCCTCCGCCCGCGACGCTGTAACGACCGATGCACAGATGAGGAACTTCGATAGGCCGTAGGCCGCGTCGGATCTCGGGCCCTCCCGCCCGCAGTCTCGTGTCATGGCCGCCGTTTACTTCCTTTGATAGGGTGACCAGGCGCTGCGACTCGGTTGGCCGTTGCCTCCGCGATATTCTAGAGAAACACTTTTTTTTATATAGAATTCGAGTTCACTAGTTCATTCTGTTAGTTCTCAACAAAATGAGTAGTAATCTGATTGGTTGATTGATCTTTCCGGGCATGTCAGCTCCTATCGTAATACTCAGGAGGTGGCGTGGTGAGGTCCGGCACCCACGTGTAAGTCTGCTTGCTGGGGAATTCGATCTAGCCACCTAGCCAAGATTCTCCGCCATCGTCAAGACTCGAAACTAGGTCCTCCCAGTCAGTCACTGCCAAGTGAACGGCAATGCTAAGCTCAACTCAGCCTGTCATGTGAAAATGCTCAAATGATCTCTGTACAGCATTGCCATAATACAGGTTTGCTACAATTAGTATCCTGGCAACACATTGCTCTCTGAAACTGAATAGAGTGCTGTTTGTGTGTTTCTTTTACTGCTCTGCTTGTATGGAAATACCGTATTGGTATTTTAACTAATAATGGTCTAATAGTAATGTCGTTGGTAATAATATCTTGTACGGTGTAATGGTAATAATGGTATTTTAACTAATAACTGTTGAGAAGCATAACGTTTCAGAAAATCATTGTCAGTTGTCACAAATATATTAAAGAATGACTGTCGATGGCAGCTGGATGTGATTTATTGGACATGTGCTGTATAGTGTAATATTCTACACGTTGCATCATTCTTCTTGCCTTTGCCGCACATTACTGCCTTTGCTATGTGTGCGCTGCATGATCTTCCACGAGTAATTAATGCGAATGCCAGATTTCAGTTCTATCCTTTTGTTATTTTTCTATAAAATACCTATACTGTCTACATACATTTTATGATAAGTAACTTTGATGTTGGCGTTATAAATGCGTGACAGAAGCTCTGCTAGTACGACACGCTATTGTCTTATTTTATTCATTCCGCGCTTGTAGCAACTCGGGAAGATTACCCTGGGCTCGAAGGGTTGCTGGTCCGAATCCCGCCTCGGGTATGGATGTTTGTGTTGTCCCTATGTGTTCTCCCTCCAGTAAAAAAAGTGGTCGCTTTATGACCAAGTTGTTAAAAAGTGACATTTAAAAAAGGAAGATTACGTGTCACTGGAGAAGCACTTGCTAATGCGTCTCACTACGAAACCACTATCGGCGTCATCTTGTGTCTCTCAAAATGGCAAGGACGTTTGGTTATAGCATATAATGCGATTAATCTTTATACGAAATTGCCAGTTTACCAAATTAGTGCATTTGTTGATGATTTTTTGCCGTAATGTACAAAGTAATATCTCAGACGTTCCATTGCATTTTTGTGGCCACCTCCGTAGCGCGGATTACCAGGAACGCTGAGGTTGTTACCAATAAGAAGCTGTTTTCAATTTTAAAACAAGGATGGTTTACAATATGCGTAATGTTCGCACGTGTCCATCTACGTAGTTACTATGATTAATATTTTTCGAGATTTTTTGGAATATAGGATTTAGTAGATATTCTTGTTTAAAAACTTGTCAGTGAAGTGAATGATATAAATGCAATGGAATGTAGAGTGAAAATATATTTCTGCTTAAATAATGGATTAGTTAATTTTTTGGTTAAAGAATGAATTAATTATGGGATTGGCGAGAGAATTTTATTACATTTCTTTGTAATCGAAAATATAGGTCTTGAATTCAAACGCGTGCGAATTCACAAAAAAATCTATGTTTATATTAAAATTAATAGAGTTTTCATTGAAAATTTTATGAATGAATAGTGCTCAAACATGTAGTGCTCAAACAGCCCGAAACAGATACAAGTTGTTTGTGCTCTGAGACATGCTACGTTTTGGGTTGCGACAAGTTCGCAGGAAGTCAAGAACGCAATTGAATTACAATGATCAAACTTTGATACATAATGAGGGGAAAAAACTCATAAACGAAACAAAACCAATTATAATCTTATTAATGATTAAAAATTCGAAACGCGAAATCTCATCTTGCTAGTTGTGATGGATTAAATTGCGACTTGACAGTGTATTTCGCGCGTGGGCTTTCGGGTGCGGCGAGCCTGGAGGGAGCCCGGGAAGGCGATAACAACCGAAGAGTCGAGATGGCGAAGGGGCGGGGGAGTCAGGCGGAAAGACGTGCAAACGAGCCCTGGCGCCCGCGGCCTCGCTTCCAGGTCATTAGCGCGGAAAATTAGATTCCCTGCGGGCGGCGGCGGCGCGCCGAGCTGCGGCACCTGAATTACGGCGCACGCTGGATAGCGCACGAGCATGCGCAGCCTCGCGCGGGGCGCTGTGTGTCGCTGCGATGCTACTCGAGTCGGGTCGGGTCGGGTGGGCGCCTGTGAGGCTGCGCGTTTTCATTTACCTAATTGAGACGCGGATGGCTGCGATACCGATCAGGGCCGTTTCCCTCGTTGTTTTATGGTTCTGCGCAAATGTTGCTCCCGTCAAATGGAAATTGTTTCGGTTCAAGCCGTAGAGACGCGGTTTTGTGTGGATTGATACTTGCTCCTCTATTCTACGCCCTGTTTGATTCTTTCATGAATTTCGAATGCGAACTAGTAATTTTCCCGTCCAGGCATTTGTGCTAAAAGAGCGTGGTTAATATTTGTTGAATGTAATTAGTGAAAAATCCTTCATTGTTAAAAAAAACTATTAGTTCATATCTGGAGCTAGTTTAATTTGCAAAGGGCAGTTCATAAGCATGAGCAGAGATCCAATTCGTGTGCTGTTTTTTCAGTGAAAAAAAAAAAAATAGAAGAATCAAATGCCTGAAGTTCTCATGTGCAAGTAAATTAAATGGAAATCACACGTGCGTAATTGATCTGAATTTAGCGATTTTTTTTATGCAAACATCGGTGCTAGTGCTGTAAATACATTATTTTATTGTGTAAGTATTTGAGTAGCTGCGAATAATTATTTTCATAGAATACTACTATTATTTTTGTATTTCTTCTGTTCTATATTCAATATACTAAGTATATTCAGTAAATTTTTGTTCTATATTCAGTATAAGCAAACATGTACTCTCCGACAGGGTAAAACAAACACGCATTAAATTTCATCTCAGTTTTCGCAGAACGTTTTGATTGAATTTAGGCTGTAGGTATCGCATAACAGAATGCTGTTACAGACAGATCTTTAGCGGAAGCACGGGAAACCTCGCCCGCACGAGCTACTTGCCCGCCTGGGGAGCCCGGCGCACCCACGAGCACGGTGACTTCCCCTGACTCTGCTCTCATTTCCCCTCCAAATCCAGAAAGGGTGTACGCGCACAAGCTGAAACGGCGCGGGGCGGCGAATAGTATGTTTTCTTGTATTATGTTTATAGCCTTCACTACTTATTTCTACTTCATGTTTATTTTCTTATGAAGTTCTCTCTTATATATACATCCTTGCTAAGTAACAGGAATATGCTTAGATGGCGAATTTTTTCTTTTTTCTTTTCTATGTTGTGTTCATAATCATTCAGTTATTTAGTGTATTTAGCAATAAAGTGAAATAAATTAACAAGTCTCTATAAGTTAACATTTCTCGCTTACGGACGGACAGCGCTTTTAACACATAAGAATATTTGTTAAACTTACTAACTTCTAAGTAGAAAATTCATGTTTTAATATCACTCTTACGTAAACAGGTGTACAAAATCAAGATACTTTTGATTCAGTTTTTTAAATTTTACTTCCATTTGAGAATTTGAACTCGGTCTGATGTATTATTTTATTTTAATGCATAATTTCTTTGATTTAAAAGAAAAAATGGGAATTAATATAGCTAAAATTTTGACAATAACTGTCAAATAACTTCTCCCAAAGACTGTCATGGGCCAGGTATCCAGTGTCCTGGGACACTGGGATATGTTCAACCCTTCCTTGTAAATCTTGCGCCAATTTATCTGGACGCGGTGTCCGCGAGCTCTAATAAACTTGTCACCTCGCCCCCGATCTTGTCATGCCTGCTCTAGCATAACAGTGGTTAAACGCAGTAACAGAAATTACTTATTTTTTAGAATGCTTGAAATTCTGTTGTACGAGTCCTCGGTATTACCCATTACTTACCCACGGATAGTTTAGTGAAAACATTTGTGGACACTATTAAAATGGAATTTATATGAATAGAATATGGAAACGTAATTTCAATTACATTGAACCAATTGAGACTCCTCAAGCTCCTCAAGCAGACGTAAATTGAGTGTTGGGAGCGTTGGGAGCGCTTAACATATTATTGTTCTCGCACGCAGCGTAATTCTAAGTTTCATGGTCTGTGATATATTTTATTTTTTGTTTCATAATGTCCAGAACAGAAACGGCATCGTTGTAAGGGATGAGGGCGATAATGTGTTCCGTCTATCAGTAAACCAATAATGCTTCACTGAGCATTACGAAAGTGCAAGCGCTAAGGTCGCGCCAAGCGAGTGCGATGTTGCCTCCCAAACTGAAGCTCCTTTCGCTCCTTACTCAATACTTTCGGAAGCTGAAGTCTATTGGTCTCGAGGAGAACGACCGCGACCTTCCGGTGAAGATTTCCGAAAGCACTTTGTGGAAGAACTTGTTGATAGTCCTGATTGCACGCTGATCGATCAGCTGCACTGACACGAATCATCGGGTTAAATTCTTAGCATACGTAATTTTAGTCAATTTAATATTAATTTAAGTAATTTTTGTAAGCATTCAGAAATGAAAACTCTGTATTAAATACTACCCTAGAAATATGTTTGTAGGTACGATACCATTTTCAATAAATGGAATATTCTAACAGGCAAGAATAGTTTTGTGAAATAAGATAATTCAGAATTTAAGAGTACGAAAAAGGGAACTTAACCAGACTCGCAGACATCTCACTTTCCACTTGGCACCGAAGGCGCGCTCAGGACCGGAAATGTGTAACCAAATACACGCATATTTCTTGCAGTGCTCTCACTCCTGCGTTGTTTCCGAGCATCGAAGGCGTTCTTGTACGTACATGTGCTCATACCATGCGGTGCCAGTTGATGTGCTAGTGAAGGGTGTAATGCCCACCCCGACCCTCATCCGCGATCGGGAGCGACCGTTGTTCTTCGGCAGCATCGCCGCAGGGCGAGGGGCGAAGCGGAGAGCGGAACCAAATGGCCTTGAGGTTTGCAGTTTCATGACACTGAGGGACACTAACATTCTTCGCCCAAGTGATAGGACGTTGTACGCACTCAGACCGTCGTTACCCCATCCTTCGGGTATCCGTCTCTATATGTTCTTGCAGACACTAGATATAAAACTTCCCATCCCTGTGACTCCCCCCCCCCTTGTTCCCCTTTGGAAGCTTTTCCGGCCTAAAATAGACTTTAAATTATTACACTTCCCCTAATCATCAACTCCCCAAGTACATTCCTGGCGCAATTCCGGGAAACGAAATCCATGTATATTGGCTACAACTTCATATACACTAATAGTTTCTCCCAAAATGGTAATGTAGGGTGTGCTTTCTACTGTCTAGTGTCACGCGAAGTCTTCGACTAGACTCTTCTTGCAGCGCTAATACTGCTGAAAAATATGCGCTCTTGGAGGCACTTAAGTTCGCTGAATCGATGGCATTAAAAGAAGCTGTGATCTACAGTGATTCAAAAAGCTTGTTTGATTCCATCTCCTACTTCTCTTCTTGTGGCCCTCTGACAATGATCAACCAACACCAAATCCATAATTTACTGGTGCGTCGTCATAATTTGGTTTTTTGTTGGATCCTTGGTCACGTTGGGATAATAGGTAATGAAATTGCTGACCAGACAGGTAGCTCGCCACAAAGAAAACTGTAGTAGACATTCTCTCAGTCCCAACAAACCAAGCTGTTTATAAAACGTCGTACTCAGTGCATGGCAAACAGAGTGACAGAACTCAGACTTTAAACCCACAAGCATCAAGGATACCATAAAGCCCTAGGTCTTCTTCATCTCGCTTACTGCCACCCGGCACGAGGAGAAAATTCTGACACAAATTCTTCGGATCGGTCACTGCCATTTCTCCCATGGACATCTTCTCCGCGGTGACCCACCCCCTACTTGATAAAGTTGCGAGACGGATCTTCCTGTGGAGTATGTTCTCCTGAAAGCTGCACCTTTTATTTATTTATTCAGGTCAAAAACAGTTAAAAACTGTGTGTGACGTGCTATGGGGAGAAGTTACTTATATTTCCAGAAGCAAAACAAGGAGCCATCTCAATATTTGCTCGAGGATGAGGGAAACTGGTATAACACATATTATACCTTGCTAGCTCTTTAGCACAGGTACTTGGAAATGAATCTTCTCTCTGCAAGCTTTTTAGCTTCTTACAAGAGTCTGACATTTACAGCAGCATTTACACATTATCTGAGAGAAGAGGATTATGCCAATTATTTGGCTTTTATTTGGAGATTTGAAATTTGGCTCTTTTCTGCCAACCCCTTTTTTGAAGCATTGAACACGTTTATTTTCAGATTTACTAGCATTTTACCTTGCATTAAAACATGTTTTGTTCTGGCACTGCTATAGTTGCTCTTAAAATAATTTGACACGGGCGCCAATGACCTTAGCTGTTGAAGCGATCTTAAACCTTAATCATCGTCACCATCGTGTGCGATTTTTGAGAGACGTCGACATTAAACAGACTATTGAGATGCAACTGTAGTGTCATGAATGTTTTCATTAGCAGGCAACTAGGCGTAGAGCTTCATGCGCCGATGCATGCTGTGGAGTCGCACGTCACCTGCGCAATTGAATGCGCGCTCGTAACTTCACGCTCAAGTGGCGGCGCGGCGCGGCGCGACCTATCCTCGCCTCTACAGGTGGCACCACTTTCCGCTTTCAGCGGGCACCAAAGGCCATTCATTTTCCCTCCGGCCGATTTTAATCCCGCCCTCGGTCGACGGAGGCGAGGCGAGGCACGGCGCGGAGTGTAGGGGCGGGGGCGCGGGCGGGGCGCGGTGCAGAACGGCTACAAATCTCCGAGCGCCGAAGTCCGGCCCCCGCTTCCCTCAACCAAGGGCAGAAGCTGGCGCGCGCCGGTTGGTTTGCAGGCGTCCGGGGAGGGAGAGGCGGAGGCAGGGATTGGGGGCAAGACGTACGCCGGCAAGGCGGCAGTGCAGATGGGCAGCGAGGTGGGAAGAAAAGCCGTTTAGGGATAATTACCACCAATCATCTCCACAAACAAATAAAATGGTGTTACAGTTTTGTGATTTTTCTAGCCGCGAGGATGGAATGGGTGATAGACAAATGCATATACTTACGTTTGATGGGGTATATAAAATGGGGGGAATATATTTGTATTTGGCATTCATATTAATCTAACTTTTGCTAGCTAGCGGTGTTCCCAGGCATGGGCCCAGTTTAATTCAAGCCAGGGGTAAGGGAGAAATGTGGCGAGCGTGACGCATTTTCCATCACCGGACCTAACTTATTTGGCCTTGGCGATTGAACAGGTTTTCATTAAAAGAGGACAATTTTTAATGCCCTTCATGTACTAGTTGCATTATTTTGTACCTAGGGTAAAATTAGTGTTGCATCTTTATTTATTTTATTGAGTAAACCCTTGTTGTTTTATTCGAAGAATAGTTGTGAAGAATAGTTTCGTACGTTAGTATCTCTTCGCTTCTCTTTGTTTTATTGGTAGCATTGATAGCCCTCGTGCAGAACATAAAATTCATTAAAATATAGCCCTTATTAGCAGTAATCTACATTTATCGGATGTATGTAACTGTGCATATGTATATACTTATATTTAATTAGAAAAGCTTGTATAATCCCGCTGTGTACTCAGAATGCTGTATTGGAATGCGTATAATGGCAGCTTTAGTGTGTATCTTACTACACTAGTTGAATGAAACTAATTTAAAAAGATAGAACATATTAAAAGATAATTAGTTTATTCATTGATTTTGTAAACAATATTTTAATTTCCCAAGGGACTAGGGTCCCTTTCGTAAGGGAATGCTTTTCAACGACCTCATAATAATTACTCTTCTCTTCATTGAAGTTAAATTGTAGGAAGTTAGTCTATGTCGGACGTTACTCAGCTGAGTTTTAAAAAAAATAACAGTTTTTGCTTTTTTTGTTAGCTAGGTATTATTATTATTATTATTATTATTATTATTATTATTATTATTATTATTATTATCTTCATCATTATTATTGGCGTATAGGCTATTACTGACCACGCTACACGATTAACGTGTGTAATTTTCTCAGGATCAGCTTTTAAGCTTTATTCGTCAGTACGCCAAGGTTGTTATGCTTTGAAGTGTAAATGATGAGATGTTATGATGATGATGATGAGGGGTGAAGGGACAATCGCAAATACGACCATGTCTACGCAGGACTCGAACCTGCAGCCTCGGCGCAGACGACGGCTGCCGCAATCGTCTGCGCCAAGGAGCCGAATTATTATTATTATTATTATTATTATTATTATTATTATTATTATTATTATTATTATTATTATTATTGTTAGGAAACAGAGGTTTTAAATAGATAGGTTTCACCTTACCCTCCAACATCATAGGAACTTCTAGAACACAGAATTTCCTTGTAATGTTAATGTTGTAGTTGAAATTATGCCAGTAGCGCTGGAAATATGTTTTCCAAAGTGTTTGTTCTCATTGTAATATTTAGTAAGAAAAAGCCCTATCTTACTATTGATTGGGAGAGGCAAAGTAATAGCAGTATTTTGCAGATCTTTCTCAGTTACAATTTTTTTTTTACATTTGTATGTTCCATTAATTGACGCAAGCTTTTGTGAAATACATTTCAATTTTACCCATATTTATTATTTAAAACATTGTTTTATTTGTTTTAAAACTGTTAAATTATTTGATGTCCATGAAATAACGCTTACTGAGAAAATGTAAGTACGTTGTATCAGGTAAAATCGGCTTTAAAAGCCGTGTACTTTTGTAGATCGTATTACGCCATTGGCTGGGCAGCGGTGCGTCGGCCACGTGACCCACATCGAGGGCCCTCGCGGCGCCGCGCCAGCCCGTCCACCTGTGCGTCGCGGCGCGAGACGGCGCTGCGCTCGTCCGCTCGCCCGCCCGCCCGCCCGCCGGCCGTCCTCGCTGTTTGCATTACTGTAAAATTACTGTTTGAAGAGTATTCGCGTGACCGGCCTCACCTGATTACCTGTCTGCAGACTGTCGGCGCGCCTCGCCTCGCCCCGCCCCGCCCCGCCCTCCCGCATTCCCCCTCCCACCCACGCCGCCGCCGCCGCCGACCACTTGCCTCTCCTGTCGGCGCCCGCACGCCGCGTTGAGCGCCTGCTCGTCTCCCGGCCGAAAGCGTCTCCCGCTTCGCGGCGCCTTCTTTCGCCTTGCTAGTTAGTTCTCTTCGCGAGTCTGTGAATGGAGATCAATGGATGTTGGAATGCGTTAGTTCCATGTAAATATTTTTTTTCAATTATTGAATCGATTTCAAAATTATATCAATTGATTTTTTATTAAGTTTTTCAAAATTGTCGGTGAAATCTACATTCAGAGGTGTTGGATTGCGGTGTGTTGATTGTGAAGTTTGTTAATTTCTTAGTTTAGAAGTGCAATTTTGTGCTTCAAAGCAAGCTTCGTGCAAGAATTAGCAGTCACTAGAAGGGTCTAGTGACTGCTATTTCTTAGATGTCAATTTTAAAGTGCTTCCACTATATGACAAATATTCCTTGTATGTCAAATATTCCAAATATGACAAATATTCCTTAAGGGAAGTCGAAGTACGATTTACATAACATTTCTTGAAAGGAAATAGTTCTTATATTGATCAACTTTTTGATTATGCTGAGTAGAAAACAAACCATAAAGAGATTCCTTTGACTAATTTTGAGAAAAAATGAGCGACGTTTCTCTGCAATGTCGAAGGAAAAAATGTATCAATGAACAATTATGGAGTCGGAAACAGAGGATTATAACAAGATATTTTACTGTCGCTATTACCATTATTGGTTGTGTGTGAGCGCTCAGAATAGAGGAGAAAGTAGAAAAAGTTCGGATAGTGTTGATGAATGAAACTATTCCTGCTGTTTGACATGTGAGGGTACAATTATTTGTAAAAAGTAAATAGCTCTGTCGTTTATTCATGTAATTCTCTTAATACCAGTAGAAAAAAAATCTTGTCAGGCTAAATGTAGCATTCAGTGAACCACTTCAAAGTTTTCGATAAATTTCGACGCGTGTCCGGGATCGAATGTGAGTGCGGTATAATCCTAAATGCTTCGTCAAGGAAGAAGGGAGGTGCACGTCCCTTAATCGGCTTTCTAGGCCCCCCTAAACTTTTTTGTTCTGTTGAGTGGCTCTCCTTTTACGGTTTTCAGACACGTTACAAAACAATAACTCTCTGATGGAGTGTCAAGGATTATGTGTGTTGTGTGCTGAGAGTCGTCGTTCCTCGAAGCACAACGCATAAAACTTGGGCGATAAAGAGAGTAATAAAACCGTCCTCTCATAAATAATTAATAGCTAATTATGGTCTTATATTAGTATGTAACTTCTCGAAGGGACGCTCCACTGCAAACTTTTCGTGGTAATTTTTGCTAGTAGTGTATTTTCTGTTACATGTGCTCAAGCCATTCTTGTTATTTTGATATCTTGTAGTTAAACTTGCAGTTTTCTGAAAGAGATGTGTAAAGGCAACATGTAGTGCAAGAATCGTTGAGCAATCGTATTGGAAGTTGCAATCGTATTACATTCATAAATTATTTTGTCGGTTATACATTTTTTAAAAGTTGTTTTTTTTTGTTTTTTTTTAATGTCATGGAACTGACTGCCGCTCTATCTCTACGCCATTTCAAAAGTATTTTAATATAATTAAAAAAGTCGCAATACATAATTGTGTTGCGTTAAATGCATATACGTATTTGTGATTCTCGAAGAAGAATGTACAATGAGTCTTTCTCGGAAAACTTGGTCCGTTTTTAAATGGGGTTTTGGAGTCTTTATTAGAGAGTTCCTCGAAAACTGAACGCTAGTAGTCATCTTATTAGACATCGGCGTTCGGTCACATTCCGATGTGCGGCTGCTCATTGCGGGTACCCCCAATGCTCCCGTCGCGGCGGCGCCGGCCGAGCGAGCAGCGCTGGCCCGTTCGGTGCGCGGGAGTAAAATTCCGACGGCGACTAATTTCCGTTTTACTGCTCGAGATATATCTTCCTTCCCCCTTGTCTGGCGGGCGGAACGACCGACGTAAAAGAAAGGAACGCTTTACGTCCCCGGGAGAAAGCGGGAGCTGAGCAGGAGAATCGTAACGCATATTTTACACCTGTTTTATATAAGCGGGATGTGAGTCGCGCGAGATGGCAAGACGTTTCGTAAAACGATCTCTTCTCTTCTGCGCCTGCCATCGCGGACACCGCTGCCACTCGGGCCGTCCCGCCGCCGCCATCGACACCGCTGCCGCTGCCGCTGCCGCTGCCGCGCAGCAAGAGCGTTCGTTTAAGGATTCATGGGTTCCACTGGCTGCGCGTGTGCTGGCGAAGCAGATCCTGTAGGAAGAAAACGTTGCAGAAAAAATGGCAGTGTTTTTCGATGGTAGAGATGTATTTGAATAGCTGTATTTGTGAGGTGTATAGATGTATTTGTGAGATGGATGAAGGGTCTTTTGAGCTCGTCTTGATGTTTTAATCTTGTGTTCTTGAAACGTTCGTAATATTCATAAGTCGGGTATTTATTTAATTATCGATTGGCGATTCTTATTTCTGTACTTAATGACTGAGTATCAGCGATAGAAATGACGGCATTTGATGCAACGGACTCGTCCTGAGTTTCGTGTTGTCAGCAAAGGCCCCTCAAATTGGTATCCCACGTAGGGCCCTGCACTCGAGCGTTGCATTGACGTGCGTTAAGTAACACGCGTCGTAGAATAACTCTATCTTATGCAAAATGGCATACACGAGCGTTTTGGTCGTTCCTCATGAGACACACGGCGCGTGTGACACAGGTCGTAGAGTGCACTGGCCCAGCGCTCAGCTCCGGTCCAGCTGCTGGCGAGGTTATACGGGGCCCAATCGGTTATAGTCCAGTGTCAGGCGAGTGGGCCTAAGCGGGACACCGCGGGCAGCGTGGACCCAGAGAGGAGCCCTGTTGTAGATAGAGGCATGTAAAAATCATCTTAGAAAGTTCTTTAATCGCCGCGGGAGGAGTCTAAAGAGAAAAACTGAATAAGGGTTAAAGCCGATAAGAGAGCAAACGTATTTGTTGAAGGACACCTGAGAAGAGAATCCGGCGGGGGGAGAGAAGTGCAAAAAGTCCCAGATTAAATTGGAATGATCATAATAGAAAATCCCGAAAGGTGTGTGAGGAAGAGTAAAAATGGCAACGAATAACATAAGTGGACAAAATTAATATATGACGTCTAAAATTAACTAAGGTGTATTATATCACATATATGATGATAAAGCGAAAGGTAAACTATAAACTTGTATTATGGTGGAGGAGAGTAACAGTCCTACACGTCAACACAAAGGTAATATTCGCATTTCTCTCGTTTAATGACCTCCGTTTAGTAAACAGAAACAAACTAAATTTTTTTGTGACATTTCGTAGACGATGATAAATCTTGCTTTTTTTCGAAGCTTTCCAGGGGAAAATGTTAGATGAGTAGATGACAGATGCTTTGGATTTTGATGAAGATGGTTTGAATATTGTTATAATTGAAGTGGAGTTAAGTCGAAATGATTTTACACCAAACCTGTAGAAAGGCTGGAGGAATTTATCTGGAGGAGATATGAAGCGGTTTCTTTACGTAGCAAAATAATTTCCCTTTTGAATAACTTATGTTAGCCGTGGGAAGTAGTGTTACATCACGTACTGAGCATCTGAAAAAAGCTTTTCATTAATTTCTGATTATTCACCTGACATGAGCTGAGCAGGAAATGCATCGGGAGTGAGCAGTTTGCGCAGCGACCTTACAGTTTGCGATGCAGCCAAATGACAGTCAGTCCTGACATCCGGTCCCTGCGCTGTTGTCCTTCGTCGACAACGGACAGACAAATTACATCCGGGCGTGAAATTCCATCTGCGTGAACACGTGCATCGGAGTTTTCCTTTCATTGGTACAGATTAGCGCCAGTGCACTTTCTTAACACCTCGTACCTGAACGTTTTAAAATACAGTTCGGTGTTGTAGAAATAAAGGATGGGCCTTGGCTGTAAGAAATTTATTTCCAACCATATCTCGTCTTTCTATTATTGCACTTATTGGGAACTGTTGATGAACTATTGAACTTATTGGGAAATGTTAACATATATCAGTGTAATGTGTAATTTTTTGAATGTCTTTGTTAATTTAACTATTTGGTAATTGCAAATTGTATTTGTTGTATTTGTAGCTGTGAGAAAGATTCACGTTGAAGAAGGGCATATATTTTGTGGTTATTACGCGATTTGTTATACCATATATTGAAAATAAATATATTGTTATTGAATACACCTCTCCACTTGCAAACTTCTAAAATACTGACTTGCGTAAGGGATCTGGGCAGTTAGAAATATCATTGATAAAATTAGTCGTGAGAATTAGGTACCTTCCTCTTAATGTTATGAACGGATCCGGGAAGTTAGGCAAAATACCTTTTTTATTGTCACAATTTTATAATTTTTACTATAGGAATCACTTAATTGTACTTCTGGAGTTTTAATAGATTTTTATTTTGCTATATTTTGCTTATTTTAGCTTCTGGTGCCTATTATTGGTATTTTGCCTTTTACTTCATTTTTATTCCTTCATTATCTTCCTTCTTGTGCATGTCGTGTTTTATCTTCGTAGCGGAAGCGTAGGCTCCAAGGCCAGGTAGTGTTGAAAAACGTAAATAAGAAAGGAAGATGTGTTCACTCACAGTAAATCCCTTTCTACTTTTGAATACGACCTCCGATCTCATTTGAATACAGAGCTCTCTGAATATGATATACCCTTATCGGTGCTGGAGTCTGCACATGTGCGAAGAACGAAAACTAGAATTCCGTTTTCACTGATGCCATTTCAAGATTCAAGAGGATGTCCACGATAGCATTTCGTAGAGACAGCATCGCGAGTATAAACATATCCATAGTTATCATCCAGGGTCGTTATGTGCAATCAGGACTACAAATCGTGTCCTTCCAAGTGCTAATGTAAATTTTAGAGTTAGTATAAAAATGTGAATCATTTGATTTATTAATTTTTTGCAGTCATTCCTTTTCAATGATGATTTTTTATTTTCTTGTATGCCCGTTTGCACTCTTACTTTAACCAGAATAATTGCCCTTTTTGCCTGCCTATTTTAGTAAAAATAAATGCCATTTGGGGTAAAATACATGCCTGAACTTCCGGGCTCTAGTTATAATGCATTAAGAGGGTACATGCAATGCTTAAGGATTTGTTACGACGTTACGATGAATAGTGCAATTTGTGGTATCTTCCTTATTCTTTTGCTTGAAATAACTGAATAATAGTACGTTAGCAAACTTTTATCCACAATGTGCTAAAAGACTGAGATTTAAAATGTCAAAGGAAACTGTTGAAATTAATAATGTGATACTTAGGAGCGAAAATACTTTAGGCAAATATTTTGAATTAAATGTTTTTTTCAATATGAACTGCTTTTGTACTTCCTACCGTATTACAAGTGTAGTTATTATAGTATTATTTATTATATAATAGTATTTCTGGTGTAATACCTTAGGAAGCGAAGACGTGCCATGGTTTTAGTGCATGTATTAGTGCACGGAAATACGGAAGTGCAGCTACGAGTAAATATTTGAGAATCATATATTCGTTGTCCTTGAGAATATGTCCTCGAAATTAAAAGAAAAATTAATAACGAAGTTCGAATTCATTGAAACCAGTTCGAAGCATCCACTATTAGTTCCGGCAAATCTCGACTGTTAAATGGCTTTTCAACAGAGGTTATGAAAATATGGGAAGGGTACATCAAACCTAATTTTGTTATTTGTAATGGCGTTAAGTTTGCGTGTATCTCTCCACGCTGTAGGCAGGCGGGCGCGGCTTTAAGACTGGCAGAGATTTCACAAATATGTATATCCCACCCGGGTCCAAGGGCCTGTATCCGGCTGATGGGTCATTTCCTGAACCTCGGTTAAGATGGGCTAGGCTACTGTGTCCTCCCTGCAGGGAACTCCAGTGGTGACCGGGGGCGAACCCTTGTGGGGACATCGGTTGTGGATGCGAAGAGGCTAGTGAGTGTGGCATGTTGGTTCGCCCGGAGGTGGCGGTGCGCCATGTGAATTGGCGAGTGCTGCCTAACCCCCTAAATGGACCTCTATGTGGGGTTCGTATGCGGTACCTTAGGCCGTAATTTAAATTCATTTTGCTGGCTCAAACCCTTCAAACCCGAACTCTATGTGGGAACCCTCGTACAGGTCTTTCGATTTCTTATTAAATTCAAGTCCCAGTTAGAACCATGACAAAGTTTATTTTAAATCTCCTAACACCCAAATACGTCTTGTAAATATAAAAGTATAGAATATAAGCAGGTAAGGTAAATTTGTAGATTGTCAAACTTTTGTTCAACTTAGATATCTCATGTATACTACTAAATATAAACTTGTATCTTTAAACCTTGGTTTTCTTTTGTCAATATTGGTAAATAGATAACTAATAGTTAAATGTTCTTCACTTAGTATTTTCTTCTCAATCAAAATGTTACTTTGTTAATACTTCACCGTAAATATTCCATTGTAGCTTGTTCACATTAGGTAGTTAAATTTAGTTTTAAAACTTTATTTTTTTCTTGTTATGTTAATAAATTCTGTAGTTAGATTCAGTTTTCTACTTAAGTATTACATTTTGGTTTATTTTGCTTATTCATTTTGTGAATTCATTAGCGTAGTAGGTTAGTTTTCCCAGTCATCTATTATCTTTAAAATTTAAACTAATAAAAGAAAACTCAACCTTGTACAAAGATATTCCACTTCCGCTGGTCAATCGGCGAGAAGAGCAATCTTGGGTTAAAAATTACCCCAATGTGGCCAAATTCCGATATGTACATGTGTAATTAACCTTCCAGCGACTGTTAGGGTGGAAAAAGGAGGATATAGGAAAAACTTGAGTTTCTCTAAAAAAAAGTTTGCTAATGTATATACCTTTTGTAGGTACAATTTAACTACAAAATGCGGAAAAAATTGGCACATGCCTTTTTTTGCGACGGGTACAGCAGACTTCAGTTTTCAGGGTTTGTTCCACTTTCAGATGACTGTTTCTTCCCACTTGTAGATTGGACTCGTAATTAAACTTGCGTTTGTAATTCATATCCCGAGAAAACCTCAGAGCGTGGGTGAAAATTGTTTATCCTATGTAGACTAAGAACAGGCTGTTTCTTGATTGCTTCCGCAGTCCAATTACAATTATGTGCATTATAGAAATAAATCCTCGCGCAAAATAAGCAAATCTAAATATCACTGTTGGAGTAAACTGACTATGCGTAACAAGGCGGGAAGATAATAAGTAAGCATTGTAAGTAATGTTGCTCAAACGATGTTTACATGCTGAATATCTTAGCGAACCGACACTTCAAGTTTAATATCAAAAGATTTATTATTTACAATATGAGTTGACTGCTGGGCAATGAAATATGAGTTTACAGACTTCCAGATACCCCCAACATTTAAATCGAGCGTCTAGATTGTGATCGTAGGCAGTTGTTTAATTATTTGAGGTATTCTTTCTATAATTTGAAATTTGGTTGCCTTTTTAAATTAATTCACGTGTAGTAGAAAGTAGAAGAAAATACATTTTTCACTAATGATTTATTCAGTATTATTGAGAGATTTCTTGAAACAATTCACAGCACTTCCTAAAAAATATTGGTATATCCGGAGTTCATGGTGTCGTTCACTGAACCGGTTCACTAGAGGGGAATCGACTCACTGAACCGAATCCTTGTTTATTGTTCGCATGTTGTAATGGTCACCATGTTATCGCAAGATTTATAATTTCTATTTAACACTCACATGCTACTTAAACTATCATTACTACTCAAAGCCAAAATTTAATTACCAAAAAAAGCATCTTATCTACTTAACACTTTTTATACGCTCTAGAATGCGCAATAAAATAATAAAAACTCACATATTTGTAGATTTTTAAACATAATTTAATTGAAATAGAAAAATTAATTCAATAACAATAATTCATAAATCTGAAACAAAAAAAATTTAATTTAAAAAAACTTGGACTTGGAAAAACTTAACACTTTTTTATATGCTCTAGAATTAGCAGTATATTTCACTAACACTTTCTATTTAAACATTTGGTTGATCCGGAGTGTATGGTGTCGTTCACTGACCTTCGGTTCCTTTGCTTCACTGATTCGGTTCACTAATCTCGTGATTCACAAGGTTATAGTTTCACGGTTCACTTCTATCACTGGAGAAAAATCTTGATGGCATTGATTCAAAGCATAAATATATATACACAATTTGTTGATCACAATTTAACTATGTCACTTTTCCAAATTAAGTTATACATTTTTCCAATTACGAAACATTTTTTCTTCATGACGATACATTTTAAATTTCAATTCACTTCTAAAATTTCACTTCACAACACTCTTTTAAATCACAAAATTAAGACTTTAGCTTGCCTGGTTGAAATAGACTTGATTTACTAATAAAACAGCATCCTAACAACACATTTAGTTGTTACTATGACTACAAAATTATTTACTTCATAATTTTATGAATCGTCAAATAGCGAAGAATTTTGTGGCGTGGATTTGCGTGTTTCATTGCCATTTCAAGTTTATTTTTAATTGTTTTGTGTGTCTACCGAGATGGAAGGTATAAATTCAGAATTTTTTTATGATTTGTGCCGAAAGGGACGTTTGAATGTGATTCAGTGGTGTCAGAAAGTGGGTTTGCTTGCGTCTCGACGTGTATGTAATGTATGCAAGAATGAAATGAAATTTATTGAGAGAAAGGATAGAACAGATGGTTTTGAGTGGATTTGTAGTCAGAGGCCAGAATGGTCATTGTGTGAAAATGTCTGTACGTAAGGATTCTTGGTTTGAGAGGAGACTTATTAATTTACTGAACTTTAGTTCATAAGAAGTAAAGAGTGTGTATTTTTTCAGATATAAGCAGATTTGGTGATACGTTGATGAATATTTGAAGTTTTTCGTGTCATAAGGATGTTCTACGTAATTAGTGCAGATATGTTACACTCATTTTACTACCATAGTATTTTTAATACTCTAAAAATTGTATAATTTCAGCGATTATGTGAGTTGATTTTTTATATTTTTTCTAATAAAATACTGCTATCTTTGACATATAGTATTTGTTTGAAAAATAGTGTGGTTGATTTTATATTATTAAAATAGGGGGTTTGGGGGGCGATAGCCCCCCAATAATAAAAATGTTTAAATAGAAAGTGTTAGTGAAATATACTGTGAATTCTAGAGCATATAAAAAAGTGTTAAGTAGATAAGATGCTTTTGTTGGTAATTAAATTTTGGCTTTGAGTAGTAATGATAGTTTAAGTAGCATGTGAATGTTAAATAGAAATTATAATTCTTGCGATAACATAGTGACCATTACAACATGCGAACAATAAACAAGGATTCGGTTCAGTGAGTCGATTCCCCTCTAGTGAACCGGTTCAGTGAACGACATTTTTATTATTGGGGGGCTATCGCCCCCCAAAACCCCCCATTTTAATAATATAAAATCAACCAGACTATTTTTTCAAACAAATACTATATGTCAAAGATAGCAGTATTTTATTAGAAAAAATATAAAAAATTAACTCACATAATAGCTGAAATTATAGAATTTTTAGAGTATTAAAAATACTATGGTAGTAAAATGAGTGTAACATATCTGCACTAATTACGTAGAACATCCTTATAACACGAAAAACTTCAATGATTCATCAACGTATCACCAAATCTGCTTATATCTGAAAAAATACACACTCTTTACTTCTTATGAACTAAAGTTCAGTAAATTAATAAGTCTCCTCTCAAACCAAGAATCCTTTCGTACAGACATTTTCACACAATGAAAATTCTGGCATCTTTCTCTACAAATCCACTCAAACCCATCTGTTATATCCTTTCTCTCAATAAACTTCATTTCTTTCTGGCATACATTACATACACGTCGAGACGCAAGCAAACCCACTTTCTGACACAACTGAATCACATTCAAACTTCCCTTTCGGCGCAAATCATAAATAAATTCTGAATTCATACCTTCCATCTCGGTAGACACACAAAACAATTAAAAAGGGACTTGAAATGGCAAAAAAAACCACAAATACACGCCACAAAATTCTTCACTAATTGACAATTCATCAAATTATGAAGTAAATAATTTTGTAGTCATAGTAACAACTAAATGTGTTGTTAGGAGGCTGTTTTATTAATAAATCAAGTCTATTTCAACCAGGCAAGCTAAAGTCTTAATTTTGTGATTTAAAAGAGTGTTGTGAAGTGAAATTTTAGAAGTGAATTGAAATTTAAAGTGTATCGTCATGAAGAAAAAATGTTTCGTAATTGGAAAAATGTATAACTTAATTTGGAAAAGCGACATAGTTAAATTGTGATCAAACAAATTGTGTATATATTTATGCTTTGAATCAATGCCATCAAGATTTTTCTCCAGTGATAGAAGTGAACCGTGAAACTATAACCTTGTGAATCACGAGATTAGTGAACCGAATCAGTGAACCAAAGGAACCGAAGGTCAGTGAACGACACCATGAACTCCGGATCAACCAAAATATTTGAAGTGATTATTCAATATTCTTTGACTGTCAGCTTTTCGCTTTTCGTGATAGTCACAAAAATATTAAAGAATCTCTGTACTCTTAAGAAAGAGAAGAATTAAGAAAGCTACATGACTCACCCACACCTCTCCACAATTAGGTACACAGTACTTGTAGACCACGGCAAAACGTTAAATGAATGTTTTCACCACAAGCATAAGAAACAATCTTCATCGGTATCAATCAACTATTAATAGACTTTAGTTGTTGCTGCGATAGCAAATCTTGAATTAATTATTATGCAAATAAACCTCGTCAGTCTGCGCAAACCATGGTGTTACACAGAAAGCATAAATAGTATAAGATAGAAGAATCTAAGCCTTCTAATTGTGACGTAACAAAGATGAGTATCATCACCATGGGTAGAAATATAGGTGGCATTGGTAGTATCGATCAGTGCTGAATCAGCAAAAATTTAATAGATTGTCCAAGAATACCGCATATTGTAGATAAAGATGTGAGGAACGTTTCTTTGAGGCCTCTGGCCTCACTTTAAGTCAAAGTGCAATTTGTCACGTCTCCGTCAAATTCTGTTTCTCTGAAACCTCATTTATAAAGATCGGTTGCGTGTGAGGGCCGCAAATGGTATGCATACTTCTGAAATAATATAGGAGACGAAAATGCACAGATAAATGCATTCTGTATAAGTACGGGGGAAGAGGGAATTTTTTGCTTAAAATATGGGGCTCCCATGGATCAACTGCCCCAGGCCCTTAGTTTCCTCTTGGCGTCGCTGCTTATGGTTATAGCGGTTGGCGGACCCGGAAACATTGTTCAATCAATCTCCCACTTCCCGTAATGTTACGCGTAAAAATCGCAAAGTCGTCGGTAACTTTTGATAGGTATTTGCTGGTTAACATACGAAACTTAAATAGCCGGCAAAGGAATCACTCTTTTTTCCCAATTAAAAATGAAAATTCCTACCACAATTCCCGGAAATATCCTAACTGCGGGTTCCAAAAAATCCATCCAATCCCACACCCCTAAAACACAATCGATACTCCCCACAAAAAATCCCATCAACCAATCCTAATTTTAAGCTCCTCTGGAGGAAGTAAAAAGGAAACGAAACCCAGACAGAAGAAGCAGGGACTAAGCAAGAGAGCGCAGAGAATAGCCGCTCGCCGGTGTGACCCTCTGCCCACCACTAAGTCCATGGGATCGCTTTAGACGAGTTTTTTCACGTGTCTGATAGAAACGTAACTCGGTTCCACATAGAAGGAAAAAAATGCTTGCAAAATTGAAGGAAAAACTTACAAACGAACGGGGGGACCTCTTAATCGAGTTAGCGGTTTTAGCAAGTTTCACTGTCCGTATTTGAGAATCAGCGATCAGAATCGGGCCGCGTGTTGGTCTGCTGCGGGTTGCGTGTGCTTGGTGCGGCGCGGCGTTGGGGGCAGCGGGGCTTCCAAGGGCCGCGACAGTGGCCGTGACACACTCCGCCGCCGCTTGCGACTGCGCCCCCCGTCACCCGCGCGTCTGGCTGTCTGCCTGCCTGCCTGCCTGCCTCCTGACCGTCTGGCTGGTGGCAGCCGGCGCTTTGCGAGCGCTGCGACGTGCACGTGGCCCTCTTGCGCGAGCGCTCACATGTAGTGATGCGACATCGATCACAAAACATCCATCTTAGCGAACATTGATGTTCAAAATTAAAACATGTATGCTAAAAATACATCGACGAAAAACCATCGATGTTTTTCAACGTCGATGTCTCCCAACATCTCGAAGGCGCGACGTTTGAAATGTATGTTCTCTACTCTTAAATAACTTCTAAGAATTGTCAAAATGCTTGAGTTCCAAGTATGGCGCCAAATTTGAATTAATTTTGGCGCCTATGCCAACATAAATTGTTTTGCACAACATACGTTACCTACAGGGGTTTTGATTCCTCTCGACAAGACCAATCGATTGGCACAACTCTTAACCGGATCCCTCTCGGATATTCTGGGAAAACACGCATTTTCAGGTTTTTAAATCACCTGCAAGTACATTCGGAAAACGATGTGAATTTCTATACCCCCTTTCCGACATTTATGACATGAATTGTTACGACTTAATTAGTCAGATTCACGATAGTTAAATCTAAATTTGTAATGAAAGAAAATTTTAACAAACATTTTAATAAACACTTTTTCATGTAACGTTCTGTGCCTGGAGATAGACGAGCGGGCAACTGTAATATGTTTAAAATGCATGTTTACTATGAACTTGCAAAGCACAAATTAAGCTTTTAAACATGAAAATATTGGTTGGAGGCGCCACGTTCAGTTAGTTCTAAGGAAACAGTGAAAATCACACCTTTATCATCTCTATAAATGTAATCATGCTCTCCTAGCTAGAAATATAACGAATAACTGCCTTAATAGCCTAAAATAATACATTTTGAGGAAAGGCTAAAAATGAGCCTCGCTTATCCAGCGATACCATCCCGAAGATACGATGGTAACTGAGGTCATCGAGACATTGAAACAACAGTTAACGGTAAGGAAGCTCGAAAGCTCTGAAGCCGGAGAATAAAGCCAAAATCGTCAATTCCAAATCAGTCAGCGTCAGTTCCATCAGAACATTGGGGGAAACTAGCATAAAAAAAATTACGTGAGTCGTTTCTTTAATCTCCGATCGAGACCATAAACCACTACACAAGTAGGAGGATATGGGAATGTGCAGTTGTCGACTGGGCATGTCTTTCACCATAATCAGTACAAATACTGATTCCAAATCATCAATTTAAGCTGCGTTGTAAGATGGTGGTAATTGCGGTTATGATTTTCGTTCCCCACAAGTGCAAACTGCGTATTTACTTTCTTCAAGAAAAGAACAAGACTACAGAAATTCACCAAAGAATGAGACGAGAACAGGGTGTACATTTTCAAATAGAAGAAGAGGAATGCTGGCTTTTGGACACGCCCTCGTACACGACAACGCTCGCCTTCACGGTGCTGATGTAACCGAATAACTTCTGGGGTGGATGGAACGTCCTTGATAACCCACTGTAGACCGCAACTTAACGCCGAATAACTTCCATATCTTCCTCGAATTGAAGAATTGGCAATAAGACCATGAGGAGCTTCAAAACAACGATTAGATCCCTCTCACACCAGTGGAAGCAACGTTCGTCGAAGGCAAATCGTCGATGGCAAAACCCATCGATAAATAAGGCAAAAGCTTACATCTTTACCTCGATTATGTATAAAATTACAATATTCGTTCTAACCCTTTGACAATCATTCATTTTTTCTAAACGTTTTTCTCTTTGTTACCGTTCATCGGATGTTAGAATGAATGGAGGATTGCCGCCCCCCAAAACCGAGGATTCACTTTCCCAAGGAGCAAGAATTCATTTGGTATGAAACTCTGAAACAACCTTTGGTCTGGATCCAAAAGTAGCCAAGGTATCGCGCCTGCTCCTGGGCGCCGAGCTGGGAGCATGACACATTGCCGGCAAATTCCCGGCATTAATCGCCTTTCCAATAAGACGCGACGAGATCGCATTGTTTGAGAATCTGGAGCCGCGAGCAGTTTCTTAGCGATCCGCCTCGCTCGAATAGAGAAGCTTAAGTGATACGCGTATTGGCCGCATTGGAAGTTGGTTTTCTACGTTGGCAAGTATTCCTAGCGCGATAATTCATTCTCCATACACCAGTGGCTTATAAAGCCACACATAACGAACAGAATCCGTAAGGAGAACGTTTATTTCGTCCAAAGGTAACAATCATAATTTCTGCGTGATCTGGGCTGTCCGGGTGACACCGCGTCGAAGGCTGTGTTGCCAACGTTTCGACCATCCTGTCGTGGTCTTCCTCAGGGCTGGTATGAAGCTTCTTACCCTTCGACAGGATGGTCGAAACGTCGGCAACACAGCCTTCGACGCGGCGTCACCCGGACAGCCCAGATCACGCACATGACTCTGGCCGCGGAAGCCTACGACTTCAATGACAATTTCTTCAGTACTTGATAATCAGCGCGCCAAGGCGCTATCCGTCTCGATTGCGTGTCGTTTTTTCAGAATCTCCTCTTCTGATGAGAACACAGAAAGGCGATGGGCAGGATTTTCTTGGTGCAGTTTCTGCAAATGTTCTCCCAATCATCTAAACAATATTTAGAAGCTTCATCAATTTAGTTGCCTAAAAACCCACCTTTTGGAATTTTCTAAAAGAATATTCTTGATGGATCCGCAAAAAAATAATTTTCCAACTGGAAACCGAGGCGCTGCGAATAGCACATTTATATCGATTGATGAACTAGCCAGACGCAGGTTACTCTATGTAAGGATTTTAGAAAATTACAAAACTCGAAGGTAATACGAGAACGGACCAAAGTTTCAGTTCTTTTGGACCCCTCATAGTTCTACAATATTGAAATTAGACATCTTTTTTCAATGATCGTTAATTCGTTAATATTTACATTTCAGACATTTTTGCCTTCTCGCCATTCTACGTACTTAACGTAGTAATGAGAAAAGTTTTGTAATGCGATTTTTGGTCAGACAAATTCGTTTTGTGTGGCTCTCATATTGAAAAAGTGGAGTAATCTGTTTCTTATGTGGTAAAATGCGTCGTCCAACATTCTGTAGTCAGAATCCACATTTGTGGTTCCGCGATATCGAAATATTGCTTAACAGGAAAATATCTCTTTCTGTCTTTTGGTCCGTCCGTTTGTGGTCAAAGCTAGCAACTAAACCATGCAGACGATTTTCTCAAAAATCGATAGTGCCCAAACTGGAGACTGGGAGTTTCAAACGGATATTTTGATTTTTGGAGGTACTTTACAAGATTAGGATACCGTAATATTAGAAAAAATTCTGAACCATATCTCCTATTTTTTTTTTTTATTTTCCTCCGATAGAGCAAAGGAGGCTCCAGCCATGGCACAGAACTCTCTGAATTTTCGAAAATTGCAAATGTTAATTTTTCTCAGTGTCTTCCTACAGCTACAGTATTGAAGATAGATACTTTGTTTTTGGAATAATTTCTTCAAACACAGTTCTTCAAATGAGGTCAGGTTGAATTTTTCAAAAATATGCATGCTTTCGCGTAATTTTGCAAGACATTAGACAATTTACAAACAGTTGTTTTCTCAAAAAACGGTGTCGTATTTTTTTAAATTGTTTCCTTGGATATAGCCCATGACTCACTTTTGGGGAATCTCTGTATTTTCGAAAATAGCAAAAAATTAACATTATAAAACTGCTTGGCCTTGACAGACCACTGTGTTAGACGTTTGTGCAATGTGTGCAATTATGAAACGTGAATTAATAACAAATATCCCCTCCATTTATTCTGTAAAATGTTCGCAAACCTGGAACAATACTTATCTGAGGTGCATTTTGCTTCCTCTCCCGCTATATTTTTTAAAATATTATTTTTATATAATTGTAATGTGTATAATGTTAAGTTAGTGTTAGTTAGTATAAGATACTCCTAGATTATAACCATCAAACATTTGCACAGTTAATATGTAAACTGGACAATATAATGTCTACCAAAAATTAAAATTACCATAAAAAACGTTATAAAAGATCCCTTTTCGTACCTGTTAATTGAGATATTCCCTCGAAATTATTACTATTCTTGAAATGTTTCTCGAACAATTCTTGAAATCTATATCGATTTAACGAGATTTGTCATGTGAAGGGTTAGAGTGTGTTGGGTGTGAAAAGTTGCGATAACGATGCACAACACACTCCTTGAATATTATTATTATTATTATTATTATTATTATTATTATTATTATTTATATGCCTCTAGAATGGCTCATGGGAATATGTTGGGGTATGCGTAATTTTCTAGTTACGAGGAACAGGAAATACGTCGTGTGTCTCTTACCCCCTAAACGTGGAAATTAAACTAACTTGTAAATTCTGTCTTTGATCAATTGTGTATTCACTTAACTTATTTAGAGAGCACTTCTCTTCAATAAGTCTTCCGATGAAGAATACAATTCACTTTCTTATGTGGAATTCTCTTTCAAACTTCACGCATGACTACGTTTACCAATAACGTCTATGTACAAAGAAGCTGCTGCCGTCACAAAATTTAAAATCGTGTCACGACCACAAGTGCCCGACCACGAGCGCTGTAAAAGCAGCGTCTAAAGATAATGGAACTCCCATCTTCGAAATCATAAAAGAGACGTGTAAAGCTGTAAGGTGGCGACATGCACCTAGCGTCAACAGTATCCTCTACCTCCACAACACAGAGAGGAGAAGTTTCCAAGAGCCTCTCATCTTCAATCACTGGAGAAAGTCCCAACCGTTGCTCACTGAAATCGCCTCCTCTGCATACGCCTTCGGGCAGAGAGATTCGCTAGCAACTTACAGCTCCCGGAGCTTATATGCTTCCCATAAAAGCGCTCTCAACGACACACGTCGAGTGGGTAATGGTGTAAGGAGGGTATCTTTCGGTCGGACTACACACGACACCAACGCAAGGAATGGCGACCATAAACCCAGTTCTCGTCATCTCGCTTTTTCCGTCCATCTGTCGTCGGTTTTTACTCGGGCACATTACCCCGCGTGCACGAACCAATGCCACACTTTATGGCAGGTTATATAAGAGAAATAATAAGCACGTAACTCGCGCGGTAAAGACACACTCGCTGAAGAAACACTGTCTCCCTTCCAACAAAACATTTATAGCGGCGGAGGCAGCGACGGAAGAAGCAAGGGGAGAGGAATCATTTTACAATCATAGACGTCCCTGCCGTTGGCGCTGTAGAGGTCCCTCTTGGAATTGGGACGTGGAAAATCTGGGCGGTAATTAGTTGAAATGAAAACAATTGATAAGTAAGAAATATAGTAAACCCTCCGTAACACGAATTCCAAGGGACCGTAATCATCGAGGTTCGTGTTATCTGATTATTTACACGATTTTTTATCATACGATCACCGATGATTTCGATGCATTACCTATTAGTAAAATTTAAACAATGAAGTAAAAAGAATGAAGGCAAAGTAACGTATGGGTCAAAATGATTTATAATTCTGAGCATTTTCTTTTTTAACCTTTAGTGCCTTAAAAATTTTTGCGTCTATATTGAAATAAAGTTTGTAATGTTTTCGAAACTCAGCTAGTGGTGCTACAAAATGGCAAACACATTCTGGGGCTAGTTAGTTTTCTAATTTTTTGAGTCGGGAGAGATTTTTGTTTTTGTTCCCTCTTCCCAGGTGTCGTACATCGGCGCCTAAACCTATCAGGTACTCCCTCCATCAGTGAATAGTTCTCGCGCAATCCCCAAAACCGCTGCGATAGCCCTTCAAGCTATTTCGGTCCCATACCATTACATAGTATGCCCATGGTAGCCCATGGCCTCGTCGCGCTGCCCACTGCACTGGGTGAAGGGATCCAATTCGTCAATTTCAAACGCAGACGTTGCATACACAATTAACAGCGGGGCCAAGAGTTTATTGATGGAGGAAAGTCTGGATGTGATATTCCACGGTCTGGGAATGCTCCCGTGCCACAAACAACTGAAAAAAATCATGCCCTTCGAGGTGTTTCGAACCCACAGCTTATTTTTGTTCTGAACAATACTGTTACTTCTTACTTACTATTCTGTATACATCTTCAAACAAAACCACGTTAAAGAAAGTAATATTCTATCCACCATCTATTCTTAAGAATGTGTACTTGAGATCTTTCTTTTCTAGCATAATAGGTAGCATACTAACTCAAGTCCAAACACACGTCATCAGATCACAATACAGAGAAATAGCAAGGTATAAGTTGTCACCCGAGCCGCCTCATTTTCAAACCATTATGTTCAAGGATGTTTTCTCGTCACTAATATTTTTGGCATAAATATATGTACTCCATAATATAGCAACTTTTTGAAACTTTCAAAATGAGGCATATTAAAACGGAAAATATATGGATATTCCATAAGATGGATTCATCAATCGCATGTCCCTTGTACAAACTTCAGCTCAACTCAGATCACTACACGCACTAAAATCAATATAATCAAAAAAGATTGCAATGAATTATTTCGGGAAATGACACAAAGTATAAAGATTCAGAATACCCCAAAGCCTGGAAAATGATCAACGAACTGAAATTATGGTATATATTTTGAGCTATCAAATGCACTCAATTTTAATGTATGGGTTCCAGTACAGCTAAAACATGTCTCATTGATTGCTCAATGGATAATTTGATCAAATGATCTTAGCAACTTCAAACATTTTCATATGGCGCATTTTCAAAAACAGAAGAAACTACGTTTTCTGAGAAACTGTGCGAATGTTCTTCCCTCTCTCGAAAAGGGTTTGCCATTTTTGGTATCCTAAAAATTCTTTTTGGGTTTAATTTCATTATGAAGAAATCGAAGACCTGAGAAAATGTAAAAAAGAAAGTGATTGTTTTTTTTATAAAAAGCATTATCTAAAATATAAATTTGTATCATAGTTTCCTGCATTCCCGCGATTGGAACTTTTAAGCATCTCGGGCAAAATATAACTTTTTTGGGACACATTATTACTTATGGTTTTGCGAAATGCCAAAAAATCGAAAACGATGTGTCCACACTAAAAATTAAAATTAGAACAGGTCAGTTTGTGTGTCGACCAAGTCGACATTGCTCTATCTGTGTGGAAAATTAAAGAAAAAAATTGGAGAGTTTTTTTAGAAAAAGGTTTTTACAAATCTCCTGAAAACAAAAATTGCGCGAAACGTACAAATAAAAACAGTTGACATGATCTCATTTAAATACCTAAATTTTTAAAGCAGATTTTATTAGGAAAGAAACTATTATCAGTATTATGATTTTGCAATATAAAGTTTTTGCAATTTTTAAAAAGCAGAAGGTTCGCAGAAAATCAGAATTGCGCCATTTTCAAACTATTCTAGGAAAATAATTAAAGAAAAAATTTGAGCTATTTTTGAAAAAATAACTTTAAGAATTGCAAAAGCTACTGATTTTCGAAAAAATGTACATGGCTTTATGTAAATATGTCTTTGAAAAACTGTTCTTATTAAGGAAAGAAATCTCTTTCTTCAATATTGTAGTTGTAGGTCGACGCCGAAGAAAATGAACTTGTGCAATTTTTTAACGTAAGAGCTTCAGAAAAATGAAACCTGGGCCTTGTGTAACCGTCTTTTGTGGTAACCGAGGGAAAAGTTTAATCAAAATGTTTGGAGCCCGTTTTGAAAATATTTTTAAAATGTTAAAGTTTCATGTGAATTACCCTCAAAAATTAAAATATCGGATTCAAACTCACAGTGCCTCGATTTCAGCTACATTGATTGGAGAATTCAGTGTTGGAGAAAATCATGTAAGGGTTCAGGGTCTTAATTGACTACAGATAGACGTTTTGCCGTCCGCCAGTTTTTTGGTATCAAGGATCCCCCAAAACGTGTATTATTGTATGTAAAATTATTTTTAAATACCTAGGCCCGACATTGCGAGGTTTTATTTTGATCGCCGATTTTCCTCGACGGTACAATATTTTCTTCTTACTACGTAGTATAGCAAGAAAGAAAAAGTTTCTATTCCATTACGCAACCCGTGAATAGCTCATATTTAACGAGGGCGGCCTCCTCCTTGGAGCAATAAGCAGTGACACGCTCGTCGGGATGCGCATTATGAGAATAGGGCAATGAAATATCTTTATTTTTCAATCAAAATCGAAGCTGTTTCATTGTGTGTGGATTTCCCCCCGAAACAAGTTGATAGGAATCTACATTAAACCACAGACAATTCTCACATGGTCGGAGGATGCATAATTTTTGTTCAGTTTCTGCACACATTGAAAATGTGTAATATATAAATTGTCTGTTTTATGTGTAATTACCAATACCATGTATGGTGTCTTCCTTATCCGTGGACGCTTTGCAATCGCAGAGGGCCTTTAGGTGGTCAAATGCGTTGAGTAATCCTCTGGCCGGCACGTGTGTGCCGACCGTTTCGCGAATGCCGTCTCGCCTGCCAAATCCCGCACGCGCCGTCAATATTTGCATGGGTACTCGGCTGGGTTTACATCGCGAAAAAGTCGCCTCCGCTGCCGTCCCCTCCTTTCCTGCCGTGTTCCCACATTTGGCCAGCCGCTTCCCAGGCGCTTCGACACCGCCCCGAGGCTCTGGCAATCTCGCTGTACTATACTGTTCTAGTAATCTTGATTGTTTTAAATCTACTCCGGTGTTTGATTGGATTGAATGTTGGTCTAGCTTTAAGAGATCCTGAAAAAATGACAACGTAATATTTTTTCATGGGAAACGGTAAGGAAAAACTATTTTAAAATGGTGATTTCATTGATTAATTCAATGCCTCCCAACGTGTCAGCTGAGCTCATTACTTGCATAAGTATCGTTGTACTCGAGAGGGTTGCGATGCACGCCCCTCTCCCTATAACATAACGGTTACCGTTGTCAGTTCCCTTCTAGCAGCGGGGAATTATGCTAGAAGGCCCTAAAATAACAAGCAGAATGCTTTGCGAGGTCATGCGCGCTTTGCTATTTTCAAAGATTCTGAGATATGAATGCATGTTTTGCTAGATATATTAGCAGTAATAACTTCGAAGCGGTTAGGAAGTTATGTACCATGTAAACTGTAAGAGAGAAGGCGTGAAAATATTTTTTTTTTATATTTGTTATCGAGGAATACCTCTTTTTCCTGAAAAATGTCGTCGACGAGTAGTCCGTGGTAACGTAACTGTGACATCACAATTGAGCTGTAACCCTGGAATCTGATATCCGGCGCCGACCTATACGTCGGCATGCGGGTTTTCCCCCTTCAGATATCCCCCCGGCCGCGACAACTCTTGCTCCCGAGCGATTTCCTTACACGCATGGTAGTGTTGTACTGTATGTTTATCAGTATGGGAGAAGAGGCAAGAGTAAGGAAGGAAAGCTCGCGCACAGTTCATGCCCCCCCCCCTCCCAAAGAAAACCCCGAAAGCTATCGATTGGAGACGCCACCCGCTCGAATTGTCCGGACTGGTTGAATTCGACGCAGCTCTAAAATATATTTTATTACGGCACACGTAAGCAATTAGAAGAGTCCTGCTACGAGGTGAATCAAACGAATTAGAGCCCGATCTTCATTCGCAATGAATGAAGAATGAAAGTGGTGCAACGTTAAATCCAAAAGAATTTGCAGCGTTGGTATTAATGTGTGCGCAGTATAAGTGTAAGTTAATTGCTGGTAAATGTTGAAACCTCATGTACTGATCTACGCGGTTTATAATTAGAAAAATGAGAGAAGTTTTGTTTTCCGTTTTTTTTTTGTTTTTGAAAAATAGAAGGTTTTTGGGCGAAAGGATATTCTACAGGACTCCACTAAAAGGGAATAAACCAATTCGGGAAGAAGAATGCGGATATTCTCATGCTTGAATCGAGATCTCTACAACTGAGTAATAAATATATAAAAGTAGGGGCAGCGCTAAGCTTGAGATGAAGTCACGTTTAGCAAACAGTTCAGGAAAATGTTACGACAGCAGTATAATTTTCAGCTTTATGAGGTATTTGCCTTGAAACGCGGATGCGGGGATCGTATGTATATTACGCTGTTTGTATTTCGGAAAGTTCTCTTTCCAGGCGCGCTGGGATTAAGTGGACTGTCCAGCGTGTAGTTTGTACGGACTGGCTGTGTGGTCAGGGCGTGGAGTCGAAGTAGCCTTGGACGTTTGCTGTTTCAGTGGCATCGACACTCTTCACTCACAAAGAAAGAACTGCGGGTGGAGTACCGAGAATGACACAGAAACCTGTAATTTATTGCATGGTTTTTGCTCCCTAACCACTTTTTAAGCGGTACGTAACATCCCACGATGACGTTGTTCTACTAATATACACGCCGTGTGCGCTGCAATTTCAGCTCTCGTGCGCGTTCAGTAAATCAGTGAAGAAAACGCACGTGAATTTGAATCGTATTACTCGTTAGACTCACCTTTTGCAGCCTAATGACTCCCTTGTCCACTCCTTTATGCAGCTACTCTTGATTAAGGGTCTAACCAGAGAATATAATGCATTTTAAAATGTTGAAGTACAAGATAACGTTTGAAACAGAATTTGCAAGAATATTTCCTTCTGGAGGGGAAACCTGTTCACTATGCTAAAGAATTAGGGGATTATGAACCTTCGCTTATCAAGCGGCGAACACTTGTAATTGTCGACAGAAGTATTTGGTACAGTATAATGGGATTTCAATAACACAAAATAAGCGAAACGTAAGTTAAATAGTAAACAACAAGTAAAATGGAGAAGACGTGTACAGCAATTTTACTTGTATACGTTTGCCCTATTTTGTATTACCGAAATACTGCCGTTGACAATTGCGTCTTAAAGAAATTAATAATTTTAAGATGTTTTTCCTTTTCTACTTAAAAACAAGAACATGGGGAACATTTGTACACCACTTGGTATTCCGCGTCACCAATTTTATTTTTTACTAATTAATAGAAAGAGTAGACCATTAGTAGTAGATACATTAAGTGTTCGTCATTTACGTGCAATGAACATTCAGATACAAAAATAATAAAAATATGCATAGGTTGCTTAAAACATGAATAGCCTTGAAAGAAGTATTTTGATGATGTGTACTAAGAGACAAGTATAGGAATCAAATTACTTAATTCTATTAAATTTGTCTATCATTATAAATGAACTCTTCACATAATCAAAATGTTCATATTTTAGTTATTTCATGTTTCAAAGCAATCTTAAACAATATTCAAGTGGGGTACATGTGTACCCCGCTTGGTATTCGACGTTACAGTTAGAGCTTGGTATGTTATTAATACTCCTATGTATTAATAGTAGTGGTACAATATATTTATGTTTTGGTGACATTTCTAAAACATGTTATTAAGAAGACTATTTACTGATCGAATTTTATACCGTCCATAAAGCTGGCTGACATTCTATAGCAGAATACAAAAAAGAAGTACCTCATAATTTTAGGCTAATTATATGCTTTTTCCCAAATTTTAAGCTCCTGAGTTGTTTAAAAAATCAATGTTTAGCCAACTTTGGAATAGGCCAATGATAGGTCTCACCAAATTTGCTAATATTATTAATAATTATTAATATTTATTGTATAAATTTCACTCCAGCTAAACCTTTAAACTCGTTATAACTTTTAAAATAGCGAGCAGAACACAGTTTCCTTTCATCATAGTATCCATACGATCATGCAGTATATGTTGCTATAGCCCCTTAATAACGTGCTCGTGTACTTTAACGGGGAATTTTGCAATAATGCAACAATGCAACTGAACTGCTTAAGGAAGCATTTTCACGTGGTAATCAGCGCCCAATATTTTTGTAAAAATGGCGAGTAGAACATAGCGTTCATGCAAAATCTTTTGTATATGGTGCTGTACAATTTGTTTATATATTCCTTGAATTAAGTGTTCATGAACTTTAGCAAAAAGTACCAGCAAGTCAACCTAACCCTTCAGGGACTAAGTACCGCATACTATTATCTTGTCATCCTTTTTAAACCATCGAGCAGAAAACAATTGCTTTTTAACGTATTTTGCTTTTGATTACGTAAATGTTGACCTTGAATTACCTGGTTGTAAACTTAAGTACTTTGGTACTTCGTCCCATAGGGGTGAAGTTGAAATACTGGTACGTTTTAGCGAACGTTGATGAGCACGTAATTCCAGGAATATATAAACAAATAGTACATAATCAAATACATAATATGTTTAAAAAACAATTTTCTGCTCGCTAGTTTAAAAGTTATTGCGATTCGAATAGTCTGCCCCATAGCATACTTTTGAGAAATTTTTACCAATATGGACTAGCAATTAATTCAAGGGATATACAAATGTATAGTGCATCTAAATCTGCATAATATGTTGAAAGGAAACTTGTGTTTTTTTCGTTGGTTTAAAAGTCATTCCGATTTGAATAGTCTACTCAGACGGTACTTGATCGGGTGTGTTGTATTTTTGCATCATGTTTTGCCAAAGTTGACGAGCACTGAATTCATGGGATACATCCACGTATAGTACATAATTATTTGTATGATATGTTTAAAGGAAGTTGTGTTCTGCTTGCTATTTAAAAGTTATAACGATTTGAATAGTCTCCCGCGGAGCATACTTTTTTGTGTTCTGCTATAGTGTGTCAAACAGCTTTATGGACGTAATTTGATATGTATAATATTGAACGGTGGTTCAGTATTTTGATATATTCTCATTTTTTAATGCGCAGGATTCATTTACCGAGACGACAGTGAAAAAATCCAAACATATAAGAAAACCGTATAGCGCGTTCGATTCAACATTATTGCAAATATATTTTCCAAATTTGAAAAGAGATCTTGTTTATTTTGGCATTCTAAATATGCCTTCAAATATCAAAATATTTTGCATGTACTAAAGCTTCGTGAAATACACACAAGCACATATTTTTTTTAAAATGCGTTCTAAATAACTGTGACTCATCAGAGAGCTGTGAAACACCTCAGTAATACGGCGGCGCCTCGGATATGAGAGATTGCCGTATAAGGCGGGTGTACGGCAGTCGACAGTGACAGACGTGACGATATTAATCAGTCGAGATCAACTCCGCTGATGGGCCACACAAAAGAGCAACGAGAAGAGTAGAACCCTGTTACGCAAGTGGCCCTGACTGCGACAGTTTGCCTCTCGCGCAGTGTTGCGGCAACTGCTCCAAGCGACCCACAAAATAAAATCACGGACGGATCCCAGATGTGCAATGCTGGCTGTTTTTACCCTTTTTTTAAAGCAGACACGTGATGGTTGAAGCTTACTTGTGGTGATGGTGATTGAAACCATTTTTCTTCCGCTCATCAAGAACACTGACGACTAGGCTAGAAGCGAGATTTGATAGGGATCTTGGTATAGTGAGATCTGAACTTGGAATTAATTCAGCTTATTGCAAAAGCCTCAAGTGTGCTGAATTTTGCTGTTGGGCATAACAGAAAGACCAGCGTGCGTATGTCAGTGGTATATTCTCAATTTCACTGTATCTAGAATGACACTAATTTCTCAAAAGTTTAATACTGATCTAGCATAATAGTAACTAGTGGTAATAGCGTAATAGTAACTTTTACGCGAATTATTTTAACGGTTACATATTATTGTAATACTTCTTGAACATTTGTATAATTATTGAAAAATTAAAAGTGTCTGCAAAAAATGTTTGTCACATTATTCAGTAGTACATGTAATTATATCCATTCAAAACGTTTAAAGAACAAATTTGGAGCCGCTTTTAAGAAAATTTTACTTTTTAAAATTGCCTTTATTTCATACAAAATTTGGCAACTATTCATATTTTGATAATGATGATGATGATGATGATAATAATAATAATAATAATAATAATAATAATAATAATAATAATAATAATAATAATAATAATAATAATAATAATGCCGATCAGATGGCCGAGATCGCTAAGGCAGTAGTGCCGGAGTGGTTTCGGACCAGAAGATCGCGGGTTCGAGTCCCGCCTCGGGCATGGGTGTATTTGTGTATGTCTGTATGTGTTGTCCTTTCACCCCCATTATCATCATATCATCATTTCATCTTCCATACCCCCAGGGCTAACAACCGTGGGGGATAAAAATCGGATCCAGCTAAAATGCTGGTCCCCCAAAAAGTTGTTGCAAGCACCTGCCACCGCGATAATAAATAAAAAACTGAGCCACGGTAAATGCAGGATGCTTGCATGCGTGGTGCTAGTCGGCCGATTAACGAAAATAATAATAATAATAATAATAATAATAATAATAATAATAATAATAATAATAATAATAATAATAATAATAAGGCTACATGACCTTATTTAAAGATCTAATTTTGCAGAATAGATTTCATTAAAAAATGCTTGTCGTCAATAGTGTAGTTGGAACCGTTTCTGAAAAAATATGTTGAAGATGTCGATCGGGCTTCTTGTAAAGTAGCACTCAAAACCACAACATCCATTTCAAATTCAAGGGACCGGCATCATCTAGATCGATGGGAGAATATTAATTGTGGAGAAAATCCTGGAGCTAGTGTTGTTCACAGACGCACTGGCAGACTGTCATATTGTCAAACAGACTGTCAGAGTGTTGGACCGTATTCTTCTCCTGGTTCCACTCGCCTGTTACCTAGATACGAAGAGATTCCACTCCCCGCCTATAGGAGGTACCGCGGGGAGGATGGAGAAGGGAGGTGCGGTTTTATTGAGTAAAAATCTTATGCCCTTGATAGTACAGGCTAATCAGTCTTTAATTAAGATCTCTACCTACCCTCATAAAAAGAGTTTAGACATAGACATGCACAGACACTGCCCAGACAGCCATAGATATGCACACCACCGACAGATAGTCACGGTCGAACGAATGTATGAATGAACGGACAGATTTTTAGCTGTAAGCGGTTTTAGGGTATCAAGGACCAAAAAAGCGTGAATTCTGAGTACTCAACATGTTAGAGGAAGTATTTTTCTTACATATAGGAACAAGATTTATTTACTTTTTCGTTATTAGGACCCGGCAATAAAAGGTCTGCTACGGGAAAATGTCATATTTTTGCTGCTGTTACAATGCTTTCTCAATTCTAGTACGTAAGTAGGGTCGTGCATTCGAGTCCCCGGAAGGCAAGGTTGTATATCTGCGTGTTGTGGCATTGAGGTCTGCTTCACCAATCATGAATTACCCTCCCGTATTACTTTGATTGTGGCCCCTGCGAGTGGCGTTGGAGCTTGCGTAGAGGCTGTTGCGCGCTGCCCTCTGACGTCGCCGTGCCGGCCCTCGGAACCACAGCAGTATTGGCGACAGCCCGATTTCCGCCCGTTAACTCCCTCTAGACCCTGGTGACAAGTGCACTTGTTAAGTGCTGCTTCGATTGAGGAATGGGAATCAGGCAACTGACGGGCGGGCCTCACCTGGTACACTCCACCAGCCTTCGATGGAGAAGGGATGTTAACAGAGAGGAGGGATCAGAGCAATGTACAGCCATTTAAGCAGAGGCTTTTTATCAAATCCTACAAGGAAAGACAATTTCCTGTAAGCTAACATCGCGATGTTCTTTTGACCTCGCCGTTACCTGTAGTGATCGAACATTCGGAGGAGAGTGTGTAACTGAATTGTATGTAGTATGTATGCAGGTTGTACGGAAACTACCAAAAACACCTCTTCAAATTCTGTGTTACATTTCATGAAGAAATGCAGATCCAGTTTTTCCGAAGAAAAAAAAATGTTTTCGAGGAAATTGATTTTGAATGTTACTGCCGGGCGCGAAATTCAAACCAGTTGCCGCGTCGCAACAGACACCGGCGAGGCGTCTGCCAACGGGGCGGGGCGTTGCGTCGTTCCTCTGCGTTTTCGGTGAAGCTGTCGAGTGATGAAAACATCGCTTCCCGCACGCTGCAGTACTGGTAATATCAAGTGTTTTATTTGTGCTATTCATGAAATGTATTAATCATTTAAAATGCATTTCTGGTGCAAATTATAGCCAGGGTATGCTCGGCGGAACAATCAACACTGAACACGAAACAAGTATATACGGCGATTTTTCGAACTCTGCCCCTGGCACGTATCAGCTGGTTTCATCCAATAGAGACCTTGAACGTCACTATGGTTATGTTCAAGCTCCAGATTGGATGAAACCGTCAACATCTGATACCTGCCAGGGGCAGAGTTGGAAAAATAACACTATAATGGTAATCAACGAATTATTTCTAGCATATCTTCAGTGTGGACTATTACCTTGTGCTTGCGATAGCCACATTCGATAATTGATAGTCCGTCGCAGATTTTATTCGTACAATTATGGCACATTCAACTAACATTTTGTTGCTAATTATGTTTAATTATTACTTCTGGACGCTCAGTTCGAATTGGTCTTTCGTCATTTTCATTTTGGGGAGGCGCAGTCTGATTATTGCAATGGTAATCTTTGCAGTTGACACGTCTGAGTGCCTAGGCAACCAATCCGATTCGTTGTTGAATTGAATTGAATTAATGCCTTATTTTACGTGGCGAGACTCGGGCCATCAGGCCCGCTCTTCCGTCTGACCACGCAAATTTCGCTACGCTCCTTTCATCAACTAGCAGAGATAGGAGGTATTTCTTGGGCGAGAAACAGGCGATTTGAATTTAGCTCAGAGGCGTCATTTAGGCTTGAGGATCTTCTACATGCAAGTAAATCTACTAACATGGGTCAGCCGGCTTTACTTCCCCTCCGAAGGAAGGCTTACGAAGGATTTTTTTGCCCTTAAAAATCCACGGCTTCGATCGGGTGTGAACCCGCCAACTTGGGTACAACAGTTCGGTTACACCATCGCCGCGCGCCGCCGCCGTTGTTGTGATTTACCGTGAGAAAATGGCATCACTGTATTCTCCTAAATTACTAACATAATAATTATGTTAATATAGCGTTGGTGAAAAAGAAAAAACATTTGGAAAAATTACTGTTTCATACACTAGTGTACACAATACTTTCGTACGATTCTCGCGCGCAAATAACCGCGTTCTGCCAGTTGCAGCCGTTTACCTCGGCACCATGCCATTGTACGTCGTGTGCACCTTGTTCGTTCTTGTCGAGGTTTTCATCAGACCCCTATTGAATTGAAAAAATAACTCACATTTAATGTACGCCTCAGTGAATTGTTTTATCGTAAGTTTTGGCTCTTTGGAGCGATGTCAAACTTTAAAACGGAAGTATCTCAAAACTTGGATTTTTGTGTTGCTTCCTTTTGTAATTGACCATTAATTAGTATGGTTTATGGGGAAAGCATTTAAGAAAAATACTTATTTCAGTGTACAATATTAGTTTGTAATTGTATACTTGCAGAAGACGTTTTATTGACGAGATAGATTTGTTTAGGTTAAGCCGCCTTTTTGGATTTTCATATTTCCTGGGAAAGATAAATCGAATAATAGCACTATCACTTAAGAGACAAATGTGTTCGATTTTATTAAATGTTAAACGTCTGGCCACTAATGTGTAGTGTAAACAAAAGTTTGAAACAAAATTTTATTATCGGTAACTAAAATATATTTTCAGTAGTCTTCATCATCCTAAAAATTATTCTCTGAGTTTTGTCTTCCATTGCAGAAACACCACTTCACTGATTGTGTTCACGGTTAGTCCGTAACTGCGGGTAAATTAGCGAAAGAATACCATTTTATTTAGTCGGGGGTCTAATTCAGTACTTACATGGTAATTCCTTCGACATAATTACGATTCGTTCTTGTTTAGTTTATGAATATGCACATTAAGTAAATTATCCAGAGCTCTCTTCATAATGTGTGTGTGAGAACGTACTCCTCATGCGTTAGTTGGTTCGTGCCCATGCAAGTGTATGCAATTCTTGCTTGTATTTCCTTGTCCTCGAACTAAATTTCGTTCTTTAATTAATATAAAGAAAATATTTCGTAATATTTAAGCTCTAAATTTTTCGTACTGTTTAAACTAAAAAGAAAGACTTTTAGTTATGGTTAATAATGCACGATTTTCAGGAATTAAGTGCTCTGCAACTTTACGTAAAAATCTCCCACAAAAACAACACTACCGCTCAAGTACGCACTGCGGTGAAAAGTTCAACGCCTAAAAATTTTTAAACTTGCAAGCAAGAGTTGTGTCGACAATTTGACGTTTTCCTCACGATTACACTAATTTCTCTTCGAAGTAAGGTCCTCATCAGTAATTAGTTTGCCGGTGTAAATACGTTTTCTATATTATCAGAAGGAAAAATGTCTAGTTTTGAAATGTGGCTAACCTCACTTTTTTGGTACTACCTTAATTCATCATTCAACTAAGTATAGTCCAAGAGTGGGAAAAGGGATTCTGGGGCTCAAGAAAACGTGAAAAGATTTATACTTCTTCTTGCGTCACATGCACTTTTCTGGCTTCTGATTCAAATAAATCAAATCAAATCAAATCAAGGCGATTCCAAAAGTGTGCAGTTTATGTAATTTTTGGATAAGTGCTATTTTTTAGATTTATTGGCTACCCGTTCTGCTAAAGCCTTTCGGGGATTTGAGTTTACCGCATGAAGCTTAAGTTAGTGGAACAACCTCAGGCGAATGTGGTACGTAAGGCATACCCCCCTCCCCCTGATGTAAAATCAATTTTTGTATTAGAAAGGCGTGGATCAGAATGGGTGACAATGGTGATCTGTGGTGGGCGGAAGAGGTCTTTCGGGAAGTGACGTCGGGTGTTTTGGGCTGAGATGGATGGTTGTGGAGCTGGGATGTGAAGAATGGAAAGAGTAGAATTTTTATGATGTATTGTATATGTGTGTGTATATATATATATATATATATATATATATATATATATATATATATATATATTAGGACATTGAAGGGATATAAAGCTCCTGATGAATTTGGGAGTTTTGTATGAACCGTGGGGCGTCAAGAGTCTGCAAAAAGTTGTACTGAGTAAACACAATCTAACGGTATTAAATTGTAGTGAATAAAATTAATTTCTTTCAAGTACAAACGGATTTGCCTGGATGGCCGAAGAGGCTAAGAGCGTGTATTGACTCAGCGCTTCGGTCGAAAGAGTCGTGGGTTCGAGTCCCGCCTTACGCAAGGTTGTTTGTCCCTTGTCTCTCATGTATGTGTTGTCGCGGGGAGCCTCGTGATCTGCAGACTCCAGATCGTACGGAGGAGCCCGCAAGTGTGTTAGTGTCTAGTGTAAGGTGGAATATACGCCTTTTCGGGACGCAAATGGTGACCGGCTGTCGGCTGGGGAGTACGCTGGGGAGAAACTACAACAACACGCGGATTTCTTGAGAATGACATGTTTGACGTTGTTCTCGGGGGGTGGGGCTGGGGTAGCGCGAGCGGGTGGGCGTGGAGGGGCGGCGCGGCGCCTTGGGAAGCGCGCGGCCTTTCCCGGCAGCCGACGACCTTTGCCGTTATCTCGTATCTGCGCGTGCACGCGCAGCCGCAGCAGCAGCCCCGCCAGCAACACATCCTGAGCCGCCGGCAACCGGTCTTTCGCCGAGCGCCGTGTTCTTCCGTGAAGTTCTCTGCCTTGTACGCAATTTCTTTTTCTTCTTGGGCTCGTGGTGTGTGCCGGGGAAATGTTCGTACTTAGTAGGAGCGCCAGATGCGTAAATAACATGTAATACACGAGGAGGATTAGTTTGTAGCTTCCGGTATTAAAGTAAATGGTCGCGGTTTTGGTTTGGAAATCTGGAAGCGGCGAGGTAATTCGTGCCTTGCGGCAGGTTTGAGGTTTACTGGATGTTACCACGTAGTAAATTTTTGTTTTCTTTGTTCATTCTGAAGATACTACTCTTAAACATTTGAATTATATTCCCCCAAAATGAAAATAAAAATGTTTTGGGCGAATACCGCAACTGTTCTGCTGTTGAAAGAATATAAATGAAGTACTTGTTATTTTGTGAATTATATTTCATCAATTGCATTGCATAGTGCCTGCGAAGAACAGTACTTTGTATAATAAAAATAACAATGTCGTCACACACACACACACACACACACACCATGACCAGTCCTCCTCGTCGGTTTTTAAAATGCCATAGTGGTGTGCTGTAATACCAACATGTAACTAGTATAAATTTTGAACAAGTAATATTTATTACATAAACTATGGCGTGGGCATACACGGCATGCCGAAATTTTCCCTCCCTTTAATGTCACGAGTTTTTAGTTAATGCCTTATTTTACTTGGCAAGATTCGGGCCATCAGGCCCGTTCTTCCGTCTAACCACACAAATTTCGTCTAACCACACAAATTTCACCGCCTAGCGGAGAAAGAAGATATCACTCGGGCGACGAAACAAGGGATTAGAATTTAATCCAGAGACTTCTTTCATGCTTGAATATCTTTTACATGCAGTAATTCTAATACATGGGACAGACGGCTTTACTCCCCCTCCGAAGGAAGGCGTACGAAGGAATTTTTGTCGCCCTTAAAAATCCATGGCCACAATCGGGTTTTAACCGCAAACAATTACTGTTTTTTGAAGTTGATGACCATCATTTAAAGACTTACGTTTGAAGTTCATAATGCATGAAAAAGAAATCTCTGACTTTAATATTGGATGGGTAAGGCAGATTTGACAACAAATTTTATCTTTGCAATTTTCGAAGTATCGTAGGTTTGAATGAAAATCGAAACTTACCACTTTTATAAATCCGCTTTCTTCTATTCCTGAAAAAAAGAAAAATAAAGTCAGCCATTTTCCAGAAATTTTTGAAAATGTCATAGGAGCTTCATATAAAGTATCACATAAAATTAAAGTATCTTAATTATCTCCGGAACTGTACTACTATATTTTACTCTTGACGCATTTGCCGAGTTTTAGCTCGAAAGTTTGTGTTGTGGAAGTTATGTGCGACATGTTGTACACAAAAATCGCGTTGTCTGAATAGATACACGAACATGTAACTATTCAGACAACGCGATTTTTGTGTACAAAATTGCGTGTATTTGCTTGCCACCAGCACTAATCTTAACCATATTTGGAAAAGCTCTAATACACCCTAATTCTAATGCGTGCGCGAATTTGCATCTCCAAAGAAAGTCAAACACGGAGTTTAAGACCATAAACTCGAGATTGTATTGTTGAGGTGATTCCAATCCTTTTCTTTCAACTAAGTGTATAGAGGGAAACTATAGTGTATAGAGGGAAAATGCATATGTAAAGTTATCGTATCTAGAAGTTTGTTTATTGTTACCAAAACGCGCTAATGCATAGTTTATTGCAACACCTTTTGTTGTTGCTTTTTAGTCTAGTAAACATTCATTCACCACATCCATTTGTATCTGCTACTGTTCGTGTCACAATTTCAGAGCCCCTTTTTCCATTACCGATTTCCGCAGTCTTGGAGCCGTTACGGGCACTTTGGCGATAACGAGTGTACGCATTAGAAGCGGGAGCGCCCTGGCAATGCGGCACCAAGTCGGTTACAGGAACGAAATTCCTTCTCTGCCTCTCTCTCGCTCGCGCGCGCGCGGCCGCCCCCTGCTCCGCCTTCGGCTGGGACCGGCCCCTCTGATGTTATTCCTACCGCGAGCCCCTAAAGGTTCCTGTTATTTGGACGAACCTGACCATTACATTGCTTGGCAGGCCGCCTCGGCACGCGGCCTCGGCGCGCGGGCATCGGGGCGCCACTTCGCTCCCCGCCCCGGCTCCTCCTCCTCCTCCTCTACTCTCGCACTGTGGGTCAGGCCAAGGAAAGTTGCACGAAAGGCGCAAAATGACGTTCGCAGTTGTAATTGATTAATTTATGATTCCGGGCCCGTTAACTGCCAAGTTTATTAGTGTGGTGAGTGTTGCATGCGGGTGACGTCGATTTTCTTTCTCCGCCGGATGCTGGGGCGGGGCTTGCGAGGAATTGCCCCTCCAGGAATCTCCCACTAGCGAGACGAGCTCTAAGCTCCCGTAAGAGTGTGTAAGGTGTGGGGACAAGGAAGAAGGAAAGATCACATGCGATCCGCGGCCACTTTGTTAGGGTATTCGCCGGGTGTTGATCGGAGAAATCACGGCCGATCGCTAGAATTCTCCGCCAGGCAGCGGCTTAATTCGACCTATCTGCTAATGTCGAAAATTTAGGTATAGTCGGGACTCGAATCATAGGACCTCCCAGTCTGTGACGCTGCAGAGTCGGTGGAGTGCTCGATTCGATCTAATCTCCGCGGGTCTGTAGATTTAATGCTGTATTATTCTTAATTAGTGGGTGGAAGTATCCACTGCTATATGTTCACTTCAATGTTACAATTTAGAATGGCACAATTGGACCAGAAACGTTGTGGTTTTGCAAAATGTCTGCAATGTATAAGCGTCTTTAGGCGCCCGTTATAGAAACGACTGAAAGGAAATACATCTGATAGCAAAGAATGAACAAATATTTGAAGTAACCAAATGTTAGAAGCTCCAAAATGTAGTTAAACTCCAAAGTAGAAGCTCCAAAAGTAAAAAAACAATTAATATTAATTGTTTAAGTTTTCTAATATAATTTACTGCGGTCCAGGGCCGGATTAATTTCAACGGGAGCCCTACCCACGACCAAAACACCAAACGGAAGTTCGCAAAGTGAATGTAAAAGTATATAACCTTTCCAATTTTAAAATAATATTAAAATAATGTTATGTGTATGAATAATTATAATTGTTTTTGAAAAGAAATATTAGGGTCTGATCTGCCGCTGGCAGCTAGGAGGTGCTGAGTGTGCTGATGCACTCATGCTGTGGACTACATTTGATATTCTGCCTTCCCGTATTTAACTTTAGATCATTAACGTAGCCAGGAAACACTTCTACAAATGTAATAGCGCAGCACTGCCGTGAAGTTTATGCCTTGCAATATTAAGCTTATTGTTTCACATTCGGCGATCCGAAGAAAAAACCGAATGTAAATTACGTCCGTCCTTCTTTCATATTTTGGCCATGCTCTGGGACTCGTGCCCCATAGTGCTCCGCCCAGCCCAAGCGCCAAGGCGTGGGCCAAGGAGCAATGGAATTTCAATGGGAGCCGGATTGGAAAAGAAAATGCGGCGGCAGAGAGAGCGGGGGCGAAGCGAGCGCGAAAAGGGGGAAACTCGGAGGAGGCGCGGAGACTTCGCGCAGCCTTTGGTTTGACATCGTGCGAACGTCTCTCTGCATTGAAGGACGAAGGGGTGGGAAGAAAAATGACTTGCGCCCAGATGCTAGCACGTTCTTCTGTCGTTAGTAACACGCGCATCTTACGTTTTTTCAACTGCTTGTACTGCTAATGTCAAATGAGCGCAGAAGTTGAAAACTAATCAGCGTCCATCGATATGAGGGGGGTGTAAGTACCCAGGAACGTGATAGTAATCCAAAACATTTTTAATTTTCGCTGAAAAATATTCGTTCATGCTATTCCGTCTGTTCTCTCATACTATGACTTGATTATATTCCTGACCTCATGCGAATTGACCCCTCCAGTAACGTCTGATTTCTCACACTCTTTGCGTCGACACAGATGAGGTCATGCGACAAACGAGGCTCCATGGAAAACGCCGGCCGCCATTCAATATTGGCTATTCTCGTGTTGCGTTATATAGGTCAGTACCTTTTTTCAAATTCATTTTACATATTAAGATTTACTTACTGTATGTTAAGAACTGTTGTACTGTATAACAACATGTTGTACTGTACAAGCGGCATTTTACCCTATTCCTTCCATCCTGGCGGCATGCTGATGGAAGGAATAAGGTTGGTTCTATTCAACGTTATTGTGTCGAAAAAACATTTATCGGTTATTTTTCTCCTCTTATTCTTAATACTTCTGTTGGAGACTGCATGGAGGAACAGCCTTTTGCGAGAACAAGTTTTTGCAGGATTCGAACCTTGGTTAACGCTTCCTTAGCGCAAGTTAGGAATTTTAGTTTGGCTTAGGTCAGCCAAATTAAGCATTAACTAACCTTATTCCTTCCATCAGCATGCCGCCAGGATGGAAGGAATAGGGTTGAAAGGCGATACGTTATTGTTGGGAGAACCCAAGATGCTAGAATGTGGATGTGGTGATGAACAGAAAGTGTTAATGCTTCACCCTCGTCATTTGAATGACTTCATTTATTCTGTTTCAAAGTAAGCTTTCCTGTTTTAATTCTTAGTAATCGTTTTTATGCAGTAAATTATCATAAATTGACGCGCTTCTTTAATTAAATTATCAAACTATTTTCGCATTTTCGTTCCAGAATGTCATTAAACAAGTTCAGTATTTTTTTTATAAATCTTCTGAAGACCTTTGTGTGAAGATCTTTATTGTGAAACAGTAATCTGATAAGCTAAGCTGGTGTAGGAAGTCTAAAGTCGCTTCACATTTTTTTAATGATTATCGTATTTCAAGCATTCACTTTAACTTTACCATTAGTCAAATCTCGTGTGTCATCCTTCCATAACCACATAGAACCGACAAAGGTTTCTCATCCTCTTACTAAGCGTGCCAAATGCGATTTCCTTTCTTTCTGTCAGGCATGAGTTCGGCAACGACGTGTTCATTATTTGAGTGGAACCCCATGTGGCCAGAGGGCATTCGTCCAAAATCAACACGACCACCCCAGCCAAGGCAGACTCTTCTCAGCCACCAAACAACATTCATCAAGTAAGGCAGTTGATTTCATTTCTGTAAATAAACTCGTTAAGCTGCTGTATGTGACAGGGACAATATGATTTTTGGAAGTATTAGAGAAAAATATGACTTTTTTTATTAAATCATGTTACATTGCACAAGAGATTGCCGGAGAAAGGATTACAAGTTCTTTCCAAGTAGCCTAATGTTTGGTTTGGAAGATCGTTCTTATTTTTCCTGTTGTATCTTTAGAATTAACTTGAGCATTTGTAAAACATAAATTTAAGCGTAGGCAGCAGATGGTATTCTGTAATCATTTCATTTGTGAAATACATTCTTGAAAACCTGCTGAGTGATATTTTGTAGTTGAGGGAAAGACGAAGGTATTATTATGCATTAAAAGATGGAAGAACAATTTTTCGCAACTTAATGATATTTCGAAATAACCATTAGACAATTTGTAAATCAATCTCTTCTGGGTGCTTTTTGCGTTATTTCACTTTACAAGAGGGTATATATGATCTGTTAGCATAAATGCCTTTAAAAGCTCCATGTGTGGTTCAGGACGTTGGCTTGTTCGTGGGCGAGTGGGGCTTTAGGGCGCCCGAAGAGAATCCTTCTTGCCTTGGCCCTTCCCCACCCTTTCTTGCCTCGCCCCGCCCACACCAGGTCTCCTCGGGCCGCACCACGCTGCACTGCAGAGGCCGCGAAGCCTTCGCTGCTGGGGGCTTTTATATTGATGGCGGCCTCACGGTGCGCCTCACGCACTTGCCTCACGCAAGCCTCGCGTTTACGCGCGCCCCCCCCCCCCCCCCCCGCGGACGAGTGGCTATCACCCTGCTCGCTGCCTCGCCTTCGCCGCCGCCCGTCAAAGAGTTACTTGCCCCGCTGTACTCGCCGGCCTTGCGGCCCAACTCCCCTCCTGCCTCACGTAACCCCTCCCCCATGTTTCTGCCTGCTCAACTTGGCCCTTGTTTCTCTTGTGCCCTCTTCCCGACCCCTTATCACGTGCAGGCTTCGTCTAGCCGTGGCGCCTTCCCATTGACTTCGCTGACCATTATCACATCTACCAATACCAACTATTATTCTTTTCAAGAATTCAGCTCATCGAGACGAACTCTATTTTGCTGCTGATACATATCCTAATGAACGTATTATTATGTTTCTATCGATGATTATTATTAGAGTCGCTGTATATAGATGTATTGAATTGCTGTCGCTTCTCTGCCTTCGTCTTTGATTATTTTGATTTTCCGGGCGCGTAAATGGCTCAGGCCATGAGGACACTTGTCCTGTAAGTGTAGTGAAATTATCCGGGGTGGTGGCGGTGAGCCCCTCCAGCTGGAACGAGAGATCTAAGAAGAACCGGCCGTCGGCTTGAGGGTTCCTTCCATCTCCCGTCATGAAGTATGGAAGTTTGTGACTAATGGTCTCCGTGAATCGTGCCTAACCTTCAGCATATCACATTTGACTTAAAGTTAACAGCTGTTGATGTGTGTGTGTGTGTGTGTGTGTGTAAGGGAACGAGGGGGAGGAAGGGAAGATTGCGCGCGGTCCTTGGCCCCTTTGATAGGGCACTCCTCCTGCATTCACTTATTTATTGGAGGAACAATGGAGAAATGCCGATCAAGAGCAGTCTTGCTAGAATTCTCTTTCAGCCCGCGAATGAATTGGACGCAGCGATCTCGCTAGGATCGAAAAACCATCACCATCGGAACTCGAACCTTAGGACTCTTCAGTTAGTTACAGCCATTGCAGTGGCAACAATTGTTGCCCTGAGCTACTTCTGCCCATCTCCTCCCTCGTCGTCGAAGCATAAGGTTAATACTACGAAATTGTGCGTGATCACGTTGTTTGTTTTTTATTGAAAGTGGGAAGCAATTATCCTCTGATTCAGAGGAAGAAAAAATGTATTGTCTTGAGGTGAAGGCTGATTTCACACAAACATTCAACGTACATTTTCTTTTTAATATTTTCTGTCAGATATTGCGTGAATTATTAATACATTTTTAAGACTGACGATCGCATAATACGTTTTCTCTGCATACTCTTTAATGGCACCTTTCACACCTTTCGTTTGAAATTTGTTGCCTATTTTGATGGGACAACAAGTTGTTTATACTATAATCCTAAACGCCATTTCAAATTGTGTAAGCCTTGCCTCTCATTTCATATAATTAAATCTAAAATTGCAGAATGTCGCAATCCTTTTAATTAAAGAGAATTAAGTAGAATATGTGGGTTGAATGTCAGTTGAAGGGCTTATAATTTGAATAGGCTAGATTGGTGTTGGGTAGGAAACCCAACCCACCATCCAGGCGACGTAAGTCAGAGTGCTTGTGTATGCACACTATACTGACATTATGACATCACAATTTTTACAATTATTATTGACTGATTTCGCACGTATTATCTTGACTAGATGCAGTAATGATGTGGCATTGTGCGGGTCAGTTATTTATCCGTCCTGCTCCACCTTGTCCGCTTTTCTGCGATCCGCCCCTCCCCATCCCGCGACTTCCCTCGTCCCTTCTGCCCACTCCCATCACGTCCCTCCCCACCATCTCTTCCTCATGCCACCGTGGGCCCCCTATCCCTGCCGCCCCGCTCAGCGCCGCCCCTCCCCTCCTCGTCCGCCGTGTACACCCACCTCCGAACCCCCGCCACTGTCCACCTTCTCTTCTTGACTCACGCACCTGCCTGTCCCGCCACGCCTTGCTCATCACATCCCCCTCGCCCCTTCGCCGGCCCGAACCGCTGCACGCAATCTGTCGGTATGATTCGTGGATTGCATTGTCTAGTTGATAAATACATCGTGATATGAACAAGAATTCGATATTTCGCGAGTGTAGCTCCATTTTGTCTTTGTTCATCAGATTTATATTATGCAGTCAGACACTCTTGTATTTGTACAAGCGCGCAGACCCAAGATGCTCCAAGAGGCAGCCCCGAAACAATGAGGAACAAGTGTGTATATCATTTCCCAACCCTGTACCTTCTAGGTGCGCAACTATAAATCAGTGCATTCGGCGGTGTGATTGTCTCTAATTGCCGCTATTCGGCGCTGGTGCGCGCCCTCCACCGACGCGCGCTTTATTGCAATTGTCGTTGCAAATCATTAAACAGTTGTAGAGCAATTGAAGTAGGCCTCAGCGCAGTGTTGGTACAGCGAGAATGAACACGCTGGTCATGCCTGATGTGGTGAAGCTCGTAGCCTTACTCGAAGAGCGATGCAAGGTTCCCGTTCGTAAGATAAGACCAGAAACGTTTCCAGCTTCTGACTCCGGCCGCCCCCTCGCACTTTCGGTCGCCTAACGCCCAGCCCACCGCCCCGCCCGTTCCCTCAACCACCGCCACCACCACCACCACAGCTCTGTCGCTATTGGCGCGTCTGTCGGTGGACCGCTCCGTTATCCCTTTGCGGCGGATCTGGAGATTGAACTTCTGCTGGATCTCGACTTGGAATTTTCGTCCGGGGAGCAGAGCCCAGGAGGACGCCCATCGGTAGCAAAGGTGGCCGCGGAAAGGAGACGGGTTGAGGGCTTGATTTTCGGATGTAACAGGCAGTTGGGCGCTTGGCGTCGTCGTGACAGAGTTCCGGTACTCGTGCTGTTGAAGAGGGACATTCTCCCGATGCAGTTAGGGCGTCAAACAACTCCGGTGCCAACTAGGAAAGCTGGCCTCGAGTTGGCGAAGCGTCCCCACACAGGATATGGGCACCGCGTTCCGATTATCAGGCCAACGGTGGACATGTTCGCCTTCGGAGGGTGAGGCTAAGTGCCAAAGCTCAGGCACCCACCCTGAGGATGTCAAAACATCTACGGATGGTACGTCTTTACTGGATCCAGATTGAGACGCCGCCGTCACGCCCTCACGTGCTACGAGCCGATCTTTGGGGATGGTGCCTAGTGTGTGCTGCCTCCCCTCCCCTTCCTCAATACTACTCACTGGATTCTGAACAAAATAAACGCAGTAAGGTATATATGCAATTATGAGAGTATTAATAGTACGTTGCTATACAATTGCGCGTATCACCTCGCGCATGTGTTGCCTATACTATATTTTAATACACCGTGTGCGCAAGCCTGTTTTCGACGATTCGCACACTGTTTGTTAGAATAAAAAATAGCTTTTTCACGAACGGAAAACAAGCATGAGAAAAAAACGAATTTCGCGCACGGGTTTTCGCAAAGATAGTGTTATGACCGAACATGACTGCAGAAACTGACCTTTATCAATACCGTTCTTCACAACTGTTGTAAGAGATGCTCCTTGGCCTCGGCTTTAGAACGTGGTTCTCGTATGATAATGCTCTGGCGCTTTATGAGCCTGAGGTACTCGCGCACCGTGATGTGTACTGGGCAGACCGCTGGATTGGCTGTGGATTCCTGGAAGACCATTAGACCTCTTCCCTATTACATTTCTCTTCTAGAGCTTCGTCATGGAACAGGAGTAGACACCGACATCGCCCGAGGTTATCGTTCGTGTACATTCGGCTGTCGATAATTTAAACGATCGTGAATGGAGACTTGCCCAAAGGAGAATTGAGGTCCGTCCACGTGCCAAAGCGGTGGTCCAGCAGAGCTCCGTTTTCGCGCCCTTGTAGAAGGCAGAGGTTTAGCACTAGAGCGACCACTAACGGAACCAGCGACCCGCGGCACGGACAGACGCAAAAGAAAAGCAACATTTCCTCGTCTTGACCGCCAACGACGAATATGTTAATAAATAATATAATTTCCGAACGTTTGGAGATTTTCAAGCACAGTAAGGCTTAATGAAAATCGATTGTTGTGAACTACTGTTCCGCGAGTTTGCACGAGAGAATTAATTTCAGCAATTGAACAAATTTAAATTTAATCTGACTTGTTGAGTTTTACAGTATGTGGTGACGTAGTGATTTGCGGTTACCATAACTCATATTTTCAATTGGGTGCGAATAAGCCTTGAAACCTGTATAAATCTTCTCCCCCATACGTCATACAGTCTTTTAGTGTTTTATTTGCAGGGAATTGGCAGGGAATTTGTCTCGTGCATCTAGTGTCTGGTGCACTTCTCCTTCTTTCTGACCTTTTTAGTATTCTAAAAATAAACTTTATACCTCATTTTGTCATTGTCATTTCCGAACACGATTGAATTAAATTTAAGCAACGCTTTAGGGCTAGATATGACAAGCAATTAGTCTTCTCTTGTGGTGTATCACGTTAGGAAGTAAGGGAAGATTGGCAGTGGAATTCTAAATATCATGTGAACGCTATTATCTCCCTTCCATATTAAAAAAAATGAAGTGTTATCATGCTGTGGCAGCAAACTTACACCTACTCGTGAATTTGGTAACATTTAGCTACATCTACTAAAATGTTATCCCTGCTTCTAGAATGGCATTATTCTTTACGAGGCACACATCCTCATTCAAAATAATTGTGTACACAAGTGTACTAACAAATGGACCGTGTTAATGCTCCTGTTTACACATGAAACATGACATTTATAATTGCCAGCGGCTTATCGATCACAACCTCTGTCTTTGTCTCGCAACTGTGCAGAATGGGCCGTAATATTGACGAAACGTGAAGTTAATATCTTGTTTGAACATCATGAACATAGCATTTTGTTTATGACATTTAAAAATTAGGTTATATTTCAACAGGATTCTTCTAATGTACTCTTCATTGTCATTCTTTGAAATTTCCTGTTATTACACTTCCAAACCTAAGACATATGTTCCACTCAAGAAGCCATTAGTAAAACCATACCACCATCTCTGTGCATGAGGCAATACGTTGTCTAGATGTTGGACTTGTCACTGTCCACATCTTGAGTACTAGGTTTGAACCGCGGTTGAGCCATGAAGCATTTTTGGTAGACAAAGCGATATCGCGTTTTTTCCCCTCTATCTGAGGGAGAAATAGACGAAAACGCTGTATGTCCACCACAAATGGCATTTCCCTTGATTCTTCTTTCACCATTCGTTTTGTAATATATCTAGTCATATCTACATCATTATCATCATCATCATCCAACCCATAAAAGCATTCATCCCAGGAATGGACAAAAAGGCAAAGAACTGAAAATAGTTATAAAATATTAAAATATCTCTTCTGTTTCTACTCGATAAGGCATATTGTACTAATCTGCGGGTGGAAGTGCTGCATTTTTTATTTTTTATTTATTTTTTAAAATTTAACGTCGCATCAACTTCTATGTCATTAGCGACCATTATTGCATGTAACGGTATGGTAACTATGAGGATGGCACGATATGATGATGGGGTGAAAGGACAAACACAATACAACCATGCCTGAGGCGGGACTCAAACCCGCGATCTTTCCGTTCGAATCGCTACGGCACTACTACCTTAGCGATCGCGGCCATCCGGACGGGCGAAGAGCGGCATTGTACTTTAGAATACAACGTTATTGTGTCGAAAAAATAATATTTATCGGATTTTTTCTCCTCTCATTCTTAGTACTTCTGTTGGAGATTGCAAGGACGAGCTGCCTTTTGCGACAACTTTTTGCAGAAAGCAGGATTCTAATCTTGGTTAACGCTTATTTTGGCGGAACTTCTGAAAGCTAAATTAAGCTTTGACCAAACTTACTCCTTCCATCAGCATGCTGCCAGGATGGAAGGAATAAGGTTGAAAGGCGATAGGGTATGGTTGGGAGACCCCAAGATACTATAACACGTGAGCAAGTGTCCATGCCCAGGTATGATTCAAAGTCGCGACCTTTCGGACCTAGTCTAATAATTTCTTCCGCCTTGATAACTTCGGCCGTCCGGACCGGCGTGAAATAGAATCTGCACTGCTGAAATTTTGTGTTCGGCATGTCTTATAATGGTGGCGACTGCTGTCAACGCCATGAGAGATCCTTCGTTTTAGGCCAATTGAAATATACGGCTGTAATTCAATAGTTTTGTTATAACTGAAATTTAGGTATTAAATAAAATAAGTTAAATAATAATCTGGATGTCAGCGTGGTACCAATACGTGGAAAATAGAATGAATATATTGTAAATTATATAAATCCAATGATAACAGTTGTGAAGTAAAAGACATTTACAGTAGCTTTTCGAAGTCAAAATTTTATGATATTATATTAATTTGCAAACAGTGCGTTCCATTTTACCGTTTAATGCAATTTAATCAATCGTATTTGTTTTTAAAGTTTCTGATGGATTCATCGGTTCTTCTCATTGTTGGCCCTAGGCCACGATCTAGCGGTCGTGCTGGCGTAGGCTGCTGTGGCCACCATCGCCTTGGGCTCTCCAGAACGTTCTTCTCGCAACATCGCCGTGCGTGGAGCAGGTGCTCTCGTCATAACTGTTCCCGATTTCCATTTTAATATGGCCTGTGTGCTGCATGCATACCGAAGCACGCCCCTCGACGCCATCGCATCCACAGGCGAGCGCCGCTCTGTCGTCGCACTGCTGCCACCGGCGCCGCGTCTTCCTGCCCAGGTGCCAGGCTGGTCGTCCGTTTCTCCCTTTGTCTCCGCTTTTACATCTATCCGTTCGTCTGCACGTCCGCGTCTGCCCGTCCACATCTGGCTGACCGCGCCTGCCGGTCTGTCTGTCCATCTGCCCCGTACACCATCTCTCCTTCCGTCTGTTCAAAGCTGGCCACCCTTTCGCTCGACACTCCCGTGCTCATCCGTCGACTCCCGATCCGCCAGGCGTCAGCATTCGCGCTCGATTCCCGTGGAGTGAAGCGACGTGCGCGCGGTTTCTCCACCTCGCACTGTCGTGCCGCGCTGTGCTGTGTGCTGTGTACTTCGTGCCCCCCGGACTGTGCCGTGCAGCTCTCAATCTGTTGGCACGCTCTGCCCGTCGGGGCGTCACGAGAGGACGTTCGCTTTCTGTAGCTCGCGATTAATTATAAGGCGGACCACGCGTTTGCACTTTTGAGGTGCGGATATTGCTTGCCTTCGTTTTCAAAATGCGTTGTGTTCTTGAGTGTAAAATGAAGTGATATTTTATGTGTGGAATATTTGCTTCTGCCTGACGAAACATTGGAGACTTCGTGAGTACTTTTTTAATCTCAAATGGGCTTTATTTGTGTTCTTCTCTTAGCCTTTGCACTGTAAATAGCATTTCTCTCAAGTGTGTGAGTTTATTTATGTATTTATTACATTTGATCTAGAATTAATGCTAAGCATTAAATCCAAACTTCTATTTAGATTTCATATTATTCTCTGATCTGAAAGCAAAGTTCGTCTGTTAGAAGGTTCGTGGAACTGTCATGGTGAATAAAAAGCGCTCGGAACAGTATTGATCAGACTGCTTTGGAAAGGTCACGTGTGTCGATATCGTTCATTTTGATCGCGTAGAAGCTTAATTCAAACATGTTTCGATATTAGTGCATTTAAACCGGCTGCGTCATTCTCTGACTGTGCATGAATGGAGATGAGTGTTCAAAATATTACGATCAGATATCGGCTTATCGCTGCCGAAAAGGTTAGCGACCACATCTGCGCGGTATCGCGGTTCCGCTGTATGGCGTGCCGTGAATTATATTCGGCGTGCAGCGAATCTGTCACACAAGAAATAGGATGCAGTTCTGTAGTTTGTCGCGGCGTAGTGTGTGTGCTCGTCGGGGGTGGGTATGCAGATGTATTCAAAATGGTGTCTGCCGTTCCAAAGTTTTATCTCGGCGGAACATAAACCTCTCAAACAAGAAAACGGAGAACATAAGCAATCACGCGGCCGTTGCGTCGTTAGTAATTGCATTGTGCTTTGGAGAAAAGACAACAGATTCACTGAGGGTTGTTTAGTTTTAGCTGGTTGGTGTTACATAATTCTCCTTGCCAATTCGTTTCGTGAAAATAAACTTTTATCGACTTCTCATAAAGTGGCATTTTACGTCTTTCCACTCTTTATACTATAGTCGACTTCATTTATAGTGAACTTCTGGAGACTAACATTTTTGGTTCACTATATTCTAATACGTCAAAATAAAATAGTATTTCTCCACAGTGATTGATTTTATTAATATAGAGATGCAGTAAAATGCATTAACAGCACGAACTGCAAATTTCAATATCTTTATTTGTCTTTAAAATATTAATTATTTTCAATTGTTTGCTTTGCTTCATTAGTTTTTCGTTGATTCTCTTTTTACAAGCGAATATTACCAAGCGAATGTCAAATAAGACCGTAAAACGGACTGCACACCGTCCGCGAACTTTTCTTCGTAATCCTTGTCCTCATCTTGAACCTTACACACATACGATACCTACAGTTACATGCACTACATTAGCACACGTGCCGGGAGCTAAGAGCTTGTCTCGGCTGCATCGGTGCCCGGGTGATACCTAGAGGGGGAATCGCGCAAGCCAACATAGGTCGCCGAAGTCACGTGTCACGTTGCAGCCAGCGAGGATCACCGCTACGTGCACTACCCTACCACTATGTTGGGTGGTTCCACCGGGAAATTCGTCCCGATTCCTCGAGGAAACATATGGAGGAGGAAGTACCTGGCGCTGAATTTCACCCTCCAGTGGGAGGGTTTTATTATAAATGTGTAATGGCTGTAGGGCTCTGGGGCGAGGCTGTAGGGCCTGGTCGAATACCGTGTGCCGAGTGTGCTCCTCGTGTTCTTCCTATTGCTGAACAGAGTGCGTTTGGGAGGAGGGGGGGTAGGTGGCTTCTGAGCGGCGCGGACGCCGCATGGGGGCTTCGTGAATGACAGGCTCGCTCAGCCTTGTTAATGAACGGGCGTAGACTTCGTTCTTCCGTGCGGTAGAACGTACGCAGGGGACCGGGGAGATTGGGCCCATTGGCTGACCGAAGTGTGAGCGAGTGGTGCGAGGCCGCGGGAGGCAGAGGAAAAAGTCCAATGGAAGGGAGATTCTACAAGTGAATGTGAAGTGTTCTCACGAGGCACATCAGCTGTGGGGAACACTCCGCATTGCTTAAAATCATCAAATGCATTCTTGAATATTTCAGTTGTGGAATTCAACAGGACACGATTGAAAAATGTTGCTTTTATTTTCCGTTCTGTGGTTTTTATTCTGCGGGGAAAGACGCCGGGAAACATTGCAAAGAAGTTGCGCAATAACGCTCTGATGCGAGCGAGTGACAGTAACCGCCAGACTCGGAACACAGAGGCAATAAGCTCGTGTACGTTGCTGTTTGAAAATATTAAATGAAATTACAGGGAAGCTGATACTTTTCTGGAATGAAATCCTAAAAATAACAAAATGCAAGTGTTATTTATAGTCGCTTTCAAACTTTGAAAATGGCGTTATCGTAAAACTTCTCTTTTGGATATTTTAAACTTTTTATTTGATTTTTAATTTAGCAAAAATAGACGTATTAACCATTTCAACCTTTTAAGAATCAAAATTGCAGTGTTCGTAGTTTGTTATTGTTGCTCATTTTCTCGCATTCTGGAGACGTTTCGATGTTTATACTAGAGAAACTTACTTAGTGATTAGATTTGACTAATTATTTAATAAAATGTCATTGAAGTATGCTGTTGTATTCACAGAAAATGATGTGATTGCATCTTTCCTCTCCACTTTAAATCTCCCTAGGCAATGTGCAATCTTCAATATTTTATTTAGGGCTGTATCATATTCGGACTGACATTTGTACCATAGCCCGCTAGTATGCCTAACAGCCGCGGCATTTCGCCGATCCTTATGGGAGCTAAGGAACGAAGTTACACGTTGTGGCCGCTGGAGCCCTCGTCACCGACCATTCGAGAGACCTTCGGGCCGCTTTAATACATCGAATTTGAAATGCCCGCCCTTCGGTCACTGATAGTGATATGAGGCTTTACGAACTCATGTTGATGAAAATACTAAAACTATATCTCTGTGCAGTGTGCTGGAAAGATATTGTGAAGTGAATACTTCAAGTTAACCCTCAAATAGGCGTACGTAAAATCTACCTGGTTAGTGATGCAGCAGACATTTTTTTTGACGTTTAAAATACAATATTAATTGTTAATTATTTCTGATATTTACTGTACTATCTATTTTTATATTTCCTAACTGTATTGATTCTTTAAACTATATTACGGAAGAAACGAATTCTGAAACGGACGCTGCTATCAATAACACCCAGGAAAGTTCACTCATGAAAAAGCACTGTTGCCCTGGCAAAAACGTTCTTACAACTAGCGAAATTCATATTGACACTCGTGCATGAACACGAAAGGAGATTTTCATTAAGGTCAACTGATGTACAATATAGGAATTATTTCTAATCCTTTGCCTAGGCCGATTCCAAAGCAATACATCAGACATCAGAAATAAAAATCAACAATCAGACAACATGTCGTGATTTTCAATGACGTTTGTGAGAAAATATATCACTTTTGATTGCAGAATGTTACAATACATAAAAACCGTACGATCATTCCTAGTACTTGGTACTTGTTACCGTGTGGTCTCATTGAACGTTACCAGAAGTTGTTTGTGCTATTTGTGAGTACCTGTTTTCTCAAATTTTGAGAATAAACTGAATTCTTAGGTATCCTAGGTAAGGGTTGTATATTTTATTAACGTTGAGAAACATTAAGAATATATGTTAATATTTATTTTCTATGAGATGATAATTGTGATTCTTAACGTGGTAAAGAAATCAATCTCGTCTGTAAATAACCCTGAATGTAGTCGGTGGTAGCGCAATTCATTGTGAAAGCTGTACCACAACTTCCAAGGATTGGTGTGAAAATAAATCTTCAAAATTACATTTAGCCAGCTTTGTAAAGAAGCAGTTTCCTTGCGTGCGACGAGAGCGAAGTACATTTAATAACGATCATTGACATAATTTGTGAACATTTTGTACCAGTGATCGTGAAGAGCATTGCTGCAGTTACCCATAAAGTAATAGATAGTCGTAAGTACTTAAATTCAAAGCCTCTAAGTGGAAAAGTTCTGTTTGTAATGCGGATCTCCGCATATTTGCGTGTAGTAGCCGATCGAGGAATGGTCGGCGAGGAGGGCGCCAGCGGTGAGTAGCGGAACAAGAAGTAGGCTGGAGCGCCGAGGCTTTTAAGCATACTAGCGGGCTATGGTTGTACAGACGGCTTTGAGTCCAATGTAGTGGAACGAAGACGAAGACGAATTTTTTGATCAAGCACGAATCGCTGTTAGCAAGATCTATTAGTGTAAAAAGTCGAGTTCCAGGAATCGTTCTTACAAAATCTGATTTTAAATCGCTGGAAAGAGAATTTAATTTTTTACCAAATCGTCATTTTTAATTTCTGTCAATATTTTTGGCACATTTAAAATGTTGATTTCTTGATGTATGCAATTTTAGCGTACTCTTTTTTGTTTAATTATACGAACTATTAATTAGTGATGGGATTATTAAGTGAAGACTTTCATGATTGTAAAAAAAAATAATCTGTTGTCAGCATTTGTTTTGTTATTCCCAATAAAAATTACGAATGTTCTAATCCTACCTGAAAGTTTGTTTCCATCCGGCAGATGAATGCAAGTGGTTTATTTTTCGGAATGTTGTTCAGCGTACTTTCAATATGTGTTGTTTTGTGTTTCGTGTGTGTGGCGGCGTCGTGCCCTAAGCTTTGTACCTGAATGTGGTTTAGCTCTTGGTGACTGCGTATCCCCTCTGTTTGTCATGTTTGTCCTCTCTGTTCCCGTGAATTTTTCACTGCCTCATTTCATAGTTCGTTGTTTCCAATGAGGCATTGATTGTGTGCTTCTTATTTGGCGATTTTATGAGTTTCTGATTATTTTTTAATTTTATTTTATTTTGTTATCTTCGTTATTTTGAATTGGTGCCCAAAATTGAAAATATAAAATAAAATAAACGAATTTTAATTAATATTTAAAATCGTTTGGATTTAAAAATCAAATAGAAAATCATCGATCAATGAGGGAGATTTGTATTTTAAAAAGTCAGTCTTCTAGGGAAAAAGATATCGTTCAATGTCTGCAGGAGAGGGTCTCTGGTGCTCTGCGTTAGAGTTGAGGGACATGAGCGGCATGATAGAGAGACCATAGGCTTCCGCGGCCGGAGTCAGTATTTACTTGGCTGTCCGGGTGACGCCGCGTCCATGGCGAAGGTGCCGACGTTTCAGTCGCCATTCTGCGACCTTCCTCAGGGCGTATTGCTTGTACCAAGCCACTATCGTAAGGCATTACGCCGTGAGGAAGGTCGCAGAATGGCGACCGAAACGCCGGCACCTGCGCCATGGACGCGGCGTCACCCGGACAGCCTAGTAAATATAGAGCAGCATGATACTTCTAGCCTATACGTTACATTCAGTTTTGACTGCTTTGGTGATGAATAAATAAGTGCATAAGTAGTTGCCATGTGTGTCGATGTAAAGGGGATGGGAGCTCAGTTGGTGACTGTGAATAGAAGTTGCTAACTTTCCCCGGTTACTAAGCTTCACTGTTCGCTAAACAGCCACCTGTTTATCAATTAGCCAGACCCGAATTTCCTACATGAATTGTTGGAAAGTGTCATTTTCATGTTGTGAAGTAATTAATTGCACGTTTTACCGTTCATAGGATTCTGTATGTACTCTAAGTTATTTGCAATGTTTATTATTATCACATATTTGGATTGTGTAACATGTGTAACATTCCAGGTTTACGTTTAAAGAACATATTTCATTAAAATAAACTCTATCTTCAATATTGTAGTATCATGAAAACGTCGACCAAATATTGTACTCTTGCAATTTTCGAAAATAAACGAAAATGGGAACTTCACCATAATCTTTATCGGCTCTATTTTACTCAGTTAAATTTCGTGACTTCGTCTTTGAAGGGTAGTGGACCCTACATGTATTATCTCTCGCTCTTATTAAACTGATCATTGTTATTTGTTGTCCTTAGGGGCCTGGATTATAACTACAATTGAATCTATCAACTCTTATTACGACACTGATCTCCGTTGGGCCAAGTTTATAGTATTGACTACTATCAACATCAGTATATCACCTTTCTCAGGACGAATACTAAAATTTAAATGAAAATTATAGTTTATTGGAATTTTATACATAGGGGCGGAAACGTACGACATACGTATCGTACGATGGCACGATACTGACATCGTAAAGAACTATTTTACTATATTTTATGTATTAGAGGTATTTTATTTTTGCGATACGTTCTCATACGTGAAATGTTTTCTTTTTGCAGGTGAGTTGATTGTAAAACATTTCTGCGACTCATCGTGAAAGCTTCTAAGATGTGGTAAGTTCATATTTTTATTGATGCTAACTTGAATTTTTTGGGTGAAATTATTGCGTTCATGATACAATACATTATTCAAAATACGTCATCGAAACATCAATAGCTATTTCTCTCTCTCTCTCTCTCTCTCTCTCTCTCTCTCTCTCTCTCTCTCTCTCTCTCTCTCTCTCTCTCTCTGTGTCTGTCTCTATCTGTCTCTCTCGCTCTGTCTCTGTCTGTCTCTCTGTTTGTGTCTCTCTCAGTCTCTCTGTCTGTCTCTCTGTGTCTGTCTCTCTGTGTCTCTCTCTCTGTCTCTCCCTCTGTCTCTGTCTCTTTCTCTCTGTCTCTTTTTTAGAATTATCTTCCAGACAGCGGCTGAATTCGACCTAGCTGTCTAGGTAGTGTCGATATTAAAATAACCCTGCCGCAGTCGGGATTCCAACCCCAGGACCTCCCGGTCAGAGGCATTGCACTGACATCTGTTGATGCAGTGAGCCACCTCTCTGTGAACGCTAATATCCACTTTTGAGCAGTAATAGTATTTCATATTGAATTACTTTTTCCTATAACGCTACAATCCGAATTCTTAGCATCCTCATATTGGTCTGACATCGACAATACGTCTAGAGACTTTCTTGCTCCTGGAATGGAAGACTAGAGCATCAGCCGTATATGGAAGTGTTAAGATTATATGAATGCTTGTATTTCAAACAAAAAACTAAGTATTTTGATTTTAGACAATACAATTCAAATACGTCTATGGTTTTACATATACTAGTTCCAATTTCTGTAGTATACATTCGGTCAGCGATCATTCACTTTTAGAACTGAGAATAATAACCAGTAGGATCCCTCTGGAAACTCAAAGTACATTATTATGTAAGTAAACATTATTACAATGAAATCTCATGACGTTAATTTTGTTCAGTATAACCTGAAAAAATCGAATAATAGGAAGATGGGGAAGGGAAAATCGTTAACAGTCTTTGTCTCGTTTGTGTACACTCTGTTCCTGCATCCGCACAAAATTGATCAGAAAAGAATATCGTAAGGAGAGTGACCGGCCTTTAGTTTATCGTTTATGTAAATTTTCATTGAACGAATTTTAGGCAGTGGGAGAGACCACCCGAAATCGAGGCGCTGCTGGCCCAGCAGGCGAGTGACCAGCGGAGTGGGCGGGTCGGGCTGTGAACCCGAAGCCCGGGCGGGCACCCTCGGCTTCGCTCGGCGGGGGCGATGCCTCCGCTCCCGACGCGGCCGGCGTTCGGCGAGACGAGGAAGGTGACGCCAAAGCGACGCACTGGAGCTCAAACGAGATTGTATTTGTAGTTGGCGTCTGCGAAACGGGCGGTGCCTGGGTGTTGCTGGAAAATAAGATGATTTGTTTTTCGTTTCTTTACATGAAAGTTGCCGACCCTGAACCATCTCTAAGTACAGACGCGTAAAGGATATTGTCATAAGAGGGAGGGTCTGCGAAATCCTTTTTTGGTTCATTCGCATGTTCGTGTATTTTTTTGTATTTTAAGAATATTTAAGGAATTTTGATACTTTTTTTAATAACGATTAATGAGCACGTTTGATGGAAAAAATTATCGTCGGAAAAAATAAATTTCCGCAGATACAGCTCAGCGGTGGTCAGTTTTTGTTATCTGTTGAAAAAAAAAAAGGTTTCCTTCAGATAGAAAAGTATAGGTATAGGTGAAGATGGAGTTGGACCAAAAGACGGGCGGGGAAAGCAGTGATTACGAGATATTGGCAGCTTTGTTACGTGAAGGTAGATGAGTGGCAGTGACGGCAACGGGGGCGGCACTGGAGTGGCAACCGGCAGTGCTAATGGTGGCGACGCACCGGTAACTACGTCGTTGGTGGTGGTGGCGGCGGCGGCGGCGGCGGCTGCTGCGGGGCGGTCGCCGGCGCGGCCTTGCTCGGTCCTTCACCGGCCGTTGCCTGGCCCCGCGCGCCGCGCCGCGCCGCGCCGCTCCACCCCGCGCTCGCCGGTGACGCCCGGCGCCGCTCGGTCGGTTGGCCGGCCGGCCAGCGGCGGAGCCCGCCTGGCCGAGACGCGAACCGGAGCCCCTCGCGCACGCGCCCCGGCGCGCCGTTAGCCAGGAGGCGGGGCCGCGCGGGGAGGAGGCGCCAATCTCTTGCTCGCCTCCGGAAATGCTAGCCAAGTCTCTGGAATGAGCATTCGGAACAACGAATTTTACTTGCGGTGTAACGTTTGCTACATGGGTACAGCGGTTTCAAGTGCATTCTATGCACTAGTCATCAACAGAATTTTCGGTAGAGAACACGTTAAAAGAATTGCAAAACGCTTAACAATATCCCAAAATTTCTGTGGCAGGAACCCAACAATGTCAACTGGCACCGAGAAAAATCTAGTTGGAAAAGACCTCATCTAAATAGGTTTTACATTCTGACTAATAAACGTTTTTTTTCTTATAAAAATATGAGGATTGCATAACTCGTCTCACTAATAGACGTTTCCCAGAAAACATTAACTGATTAGTGCAGGCATGTCAAACCTCGCCCACACGAGCTACTTGCCCGTCTGGGGAGCCCGGCGCACCTACGAGCACGGTGACTTCCCCTGACTCTGCCCTCATTTCCCCTCCAAATCCAGAAAGGGTGTACGCGCCCAAGCTGAAACGGCGCGAGGCGGCGAATAGTATGTTTTCTTGGATTATGTTTATAGTCTTTACTACTTATTTCTACTTCATGTTTATTTTCTTATTAAGTTCTCTCTTATATATACATCCTTGCTAAGTAACAGGCATATGCTTAGATGGCGAATTTTTTCTTTTTTCTTTTCTATGTAGTGTTCATAATCATTCAATTATTTAGTGTATTTAGCAATAAAGTGAAATAAATTAACAAGTCTCTATAAGTTAACATTTCTCGCTTTTAACAGACAAGAATATTTGTTAAACTTGCTAATCTTTAAGTAGAAAATTCATGTTTTAATATCACTCTTAAGTAAACAGGAGTACAAAATAAATTCTTTAGTTTTTTTAAATTTTGCTCTCAATTGAGAATTTGAACTCGGTCTGATGTATTATTTCATTTTAATGGATCATTTCTTTGCCTTAGAAAATGGGAATGAATGTAGCTAAATTTGTAACAATCCCATGACGTACCGCCACTCCGGAATCTTTGTACAACCCTTGCAAATCTCACGCCAGATTTTCTGGACGTTGTGTCCGCGAGCTCTAAGAAACTTGTTACTTTGACATGCCAGGATTAGTGACTATGGGTGCGTCAACTGCTAGGGTCATTAGTCCCGTATGTGTACTACATGTCTTTTTCTCTCGGAAGCTGGCGGTGGTCTTCCCCCTCTGGATGGAGAGATCCAACGCCGACCTACATCGGCTTACGGGGCTCTTCCCCGTCCCGGTGTGTCCCACCAGCGCGGCACCGCCCCAGCCGGGACGAGCTCTAATCTTTTTTTTTTTTTTTTTTAAATTTATTTCTTCTCGTTCGACCTGAAGGTCTTTCGAGGGTTTTCGGTTTTACATACTGACATTTTGGGATTTGGGCATTCCTGACAAATTGAGATTAGATTTCTCTGGCTCGTTTAATTCCTTGTTTGCTTCTAGGAGCTGCTGGGATTTATTTTTTTGGGGGGGAGGGGGAGGGGGTAAGCTGTTATGGATAGCCCTAGCGGGCAATAGGAAGGGAACGTGCTAGGTTTTATTTAGATACGGGATGATATTATTTGTTTAGGGAGGTTTAAGCATGTCTTTGGGAAATTTGGATTTGATTCGGCTTGGGATGTTTGCTGTTCGACCTAGTTGGAATTTAGCTATAATCTGCGGCCTGTTCTCTCGACACGTGAGGTCGTGTATGGCATGGGAGTGTTAGTATGGGATGAGGAGGATATGGCAGGGAAGAGCAGCATGGAAAACTACCGATCAGAACAGCCGGCCGTTAGCCTGCAGAGAGTGACTGAATACGGCCTAGCTGTTTAGCTAATGTCGAAAACGCTGCCGCCGTCGGAATTCCAACCATAGAGCTTCTTGGTCAGAGGCACTGCACCGACAGCAATTTATGCCCTGAGCCACGTCTGTCGATTCCAGAACCCACTTGTCTGGACTCTCAAAGCTTGTAAAATTTAAATATTAGGATGTTAGTCGAAACCCATTATAAATCGTACTTTTCCATGAGTAACCACAATTCGCATTCCGTTTTAATTTGGTGCGAGATTAAGGATGATGGATGTCGGAAGTAATGGGGAGTATGTACAATCATCTTGGTTATCAGAAAATAATGCGAGAGGGGATGAAAGTGGGGAAACTCCTGGGAATTCCGCATTGTTATGAGACGCAGATCATCATTTTTCGTGGAACGTGATATTTCATCTAAGTGGAAGCATTTTCAAATAACATGATAAATCGTAATTAGAGGACGAAGGTCGAAGGTCACTTGAGAAGCATGAAATCAATTACATTTATTTTATCTTTTTATTCCTTAGCGAGTCGCATGTAAGTTTTGGAGTGATCCTTTTAAAATAAACTATTATTAAATCTGTAATTATTTTTATCACTTGAAAAATGTCGCATTATAAAAATGATGAAAAATATGTTCGAAATGAAGTTTTGTATGAAGCTAGTACATATTTCTTAGATATCATAATTACTGGAGTTTTAGTGAATGAATTGGTAGTTCATGAACACATGCATAAAAAGCGTACATACAGACGTAGGTCTCATTTATTCATTTATTTATAGATTTTCAGAATGAGTAGGGGGACTCTGCATTGCTACCTACTAATTTTAAATCAATTCTTCAATTCCGCATTCTGCTGTATGTGCACAAAAAAAAATTACGATTGTTAGATTATTTTACGAATCATTATTTTACTTTTTTTTCTACATGAGGTTTACATTGATCTGTTGTATTAGATTGAGTTGTTTCAATGTTTCGAATTTTCAACACATCGTAATTGTGTTTCTTAATAAATTGCAAAAAGTATCATCTCATTTGATAATGTTGTTTGCGACCTCTTCATTTGTTTAATAAGTAATTGACACAGTTTTAGAGGCGATGTTCGTTATTAAGCTGTAAGTAGTAATTAATTTTGTAATTGTTATGAATTTATTAATATCGCAGCGAACGATGTTTCAAGATTCTGTTCGCAACATGGCCATTTATAAGTACGTGCTGCGTGTTAATTTCACATCTTGCGTTGCGCGTTGTTTAGATTCTGCGAGATATTATAGCCGAGGCGAGGTTATTAGATACGCTCGTCTGGAAGTGAAGTCTGCGTTATATTCTTCCCCCCGGCGCCGCCGCCTCGACGCACCTCTTCTTTCGTGTACTCGAGGAGCAATTAAGCGTTACCTTTGTACGACGTCTCATTATGTAAAGCGACGAACACGCTGCCCGCCCCTCCCCGCTCGGGGAAAGCGAACGATGTGGCGAACGCCCCGCCCCCGAAGCTGCTGTTAGGCCCGAGGACGTTAATTCCGAACGCGATTTTTCTCTGGCACATGCAGCTCCCATAACGCAGGCCCGAGTGGGCGGGGTCGGGCTCGACCGGCTGGGAATTGGTGGGTTCCCGCCAGCTACTCCACGCGGTTTAGCTCCCCTGGAGAGATGTGGGGGCTTCAGGCTGTGGATCGATTGGCCCAACTGACCGAGCGAAACGCGATCACTTTGGTGCAATTAGCAGCTTTTGTTTTAGTTGATCTATCCGTATGTACATCGGTCTGTGATAGTATCGTTAATAATGCACAGTTTGAGTTTCTCCCCAGTTGTGTATGCTGGTTATCGTAGTGTTAGTATATTATAGGGTTCTCCTTCGATACAACCATCGACGGTTGTTTTTTTATTTTCCATGAATTTTAAATTTAATTTGTTTAACGTATCGACAAAAGTAGGAAGTTGGACTTCAAAGCTGAACTTTCAGACTTCAAATTTTATTTCAATTTACACAATTGCAATCTTTTCACAAACAAATAATGTTATTCAATTTATTATTCGAGAAAAGAGAAAATGCAGGATGCTGAAAATCTAGATGTATTGCGAAATATTGTACACTCATTTCAATTTTTTTAAGTAAAGATTATATTCTGCCAGTGCTGATCAGTTATTAAATGGTATCAGTATTCTTTTTTGATGGTGTACGGGGCCGGTATCCTATGAAACGAGAATCGACAGCGATAGCTCAGCGGCATACGTTGCTTCTGTAGCATCATTTAGCGGCAGGTATTAGCTTTGAGTTCCGACGGTTTGAACATCGAACTACATAGCTTGTTCGAATTCAAGAACCCTCTACAGAATTCTATTAGTTGGCAGCACTCATTAGTAGTTTTTCGTGGTTTCTCCGATCAATATCAGACGAATCCCGAAGCACTATGCAACCAAACGTGCCGGGCCGAACGCGATCTTTCCTCCCCCAAGTCCGTCGCACTTATACTCTACCTCCCAGATCTACCTCACGAGATCGAAGTTGGGAGCGTAGACTGGGACGATGCCCCGCCCCGCCGGGGAGGTACCTGGAATGCGGAGACCCGCAAGCCGACTTGTAGGTCGGCACTGAAACTCACGTTCAGCGGAGTGGGAACACCGCCACCTCCCTGGATGTAACAAGTAGTACACTTACAGCACTAGAACCCCGCGCGCCTGGAAGCAACCCTCCCGCGCACTCCCATTGTGGCCAGCCGCTAGGCCCGACGGGCGCACTGTGCGCGGGCTGTGGTTATGGCCGCGAGGCGATTGCTTGCGGGGCGGGTGGCTGCGGCGCTGCCGGTGCCGCTATTATCGACTGTCTGCGTTCGCGTGGATGCTGGCGTTTCCCAGCAGCCTCAAAGGCTCCGTGTATCCGAAGAGGGACTCCTAAACGCAACCCCCGCCACACCTCCTCTTCCTTGCGTGTGCTGCCACGTGGGAAAAGCTCTTCAACGACTGAATAGGGAATTCTTAAAATTTTAGCAATGAAGATATTGCCAGTGTAGTTTGGTTTTTATTGAAAATATTGTCACGTGATTGGTGGACTTCACACCTGTGAACATGAGTATTCTGGCATGGACGTTTTTATCTCCGAGGCATAATGGGAGGTCGTGTTTAATACTTCTTGAAGATGCGACAAGATTGGATAAAATTAAAAAAATATGTTGAGGTATAGTTCTTTTGTTACTATTTTGTGCGAGGTTTTATTGTGTCGGAGTGTCTACAGTATCCAGGACAGAGAAAATCATACAGAACTCACTGAAACACACAATCTTACTGAAATCATTCTCTAGGAAGTCAACACACAATTTACTTCCTTGCATCATGAAGTCTGTCATTTAATGACAATATTTGGCGATTTATATTCAAACCTTTGTCTTGTCTTTCCTTCCCCGTAACTTCGCATCAGCATCATGAATTAGGTATTACAATGAAATATTTCGACGAATGAAACAAACGACGTTCCTAGGTTCCGTGAAAACATTCGCCTTTTAGGGGAACGTGCGTCATTCTTGTGTTCACAATATTTACGTCTATGCTCTATATGACAATGCTATGTTTTAATTGAAATAAAATTCAATTGGACATGAAAAAGTTGTTCCTCCTAATTATATACTAACTGGTGGCAGGCATCGCCTCCCTCTGCTTACCACCGTTGACACCCAGCTGGTAGCAGCGCATTCGGGGTCTCAGTGCAGAGCGAAGACCTAGTGAGTAGAGAGATGCCTGACCGGGAATACTGGAAGGATGGAAGTTGTTGTCATTAAGTTCTGCAAGCTTTTACATAATAGAGCACTGCAAGTCTTCACGTAGTACGTAAGTACTTACGAGAATCAGTTGAGCTGTATTTATATTCTGATTAGTTTTTATATATTGCATTATGTGTGTACATTTCCAGATGTTTGTAGTAGCGCATTTTTAGGCATTAATCACATATTATTTTTATAAATTCAAACTTAAAATTATATTTTAAACGTTTAAAAGGTTGGCATGTACTCAATTTTAAATTTCAGATATCTGATGATGGACGCAATACACCGCCGAGTAAATTGTTAATTTTATTAATAATCTGCTTTATTTTTGACGTATTAATATTTATTTGAACTTAAATGAATGTTGTAAAAATATACGGAAAACAGAATGGCACTTTTACTTGTAAAGGTTATGATATGGCAGAATAATGTACAATTGAAATGTATTTGCCAGGCGTATGCAACAATGCATCTGTTTACAGCTGCAAATACCAACGATGACCGTACCAAACAAGGTGGGGAGGAGCAGGGCGAACCAGGTGAGGCTGGATGAACGTTAGAAGAGAATGGGTAGAATTGGGCGGGAGAGACGGGCAGGGTACATTGACGAGACGGGAGGTGGGCATGATTATTAAATACCCGAACAACGAAGGGTACTTCAGCGAGTAAACAATAAAAATGTAGTGAGGAAATAGATACCACTTACGATAAGAAGAATTGTAAGTATCTATAGTATGATCTTTTGTATTATTTGTAATATAGTATTTACTTTCAACATTCATTGTATCAAAACTGGGAGTACTCTTGTATTATTAATTTTATTATTATTATTATTATTATTATTATTATTATTATTAAATCAATATGTCACTGTATGGTTAGGAACGTATGAATATGAGATTAGGCCTGCCCGCACCATAGAGGACGGGGGTGGGGCAGTACAGGAGCATAGAGGGGGAAAAATATTGTGACTGGTTATGCTATTACTAGTTGTAGTATTTACTGATTATTTCACATTTGAAATACATTGTAAATATTCGATAAATTAAAAAAAATAATCTGTGACTGGGGCAAGAACAGTAGGAGCCTTAGGAAGAGAGGGAGAGCGGGAGCGAGAGGGAAAGTGAAAACAAAATGATGTGTAGGAGTAAACGTGGAGCTGGAAGAAGCGAGAGCGGTGAACAGTGCAATCGGTAGCGAGAGCGGGAGTGGGAGTGGGAGCTGCATGCGTGACTGGAAGCGCGTGTGACGTTGCCGACGTTGACTGTGGGCAGTGGGTCAAAGTGATACTAAAATATAGCGTATATAATTTTTGAGATAACCAAATCAGTGCTAATAAATAGAATGTGTTATATACAAAACAATGAAAAATAAATATTCTTTGTTTTCATTGAACCGTTTTTAAAATTTTGTTTAGTGTCAAAGTTTTTAATGGCAAAAACTAACGAAAAATGATTTATAAATGTTTAAAGAATTTTTTTTTTTTTTTTTTTTTTTTTTTTTTTTGCCAGTAATGAGTTGAAAATGGCAGAAGTTGCGAAATTGTATCACTGAGTTTCATATTATGAAGATTTAAATTCCAGTGTCCAAACGGTACACGTTTTGAGGTAGGAGGGGCTTTAATTCCCATCTTTTAAAATGGACGAACTCATTAAGTGTGTCATGTTGGTATGTACTTATTTCGTGGCGTGCTCGTCTTCGGACCTCCCCGGGCAGAGTGCGGTGGCGGCGGGCGACGCCGCCTGGCCCGCGGCCAGTGGCCGCGCCGCGCCGCCGAGAGAGCGCGCGGGCGGCGGTGCGCGCGACCCACACTGCGGGACACTGACTCCGCCGGCAGCCGGCCTTCAGGCCGCGCCGCGACCCTGCGCCCGGCCCGCGGGGGCGTGGCGCTTGCGGCGGGCGCAGCTGCCGACGGCCCCAGGGGAGCGAGCGCGACAAGAAAGTGGTTTTTGCTCTTCTCTCCTGGGATGTTGTTCTTCCTGTTGGACGTTGGTGGAGTGATGGATTGGTTTTTACGCGCACGTCAACTGGTATGGTTATCATTGGAGTTAAGCTTTATCCTGAGAGATCTGGCGCCGTCCTTTACATCGGCTAGCGGGGGATTCCCTCTTTCAGATTTCTTCCCCCAGGGGTAGTATGTAAGCTCCCGGCACGTGGAGAAGTGTACTGCCTGTATTTATAGGCGTGAGTGATGGAAGAACCCAGGGAAAACCACCGTTCAGAGCAGCCGAAAGCTATTCCGAAGTCTCACCCAGACTTTGGTTGAACTCGCCCTGGGAATGCGAGTATAGTGTGTGTTGAAAAATCCGCCGGATGCGACCTAGGTCCTCCCGATCACAGTTGCTGCAGATGGTGGCAACATTGCTTCTGAACACAGCCGCTGGTCCTGTTGGCAGTATGTGTTTCGATTTGTTCATTAAATTTGTTAATTTTCAAGTCGCATTTTGGAACTTTTACGAAAATTGTAATTGAAGTGTGCAGTTTGGATTTCAGTGAAAAACTTCGCTACATTTTTTAAAATTCTGGCATTTTTCAATATAGGTTTCATGAAAATTAAATGTGTTACTATTGTTATATTTCAACCGAGTGGAGTCAGACTGATTATTCACTTTCTTATTTCGTGATACTAGAGTCTTATAGTCAAGTCATTCGTTTAGAACTCTGAATAAACTGATTGCCTTTTAATATTTCTGAATAGTGGATTCCTGGCAATTCGGAATACCGGCAAATTCTGGGGTCTTTTGTTTTTCCACTTCTCTGCCCTATCAACACTTGCTACCTATTGTGGTCGCCTTCATTTTTGTTTTCATCACCCTTGTCCCTCTGGGGCAGTACTGTTTCGCTGCGAGTCTGCGGCCTCAGCCCTTTATGTTTCAAAATATGCTGGTTTGAACGTGACTCCATTTCGACGAGAAAAGCCAAAATGAATCGGCTTGTAATTAAACTTTTAATGCAAAACATTATTCAAACAAAAAAAAAATCACTGACTGCCCTTATGACTTTTACATTTTCGTTACAACTCAATAGTCACGTTCAGATGTTTTGTTGCGCTGGCGCATGGAGGCAGGCTTCAAAGGGGTTCTGTTTTTGTCATGCGCGATTCGGCAGTGCGCTTTGTGCAGGTATTGTGGTGCTCGTTGGCGTGCGCGATTCGTGTGCGCGCGTGTGGTTTGTTGTAGAGAGCGAGAGAATCACAGTTCGTTTTCCTCTCCATGTAAATTCGATTGTAAATGTAGTTTCACTCGCATACGATACACGTAAATAATCTTGATACAGGACTGTGAAACACGGTGCAGGCACCATGTTTTTCGGACCATTATCTGAAAGCGAATGTTTTGAAAGTGTATTGAATGTCGCAGGTGCGGCGCGCAGAGATGTAAATGGAATATTATAGTGGAGTATTGTGCGTAATAATATGCTCCGTTACGTAATACTTGCATCGCTGTGGTTGTCCATAAAAACGCGGTTTTCGCGTACTGACATTTTAACCATATTCTCGTGAATCTTGAATGTGATAACGCCACATGTCCAGAACGTATTACACCAGAAAGGGTGATGACATCAGTGATGAATTCCGGCGGAGACACTAAACAAATTTACGACAGATTTTCTCTTTAAAGATAAGCATTTAATTGATTGATTGTTTCGTGTCGGTTGCTATGATCATGAGTCCCGTACATGAACAGCATGTTCTTATCACGGGTGGCGACGGTGTTCTTTATCCACCAGATGGTGAGATCCGGCGCTGACCTATACGTCGTCTTGCGGGGTTTTCCCATCCAGGTCAGGGTATGTAAGGAAGGGGTGACGGTAGGGCAAGGAAGAGAAAGGAAAGATCGCGCGCGTTTCGTAAGGTATTGCTTCGGCATTCGCATGGTGTTGATCGGAGAAACCACGAAAAACTACCGATCATAGTATCCGACCTTAGAATACTCCCCCCGATATCGGCTGAATTCGCCTTGCCTATATATGTTGCTTGTGCCGAAAATCCTGTCACCTCTGGAACCCTACTACCCCCCTGTTGGTGGCACTGAAGTGACATCAGTCGGTGAATTCTTAATTTCTTAGACAACGGGAATTCTCGAAATGCTCCTTTAAGTCTGACTCGAAATGAAGCTTGCGACTTTCTTTTGAAAATCCTACCCAATAATCGCTAGAAATTACTCGCTTCGTTTCGATTTTCGAAATGTTCCTTCTGACACATTCAAATCTTCCAATTATCTTAGGCCTGTAACTATTAATATACGCACGCATAATAAGGGAACGTGCTACTTCAACCAGTATTAACAAACTGTGAAAGTTCTATAAAACTGTAAAAGTTCAAATTAAAAATCTTAATACTAAAACCCCATGGTCCGTCCACTAACAAAAAGTTCGACGAGAATAACCGAGACTGTTGATGAACTCTCAACAGTTTCTTCAACAAGAAGACACCAATTTGTGCTCAAGTGCATGGGCTCGACGGCATGTTTGAAAGCCGTGCTTTGTACCACGTTACTTGGACAGCACTGATGATGAGGCAAAAGTTCTCGAAATGTGTACGCAGGAGTGTAAGAGCTGAATTTAGTGTAAATGCATTTGTATTCTGGAAAATTACTTTTTACCAATTTATATGGTTTTCTAAGATTATTACTTTTTGCCCATTCACAAGATTTCTGCTGTAACCACCGAGTTTATTTCCTTCCAGTTCTCTGTATTTCGTAGCGAGACGGAAAAATACACTAAACCAATGCCTTGAAAACAATAATACCGCCATTTTACTTTCGACAAACAAAAATCACCATTTTGTAAAACAGGGAATTCCCGTTTCTGAGCCTTTTAGACTTACGCTGCAAGTGTTTTGGATGTTTTCATAGTAGAAGAAATTATAAGGTTAACAATGGAGGCACATGGAGCGATAGAGAAGGAATTCTAGGAGTTTTTGTCTGGAAACTATTTTTTCCAGCTGAAGTTCTACGTGTGAAGCAATATATTAACTCCGTAATTCATTTCAGTGTAGTTTGAAGGGTATTCTTAATATATTTTGTTCTTTGTAAACGTGCACCAAAGATATGCTGAATCCAATAATATTAATTTAATTTTAATACTGGAGAAGTATATTATTCGCATCAAAAGTGATAAATATTGTGACACGACCTTTTCAAAAAGCATTATGTACTGTCTTGGCGTCATATGTATTGATCTGTTGCTTCTCATTAATACATCGACAAAAACATCCATAAAATATCGATGTTAATAATGTATCGCCCAATAACCATCAATAAATCGCCTTAACTTATACTTTTGAAAAGAATATTTATTCACAAAATCTCGGTCTACTTTGACCGCCATATACACAAACATGAAAGAAAAATTTTACTTAGTAAAACGCCAAAGCGTGCGACAGCGTTACAGTGCCAGGCTCAAACTAAAAGTTGCCACCTGGCAGTAGCTACGGTGGGAGCTCCTCTGACGCTAGCTTTTTCTCCTTTTTCGGCGTAGCTGAAGATCGTTGAGGATATTGATTTCTGGATCATATTGCAGTGCGCACGCAAATTACTTTTTGCTGCTAAGTGGGAGTCGTTAGTGTAGGTTCGCGACGGAGCTTAGTCGTGTGCCACGCTAGCCCTCTGCGAGCGCCCTTCCAAACTTGCAGGTTCCGGTCAGCGGTTCCCAACTGGCGGGTTCTCCAGCGCGCGGACCTTGGGCAGGGGGCGCCGCGTGCTTTCCGAACGCCTCCTCGGGAGAGCGCTCCTCAGAGCGGAGCACAGCGCGCGGAGATGTCGGCGCTCAGTGCCGCCCGTTGCCGGCGGCGGCGGGAACGCAGCTTCGGCGCTCCTGGCATCGGGGAGTTTTCAAACTGCCAGCCGTACATTACCAGGGCCGGATTTATGCATGTGCTGACAGTGCTGCAGCACAGGGCACTCCACCAAAAAGAGGCCTCCACCAAATAATTTTTTTTTTTATTTTGGTCTATTTTTCTCCAAAAAACTTTTTAATTTCATTGTTATGTAGTAATTTGTATTTTTTTAAATTTAGATTTCATGATGCATTTTTAGTCTCAAGAATATCTACTTATTTAGTATGTATTCAAAGTTATTTATGATTAAATTTTTTTAATTAAACATATTTGACACAGATTTTATTTTGTCAGCCGCCAACTGCATATAATATATATGGGGGGGGGGGGGCTCCACCAAAAATCAGCACATGGGCACCCACCAAGTTAAATCCGGCCCTGTACATTACAGTTTTAAACAACGAAAGCCCGAACGCTTGGGCCTTCTTAAAGGGTCAGAGCTTCGTCAGTTCGCGGGAGAAGAATGCGAGGAGGATACCTGCGCCTACTGCACATGCGGTGACCGCCTCTCGATGTGCGAAAGAACGAGAAAAGGCGGACGAAATATCGGGGCTTCGGGGCCCTCTCTCTGAGGAAGGTAGTGTGCTCGATAAAATCGTTTTTACATCGACTTTAATAATCGGATGGTTCGAAAACATCGGCTGTGATGTCGCATTGCTACTCGCATCCGGAGCGACCCAGATGTAAAATCTAGGTGGAACCGGAGCGCACGCATACTCGGCGTTACACCCCCGATGCTTATGAATATTTTGGTAGTCGCTTTAGCAAGCCATTGTTATCTTACCTGACAAAACGAAAGTGATTTTAGACTGTAACCAATTTCCGTAGTACTTGTTATTCCTATATTTGAACGGGTAAAAATCAGAACCGTATAAGTGTCATTTTATAAATTCTGAGAAAAGCGTTTGATTATTTTAGGCTATACATCAGTGGCAATGTATTTTTGTGGTTTTAATGAGACAATTGAAATGCCGTGGTTTTAATGAAACAAAACACCACGACTTTACAGTAATATTGACTTAAATAAACATATTTCTCAGAATTTATAAAATGTCGCTTATACCGCTCGGGTTTACACCCATTCATTTGATCTATATGGAGTTTCCAATATCAGATTGTTTCCGTTTTTTCCTCCTGTGGTTTCGTTGAAAATGGTAGAAATGTATTTCCATTGTGACATTATAGTGGATTATTCGAATTCACAGGAATTTTGTGGTATCGGCGAAAACAACCAATTGAAAATGCTTTAAATTGACGATATCGAAGTATGAGCATTTTTCAGAGTTGGTAATTGGAACTGAAATGGAAAAAGTGATAGACAATTTAATTGCATGTGAATTTTCAGTAGGACTAGGTTTCAAACGAAAATGTTTTTGTGTAGCTTTTAATTGTATGCATAAAATGTTTCAGGATGTAAAATCCGTACTTCTGCTTTTGAATTACTTTGCAAAAGCAATTGAAAACATAAAAGTAGAACTTGGTCTGCCTCATAGTGAACCAACATTTGTACGGAATGAATTGGAATCTATGTGTCAACTCACTAATATATGCCGCATGTAAATTATCCCATTTACTGTTTACCGTCTATTTTATTCTGAAGGGAATGCCGGATAGGACTAAAGTATGACTTACTTTAATTCGTAAAATTCTAATCTTCCTTCTTATGGTTAACGTCGTCAGTTGCCCTTCATTTTCGAACGTCATTGATGCTATCCTCACCAATATCGCCGTGCATTCATTGGTCATCCCTGATAGGATTCATTTTTTTCGGATTCCAGGAGACATCGTCGCCAATTTACTAGCGCAATCATGTTCCTACCTTTTTTTGTCATGCTGCAATGATCAAAGTGTTGTTTTTGTAAATCTCTTTTCGCCTTTGTAGAGTCTGGTGAAGCAATATTTTGTCTTTTTCTATTCTGACGGATATTGTGTCTATGTTACAACCCAGTGAGCCAGTAACTCATTGTCATAGCATTCTAAAAATCAATATTTTTTCGATATTAGAAGTTACAGTATCTACAGCGTTGCGGAAAATATCTTGGTCTTAAAAATAAAGATTATCGGTGCATAAGTAAACTACTGTGAACAACGTTGTTATCATTTTAAACTCCCCTTTTTTACTCTTAATTCAGAATCGTAATTAAATTATCATCGAAGTATTGTAGTTTGTAAAGATTGTACTTCCCTGTGTTTAAGTTGGTAAAATATATTTTGTCAATGAAAAAAAACAACTTAAGTTAAAACTTTATGTAAATTTTATATGAAATAAAAGTCTACATGTTATAAGTGAAGATTTGAGACCTGTTTATTTTGAATTCACCGAATCTTTCGATGTTCTGGTTCTGTATTTAGTTATTCGTAGCATTGCACATGTGAGTCGCGTGTGGTGGGCACATGTGGGCAGGGCAGGGCAGGGCGATGCGGCGGCGGCGGCGGCGGCCGTCCATCCGCCGAGCGGCGTCGAGGTCGCTGCGAATGCCGATAACCTCCGGAACATCCTGTCACGTGGGCCTCTTTCTGCGCGCTTCGCGAGTCGAGACGCGGGATGGAGGAGGTGCAGGAGAGAGGTGTGCGCTATGCCCGTCGGCCGACCGTCTGTCTCGCCCGTGGTGCGTCTCAGCTCAGCCGCTAGATTTGTCTGCAAAACAGTTTTCTGTTTTAATTATTTCCGCAGTGGTGTGGTACGGATGGGCCGAGAGGGAGAGAGCCCACAGTGTTAATGACCCAGAATATTATAAAAGTAAAAAGAAAAAATATGACGATAAATCTTACACACAGCATTGACATATCGGCCTAAATTGCCAACTTGGAAAAATTGTGCGTTCTTTACTCGCATAAAGAAAACATTAGGCGAGTGCTTCCTTTTCGGTCCCGATTTTTCAGTCGTGTTTCAGTTCTATTCCCCTTGCCTCCCCATACCCTTCTCCCCATACCTTCTCCGTCATTGCTGCGTCGGTTTTTTATACATCCGCGAGACTTTTGCACAAAAAGAAATCCTGCCAAACTCGAATGTGTTTCGCAGGTCACCACTTTCTTTTACTTTGCCTTCGATAATATTTTTGGGATTTTTGTTATTGGTAAAACGTTCGATAATAATTTCTTAGAAAGATAATTCTTAATCTTGGAACCTTTTACCAACTTCTATTTTGTGAATGCGTTACCGTTTCCAGATTATAATGTGATCTATGACTTTTTTAGTCTTAGGTTGTTGTTGGTTTCTTTTTGGTCTGATGATTCCAATACTTCAATTTCGTATTGGTATGGAAATTTTGATTACTTGACGGGCTAAGGATCAATTTACTTGTGAAGGGAGTTGGCTTTCAAAAACATTATTGAAATCAAAAATTTTAACTCGTATCTTTACAAATTACGACTGAATGGGAAGCCCAGGGTAGTAAAGGTGTGGAACATTGGTAAAGATGTAGTCAAATTTTGTAATATGTCGATAATATCATTATTGTAATAACATTCCAATCATTACCGACAACCTACTTGAAATGAGTAACGCATGTAAATTGACAAGGGGATAGGACTTAATATATTTATAATATAAAACGTTAATTTAAGAAATGAAATAATAAATGGTGTAGAAGGAAACATGCAGGTGATTTGAATATAAAACAGGAAAGTATGATTGAGAATATGTATTACTATTATATGGGATTAACAATGTAAGAAACGGCTTTTTTTAATATGCGTGCTCACAATGTTCTTTTATTTACGTGATGCACCAATTGCCAAATTTTTAGGAATATACTTTTGAATGGTAGGTAAACATCTTAAAGTGCAAGAAGGTTTTTTCCATACACACCTATGAAATATCGGTGATGTTCTCTTGCTTCCAAAGGTACGCAGTCACGAAATGTTGGGGGCAGACGGAGCTAAATTCCCGCATCAGTAGCCCGCGTCCAAAAGGGAAGCGAAAATGGTTTGAGCGCATGGAGCTTCAATTGGTTTTGCCACATGTTACGCTATTTATTGCTGAAAATGTTGAAGAGATTGAAGCGAGCGCGGTCCATTTTGCCGAAAGATGTTACTGGGCCAGACGATGTCGCAAAGTAGCGGGTGACGTTGCCTAGCAACGTGGACAGCGCTTCTATTGATTCACACGATACTCCGGGAGTATGGAAGCATTAATCCTTCGAAAGCAATAACAGTAAATCAAAGCGAGGCAGAGAGAGCGAGGAGGGAAGAACGCAAGGATATCGCACAATAGCTCTAGACGTCCGCTGAAACGCGACGTCGTTTTGTGTTTACTCCGTGGATCATTGATAACGCAAGTGGGAGGAGATTTGTAGCCCTTCTCTATTCCTGCGAAACCGATCGCGTGCTCGGCGACGCGAGCCCGTTGCGTGCGCCAGTCTCCGTCTCCACCTGAGAGCAACTCCCGCCTCGCTTCGGACGTTAACAGGCCTCGAAAACGCTCGCCTCCCGTTAGTTTTGCCACCGTTGTCTCCACTTCCTGCCCTGTCAACGCGAATCGTCCACTCCATCTCCCATTATAGCTCCCCAGAGGCTCATTTAATATCTCCTAGTACCGATGTTTTGTGTCTCCGTGCCCACCATCGGTAGCTTTGCCTATGTTGTATGTAGCTTCTGCTTAGAAAGCTATTGTTCTCATAACTACTCGATTCGGTTATCATTACAAAAGCCATCTTTTGCCATCGCAGTTATACTCGTACTTGGACTCCCATTAACTTTCTGAGCGCCATTAGTGTCTTGGCCGCTCTGTTGGAAATACCTCCATTACAACTGTCATCATCCTATCTGTAACCTGTGCCCTGTATCACCAACTCCACCAACCCCTGTAAACTGTATCATCTGCTTTCCACATTTACGTTGTTTTTTTTTTTCAATCGTGAGGGGAAAGCGGTGCGGCGAATGTGGACTGCTTCCCACATTCCAGCTGGGGAACGCGGATTCGATCGATCGGTTCTTTTATTAGACTTCCAGATCGGCGCCGTGCGAAAAGCGCGTGGTGGGCGCGCGTGTTCGCCGCGACGCGCAACTTCGAGCATCACGATGCGGTAGCACGCGCCGAAGGGCTCTCTGGCGCGCAAAAACAAACAAAAAACATTAAATTGGCCAAATGAAAAATAAAATTTGCCCTTCGTGGCGAGGTAAGTGTGCTTTTGGGGCCGAGGAAGAACGCTAGCGATAGTTGGCGGCTGAGGGGCTGTGCATGTCCGTTTTCCAAACCTCTCGTAAATCGAACGTATGACAGCGATTTTGTATGACACAGGATGGGAGGGACCGCTTATAAATTACGTAACGTGCATAGAAGGAAAGGTATGCGAACGTTCCACTGGTGTCACGTCAGTGCCTCTGACAGGGAGTTCCTAGGGTTAGAGTGCCGATGCCTAGTGTCGCATTTTGCGACACTAGCTACATAGCTAGGTCGAATTCAGCCGCTGTAAGGAGAAGAATATTCTAGCATCCGGTTGCTCTGTTTGGCAGTTTTCTGTGGTTTGTCTGAGTTTGACAAATGTCGGAACGGTACCCGAACACACGGACGGCGTGCGATAGCTCCTTCCTCTTCTTTTTTCTACCCTCACACCTTACCGACACATACACATTCTTACATGCACTGCACTGTCACATACTCGTATGCCGAGAAATTATAGCATGTGCCGGCTGGGGCGGTGCCCTCTGGTGGGAAATGCTGGTTGGGAAACATCCCGCAAATCGACGTGTAGGTCGGCGCCGGATCTCAGTATCTAGCGGGGGGGGACCTTCCTAATAAAAACACACTTACGAGACACACAATGACCATAGCAGTTATTGCTCCCGTGAACACAAAGCAATAAATTAATCAGTATTCGATCGCTAATGCAGCATTATACTGCGATTTATGCAACTCTTCCCACTGGAAGGTAACAGCCGTTGACAGTTTAATTCAATCGGGAGCTTCAACGTCACCATAGTGACGCTCCCGATTGGATGAAACCGCCAACAGCTGATACCTGCCAGGGGCAGAGCCACTGGCGTGTAAGGTGGGGCTCCCTTTGCTCGTCTCCCGCTTGGAGATGAAGCGGACAGGACATCATCATCGGATGATGCGCAGAGCAGGAAGCGCGCGGCGGCGGGTGGGGCCGGCGAACGTCAGGGGACGGGCGACGGGCGACCGGCTTAGCGAGTAATGCGAAGTGATCGCCGTGCGGGCGGGGAATGAAATTGCCACACACCATTAGCATTTACGTTGCGGAGTGTCCGGTGGTGGAGTACGAGGAATGAAACGTCTGGATTTTATTAGTCGATATTGGGAAGCGGTGATTGAGGGGTTGGGCTGTGATAGCAACCATATATATCTTAACATTGTGAATCTCATTCATCTTTTTGTCAATTCAGCAGAAATCTAGATGGGGAAAGTAAAAATACTGGTTACTGTTCTCTACCTTGTAAATGCATGTGAAGTGTCTCGAATGAAATGCAAATAAAAGATTGTAAAGTGAATCTAAGTAAGTGTTTTTCATTCAGTTGTTTGTAGTAATAGCATTTCAATCGATACAGTAATGTAATGCGAATATATCTGTCATTTCCGTAAGCTAATACCAGGTTTTCGTGCATTGGCACTTTGCAATTTTGCTACATTACGTCAGAATAAATTATACCGAATTTTAGGGACATATTCTTTGTCGTGCCGACAGTGTGTTGCTTTGTGCTTCTGCTCTGTTTGGAGGATTTGGCACGGACGCAACCGCTTCATGAGATCACATGGAATTTTTAGATTAGTTTTTGTATATTGCGTCATGAGGAAATATGCCAGGTTTTCTCTCACCCTCTCCGTCTGTCTTATCTGTTGCTCTCTTTGTCTCTCTGTCTCTCTCTCTCTCTCTCTCTCTCTCTCTCTCTGTCTAACGCACACATATACACACATTATTGACACACACAATTGCTGCTTATAATGATTTTATATTTTTCTCACAAATCAGAACTTATTTTACAGTTTATAACATAAATAAAACATATTTTGTGCATCTACTGCATGGAAGTCATAAGATAAATTGGTAGCCCCCTCGAAATATTATCCCTTCGGAGGTTTGTGGGTTGAATTGAGAGGTACCTTACGAACAGATGTCATCGCGGGTTTACGTTTTTGGCACGCAGAAGCTGATTCTGACGGGTTGTTAATAGTTGTTGATATTCTGCAAGATGATAAAGCAAGTAAGGTTATAAGAAAGTTGATGTTATAATTGTCAAATTTTGGAATCATTTGGCAACTGGGACATCCTTAATTACTAAGTGTAGTTAACAGATGATATTCGAAGTAGTGTTCTAAGTATACTCTGCGAAATTCATCATCAGTGTTATTCAATAAATCATTAGTTTCTTGTAAATTTTGGAAAGGTTTGTGCAATTAATATAACAGTTGGTAACGGAGAAAACACCATGTTGTATGTATTGTGTTTGATAAGAAAGTGGAAAGCTTATTGGAAATTGGTAATATTGATTATTGGATTATGTTATTACAAAAAATGTTTGTGGCAAAGATGATATTAATGTACGCAATGAAACCATTAATATAGTTTATTTGTAGATTAGAATTCGTAAATTTCTTAATTTTATCCGCTTGTCGAAAATGTATAATTGAATTTTATAAAACTTTGTTTATTAACTTTTATTAGCTTTTCGCCCCGTGTCGCTCTATACAGGAGCAGAGATCTAATTGGGAAGCGCCCTCCTCGTGTGTTTAGCTTTACAATTTGTCAGTACTCGAAGCAATGCACAGTGAGCGACCACACATCTGGAGAGATGTGGCCGGTTTACGAGGAATAGCGAACAGCTCACTCCCCTCCCCTCCAGCAGCCCTCAATCGCTGATGCACCTCCTAGCAGCGGACGGCGCGGATAGCAGTCGTGCATCCCGTCCTCTCTGCCGTTCTGCCTGCCGGCGATGCGGTGCGTAATCGGGCGGGCTTCAGCACAGATTTTCCCCCCGCTAGCGTACGCGAGCACCCGTTTGGCTTTTGTCCAGGCGACAGCTGCCTCGGTGACGGACTTGCTACTCAAGCGCAGGCTTGTCGCGGGCGCAGGTAGGCAGGCAGGCACGCGGGTGCGAACGGGCACGCGTTTTCGGCGGACGTGTTTATGGTGGCGATTTTTGCTCCCGAGGAACTGCTCGGGCAAAGAACCCCGGCGGCCTTGGGGACCCGGAGCGGCACGTGACGGAGCGCGGCGCTGCGCCGGGCGACGCTCGAGGCGCGTTGTAAAATTTGGCAACCTGTTCTTTCTCTCTCGGTCACTCCGGAGGGTGTTGTTCCCGAAATATTTACAAGGAATCATTGAGTATCATGGCGACCAGATGATTGGCGTGCCGTCGATGGGTGCGTAGGAATTTAGAAGATCCTGCGCGACAACGCCATAAACCTCAGTTGGGTTGAAGGGATTTTGTAGCTTGGGCATTTTAGTACAGTAAAAATATTCTTCATTTTTGGCGCTTGGCCCTAACTGTGAGCGTAATTTAGATGTTACTAGTTTTTTTTAAATTAAGCTCTATTAAAGCAGTAAATAAAACGATTTGATGTCCGTTGTATTCGGCTCCCAGTGATCTGTTTTAAACAACTGAGGTACAAAAAAAAAACAGAAATGAATTTGGAGTGGACGTCACTGTGTGTTGAGTAGATCACAGCTTACATTAAAAAAAAAAAAAAAAAAAAAAAAAACACCCTACGAAATTTGTGTTGCGCGGTTAGAATGGAAACGGGAAGATGGCGCCATGCGCAACTTGGTAAGTTCGCGGGGAAATTAATTAGCAATTGGCCTTGCTTAGAGGCCAATTGCTAATTCTCGTGTGATCATTTAAACGATTGTTTGTGCCCATCAATTCTAAGTATTCGACGTGCTTTCTTATATACGATTATTTTTATATATAGGGAAAACATCAAAGAGGTGAGAGAGTTCTGATTATTTAGAAATTGTATTTCATACATTTTGTTACATACATTAAGGTAACGTTGATAAAATTTCCTGTGATAGGCCAAAACAATACTCATGTATATATGTATAAAGATCTTGAAAAAATAAAACATAATGTGTGTTCACGAATATACTGTATTGTCTGTCCTCTGGGTAGCAATTCCTTCTGTGTGATGTCATCTCACGGATTCAGCTAGTTAGCTAAATTGATTGTACTGAAGTCTATTGTATGATTCTTTTATAGAACTTCTAGGAATTGATAATTTTATTTTTTCATTTATTCCTTCTCTTTTGACAGGTAAAAAATACGCGTGATTATTAAGTATTGTGAAGGTAAGAGATGTAACTGTTGTAAACTTTGATGGAATCTTGGGTGGTCTTGGAGACGGTGTTTTAGCCAAGTCTGCCAACGTATGAATACAGCGATTTTTTCAGGGCTAAGAGTTATGTCTATACTTGGGAATGGGTGATTAATTTTAATGGGTCAGTGATTGTGATTTACGATTATGAATGATGATGGGTCACTAGTGGAATGACTTGCTGAGTAAAGTGGAGAACTTTCAGCAAACCTGAAGCGAAACCGCTTTGTCCAGCACTAATTTCACATGGATCAACCTGCTAGAACCCTGGTCCCACCTGTGGAAGGCAAGCAGCCTGATCGCTACACCACGGGTCGTTCGTCTAGAGGGCTAAATGCGAATTCGTATTTAAATATAAACGAAATTAAAAATTATACTTGTGCCCGTACCCCCGAAAAAAGGTCGCAATGTGTCGGCCAGAACGTTGGCAGCCATGCTTAGGACGCAGCGAATCCAGCGCAGCCCCATTGAGTGTGGCGATGGAACCCGACGTCTTCGGACTGCGATGATAACTCTGTGTTTTTGTTAATCTTGCTTTATGTGCCTAGGTCCCTAGGGAATATTGATTCCATTGAGTTCTTTCTTAGAGATTCTTATCGTAAATGTAATAGTAATTAATGGAAATAAAGTAATTTATTAATTCCTCGGATCTTGAATATGAATTTACTTATGAAAATGGTTTTTATTTTTGATCTGCGTATGTCTCTCCAGATTTTATTTCTCTGAAGTCAGGAGTCCTTTCTCGAAAGATAATTCCCTTTGAGCTAAGAATCGGGAAATCTCATTTCCTAAATGACTTAAATAATTGTGTATCCAAAGTGCTTGCTGTAACATGTGATTAATTTTTTATGTTAATTTTTTGCTTCTTGAGTAATACTTCTCGAATTGTGAATTTTGTAAACGGTGTTCTCTGAGTATTAAATAATGGCTGTAATTAACATACTGTACAGCTTCAATACGTGTTCGCATAGGAAGGGATGGAGTGCTCATTAATTGTCAATACTGTTTTTGTCTCTCTTGCTAGTATTTCTGTCACAGTACGGTCTGTACTTAACCGAATAAAACGAGCTACAGAATGAAGTTTATTACTCATTCACAGTTTGTTAAATACATCGTTAAGTTAATTTTCTAATTCCGATTTGTCACACGTGTTTCAACGGCTGCATTAAAACTGTAACGTTCATTAATCCTTTTAAAATTAGGGTGTTAATTTTGTTGTATTGATATCAGCTGTTACAGTCAGTTCGCACATATTATTTAGTTTATTAGAGATGTCGCTTATTACATTGAAGTTCGAACACACAATGGAATTGGTTTCAGTTAAATTAATACAGTATGTTAGCTGTTGGGACCAGATCGGATGTGTGTCACGCACGAATGAGGGCAGGCAATATAACAAATGCTTCATTCGCCTCTGTGAGTAATGGAAGTTGCAATTTCATCAGAGTGAGACTAGAATGTGTAGAGAAATATCTCGAACATACATATATCTTTTAAGACATCGGGAAGAACTGTTGTTTCTTCGTGCGAAATAAACCGTGTCTTAGTTGAAACACGCGGAGCATCCCCGCGCCGCCCGTACCGTCCCCGCCCCCGCCATCACTTCCTCCCCCTGTCTCGCCCATTCTCAGCCCGCCTCCCGTCGCTCCTCGCGCCGCGCCGGGCCCGCGCGGCTCCCGCCCCCGCCTGCCTCTGCCCCCGCCCGGAGGTTTGGGGAATTTGTTCGTGAGGCGGTCGCTGCACCGCCGCGCCGCCGGGCTCCGGTAATTGATGGGGGCAGCGATAAGATACTGTGCTGTATCAAAGTCCGCGAACGGGGCGGGCGCGGGCAGGGCTGGGCCCGGCCCGGCGCTTCTTCCTGGCTGCGTCCCGGCGTCCTCGTAATTGGATCGCCCTGCACCGCCGGCCCCCTCCCCCCGCTTGTGGTGCTCTTGTCGCAGGCAGACTGCGGAAGTTTCGGAGGAATGCACTGCGACTCCCAACGAGGAGGGACATCTCGGCTTTGTGAGGCGGAGTGCGACGGCCCCCAGGAGGCGGAGCGGGGAGGGGCGGCGTGGGTGCAAAACCCGCGCGCCCGCTCCGCCGTGTTTATCTCTCGGCGTATTTGTCGTTCCCCTAAGTAACTGCCGAGTGCGATCAGATTGTAGGGGAATTTGTGCTCTTGTGATTCAGCGGATGAACGCGGCATACGGAGGAGAGGTGGCAAAAGAACTAGTTCCCGAAGAGCCAGAAGAGAGGCCTGTGGAAACGAGGATATGAAGACAGTGTGTAAAACAGTAGCAGTAGTATACGAAATGAAAAGGGGTGTAACAACTGGACTACAAAAAAAATAATGACACAGGTCTACAAAAAAATATTTTTGTTATCGTTTTTAGATCCAATAACTGATTTTAGATATTAGAGTGCAAGGATTACAGAAATGACTTCCATTTTTCCGTACCATATCAGGTATTTCCGTACCATATCAGGTAAATACATTTAAAAATCTGTAGGATATTTTTAACTGCAAAATCTGAAAACATTTTGTTCACACAAAATTAAGAACTGAAATAAAGTTAAGATTATATTATTTTTTTATAACAGAATTAAGAAAATGAAAATGAAACACGTCAACTTACGGCCATTACAGTACTGTTAGTGTTACGCTTTACTGTTAAAATCACTGTTTGTTTTCACGCGGAAGAGCAGTCAATAGAACCGTTGTCGCTTAGAGAAAAATCTTGTTCCACTTGCTCCCTTGTGCACTCTAGTAGGATCATCTCGGTGCGGTAACTAACAGTAATCAGCCATCATTGATGTATTCCATCGCCCTTGGTAGCGCCTTTCAATGTTTTTAATATCTTGGTGAAACCTTCCACCCTGACTCATGTTACGTCCTAAGGCTTCATACTTTTTCAGCATATTATTTACATAATACCTATATTTTGGATCTTCATACGTTCCCAAGAACTTTTAAACTACCTCTTTGAAGCCAATCGAAGCTTCCCTTTCCGGAGGTGTCGTACATGCTTCAAATGTTCATCTATAGCTAGTTCTCTGATATTCGTGTCTACAAAGATACTTCTTTGACTTTTCCTTTCGGTTTGTGTTCGGTGCTGCCAATGAGATTCTTCAGCGGACTCGAATGGCGTTGGACGTGAATCAGATTGCAGTACTTCGAGGTTCGAAGGAGGTTCTGATATACGAACGTCAGTGCCATGTTGTATAGGCCTTCTTGCATACTCCAAGCCAGGATAAACCATTTCGTGTCTGTTCTTTGTATTGAACCATTTTACGTTGCAAATATAAAACTAACAATTGTTTCTATGGTTCTTTGACTCTCGCCACACCATAGGAACTGCAAAACACATTGCCTTCCTTTTTCCCTTCGACCAGTTTCTTAAGTCTGCAACACATACTGGACACTTTATGAGGGGCGCACGGCGTATCCTGATCGCCCAGATTCATTCCAAAATAAACGTTATAAACACTTCTAGCAAGTGAGGTTATATTCTGTCTCTGTTTTGCAATCATAAAACGTCCACAAATTAACAAAATATATTTGGGTCATTCACACACTCTATTTGCGTGGTTATAGAATAACAAATATTTAAAGATAGGGACTAGTTCTTCGAAACCCTCTACTTGAGATGCATTTGCATATCTTAGTCAACACTGGTTGATTTAATTTTTGCACAATTTCTGCTATTATGAGACGTGAACTATATATACATGTATTCATAGGTATATGAATATAACACTGTAACGTAGTGCCATCTGTGTTCTGTTACAAAACCATGCTTAATGAACTGACAAAATCAACTAACTATCAAGAATAATATGTATTTGTGTTTCTTACTCATCGAAGATAATGTGTATATTTTCAATATATTTTGATCACAATAACATAAATTAATTGAAATTGTGATGTAATAGAACAAAAGTAAAGTCAGTATTAAATTCACGTGACCAACATAGGTATAAAACAAGTGTCAAAATTAAAAAAGGAAAATCCATGTTGATCTGTGTAATTAAATTGTAAAAGAAAGAGCTCTGAAGATGGGTTATTATTCTTCAAATTGTTGTAATCTTAAAACGTCATTAACAAGAAATTAATTCTGGGAAGGGTAATTCCATGAATGGAAGGTGATGGAGTGTAACCCTGGCCCTCAACATTTCATCATTGTTGTATAAGCCTTTTGGAAATATGAAAGAATGTGGTCAATAGAAAATGTTGATGAACGACACCGAATTAAGTGAAAGATAGTGAATAATTCATCTAAATAATTTATTAATTTTTCCTTGATGCCTTACATAACATTTGCTTGAACGAAATTGCTTATTTTGAGAGTAAAAATAGAATTTCTGGCTGTTACTTGCCATAATTTATATTTAATTGTGAAAATACGGTTTTCATTGTGAGAAGTAGTAATATTAAGAGAATGGGAAAGGTAAACTACAGAGTTTGGCACGCGAAACATATTTGAGGTGAATTCAGGCCCTTCGAACACAGGCGTGTTCTCCGCAATGGCAGTCGTAGACCTGCATCGCGTACACCTAGAAGTGTATTACGCGCCGCTGACTGAAGAGCTGCTTGCCTCGGCGCGTCTTCGCGAGGTCCGGAAATCCACGAGCGATAGGAAGCGCGCAATAAGAGCGGGCCGGGGGGGGGGGCAGCCCATTCACCACCGCGGTGCGGGATTTACTCGGCGGTGCGCCGCGCCGCGAGCAGGAAGGAAGTCGTTGAGGGCGACTTGCGTAAGAGCCGAGTTTGCGGCAGAGCGGAGGCGGGGGCGGGGAGTGGAGCGAAGGCGACCTGCGCCGGAGCGTGCGTCGCGTCGCGTCGCAACCTGTCTTGGCAGCGTTTGTAATGCCGGTGTCCGTTTGGACGCACTTCTGTTTTGAGGCTTTTGAGTACTAAGTGCGGTGGGCGGTTTCACATAACAATGGCGCGCTCAATGTGGTGAACGTAGAGCTACCGGCCATTTTTAAATGTGTGAACTAAATAGTTTCGTTTTTAAAAGAAAGAACGGTGTTTTTGAAAAATAAAATATTTTTGTTAGTTTCCAATGATATTTCCTTCCATGGATCTCAAAATAATCCTGTAGTATTACTTGTCTTTTGGCTAAAGTTTTTTGTTTCGGTTCCTGAATGACTACACGCACTGTTCATACTAGAAAAAACATAATTGTCTTAATTGTTTAAGTTTGTCTTAATTGTTTTATCTTAACTAGTCTCAATATATATTCCGTCGATAGAATTAACTCTTCGAAATCATCCCTATTTTACGCACAGCTGCGCTAAACGGAGCAGTGCTGTTTTGTTTTAGGATCGTGTTACTTTTTCTGTTTTTAATATTTAGGGCAGTTGCGAAGCGTACTAGCTCGTTGCTATCTTCAGCCATGTTACCTGCCGCGGTTGCCACGCTCACACGCGTAATGCAGACAACTCTCCTGCTGTCCGTGTAAACGTCAGAGGGAACGACGCACGCCGCTGCGGCCGCCTCTCCCTCCTCTCCCCTCCCCACACTCAAACTGCTCTCCCCGCGCTGCCCTGCCCGCGCGTCACCCTCCCCGACCCAGCTCCCCCGGCCACACCCCACGTGCTGCCCACCCACGCCCCGCCGCGCCCGCCGCGCCCGCCGCGCCGCCGCCGCGCTGGCTGTCCCATAAAATTGTAATGTATTGTGGTCGGCCGCACGCGTAAATCCCGCGCGAGTTCCCGCCGGCGGAATATTGGACGGTAATTAAAATTTATCTTTTTATTACAGCTCTGTCTTCATATGTTGCGATATCTATTACGAAGTATTTGATTTAGAGGCGCTGTGACAGTTGGCCCTCTCTCCTCTTTTTCGTCCTCGTACTCCCCGCGTGAGTGGAGAAGTGCGCGAGCGCGCGTGTGTGAGCACGTCTGTGTAGGTGCGCGTACGCGTCCAGGTTGGGGAGGGAGGGAGAGGTGCATATTCTCTGCGCGGGACGTAACAGACTTTCCCCTCCTTCTCGCTCCCAAACACGGTAGTAATTTTTCACGGCGTTGACACAAAGCGTATTGCCATGCATTGTGTGTGCACCGGGTTTGCGTCACGACTATTCACGTCGTCAATGATAAATTTGGCGCGAGTTTCCTCCTACCTTTCTTGTTTTCTCACTTCATTATGAGTATTGCCGCAGCCCACCGCTATGTTTTTTGCGCGAGATAGCAAAATGCCGGGTGGCTCAGCTAGACAAGAGCAGACACATTTTTTTTAAATGAAATTGACGTTCTGCACTGTGCCGTGTACGGCGGATGAATGTTACGGCATATTGAGAAATACAGTTACAGGTCGCTAGACTGTATTCTCAACCTCTCCAGGTAGTTTCGAGTTCGGAATCACCGGAGTTGCTCGCTGTTGTCGTTTCTGTTGGGAGGAACCACTTTTATAACCGCAGTATTCCTTTTTCGCTTTTTTTTCGCTGCCCTTTTCCTAAAGTGAGTGCGGTAGCTATGTAACGACTGAAGAAGCGTGCTCGTAAGCTTGTTATTTGCATATTACCCAATGCGTGAAAAGACAAAGTAGAAATGTTTGAGCTTACGTATAAACTTGACATTTTGCTCTTTTCCTTTGAAGAAATGAATAGGCTTTGGTGGAAGGACACTAATGGGAGGTCGTCGTAACCATTGGTATTCCTGGCCTTCAAGAAATATAGGAACGTCTTTTGAGACTTTTATGCAACATATGAATTCTTTGAAACTCTTTCACTTATTGGTTCTCCCTCTCGATGTTGTCTCCTTTTCCATATTGGTGCTCTTTTCCTCCTTAATGTGGGTAATTTCTTTACGAGTCCTTTTTATGCATTCGCAGAGTTTATTTTAGACTGGGCAGAGTCCAAATGTAGCAAATTTCACCGTTATGAAAGCGACAATTTAGGAATACTTAGGTTACGCAAGGCCTTTTTTGTAGGAATCCTGTCTGAGAATATTTCAGTTCTTTTGGCAGTGAATTACGTGATTTTGTGACGGCCTGTTCTTATGGTTGAATATATTAAGTTTCATTTACGAATATTTACTATCAGAAAACGCATTAACAGATCTTCAGATAAATCCACCAAATCTTCTATATTTACTTAAGCTGAACTAACATGTGGAAAATAATAATATAACTGCGATAATATTTTTAGGTTTCCCAAACATTTATCCGTTTTTTCAAATTCATTTATTGATTGTACATTGTTCTGCTGCGAACGCCGGGAGTCGAACTATTGGCGCACGCGAGTCGGGAAACTGACTTAAAACAAATAAAATTGCTATACAGCAGCGATTTATTCGTGCCTAAATCATGGAATCACACTTGGCGTTTAGACAAAATTGAAAACAACTCGTTCATATGAGTTTTGTAATATAATTGGTTTTATTGATTTTCGTATTATATTTCCAAAAATCAAATATTATGAATTTCTTAAAAATAACATTATTAGTCAGATGCATTTAAAAATTGAAGGCATTCACTCTAAAGCAGGTTAACCAAAAAAAATTGTAAAAACTGGCGCATGCCAGTTATATGCGGGCTTATATTGTGGGGTTTGCAAACTATCTATAGCGAAGTGAGCATCAAGGAAGGATGATGAACTAAAATATTGGGCTGTGAATTTCTTGTGATTTCACTCTCGTAATTTCACGATCACATTCGTAATTTCGAAAAATTGTGCATGGTGTTATTTAAATATACATTTTGAAGAACAGAATTTATTAGCAGAAGCCGAAAAAAATTTTTTTTTGCAATTTTCGAAAATTGTGGTAGCTATTGTCGAAAAAAATGAGCATCGTTGAACCTTCATGTAGAAAACCCTCCAAAATCCAATTGGACAAAAGGTCAAATTCACAGACAGAGCCAATGCCTTTTGACGTAAACCAATTTTTCGGTATGAAGGACCCATAAAAAGTGGATTTTGACTTCCCAACGTGTTAGAGAAAGTAATTTACTACATATAGGAAAAGTAATTATTCACTTTTTTGATATCAGGAACCTATAATACGAATGCTTCTGTCTAAAAATCGCCGTTTTTGCAGCAGCATTACAAATTTCTCTATAGTGCGTAAAAAATACACTGCGTAAATAGTATGGGAATTAGTGATGCTTCAGAATGACAACGACTTTCTCCTATCCTCTTGAGTCTAGGCTTGATTTTGTGCCTACCCTCATCCCAGCTGCAGTCGTCTCTGTGAGAGCCTCTCGCGGTGCCTAACGCTGCTGGGGGGCAGCCCCAGTGAACAGCACCCCCGCGATCTCTTCACATTTGCTTCTGATATCCTTCCATTGTTCTGGGTGCATTGTGCAGATCTTCAAATACATACCACACACAGTTGTCTCTCAGGCCAAGTTATGATCTACGAATTACTGACTCAGGGCATCAGCTGATGTCACTGTCTCTGACCGGGAGGTTCTGAGGTTCGAGTCCGAACGGTGCAACAAGATTCTCGACACTTCACACTTTTCCGTGGTTTCTCTGATGAGCACCAGGCAAATGCTGGAGTATCACGCTGACAAACGGACCACGAATCACACGAGATCTCTCCTTCCTCTTCCTTGTCCTGCTCTCGCCCATTACTTACGAACGCAACTTAAAACCCCCAAGCCGTACGCAGGTTTCGTTCCCACAGCCATAATGTCCATGTTCATGGGCTCACCTGCCCACAGCTCCTGCCTGACCAAGCCACACTTGACCGTACTATTTGCGGTTATGTAATTAATTTGATAAAATTAATAATGCAACTAAAACTTACCTCAATTCATGTGCAGCATTTAATATGCTATGCAGCTCTGAATCCATGTATTTTATCAGTTGTAAGACGCATTGCTATTGTTTTTCAGACACAATGACAATATGCCCCCTTTCCACTGTTATGAGACTAATCCAACTAATGCATTTGAAATGTAATGATTTCGTAAATATTAAGATACGAGGACAAATATTCAATACTACATTCTTTCAATATTCCACATGTGAGCCACTATATTCACATTCACTGCTCTTTGAAACATCATGGTCACCATGATTATTTATATATATATATATATATATATATATATATATATATATATATATATATAGTCATTTGGTACGTCAAAAAATAAAATAAAGAAGAAGAACCGTGTTTTTTTTTTTAATTTTTGCGGAGAGGTGCTGAAGATATAAGATCCCTCACCCCTGTCTTTGACCACGCACTTTCCCCATCAAAAAGAAGGTATGAAAAACAGAAAAGAGCATCCATTTGTTCACATCCGCATACCCGCTTGTTTCTTTCATATGTCTTTACCGAAACGCCTTCTAAACGTTTGGCCTTGGCTGCTGCCTAAAACTTCGAGTTCTAATTCCGGAGGGGCCTTTCTTGTTGTTGTGCTCGTACCTTGTCCTTATAAACTAATGAAGAAAATGGTTGTTCAATAATGTGACTCACAGAATTCATTTTCGACCGAACATTATCACCGCAATTTGAGTTGTTAATAAGGCAACTTCGCACACGACTATCCCTCTGCCTTATCAATGCATGGTGCACTACAAACTAGACAAAACAACTCCGAAAAACACTAGAAGCCCGAAGCGTATCTAGGTATTGAGGCGAGCTTAGAATCCCCCCCCCCGTCAGGATACTTCAAATTAGGGTTGTTATTTGTTTCAGCGGGTGAGGGGCGCTCGTGGCACGTGCCATATCTGCCGTACCGTTGATACACCTCTGCTTCACGTAACTATGAAGAAACCTGTGCGAGATGCGTGAATGTTAGCCTCTTCGATCGCACGTTGCAAGGGCACTGGGATCATGCGATTCGGCATTGATCGTGAAGCCATCGGGGCTCCTCGGAACCCTGGAGCTGCTTCGAGCGCAGATCGCATAGTCTCTTAGGGGCGAGTGAAGCCCCGCCCATTAACTGAGATTTAGGAGCTTCCAACTGCAGCTCACGGAAGCCTCGGATTGTGTTCGCGAAGAGGAGAGTAAACACAAACCATGTGTCATCCAAATATATAGATTCTGTCTATTGAGGCTGCTAAATATTGCTTAGATGAATTGGGAGAGCATTAGCAGAAACTGCAACGTGCAGCGCCTTCTACTGTTCTCGTCACACGAGAGAGTTCTGGAAAAGAAACGACACATAATTGACAAAGATTGTTACTTCGCCGAAAGAATCAGTGAGTATTGAAGAGATTGTAATGGTTACCTCTGTCCGGATTAAACGTTTTCCATACGAACTTCACGCTCGGTGCTTACAAAATGCTCGCCGCGTTTGGCGTTTGAAGTCGTAGACTGCAGAAAGGTGCTGGGAATTGCCTAGCAGCGCCCCGAATTGATCACTGAATGCGCCCAACATATTTCACTTAGCTTCTGCAAACGATGGCTACGAAACTGCTCGCGGCTCCTCTGGTTTTTATGACAATGCGAGCTCGTCGGGTCTGACGTGGAAAAAGTTGGATTCCAAGAAATCTGACAATGGGTAATTTTTCGTCGCGGCCGCCCAGAAGGTGACGCGTTCTATGGATGACTCTCCGTACTAACAGAAAGCAGTTGACAATCGATGTCAAAAAACTTTGTACAAAAGAAATGAGTATTTGGTCAACTGAGATAGAATTCGCTCGTTTTTAAAGCAAAATCTCATAAGCGGGAAGTTTTAAATGTATTATTTTTTTTCTTAATTGCCTTCAAAGAGCAGTGAAACTGAGCTGTTCAAAGCGTGGCGCCAAATTTGAATTAATATGGTGGCCAATGTGCCAACAGTCTTTCTAGAGCAAAGCCTCTAGAGAGAATACGAGGAGATCTGCAGCTCTCATTGTAGAGCCGCTCCTGATAGGTGTCTTCAGAGTTAAAGTTACCATCGCCAACCGTGATTTTTTTTATTATTGCTGTAAGGGCTTCAATATTTATTTTCCGTTAGTTCAATAGTTGAGAGCTAGTTTTAAACATTGAAACCACTTATAGTCACTTGATACTGTTTAATATTATCACCACTGTTCAGTGAACCTTCAGAACGATGTTGCCTCGACCAGAACGGAGAGTGGAATGTTGTTGTCATCCGATTATGTAGATACTGGTATCATAATGATGTTCGTCTTCAGCTCATGATCGGTCAGTTAGTTCAAAGACAGAAAAATCTCGGAAAACCAGAATTTTACCTTTGGTTCTGCGGAACAGAATTGAAAGTTATTTTTAGTTTATTAGGCACATATATTCGTATGTACTTCAAAATTCCGAATTCGCTGTCGTCTTCGCTTGCTCCTTTAATATTCGACTAGTGCCTCCTACACCAATTCTGATGGAAGTCGAAGTCGCCTCAAATGGTTTTGACAAAATTTTGGGTGAGCGTCTTTGAAGAGACAGCGGAAGGCCCAAGTGCAATGAATCCGTTCGATGGGAATCCAAGGGAGCGTAGGCGAGCAACAGACGTGCAAGGGAGGACCGGCCTCCGCGCAGTGTGGCTGGGGAGTTATCTGTTGGAAGTGATTCACACTGGTTCTTTTTGGCTCGACTTTGTCCAGTTGCGAGACATTGGCTGTCCTAAGGGCAGGCTTTTTGATTTATTTTCTAAATTGTGTTCTAGGAGTCGTGACGCTCACATCAAATTTAATTGGGAAGTCACCATTAGTTCCTCTTATGAGAGAACGACACCTGGGAAGCCTTCGTGGCGAGAAAAATTAAAATCCACTTAGGTTTCAAAGGTTAAGCTCACAATTAGTGCCGTAAAAATCAGGGGGAGGGTTAATATCAAGAATTGTGATGTAACAATTCAATAATTATATTTCTAGCAAACATTTTTTTATTCTGTATCTCATTGAAATAGATCAACAATGCCTTCGGATGATGTAATACTTTCTGTAATACTGTAATACATGTGTTTCAACTCCGCTCCCTCCAAACCGCGATGTCTTTTCTTTGTCTTGGGCCGAGAAGTGAGCCAGTGACTGTGGCGAGTGTGTCGGGGGCGCGGCTGCTTTCTTTGCTTTGATTACCATGATTTGTTATACTTTTAAGGTGATTGTGTGCGATTGATGCTGTTTTTAATGCTGTAGTGATTATATGTGATGCGGTTTTTAAAGTGTTGTGGGACGTGCTTAGTAGGAATTACTGTGCCACGTGTGACATTCTCAGTTTCTCCCCCACTCCTACTGTAGCAAATAATTGCATGAAAATAAAAACAAACTCTTTTCGGACCCTTCTCAGGTGGAGGTACAATTTGTTAAAAGATGTTCAACCGAATGGTTTTATGAGTTACCAGTAATTTATTACCATTAGTTGTGTAGCAATTTGAGAGGTAGTTGATTTCGCTCTTCGCGAGTTTGCTTTTTTGTCGCAAAAACTGTGTGTTAATTGAAGAAAGCCCTGATTATTTTCTGCTGTAAAGGGTACCCCCGGATAAGATGGTAAAACGTTCCCGCAACCAAATGACATTTGAGTAGTTACACTATGAAAATATTATTTTTAAAAGGTTTCTTAGCTCCCGTCCCTCCACCCACACCACTCTACAACCAAAAACGTGTTTTTTAATATATTTTTTGTCAACTTAATACTCTTTTATTTTATTAAAAAATATGAAAAATAAGAAAATAATGCATACTATCAAAAATATTTTTAAAAAACAGAAAATATTTGTTAGTGTGTCTTAGATCCCTGGACCAGGCTCGAAGAAACCTCAAAAGTACCTCTCAAAACATTCATTGTTGTGGATTTATATCAGATTTTTTGACTGCTGGACTGCAGTTAAAAAAATAAAAACTGTTTTTACCATTTTCCTGCCTTTAAATCACCGTGACTAAAGATACTTTTAAATGTCTGTAACAGTTCTGTGAATTTAGTTTAGAGTTTATTATACATTTGTATATATTATTTAATTGTTCTTTCCATTAGTATTATTTTGACTTCGGAATGTAGTTACAAATTATGTTTTTAAAGCGTTCTAATCCTTTGTACATCCTACGGTAAGAAAATACGATAGTTTTTGGTAGTTAATAAGAAACCATCGATACAAAACCTTATGTGATACTGGTTGGTAGTGAATTACACCCCAGTTCTACATCGAACAGATTTCAGAAAAAAATAGAAGTTTGCAGATTATGACAACAAAAACAAAGGATTGCAATACATAAACGCGAATAACTCGGAAGCGATGCGTCCTAGGCTTTTAAACTTGGTTTGCGTGTCCCATGGGGAGAAGAATTTCTTGAATGCAGGTAAACTCTGACAGAAGACGTGCTTTGGGGGACGCGTGGGTGGCAAACGGGGAAATGATGAGGGGCATTTCGTGTAATGGTGAAGTTGGGGGTCAGTGGGGAAATGAAAGGAGACAGGTTAGACCCAGATTGTGTTCTTAGGCAGTACTCTACAAATACGAACTTTTGGAACGTTCTTTTACAATTTTGCTGATTTAGTTCTCTTGGGTGCCTCCACACAATAGCATAGGCGGACAGAAAAGAAGTCAGTGTAAAATGAATGTGAAGGAAAATACCGAAATTATCTTTCACCATAAAACCGAGACCAAAGGTATTAGATAATTATTACTGAAATGTCTGCTACATTTTGTAGCATCACTAGTTTATTACATCGATTACTATTATTTGTGATAGACCTGAATATATGGATACTGAATACCTAGATGCTCATGTTTTCAATCAACAGTTACTCTCTTATTGAAAGAGGGGTGAAAACTATTGAACTTGGGTGCGTTACAACGCTTCGTTTGGCAACAGAAAATATAGAACTGGATGTTTTTTTTTCTTATGTGGATTTTCTCACGTTTCATCCGCACGTCCGACTGTTTCCATGACACTAGAATAACCTTTACTACTACACAGTGAATAAAACCGCCTTCTTCAATGTAATATCCCTTTTCAATCACAAAAGACCTTCGCCGTATGAAGAAGATACTTGCAATCATGTTAACATGAGTTAATTTCTTTAGTGTGATGGTTTTGCAATTCTGAGCCTATTCGTATCGAGTGAGAACGTCATTCATCCTTCTCGCATGTAACGCAACGATCAACTCGAGCGGCGTACAAGTGGACGTCTTGCGTGGAGTCGTACAACAAGAATAAAACCGCGCCGCGCTGTCCCAACAGAGGTTCCGTTGGGGCCCGCTCTCCCGCGCGCGCGAGGGCGCTGGCGCGGGGCGAGTGGGAGGGCGGGCGGCGCGCTGCGGTCCGGCCGATCGCCCGCAGGCGAGTCACGCCTGCACATGACATTTATTACGCAAGGACGGATATATTTTCGCTTGCCCCATAAATCCGCGCATCTGCCCGCTCGCTCGCTCGCTCGCCCGCCTGCTCGCTCGCGGGCCGGCCGCCGCCGATTCTTTATGCCTTTCATTAGGCCGGCCGTATTTTAACGAGGTCCTAATTTCTTGCGCGGCAAGCGACGAAATATATTGTCCACGCGCAAGAATTAATATCGCAAGGCGGCCCCGAATGGAGACGTCTCGTTCTCCCGCGGCCGGAAGAGCACGGGCGCCGTATAAAGATTTCGAGGGTGGGGGAAGGGTGGGTCGCCTTAAAAAGCGGACAGAAGGCGTGTGCGCGGCCGCACCCTGTGTGCCAAACGCTCAGCGTCTCGGCGTTTTCGATCTGCGATAGACCTTTTACGATACGTCCGTATCGCGTGGTTCTCCCCTTCCGCGTGCCGCCGCCGCTGACAGTCGCGCTGTGTTCGGCGACGCAGATGGCGGCGAGCGGCGGACCAGGCGAACGCTACGACAGCGCGTTTGCGCGAGATAAAATACAGTGTCATAAACGCAAGAGCGCGCGGTCTGTGCTCCGAGAGCTGGGTTGAGGCGAAGCGAGACGCCACGCGCCGCCCAGTCGGCGACGCCCGCGGCTGAGGGACTTCGCGGAGACTCGATAAACAGAGGGACTGTGTTCGAGGAAGCGAAAAGGCTCAGTTTGATGCAACGGAAGATCAAGAAAATTGCAGGAGCGCGAAGGGGCGGCGGGATTCAGGTCAGGAGCGAACGTTTTCTTTTGCTGACGCGTGAGAGTGACGGTTGAGACAATGAGAAGAGAGATAATGACGAGTGTAATATATGACAAGAAATGGACTGAGGTGGTTTAGAGAGAGGGTTGTCAAATGTAGTTTGGAGGGAAGAGGGGATGAGAGAAGTATGGTGAAGAAAGGTAGTGGAAATTTCGAAATGTTTCGTAATAAAAAAAATTAAGGAAAGAAGATCTAAAAAAGTGTGATGAAGACTTGAAGATAAGGCGGTGAAATAGCGAAACGCAGACATGCGAAAGAGATGGAGGATTGGAAGAAGGCACGCGGTGCGATAACAAAAAAGCGGCTATGGCCCGGGCCACAGACAGGTCGCGCTGTGTAACGAAGACGCTAAAAACTGGCGTCGTGGAAGTGAAATAATTACTGCAGGGAAAATAATTACGCGGGGCTGCGACGAACTAAATTGGATGAGGAACAGTTCCGACGGCTGTCTGTGCTTCAAAGCGAGGCCATGTTTCTTTCAGAGAAATGAGCGGATATGAAATTATCGAGGCCAAGTTTCGGCGGCGCTCTCGAAAGTTTCCCCTCAGACTTTTTAGTATTATTATTTCGTTCGTGATATTTCGATAGTCCGGAAATTGCGCTGGGAAATCCTTGTTCCTCCTGCAAACTGTTTTTATTGCGACTCAGGTAATTGGTGGCGTCAAGACAGAGGGAAGGGGAGCGCGGAATGATTTGTTACGAGGTGTTATGGAGTAAAAGGCGGAATCTCGAGGATTTTATTTGTGTTCATTGTCTTTTGTGGCTTTCGTAACTGGCTGACAAAGTACAATACTTGTACTTCTATCCACTTGCGAGGAAAAATAACTGTCGGTAATACATTAGCAAGTTAATCGTTAATAATTTTTATTTGTGGCGTAGAGAGGATTCTGAGAAGAGTCAGTTTGTTTATAATTAATTTGCCAACTTCTTTAGAGTTGTGTAATCGTCTAGAAAATGTTATAGTTTAAACATGCGTCAGCTTTGATTTTGTATTTTAATTATAACGCTGAAATTGAACGCTCGGTTCAGATTTACATTTGCAAACTAGTAGTGCTAGAATACCACATACATTTGTCGTAGAATTATAATATTATCGTTATGTAATGTACGTCTTAATTTCTGCCTTACTTATACATCAAATATCACTTTATCCCCTAAAAAAAGGAAGTTTGAAAAATATATTTTATGTAATATTTAAATGAAAATATATTTCTAGCATTGAATTCAGTGTATAAAGTATTCAGTGTATTCACGAACATATCCGATGCGTGTTATAGCTTTTGAATATTCTGTGTGAACACTGTGCGAGAAAGTAAAATTATCAAAAGTTAATAAAAAATACGATTCACTGACGGTGGAGGCAGCGGAGGCTTTTGCTACAGCGCATTTTTGCCAGCGTTGCGTTAAAGCAACAATAGGGATGTACATTTTATAACGCAGTATCACTGATAGTCTTTGCAAGCAATGCAAATAGTTCGAAAAATATACAATAGTAATTATAATGGTGTATTGTAATATTCTCCAAATCTTCTCTTTTTTACGCGACTAACACGTTACTCCTTGTCACACACATACACACAAAAAGAATCCCAAATTTTCATTACTAATCGACGAACGAACCTTTCTTTTCCATCTTTTGATGTTAAATAAAAAATATAAATCATTAAATGAATGAATCAAAGATTCATAAAGATATTCCATTGTTTCCAATGGCAGCATACGATGGTGTAATATAAAGTTAAAATGTTCGTACAAATTTCTGATACTCAATTTTTCGACTTTTCTTTCATGTTAAATATTCGGAATAATGATAATATAATCCAAATCCACCCAATTCAAACGACGCGCTTGTGGTGCATACCTGCGTTTATTTCTATAGCCTCGAACACCTCTCAAATTACGCTCATGAAGGGCAGAAAATTAGGAGTGGGAATGCAAGTGACAGAATAGAGGAAACTCAAATGAATATTGTATTTTCAATTGTAAATTGTAATTAGAATAACACTAATTATTTTGCATATCATTTTGATCCATTCCTGTTCTCCGAATAATTTTTCTTGTGGCCCATAATTGGCGGGACGGCCATATATTTTTTAATTAATTCCAAACAAAAATTACGTGAAAATTAACTTTATAAAAAATTGACCAGTTTTAAAGAGCTAATTTTGTACAACATACTTTGTATTTGCAAACATCTCTATCCTCAATTTGATAGTTTTATTGTGTTTTATTGTTTTGATATTTCGAAAAACCGAGCGATACCCGAAAATAGGTCCAGCGCCATATTTTTTACGGCCACTTATTATGTAGTGAAAAGTTAAAGAAAAAATTTGGAGTGGTTTAAAAAAAAAAAAAAAAAAAAAAAAAAAAAAAAAAAAAAAAAAAAAAAAAAAAACCCTCACATTTTTAAAAAGGTGACCACGATGAACAGACGTTTTTCCATCAATCTTTTTTTTGGTATGAAGAACGCACAAAAGACACGTTTTAGAGGATTTGTTTCTATATTTAGCAACTGGATTTATCCACTGTTTTATTACCAGGGCTCGGCAATAAGAGTTTTTGTGTCGAAAATTCCCTGTTTTCCTGCGCACGATTACAATACTTTCTCTTTTTACGTTAGTAAGTGCGATAAAGTAAACATTCATTGTACGTACTATAATTATATAAAAAGGATCATAAATAAAAGTTTTATTGTTGGAAGGTTTGAAAGCACTTTATTTTGTTAGTACTTTCCTAAACAATTTACATTATTCTCGTATTATTTTCTAATGCTTTGTTTCTGTTTCAACTTTGAGTGGATGGTGGCTTGATGAATTGTACCTCATTGTAGTTCAATCATACATTTCGTACATCATAAATTACTAAAGATATTGTCTGGTATCAATACTTTTAATCAGCTTATGATCATTTCGATCGCGTTGCGATCATCGTCAGAGCTTGCAGCTTCTGGGCCGAAAACAAAGTTATCTTTAGTAATTTATCATAATAAAAAGGTATCTACATCACCAACAATCCAATTAATAATTTCGTACATCGTTGAACATGTCTCCTAAAATGTCCATGTGTCTTGCGTCATAAGTAATAAGTTGGGTAATTTGAAAATTTAAAAATGTTTGTTTCTCACAGAACAAAGATGAAGAGTTCGCAGATCGCAATAAAATAAGGTGTGTTTGGGTTTCCCCAAAATTGAGAACTTCTGAAAGTACAAATTTTGAACAAACCCCAACACCAAAAGAGAAAAGCGAATGGATATGTGTAAAGCAAAAAAATCTAGAAAACTATTGGTGCTAAAACAGCAACTTTCTCGCCATTAGTAGTGGTTATGTAATACTATTTATATCACAATTTCTCTCCGAATTATTTTTTTATAAATACATTTGAAATCATAGAATATTTGTTGCGAAAAATAAGTTAACATATAATACGATACTGATGGAATTGGAAAACGAAAGAACGAAAAATATATAATAGTAATTATTAAACTATATTCTATTGTATTATTCTACAATTATATAAAAGTATTAGTTTCTATTTCCGCGAACTAAAGGCAGTTTTCATTATCGTGTTATCTAAGCGGCTCGGCGCGGCGTTACGACAATGGCGTCACGACAACCACAATGTCCGTTTATTATTCGTTTTCACATATAACACAATTTATTAAAGGCTGCAATTTAAAATTAAATAGCATACATATATAATATATAATAATAAAATGACACATGAAATAATATACAAATTCTAACTTACGTAGCCTCCAGCTGCGTAAATTGGGAGCGGGCGACTGAAGGCTAGTAATCTCTATTTCACATTTATTTCAAATAGGTTTTAAATAATTTTTGAAAGATTAATTTGTAAAAAGCTCCAGTATACGAAACGAGCAAAGCAATATAAATATGGAATACTACACACATTCTAACATACGTAGCATCCAATTGCCACGATACACCTAAAATTACTATCACGAAGCGAAGTATTTTAAGAGCAGGCGAGTAACTCTGATGCCCAAATACTCCAAAAATTCGCGTAGTTTCGAAAAATTCAACATGACCTTATTTGAAAATCTGTATTTGATGAACATATTTCTTTTAAAAAATGTATCGCTGAAATAATTTTGAATGTTTTCAATTGTCGAAAAATCATGTTTTTCAAGCAACATGAGACCTGTACCATTTTCTTAAAAGTCCTTCAGACTATCTACCAACATTTCATCAAATACGATTGCACCGTTTTCGAGAAAATAATTGTTTAAACAAAATTAAAAATTGATTTTTATTTCACGTAGAATCACACTGAAATATACACATTTTCAAAAATTTGTACAATATCTTACTTTAAAATCTATCTTTACGGAACAAGTTTTAGTGAGGGCAAAAACCCCATTTTTTAATATATTAGTTGTAGGAAGACGCCGAAATAAATTTTGAATTTTTTCAATTTTCGAAAAATCTGAGTTTTTAACGAGAACGAGGCCTGTATCTTCATCTTAAACGTCGTTTGCACTATCCAACAACAAGATTTATTTAAAAACGAAGGACCCATTTTTTTAAAATGTCGCAGGGGCTTAATGTTCACTCAAAATTAAAATATCGACATCAGCCAGATCGATCGGGGAATGTCAATTTTGGAGAAAATCGGCTGAACGGTTTAACCGCTAATCAGTGTTGCCATATCGGCGGAGTTCCCGCCGTTTTCAGCGGATTTTTAACTCGTACGGCGGAAAAAAAGAATAGTTTCGCGGACAGTTGAATAAACGGCGGAAATTAATAAAAACGATGGAAAATAAGCGTAATGTCAAATATTTACTATTAAGGCCTGGACATATATAGAGTGTTCGAGCAGAAACATTTTAAAATAATAATAAAAGACAGACAATTCAGTCAGTGCCTCCTTTATTATTATTTTAAAATATTGGGGCTCGAATACGCCAATAACGACGGCTATGACCAAGAATAAGCAATTGTCCTTATCTATTTCATGCATTCATAAGCATTTTTCCTTTTCTATCATTATTTTCTATCGTTTGTTTTAATAGAATAAATCAATACAATGTTTAAATACGGAAAAAGAATTTATTTTACGTTTAGCGGATTTAGACGGGAAATTTAAAACCAGTTCAGCTGATTTTCGGCGGAAACTGAAACGAACATGGCGGAATCCCTCTAAACACATCTGGTAACTCTGCCGCTAACGTTGTTTCACAGACGGACAGACAGTTGGCCGCCAATCGACTTTTCAGTTTCAAGGACCCACAAAACAGGGATTATGGCTACACCACGTGCTAGAGGATTTCCCCCCTAAATTTAGAAACTGGATTTATCCACTATTTCGTTACCAGGGCCCTGTAATACGAGTTTTTAGCCGAAAATTTGCCGTTTTTCGTGCAGCATTACTGAACTTTCTCTTCTTAAGAAGTTCCTTCTTACGCGCGAGAAAGTAATTAGCATTCTGAATTCTCAGCGAGAGGTGATTTTGTTATTATATTCCGCCTGTAGACTTCGTACAATATATAGGATTATATATATATATATATATATATATATATATATATATATATATATATATATATATATTGAAACCCAGAATATGTGTTTCATTACACTAATTAAATCATTAGTGTAAGAATTCAATAGCTATTCTGGACTGCGCGGTGCGAGCGCCGGGCGCTGCGAGCAGCGGGCAGCCGGCAACGGTCGCCGCCGCCACCGGTGCCCGCCGGGAGGCGAGCGTGAGAACGGCGGGTACAAGCGTGGCAGCGCGCACGTGCAAAAAGTTAGTTAGTTGGATTAAGGCGGCCGCCGCCGAAGGATGTGCCGACGTGCGGCCGGCGAAGGAGAGACGTTAACAGAGCGGCGACCAGTGCGGACGTGTAGCGAGGGCTCTCCGCTAGTGAATGGACGCATGTAATACGCGACATAGTTATGTGATTAGGAATCGCAAAGTAATGGACATGTAAACAGAACATTAGAAGTGTCAGTATAGTAAAAGATTAGTGTTGGTAAAATAATTGACGTCGCTCTTATTAGTTGGTGCGGAGGGAACATTCGTGAAAGCGTGCGGTACAGAACTGTGACCAGTATACGGAGTAGGCGGGGGTCGTGTAATTAAACCCACTAATGGACAGTGATTCGAGGAAGGTGCGCAGCCGAGGTATCAAGATCCTGTTCGGGGAAGAATTGTTGGAGCATCAGCCGTGGATGATCACCACGCCGTCTGCTGCCGACGGCCCGCAGCAATAGCAGAGGTCGACAACCCTGTCGGCACGAGCGGCTCGACGAACCTCATAGGTATTCAAACGGGGCCCCGAAGGTATGAAAGTTGTATTTTACTCTTAATCTTGGTACCAAGGCGGAGTATAAAAACGGTGTCTGATTATGTAAATAGTAACTTTGATTTAAAATAAATCTTGTCATAATTGTATTTCTATGTATGAATAACTTCCCCAACGTTGCACCGACTTATCCTAGGACCCATTCACGTAAAAGACACCCTCTCTTAGTGTTATATTGCAGTGAAGATACCCGGCACCACCAGGTACGTCACAGCTGGCACCCGAACAGTGTATTGCCGTGAAATACCCGGCACCACCAGGTACGTCACAGCTGGCGCCCGAACAAGTGGATAACGTATAGTTAAGAAATGTGGCCTTAGGGAAGTTGGTGAAATGTTGGAAAATAATGTGCATGTAATTGATGTATAGTAGTGCAGGGTACAGATGAGAAGCAGGCAGTGAAGTGTATTATTGTAGACAACAAAAAGTAACAATACATGTGTTAGCAAAATATGCATAAGTCAAGTAAACATAATGAAATGTTGATAATTACAAAAATGTTGTTGCATAATTAATTACGGGCTGACATAGGCAATTATTTGTGAGCATCCAATATATAGTTAATATTGTAGTTACTGAGGTTATGAAGGCTATACATGTACATGTTACAAATAATATAATGTAATAGAATTCCAAATTTTGTAAGACATATTAATAATATTTGAATGGCTTGGCAATTTTTTTATAACATGGAAATCAAAGAAATGGGGAAGTAGTAATAATTCTTATGAGAATATAAAGGTGGTTAATAGTGTTGTACAAATTATGCACAAAATTGTTTTTTTTTGCTGGGAACATTCACTCAGTAGTGCATTATTTATTGGTGATGGTAAAGTGTGGGGAATTTATTAGAAAAGATACCAGGTTGGGAAATATATACCAGCAGTGTGAATGTTTGTTGTGAATATCTATATGATATTATTGAGGAAAATTCAGGGAGGAGATATGACATGCAAATGTGAATGATGATTATGTACATAATATAGCAATAAGTGCGTTGAAAAGTAATTTCAATTAACAAGGGATTTATTATAATCTGAAAGCATTTTTGTGTAATAGTATTAACGAGTCTATTAGCAGTGTATATGTGTTTCAATGGTAATAATATTATGTATTGTAAGGATTATGTTTATGCATTGGTAGGTGAGTGGAAATTTATATGGCTATTGAATTAGTGTTATTGTGTTTATGGTGGTGAGTGAGGCTTGTTCGGTATTAAGTAGCAATTGAAATAGGAGTGAATTAAACCATTCACGAAGAATATACAGGGGTTGTGGTGGATATAGTGCATTCATAGGTTAACTGTGGTATCGTCGGTAGGTGAGGTAAGTGGAGAATTTGTGCGGTACTTTAGTGCAGTGAGAATCGATCGGACAGCTCAAAGCAACAGAATGGAGGCGCAAAATGTAGTGCTGGTCCGGGAAGAAAAGGCGGATGAAGTAGGGGAAATAGATGTAGGAATCGATAACAGTAGGTCATCGGAAAGTAGGGATAGTGGTATTGGAAGTCGGTTAGACGACACGTCAGGAGATAGCTTCAATAAAGAAATAGAAATCACGTCAACGCCGATGAACCAGGTAGCAGGAAATCCGAATCGGGGGGGTGGAGAAGATACCAATTTAGACATACTACAGATAATAATGATGATGCGGGAAGAACAGAAGAAAGCGGCAGAAGAACAGAAGAAAGCGGCAGAAGAACAGAAGAAAGCGGCAGAAGATCAGAAGAAAGCGGCAGAAGATCAGAAGAAGTTGATTGAAGAACTGTATGAGAAAGTAGACGAACAGAAATTATTTACAGAGGAGCAGATTAGGAAGTTGGCAGAAGAACAGAGTAGGAAATTAGACGAACAGAAATTATTCACAGAGGAACAGATTAGGAAGCTGGCAGAAGACCTGAATAGGAAAGTAGATACAATAGGGGGGCGAATAGGACGCGCTGAAGAACAAATTGAGTTAACGAAGAATGAGATGACTAAGATCGCGGAGCGGGTAGAAAGTCACGAGCAATGGACCGCCGAAGAATTAGGGAAACAGAAAAAGGAGTTAGAATCCCAAGTAATCAATCTGGGGGGAGAATTAGAGAATAAGCTATATCAGCGATTAGATGATAGAACCGCTATGCAGGACGAGAAAATTGAAAGGATACAATTGGTAGTCAAGGAAGAAATGTTGGAGAACAAGAGGGAATGCGAGGAGAAGGTTGTGTCATTACGAACAGAGATTGAACAAATAAAAGAATGCAAGGCATCCCCAATCGCAGCAAGCGGGACGGTACCATTTACCCCTCCAAGATCACTAAAATTTTCAGGTGACGGGAAAGAGAATCCATGCATATTTATGAAGGCAGCAGAACGACATTTAGATGTTATCAATACTTCGGAAAGGTGTAAAATACAATTATTATATTTAATGTTAGAAGGCAACGCAAGGATATGGGCCGATACATTTGATAAGTTTCCCGAATCAGTAAAGGCATTTAAAGATCGATTCCTTGAGCGGTACTGGAATGAGGAAATTCAAATTAATTTTAAAATTAGCCTGATGAATAATCATTACAACCAGTCAATGGGAAGTTTGCGGGAATACGCAACAAGGCGTATTATGGAATACAAAACGCTATCCCCACCGATGAGCGATCAGGAAATAATATGTGTACTGACGAGACAGTTCCCAGTTACGGTGCAGAATCTTTTACGTAGTGTGCAGCACACCGACTTGGAAAGATTCCAGAATGTGTTAGGAGGGTACGACTTGACGTTCGCAGGCGTACCAAACAACAGAAATGAAGGGAATGTTAATATGGTTAGACCGGAACGTAACCAGGGGCAAGGGAGTGATAGGAGCAACGATTACCAGAGAAACCAACGCGGAAGAGGGGGAGACGGATGGAGACCAGAGCCGGGGAACCAGAGACCGGACTGGAACGGATCTAATTCGAACCGTACGGAGACACGAGGCGGGGGCGGGAATGCACCCGACCGATTAGCACAGCCTAGCACAAGTAGTGATCAAGGACACTATTTAAACTAATAGAGTCCGCGGTGATAGGTGGCCCCATTGCGGACGCGGAAATCGATGACGTAAACGCGGTCTCCATAAACGCTATGCAGCCGGTAACCTACGATACCCAACCGTGGCGGAGATGTAAGAACTCAGCGGTCAGAATCAGGAAATGTCCCACGATATCGATAGAATGTGAAGGTATAATTAAAGAAGCTTTAGTGGATACAGGGTGCACGACTACAGTAGTATCAGAAGAAATGTATGAGGAGTTAAAAGCAACAGGAAAAGAAGTAATGTGTTTGCCTATGAATAGGGCGTATGTGATTGGGGCAACTCAGAAGAAGTCAAGCCCCATCACAAAACAAATCATGTTTCAAGCCAGGATTGGCAACCAAGTATACGAGATGGTGGCCCTGGTAGTCAAAAAATTATTGTATTCGGTAATCATAGGGATGGATTTTCTGGTCGATCACAGAGTAAATATAGATCTAGAACGGCAGGTGGTAGAACTGGGGAGCCAGGCGGTAGGATTTGACTTGGGGATGGACGAAGAGTACGAAGCGTGTACGGGCGTAATGGCAAAAGATTCATTAGAAGAACAGCTGAGGCAGCAAACGGAGAAGCAGATTGAGAAGTTTGCGGAAGAACAGAGCAAAGAATTAGGTAAACAGAAAAGATCCGAGGAGGAACAGAATAGGAAGGCGGAGGAACGGAATAGAAAACTAATAGAAGAACAGAACGGGAAGGTGGTTGAAGAACAGATTAAGAAGCCGGCAGAAGAAATGAGAAGAATCACAGAAGAACGGAATAGGAAGCTCATCGAAATATGCGAAAAACCGTATGGGAAAGCGGAGGAACTGGATAGGAAAGATGAGGTGCTAAAATTTCAATCATGCCATCAAGTAGATGCTAGGGTAGCGATAACAGATAGAAACGAGGGGATGACGAACCAAATCCATGAGGAAGTCAAGACAGCGGAGGGCAAAACGGTGGAGGTCCAAATCGAGACCGAGGAGGATGTTTATAAAGTGAATGTGAAAACGGAAGAATTGAAGTTAATAAGGGAAGAAGAAATGGAAATGAAAATAGAAGAAATGGAGCGCATAGTAGAAGAAGAAATCGTGGAAAATATACAAGGGTGCGAAGAGAAAAGAGTACAAGAAGAGTTTAAACAGGAAGAAGACGGGAAAATGTCGCCAAGTGTCAAGTATGGGGTGACACCAATTATGCCTCCAAAGTCGATGAAATCTCTGGGAGATGGGGCGGAAAACCCTAAGGTAGTTCTGCGAGCAGAAGAACGGCACCTAGCATCAAACAACATATTGGAAGGATACAAGATCCAGTTATTACACCCAATGTTAGAAGAGAACGCCAGGACATGGGCAGAGAATTTTGGTATATTTCCGAAATTTTTGAAGGAATTTGAAAACAAGATTTCTGTACGAAAGTGGAATGAAGAAACCCAAATAAACATCAAGAGCGACCAGAGGAATAGCCATCACAATTACATCACGGGAAGTCGTAGTGAATACAGAACGAAGAGCGTTATGGAGCCAAAAACATTATTTGCTCCTATAAAATATCAAGGAATTATTTGCATGTCAACGCGACAGTATCCTGTCACCGTGCAGAGCTTACTGGGCAGAGCAGATCATACCGATTTAGGAAGGGGTTGGAAGATATTGGAGAGGTACGAAGTCACCTTTGCAGACGCCCCAAAGCATGGGAATGAAGGAGATGTAGGCAGGTCCAAAATGGAGCGAAGTCAGGGGCGAGGGAAGAATGATGGTATAGTCAACCATTGGTACAAACGTAGAAGAGGTCGTAGCTGGAAATGGGATGATACCTATCAAGATGTGTTCAACACGCTGGAAGCTATGTCCTACAACTGTGAGTTAGGAAATCACTGTCAGCAAAATGGGGAGGAACTGTCGCACAAGAGACAAGACATAGTAGGACATTACAAGCTTCAAATCGGAAACCTGGTTCAACATGGATGGAAAATAGTGAAGTGCGAATAAGCGCAAGATTAGTGTTAATATACGTAATCACATGTTAATTCGATTCTAAGTTATAAGTGTATATAGGGCGTCGAGGAATATGCAAAAGAGTGCAACCATCGGCAGTGACGATGTTACTAGTGTGAATTTTGTCCAGAAGCGGGAAAAATTCAAAAAAAGAAAGGGGGGGGTGATGAAACCCAGAATATGTGTTTCATTACACTAATTAAATCATTAGTGTAAGAATTCAATAGCTATTCTGGACTGCGCGGTGCGAGCGCCGGGCGCTGCGAGCAGCGGGCAGCCGGCAACGGTCGCCGCCGCCACCGGTGCCCGCCGGGAGGCGAGCGTGAGAACGGCGGGTACAAGCGTGGCAGCGCGCACGTGCAAAAAGTTAGTTAGTTGGATTAAGGCGGCCGCCGCCGAAGGATGTGCCGACGTGCGGCCGGCGAAGGAGAGACGTTAACAGAGCGGCGACCAGTGCGGACGTGTAGCGAGGGCTCTCCGCTAGTGAATGGACGCATGTAATACGCGACATAGTTATGTGATTAGGAATCGCAAAGTAATGGACATGTAAACAGAACATTAGAAGTGTCAGTATAGTAAAAGATTAGTGTTGGTAAAATAATTGACGTCGCTCTTATTAGTTGGTGCGGAGGGAACATTCGTGAAAGCGTGCGGTACAGAACTGTGACCAGTATACGGAGTAGGCGGGGGTCGTGTAATTAAACCCACTAATGGACAGTGATTCGAGGAAGGTGCGCAGCCGAGGTATCAAGATCCTGTTCGGGGAAGAATTGTTGGAGCATCAGCCGTGGATGATCACCACGCCGTCTGCTGCCGACGGCCCGCAGCAATAGCAGAGGTCGACAACCCTGTCGGCACGAGCGGCTCGACGAACCTCATAGGTATTCAAACGGGGCCCCGAAGGTATGAAAGTTGTATTTTACTCTTAATCTTGGTACCAAGGCGGAGTATAAAAACGGTGTCTGATTATGTAAATAGTAACTTTGATTTAAAATAAATCTTGTCATAATTGTATTTCTATGTATGAATAACTTCCCCAACGTTGCACCGACTTATCCTAGGACCCATTCACGTAAAAGACACCCTCTCTTAGTGTTATATTGCAGTGAAGATACCCGGCACCACCAGGTACGTCACAATATATATATAGGATATTTTATAGGACTATACTTGCTTTTAGTTTTATTCTGATTGGAATGTTCCTTGTAATTAAAAAAACTAGGATAATAGTTTTTATACCGTTTGCCTATAAAGCGGCACAGATTGGGAGAAATGTAAAATGAAAATAAATTATAATTTAAAAAATGTGCCTGATAGAAAGAAACTGTTTACAGATATAAATGCAGAAGACATTCTCATACGAATCACCACTGTTTCCCACAGAAAAAGGATTTTTTGTAGAACTTTGTCATTAGGGTTTCGTATTGCCAATTCACGGAAATATCAACATCTCCATTGGAATCATCGAATCCAAGGACAACAAACGTTTGTATCTAAAAATTATAGTTTGGAGAAAATTGGCTACTAGCGCTTCTAATGAATTACTTTATAACAATCTTCCCGCTGCCATTTCTGTATCACTTATAAAATTCATTGTTTTCTTCCTAAATACACTTGCTTGTGTTTCAAAACCTCCGCTTTATCCCAGTTTTGATCTCTTTGTTTGGTATTGTTTTACTGCTATTATATTCGAGTTTAAAATTTGAATAACTCTTTCTTGATAAAAGGCGTTTCGTGCATTCTTTACGAGGCAAGGTTGGCTATTTCACTGCTCATAAGCACGCAATACAGTACGCAACAGCATCACGCATGGCGAATCGCTTTTATTTTTTTGCGACTCTGGAGAATAATTACGAACGTTTCTTGTTTTGTTACCGTGGCTTACAATTTTTTTCTCATTCTATAGCAATATCTCTTTGTGTCATTCGTTTGGTGTGTGTGTGTGTGTGAATTACAAGTTTTCAATATAAAAACACACAATATCTGAAATAAGCCTTTCGGAACCTCTGCCTCGAGAAGGAAGCACAAGAGGAAGAAGAGGACGCTTCTCTAAAGATCGGTAGCGTTGCATAAGACAAGTTTTCATGGATAGGATGGTCGAACAGTGAAACGTGATGACTGCATGCTGTGGCTATCAGAGGTGGATTTACGCATAGGCACAGTAGGCACGTGCCTACGGCGGCAAATTTTCAAGGGCGGCAAATTTTAAAAGGCGCAAAATTTTCTTGATTTTTCTAAAACAAATTTAGGTTCTCTAAAAACTATAACAGCATAAATCATATTTTTATTTTAAAAATATCATATTAATATTTAATACAAGCTATTTATTTGTCTACTTCATTAGAGTATACGTTATGATTTCAGAAGTATATGAATCTGAAACTAAGGCCCGTTGACGAAAGAAAACATGTTGCAATTCTAGTTGTCATGTTTTAGTTTCCTTTTAATGTTAACGTTTCAGTGTTGAAACGTTAATAATGTTGAACGTTACTTGTATGAAGATACAGTTTATATCCAAAATTAGCTAATCCAAAAAAATTATTTAATTTATGAAAACAATGTGCAAAATATAATGTTACTTTTAAAGTTAAAACGTTTAAATTAATGAGGAATTGTTACTGAAACGTTACAATTTGAAATGTAACATTAATTTTAAACAGGGGGCGGCAAATTTGATGTGCCTACAGGCGGCGAAAATATTAATCCGCCCCTGGTGGCTATTTATTAATTTTTTTCTCCATATTAACGAAATAGGTCAAATAAGACATGTAAACTACAGTATCCAGTGGTCTATGTCAATGTGTTCTGTTTTAGTGATGGTTTTTATATATAATTTGTATTTACTGATAAAGTATTCATATAGACTTAAAAAACTACGAAATCTGTATATATTTCGTGTTTATGTTGTTATCAGTGTCAATTGTTTTAATTTTCGAATGTTAGAAAAGGTGGGGGAAGTTAATGTTAGTCGCAAATCGAGAGGCCTTGGACACTGCCAGGGGGAATTAGTCAGCGTAGTATTGTTCCTAGGAAAATTACTTTGATTTAAATTTAAACCAATGCCGTTAATATAATATTTATTAGAGCACTACGTTATTTAGTTCCCCTATTTAGTTATTTTTTCATCCTCTCTCACACTCGCACTCCCACAGGCACGCGTGCGCTCGCACACGCACTCACACAATGAGATAAGAAAAAGTACGCCAAAAACGCTGCTAATTATAATAATAATTGTTATTATTATTAATACAATAAATCCTAAGTTTTTAACCCGTTTGACTCAAACGTTTAAGTATCATTTCCATTAATAGTGAAAACTCGAGAAGACCATTCCGTTCTTGAACTGTCGAGTCCCAGACTTCTTACACACATTCACTTTCTCGCACACGTCCCCGTTCCAAAAATCGACGTATCTTCGGGACTTTAGGTCTCGTTAGGGACTTTAGGGGGTCTCCCTCCCCGAAAAATCAATTCCGAGAAACGTTGCATAACTTTTCAAACCTACACTAATTCAACACGTTTCATTTGTGCGTACCATTAGGGTAAGTTTTGGGAGAGAATTTAATTCCATGCCCACGTGTAAGAGAATGATCAATGTTTTTAAAAACGTACTATCGCGTCGTCGTCCGTAGCCAGTCCATGCTGGGCCGAGGTTGCAAGAGGAATATTGGGATACTGTGAGTTAGTTGGGAGCAGAATGTCGCTACATTAGGGTTTCGATAGACAGAGCCTACGCCTCTTAGCTTAGCTAAGAATGTCGACCAGTTCATCACATTTCATAAATTACTGGGTTTTGCTTCAAATTATCTTGTAAAAAAATGTTTTCGTGTTCACAATTGCATCTTCTGTTATCAACCCGAGAGTTGTGTTAGACAAAGATTGAAAAGCCGTTGTTTACAACTCGGACGTACACTACATGTTACTATTAGCCTGCGTTCAAGGAATTTATGAAGAGGCAAAATATGCGATTATTCGGACACATAAGCCACCCCCTCTTAATTCGCAACCTACCGGCCGCCACTGGTTCATACTATGTATTGTACTCATTTCATTTTACGTTCATAGTTCTCCGACTGAAAAAAGCAGTTACCAAACTGGGCTTCACGGCGATATTTTCAGGAAATTAAATAAATCTACACTGCGCACCTGTTCTTTTCTTTTTTCATTTCTATGAAAATTACGTTTTCCATATCGCGAGATTACACATGTCTGTCACGTATATTGAAGAAGTCGAAGAAGAAAGAGGAGGAGACGAAGTAGAACGTTCACAGGCAGCGAGAAGAGCGGCCGAAAACCAGAGTATCAAAACGCGCAGCCTGGTATCCGTTGCTCGTACTAGTCGCCACGAACTATCAAGCCACGTTTTTACTGGTGAAGGGTTGAAGGAGGAGAAGTTACCCCCGCCACGGAGAATTTCTCCAGGCAACGCCAATAAATAGGCGGGCGCGCAAGCAGAAGATCTCTTTTCCTAACCATCACGCCTCGAGTCAACATCTCTCTTCTGCCAGCACGCGTCGGGTCAGCAGTTCTTCTAGTAAGTCACCGCTCGGCAAGTAAGCAGATTTTCGTCAGCGCTCGTCAGGTTAGGTAGTAATTGCCGCCGCAACGAATATTTAGATAGGAGTTTACGGCGTTGCAAAGACGTCTAGCTAGTCGTCCGCGAAGTAGTGAGGAATTAGTGAAGTATTCTTCTATTAACTAATACGGGAAGTAAAAAGTTGCCCGTTGTGAGGAAAGCTCTGAAAGTTCTTGATTAACAGAATAAAAGTTAGGAACGAGCGAGGTACTTGCACTAACAGTCAGGGAAGTGCAAGGGACATTTTCTACAAATTGGGCGTAATCGAAGGCGGTAGCAGCCGTGGGAGGAGAAGAAACCGATTAGTGGAGACGGAAGAATACGCGAGTCGACCGGGGAGAAGACGCCGTTCAGGAAGAAAGAAAAAGACGCAAGAGGACAGCGCAGGCAACGCAGAACTTCGGAATCGAGCAACGCGGTGCGCAACCCAGCACGCGACTTCAAGGTTGGAAAGTGGACAGTTTCGAGGTAACCTGTAGAACTGTGAAATTAGGTCAAGTTCACGTCGGCAGGGAAAAGACTAGATTCAGAAGTGTTAGAAAACTGAGGACACGGGTGGTAATAATTTGCAGCTTGGTAGTGGGAGATTTAATGCGTTATTGCTTGCCTTAAACCATTCTATTGGAGCAGTTATTATTCTGTTATTAGCAGGTATAATTAAAAGATAAATTGAGAAGAGTGCGCTTGCCCACAGATTATTCATTGTATGTAATGTTTTAAAGAAAGGCAAGAGAATGTAAATTAAGTTTAATTTCACGTGCAATTGTAACTAGAATAACTTAAATTTAGGCGTATTGAGTTTTCAAAGGGAATTCCCAGTACTGGTTAAAGAAATTGCTTCAGAAAGTTAGTTCTGAACAAAATTAAGTGTTCATTTACTGAATAGGCCGTAAAGGTTGCTTATTTGTATTTATTTGATCATTTTTGAAAGTGTAATTCTATTTTTGATTTGTTTTTTCGTTGTCATCAACTCATGCCAGAATTTTGGGTGAATTATATGCTCGTTTATGTGTGATTTGTGTGACTTTTATTGTGTCAAGGGTTCAGACCTTTCTCGTACCCCAAAGATCCTGCTTCCTGAGATTCTAAGCTCGCTTCACGAGCATAATATCTTAACGACCCGCTTACAGTGCATGCGGCTGTGTGTGCAGAAGGTATACAGTTTGTGTGTGGTAAAGGGGGTGTTAGAATATATATATATATATATATATATATATATATATATATATATATATATATATATATATATAGCAAGAGCGCCGTATCAGCCTCACGCGCCACCCCAACTTGGATGATCATGGAAATAGATTTGGACTTCCCTTGGACATGGGATTGTCTTATCGTCGCTGTATCCCTTTCTAGAATGCCATTATTACTCAAGGTAAGGGGGTTCATCCTTTCACAAATTGCTCAGCTAAACTCCGAACCTGAGGCCGCTGACGGTCGGGGTGCTCCTTGTTCTAGGAGAGTTCTTTTTCGACGAAACTGCCGTTGAGGTCCACTTCTGAAGGTCCTCTTCTGGCGTTGAGGCCCTGTTCTCTAGGTCCCCTTCTGGCATGGAGATCCTCTTCTTGAGTACTTCTCCGTCTGACAACTTCTCCAACAATCTGTCGGGCAAGGGAAACCCTACTATTAGCTCAGCTACCGCCGGCACATCTCTCAGTCATTGAGGTACTAAAGCCCCTCCACCAAAGTCAAGGTCATGCACTCCCAAGGTGGGGATACTGTACCGGAGCGAGTCATGGGTATTGACGAGAAAGAAAAGTAGTAATATACAAGCTTTCGAACTGAGATTTTCTAAGGGTCATGAGGACACTAAGGACAAATGGACCTAGGCCTTATTAAAATTAGTAAAAGTTTACTAAACTTTAGTAAAATGTAAACAATGTTAGAAATTATTAGAACAAAATAAAATCGCGTTGAAATCATAGAGTTGCTTAATAATGTGTAATGAGCTCTCGCGGTGAGTAGGAAGATTTTTCGTGAAATATTCTTAACGACTGCAATGGCCCACTTGCAACACTTGTCTCTGCAGCATCGTTGCAGAAGGTTGAAGAGCGCATTTCCCTCGTCACTTGGTGTTTGTCTGAATTCAATTCACCCACAGTAGGGAGGAGAACTCTAGCGATCGGCGGCTGGCATTGATACTTTACTGTAGTTTTCTCATTCACTACCAGCCACTTGCCGGGGCGATGCTGTTACAAACGGGCCACGGACCACTTACGATGTCACCTTGCGTCGTTGTTTTTCCCCTTACACCACAAACTTAGAGACACTACTACCACACGTGTTGGGAGAGCTGTCAACGGAGAGCTAGAGCCAGTGGTCAGTGCCCTTGGTGTGGCTCCAGGCGTTGGTGGCGTTTGCCGAGACAATTTTTGTGGATGCTAAGAAGTCTTCTATCGCGCTATATTACAAAATATTCTATTTTTTGTAGTTTCCTCCTATTTGTAATGATTATTCGATTGTAATTCTGATAGTTATGATTTCTCATTGGGCGTTGTATATTAAAATGTATTTACATTTCAATATATTTATGTAAACATTTCAAGTATGTGACAGATATCATAAATTCGAAAATACAGAGGATTGGGGACGAGGCAAGCGGGATGCGTATGGAAGAACTTGCGCCTATGATGCTAGCAAAATCCTTACATGTTAATCCTCCACAAGTTGGGAATCATCCATATTTTTGCATTTGCCGTTGTCTTGGGACGCTTGAATCTCAAAGGCTGTAAACTGTAGAGCCATGAGTGACTACGGCTCCATTAGCGTAGCCCCCTCCGCGCGGCTCCCGCTCGTCTTTCGGCGCCCGCTCCTCTGCTGGCGGGGCGGCGTCCGACGTTCTCCGCGTGCCGCCGCTCGCGCGCCCTCCGCCCCTCCCGCGCCCCCGCGCGGCGGAATCGGGCGCCCCCCCCCCCCCCCCCCAGGTTCCGCGCCATTTGGCGCCCGTAATGGGCGCGCGGTTTACGTTACACGCGAGGGGCGCCGGGAGTGAGCCCGGGAGACCGTCGGGAAGCGCGTGGCTTCGGGGGCTGTGCGCAGCCTCCGAGGTGGCCCCCTCAGTGGCCGGGGTTGGCGTGCGGTTGTTGGAACGCCTGGCGCGGACGCGACTCCTGTCCTGTGTTCACCCGGCGCCGGTCGACTGCAGGCGGGTGGAAATCGACCTGTAGTGTTGGCACGCGTGTCCGCATGGTGTGATCGAAAAGAATCATCAGAATTGCAAACTTTGGAATGTTGTATTTGTGATGATTATCATGTTCTCCGTTATTTCTTACAACGAATCGACAGAAAAATTAAACTTAAATCCCTGTCGTAAAATCTAATTCCTGCACTGTCAGATTTTCAAAAACGTGTTATTGTTTAGTGGTTGGTTTCTAATTAGGCGAGGCGAAAACATTCTGTGTAAAAGTTCCAACTTTTATTTAAAATACTACTTTCAAAAATACCATTTGGGAGAATTGTACCGTAAAATAGAACATGCACTGTATACACTCTAAATATTGAAGTTTTTCCAAATATTTGTGAAATAATTGAATGAGTAACATATTACGTGCTTGCTACGTGCGCTCCCTCGAGAACGCCTCTCCCACGCTTCCGAAGCTCCTTTTTGGCGCTTGAGGGAGCGTAGCACACGGCCAATTTCACGCGCACGCTGCCTTCATAACGCGCGCCATTTGCTGGGAAGCGGAGAGCCGATAATATATGCTCGTATTTATAGGAACCGGCTGCAGTTTTCCACCGCGACGCTGCCATCCGAAGGGCCATCCGGCCGACGGGGGGGGGGAGATTGCAACGTTGCACCCCCCACCCCGCGCAGACAAACGTACGAGCGGGAATATGTGCGCGCGGTAACTGGCAATGACGTCGGACGTTGTAGCTTATCGCCGAATACCTCTGCCCGTTCGTGGAGCTATCGGAGAACTAATATTTTGCGGGTCGGCGCCACGGCCGGGACAGTTCGGGCTCGATTTACTCGCGCTTCGTTCGTCTACTGGGTCTGGCTCGGTTCCTTGTTCGGGATCGGGTCCTTTATGGCCCGAAGTGTACTACCCTTTTTCGAAATTCTGGGCCCTCAGATATGAACATTTTTTTTTCTTTTTTATGGAATGTGGACGTAACTGAGATTTGAATTGTTATTAACTTCGGTTGACATAACTAATCAGTCACATATTTTCTCGCGTTATTAGAGTAGAATTTTACATTTCGTGACCTGTCAGTATTGAAATTGAATTACACAGATGTTTTGCGCTTCTTTCGATTGTTCGAATGAACTCAACATTAATGTTCCAACCCTCAGAATCAAATGATTCTGGTTGAATGTTGGTACCGCCCTGCATTAAAAAGCTTTGTATTTTAATATGGGATTAAAAAGGTTCCCTCATAAAAACAGTTTGTGTCAGTTATGTTAAAAATAAAGCAAATGAGATACTGAATTAAAAAGTGACGAATTTTCAATTAATGCTAAGACGAAGCAGTCAGATTCACACTACACTTTTAGTGTACGCGTAGCCTTCTATTACCTCAAAATAATTTATCGAATAGAGAATCTTGTGAGATGCGTAACTATGTGATAGTACTAAACACAATGAGTTTCCCGAATTATGTAATATCCTAAATTTTAATTCTGTAATAAGCAAATTATTCTCTCATATCAGAAAAAAATTAAAAGTAACTGCAGCTTGCTATGTTTAATAATAATAATAATAATAATAATAATAATAATAATAATAATAATAATAATAATAATAATAATGTGTGAGCTTTTTCCACTTTACGTAACATCCTCTTATTTTTTCTGTAACTGCAATTTGGTTACGTCCGTTTCACGTCAGAAGTTCAACATTTTAGTTAACACGTTTCTTTGCACTTACAAAAAAAGTATTTTAGTTAATCCGATTCAACGAAGAGTAAGAGAGTTACAGCTTATCTGCGATGTTGATGTTCCCTATGATTTGAATGGTCTTCGAACTAGATCTGACGTAGGCGACGAGGAAGAACCCTCTTGTCTCAGACGAGATTTGAAATCTGGCGCTAAGCAGATGCCTACTGTGTAGAGAGGTGATATCGGAGACTGTGTAAAGTCGTAGAAATCATCGTACCTAATCGGAAACACATACAGTGAACGCATCCTGAGCGTCATATTACCCGTGGGACTGGTGCATTAGTCGCGCGCACTCTCTCGATGTCTTCCCTCGAAATGGGCTGCGAGCCACTGGGCATGGAGGCGTCCGATTCCAAGAAGCTGCTTGCGCAACCGACGCCTACTCGACACAGCGAACGTCCGATTAGGAAGTTCCATCTTCCTGCTCGGAGGCGGATGACGCCCACTTGCGGCCGCGCTCGCGTCTACGCGCGCGTGTTTACGTGCTCGCGTTTGCCAACCCGAGCACGTCGCGCGTACTCACAGAGGGGCGTATTTTGCGTCCGGCGCTCGTTTGTTGTTCAGCCCCGCAACCGCACGTAGCCCTTTCCTTTCCACACCCTTTGCATTGAGCCCAAGGCCGTGCCACGTTTATGGGCAAATGGGCCACATAAAATCCATTGGAATAATTCAGTGGACTAGAGGATTGTGGGATCGTGCTTTCTTGGGTTTTAGATTTTGTTGCCCTTTACTTTCCCACAGAGAATCGGGAAATATACATAATGATTCTCTATGATTCGCCTAAAAGTATTCAAAAGAGAAAAACGCTCAGTCGCCAGAAAAAATGTCAAAAATTCCAACCCTAATTGTCATCAATATTAAAAGCAATAGTGGAACAAGAATGTAGAAAATTTCTTCTAACATTTTGAACCAGCTGTGTGTGGATTATATCAAGAAGATTATCAAGAAAAGCCCGATTCACGGATTTGCATTTCCCGCAACACCCTTTCGTTCTCCCCCATTCTTTGAAAACCATGTTTTTTCATTAATTTTGTACATACATATTATTTAGGTAATTTACATTTCAATTTTTCGTTTTAAACACATATACCAGAAATTTCGTGAATTAACGAATGAGTTGGAAAAACTTGTCAACTAGTGCAATTATTTTATTAATTTTTTTGAAATTCATGGCACGAGAAAGAAGCCAAGTAGCGGTTAACGTCCGAGTTGCGGATGCAGATTTTGTGAGAGGACGACTAGATGCAGCTCGTCTCACATCAGACGACTGCGAACGGCCTTGCGCAGAGGCTGTGCCGCGGGCGCGTACGTCCGGAAGCGTCGCGAACGGACAATTAAACGGCTCGGCTGCGGTCGCTCCGCCATCGCCCAGCGGAAAAAGCAAGGGGCGCCCTGGGCAGGGGGGAGAGACGAGTCTGCGGTGGCGGAAGCGGCTGGTTGTAAAGCACGGCCACCTGCGCGCACGAACCAGCTGGAGGGGCGCGGCTAGGAAGTTCCGATGACCCACTCCTGGGGCCCTCTCCTCAAGGGGCGAGGAGAATTACATGTCTTTGGAATGGGGAAAAGAGGAAGAAAATAATTTACCAAGAGCATACAATGGTGCAAGAAAGGACAGTAAGTAATGAAGAATGGAAGGAGAAGGCTTGAAGGAGTAATAGCAGTAATAGCAAAATCTGCGTCAGCAACTCGGAGGTTAACAGCTACTTGGCTTCTTTCTCGTTCCATGAATCTCAAAAAATTGATAAAATAATTGCACTAGTTGACAAGTTTCTCCAACACATTCATTAATTCAGTAAAATTGGAATAGTTTTTTCGTCTCATTTCTCTGTATTATGCATGCATATTCACTTGGATAAATTGCGACGCAGCCCTGTGCCAACACCGACTTTCGTGCAGACAACGAAGGGTGTCGAGTAAATTCTGTGAGGGAAACTCACTTTTGTTGTAACTACCTCGTGGCTCGCTCTGCGACGCCGAGATTTGTACGAAAGAGAGAAAACGGGAACATTACCTAAAAGAAAACCACGATGGAGTTGGCCTCGCGTTGAAGCGTTGTGGAGCGTTTGGGAGCCAGCGGCAGGTGGCCTATCGCCAGGGAACTGCACTTCCGCGCAAGAGCTCTCCTGCTGGCACGCCCGTGTTCCGCTCGCCCGGCTGCCGGGAGAATGACGGACCACGCCCCCTCGCGCTCTGTGCGCCGCCGTCGCCGCCTACCTGCCCCGGGGCCGCCGGGCCCCCTGCTGCTCGCGAGCGGACCGGCGAATGTTAATGCCGTGTTTAGTTAAACGCGGGCGCCCTACGACTCGTAATTCTGGGCCGACCCCTGCCAGACGCGCTCCACGCCGTCTCCTCCTCCTGTCTCCTGCTGTCTCCTCCTCCGTCTCCTCCTGTCTCGCTCGTTCCTTTCCTGGCTGCGCCTTCACAGCTCTCGTCGTTCAGCTTTGCTGACCCATCCGTCGCCCCTCTACGTTGTTCCTTCCACCCCGGCCCGGCCGAACCGCGCCGGGCGGCGCGTCGCGGCGCGCCATTCCTCCGCGATGTACACTTGCTTAATTAGCGCCTAATTCTATTTCGCTGTAATTTCTCTCTCATTCCGACCGTAAAGTGCTGTGCGCGGCTCTGGCAAGCGGGGGCGAGCGTTGGAGGCGGCGCGGCGCGGCGTGGGCGGTGTAGCCCTGTGCAATAGCAGTAGTAGCAGCAGCAGCGGCGTTGTTGAACTTGCATAATGACGCGGGGTGATAGCTAACATTTACGCGCAGTGCCGACTCGGTAACTAACTGTGGGGCTGCCTCTCTCCGGAGCGCTGTTGCTTCAGCGTGCCTGCCGCGCGTACCCCGCGCGTCTCGCCGGCGCGTGGCGTGTTTTGAGACTCGCAAACAGGGGCTATCGGCGTCGATCGAAATGCAGCGCGGAAGTTTTTCTTCCTCCGGCAGTTCTCGGTTCGTTGAAAAGCGCCCGACCAGCAGTCGATGGTTTGTGTGTATGTGATAAATCGTCTTTCTTTTCTTCCTTTGTCGGTCTCTCTCTCTCGCGGGGGGGGGGAACGGGTGGAATTTGGGACCTCTATCGATTCATTGGAAGTAATTTGCGGTTCGCGCTTTTTTAATAGCTCTTTCCATGAGACTTGCATCGGAGAGTTATTTGCTTGAATATTTTATGTGATGACATAAAGCGAGACGGCGTACTTGCGATAAAGTAGGTTTGATAAATGTATGTTTTTTTGCTTGAAATTCATGTATGCGAGTGCAGTAAACGACACATGGTTATCGATATTTTTCGCTAGCATTCGAGCGACACGTTCTAATTTATTTTAATGGGTCAAAGAGTAATTGTGGTGTATTGATAATTCCCACATCGTTTTTCTGTTCTATCCTCTGTATAACTGTATCTTAATGTTGGCTGTTCTTCCTATTAAGTTTTATAAAATATTGTGAAAAAACGTTTGATCTCTAAATTGATCACAATCATTATTATTTTATTTTTCTCTCATTACGTGAACAGATATTTTTAAGATTTTAAAGAAGTTCGCAAGTGTAGTAGCGAAGCACTTTTCATGGTAACATTTTCAAATGCTAATTTCATTGTATCTACATCAAGAATTGGAGATCAAATCCAGTTTTTAATTACTGTTTTTGTTTTCAGCACACCTTTTTTAGTAGAATTATCGTGTATTAGACATTGGCATTCAATATCTGTTCCTGCAATTTTTGTGGAAGAAATTATTTCTCTCAGATCCGTTACAGCTACTTGTAAGTCTAGTTCTTTACACGTTTCATGACTTATTCAGGAGTATGACGTATGCATTGAAACCGGATACCTATTACGCAATGCAGTAAGCACAGTGGTTTCATCGGAATTTTTCTTCGTAGCTCAATGGCATGTATTCTCTGGCGCGAAAAGTATCTTAGTATGATAATTTGTTGGTCAGTTATGATGAAATAGGTATTTTCAACAATGTTGAAGTGGTTTAGTCACGTATATTCTATATTTATTGAAGTAATTGTAGTTTCCCACGAGCTGTTGTGAGATGGAAATTATATTATAATTTGCGTGTATCCGTTTGCAAGCATTTTCTAACTATTTATTTCATCAACAAAGTGTTTTCTAGAATATAAATATTCAATTATATCACCTGTAAAATGTAGTCTAAATGATGACCTGATTCGACATTCTTATTACAAATTATATTTTGTTTGTCATTTATTGTCTTAAAAGAGTCGTTTTTTCTTTTCTTTTTTTAAATTTTTATATTATAAAATAAAGATACTTTCTATTCAAAATGATTAATTTTACTTGCAATAGATAATGTCAAACTTTACTTATATTTCATTTTTATGGATCATTTCTGTACTGAAGTAGATGAAATGAGAATTAATGTAGATTTTGGGACAATGACTGTTTTATGAATTCTCCAAAAGACGATCACGTGCAAGATATCCAATGATCTACCGCCAGTCTGGAGCAGTTCAGGCCAGTTGCTCTGGAGGCGCTCTCGCTAACTCTAGTAAGCTAGGTCCTTGCCCGTGACATGGACATGCCCATGAAGAATTGGCCCCGAACCCAAATATACATTTCCAAAGATATAGCTTTTACTAACTTTCTCTACTAGCGAAAGTAAGCTAAAAGACATTTGTTTACGTTATAACTATTAAACAGATGTAAGCAAAACAATCTTTTTTTAGCATTGTATATAAGAAAACATCAAGTCGTCTGGATTGAATACCTTGACTCACCCCGAGAAAAAGTAGGTGCGTCTCTATCTTAAGATTGGATTCAATCTTAAGTGGTAAGCATAACTTATTAATTAAATGATAAGCATTAACCGGATAAGGCAAAGGGTGCGTTTAATGAAAGTACACCTGCGCCATTCTTTTACAGTAGCGCAGGTCTCATTTTCGCTAAACTCTTTGAATGTTCGAAAATTATAAATTTAGAAATAATGCGAGAAAGTATGCGCTGTTAAGCACCTTGTTTTACAAATACACCAATTTTTATTTTAATTATTGAAAATTTGGTTTACTGCATAAATGCATTGTTCCCAAAAATGGTTTCGTGAAAGGGGTAAATTAATAAAATTGCCTTTAAGGGGCCGGTTGGTGGTCGGAGTGAGGGGAAGTCTGGTAACAGGGGTATAATTTGCACATAATATTTGGGTTTCAGTGTCCGACCTAAGAAAAAACAACTGTTGAGAGGGGTGGTCGTTGTTTAACAGGGGAGGTATTTTAAAGAGGTTTTACTCTACATTATTCTCGCTACTGTAGTGCATACGGAACAGGCTTTTCCTCATTGTGTCTGCAGGTCTTTTGCGTGATGCGCGTGGCGGGTTACATCACCAGCTCTTGGGTGTGTTACGCCGCTGCAGCCCCTTCCCGCGCCCGCAGCGCGCCTGCCAGTCATTAGCGATGAGTGCTGAGGCGATGCACCTTATCTGGAGCATCGTACATTCGATAAGCGACGGCGCCCCGCGGCAAATATGCCATGGATCACCCACGTCCTCTCGAGGAGGAGTTGCTCGCCCCCATTATAAAATCGATACCTCATTCCGAGAAGATGATAGACGTGTGGAAAATTATTAGTATCGAGTGAAAGCCTCTTGACAATTTGCTGCAGTTTCTTAAAGAATTTTGATATAAGGGCAACCTTGTTACAGATTCATGAAACAAAGAAACATTCTCAACAAAATAGTTTTGGTAAAATTTAGAAAAATGCAAATGTGTGCAGATATGTCAATTGGTAGAACAGTGTGGGAAGAAATGAGATTAATAATGTATTTTTGTTACTTAATATAACTGTTGGGAGCGACTATTTCGATTAGGTAACTGGCAAATAATGCGAAAAGTCTACCAAGTAATTTAAGAGGTTTATAGATTCTACTAATAAATAGTCCCTAGTCAGTGTTGGTGTTTTAAAAATAATAAATTAGTGAACTTTTTCTCCTAGACACTGCGTACAAAGTAATGTGAAATACGTCGCAGAAGAAAAAAAGTTTAGTTATTAAAGTGAATTTCCAGCGTAGAAAGGATTTATCAATTTTAGATAAATTTATATTTTTCGATCTCGTGTTTGTGAAAATGGAGAGGCGAAGGCTACCGTGTTAATGTTTTATTGTAAGTGAAAGGCTGCATATCCTTTCGATCCGGTCTTAGGTAGTTATCGTATTTTTAATTTTCAGTCGTCATCCCTTTCGATTAAATTTAAAATTAAAAAAATATTTTATTGCGATTGAATATTGATTGGAAAACGATTACGCACAGTGGCAGCAGAAAAGAAAGGATAACAACACGGACAATAAAAGATGGCATGAATTCACGTTCTTTCAAATGCTTGGAATCATGTGAAAGGCAGTGTCGACAAATACTATTTATTTTTACCCGAATACGCGATTGCCATAAGGGAAATGTTTTTGGCGTGGTCCATGTATTTGTTTGCATCTACCCATGGCTCAAGAGACCTTTTTTGGACGGGTCAGGATTTCAGAAAGTCATAATTTCTCCTTAATATCTCAAGAAGTAACTTAAGTTAGGTCCTATCGTTTCGAATTTTGAAAGTATTTTTAATTTAGGGGACAATCCCAATTGTTTTTTTGCGGGTTGCCTATTAACAGGCGCGCTATTTTCTCTTTGACATGCATTAACGTGTCTGACGTGCCTTTGTTATTTACGCAAGCCATAAGTCCCCGACTTGTCTACCAACATGTTTAAAATATGTATTCTTTCTGTTCAGTAGCGTTGTTTTACGGGGATTTTTCAAATACAATATTGTATAATAACATTTTGGCAGGGTCCTGCAGTCAACAGGCCAAAAGCCTTCACCCATGTGATGTTAATAATGAAATACAATTATGTAATTTTGGTTTTTAACGTTCAGGGTTGATTTCAATATTATTCGTCAATTTTATTTTGAATTTGCTTAATGTTCATTCAAATAGCGGGAGCGTGCATGGAGAATACATCCATTTACATGGGAGTCTGACATAAAAATATACACAAAAGTTACCTTGTATAAACACTAGTCGAAAACCTATTTACTAATATGGAGTAGGAATAAATGGAACAAAACTCGAATTGGAGCGACGGAAATGGAATATTTGAGAAAATGTTGACAAGTTCATGATTAAGAAAAATTAAACAAAAAAATGACAAATGAAACTTTAAAACTTAACCTCGGAAAATATGGAAATGAAAATACTCTATGGTAGGACGTTTAATAAAGTTATGAGATTAATAGAGTTGTAATAACGATTGCCAAAGGAGGTAAGGACGCACTTAGCCGTGGGAGGAAGGTACAGAATGTGGCCGGAAGAGACGTGGGAACTCTGATGATGGCTAGAGGTTTATGAAATGAATATGGGAAAGATCAAATGAAATGGAGATTAGACAGCCAGAAACGGCGACAGCTGTAAAATAATTCGCTTTAATCCAACTATCAACAAAGTAAAGTAGCCTATATTCAATTTAAAGATAAAGTCATTTGATAAGTTGCCAACTCTATTATTATAGTAAATAGGGGAAAAAAGTGGGGGACTGCTCAAAGGTTTGGCAGCCATGCGTAACGTTTTTATGCCACAATTGAGAAGTTGCAGTGGACCAAGTACTTATATCAAGTAGCTGGGGTTTTGGGGTGATTCTGTTTCTGGTTCGTCTGGTCCGACTAATGCTTTACATCATGTTATTGGTGCCTCAATGGTCGACCGGTTTGTAATATCGCCCACTATTTACATAAACGTATCGTCACAAATCACTTTCATGCCCTTGAAATAGCAATTAGCAATATTAAGTAATATATCAATGGAATTGCATAATATTGAATAAACAGAGTTGTCTACTAATTAATAATGTAAGAAACATCGTTATTACTATTTATCTGCGATGTGCTGCTTATGCACGTATACATATTAATATTACACTAAGCATTTGGTTATAATTTATTAGTTCATTATTAATTTTGTTATAAAAATAAATTACACCGGTTGTAAGAACTGATATGTGATATAATTTAGTGATTGAATCATATATAAATCGCTCATATTTAAAATGCTTCGTGTATTGCAATAATGTAATAATTGATGTGTAGAAAAGTGGTTTGTGCAGAGCTAAATGTCATTTATGAACTTGGTGACACGCAGCAGAGTTTTCACGATGTTCTTACTTTTCCCTTGGGACATCATATGATAAATAAGGGGGAAACGGATACGGTGGAAGAAGCAGAGGAAAGATGATCCTGTGACGTTGATTCGTTGGCGAGTGGGAACGGCGGGTTTTGGTGGGAAGCAGTTCAGGGATTTTTTATTGATTTTATTGTTTGTATTCAGTGTTTCGAAGCGCGTCCACCCGTCCATAATGCTATTTACTCCCGTAAGTATAGTGAACGTATGTTTGGTGCTGGAACGCGATATTTGTCGCCGACCTTTAAAGCGTGTTGCGAGGTTTCACCTCCAGGTATCTGTTCCAGTAGGTAACCGCCGTAGTCAGGACAAGCCAGCCCCCGACTGGCCACGTGCATTCAAGATTATGTGTGTATGTATGTGTCTGTGCGTGGGAGAGGAGAGGAGGATGAGGAAGGGGAAAACGCGCGTGGTCCATGGTGCGTTTCTTTGGGTACTGCACCGGCATTTGCCTGGTATTAATCGGACCACCGATTACAGGAGCCGGTCACAACAATTTCGCCTCAAGGCAGCGGTCAGCCACGTGGGTGACGTAGAAAATGCGCCAGTGTCGGGTCGCCCTTTGGCCCGCCGATGACGGGCGCACGAGCTGCGCGGCAAACTGTCCACAGGATTGTCCTTTTACGTACGGTGGGAGGAGTATCGTTGAGAGCTTGTAAATATCCAAATATGCTGAAGAGAGTAGAGTGCAATGGGCAGAGGGCCCGTGAGGGGGTGCGACACAGACCGCAGCGGATGTGGCGGGCAGCTCCAAGCGCAGCGCCTCGCGACGCACGAGCAGCTCGGAGAGCTTGGTGCATCTCCAATAAACGCGGACACATTGCTCCCTGTTGCCAAGACCCCGGTAATTACTGTGTTCTTGGCTCGCGTCCAAATTAGACTGTATCTTGCCTTGTTTTGTTGTGTTTTGTAGTTGTTTGTTGTTTTTTTGTTGTGCTTTTCGTTTCAAATCGCGCAGTTTTGCTTGAGAGCATCTTTGCTTTGAATGCTGCGAAAACCGAAAAAGAAAAATGTGCTGGATAGGGAATTATTTGTTCGTGTTTCGAACAATGCGTTTTTACAGGACACTTCTGTCAGTGGCGTTTGGAGACTTTTTACGTCATGTGTGTTATTGATCAGGCGCTGTTTCAGTAATGAACTATTGAGCGTCAACTCTTGCGGAATATTTGTATAGTCGCTTTGTAAATCTGTTAACGTTTAGTTGATTTAAGAGCTGGGATAAATCCGAATAGCGCCGAACTCGATAATACATGACGAGCTCACATATGTTTGTTTACGAAGGGTCAGGGTTCAGACACTCATCGTATGTGTTATTTCAGTAGGGTACTTGCAACTGAGTTGCAAATTAGATTTTCTTTTGACTATAATCAGCATTTTAATAAATAATACTAGGGCTTAATTAAATGCTTAAAACATCAATTTGAAGCATATTGATCTAGTTAGAACGAATGATATTGAAAAGTGATAACCACTTATTGTTGGCTTGGCCAAGCCCTTATTCATTACCTTTTGGAATAAACTTTTGCACATCGTAATTCGTGGCTACGTGCTTTCAGCCCAAGCGGGTTTCTGATTCACGCGAGTGCGTTTGAGTAATATACGCGCCCCTTATCTCGGTCTCGCGGGATATTCCTCAGCCTAAGGCCGTGAGTAATTTCACAGGGCACGTGCGTATAAATTCGTCGGCCGCGCGCAGAGCGGCAGCTACATATGTAACTGCGAACCGGACGCGCGTGTCTCGGCAGATATATCTGCGCATCTCCTGTCAGCGGGACATAATTATAGCGGGTTTCAGCGCCACTGTTCCTTGGAGGGGCGAGATCCTCGTGCGCGCCTCTTCGTTTCGCACTTTCGATTACACGTGGCGGGTCCCTTGCCATCGCGTGCTTGCCGCTTACTAATAAGTAAACAGTATTTCGAAATTCAGTTCGCCCTGCGCTGTGAAAGATCAAAAATCTCAAATATTTTTATTCAGTCACTTAAAGATTTTTGTTGAATGAAATGCAACGATGTAAGGAAACAACTTTCGATGTTTTTGTGGTATGCTCTTGTTAGAAAATTCTCGAAGTTGTCAGCTACATAAAATTTAGGGCGAAATCTCTTTAGTGTCGTGTTCTTATATGGATATGAACGATGGCAGGCAAATAAACGAAACCGCATTTGGAACTGTGTCCTTCGTCGACTAGTACCCATTCTTTTCATAATGTTCCATTTTTCCTGCACCTCGAACTCTACAAGGTGCTTTACTGAAGAGTTCGTCTGTAAGGCGTTATGAGCCATTATTTAAAGTGCGTATTAACGAGACACTTAATGATGATGACATAGATTAGAGGAGCCTAATAAACTAAGCGACGACTCCGAGAGGGAGAACTCGTTCCCCTGCGGAAAGGAAACCAAAAAGACAAATATGTGTGAACACAGAACCTGTTCAGCGGAAGTTGGTAATGACGTCACGCCAACGAAAGGAGCAGTGGATTTACTTTTCGACCTGCCGGACATTGTAAGCGAAACAAAACAAAGAGGCATATGAATGAAAAAGATTGAAACTTGATTTTGCAGACCCTTAGTGAAAAGGAACAAGGAATAATAATTGAAAGGATCTATCTAGTGTAGTAGAAGTAGAAAATTGGTGATGAGATGACTGTAGTACAATCAGTGCAAAATAGGATGTTGGAAGTATATGGAAGAAGGAGAGCACTTAAAAGTAGATCCTTAATGTAGCAGAGGCTCACGTACGTCACGAAAAGACGAATACGTGAATACTGAGGCTGAGAGAGGAATAGTGTAGTGACCAGCCGGAAGGAAAAGAATAAGTCGGAACGACAAAACCATGAATTCGTATCTAGTATACACTGTAGTGTCTACTTGAAAGCAGCCAAGCACTTCTCCCAATTTAACGGAGTAGCCTGTAAGGGAAGTCATGAAGTGTTAGCTTTTCATAATTTCCTGTAAGGTATTGTTCGTGCATATCAATTCAATTTTTACATTCTCTGTTTAAAGGTAAATCGGCTAAAACGTTTGTATAATTTAATTAATAAACATTAGTCAATAAGTTAGTTATTAAACAACTAATGTAATCGATCAAATAATAAATAACGAAACATCTCTTTATGAAAGTCGCATTCATTGCGTCCAATTGGCAACTTTCTCACCTTAGATTCTCCTTCCTCAGTTCGCTCAGCCCTGTGCTCTCGGGCATCTTGTCACCGTTCCGCGGAGCATGCCGCGTGCGCGAAAGAATTATCAAGGTCGTTCACGTACTCCGTCTGACGGCCCTGATTCCCTCATCATAAATGTAACTTTAATTTAACTTCTCCCCATAGCACGTCACACACAGTTTTAACTGTTTCTGATGTAAATAAATAAATAAAAACATGTGTGGTTCGTGGTTGACTAACACGTAGAGAAACACGCCTCTCGCCTCATTCGCGGAGTATACCCGGCGTAAAAAGTCCTTATTTATTTTATTTTAATATTTTTCGTATGAGTGTTTCTTTGGCCACCAGCCTACTTCCGGCTTCACTGGTTGTTAGTCTGTTGTTTATAATTTATTTTTCTGCTTTTTACAAGTGTGGTCAAGATGTGGTCAAGTATCATTCGTTTCCGATCATGTACAATTGTACAATAGTTGACCACATCTTGACCAGACCAAGGAGAAGAGTAACTGTTTTGGATGTTAAGCGCTAAACCTTATTTTCGGGAGTATAAAAGTTATTACTGCATAGAGTTGTACCCTCTTGCATTAGAGACAATGAAATTCAATTGTGGCGTCCTTGCCGGGGCAATAAATCACAGATGTGAACGGTTTGTAATTTATTGAGTATTTATTTGAAAAAAAAATGCTCCAACGCCTGAATACTATTACAATAATTACAATAAACAATATTGACCCGTTACCAGAAGGAATGTCCCTGGTTACCACCACCGCTGGCCTGATAATTCGATATCTTATTCGGTGTGATGCACCAGTAGCCTACATGAGCATACAAGCGAGTATGCCGCACCTCCCGTCACGACGTAGCTCGCCGGCATCAGTTCCTTGCCTCAGTAGCCTATGCATTAAAATGCAGCGCCGCGCACAACCCACACGACTTCCTTCCGACGCGCCCAAGAATCAGAAGGAGTTTAGGTCCCGGGTCCGTTTATATTACCTTCTGGGCCGGCTGACGGAACTGCGTCATCTCGCTGTTTCCGCCGACGCGTTTCCGCAGCTAGTCTGTCTACGGGGTTCTCAAGTTTGCCCCAAGTGGTCTACGGGGTTCACAAGTGGCCACCCACGACACGGTACCCCTTCCCTTCCGCTCCCTAGGTTTGCCATTGTTCAGCCCGGCGTCTCTTCCCGCCGTCCATGAGCATGAAATGCACGTGGCTGATATTTGGTCACGTTTGTACAAGGCGACTGATATGACGCCACACAATATGCCACACAAATGTAATATTAAATAGATATACAATCGTTTATGGTCTCCTTTTAAAAGTAATTCCCTTTTCAATTCTGATAATTTCAATACAATAGATTGAACTAGTGGTGCTACAGAATGGCCTTGAACTTCTCGTATTAGTTTTCGATTTCCTTTGGTCTTGGCTAGATATTCGAACTTGCCACATACTACTCTTGCCAGCGGCTATGTATCGCCGCCCAAAGTACTTTTTTTTAAATTAAAAAGAAAAATTTGGGTTCCTAATCATAGAATGGAAATATTATTTTATGAATATTAAAGAACAGTAAAACCTCGTTCTAAATTGCAATTTTCTTTGAAACATTTGCAGCTGTTTAAAAGAAACTGGCGCTTAGACGCTACTGTAAATTCGAAATTTGAAGCTCTTTTCACAGAAAATGTTTGAGTTTTCGAAAACCTTCATTTAAAGTACTTTAACTCCCTAATACAATAGTGTTTAAAAAATACTGGAAATGTGTATATTTATGGCGTGAGAGATATTTTAATTTTTGAAAAGAACAAAAAAAAATAAAGTGAACTTTACGTGATATTAAAGAATGCAATTAGCACTAACCGTTCCAAAAGTTCGTAGAAAAAGAATTGGGGCTCTTTTAGAAAAAGGCGTTTCGGAAAATGCAGAATTTTGAGCGAGTTTTCACAGAAAACTGCTTTCAAGAAACTTTGACATTATTTAAAACACGTATTCTTATAAATACAATAATGCGAAGAAATTGCCGCTCGTATAAATATTAACGACATACGAGAGAAGTAAAAAATGGATTTTTGTAATTTATGTAAAAACAAAAGAATTGGGTAATATAGCTTTTATGTCATCTTATAGAGTGCATTTAGCACTATCTCTATCAAAAGTTTAAACACAAAATTTGGAGCAGTATTTGAGAAAATTATGTTTTTGTTATTTTTTTTAAATTGCACGTATTGTTCGCAACATTGCGTGAACACTAGTGAAATTTTCAAAAATGTACAGGATCTTAATGAAAGAACTCTTTGTGGAGAAATTTGTTGGAAAAATAGGAAAAATCTCTGTGTTCAATTTTGTAGTAATAGGAAGACGCACGAAAACGCTTGAAATTTTCGATAATTCAGAGTTAAACCTGAGAATATGACCTATGCCACCTTTATACATGTGTTTTACTGAATTCTTATAAGAAATTTAAAGAAAAAATTGATGGCCATTTTTGAGAAAATTGTGAAGATGTCCGGGATGCTTCATGTGAGGTACCTCCTAATTATAAAGATTTTTTTCAAAATTTCAAAGAAATCGAAATTTCATTTTCGATTCAAGCCAGATGGACAGAGGTTTCTTCAATTTGAACACTGTTGATCTAGACGCTCTGAACTATGAAATCGTCAAGGCTGTAAAAAAAAAAATAAAAAAAACAACAGGAAAATGAAACACACCAGCTAAGGATTTACAAATTACGTTCTATATTAAATAACGACACAGAACTTGAGACAAGCCGTGGTATAGCAAAGAATGTATTTTGCGCAAGGAAACGAGACATAAATTTGGAAAATGGTGTGGAACTAACAACTTGGAATAAAGAAATGACTACATTAGGTGAGGAAGAACTAGGTTTATCTAACGACAGATAAAGAAAAAAGTACTAAATTACTCAAAAAGCTAGCCTATCAAATATCACGACTTGTACCGCCATTTGAAAACTGTCCGTAAGTGAAGAGGGGAAGAAAGCAAGATTTGTACAATCCCCAAAAAAGTAATTGAAGATTTCTTTGAAAATATCTGACCACTTCGTATAATCAGTACAAAGAAGTATATAGACTGTAGTCATCCGATTCTACACAAAGAGATTACTCCAGAAGAGTTAATGATAAGCATTGGAAAACTAATGAACTATAAAGCCTTTGGACACAACGGAATACTCAATCTATTCTACAAGAAACTTCCTCCAAACTGGTTGAAGCAATTTCTTCAACTCTTTAACATGGTTCTCAAGACAGGAAATGTTTCATCAAGCTGGTGTGGGTCGGAAGTTATTTTAATCCACAAAAAGGGAAACGAAGCACACCAAATCAATTACCGTAGAATAGCTCTTGCAAACTCGATAACTAAAATATTCACTTCTCTGATTGCGAATCGATTGATAATGTGGAGGGAGAATTTCAACACTTCTCCTGAATGTCAATCCGGCTTCCGGCCGGGCAGGTCTTGTGAAGATAACTTGTTTTTATTACAAGCAAAAATAGGACTAGAGCTAGTTAAACCTTAAGGAAAACTGTATGTTGCGTTTATAGATTTCAGAAGAGCTTTCGACTCCATGATCCACGAAATTCTATGGGAAAGTAAGAATCAACTCCCATTCTATTTCCAATTCGAAAGAAGTAACACAAGGTGATTAGTTGAGCCCTATACTATTTACCCTTTTCCTTCGACGCTCAAGGCAGAGAAATAAACTCTGAAATATTTTCTACTCTGTACATTTTTATTTCATCAATTCCGTAATTATTTGCAATTATTATAAATGAATAGTTCAAGATTAATTTTACGAGCTCTCTAATGATTGAATTATTAGTACCGTATCATACCTGTAACGAGTAATGTCACACTTCATACAAGTCCTTTTGTAAATATTTGTATGTTCTGTTGTCTCAATTATTTTGTATCTTATGCTGTTGTATTATTTTGTTATTCTGTTGCTGTATTATTTGTATTTGTTGTGTAACACAGTATAATTTGAGTTTGTGTGTGTTACTGTATTAGTGGTATTTATATTAGAACGATACTGAAAATAAATTGCTAATAATATTGTGCTGAATTGAAATATTTTAATTTCAACCTGTCAAATACGTTTAGAATATCAATGAGCAATGATAACTAAATATCAAATAAATTATTTTCTTTTTCTTTTTGAGTTAGGTATTTGATATTTCTTGGTGTGAATGTAATACATCGTTATTTCATGCGTTAAGCAACGCAGCATAAATAAACTTTTAAATCCCTCGAACCCTGCGTATTTCTCTGCAATTCGCTCCTCTGCGTCGGGAATATAAATTTAGAGGCCTACTAGTAGCGTTTGCGTCCAGGAAGCCGTTAATGTTCCCTGTACATAATTTACGCCATTAGAAATGGAGTAGGATACACTAGCTATAGGCTCCTGTGTACGTTGCCAAAACATGAGTTTGTGACCCCCGTTACTATCGCCCAGGGAGCTCTTTTCCGAGAAGGCAGTCTCCTCTTATAAAAGAAACCTGAGCGTATTGTGTACCTACTAAAATTTCGCCGGCTAGTTTTCAGCAATAAAAAGGATAATATACATTTAGTGTTTGAAGCGTGCGCGAGCCTGCGGGTGGGTGGCAGGAGGAACGTGGCGTATTTATAGCAGCCCTATTCCCGCTGTTATACTTTCGCGTTTTATGTACCAGATAAATTATTCATCCCGCATGAAACGGAACCAAGGCGTGAACTGCCACGCGCACGGCGTCGCCTCGCCTCGCCTCGCCTCGCCTCGCCTCGCCTCGCCTCGCCTCTCGCCTCGCCTCTCGCCTCACCTCGCCTCGCCTCGCTCCTCGCCTCGCTCTTCGCCTCGCCTCGCCTCGCGCCGCCTCGCGTCGCCTCGCGTCACCTCGCGTCGCCTCGCGTCGCCTCGCGTCGCCTCCCCTCGCCTCGCCTCGCCTCGCCTCGCCTCGCCTCGCCTCGCCTCGCCTCGCGTCGCCTCGTCTCGCCTCGCCTCGCCTCGCCTCGCGCCGCCTCGCGCCGCCTCGCGTCGCCTCGCCTCGCCTCGCCTCGCCTCGCCTCGCGTCGCCTCGCCTCGCCTCGCGTCGCCTCGCCTCGCCTCGTCTCGCTTCGTCTCGCCTCGCCTCGTCTCGCCTCGCCTCGCCTCGCCTCGCCTCGCCTCGCCTCGCGTCGCCTCGCCTCGCCTCGCCTCGTCTCGCTTCGTCTCGCCTCGCCTCGTCTCGCCTCGCCTCGCCTCGCCTCGCCTCGCGCCGCCTCGCGTCGCCTCACGTCGCCTCACGTCGCCTCGCCTCGCCTCGTACGCGTCTCGCGTCGTCTCGTCCCGTTTCGTCTCGTCCACTCTCGTCCCCTCTCGTCTCGTCCCCTCGTCTCGTCTCCTCTCCTCTCGTCTCGTCCCCTCTCGTCTGGTCACGTCTCGTCCAGCAACGCCTATTGTACTTCTGATGGTATCGATGGCGAAATCGTTAAGATATAGCTGGCGATTGCTGTGATGTGCTGGTGGCGTTGGCGTTTTGGAATGATGAAGTCGTTCGGGGAGACGGGGCCAACTTGCGTGCAGCTGACGGAGTAATCGGAGGTGCTGGCTCTGGGCATGAACTGATGTTACTGCAGTGCGTCTGACGGGGAGGTTCTAGTTCCGACGGTGGCAGTATTTTCGACAGATGCCAGATAGCTAGGTCGAGTTGTGTCGCGCTGTGCGTTCTTAGAGGAGAAGTCGCGCTCGGAATCGCTGTAATCAAACAATCGTAATCAAGTAAGCAACTACTAATGAATGCAAGAACGATCGGTGACGGCGGAAGCATCAAGGGTGGTGATGCTTGACGTGAAGTCTTGGCCATTGACTTGAATCGTCATCGGCTCTGCAGATATTGGGGAAGTTTCGAAGCTATGTTTTTACTCCTGGTCGACTGATGGTCAGTCAATCGTTTGTGAGGTGAATGCAAAGATCAGTGATGGATCAATGATCAGTGAAGGTTTTTCTTCTCGTTTTGATAACAGGAATGTTAGCGGCTCTTTCGAAAAGGTTTAATATTAGATTGGGTATTCACTCCGTGTTGCAATCATTCGTTTGCCGGCGCTCAACTGGCATAGAACAGGTAATAAATATGCATTCATTAACACAAACTGGCATAGTGCAACTTTGTACTGCACAGAGGTGTGCAGATTAACTCGACATATTTCTTCATTCATTCGTTTCAGTTTATTTACGTTTACTTCTCCCTGACCTTTTGCCATCCGCAGTCTCTCTGTAAACGATGCATTGGATTGGGCAAGTGCGTGGGCAATTGGCTCGAAATAACGTTAGAAATGGCGTTGAGAGGCCCGTCGAACGGGCGCACAATCGGCTTCCCCCAAGTGAAAAGCGGCGGCGTAGACGTGCCTCGGGTGCGTGATCGGTGCCCGGCGCGCCCCAGAGCTGGTACGTCCTCTTGCTCCGGCGGAGGTTATGGAAGTCGCGTGGCTTTCAGTGCGTAATGCGGTTGGAGCGAGCAAATCGAATTGTTTGTGCTCCTCCCCGCGTGTTTCGCCGGCGCACGCATCGCAGGCCCGGCGGCCCTCCGGCGCTCCTTCGCGCGAGTGGAGTAGCCGCCCGCGAGTGGATTAGCCGCCCGTTGCCGACACGCAGCGCCATGTTACACTTCCGATGCGGGTTCGCTGCCTCCCAATCGATGTGCGGAGCAGGCGCTTGCAATAGCGTTTTCGAGAGTAAACTTGTGCTTTCCGTTGAGACTGTGTGGGTGAAGGCGTGGCGCAGCGCTGGCGGCTCTCGGAAGACCTACGAAGGGATGGCTTAGCGATATTCTTCCCGTGCATAAAATGTTTATGAATAGAGTAGGTTATACAACAAAATAGACACAAAAGAAAATAGAAGTTGCATCACATCTGTTCTACCTTCACTTGAGTCTATTCGGTAAATCTAAACTAAGAGCTTTGATTAGTCAAGTTGAAAGGTCACTTCCGTCAAGGTGTGTGACATCACAGAAGAACGTGCATTCATTTCGTTCAATTCTAATCATTTCGGAAAACACCAATAGTTTTTGTCTGAGCGTAAAGAAGTGTTTTATCAAAGGAATCTCAGTCTTGTCTTTATTGGCAAAAAATATTTTAGTTGAATTATCTCACTTGCGGATGTTATGAATTATTACATTGGCATTCGAATGGCACAGGCAGTTAATGTAGTTATTACTTGATATCTGTAGTGTATAGCTTGAGTTAAATACTATAGAATGCTATTTGAATTCAGCTTAACAATTGAGCTTGTTTTGCTCACGACCTCCTTACTAAACAAGCTTAGTTAAAATCTTCGTAGCGCTCTTTAGGTAGGTTCTTTACTCATTCTCTTCGAAAACTTTGATTGACGAAACCTGATGGTTGAAAAACGGAGATTTGCGGACTGTTTCAATTCATATTGTACATGTGTTCTGTTGCAACAAATTAGAATCGTTGCTTGAAATGGAATATTTTTCCACCTTTCCAGCATTCTTGGGTGTTAGCAGGGCCGTGAGACTCCGAAGCTACGTTCCCCGCCCCCGCCATTGAACGCTGCTGGTCGGCGCAGCGCGGCGCGGCGCGCGCGTGGGAAGAAAAGGCCGCGGCGGCGGCGGCGCGCGCCGGATCCGCCGCCGGGCGCCGGTGCGTGGCCACGATAATTATGATTTATCGTCTACCGACGCCCACCCGCTGCCACCGCCGCCGCCGCCGCTCCACCGCCTCCGCCATCAGATGGCGTCGCGATCCCGCGATTTCGACTCACCAACACCAACGGCGCGCTTCTTCTGGAGATAAAATTTAAAAGACCGCTTCGCAATAAATGAGACGTCTTCTGTCCGAGGGGTGAGTTATAATGTGAATATCCGGCCACGTCGAGGGTTTACATTTTCCCCGAATTAATTTAATGTTTGTGTTAAGGTCGATGGTAATTTTTAGAATTAGGTGTGGCGTCATGAGTGTTGAATATTGGGAGGTACATTTCACGAATACTTCTTTGTGTTACTTTGAAATAATACACTTTGAAAAGTGCTTCTGAGAGCCTAAGTTATGTATGAGATCTTGCTGGGATATTAAAATGATTTTTTCGCCTTCATGACTTACGGACAGAAAAACACAAAAGTCGTTCATAATCGCTTCGTTGCCTTTTTGGGATGATTCCTATGCTTCAGTTGTTATCATTTTATTTTATTTAATATTAAAGAATATCGTATTCTTTGTACTACATTTGTAATATGTCATTAATTTTATTGTAATTGGTACAGCATCACGATTTATGTTCACTCATGTTCTTTCTGAGTCTGGAACAATAATGATTTCTTCTGCTCATCTTCCGAGTCATTGCAAATTAACCCAGGGGTACCGCAAGGTTCGATATTAAGCCTTGTCCTCTTCCTTCCATAGACCTACGTGCATGATATGCTTTCATCGTTTCAAAACGGAAGAACAGTTCTCTTTTCAAATAACAACTAACCCCATATTCTTAGCAACATAAATTAGTACGATTTCAGATTTTCAAATTGTCTTCATAAAAATAAAATTAAAATAAATCAAGAAAAAAACTATTTCAGTGCAGTTTTGCATTTTAAACAAGACAGTTTTTAAAGAGTTCCCGTGACCGTTATTGGAAGTACCGCTACGGGCGCCAGGAGCGCGCGAGGGCACAGCCGCCAACCATCGCCGCGGTCCCGCCCCGCCCCGCGCGCCAGCGACGGAGCCTGGGCGGCGTCCGGGCGTGAGGGGCGGCCCCCGAACTCGTTCGGCGCGTGATTTGTGGCCAGTAATTTCTCCGCGCGTTAAGGACGGAAGCCGGGGGAGCCCCGTCGTTTAAAACGAGCGCCTTGCCCGGCGCCACGCGAGCGCGACCCCGCTTGGGTGCAGGAGTCGACTCCGCGGGGACTCACGGAAATTGTGAGGCTCTGCAAGTAAACCCAACATCACGATTTTCCGCCGATTTGAATCGAAATGCCTCAGATAGTTAGTGCACTCGCGCGTCGGTACGATGCTGTAATGGTTAACGTATCGGACTGTTATACCCAAGTTAACGGGTTCAAATCCGATCGACGCCGTGGATTTTTAAGGGCGTACGCCTTCCATCGGAGGGGAAGTAAAGCCGGCTGTCCCATGTTAGTAGATTTACTAGCATGTAAAAGATCTTCAAGCCTATATGTCGCCTCTGAGCAAAATTCAAATTGCCTGTTCGTCGCCCAAGAAATACCTCCTTTCTCCGCTAATTGGTGAAAAGAGCGTAGCGAAATTTGCGTGGTCTGACGGAAGAGCGGGCCTGATGGCCCGAGTCTCGCCACGTAAAAGAAGACAACAATTCAATTCACTCTTGTAACGCTTCCAACAACACCATACAATATACCAAGCGCGGCTGAGCACGCAATCGCCCTGGCCATCAATCTATTGGGCAATAATGGAAACCTTGAACATTATATAAACATAATATCCTACTTGCCTTTCGGATCCTCCGAATTCTGTTAGAGAAGTTCTGTACAATGTTTAGTGTCATGTTCATTATAAAGAAACAAAATTACTGAATGTTTAAATGTAAGAAAATAGATTGTAAATTGGCAGTAAATAAATCATAAAAATATCTATTTGAAGCTGAATAGTGAAGCAATTACTAGGTTGGCTACCTGATAGGGGGAAAAAAAGGATAATGGATAAGTTAGAGTTACCGATATTGTTAGGAAAATCCAGGGAATGTTTGAATTTCTATTGGACTTAATGAGTGATGCTGGTAAGTTTCTATTTTATTCTCCCTTATACATGAGAAAAGTGCTGTCTCGTTTACTCGCCTAATATCTACTGATTAACTGTGAAGTTCTTATTCGTGAAAAACACAGATCAAGAATTATACGTAATTGCTCCTGGGTGGAGAAACCCCATCTCGGTCGTGGTTTTCGTTGTTTGCTAGAGTCCTGAGAGCGAATGCTGAGATGCATTGTAATATTTTTAATGTAAAAGTGTCATCCCGCCAAATGGAGTTTCTCCAATGAAATTACACTTATAACTGTGCTTGCAGAAATTGAAACCTGTTGGGTGCTTACAAATGTGCCACTGGATATTGAGATTTCTTACCTGCATAGACGTAGTGAGTCATGTTTACAGACACTTTCATTGTTCGTCTTAATGGCATGCGTCTCCTTGTTGTAAACATTACTCAGTACAATAAGAATGACATCTTAGATATTGGTGATTCTAATTATTAATTAAAGTAGTATGCTTAACTCTAAAGCAGATACCGTGTTACGTATCACTGAACATTAAATTCAAAATCAAATACAAGTAACTGAATGTATGCTTCGAATTTCAATTGTTTATGAAATAAACATTGTAAGTCTAATTTCCGTCTGGCCCAGACATCGTAGAATCTTTCGTAAAAGCGAGGTCTGCGGTTCATCATCATGTCACATGATACATAGATAAAACTTGGCCTCACACGGTTCTGCTTCGCCATGTTGTGTTCCGTCGGAGAGCGGGGAAGAGGTCGGGCGGCATCGTGTTCCCGATATCCATCGCAGATTGAGACGCATATTTCATGTCTTCCCGACTGGCTCCATGGCTTTTGCATCTGCTGCCGCCGACCTCGGAGCTGGAAGACATAACGCTTAATTTTCCGCCCATCTCTCTCTTTAAACATCGTTGTCCCTCTTTTATCAGTAATATTATTGTTTAAGCATTACATTATCACTTATATATAGTACTACTGTAACGAAAAAAAATTAATTCAATTTAATTTTTGTTTTGGCTGACAGATTTATTTCTGCATTTCTAGACGAGTTACTGATATTAACAAGAACAATGTCGGACATTGCGTAGTATTAATACAAGTGTTAAAGAGCCATACGTTATATTGCATTTCTATTTTCTGTATCATCTGTAATAAAATTACTCCACTCAGTACAGTAAAGCAATGTTTTATATTTTGATTTTGGCAAAAGACTTTTATTTCGCTTTATCATAAGAATATATAGTTAATAGTTAAATCCTGGCAGTTTTGTAAATGTGCTACCCGTTATTGCTACGTAATCTGTTTCTAAAACAATATTTTCATATTTTAGAAAACTTCGGGCAAATTCATTTTCCTTCATCTCGACTTACTCTTTAGCGCTGTACAGATGCATCGTCTGCAGTACAGGGAGTGTAAATAAAGTTTTAAGACTGATTTTTATCCGAGTAGCGGAGCGCGCGCAGACAGGTCCCACCGCCTGGGCGAGGTGGTGGGGGGTGTCGGCTAAGCGACCTAAGCATCGGCAGTCGCCGGCGAGACGCTGGAGTGAGAACTTCGCAAGTGCAGTGAGTGTCTGTTACAAAACACCGTCGAGAAATCAGAGCGTCCAAAATGCAGCGCCTTTTGGAGCAGCGGTTTTCGATCAAATTTTGTGTCAAACTGAACAAGACCGGTACGGAAACGTTCACAATGATTAAAGAGGCCTACAGAGAAGACGCCATGTCACGTGCTATGGTTTTCATGTGGCACAACAAGTTCAAAAATGGCCGCGAAGACGTGGAGGACGATGAACGCTCTGGAAGACCTTCAACGAGCAGAACTGACGAAAATCTAGCCAAAGTGCGTCAAGTTTTAAACAGTGACCGACGTCTCAGCATCAGAATGATTGCATCTGAAGTGATCGAGTCCGCCGCGTCCGCCCTGAGAAGAAAGACGACTGGGTGCTTCACCACGACAATGCGCCCGTTCACACCTGCTTCGCTGTGACTGAAGTTTTGACCCGGTTCAACGTGGCAGTGCTACCGCAGCCACCCTATAGCCCCGATATCGCCCCCAGTGACTTCTTTTTGTTCCCCCGGATGAAGAGAGACCTAAAAGGGAAGCGATTTGACAGCGTCGCAGCGGTCCAAATGGCTTCGACGAGGGTATTGCACAGCATCACGGGTGAGGAGTTCCGGGAAGCTTACCAGCAGTGGAAATCTCGTTGGCAGCGCTGTGTGAATTCTCAAGGCAACTATTTTGAAGAATTTTAGTCCGATGTACGAAAGTGTTCAATAAAATTGTGTGTTCTGAGACCAGTCTTGAAACTTTATTTACACACCCTGTATGTCTTGTACCTTTTTAATCTGCCGCTTTTCCAATGATCAAGTTTCTTAATAATTCATAATCCTTTTCTTAATATCTACTTGTGTATTATTACTATTGTATACCTTTTACTCTTCTTAGTTCTGTTGGTGCACGTTATCAGCAATTACTTGTGACTCATTCAACTCAGCTTCACGTCATGTACTCCTATGGATTGTTCCTGAGAGCGTCGGTAATGCTCTGAAATACGACGTCCGATTTTTTGTCTCATTCATACTTTCATTAGACACCAGTCATTGTCCCTCAAATGAGTTGTGGTGTGATATGTGGGAACGGATGGATTGATAACTCCCTTTTCTGTATAGTAAGTGCTTCGTAATTACCTTTTGGAGTCGTTTTAATGACCGAATATTAACCTGAAAGCAGGTGAATGTACGTGTATATTGTATTTCACATTCTGCTCTTTATAAGGTGATCAGCCTGTGCTTTTCGAAGATCGTGAAAAACATGTTATACATCGTTTGTATTCGCTTTCACGTTCTAATTAAATTGGGTGTTTATTAATTTAATTGAATAGTTGACAATAATTAATTCTTAGAATTATGTACGTAGAGAATTGTAAAATTTACATTTTAAATGCGCGTAATAAATATTTTGCTAGCCTTCGAATGTGAATTTTTGTACGTTTTATTGCACGTTTCTGTATTAAAAATATTCATCTGATGCCAAAGTTATAAAATGATTACTTTGATATAAAGTGATCTACTCTGCGATGTTTGCTGTATTTATTTTTATTTGCAGAGATCATATGATGCATGCCAGGCTGGAATCGTTAGGATGTACAAAGAAACAGGTTTGCTGTTATTCCAAACACTTGCTGGAAATTAAATTATCAAGGGTCAAAAGAAACAGACTATACCCTGAAGATGCAGTGAAAGTGAAGGTGCAATGGAATTCTAAAGAGGAAAAGTCAAATGCCGCTTCGCGGGGTTTTGTGTCCGATTTTGCTTTCGCAAACATGTTTCATGCCAATTCTCTTTACTCACCCACTCCGTTTTCAGGGCACCCCCCATTGCTCATCGTGCGGCGAGGGGTTCAAATTATCGCGTGGGGGCAGCGATCCGAAGAAAGGAGAATTTCTTTGAAGCCCGCGGGTCCATTAATTTCTGAGGAATACCCGAAGCGAGTTGGTGTGGCAGTGGCAGCACTTGTTTGCTCGGCGTCGGCCGGGGCACATGTGGCCGGCGTAGTTCCCCTTTGAAGCCGCGCCGCCCTAATCCCCAGGGCAAATAGACGCCGGGGACGTTTTGGCCTGGGACCCTCCGCACCGCCTCCCGAGGGAAGGGGCTACCTTGCCCGAGCAAATACGCGCGGCGCGGTGGTGCCTTGTGTCCAGATGAGGCGACGCGTCGCGACGCTCCAACGGCACGCGCATAATCCAGCAACTCAAAAGGAATATCCGCAACGACGTTCGGCTTTGCAGGGATTCTCATCTATAGTATGTCTCGATTTATCTTCTTCGGTCCGCGTTGAATTCAAACCTGCCTCTTGTACGGGATAATCTCCGTGGAATCAGTTATTGTGCTATCAGAATTTCAGGACGATTTATTGCTGCTAATAATATATTGTACAAATACTGTACTAAAAGGGAATAATGTTGTTGTATTTAATTTTGTTGCGAAAAGAAGCAAGATTGGAAACATAGCAAGAGCTAATAATACATACTATAAAGTAGCCAAAAACGTATCTTGACAACTACCGTTCAAAGTACCCATTTTCATCAGCGTCAGGACTTTGGAATTTGGAGTAATGACTTTCAAAAATAGGGCGAACATTTAAAGATGACAAATACTTTCTTTAAAAAGAATGTGCGTTATTAATATCAACCTCAATTTTCTCCAATAAATATTTCCTTCTATAGTCATTTTATCTGCATTTGTGGATTTCCCCATTGACAATGCTCCCACTCGTCTCTTTTCCCTCTGACAGCTAAATCTAAAAATGAGCGCCCTCCGTAACTACTTCTACTAATTTTTTTATGAAAGATTATCAGAATTGTATGGCGTTCTTTTCGATAAAAAAGTAACGAAAATCAGTAACAAATTACTGATTAATTAGAGATTTGGTAATTTTTTATTGTCTTGCGGTTGTTGTTTCGTGTATGAATAATGTTGACTAAATCGGATATATATTTGCCTCCTTTTCATGAAATTGTTAATATTTGTCCAAATGGCGTATAAAGGTACAATCTAATTTATACGAATCAATTTTTCATTATTCTTTGATTTTTGGGCAGTGCATCACATCACTGTAATTGTGATGTGATGCACATCATTGTGATAAATACTGGTCACACTTGTTTCTTCTCCGGATTCCTTTTGTAGCGTTGGATTTTTTCCCTTGCCAGCAGTAAAGTGCCATTTTTCCATTTACTTTTACTAGGACGCATATTGCTGTACGGTGATTGAATCTGTAATTGCGAAGACCGAAGGTTCACGGCGTGAGGGTCTTTCCAGATTGCACCCCAGCTTTCTTCTTTGGCTTCTCAAACTATATTTAGAGATGCTATTCGATGATTAAGTCGCGGGAATTCCCGGGACAATTCTTCTTTTGGAGTCTTGGTCTCAGCTTCAGTGAAACATAATGCAGGAGGGAAACAGAATCCTCATGTATTATTCTGTGCTCGAAGAGAAATAATATTGTATGCACGCAATGGTGCGTTTATGCACTATAAAGAAGGAACGGTACTTCAAATGCTGCTTGTACGATGTGCTTTGCTTGCACAAACATTTGGGTATTCCTCTGATTTACTACATGTGATACTTAGGAACCGGAACTATGGTAGTATCCGTCATGGAAACAAAATTAATACTAAACTAATGACACACCAGTGAACGCTGCTCAACCGTTGAATGACATGTTTAATATTTCAATAAAACAATTATATTAAACAAACGCTGTAAAATGCTTTTATAAGACAGATTTCTGGAGGCAATGTCAACGCAGACAGAACCAGATCGTTGCACATTTGTTTCAATATTATTGAATGCATCCGTGCGAACATTTTGCACTTTGTTATTGTTTTAAATGTGAAAATAACTTAGCCAATTTGAAACTTGAGGCTATGAACTACGTGATATATTAAAGAAAGCATTTTAGTTCCGCACAATATTAAATAATTAATTAAATTTTACATAGGTTCCTAAATTATGCTTGTTTCTGATATCTCATGCTGCGGAGCGAGGAAGAGCTAAAAGTTCAAACATGAAGTAGAATGTCCAGTTCAGTCTAATTTTGTAGAATGCGGCCTGAGAAATAGGGCTTGTATACGGAAACCTAGTTTTAAGGTCCTAAGATGCATTATTTCCGAGGAGCGATGGAAACGTGTGTTGTGGGTTCATACGCACATGCCGATGTCTTTGGATACTCTTCCAAAACTTTACATTGTTCGTCCTAAATCTGTCTGATGCATCCATGGGGGGGGGGGTAATTCCCCAATTATCTGTCGCACATTTACGGGATTGTGTGTCAATGACGTTTCATAACGCTTTGGAAATTGTTCTCACAACATCACACATTATTGTTTTTAAGGGATTCTGCCCAAATCCGAGCTGCATAGAGCATTTTCTAGTGCACACTCATAAGAAGTCGCCTCTTCTTGCCGTTGAGGCGCCTGCATCAATATTGAAAGCGATGCTGCTATATCTAGTGCTTTTCCGTCGCCTCGGTAACGTGTGGTCCAAAACTTAGCTTCTTGACATTTTCTATTCCTAGGTAACGAAGGCTCTACCGACATGGTATTTTGTCCTTGCCATTGTTGGGTTGGGGTATGATCGTCTGTCCATGATGAGTAATGCCTCCGTGTTATGGACTGCCACTTCCAGCCCTTTGGACGTCAGCCATTTCATCACTCTTCTCAGGGTGTCGTTCACGATGACCTCCAGTAGGGCCGATGTTTCCGCCGTTGCCACTATTATCGCATCGTCTGCCCACTATTGAGACACTTTGCGGTAGTTTTATACCCAATAGACTGTCGTACATAATATTCCATAAGACAGGACCAAGTTTGGAAACTTGTGGGACACCACAGGTCATTTCAATTTCAATATGTTTTCCTTCGCATCCGTAAATTGTCTTTCGGTCGCTCCTTATCATGCGGGTGAGGTACTCCGGCATGTTTTTCTCTATTAGAGCCTTGATGATCTCCCATTTGCTGAGTTAAAGGCGTTCCTGATATCGAGCGTTACGAGGGCACAGCATTCTTTTTTTGGTCCCTCTTTGGCTTCTCTGGCCTTTTCTGACTGTTTTGGTGGCGTCGACTGTCGATCTACCTTTTCGAAACCATATTGCGTTTCCGACAGACCGCACGTTTCCTCTAGCCATGCCTGTAGTATTTCCAGTACGAATCAGGCCCTCGTATCAGGCCCTCGAATACCTTTCCCATCGTGTCTAGTAGGCAGATTGGTCTGTAAGATGTGGGCTCGTGTTGTAGTTTGTTGCCTTTTAAAAAGAGAGCACTTTTTTCTTTTTCCATTCCCTCGGAAAAAAAGTTTTTTCTCAAGTATTTACTATATGCTTTAAGGAGATTTTGGGGATGGACCTTTGCCACTGTCTTCAGAATTTCGTTGCGTATCCCGTCGAGTCCTGGGGCCTTTTTGTTCTTAAGGGTACTGCATACTTTCTGTAGTTCTTCTGGAGTAAACATTTGCTCTTCTGTAATTTTACAGAGCTGGCATTGTTCTGTCGAGGGTTTCTGATGCCATGGAAACAGTCTTTGGTTTACATGTAGGGTCATCGAGTCCGGGAGTTTTCCGCCTGCAATTTAGCTTTGTTGTGACAATTTGGCACGGCTTGCCCTTTAATAGCTCCGTCCAGTAGTGGTTTCTGCTATTGTTGATAGCTGTTTTTAGGTCCTGTCTACATTTTCGGAGAGTCTGAAATCCTTTGGAGCGCGTGTATTGAGTTCTCCTTTTTTGGCATTTTTTTTCCAGTTCCGATATTTTGTCAGTCCACCAGTACGTCGGTTTCCGAGTGGGATTTGTTTTTGACCTCTTTGGCACTGATCGGCGTCTTTGACTGTCATTATCGTTGTTCTCACCGCCCCCCCCCCACAGTAGTTTCCTGGGCCTTCTGTTTCGTTCAATTTGTTCAAGGTCTCCTGTTCCTTCAGGAACCTTCTAGTGCTTTTTGATCTAATTTGTTCACGTTCCATGAGGGTTTCAGCTTGTTTTCCCGTACTTTAATTCTCTGCGTTTTATTTTGTATGCCGAACTCTGTATATTTATGATTACTGAAAGATGATGATCTATCATCTCTATGATCTATCAATCTATGCATCTATATATCTATCTGTCTGTCTATCTATCTAAATCTTATCTGATCCTTCATTTTTCATGATGTTTCTCAATAAATAGCGTATACATACACGTTCTGCAGCTGTGGCCATTAGATTATTAGAGAAAATTACTTTCTTAGTAAACATGACGAACGTGAAGATGTATTAGTACATGATAAACTGCTGTTAAAATCTCTTAATTATTGTGCATTCAATCGCTGTTTTTATAAACACTGAATAGATAGAAAAGAAAATCAGTACAATCTACGCGATAGTGAAACGAAACATGTGCTGAAGAGTTTGGTGATTACATTATTTCCATGTACTTATTTTATTTTCTCAACCAAGAAAGGAAACACAATTGTTATTTTCCCCGATATATTGAGTCAATAACTAGTTGAATGAGACATTTCGCAGCTTTGTAGGAGCGAAATTTTACCAGGGTTATATAAATATATAGATAGCAATTATTTGACATAATTTCATTTCAACTGTCGTGTTCTTTCGATGTCATTGAACCGCGCGTAATTGTTGATCGGAACATATGTGAGCATTTGTGTCAAATTATATTACATAGTTCCGAAAAAGAAGTTTCCGCTTAAGACAAATAATCGGTTGTCTGATAAATGTATCAGAGGGAAAGAATGTTCGACCATTTTTGGTTAATAAAGAGCATACTTTCGATGTAACAATGGCATTTAGAAATTCTTGATCCAATGGACGGTTCGTATTCCGAATTTCTGTCGTCAATTCTCATCGTACGGTTGCTCTGAAGTAGTTGTGCGTGTTTCAAAACGCATAGCAGCACTTCTACACCAACACTGAATACTCTGTGAATACACTGAATTTGCCACTCCTCAGAACTGCATGGGAATCATACCAGGCGATAACGTAGCGCCTGATTTGGGAGAAGTGGCGACAATAGGGCGCTGCAGGAGGTTGCGGGTATTACCCTCGCAGCACGCACCCTGGTGGGATTGCGAGCGGTCCCTCGCAAACGTATGTCATCGCCGTTCATCCGTCCGCTTGCGGGGCGGGGCAAATGAACACGTACGCCCGCCCGCTCACCCACCCACCCACCCACCCGCCCATCCGCCCGAACACCCGCCCCCCCCGCCCGCCTTCCTGCCCTCCTGCCGCCTGCGTGCCCGCCCGCCCACCCGCTCACCCGCCCGAGCGCCCACACACACACCCGCGTTCCTGCTCGCCACCCGCCTGCCTCCCTGCCCGCCCGCCCGCCCGCCGTCCGCCTTCCTACCTGCCCGCCTTCCTGCCTGCCCGCCCGTCCTCCCTCCCTCCTGCTCGCCCACCCTCCCTCCTGCACACCTGCACACACACACACACACACACACACACACGCGCGCGCCCGCCCGCGCGAACGTCGTGTGTACTTGCCGCCACGCGAACGCTGCACCGGCCGTCCTTCTGCACAACACATGGTGCGGGACACCCCGCATCGCCCTTAATCATCTGGGAAATCTTGAATGTGGCTCCTGAGAATGTTTGGTTCATAAGGCATTTGAAAAATGTTCTCTCTGATGGGAATTGAAATGCGCATGTAATTTTACAATTGGACTCCCTTGTCCTTATTGAACCCTACTCAATTTCTATAGAATGTGTCTGAGTCTTTTACTTTATGGTGTATGCTATTTGTTTAGTTCTGTGTTCTAGTAAACATTTCGTGGGATGGATGGCAGCAGTAACTGAGGAAATGAGGAGGATATCCGGTAGAAAGGAATTTGAAGTATATAATTATTAGGGAATTCATTTTAATGAAGTACCTGTTTTTTTAATTTAGAAGAATGCCGTTGTTAGAACGAAACGAAATGCCCTATTTTTCTGCGTCTTTTTATTTTTTTTATTTTCCGTTGATTTCGACTAATAAGTCATTTTTTTACCTTTTTACGTCATTTTTACTGCATTTTTCGGATTTCATGGATTTTAATATTATTTTAATGGCATTTGCTTCAAACAATATTTACGAGTTGCAACGAATGTTCACCACAAAAGTCTTGAGTAGCCTATTCGATTTCTTCGCTCACATACTGGAATGTCAGCAGCTGTGAGTACTATGCAATTAAGGTTCCAGTGCCGTTTCTCGGGGCCATTGTCACTTTGGCTGAAATTATGTGCTCTGTATCCCTGGCGCATCATACTCCCACACGCAGCAGTGTAACTTCTGCTCGACCCCTACGAGCACTTGGATGAAACTGCGAGAATGTGCCGCAAGTGGATGTCCGCGGTGGCGCGTGCCCGGTGCCAGTGGGCGCTGGCGGCGGCGAGCGCTGCGGAGCGCAGGAGGAGGAGCGCGGGCCATTGGCTGCGAGTTGCCGGAAGCGGATCGCTGCGAAAAATGCGCCCTGCGTTGCTGCGCCCTCACTCTCACCTGCTTCGAGGCTGTCACAACATGCGGCTATGGGCCATATGCCTTTTTTATAGTCGACAGTATTTTTCGATGCATTCTAATTAATGGAATTAATGACAAGATCAAATAAGTATTAAGATCGCTGTTGATTTTTCACCGGGTATAGTTTTGTACATTGTTATTATTTAAGCAATTATTTAGTAGTTGTGCTCCTTTTTTAATTTCTGTGCTATTTTTTCAAATGAAATAATACCATTTTAAATCGTTAAGATGAACCCAGCTGGACCCCTGCAAGCGTTCCGCGCTGTATAAATCATTGTTTTAAGAGTGAAAATAGCACTGGAACCAACTTTAAATGGTCAGGACCTAACTGTGCTTTACATCTTATATGCAGAGGCACACCCATATTTTTTCTCGAGGGTGGGAGTATATTGCCCATCCGACTTGATGTTCTCTTATCCAGAATATTTAATTTATATTGAATGAAAATTAATTTGCATTTGCTTTTATGTTGTTAAGATTTGTTAGCAATTGATACACTGAATGTCCTTTAATAGTATAGGAAATGAGTGAAAGCTATATTTTTGAATATTTATCTTTGACTTCTTTGTGCTGCTTATCATATGCTCAGAACATGAGCTGAAAGGGACAGGTTCAGCGATTGAACAGAAATAATTCAGAGTCCTTAGTATTTTAAGGTCTTAGTTATGGTATTGAGTAACACATTTCTGTTAGTGTTTTATAATAATTTGCCACCATTGTGCGTTTTCTTGGTACTTTAGTCGCTTCTGAATTAGTAAAGCAAGAGTAGAAAATGTGCTGCCTTTGTATTCGTTGGGAGTGGGACCTCACTACGTTCCTTCCTATCCGGAAATTGTATCATGATAATGATATTCATTTTATATCGTGAAATGTTAAATAAAATGTCAAATGCTTGTTATTCCGCATTTGAAGTGACTTCACTCTCTGACTCGCTAATCTCTATGCGTTTTACAACGGTGGGTTCTTACGGTAGCTTTGTGGTGGGCAGTAATCTGACGCAAAGTGTAGGGCGCGGCCGAATTGGATTTCTGGATGAATGGTGGATGCGTCTCCTGCGTTGGAGCTTACGTCACTGAACGATGATTAATGTAAACGAAGTTGACAGTTGAAATCAACTAACGTATGATAACGAGAATTGGTTGATGTTTTGTTTTTTCACATGTTGCCTCGTAAATCACTCACTTCTGTGAGCTCTTTTATTTTTATCGTCGTTACTGCATTAGAAGCCACACAGACACCTTTCCAATAATGACCTCATCATTTGTAAAACTAAAAAGTGATTTACTAGACATATCGTTGCTTGTGAGAAATAATTCTTATCGCTTTCCTTCTCATTAGTATTATACTAGCAATAGTTATTTCTCCGTTAAAATGTGTTTCATTGGGCTTGTAGAAACATACACAATTTACGATATTATGGCCAAGAAGTTGAGAAGAACTTCGTATAATCAAATATAAACTTTCTTGAAACAAAAGATTATTGGGCTATTTGTTTTGCGTGATCAACAACTTCGTAATTTTAATGGAGGCCCCCTATTAAAATAATTCATGCTCTTTCCGAATGGAATCATATCAGACGAGTTGGGGAGTATTGATCCAACTAAACGTCATTATACTTATGTAAACGACACCAAAATGTCACAAAGTATCTGCTGAAAGTTTTGTTCCTCTTCCTTTTCCTATTTATTTCAATATCTTGCGGTGTCCTATTGTGGAGTGTTTTGTATTAAGCTCTTTTGTTTTTAAAAGGTAAACATTCGTAAATACAAATGCAAACATTAGTAAATACAAAAAAAGTTAATATCAAAATGGTGATAAGTGAAGTTTTGACAATTATAGTTGTACTATAAACTATCTGTTGTGGAGATTGTTGTGAATGTACATTCAGCGGCAAAAACTCACATATCCTCTACTTTGAAAGTTAAATTGTTAACTGTGAGCACGAAAGTGTATTACGAAAGTGAATGAAGAGTTGATCCGAAATGAATTGAATAGCTAAGAGTACTTTTGTGGGTGGAGAAAAGTGTGATGGGAGAAAAAGCCTTCCTGCGACAACCTTCCACTTCTCTCGACGTCGGCTGCCTCTTTTTCCCGTCTAGACATTTTAAGCACTTGTTCTGTCTCACCACACTCCCTCAACCTGTGGCCCAGGGCAGCCTGCTGTCCTGCGAATTCCGGCATCGCTCGTGCTGTGCGCGGTGTTTTCCACGACGCCGGTCGCTGTCTGCCGTTCTGGCGACCAGCGAGTTGGCCTCGATGTAAAGGCGCTTATGGAGCCTCCTGTCCAGGTCTTAGGGTACAATGGGTCCATGCTCGCGAGTCGGCGCTGCGCCTGTGGTGTTGTACGCTGGAATCTTTAACTGGAGTGTAGTCAGATAGATAGGGGTACAGTGGTTTTTATTGGTTGAAATATACATTACATCAAAGAGTTTGAGTATATAATTATAAAAGTTTATTACATTAATGTAATAGATGTATGCGTGTGTTTAATTATTGGGTGTATAGATGAACGTGTGTATTATATTTATGACATAAACTGACAAATGGCATGAAAACCTAATATTTCTCCGTTGTTTGTTGTATTAATTATTTTTATTATACTGTGTATCAAAAGATGTAAATTGGTTTCGTTTCAGTATTTTGCTGTTTCAAACAATCTCTTCTATTATTTTTAGATCCAAGATGCAAACAAAGGAACACAATATATATATTCTTTCACAAAAATTACTTCGAAGAAGTCAGTAACGTATTATCATAGAGACCTTATGTAATAAACTACTAATAACTCCTGTGTGCTATTTCATTTAAATGCGTGTTCGGATCCTCATTTGAAGGTGAGCGTATTCTACTTTCTCGAGATTCGCAATTTATCTAGGGAAGAGAAAGTATTATAATGCTTCTAAATCAAATACTTTCCGGGAGAAAAGTCAGAATCCCCGATTTGTCGGTCCTTGATTTCGAAAACTTGGTGCAAGTGTGAGGTAGTAGATATTTTGATTCCCGCCGCCGCCGCCGCCGCCGCCGCCGATAAATGGGCGTGGCGTGGTGCGGGCGGATTGGCGGGCGAGGATTCGGGTGCGGCCCGCTGAGCACGGCCCGTCCGCCCAGGACACGCGCGGCCGCGGTGCGCCTCGCAGTGGGCCGCGAAGGGCCTTCGCCCGCTGCCTGCCTCGCGGCCCCCGCCGGGAACAGCCTCGTATCACTCACGGCATTACTGGCTTATATAGGGATGTTCTATGGTCCAGGACCTGTGGGGACTAGGATGCCGTCCAGACTGTTTAATTTATTCCAATCTGAAAAAAAAAAAATCAAATCGGCATGGCAATCGAAATGTGTGGTTTGTTTGGAGGGTGGCCTTTGGTTATAGCTACAGTTGTGTGTTCTGTGGTATTTTATACATTTTGAATTGAAGGAATTTTCGTAAAATTGATGTGATAAATAATAAAAATGTATAATGCAAGCCTTCAGTTGAACGTAAACATATTCAACAATTCGAATGAATTGTATTGCATCAATCGTTTCAGTTATCCTTATATCTGTTGAGAGCAGAGGTAATATGACAGGTTAGAGATGTGGTGAATGGGTATATTCCTTTTTCTTGTCTGTTATCATTCTGTTTTGTATCTGGCTTGATCGTATATTTCACTTATGTCTTTGCTGCATCCCACCTGAGTCGAATATTCATGTAGCATTTTATTTATTTATTTCGTTCGAAACCAATTCTCCCGAATTTTTACAGTAGAATCGTTGTTTCCTTTACTTAATTCTGGATGATTGATTCATTCCCGTAATGGTTTCCGTCTTCAAATTATTACTTATTCCTCATTGGCTAAAGCACTCTTTGTTCCGACATTACTTTTGTATAATACCTTTCATTTTGTTTGTTTTTCGTAATAATATTTTTTTCCGCTCTTCCCCATTTCTATTTCATGTTTTCTTTCTACAATACGGATAACTGTCTCTTAATTTTTTCTCTTTTTGTCTTCATGTGTATGTTTGCTTTCACGACTCCTCTGGTGGCCGGTCCATTCTTCGCTGTCGCCTGCGCGTGCTTTACACGTGGGCATTGACCATCTAATGGAATCGGGCGTCCGAATGCAATGATTGATGTTGTGGATGTCAGTTAGGTGGAACGATAAAAAGGTCTGAATTGACGTAGCATTTTCGCGTTCAGAATTCTCATTCTAGAGTCTGAAATTCAAACAACTGAAAAGTTGAGAACAACTGAAAAGATAATAGATTAACGTTCTGGTTTTTGGCGATTCACGTCTCTTTTAAGATGTCTTTCTTTTATTTGTGATTCGTCGACCTTTCAAAGGATATTGCTTTTAATGTAGTGTCTTCTTTCCTTTTTTACGAAAGTTATTAGTATTTTTGTATTTTTTAATGCCGTAAAATTAATTTTACCCCTAATCTTGGTGAACTGATGTCCATTTAAGCCTTTTATTCGCAAATAGTGGTAATTGATCATTGTAAAATATGTATTATTTGGAAATGACCGAGAAATGTATTACAATTCATTTTACAAAATTCACTGCAAAAATATTCAGAAAACATTATTTTGATATGTTATGACATCACAATGTATTTGCAAACATTGTTTTGTTTTGTACATAAAATTCTTAAATATAAAAAGTCTGATGAGTGCCTACTGATGTTAAAATTCAATTCCTTAATATTCTTTCTATTTTAAAAAGCTGCCTCACATGCTCCCGTTTGTAATCGTACATTGGAGTTGGGAGAAGTGGATGTTGTAACGCATACTTGACTGCCATTTCCGGTAGGTGTAACTCGAGAGCGCGCAGAAGGCCGTCTCCCGCTGCACCTGGCCGGAACTGGGCGACAAATCCTGGCGCTGCTCTTCAGTCCGCTGCACACTTGCAGGCGGTGATACATTCTGCTGCGCCGGACTGGAATGGCGTCGCCGTTCATTCCGGAATCTATTACATATTTCACATACTTGGCGTTGGTTCAAGACGTTCGTGTGAAGCTCATTTTTTATATGTGTTGTTTAAAATAATTGCTCTTATTTTAATTACATTTGGTTCAGACGGCTCTGATTGCTGTACCTCGCCTCTCTTTACTATTTCTTACTTCTCCTCCATGCATTTCAAGCGCAGTAAGAGGAACTCTGCTTCATTGGATCCATTTAAATACAGTGTAAGAAACGTATTGCCGAAGCCTGGACATCTCCTCGCCCGTCGACAGGTTTCAACGGCCGTTTTCCCACCTTTTGCAATCGCCAACCGTGCCGTGTGGAGTTACGCGTGCAGTGTTCCAATCGCGCGTTCCCGATGTCAGTTTGGCATGGTGCATTCACGTGCGCCCGCCGCCTTTCGCCTTCCTCGAGCCGCCCCCGCCCCTCGTACGTAGGTCGGGCGCCTTCGCGATCCGCGAGCGCCCGAAGCGGCGGCGTCTGCCAGGCTGCACCGTTATCCCCGGACGCCAGCGCCCACGCCATTATGCAATATACCTGCTTTAGTATGTATGAACTATTCATTTCATTAAAATATGTTAATACCGTTTTGAATATTTATCCCAGCCCCCGCCCCCGCCTCTGCCCCCGCCCTTTGTTATGCTCAAATTGCCCGACCAAGCGCGCTGCACGCTCTGCTCTGCGGGCTACGAGCACCCCGCCCCCACCCGCCACTGCATCTCCCCCTGTCCCCGCCACGGCCCCTATCGCTACCGCTCCTGTCGTCTTGGCTTCAGACGGCGATGTCTGCGGGACCTTAAGGCGGAGTCCGGGCAAGGTTTTTTGTCGCCATACAAAACTACAAAATTTTGAACTTTAGTAAGTTCACGAGACTTTTATTTACTCATACTTATTTCACAGTCCTATTTACCATTTACCAAAGTCATTAACTTGTGGAATTTGCTGTATACTTAGTGTTTCTTTTTTTTAACCTTGACCTAATGATCTTGATCATTCATATTAGTAAAATGATAATTATCTGTCATCTTTTCTTGATGTGTTTAGTTAAAAATCTGTTGGAAATGTATTAAGTATAATATGTTCTTAGCTGATCATTTAATCGAAGGATATCTGTGGTAATGTTTAGTATACAATCGAACTCAAATTCCAATGAATTCATTCGTACTGTACTCTTCATTTTACCTCAAAAAAGGTCATATTTTCCTCCCTTGGTATGTTATACATTCCCAGTCGGTAGTTAAAATTGTAAATTTCGCCACTGTGCTCACTCAGTGCGCACTACTTGCGGTATGTGTATTGTGGGCAATGTTTACTCAAACATGTAAGAGTGAGATAAATAATAATATTAAATGTAATAATAATTACTTTTATTATAATTTGATTATAATATAAATATGTGTATTTTGCGCACATTTCGGAGGTATCTGAAAAAAGGAGCGTTTTTTGAAATGCTGTAACTCACTTGATTTCGAAAGAAATGTCTCATACAACAGTTGTAGGAAATTTTATCACCTTTAAAGTTGATTTGAATCATTTTTCTACTTCAGACTACGTATGACTTACGGTTAAAGAATTACAGAGGGGAAAAAGGAAAAATTCGCTTTCTCGGGACTCCTGGAGTTAGCCCAGGGTCTAGGAGGTCTGTAACTCGTCGTTTCACTAGTAAGTGTAACAGACCAAAAGAAAACGTTTTTATGCCCGTTTTCCAGGCAAGCCCCTTTTGAAGTACTTTCCGACCATAGTATGTTCTATGTAAAAAATGTAATGTTGGACGTACGTAACAAGATTTTTAAGCTTTTCTAAGTTTGGCCGTGAAATATTTACGTACGTATTTTTGTTGCAGTGATGTAAGATCTTTTGCATCTTAGATGTTTTCAAATACTCACTCTAAGTACTCTGATCTCTTATTGGAAATATTTACGTTCCATTTCTGAAGAGTTAAATCTTCGTAAAAGACCTGCATAAAAGGAAATCTAAAATTTCTTGCGGATGTTCGAAAGAACTTTTGAAAATTAATTAAATATCTGTGGTATCCTTGCGTACGATGTATTTGTGAATAACTGAATAGTTTCACTTGTTACATCGTTCAGTATTTATAAGTAATTTATGTATCAATATATATTTATGGGCCAAGAAATCATATGCTCTGTATTATTTATTCACGTTTCTAATAATTTTTATTGTTTGGTTTCAGGTGAGAATACGCAGATCTTAAAATGTCTCCCACATCTCTCGTGTATCTGAAAATGTGTTGCTGATGCCAAGGTAAACACGTCATATAAGGTACATGTTGAGAATATCTGCGTCATGCTGATCGACTCCGGTTATCGTGAACATCTGGGGAGTGACATTTTTGGTTCACTATATCCGAGGTTCAGTATATATCAAAATTAAGCAGAATTTCTCCATAACGAGTGAGTGTATTAATGTAGAGATATAGTAAAATACATTGATGTGATGAATGACTGAAACTGAAAATTTCAACATCCTTATTTGCGCTTAAAAATTAGTTGTTTTTTTTTTCAATTGATTGCTTCGTACTTTTCATTAGTAGTTTCTCTTGATCCTTTCCACAGTTCGTGTTTTCTCTATAATTTATTCTAAACATGTATTGTCCTGTAACTATGTATCGTAAAGCAGCCTTGACACCCCTCAATTTTTTTTGCACTGTTGGAATAGCGTTCCATCTCTTTGAAGACCCTTTTACTTGCCTAATAATATACGAGATAGTTTCGGTAACGAGATGGCGCATGGCGCTAATGAAACTTATCTTTTCCGCGCTGCACGGCGGATATCGCCAGGCTGTGGCTGTTCCTGTCGCCTACGAAGAACTCAACGCGCTTTGATCCAGGGAATATCCAGTAGCACCTAGATTGATACTGAAGTGAGCAATTGCGCGTCGTCGCCACCAGTTGTCGCCCACGTAGGACACGTCCTTCGTTTCCGCAGTGAAACTGACAGTGAGTGGCATAAGGTAATCAGTTTGGTGCCCGGTCCCGATCCCCTACCTTTCACTCCAGGGGATACTACTTCTATTGTGGCCTTTGGCTGACATTTTTTCTAGCTGCCTATTGTTGGAATTTTTTGCACTGAGGTGATAATACATTTCTAGGCGGGAATTAATTTCCAGGACTTTTTTTTCGCTCACTACAGCCGAGGTTTCACTTTATCCGAGTTCACCGTAATCGGAGTTGACTGTGTATACCAGTTCGGGGTGAAAATCTACACTTTGAAATTGTATTTCAACCGGTTCGAAACGCCTTCTCAGCCTCAATTGTGAATTATAATTTGGCTATAATTAATGTTATAATTTGTTCCGTATGAAATTTGATAAATACAATTTCGGCTAATAAGGCATTTCTACTTCATATATCTTATCAGAAATCCTTTCTCACTGTGTGACTTCCGCCTTTTATATGTAAAATAATATTGGTATTGCTCTACATAATTGTATTAGGAAAAGGAATCTTCCACTGACAGCATGCACTTTCCTTGTTTTGGAAGACGTTGCACATCATGGAGTCGCGCTTGCAGTTTGTGGAGATATTAAAATGTTTCTAGGATTTGTCATTCTTTGCATTGGAACTCTTTTATTATGCAGCCCACGCTCCCAACTCGACTCGGACTTCTAGCGGAAAATTCTTTAATTTTCCGGGAACCCGTCGAAGTGTATGCGAGGACAGAAATTGCAGTTTCCAACTTCGCAATGGCTTTGCCCAGCGTTCGCCTTGCAACTTCTAGTCTTTTTATCTTGTAAATGCGATTTCGCAGTCTCTCTTTGTGTGGAGTCTGCGATTTCACCAATGTAGACGTATGAATGGAGACTCGATGTCCCCGAATTCGCTGGTCTCCGAGATAGGGATACACGTGCAGTTTCCTAGAGCTCTTTCTGTGGGGAGATGCTTCCTTCCAGAATTCATCAATAAATCAACTCTGGTATTGTAATTAATTTCGTAGAAATGAGACTATACATATTGTTACACGTCCACCTCATTTCTCAAAGCAAGTGCCAACTTGTCGGGCGTTTGGAATCCAAGTCGCGACTAGGGAAGATTTTCGTTCTGGATGATAAAGAAGTCTTCTCTGACCAATAATGATGGTGACTCTTTATGATCTTCAAACACTTGTGGAAATTTATTTCCACGACTGCGGCTTCTTCAGCTACCCTTGTTTAGGCAGGAGATTGTATTTAATAATTCTCTGACCCAATCTTCATTTACAAAGTAAACCTATGACGTGCGAACATGATTTCCATAATGTCCTTGAAATTTCTGATTTTATTTTATTCATATACATTTAACGAAAGTGCAATCGTTTGTCTTATTTGTTTCAGATCAATAACCATTAGTTTCAGGTGATTGGTAAATATTTGATTCGGTTACAGATCAGAGTTTAAATGTTAATTGTCATGTCGTAGGTGTACGCATGTGTCGTATTTTTTTGTAGCAGGTAATACATAAGGTAAAATGACCATAAAAATAATGGACATACAACATCAATTTTCTTGACTTTTCTCGACGTCTAAACCTTCATTCCTATGTATTCATCCGAGTCATTTAATTTATTGTGAAACTAAATCCCATTCTCTGGCTGGATAAAAATCCATTTGCTCGTTGTACCTTTCCAAAAGGAACATTGTCATCTCATGGAAGAATGTTGTTACAGGTAGGGCACGAAAAATCGTCCGCTCAAGGTCATTTTCGAGGAGCCCTTCTTGTTATTCAAAGCTTGATACAATTTCAATGTTTGTTAAGTGTTTTCATGTATGTTGTTCTCTTCCTGTGCTAATTGGAGAGAAACATCAGCTCTATAATAATGCAGCTTGTAATCTTTTAAATGAGGCTTATTATCGGAGTTAATTATTAATGCATATTAATGGAATTAATAGACGAGTACTTCTTCCAACTATCATTAAAATTATGCAAATGTCCATGCATGCGACAAGTTACAAATAAAAATGTTTAATCACATTTCGCTCATCTCTTTACATTTACTCACAATGATTGAAATACACTGACGCGGTTGGTCTTTTCTTTGTATAACTTTTGACACGCTGATAATGCTAGCCTGCAGCATGAGGCCATCGCGATGCAAGAAAATCAATGTTGGTGTAGATTTCTTCTCCCCACCCCCACCCCACCCTGGCCCTGCAAGACGGGGTAGGTATTGTCAAGACCCATAATTATCGCTCTGTTGCGTAGAAAGTGCGTGTGATGGGCCGCAGTAGATTTCTTGAGACTGATTAAGAGAATGGTACTTGGTGCCTACGAGGCATTTTGGTCTATTTTGGAGTTGCTCTTTGCTGGATGATCGCCCGCTATTTCCGGCGTGAACTTAAGTGTTTGCCATTGACGTTGCAAAGATTGATATGTTAATGCCGGCGGGGAAATGTGAGTTTGTTATTGACAGAAAACCTAATCGCGGAGCAAGTGTGTTTGCTTCATAAGGATCAGATATCATTCCCTGATTGCTGAGTAAAAGAAATACCATATTCAATACTCTCTGAGATGCAATATAGAAATAATAATGAGGATGCATTACCATTACTCCACTTTAGGTTTGTGTTTCGAAAATATTTCAGTGGCTAATGCATGATGATTCAATAATCGTGTCACATATCTTCATAAAGTTCTGTTCAGTAATTCATTTCTGCATCATCTGTTCTTTTGTAGAATGGAATATATGGAGTTGAGTATTCAAAGTATAATTTATCACAACATTCCAATTCCCTACCATATTTGCTGTGGTTAGTTGATTGTCTTGTCCCTTAATGTTTAACGAAATGTGTTAATATCAACTTGCAATGGGGAAAGGTAGGCACTAGTGCTTTTGATAAGTAACTTGTACTGCTTACAATACTAACCACAAGATGAATTATCCATATCTGCCCCTCCCGTAGTTTTAAAAACATTGTAATCTGTACATGTACGCATCCACTTAATGAGTGGGTTAGATACAAAAATTTCGGAAGAGCCGAACGGGAAATAAATTGTCCTATTCTTTGCCCACTGGCCCGCGTTGTTTCATTGTGTGAGGTGGGCATTTGCTCCTGGTTTTGTTATTCCCCTTCTGTTAGTGCTGACGTCGGAGTGCTGAAAACAAACGCAGCGTGCTTTTAGCTTTGCCACCAGTCAGATTGCGTTTATGAATTCGCGCACGCGGCACGCCCCCGCGCCCGAGCGGGGCGAAAACATTGTGCTGTGCGCTTTTGATGTGACCCTGCGCGACGGCGCGGCCGCGCGGCTGTGCGGCTTACCTCAGAGCACGCGGCAATAATGAAGAGTGACTGGAAGAGGTTTCTGGCAATTACGCGCCCTGTGTTGTGCGCGGCCTATTCAACCCTCTGAAAGAACTCTGTGCGTGGCGGACGCACAAAGCGTTTGCGAAGGGGCCGCGTCAAATATCCACGCAAATGTAATGGAATCGTCTACGTCGATCCTAGTTTGTGTTAGTTTGTGTTTGGTTGCATGGGGTTTCAATAATTCAGGGGGATTACAATTCAGGGTCTAGGGAAAAAAAAGTTAATCCCCTTCCGGCGAGTATGCTCTGATAGAAAGATTAGAAACGTATTTTTGATATTATAAATTATTTGATTACGGTAATGTGAAATTAATCAGTTGTGCAAGGGATACAGAATATTACAAATTTAATACGTGTTGTCAGTAAAACGACGGAGGAGGAGTGGGTTTGCTGGTGTGAAAATATTATTCGTTGTTATCAAACTGAGAACTAATAAAAAAGAACAATGCAGCATCATTGATCGAGTTAATGCTAGTCTCTTGACGGTTTTCCCGCTACTGTCGTGCCTAATATTATGTTCCTTAAATCTCTGTGCTTTTGCTGTTCGTTGCCTGAGCCCAGGCTGCGGCGAGATGTACGGTGCGTCGGTCGCCGAGCCATTGTGTACTCGCAGCGCGCCCTCACCACCGAGTCACGGCCGCTCTCGCGCGAGCGAACTTCAGTGCGGGCGCGCATTTTCAGTAATTTATCGAGCTCGCGAGATAGATTAGATTAAGCGAAACACCGCCGGAAATTCCGATAGCCCAGTTGCTCGAAATGAATATCGCGAAGTTTGAAGTAACAAGTTCGCGAAGTTTAAATTCGATTGCCGAGAACGCGCTGCGGCCTGTGTATCATTTGTTGCTCGGCGCCCCGTCGCCGGCGATGAATGAACGGGAAGTGGGACGGGCCACGGGCGGCGGAGGCTGATTGGGGGCGAACGGAGGAGGCGGGCATCGCCCAGATTAGCCCTCTGGCTCCGCCGCGGCGGTTGTTCCATCGAATTCGTAACGGTGTTCCAAAGCTGCCTCGTTACCGCGCCAGATGCCGACTGCTTAATAAAGTCGAGAGCTACTGCGGTTCGTAATCGAACCATCTACCTCGCCAATCAACTTCCCGCGCGTAGAGCGCGTTGTCTGCGACGACGACTGTTCCGCAGTTGGACGTTAGAGCGCGCTTTCTGCGTCCGCGCTCGCATGCGAACCCGGGCAAATATTAGCACTCCGCACGCCTCTTTCTGTTCGTTGTTTAGTATTTGAAATACAGTAAATGCAACTACGGCCGTATCTCTAAGACGATCTGTGAGAAGTTATATTAACGAATATATCATAAATATCGCGATAAAATTTAAAAATTAATATTATTCCGTTAAAGATGCAAATAATTTTAGATTTTTGTGTGTCGAGAATAAATTGCAACCTCTTTCTTTAATAATAATTTGCTCAGCATTTCGTTTCTTTGTGGTCAGTGCTGACATTTTATGCCCGTTCTGGAATATTCGTGTGTACGTATGCTGTTGGAACATCTTTTGCGAATTTTCCTTATCTTGTGACACAATTTGGTAGGGAACGTTTCAACAAGTTTCGGTAGTGCTCCGGAAGAAATCGTAAAGTTCGATGAGCAACGCAGACGTGAAACGTGACGAAAGAAAAAAGTCGTTCCTGAAGAAGGAACACGTCGGTTGGTCGGATGGCCAGTCGTGCAACTGGAACCTTTCCACCACATCCACTCGCACATCCGCCACTGCTTCCCTCGCGCGGATGTTTTGCTCCGTCGTGAACGTAAGCAACTTGCCATCGTTCACCGTTGCCGCCCGCGTCACAACCACCCGCCGGAACCCTCCTCCATTGCTGCTGTCGTCCTCACCCCTTCGCCACTCCCCCACCATCATGGCCCCTTCCCGTCCCCGCCCAACCGCCACTTACCCACCGCCCACATCCCGTCCCCGCCCAACCTCCACTTACCCACCGCCCACCCCTGCCCATTTCCCGTGCCGTCGCCGCTGTCAACGTCTCCCTACCTTCGCGATTCTCTTCGCCTGCCTTCTCTCATCCCTGATCTTGCCACTTTCCACCGCCCTTTTGTATTGGTTGCCGTTACTCCCCACCCATCGTCGCCTGGCTCTTGGGTCGTCGTGAAGAATAGGTTCGGTCACTGGGTCAGATCTCAGGGCCTGAGCCGTTGAGGGCACGTGGCTGCAGCGTGGGAGGAGGAGATTGCCATTTAGCCGTGACGTAAACAAGGACGACGGGTGGCAGTCGACAGCCGCTTTTGACCGTCCGTCTTTTACGCAATGTCGATATTTCATGATCGAGCATTTCGCTCCACCTTCTGACCTACGTTCCGTATTGTTTCCGAGCTATTTTTGGTCGGAGGAGAATTGTCTCGAAAGACACCATATTGTACAAAAAAGTCCTACACATTTTCTTTTATGTGCCGGAATTGCAAAGTTTTTGTCTTTTGTTTAATTTCATTTGTATGTACGTACTGAATTCTCAGGCTAATGAGTAAATATATCTTGTTTTCGAATCCTTAAAGTATTTCTAAGCAAGTGTCTATTTGAAGAGCCATGTACGTGCTGCCCTCCACACTCGCTCCCCTGAATCACTTCTGTAAATCATCCATACGTTAATCGGCTCACTGGCACTCTTCGTCGTGTTGGATTGGCCATCCGCGCCACATTGTTCCTGCCGCCTCGTTGACATTGCCGTGGGCCTCAGTGGGCGCGAAGCACTTGATTCGCTCGCCGCGTTGTTCGCCTTCACTCGATCGAGCCCATTCACGCGGCCGCGCCCCTCGGGTCGCACTTGCCCCGCATTGTACTCCCGCCGCCGCCCTTGGCTGCGTCTCGCCCCGCCTCGCCTCGTCGTGCCGGCCGCTCGCAGCCCGTGTGGAGAGGCGGCCGCCGGAGCAGCGCGTGGCGCCGCTGGGAGCGGAGCGGAGCGGGGGGGGGGGGAGGGGCGGCGCGTGATGTATGAAGTGCTGGAACTCGATCCGAATGACGCCAACAGTCGGAGTTCCTATCGCGATATCTCTGGTGTTCCGAAACCTGTCGCTACCTCTGAGTTGCACTGTTTGACTCGAAATTAATAACGTTTGTTCTGGAAGGACTGATAAATTCGCGCCCGATAAGTTGAAATAAAATTTATGAAATAACAATTATAAAACAATTTAATATTAGTAAAGTATGTTTTGTTTATACGTACATATAATATTATTGTTTCTCATTTTGGAGATTAGATTTGGCTAAATAGGATATAATAATCATCTCATTACTTTTCATCTTCCCACGGCCAATATTTCTTAGTTGTTTACATTAAAATGCCAATTCGACACATTTCCGGTGAAGTGTAATGATAATCTATACTCTATTTTTCGGGTCGCTGGCAACATGTGGGTTGTTCGTTGGGAAGGTCAGTAAGTATCACAAGTTAGTGATATGATGTTGTAAGTCGGCTGTCACAATTTCGGATAAGGCTCGTGCGCCTCCTCGAGTGACAACAAATTACCAATCGAATCTCGATCAATTATGAATATCAATGATGTCCCAGCCGCATGTTTGATTCATTCCCTGTGCTCAACATTGTGAACTGAATACTCCGCAATCTGCATTACCGTAACCATTGAGTTGTAAAGTGTTCGGCATCAAGATATCTTTCTGAATAACCGGCCGCCGAGTTTCTCTGCAATCGTTTCCTCCTTCGGGTCGTGCCCGTCGCCACGATCGCCTAGCACTCAATCTCCCGTCCGCTAATCTGACGCAGATCGCGGTGGGAATCGACGGTAAGTATAGCTCGAGAGGAAGCGTGCCGCCCGACTCGCGATTTTCCATCCTTCGTCCACCTGCACATTACGCGGAATAGCTTGCTGGCGCGCTACCATCTGGCCGGGGGGTGCGGTGGCGGGGGCTGGGGCGTCAGTGGAGCACCTGCGAAGGCTCGCGAATGCAGAGCGGTAATTTGACTGACGGAGGAGTGGAAGCAAGAGGCGGGAATGCAAGAAAGTGGTGCACGGAAGGATTGTTTACCTACACATGAAGCACTTCAATCTTTCACTTAATTTAGGAGTGATTCAATGTATTTAATGTTGTTATTATTATCACATTATGTTGTTGTGTTAAGATCAAATTAAATTCCAAACGTATTAGGCCAGTCGCAATGAATGAAGATTGTCTTAGAATAAATGTCACAAACTTCTAGATGTGCAGAAGGGTTCAAAATTGTCCCCTGTACATATAAATAAGTAATGGATAATTCCACCTTACGAAGTTAAACTTGTTCTTTGTTCCTGATTGCTGAGCATCTCACGATCTGGTTTTTGGCAGAGAGTGAAAAATAGTTATGTTTGTGAGGAGAAGTGGCACGAAGCTCAAGATTTTTTTTAGTTTTGAGATAAACAATTTATTTTAATTTGAAGTTGAACGTGTAGAGAGAGGAGAATAAATGATCAGATAATTAGGTTTGCTGTGTGGAAACTAGATGATAATGTTCTTCATCCATCACAAATTACGATAAAAGGGATCGAGATATGAAAATCGTACGCAGGAGTTGCAAGCAAGCGCACTGGTGGGAGAAAAAGTGTTTAAGGAGAGGTGCAATTGAGAAGGGAGAAATTAGCTGAGCGTTCGCAATCGGAAATTACGCTCACAATTTATTTATTTACGTCAAAAACAGTTAAAAGCTGTATGACGTGTTATGGGGAGAAGTTAATTTGAAGTTACATTTATGTCCAGAAGCAAAATAAGGGGCTCTCTCAGCATTTGCTCAAGGATCAGGGAAACTGGACGAAAGCCTGGTCGAGATGAGGGTCATTGACCCAGAAGTTGAAGTGCAATACTTGTTACAGGTTCTTTAGAATTATACAATCCAAACTGTGCATAATACATTAAATGTCAATGTTAAAATTAATATTGCTTTTCTTTCGGATGCTCGGTATAGTCTCTAATTGTGTAGAAACAATTGTGCAGCAGAAAATATTTTACTTGGGACTTAAATTTGTGTATCGAATTTAATCGTTTAATATCATCTGGCAAGGTGTTGTAAAATAATGTACATGTATTGTATGTGAATTTTTTGTAGCGAGCTGTTGATACTGTCACCTGATGAGTATTTCATGGAGCAAACTATGGAGTGAGTGTCTGCCCTAGCGGCTGGCTCAGCATGCGCTCAAGCCCTCGAGTGGATGTGGGTGCCCGTTGGCGGTGAAGGGTGAACGGAAACTGTTTCTTAGGGTCCGTTGTCAGTAAAATGTTAGATTAAATTTCAAGAAGGCCTTTCGAATAACATTCAGAATAATTGCTAGGGTGTTTGTATCTTCTCTTTCATATACGTGTTGTCACTGAGGAGCCTCTCGTTCTGATGACAAGGCGACAAGAGGAGCTGGCTAGTAGGCCATTGTAGTGTGAATTGAACAGCGAAAATATCTGGTTTGGTCTAGAACCCATAAATAATTTAGGTTGATCGGCTGAATCCATAAGAGAAAAACAACTTCACGTTCCTGGTTTACATCTACACTTAAGAAAAACTATCCTGTGTCTTCTTGTTCCTCCAAAATTAACTTCTTGCAATTGGTATTCCCTGTTAAACAATTTTAAAAAAATCATTGTGTTAAATTAGATGTTTGTATTGAAGAACCTACATAAAAGTAGTATAAGAATATATTAAATTATGTTGCTTAAATTAATTAGTTTGTTCTCCTGTAAGATTACTGTTTTTGAGATGGAAGGATTTTTTTCTCAAAAGTGTCGATAATCGTTTGTTATTTCATTGAATTGTGTTCCACATTGCAGCTGACACGAGTTTTATTGTGTAGCAATCCACCTGCAACGCGGCGCACTGGCCGAGCCTGTTGCCTGCTTCTCCGCCTAGCTACCTCTTGCCGCCCGATCCTGTTGCCTTCTTCATGACGGCCTGCCTTGTTGTCTACTTATTGCTGCTTCTCCGCCGTGGTGCGAGTTGCCGACCGGTCTTTGTCCCTTATTCTTGCCGCCCTTTTGCCGGCCTGTCTTGTTGCCTGCTTCTTGCTGTTTCTCCGTTTTGCTACCTCTTGCCTTCTTGTCGCTTCTCAACCCTGGTGCCGGCCTGCCTTGTTGCCTGCTTCTTGCTGCGTGCCCGCCTAGCTACCTCTCGCCGTCCGATCCTCTTGCCGGCCTGCCTTGTTTGCCTGTTAGGCTTCTCCGCCCCGTGGTCTGCTGCCTGTTTCTCCGCGGGCGCCGCTTCTTGCGTGCTCGCGGCCGCCCCCGTCTCCGCCGCGCCGCAGCCGGAAACCTGTTTCGCGGCCGTGACGTCACGGCGGCGGCGGCGGCAGGCGCTCTGCCGTGGCGCCGGTCCGCCATCCTTCCTTGCCGCAGTCTGTCGTTGCGACCGCGCCGCGGCGTGCCGCGCAATTCCAGCGCGAGGCGCCCGCCGCCCGCGCCGCGTGGGGCTCGCGTGTCGCTCGGATGGAGGGGTGCAGCTTGTTGCTTGGGGGGGCAGGCTCTCGGTCAGAACGACGCGTCGCGACGGCCGCTTGTTGGACGGTGGAGACGAGTCGAAGTGGTGTTCATGGAAACGGGCTTAAAGAAACAAAGGGAGCAAGGTGTGATGAGAGTGCTCGTGCTCGGTTGACAGTATTGACGTTTCTCTTGATTGCTGTGATGCGTGCTAACAATTCAGAGCTTATTAAAGATGAATTTGTAGAAATAATCTTAACCTTAATATGAGAATATAAATTATTGTGGTTAAGATTATTTTTAGAAATTCCACTTTAATTTGTATAGTCACCACAAGGTATCGGTTGAAAGTAAAAAGTTTATTCAGGGCTTTGAAGATTGATCTTATTGGTTGGTTATTATAGAGTGATTATACTCTTGCGTTTCGAAATTAGTTGTAAATTTTTTATCAATATTTTGTGGTTGGAGTATATCACTATGAGTGGGTTTAAATTTTCATTATATTTATGTTAAGAAATTATAAAGCATTCTTTATAGTAAATACAATGTTATGCTTTTCACAAACAATCTTTCATAATTAGTTATACAAGAAGTTTATTTGAACTGAATGAATGTTTCGTTCTTCAGTGTACTGACCTAGCAATTATGAGTGAATGTGGTATATTAATAGATAGTAATCCTACAATGGCACTTACATATTTTGCACGCATGATTCGACATTTATCCGTTAATTCTATAGTATTCGCATCTAATTATAGGGGAAAGTGAATAGGAAATTATCTAATATTAAGCGGTTATTTCATCACGAATGTAGTGGTTTGTGGCTTACATGACCTTTGGAACAATTGTTGGGGCTGTATAACAGCTGACTGTACGATATCCTTGTAGCTTGCTGCGATTTCTAATTGAAAGTTCCAGTGGAGAAAAAGCATGTTCTGTTTTAATTCGGGTAGAGTGCCCCAGGATTACGAAAACATGTATAATTAACTGTATTTTGAAAGTGTGCCACCGCTGGTGATCTTTGAAATACGAATGGGGTAATGTAATGCAGTAAATCAGCATTGTTTTAGAGCTGACATTTCGTAAGCTATGTGTGTTTGTGATCCATTTGTGTTTTCATTTACATTCCCACAGTTAAACTTTAGTTTGGTTTACATGTTAACAGTTTAATGACTAAAAAGTTGGAGGAGTTTATTGACCAATGATGGATAATAGTTTTGTAGCAATTTATTGTTCATCCTAGAAATCTGAGAAAACCATTTCCCTGTGCTTTCAAAATCATGATCTGCTTCAATAAACCTTTGTAGCATAAGTTTTGTCCCGAGTACTTCAGAATTCCTGAACGTCTTGCGGCATGAGGAGAGAATGGCTCCTACTGATGACTGCAGATGCTTGCGGCTTCGACAGCGATCACTTATTCTCTCTGCGGTTCAGTTTTTTTTTTTTTTTCTTCGGGCAGTTCCAAGACGATCGCCAGAGGGATATTCTGTGAAAGTTGCCATCCACCGGGCAGAATGTCATTTGATGGGTAGGCGATCGAGATAAGAACGGAATGACAATCGATTAAACTGCTAGCGTCGTGTGCGGTCTACCATTGGCTGACGAGAAATTGCATTCGATGTAGTGAGTGGTGGCGATCTTGGAAGTGACCTCCGCCCAGTCTCAAGAAATCGCTTTGCGAGAGCATCTACTTCTCGGTGAACTAGGTTGTTGAATAGTCCTTTCTGGAGGGCAAATAGAAAACTCCAAGCATGGCTTCTGTAGCTCCAAGTGATTCGTAATGTGATAGAGGTCTTCATATATATATTTTTGAATAGTATTGATTTTTTTTCAATGTCAGAAAAAATAACGTCAGAAATGTATTTATTAGACATAATTTACTTATTGTTCTTACAAGAACAGATTGCAGAAAATATTATTATGCAGAAAATAAAAAAAAAATTATTGACTTTTGTAAGAAATTACGTGGTATTATCTACCTTCCAAGGGAGTCACATACGTAGTTCAGTCATGTGACCAATTATTTTGACACTCACTCATTCCTGCCGAAGAAAATGTGGGGGGGGGAGGGGGATCGATGTTTAACGTATAAAAATGATTCAAATTGATTCATGGCGAACTTGGCTATTACTTGGAGAGGTACCCTATTATTATGATTGGAGAATGTTAACATGAAAACAACGTACTATTTTCAAGGAGAACAATTGCTGTTTTACGAGTTTAATTGAAAGTTTTATGTAAAAAAAATAACGTAAGCTCTGTGATTTAGGAGAGTTTGGTGATTTAATTCACTGACACATCTGTGTTTCCCCAGGATTCATTCTTAAAAAATCCTTTTTAGTGACAATATTAGAATAAAGTAAATCACTTGTGAAAACGAACCTTAACAAGTACGTTCCGACCGGCATGGACCTCCTCCTCCTCCCCCCCCCCCGCAAAAAAAAAGCACTGAACTGACATTTTCAGGCTTCTGCGCCTCCGGCTATTGCATTGTTTCTGTTCATTTGTACAGTTCTGTATTCAAAAATATTTCTGTAATTAAAACTAGTAAACAGTTTTGGAAAATTAATTTCTTTAATTTTTTAAAAATTAATTTAAATTATCCAGATATTGATACTTTACACTATCTCTTCGAGATCTCGATTCTATCCTCGATCTTCTCCATCTAGTCTCTACGAGAATTCTATTACACCTATTATGCTTTCTAAACGAAACCCACTATGGGGTGAACGTTGATGAACAACTCGCATCTTCACGTTTTATTGAACAATAACATAACGTATTTTATCGAGGTTATTGTAAGATTGCTTATGTTAACTTTCATTAACATTAGTTTACGTGATTCTGGAGTTAAATGTACTTTTACTTTCAAGAATCGTAGACCTCCATCTCACTTTTTTTATGTGTGTATTTCTTGAGAATGTGTAAATTTATGAGATTGGATTTGAACGTTTTTGAATTTCTCTTTTAACATAGTTTACCGATTTGTTAACATACGAGGGCCACTAGAGAAGTTTCCCACCGAAGTTAAAAATAAGCCAGATGTATTAAATGCTGATTGTTCATCATAATTCCCTCCTTTTTCAAAGATGATACTACAGAAAAATATGTGTAACTGTTAATCAAAGTACTCATTTACAGCCCTCTTCTCTTGTTCATTGGACACAAATCGGCGGCAACTTTCGACTGTTTGCCGTGTACGTTATAAGCAGAATATGTAGCGAATCCGGAAGTATGGTGATCATGAGTTTGTCAACAGGTGGTTGCGTTGGCAGCTTTTTGGGACTTGGAAAACCCCTGTGTTTCCATTGCGTTGGTTGTTTTGTTTGAGGGTCCCAAAAATGTACCCACGTTTCATTTCGAGCACGACCTGAACAATGAAATGTTTGGGATGCGACCCAAATGGGGTCAAATTCTCCTCAAACATTTCCATTAGCCTCTGCTTTTTGAGAGACGTGAGCATTCTAAATCTCAACGTCACTAATTTTTAACATGCCTGAACATTTATGAAAATTGCTCAAAACTGTTGGGTGGTACACTCCACACTCTCTATTTTGCCACTACGACACGTCTATTTTACAGTACAAAAATCGTCAACGTTCTTGTGCATTTCCAAACATGTTACATTCACAAGCCTCCCAGATCGTGAATCGTCTTGGATTCTCTGCCACATGTAAACTATTTATATCAGTACCTTACCTGGAATTAGGAAGGTGCACTGTCACCGAACTCTGCCAAAATGTGTGAATGGACTAGTTTACGAGTGCCGTCTCTCGTTAGAAATTTGATGTCAGCTCGAAGCTGCAACCTCGCCTGACCCAAGATTACTTGCATAGCCAGACGGTTGACAACCCTACTACTTTCCATATCTTATGAGGCATGTTCACGGCAACTTCAGCAATTATTTCCGCTGTGTTTTATATTTCGTCAACTGATACAATATACAAGGTGCGTGAGAAAAGTAATGAGACTGGTAACACTGCGGGCGATCTGGCAACGTTGTGTCTAACGGCCTGTGCTAGACCGTTTTGTTTATCCCTTCCACTTCCACTTCCCCAACTCCGTACAAATAACACATTATTTTTGACAGCGCCATCAGTGAAGTTGTGTTTTTGTTGTGTGTTAGGGAAATGGAGCATCGGAATTTAGAGCAACGTTGTGCAATAAAGTTTTGTGTTAAACTTGGTGAATCCGCGAGTGTGACTTTTGAAAAGTTGAAACAGGCCTATGGGGAACATTACTTATCAAGGGCATAAGTTTTTCGCTGGCACAAATCATTTTTGGAAGGTCGAGAACACGTTGAAGATGACCCTCGCTCAGGGAGACCTTCAACTTCAAAAACTGACGAAAACGTTGAACGTGTGAGGGCTCTTGTGAGATCAGACCGCCGTTTAACAATAAGGATGATCAGTGAACAGTTAAATTTAAACACTTTCACCGTACATCAAATTTTGGCAGACGATTTGAACATGCGAAAGATTTGTGCCAAAATGATGCCGAAAAACCTCACAACTGAACAGAAGGACAATCGAAAAAACGTGTGCGCTGATCTTCTTGAGAGGATTGCCAATGACCAAGAATTCTTCAATTGTGTGATCACAGGTGATGAATCGTGGATATTTGAGTACGATCCTGAAACGAAGCGGCAAAGCGAAGAGTGGCACACTCCGTCATCTCCTCGGCCGAAGAAATGTCGAATGAACAAATCGAAGATCAAGACCATGCTGATTTGTTTTTTTGACAGTAAGGGAATCGTGCACAAAGAATTTGTTCCACCAGGACAAACTGCCAACCAAGTGTTTTATAAAAGTGTCCTTGAAAGGCTCAGGAAAAGTGATTCGTGTGAGACCACACATTGCAGACAAGTGGATGCTTCATCATGACAATGCCCCGTGTCACACGGCCATTTCCATCAGTGAATTTTTGACCTCAAAACTCATTACTGTTGTTCCTCAACCCCCATATTCACCTGATTTGAGTCCTTGTGACTTTTTCCTTTTCCCTAAATTGAAACATGTCCTAAAAGGACGTCATTTTGGAACTCTGGAGAAATTTCAAAAGACCGTGACCGACCAGTTAAAAGCCATTCCAGTTGAAGACTTCCAGCGCTGCTACAAAGAGTGGGAACTACTTTGAAGGGGATCATATTGTTGTTTGAAAAAAATAAAATTAGTTAGTATAAAATCAGTCTCATTACTTTTCTAACACACATTGTAGTTCGTGTTTCTCTGAAGCTTTATTAAATACAATAATATTATCTCTTATGTTACTGTCGTCATTTTAATTTAAGAACTAGTGTGTACGGAACCATATAGAATGTTCAATATTCTCATATCTAATCGGTAAAGTTGCATTTAGAACGTAATTTATGTCTTTGAAAGGTTCATCAGTTTGAGGCAAATAATACATCAGTTAAGCTATTTTTGTTGTTAGTTCGCTAGTACGACTATTAAGTTGGGTCTCAGTCTGAGAACCGAAAAAAAGGAAAATAACTTTCCTGACGCAGCCCCACTCGCAAAAGACAGGCGATGATACCTCTCGCAAAACCCTCTTAATGCACACAGTGATTAACATGCGGAAGCCGCCTTGTACACAGGGGACGCGTGCGTCGGGGCGGTTTGGAGAAAATGTATTCCGCCCAAGGGGGCGCGTGCTCCGGCAGCAGGGGCTGCGGGAGATAGCGCGCGCGTCCGCTGATGCGGCGGCGGCGGAAGGCGACCTGGGTAGCAGGCGTCGTGTCGTTCCAGTGGCCTTGTGGCGGATGGGGTATCTGCAGTGGGCGGGAGGCCATGTGTCTTAGCGACGTGGCACGTGGTCATGCCACGGCCGTGCGGTGAAAATACTAGGAAATGTGAGAGAAAGCGGCGCTACTGGCTGGGTTTAGCTCAGCATTGGCGCTAAGTCTGAACTGAATGTCTTTGAGTTCGAGTCCCGACGTAGTGACGATTTTCGACTAGCTACATAGCTGGGTCGAATTTAATTACAGTCTGGAAGACAATTCTAGAGGCTGGCTCCATTGTTTCTCCATTTAATACCAGTTGAATGCCGGAGAAGTACCTCATTCTCTTCCTTGACCTATCATTTCCCCTTCACACACACACACACACACACACACATTTACATGCACTACACTGCCACGTATGTCGGGATTTTAGTGTTAAAACTTCTGTCGTCTAACGTGGTACCCTCTGGGCTGAAGTAGGAGGAGGAGATCCACCGAACGGGGGAGGCACACCGCCATCTCGCGGGATAAATCATTTACTATACTAACTGGACCAATGGCCATTCGTGGTACTAACAATTAACCAAAATGAATAGTTTTCATTTTTAGCTGGGATAATTTTGACAAAATAGTCCTTTATTACAAAATACAAAATATTGTACATCTGTAATACTAAATTCATGGATATTTTAAGAAACGATGAGAAACGACGGTGAATATTCTCTAAGGACGTACGAGTATGACCATGATGTTGACAGCGAATACATGCGAAAAGAATTTCTTTAAATTCCAAGCTGTGACTTCAGCACACTTTGCCATCTCTCCTCGAGTGTAAGAAGAGTAAAAGCCTGCAACTCCGCCGCTGCGTCTCATACAGCCGTGAGAACATGAAGTCGAATCTAAAGACAAGTTTGGAGTCTGGAAGTAAATACGTGCTTGAGAATCCCCGCCCTTTATGCATTTTTTCTACTGATATAGGCGATAACAGGGAATTTTAATAAACTTTGCATCTTCTAGTGAAAAAAGTATGAATAAAAGAGGAATTGATTCACTGAGAAAAATTCTCTAAAATGTATTTACATTTACTAATCACCTTTACTTATCACTAAATGAGTCAATACTGATGCGTATTACCATATTTCAAATTGTATATTGTCATCCCCGCAAATATATCGTATGTCCTATCCTAAGGATATGTAGACACTGTAAATAGCACTTCAATGTTTACTGTCATTAACTATCTGCATTGTTACCTCTCGAAGCGGGTACTAACGAATAATTGGAGGACATATTGTTGAAAATATGAGAGTAGAACTCCAACAATTACGACTCCCTCGAAAGCTGATAAAAATTGAACGAGAACTTCTTGCTATGTTGCCAGGCCCTATTTTTTCCGTTTGCCGGGTCCTCGAAAGAGCCTTGAAGAGGCGTGGTTTACTCCAGTGCCCTGCTTACGCCCCGCCGCCGCCGCCGCATGTGTGGGCCGCGCGCCGTCCGTCGCCCCACTCGCGCAGATGTGCCGTCTGGTTGCCGTTTCGCACATGGCCGCTTCGTCTCCTCATTACAGATGGTCAAGGCGAATTCGTCACGTTGTCCCTCGATAACGCTGTCTTCCACAACTTTTGAAGACGTGGATGAGCGCTCTTCTGAAAAGAAAATAAGGCAATAACTTCCAAACCCTCGCTTGTCCAGGAATTTGACGATTTTAACTACTTCAGCTTCTCTCTGTTCCCTGTCTTTATTCTCTTAGGCACAGAAAATATTCTTAAAAGTGCAATTATGAAATGTCTGCACCTTGGAACCTGCAAATTAATAGTTATTGGTTCGGATTACGAAAACATGTCATCTTTTCATTGGTGCATTCTAGACGTTGCTAACTTGTAAATGAATGTTTATCACGACATGGGTGACAGAAATGCATAGTTATCGAGTCATTTTTTTTCCTTTTTGGCTATTTTTCAATTTTTGTCATTTATTGAACCTTTGCGTCATTGTTCACATTTTTATTCATTTTGTTTCCTTTTATCTTTTTTGTTGGTGAATGTTTTATGAACACTAAAACAAAGTTTTTAATGTATTACACTCATATCTGTAACTTCTATTAATCAAAAACTAAGTATTAACTAATGTTAAATGAGTGCATCAGTTTTGAGTCGTTAATGACTTCAGATATCGATGCGACTAAAAATAAGTGAAAAAAAAAGTTTTTACTGTAATATGAGTTCATGAACTTCACTAGTGCAGTTCGAACTCTCAAAATTACGGATCTTCGGTAACTTTCTCGACCTTCCAAAACTGACGGTTGCAAGATAGGAGCTAGGATTACATTTCTTCCTAAAGACGTCTTTTTTATTAAATATAATGTTATATAAATACATTTTATTTAATATTGTAGAATACATTTAATAAATAAACATTTTCATACACATTTTTGAATATTTGTTTTCAATTGTTCATTTCCTCCTTATTTTTAAGTCATTTTATAGGACATTTTTCTCTTATTTTCAAGCCATTTTGTTGGGCACTTTTAAGAAGTTTTAGGTCATCAGATTCCGAGCCCTGGTTATTACATATAATTGAATTAGAGATATAATAGAAAGCTTCTGACATTGGACATTACATTATGCTCAGTTGCAAGATCACAACTGTTTTTGAAGTGGAAAGACAAATAAAAAAGACATTAAATATATGTTTATGAAAGGGAAGGTTATGTTACACTTTAATGTTTTCAACTAAAAGGGTGAAATGCATATCTGCTCATAATAATGTTTCCGTAATAGGCGACATTGCCAGTGAGCGTGAGAACATTGAGTAGACTATATTCTAATATTGAACGTGACCCTCATTGGAAATTTAGTAATAAATTTTGCTCCTTGATATTAGTAAAAACATATTTTTTTTCGAATTTAGAATTTCCACGGGAAATAAGGAATGTCGAGAAAAAATGACTCTGGTTTAATCGTCCTATTTAGGGAGATCAGGTGTTTACATATTTCTTAGAAGACTAAGAGCAACCTAGAGGTATGAAATTCATTACCAGAGACTTCGATGCACAGATAGGACGAGAAGAAAATATCAATATGCAGTAAGGGTAGAGGAAATTATAAATTTGTTTAAAAGTTACGACCGTAGCTAGTTAAAAAATGTAACAGGTAGGGATGAAACATCGATGGCGATGTTTTCAAAACATTGCTGTTTTTGTAGAATCATGGATATTTTAAACTTCGATGTATGAAAGCCGTTTTTTGACATCGATGTTTTGTTCTTTATGTTTTTACATTTTCGATGTTTTACTTGGGAGTGATATCACAATATTGCCTAAGTTAAAGTATGAAATAATAACTGATGTTAGTTATGTGTTCGAATCAAACGCTGCAAACGCTGGATGTCCTAGGCGCTCTTTGTGTTCGCACGCGGAGAGGCAGTCAACGAACGCGCTGCGCAGGGCCTCCCTCCTATCCTCGCGCCTTATTCGGCGAACCGAAGACGTAACCTTTAAGATGACCATGCTCAGGTTTTCAGGGTGTTCTGTCTTTTATTTTCATTACTTTTTTAATTTTGCTTTCAGTTATAAAATTAAATACAATTAATAAACATGGCCGCTAACTGAATTTTATAGCGCACGAATTTACTATTAGTGGTTATTAAATAACCTTTAAAATACATGTTTTAATTTCGAACATCGATGTTTTCTTATGTCGGATCTCTAGGAATACGTTGTTTATCAATAATATAAGTTAATTTAAAATGTAAGTTCTTCCCAGTTGTACGCGTAAGCGATGATAAAAATATATATTCTAGATAATGCTGTTGTGTCCTCTGTCACTTGGTGTGTTGTTAATGTACTGTGGTCTGACATGTTGCCTTTCGCACGTGTAATGTCTAAAAGCTTGAATAATACTTTTAGACATTAGCCCTCTTAAATTTGTGAATAGACACAAATGCCACCTACAAAATGAAATGGATCGAATTAAGAGCTTGCGTATTGTTAAGTAATTGGTAAACGATAACCAACAAAGAAATATTTGCTCTAGGTTTCGTGCCGGTGCGGTGGGATAACTACAATGTCATTAAGTAATGAAATAGATTTGTACTGACAAAAACCAAAACGAACTAATAATAAACAAAACGTTTGAATAATAAAACGTATATTGTTTACCGTTTGAAAAGATATTTTAGAATGTTTTCCGTTCGTTGAAAATTGCTAAAGCGTCTCCATCAGTATATCTCTCCAGGCATCCAAAACCCGGTACCGGTATGCGTGAAAAACGAGATCTGAACTTCGTCGTGCAACCCTTGCAGCAAGCGAAGGAGAACGCTTGTCTGAATAATGAATCTTAACAATGCAGAAAGAGAAACTTGAGTTCGAAGGAGAAATGTCCATTTTTTAACGTCGGTTACTGCGTCGGTAACTGCGGCGTACTGGTCCTTTGGTTGGGAAATCGAGCTAATAGGAACAATTCGGCAAATAAAATGTAGATTGTGCTCAGACCTTAGTCCCCGAACACGAATACTCATGCTGGATTGAAGTTGACATCAATTTTGAATTTTAAGATTGTTTTGAGTATATTTTTTATATAAACTCAAAGTTTGAGTATGATTTTTTTGTCTTATTTTGAAACTTCCTACTGGCAAAGTTATCGCGTTTTATTATTATTATTATTATTATTATTATTATTACTTCGTACTAGAAAATGTAACATGACTTGTTAGATTGTGAATGTCACTATTTTTACAGACCTGAGTCGAGGGAATAAGAATTTAAAATGGTTTAAATCTCGTTGAACATCGCAGAATTGAGTAATGTATCGTTCATCTTCCGCGATCTACCGAAGTTGGGTCCCTTTCTCTGCGAACATGGATTGTAAACCTGACAATGTCAAGTCTGCAATGATTGTTTCCTTCCTTTTGAAATGACTACGAAACCTTATCACCTACTTTATGAAACAAATTTTCTTGTATGTCCTTCGGCATAGCTGGGATTTTAAAGACCTATTCACAGACAAAAATTACTAGTTATTTTTTCACTAACAAACCCCCTGATTAGGTGTGTGTGCGAACAATCGTGTGGTGAAAGCCGATCTCAATTGGCCGTTTCCCCGACGCTTGTTCGCGACGTCGCTAGGGGCAATCTGGAGGAATCGCGGTTGCCATGCCTTGCACATTCCAACGTGGCTCCTCCACAGCGTAGTCACTATCACTCTCGAACTCCAAGTATTGTGCCAACTCGCAACGGTAATTTTCTTTCCTTTTCGGCGCTTGCAGAATCTCACCCTAGGCGTGGGCACTGGGAGGCAAGGTGGGGGGGTCGTGGTCCCCTTGGAAAACGGCAGAGGCTTAGCGTCCGTGGATGTGTTACATACCCCGACAATATGAGCCATTTTTATTTTAAATTAATTGTACATTGTCCATTTGTTATTTTATTTTTGTAAAGTTTTGTTTCATTCATATTTCAAACGTTGCGCCGTTGAGTGTTCGATTCTTCACATGGATTATCTACTCGCCCTGAAATTCCGCCTCGCCTATTAAGTGAAGCAGATGTACAGCGATTCATTACATCCAGCGTGATTATAAAATAGCTCTCTTGTTACGGAACTTCATTGTTGTCTTCGGGATTTATCAAAGAACAATACTAATTTATGAGCATTGTAGTTTTATTTACGCTTATTATCTTATTTTAATGCATTTGACAACTAAATAGTTGTACCGAATTTAGGTTAGAGATTCTGCTGGTTCAGTGGAGAAGGCTATGAGCACATCTGTGGCGGGGAATGGCGAGCACAACGCGATCCAAGTGTGACTATACAATTATGGAATCGCATTGCTGTGCCGTGGAGAAATTGAAAACTAGAAGTATACAGACCAAGATTCTCTGACGAACATATAATTAAAGAAGGCCCAAAAAACCAACTCTCAGTATCATTACGAAGATTAAAAAATGACAGACATTTTAATAACAAAACTTATGAGTAAGTAGCATGGGTTTGTTTTTGTGTTGTTTTAAATACTGTAGTTTTAAATAATGTTTACAAAGTTCTAAAGACACAGTAAAATATCGTACACAGGTGAACGAGGAATATTTAGGAGTTTTAAATATATTTTTCATTTCTCAGGTTACATATCCTAAGCCAAAAATCAGGCTACGCCATTGGGAAACGGCCCCTTAGTATAATGCAACAAATCTGTTGTTTATTTTTCGCAAGGATGTTCAATACTTGATTTTCCTCCTTTTTTGTTATGACAATTTGACCTTTACTGCCAGATGGGCAGCCTTCTCTCCAAATGTAAAACAATTTTTCTAATTGCCCTGTTAAAAAGGTGGCGAATCAAGGATTGCACATATTTACAGAAGTAAAATGTTGTATTACGTTTTTCTATTTATTTACTTCAAAAACAGTTTAAATTTTGCGTGACGTGCTATGGGAAGAAGTTAATTTAAAATTACATTTATGTCCAGAAGCGAGGATCAGGGAAACTGGAAGAAAACGTGATCAAAATGGGGGTCATTGACCCAGAAGCTGAAGTACAATACTTGTTACAGGTTTTTTTAGAATTATATAATCCAAATGGTGAATAATACATTAAATGTCAATGTTAAAATTAATATTATTTTCCTATCGGACGCTCGGTATAGTCTCTAATTGTATTGAAACAGTTGTGCAGCAGGAAAGTTTTTACTTAGGACTTAAACTTTTCTGTCAAATTTAATCGTTTAATGTCATCTGGCAAGATGTAAACTAATGTACATGTATTGTATGTGAATTTTTTGTAGCGTGCTGTGATGCTGTCACCTGATGAATATGATTACTACGTCCAGTGGTGTATTTATAGACATCAGCGTTTGCTGAAAATATATTCCCGCCCTTAAGTAAGTCATTTTTGGCAAAAACAACTGATTGATGTATTAAGAGACAATGTAATTGTAAGATACCTAGATTGATAAAGAGAAGCTTACATGAATCACGTGGGTGGCATTTGCTTATTATTCGTACAATTCCTTTTTTGTCATCTAAAAGTCTCGGAGCTATAAGATGTTTTTTTTCCCTAGAATATTACGCCATATCTCAGGCGGGAATGAACATTCGCGAAATATACACAACGAGCAGTATGAAGGCTGACGGAATTTGAAAGAATTCTGAAAGCGTAGCATAAAGAACTTAATTTAGTGTTCAGTTCATTTAAATGGACGTTCCATTTAAGATTTGACTAATCGTCCAGGGCATATCGTTTACGTATAGTAGGAAGAAAATAGGGCCTAAAGTCTACCCCTGCGGGACTCTACATGAAATTGGCAAAGAATCGGAAAGGTGTGTACTTAATGTTCCATTATTCCAATAAAGTATTTCTATTCTTTGAGATCGTTGTTTAAGGTATGAACATAACCAATCTAGTGCAATATCACAAATTCCATACGAATGTAATTTTGAAAGTAAAATGTTATGATCAATGAGTCAAAAGCTTTGAAAAGATATAAAATTATTCCAATTGGTGCTTCGTTTTGATCCATGGATGAGGCGACATCTTTAAGAAAAGAAAATATGGCTGTTTCCGAGAAGGAAATCTTGAGATACATTATGATGCTTAGAAATGAAAGAAATAATTGTTTATTTTTACATGATGTCCTAATCGCTTGTGTTATCCAACAATTGCTTTTTCGTGAAATATTTATGTATATTTGAAGAGGAAATCAAGTGTTAAAATGAAGTGAAAGCGTTGAAAAAAATAATTATATTTACCGTTTGTATCAACAGTATTTTAAACCGCGTCCAATGATTCTTTCATCAAGTAATTGATGAATAATTTTATTTTACTTTTAGTAAACAATCTACTCATACGTGTATAATTTAATGTGTCCGCATTTCTGATAATGGTAAGAATTCGTGCATCGTGATCACTGTATCCTAAATCTTTTGTTTCAATTTCATATCGAGTAGTGGTTTTGTTAATTATTATTTGATCGACAGCCTACTTTGAATTTAGTGTGATCCGTGTACGTACATTTATTGTAATATCTAAACTGAAGGAATGAATTATGTTAAGAAACTGCTCTTTCTCGCAAGATTCGACCAGAAAAACAATGTTAAAGTCTCCCCATACAACAATGGCTTCAATAGAGCGATTGTTGACTTTGTTTAGTGTTATCTCCAGTATTTTTAGCGTAGAAAGTTGTACTACTGCAGGAATTTAGGAAGAAGTTGTAGTACTGTTGGATGTAGGAAGAAGTAATACGAGTACTAAGTGACCTTCCCCTACTTTTCTGAGGGGGGCTACGCCCTCTGTTTCCCCTACGCGCACGCAGTACGTTCGGTGTTATAATGGAATATATTACATGTTACAATATGTCCTAACCTTCAAATATACTTTCGTACGCTCTTATGTATGTTACAGAGAAAAATACTACAATCTATCGAGAATAAGTCGTCTGATTTAGACTTAATTCTTCACTAATATTGGATTGCAAATTACGTAAATTATCTACGTTTGTATGGTTATTTTTCGTAAATAATTGAAAGTTATTTTTTCTTTATTGAAAGGTGAGAACTCTGGGTATTTGAATTTTATTTTGAAATTTTCCTAACAGGCTTAATACTTCAAGAGATTAATTATCGTTCGTTAAGTAGAATTGTTCATTAAATTTGGAATGACACAGTCTCATTCCCAAGTAACTTTATCCCAAAGCTCATCAAGCGTCCATCTGTGCATTTTGCAATCTTACATCGCATGTACCTTGCGCTTGTGCATGCCAAGGTCATCAAAGGAACGAACATTCTTTGTCGACTGGTCGTTATATTTACCATTGGAGTACTGGCTTCAGTTATGAATTAATAAGATCGTTGTGTATGGCTTTTTGTGCCTCTCAGTGTATTGTGCATGCTCTCCTTCGTGAAGTCTTTCATTTTGGAGAGGTGTTCGCGTCACCCATTAAGTCCGTAAGAGCCCTGCGAGGTGGGCCCGGCCGTGGGCAGCGGCTTCGCGTCTCGCGGACGCGACTTGAATCCGTAACCTCCCGCACCGGAAGTCATCCTCATGGCTGAGTCTGTTGGTCGCGTCGGTTGCTGCCTGGCCGCCTGCCAGCCCTGCCCGCTCGCGGCCCGGCAGCGGAAATAAAGAAACAAGCGGCGAAGGAGAGAAAAAAGACTCCCTGGAGGGAACGGTGGCGGGTGGCGGACGGCGCGGGGCGGCGCGGGGCGGCGCGCAGCTGTGCAGCGCGGATCGCTCGCGAGCACGAAAGACGAGGAGGAGGAGGAAGCGATGGGCTGTTAGCGAGAGTCGCCGTGGTGTTTCCATTTGGATCTGCATCTGTCTCCGTTTCTAAACATCTCCTTCAAGACGCATTCGTTAATTTACTCTCTCGCGGACTGACGTCCTGGGAAAGACTGAAGCAAACGAAGGGATTATTGTGTGAGGCGCATTCAGAAAGTAAGTTTCCCTAGGTCGTCAACAAGAAGAGAACAGAATTTCTTAGGAACATTTTGCAGTATGTACTGTATCTGCTACAAAAACGTTTTCCCATGAAGTTGTGTTTTCTTTTTGTTGACGTCCAAGAGAAAATTACATTCTTGATGCGCAATGCAGTGTTGATGGGAGGCAGTGATCATTTCAGCGGTATACGAGATATGCAATCTATTGAAATGTTTATAGACACTTCGAAAATTTGATATTTTTATTTCGATTACTTTTCGTTGCTAATAAATTATTTTTATCGATCATGGTTGTATATTGGAATTAATACTTGTATTGGTTGTGTATACTTTAAATTTTAGGAATTATTGTTTGATGCCTGTGTGTTGGTTCTTACGAATGTAGAATGGTTCGTACGTTCATGTAGAAATTGGGTCACATTGAAATATCATGAAGGTACCGGTCACGTCACATTACTCCGAAAAACAATATTTTCAGCATATTTCCTATTAAAGAATAAAGGAGAAATGTATCGTCAGAAAATTCGACATGAACTTTCATTATTGGGAGCATTTGGGGTATTCTTACAACTAATAACGAATACAACCGCGTAGATAATGTGGTAATGTGTGTTATCTTTATTATGTAAATGTAGAAGAACTTTTCATGATAAAGATAAAGAGGAGAAAACATTTTTTAAACTCTTGATCCCTTACTGTGGAACGTAACGAATTTAATGTAACGAAGACTTACATTTTCAGGTTAGAAATAATATGTAGAATGCTCGTTCGGAGATTCTTCTGGCTCTTTTATTGCGGTAATACTCTTATTTTTCATTTATTTCACCGTTATGAAGACTGAATTGTTGTTTGGAACGTGGCGCGTGCGAGGCAGCCAATGAAGAATAAAATGCGAAGTAAGAAATACGTTGTGTGTCGTTGCAGGGTGCGAGTCCGCGCCCCGTACCGCTGCACGTCACCTGCGCGGGCGAGGGTTCAATGTACGCGTTGCGCATTGGCGCGAAGGGCTGCGCCGGGCGGGGCGGGCGGGCAGGGCGCTGCGGACGACGGGGGGGGGGGGGGCGTCGGGTGGTTGGCCTAGGTCGCAGAGGGCGCTGGCGCGGGCGAAGAGGTGAGCGGCGGCGGGGAAATGCATGGAGACGTTCAGTGCAGGGCGGCAGCGGCGGGGCTCCGGTGGACTTGGGCGGCGATGTGCGAATTCCAGCGGGAGTGATCGGTGATGGGGGCGAAAGGTTTCGATAAATTGGTCCAATTCAGCCACTTTCTAGAGGAGAGGTCAAGTGGCTGGCTTCTTTGATCTGTATGTTTTTGCGGTTTCTCCCAAGACAATGCCGGAGCTGTACCCTAACAAATAGGCCACGGATCGCGCACAATCTTTCCTTCCTCAAACTTGTCCCCTCCTCTCCCAATACTCACCCATGACACTCTCATGCCCTTCACTACCACACATGTCGTGAAGTGACTGGGAGTGTGCCCGGCTTTCCCTCCTCATCCTCGTCTCCATTTACACAAACACTTCACTACCTCACATGTCAGGAGCTTAACGCGGCTGGGGCAGTACCCCAGTGGGAAGATATCCATACGGGGGAATCGTGGCAGCCGACATGTAGGTCGGCGCCGTATCTGACGTCCCAGAGGGGGAGGAAGACTACACTTACGGAACTCTTGACTTGGGTAGGTGAGGCGCCGGGAATCAATAGTGCCTGTTTGTGCGCAGCGGGCGGTGGCGCAGGCGCGAGGTGGGCGCCGCCCTGCTGCTGCTGCTGCTGCTGCAGCGCGCGCTTCCGGTGGTGGCAGTCGCGCCCTGCGCCGCCACGCCCTCCCCGCGCGGCGCACTCCACGCGCGCGGCGACGCCCCGGCCCGGGCAGCGATTTCGCCGCAGGACACGGGCGTCCGTTGCCCCCTTTCAGTTGTGTCTCTTACTTTTATCAGCTTTCCACGTCGGTGGCCTTTCATACGAATGATTGCAATAATTTTAGGGTTGACATTTTAGCAGTGTTATACCGCTGTATTCGTGTGCGCTTTACGTCATACAGTTGAAACACGAAAGACGCTTCATAAACTTATTACCTTCTTCGGGTTTTTCCTTCTGTTAAATGCCTATATCGTAAATTTATGGGAAGACTAGTATTTCACCCAATAATTGAATTGTTGATCGGCTTGCTTCGTCGCCTAACAAGCAGAAAGATCATTTTAAGTAGAGAAACGTTTACTATCTCGTTTTGTGACACAGTTAAGAACAAAACGAAATCCGGGGTATCCATGCCGGACGAATGTACATTGTAAAGAATGCATTGTAAAGAATTATGGTAATTCACTAGAAATTACTTATTATTTTTTAATGAATGTGTTTCGAACTTTGATCGATGACATAAAATAATATTTCACCTCCTCTCAAAATTTCATTCCAAATATTTTTATCAATTAGTGAAATGCGAGTCGTAAATTATCCAATATTTCCTTATAACTCCGTTATTTTTCCTAGATAATAGCCATGTTGATCAAACGTAAGTATAATAAAGTTCATCAATATTATATTATTCATGTCTTCCTAAACGTGAAAAATTACGCAGTTAAGCAATTGTAAATTATCATTACGAACCCGTTCACATACCGCAGACCTAAGTTATTTTACAACAGAACGTGTATATGCCCTTTACTTTCGTAATTAATATTGGCCGGATTTTTAGAGGCAAACATTTTATAATTTATGTGCCAAAAGTATTAAAAATAGGTGCATATTAGTTTACAAAAATAAAAATTAGTTCAGATTTAAATACATGAATTTATATTATAACACAACAAATGCATATGAAATGTTGATGGAAAATAGGAAAGTTTCACACAATTTTTTTTTAACAGTTTCTCATCATCATTGATAGCACTGTTCTCTGTGCTTTAAAAAAGAAATTGTATTGAATTGCATTCCAATGTTAAGAAAGTCGAAATTTAAAGACATGTGTGTCAGAAAGTTTGGTTATGCAGAAAAAGATCTTTCTACATTCTCTGACACCAGTGGGAGCAATCCTAACACTTTTGGGGCAATCCATTCTTCTAATGCCAAATCATCATGGCATGGCAACTTTTGAAATATCTGAAATTTTGGCCAAACATTGTTCAAATTTCTGAAGAGAAAATCCTTCTATACCCTTTTTGCTTCTGTGAAAATTCACCTCAGTTGAAAGGCAGGCAGCTACCCCTCAGTAGTTGATTGATAGAGGCATAAAGGAATGTGGAGTGATCATACAAGAATTCTTTCCAAAGCAGTATTGTGCAAACGTTTTTTCTGCTTTTCCTATGCAACAGGTAGATCTGCGTCAATGTTACTAACAAAATTCATTATTATTTTTAAATTTTTCAGCATAAAACACACATTGATTTATCCACGCGAGTCACAATGGGGTGAGGTAGTAAACGGAGATCGGTAGTGCTTGCTTTGTGTACGAGAACATTTGAAGAACATTTAGAAAGTACTTTCTTCGTCAACAATATTAATTCTTTAGCGACGTTTTATCCTTTACGTAGTACTTGTGATAATGTATGCAATCCATTTCAACAACTCTATGCAGTGCTAAAGGCTAAAGGATTAGTTTGAAAGATGTTCTCAAGTTACCGATGGGGTAAATGCTATTAAGCTCTTAATTGATGCATTGGATGAGAAAATATCACATTTGCCATCATAAGTGCGCAAATGTTGGACTCAAAAGAGCAACATACTAAATACATCAAAACGTAATGTTCGTTTTGAAGCAGATTTCGCATCGGCAAGATATTTGGTGAAAAAAGACAGCTCTGGCGCAATAACTGGTAATGAACAAATTGTGATAAACTAAAGATCCGTAGTTTCAAAGATAGTTATGTTTCTTTTTTTTTTAAACTCTAATACATAGTAAACATTTTTTTGTACACACATACATATTCAACTTTTATTATTAGTCCAGCAGTTTCGACGAAGGTGATCGTCATCTGCCGGCACGAATATTGTTCATTTTTGAAAAAGACACTGGCAATGAACAGCAATGGGTCTCCTTTGCTTTTGTTCTCTTGAGGTTAAAAATAGAGGCAGGTTACTTCGGAGCAAAGTGTTGCAAACAAAGTGCATGACTTGCACAAATATTGTTTGAATTAGTTTAAATAGCATGCCACCTGCACATTCAAAATAATTTTTTTTGTGAATGTTGGAAAATAGGGGAGAAATACGGGCATAAAATCTGTTTAGGTATAGTGGGATGATTTAGGTGCAAATTAGGGGCAAGACAAGTTTCTGAAATGTTTTCTATTGGGTTACATAACCTGTTAGAAGTAAAATGAGCCGAATGAGCTTTGGCAGCATGACCTAAAAATCCGGTCCTTCGTAAGTGAGGTGATGATTCGAAGAAAATTATCCTAGGATATTTGTTCTTCGTGCTGTTACAGAACTGTCAACAGATGTGGTTGCGTCTAATGTAAAATATTCGATATTTGCTGTCAATTAATGAAGTTCTAGTAGAAAGTTTAATTTTCTTAACGAGAACTTGGTATTTTTATAGAGAATTTCGTTTACAATTACCAGTGATTGGTAATGTTAGCGAATGTCCAGGATCAGATTTAGGCTCCTATTAAATCAAGTGAGTGTAGTTTCTGCGCATTCTGTTCCATCCTGTTCTTCATGTAATGGCTTAGGACGTCAAGTCATAGCAGCTCAATTTCAGCAGGTCTTTTCTTCAAGCCGTATCTTCATATCACCGCGTTTATTAACTACTGTCTCTAGGGAGTGCCCCGTCGTAGACTGAAGCCAATATCTTGCGGGAAACATAAAAAGCACACAACACTGAGGGTGCGATATAAAACCTCGCATAAAATTAAAGCCCAAATTCATTATGCGCAGTCTCATTATTATCACGCTCTCCATAAAATAGTCCATGAAAAGTGTCTAGTGAAAGTGGAGATTTGACCTTTGCTGTTAATAAATAAATGGAGGTGCTCTTTTATTTCCACAAAGAGAAAAAATCGTGGAAAATTCGAAATAAAGTGTTAACCGCGTACTTCTAATTTTTCAAAAAAGAAAGCATTTTTTAAAATTATATTATTTTTTTATTGGTGCATATTCTTTTTGTTTGTTTTCCCTCTGAGTTAAGGTTTATCTAGGATTAATTTGTTTCCGACATGGAATGATCAACGCAATCTGGATAAGCCCTTAAAATCCCGTATGTTTAAACGAAGATAGTATTCTGGTTTATACAATTGAAATCTGTCTTTAGTGTAAATATATTTGTTTTGCAGTATGCTTATCTTTTATAATTCTTCCTAAAAATACAATTTTCAGGAGAAATTCATTTTTGGTTTATTTAAAAGATTGGCCATCGGCTTCTGCCCATATTTCAAGTAATTTGTGAATACCATACCAGAAAAACGGCTTGCGGCAAACCATTCGTCGAGCCATTTTCCAACTTCCTCGACGTTGCTGAAGTGTTGCTCCCATCGATCGCGTCGCGTCCCAGCATCGCTTGCGTGCCCCATCGATGGGAAGAAGTGATGGTCAGACGGCGCCAGGTCGGGAATGTCCCGTCCAAGCGACTTCAAAGTGTCTTTCACTTTTGCTGTGTGATTTGTGTGTATTTGCCCTTCATTTAAATCGCGTGCTACCATTTTACTGAGTTTGTTGACCTTCCTCACTGCTTGTAAACGTCTGCTGATTGTTTCTTGTGACACACTTCGCATTTTTCGCATTCGTCTTCGCAATTTTGGGGTCTACCAGAGCGCGCACTGTTTTTCACATTGATATCATCACGTTTAAATTGTCGAAATCATATGTTTTAATCGCCGGAGTGTGTTCACCATACGTTTCTACCAGCAAATGATGACTTTCCCCAGCGTGTTTCTTTGGTTAAATAAGAAAAGCAATGCGTGCAGCACATTTTCTTTTTCAGTCATAAACGTCGACATGATCACTGAACGATACGACACAGACACAAGTGTTTGGTGGACTCCACTTGTGAGTGTTGGTAGGTTAGTGTAGAACGAGCAAATTGACGTAGGGTCAAATTCGTACCCTGCATACTGTTCGCTGGAGTCATCTCTTAGCGAAAAGACGTATGCATACACCTGGTACCAACATAACTTTTTATATTTATAGATTCGGGAAGAAAACATAAAAGTTTTCTTTTTCTTCTTTTTTCTAATTACTTACTGTAATTAACTTCTTATTCATCAGTCCATTTGATATTACCGTCCCTGGTTATTTCGGGACATGTGCAAAACGCAATGACAAAATCGAATTTAGTTTGTACACGAGGGAAATTCGAAATTAAAATGTTTCAATTTATTCATAATATTCTGCCACCCTCATGTGTGTAGGAGGGGGATATTATAGGCTTCAAAAGTTTGAGATAGTTCCTTCAATAACAACAAAAACATGGCGAGAAAGATGTTTCTATTTTTTGTTGTAATTTTTCTAATGAAATCGGACTACATACTTGTATTTACTCTGACTACCTCTCTAACTTCAGTGGTTCGAAACTTTTGATCAGGTTATTTGAGTTCAATGTGAACAGTTGCCTCTGTGCTGCATTTATACAACCAATTGATGATGAAGATGTATAGAAACGTTTCATGGCAAAAATATTGTTTTTATTTATTGCCCTAAGTTGCGCATACATTTGCCTAATCGCGCGCATGCAGAGTCACCTGATAGGTTCGTTTTAAAACGGCCTGTTTCTCTGCAGCTTACTGCAATGTCCGTTTTACATTTTCGTGTTCTGTGGTTTTACCTTTCTACCTGATGTAGTTCTCTTGCGCCGTGTGTACGCTCCTCCATCGTTCTCTTTTGTGGAATCGAGAATACGATGAATAACGGCTTGTGTAATTATACCGGGGCGGAGCGAGCCACCGGCGGACGAAACGCTGGAAACATCCTCCTGAAAGATTCAAGGCGCAGTTAACAGCAGCTGTTCCATAACTCGTGGTTCGATATCGACAAGAGTTAAATATGGCACGATGATATTGGGATAGAGGGTTTTAATCGACGGTCGGCACTTTGCCCGGTTATTTGGGTTCCAAAAGAATACGATTAGCCGTTTTGTTCACTTCTAATTTTAGCATTTCAAGGATGATTTGGAAAATACTTTTTATTCACATTCTTATATGTATATTTTTTAATCATGTCGTGTACTGTTTAATGTACCATCACTATCAATGAAGACTGATGGAGTAAGTTCAAAGATTAGCTGTTGTTGTGAGGTTTTTCTACTTTCACTGGAATACTGCTGAAGAAGTAGTAATAGACGAAGGCAATTTAGATGGTAAGAAGTAATTTAGAAAATAATACGTATGGTATTGTAAGTGTACTTATTATGATACATAACTCGTAGTAATACACGGTACATAATCCCTTGAACGACACTCAGAAAACGCATTAATTTACAGTAGGTGTGATAATCTCACACTAAAATGTGACATTTGCAGTCATTCAGTAATCAACATAAAAGCCAACGTAAATGTACATGATTTCAAAGAACGTATACTCAAATGGGCAATAATTGACAGGTACTATATGAAAGTTCGTGTTTGAGAAACTTATAAATCGAAGTGATTTAGAGCGTATGTATGAGTCGAAAGTGATAATTTTGCATTACTGTATGTTCCTGGTTATAGGTACTGGCACAGAAGTTTCGGAATTCATCTAATAACATTTTGAGACAATTGAGTCCATTACTAATAAGTATTGACACATTGACCGATAGGCGTGATGAGCAATTATTCAATAAGTCGAGTTTATCTTTATATTTTACTTTTATTTTTACCCCAATTCCTGCCGAGGAAGACAAGAGAGATGCATTTGTAACGAGTGCATCACCTATTTCTGAAGGTATTCTTGAGTATTGTTGAAGGTGCTAAAATATGTCAAACAATCCATTACACATCTTAATCAATACTATAATATTTTAATTGTTTCATATTGTATTCTGATAATTTAAGAATTATAATAATAAAGATTTGTAATGGCTTCTGAGATGTGATAGACTGAGTTTATAATTGAACTAGGGCTACAACACCACATACTCTCACGTTTTCTCTAAATTTGCAATGTTCAAAAATCCAGAGTTGAACGAAAATGAGACCTCCGCCTTTCTTTTCGCATACATTGGCTTGAACTGGGATGTCCAGGTGACGACGCGTCGTCGAAGTCTACGATATCATTTAGTACATTGGCTTATCAGCGGAAAAAAAAATAAAAATTTGTAGCAGTTTCTTAGCAAATATTTTTTATATATTGCATTAATTTCAAACAGAAATTGCGAAAAATTACTGTTTTTTTCCACAAAAATGCACATGATCTTTTTTAAGAACTAATTTGAAAAAACGTACTGTGTTTAAGGCAAATATCTATCCTCAATTTTGTACTTTTTAAAATTGTAACTTTTTGCAATTTTCGAAAATATAGACTTCGCCGGAAATGCAACTAGCGCCATTTTTTACCATCCTTGGCAAATTCGAGGTGAAAATTTAAAGAGAACATTTGGAGTCGTTTTTGAAATAATAATAATTGTGTTAAAATGTTTTTAAATTGTCTACATTTCCCAGAAAATTACGAGAACACTAGTCATAGTTTGGAAAAATTCTATTAACCTTACTTCAAGATGACTTTAGGGAACAGATTTCAGGAAAAAAAACATTGTCTATCTTCAATATTTTTGTTAGGAAGTCGGCAAAAAAACTTAAACATTTGCAATTTTCGAAAAATGAGATATTTCGGTGAACATGAAACCTGCACCATTATCTTAAGGGTTCTTTACGCTATCTGAGGACAAAGTTTTTTCAAACAATTTGGAGTAATTTTTTAGGAAAGTTTGAAAATGTTGTTGACACTTGAAATAAAGTACCCCCAAAAATCAAAATGTTCGTTTTAAACTCTGAGGGCTTCGGGACCATTGCAATTGATCGGGGATTATTAGTTTTCGAGATATTCGACTGAACGGCTTAGACGCTAGCGTTGACCATAAACGGACCAATGTTTTGGCGTCAGTCGATTTTTCGGTATTAAGGACTCACAAAACAGATTCTGACTTCACAAAGTGTTGGGGAAAGTAATGTAATATATATATATATATATATATATATATATATATATATATATATATATATATATATATATTAGAACATGATTGATCCACTTTTCGTTGCCAGGGACAGGAAATAATTTTTTCTCTGCCGAAAACTCGCCGTTTTCTAGCCCTAGATTAGAACACTATCTTTGTTTCCAAGAGCGAGAAAGTAAAAATTCATCTTTAAACTGAAATACAGAACCAGAAAAATCTAATGTATTTTATGCAGGGGGCTTTAGAAAAGTCATTTTGGTGTGCCCACAGAACAAAATGCTCACCACAGCTACGGCGAGTTTTCGGCAGAGAAAAAAATATTTCCTTTCCCTGGCATCGAAAAGTGGATCAATCTTGTTGTAATATATATAGTAAGTTACTTTCCCCAACACGTTGTGCAGTCAGAATCTGTTTTGGGAGTCCGCAATACCGAAAAATCGACTGACGCCAAAACATTGGTCCGTTTATGGTCAACGCTACCCGCTCAGTCCCGAAGCCCTCAGAGTTTACAACGCATATTTTGAGTTTTGGGTGGACTTTAGTTCAAGCATCAACAACATTTTCAAACTTTCCTAAAAAATTCATCCAAGTTGTTTGATAAAACTTTGTCCTCAGATAGCGAAAAGGCCCCTTAAGATAATGGTGCAGGTTTCATGTTCACCGAAATATTTCATTTTTCGAAAATTATCATGAAACTGCTGCGCAGCATGTTGAGTGTTTAGCTGGAAGAGAAAGACGCGAGCTGAGGCGTTGCAATTGCGTGGGGCGAGGTGGGCGGGGGCCGGCTTCCGAGGGCTAATGGAGCGGCGCCGCCGCGAGCGCCCGAGCGCCGCTGTGCTATTGCCGCCTCCGCCTCGGCCTCCGCCTCATTTCCGGCCGCCTGCTCACAACATCCCGCTGCGGTCCGCGCCGCTGGAGAGGCGGCGGGGCGCGTGTGGCGGGGATGGCTATTAGGTAGTGGTTATTAGGTGGTGGTCGAGGGGGAGGCGACAAGGGTGGTGGTGATGGCCGCAGCGTCTGCGGGGGCATTGACGACGAGTGGTAGGAACGTGGCGGCGGCGGCTATGGCGTTGCGTGTTGATGGTGGTGGCAGCCTTTGTGTTTGTGGGTATGGTGACGGCGGTGGCAGATGCGGTACTGGTAGCTGTGGCGTCGACGAGGTGGTGATGGTGATGGGGGATGGCGGCGAGGGTAACTTCGCGGCCCGCAGGAAACGCGCATCACGCCGTGATTAAGACCCAAATCACGAGGCGTCGGCGGTCACGAGGCTCCGCGGCGGGCGGTTTTGAGACCGCCGATATCAGATTTTTATTCCTGGAAGTCGACACCGGGCGTAGTTCTTTTGTGAATTGCTAGTGCGTTGCTGTAAGTATTAGGTGCTCTAGCTGTTTTCGATCAAACCAACAGATTTTACATACAAAAAAATACAATAATCAACGGTTGTATTTAAAAATCATAAACAATGATTGTCCAAAAAGTGTATAATAAGATTGTAAATGTGTCAGTAAGGAAGACGTTTGAGGGAAATCTAGCATATTTTAGCATATAATTTAATGTTTACTAAAATATTTGTGGTCGATGTTTTTCCATGAATTATCATGTTTTCGAAATAATTTTCGTTCTTTTTTTATTCTCCTTAATTTAAAAATAGTTCAATTTTGACTGTTACCTTCGTTCTCGCAAGGAACAATTTTCTTAATATTGCAATCTCCTCTCTTAGTCGAGCTCACCGTCAGGGTCTGTTTTCTCACCTTCTTCATTTTAATTGTGATAGATTGCAAAGCTTTTTCTTGAGAAAATGAGCTTTTACTTCAAGCGTGCACCAACCTTTCCCATTTGTGCAAAAGTCGCAGAAGAAAGATAATCTAGTTACTATTCTAAATCTCGAGGATTTACTTTACCGACCAACCCCCATATAGGCGAGCACAGTATGTACATGTACACCCACGATGTAATTCATTGATATGTCTCAGTATATAATTAGCCAAATGAAGCTGTGAGAGCTGAAGTCGTAGATCCTTCATGCTTTGTTGCATGAAAAGAGACTGTAACCAGCGACACAAGTCAACAAATATAAACGTTACTACGCTCAAGTAACTTCAGCATCTTCGTCTGCAAGGGCGCCCCCACACAACGAACGGTGCCGACTCCACACTTCATAGTTTATTCTCTCTGCCCTGTTTGCCCGTTTACAAGAAGAGTTGCCTCCTACATTACTACAGCGCGCGCTGTCCCTTCCCACGTGCTCTGAGCTCAGCTTCAGGGCGTATCCCCTTGGGAATTTACTCTCTCCCTCTTGCTCGTCGCACATTTTGCTTCTCCCGGGTCAGTGCGTCCCATGAGGCACCAAGTCAGACGTCAATTTCACGATTTCTCGCCCTGCAGGTAAAACTACGCTGTTGTCTAGATGAACTCGGAAATTACCTGAGTTCTAAAACACAGAAATAAACATGTACCTGAAGCTAAAGCATAACAAAGGCGGACCCAAAACGAAAATTTTGTAGAAACCTTCGCTGAACATTTAGAGATCGTATGTATTCAGATGCAGATATGATTTGAAAGTCGTCATAGGTAATACCACGAATACATTGGAAATTTCCCATGAATATCCGAGCAGAGAGAGACGAAGGAGTTTATTTGTGAACTTCCAATGGACGAGTGATTGTTAATAAGACTACTCCACGAAGGAAATGCCTTCAAGAAGTTTCAGAATGCGCCAAACATTATTTTGTGTACACTCTCCAAGTGCACCCAACAGAGCTGCGTACCATTTGCTTATATCGTGATTGGCTAGCTGGGTGGAAGTGGAAATGCGATCTTTTTTTTTGGGGGGGGGGGGGAGGGGATACTCCGTCATGATTGGAGCCAAATATAGAGTTGAACACTGTGGGTATTAATTTCACGAGTGGAAACGTGAGTGTAAAATGCGTTATATTTATTAGTGTGTGCTAACCGTCTTTGAATGAGACCTCATCCGTTGCGTCATTGTAGCCTATCCCGCGCGGATGTGGCGATCGGCCCAGACCTCTCGTGCAACTGCCACGAGCCACCCTCTGCCTTTCCTCTTCGGAGCCCGGAAGCGGCGCAGGAGCTCTCTCGGCTCGGCCGCCGCCCAGTGCGCGACCGCCTCGGGCGAGGGCGGCGGCGGCGGCGGCACTTCCGCGTGGGAGACCCCGGAGGGGGAAGGGGGGGGCAGCGACGAGGAGTCGGCACCGGCGCCGGGGGGGGTGGGTGCCCAAGAGCGTTTGGATCTTGTGGACCAAGAAGCCGAAACGGCCGGGATTGTTGTTTGCTTCGGATATGTTGTGAGCGACGATAAAAAGGAAAAGTTGTGAAGGTTGGAAAATCATATTCCTTACAAAAATACAGTTAACAATTTGTCTGATATTATGGACTATATTTTTAGGCGGGCCGAGAAAAATGATGCAGGCCTGTCGCTGCTGATTGTTGTCATTGATATGGTGCTGACGATTGTGACCGGAGTTCGGAACTCGTTTGAACTTCGATTTAGTCGTTTAAACTGGTCGATGGCATTTTCATTCAAAACCATTTTCATTGTCGAAGTGAAGAAGTTTGCCGACATTTTAATTTGTAATTTCTTTTGTTTTGTTAAAATAATATTTCTTCTCTATTTTTCTTGACATATTCCATCCACCTTTAAAAATACACACTTTCGTATGTATTGAAGAAATCAGAAAGAAAAAAAAAGAAAGGGTACGTTATTTGATCGCTGCTATGAAGTAGGTTCCGGTGCTTGCTCTTGGGCCATAGTTGACGTCGTGGCGCGGCGCGTTGCCTGTCGAGGTGCGCGCGGCACGCCCCCCCCCCCCCCCCCCCCGCCCGCGATGGCGTCATCAGACCAGCGCACCCGTCCGCCCTTCTGCCGTGGCGGCTGTGCGCGCTGCGTGATGAACCGGGGTCGCAGGCGCCCCCTTGACACTGCGCCGGCACACTGCACTGGGGCGAAAGGCGCGCGCTGCACAACCAAACTCTTTAAAATGAAAAGAAAACATGGTTACTTTAAAATGTAAAACATTTTGGAGCGATGAACTGAATGCTTTACAGAATGGAACTATTTATTATAAATAATAATAATAATAATAATAATAATAATTATTATTATTATTATTATTATTATTGGCGTATAGGCCATTACTGACCACGCTACACGATTAACGTGTGTAATTCTTCCAGGATCAGCTTTTCAGCTGTATCCTTGGATTACAACAAGGTTGTTACACCTTGTAGTGTGACTTATGAGATGATAGGATGATGATGATAGGTGAAGGGACAATCACAAATACGACCATGTCTACGCAGGACTCGAACCTGCAGCCTCCTCGGCACAGACGAAGGCTGCCGCAACCGTCTGCGCCACGGGGCCGACATTATTATTATTATTATTATTATTATTATTATTATTATTATTATTATTATTATTATTATTATTATTATTATTATTATTATTATAATAAAAGTAGTTCATTTTTCAATTACAGCTCATGAGTCATTTCTTATTGCAACTCATGCACTGCTGATAGGGTACAATTCATCATAAAATAAACTCAATACTTCATAAAATGTATTAGCGTCTTAAACTGATGCGAAACTTAATATAAGGTTCTTGCGGAGTTTGTGTGTTGTAAAATGGGCAATATCGCCTCAAAGAACATCCCGAACTCTTTCTCTTAGAAAAGAAGTCGACGGAGAACTCGTTAATAAAACGAGACATACTCTTACTTTAAATTTTTTAACCCAAATGTTAAAACTGTTACTTTTAAATTCTGGTTGAAACGGTTGCTTAGAAGTATCAGAACGAATGTTGTGCATGCTTTAAGGGCCATTTGGGGACACTGTGCCGTTGCTGCTAACGCCGTCCCAGCAGCTGCCTCCTTCGTCGCCGCTGTTTTGACGCGAGTGCGTGATTTCTTTTCCAAACTTTGCTCCAGTAATGGATGGCCTTGTAATCCTCGTGATGGATGAAGCTAATTAACTGCGAAAATGCTTTCAGCGGTATGTTCATGCAGTGTCCTGGGTATTGGGGTCTCAACGTACTTTCTGTCAAGAAGCGAAGCATGTTCTCTTATTCTCTAATTTATTTTTTCCAGTCAAAATTCGAAATTATAATTTCGGCGGAATGTGTAGGTACCCTATTCTGCGTTTTTTTTTTATCGGTTCCTCCCTTTCGAGTTTTTCATATTTGAATTTTACATTTTGTATCCAGAGGTAAACGTCGATGTGCAGTGTTGTAAATTTAATATGCATAAGCTAATTTCTGAGACAACATAATGAATTTGCGAGGAAATTGAAATGCCAAAAGATAATCGCATTTTCTTAATTTTGATCAATTTCATTTATTTTACGTGGTACTGTTTATACTTTCACTTTTCTTCTCTTTTTCTTCTTCTTCGTCTTCGCCTTCTTCCTCTTCTTCGTCTTATTATTATTATTATTATTATTTTATACTAGTAAGACAAATTGGCCATTTGAAGGTCTGCCTACTGTAAGGGATTGAACTCTACAATTTGAGTCTCCGCTGCTAAATAAATGTCTTCTTAATCGTGGGCACAGATCTCAAGTGCGGTAAGAAACGGGAGATTTACCAATGGAAATTAACTAAAAACTTCGTTTGTACTTTCACTTTGTGGCTGAAGTTTGAATGCTTTTATAGATGGAAAAAGGGTTTTGAAATGGGATGGGGGTGTCTCTCACAATGTGGGAATTGTGAAAAGTTCTTGAAGTTGAGCAGCTATTCTTCTGGCGTAGTTTATTGGTTGATTGTTTCAAGACGTATTAAGTCGTAAAAGTTGTGAAGGAGAAATGTATAAACATATTCGAAAATATTCCTCATTATTAATTTTTGTATGGTTGATAGCGGAGGTTTTTTAGGTAATAAATAAGCTTAAAATAGTCGTGTAATACGATTTGTATTTTGAAAACATGCTTAGCAACAAAAGAATATTCAAATATCTGTCTGCAATGTTTTGTTTATTGTGTTACTCTTGGTTTACAACTGGCAGCTGAATGCGGAGGATTTCATTTAACCGATTACAGCGGCATGCGTATTGTGTGAAACAATAAACTTGTTTCTATGCGGGAGACGTAACTAAATTGTTTCGCGTATGTGCGCGTTTCGGGCGAGCTGCGCGGAGGCCACCTCGATTCTCGCAATTCGCTGGTCGGCGCGTCAGGGCGCACCCGAACGCGGCAACGGGACCAGCTCGCGGGCGACCCGGGGGCGCGCATCGGCTCCGCATTGCCTAGTCATGCGCGACTGCCGGGTGGAGCGCAAATTAATACCTCGGGCGCGGCCACCCGCTTCTTTCCCACCATCACGCTCTCCCTTTCGTCGGTACGTTCGCCCCTACAAGCTCACGCCCTTTTTCTCAGCTTTCAGTCTTTCTGCCTTTCCCCCACCACTAGACCTGACTATTCTGCTCGTTTAGTTTGCACCGAACCCTGTCTCCTGTTAGAATTTTCTCGAGTTCGTGTGGTCCTTACGCCAATTTGCTTTCATTGTTCTCGCATGTGTATCTGTTTGCGTTCTTGGCGCAAACTCGCTATCCCTTGTTCGCGCATTTGTTGCCGTTTGCAGCCTTTTCTGCGCGGGTAGCCAACTTTCACAGTTTTACATTTATTTTAATACTTCCTTCCTTTCATAGTTTGCTTTACCACTCGTCCAACCTTTCCTTCTCAATGCCTCGTTCTTTCCTTAACCCACCCATTCCTCTTGCGAACGATGCTAATTTAATTCCTTCTAATTAAATCTCGCTAATCGATGTTAATTTTATTCCTCCGAGGATCAGCTCGTGGACGTTTGTGCTCCCCGCGATAAATAACATATGCTCATGCGCCCTATTAATGCTGACTTGTGCTTTCGTTACGTGATTTGCAATTGCCAGTGGCTACAATCGTTTGATGTTTCAATTGCAAGGAACTCGAAATGTTTGCGCAATTTAAAGTGAGACTTGTAGATAGATTGTGCAACAAAAAACAACAAAAAAAAGAACCGAAAAAAAGGATGTACAATTTACTCCAATGCATCAATTTAATATACAAGTTGTATTATTTCCAAATTTAAATGATGACGTGTTAAGTTTTGTGGACATATCGTTGGGTAACAGTGTTATTAAAGGAACAGCATATATTTGGTTTCAATGCCAGTGAGTTGCCTGTGGCCCTTCTGCACGCGCGCTGCCCAAGCGGTGTCACCACCTGCCTGCCTCGCTGCATTGGTTCTGGCGGCCCAGTTCGTTTCGGTGGAGACTCCTGGCATTTCGTCGCAGTCTCGTGGCGAGTAGCTCCCTCGCCATTATTGCTACTGGTCGTTCTGAGACTCGTGCAGTTAGAATGTGATTGTGGTTGTATTTCGACCAGAAAGGAAGGAAAATGCTTGATAATTGAATTTGGTTGCTGGCTGAAATTGCCCTCGCAGAAGCAGAAATCTGTGGCATCTATTAAAACTGTAGTTGTAGATAGTCCCAAAAGAAAGCAAAATGTGAACATTTACTTTATTTGTCCTCTAGCTACCAATCGGTTCGTCATTGTGTGTGCATAGTGTGTGGTGAATGGAGAGAGAGAGCAAGTTTGTCAGTGGGGAAGTTCACCTCTGACTGAAGAAACATTGCAAAGATATCTACTCAGGGATATTATTGATTGTAGGGTGCGCTATCTGCTTCTGCCAGCACTGCACAATTCAAAACCTGATGCTTGTAGAGCATAAAGTTACTCTGAAACTCCCTATATGTTTTTGAAAATAAAACTATTTTTTCTTGAAACATGAATCCGATGATACCTGAGAAAATCTTTAAACAAACAAAGTATAACAGGGTCGTATGATAGTCGCTGTGGACTCGAATTGTTTTACTTTTCATTGCCTTGAAAGCGATGGCGATAGAGCACAGAAAAGAAAGAGCATTACTTTGCATACTTTATAAATCATATACAGGTTGGTCCGCATGATGATACGAGAAAGACAGATATTCAGGTGGTCGTATACCAGGCAGTGAAATTAGATGAATGCAAAGAACGAACATAGGCAAATTCTCCTTTGCAAACCGAACAATATTAGATGGAAAAATGTTAGAGTAATTGGAATTACGTCTGATAATGGGCACGTATAAAGTATGAAGAAGTTTTGCCGCCATTTTCCATTTGATACTGTTTAGCACCTAATCGCACTTAATCACAAAACCGGAATGAGTAAAATCCGCAGTCTAGTAAAGAAATTGTCGGCGAACGCCGCTGAAGAGTTTCAGTCAAACTGAAAGGTTTTTATTCGCATTGTATCCCGTATGCAAAAGGTATCGCGCAGAAATCGTGAAGACTGAAGTATGCGCTTTCTGTAAGTCTAGAAGTGAACGAAACCTGTATGGTGTAAAAGGCCTTTGGAAGTGGAAGTGGATGATTGCGGGAGGTACAATTTCTCTAGTGAATATACAGATTTTTTTTTAATGATCAGAGGATACGTACCAAAATATGAAGAACGCATCCACTAGCGAAGGTGTGCCATAAGTGATCGCGGGCAGTAGATGTATGCAACAGAATTGATTAGTAATTACGTGTTTGTATTGTACAAATAAATAATTGCATGTTATGTAAGGTTTGCATTAGCATTGGTGATTTTATTGATAAGAATACATATCTGGGGTGTTTTTAAAACCAACGGAATTTTGACACAACATGGATCGCGACGCACAAACGCTCGTCAGTAGAGAAAGATTACGCTAAGAAGGAACTACTTTGACCGCTATTGTTTGGCCTGCAGGTACGATGCTTCCATGTTTCCATGAAAATACCGATATATTAAACATCGATTGATTAAAGCCTATGCTTTGTGTCCGATGCTTTTAATGTTTTTGATATTTAGTTTGTGAATGAAAAAGTTGCACAATCACAACTACTTTAAAATTAGATTTTAAATAATAGCGGAGTCAGTTTATGAGTTCCAATGAAACGAACACTGCCACCCTCATTGAGTAAACTTCATCTCTTCCAAGAGACGGCCCTGATTCACTGGTATTTCCTGTACTAGGTGTACAAGTAGAAAAGAAAAATAAACTGGTCAAAACCTGCATCCTCCTCCCCACCATTGTATTGTTTTAATGTTATCATTATATGTAGTAGCAGTAAAATGACTACAACAAGTAAATTTTAGTTTTACTTTCAGTATGAAACTGTACAAATCTTGAAATGTTAAATTATCTGCTATTAAAAATAATTGTCGATGGTGTAATATCTTAATCTATCTGTAGCAAATATTGTAGTTTAATTCCTAGGCCAATGACCCAACTCGATCAGGTTTTTGTTCAGTTTCCCTGGTCCTTTGAGCAAATGCAGAGATGGCCCCTTGTTTCGCTCCTGAGCAGTAATGTAACTTCGCTCTCTCCACCCAAGACATCATATTGACTCGTCATACACGATTGTAATTGTATATGTTGCTCGATAACTATTATTATTATTATTATTATTATTATTATTATTATTATTATTATTATCATTATTATTATTTCGCTCGCAAAGAGGTGGTCAGCGCATTTGCAATACCCGCGTTCTGCGACGGCCAACTGAGAAAGTTCTGATCCCTTGAGCCATCCCTGTTCGTTCATGGCTTCTGACGAAATTTGGTCTATTGTTCTTATTATTTTTACTTCGTTTCGACAATTAAATCAACTTCTATGGCAAACTGAAGAAGCTCTGACCCTTTAAGATGTCCCTGAGCGTTCAGTTTTTTTGTTTAAAAACATCTATGGTTTTGGGGCGTTATGTTAGAGTCGATGTTTTGAAACATCGATGTTTTGCGGTCATCACATCCCTCTCGCCTTAAAGCCCTCGCTCTTGCAACCTGGTCAGCGGAACCGTCTCTCGCCTTGTCCCATCGCTTCGTTTTACACAACCTCGTTAAGGGGTCAGGATTGAATTTTAAAGTACTCAGGACGACCTTCCACACCCCCACACTTCCATTAGAACAAAACTACTCTTGAATATGATGATAAATTACGTGAAATAACACTGTGTTTCATAATTATTGCCTCACCTTTGTTCACACTCCCTACCACGAGATAGCGAATATATTCCGTAGTTGCCGATGTACTATCTCTAATAAATGTGTATGGGTTTGAAACATTGATGAATAAATCTACTTTTCAGTGAAGGGGTCACGAAAGATGATTGTATACCATCGATGAAGACTCCATTTTCACTATGACACGATATTCTGTTCCCAGGGAATTAAGGATTTCCCACTTACATCTATTTGGGTGCCTGCCCGAATGAGTAATTCTAAGGGTGTGTATCTAGCTCTCCTTAAAACATATTTTGTTGCCTTATTTTTATTCAGCCATAGTAAGTACTGACACAAAAATTATCTCTAAATTTTAGAAGAAAATTGATGTAAAAACGGTTGGATTCTGATAGTCTATTTTTTTTAATAATTTAGTAAGAAACGTTTATGCATCTTCATTATATAAATAATCAAAAATGTAATAAGGAGAAATGTTAATAATATGAACATACATATAATTCTGTTTTTTCCGTACCTCCAAATGTCACATTTTCCTTAGTTACTAATGGCATTAGAACATATCTTCGTCTTTATAATAAATTTATTATTTTTCGAATTGATAAAACGAAAATTAAAAGCAACAGAAGTAACATCATAAATAAGAAACACAACGACCATATGGCATTTGTTAGAAAAATGGCCAGTGACCGATTTGACGCCTCTGATTATTCCATTTCCACGGTTTATAGATGTGTTCGATCTCACTAAAGAAATGAATTTCCCTTGCATACGTATGTCACTGTGGTGATAGTTTGAATAATGGAAGACAAAACACTGTATGCTTTTCTCAAGTGCAAGAGATACCAGCAAAGAATAACAAATGAAAACTAATTAATGTGATGGTAGACATTTTCATTAATAGTGCGCCACTCGCAGAAGGACATGGGATTCTCTTAACGTCTTGTTTGCCACATTACTCTCTCCGCTCTAACAACTTCAGCGCTCAATTGCCTCTCGCCTTTTTCGCGAGGCTCCGACCACGGCGACGCTCGCTGCTGGCGCGCCTCCAAAGCATCTGACACACATCCCGCCTGCCCGCCGAGGTTGAACAGGTCACGCGACCTAATCCGCGCGGGCAGACGTGGGTTGCAAATGAGGCGCGGCCTACGCCCGGACCGAAAGTCAACAGCGCGCGGGTCAAGTTCGTTTTCTATCTGAACTGCCACTAACTCATCTTAGTTATAGTCCTGGCTGTCGTTTTACTCGCCAGGAGAGAGGTGACTCAATTTTTGTTACTGTTGCAGGGTTTTGAAATGTTTTCTTGCAAAAGAGACAAATTTGGAAGATAGAAAGAATGTTCGTTTCGATGTTTTTCGAAACATTCTCTTAACTATTTACTGGCGTCGAATGTGAAGTTAGTCAATCCGTCGTTAAGTTAGTCAGTAGTAGTCAATCATTGTCTTTTACACCTACGGCCAAGAACTTTGAGAAATAACTCACGTTTTACTATCTTTGTTTTGTGGCGTAAAAAGTGTGATAGTACAGTTAAAGATTACACCACACAAGAACTGTAACATGTGTTAACCAAATTCCGATATAAAATACAAATGAAAGTTCAAACTGACGTTTCTGTGAAAATTGTTTGTAGTTTCCTGTGAATATGTTGGCTGAATAGTTTCGATGTGCGATTTGTTTATAGACTTTGCAAAATGTGTAGCGAAAATATTGCACCCTTAAATTATATTTTATTATTGACTTTTGTATGATCATCATTAATAAAAAGTATGAGGGTTATTAGGTGATAATTGTAAAGATTTTTAAAAAAAGAAGATTGCAAAATGTTATATATATATATATATATATATATATATATATATATATATATATATATATATATATGTAAAGTGATGTACGTGTATATTAACATGTTAGTAACATCACAATTAGTATTAGAGAGAAGGAGAGAGAAAGATGCAGTCTTTCAGAACCTTTGTAATAGCAGTATAAAGCGCAAGAATTTATTTATGCGCCTCGCCCTCACGAAAGAGTGCGCTGTTCGCCCACAGCTATCTTCATGGGCCTCATCGCGGTTGTCTCCCCATCGACGCGGACGTCGCGCTGGCATCCGCTCCGCGATGCGTGAGTTATTTGCCTCCCCGCCGCTCTTGAAGCACCGCCAACCGCCGCGCGCGCCGCGCCGCTCCGCGCGGAGGTGCTGTTTTCTAGTCCATTCCGTTCCCTTTGGCGCAGCTTCTCGATCCGCTTGATCGCGGAGCGGGATAAATATAATGCCGGCCGGCTGCACTGCGGCCGCCCCCGCACCGCCCCCGCGCCACCCCCGCCCTCGCCGTCGCCGACGATCCCGACCTCAGCTCCAGCCACCTCCTGCACACCTTCCCCTTCCGTCCCCCGCCGCCACCTTCCCCTCTCCCTCTCCACCGTTTCTTTCCGTCTCTCTTCGCCCCTCCGTTCCCTCTCCACGTCTCCCTCCGCCTCCGTCCCCTTCCCCTTCCGTCCCCCGCCGCCACCTTCCCCTCTCCCTCTCCACCGTTTCTTTCCGTCTCTCTTCGCCCCTCCGTTCCCTCTCCACGTCTCCCTCCGCCTCCGTCCCCTTCCCCTTCCGTCCCCCGCCGCCACCTTCCCCTCTCCCTCTCCACCGTTTCTTTCCGTCTCTCTTCGCCCCTCCGTTCCCTCTCCACGTCTCCCTCCGCCTTCGTCCCCTTCCCCTTCCGTCGCCCGCCGCCACCTTCCCCTCTCCCTCTCCACCGTTTCTTTCCGCCTCTCTTCGCCCCTCCGTTCCCTCTCCACGTCTCCCTCCGCCTCCGTCCCCTTCCCCTTCCGTCCCCCGCCGCCACCTTCCCCTCTCCCTCTCCACCGTTTCTTTCCGTCTCTCTTCGCCCCTCCGTTCCCTCTCCACGTCTCCCTCCGCCTCCGTCCCCTTCCCCTTCCGTCCCCCGCCGCCACCTTCCCCTCTCCCTCTCCACCGTTTCTTTCCGCCTCTCTTCGCCCCTCCGTTCCCTCTCCACGTCTCCCTCCGCCTCCCACGCGGCAATCCCGCGCGCCTGTGCCACCCGGTCGCCGCCGCTCGGCCGGCCCAGACGCTCCGTCGTCTGTTTTCTTGTTTCCGCCGCCATCTCGTGCGACCAGCGCGGCGGCGGCGGCGGCGGGATGGAGTGTTTTGATAACAAACCGCGGGATATTGGAGCACCGGCCCCGCGAGGGCCAGCGTTATTTTCTCTGAAGACGCCGGGAGGATGCTCTCGCATTTTATGAGTTTCGACTGAGCGATCTCCGTCTTTGCCTCCTCCTTTTATTCGGGAATTGAATGTGAAGTGTTTACGTGTTGAAAACGAGATTCACGAGGGGAAATTTATAAGCTCTCGCTGGAGGCGGCGCGCTTAACGTTGCAAGCGCTTGTAAAACGGTAACGGCTCTCTCGCTGTGCAGCTTCTGCGAAGCGTCGATCGACATGGGCGCTCGATGTGCCGTAAGGCCGGGCGAACGCGGGCGGCGCCGAGCTGTTGAGAATCGCGCGTTACAGTCGCGTTGCTTTGGGCGGCAGTGGCGTCGTTTTGTGGAGCCACACTGCCCTTGCCTTTGTTCTTGAAATTGGTTGGGGTATTCCCTGCCCGCCGTTCCTGTCACCGAAACTAACAACTTCGCTCCGCGACTCGCTCGTCGGCCGCCTCACTGTGGGGGGGGGGGATGTCTCAACGACGTACTGGGCGACGTGACATGATGTACTAAAGCGAAAGTAGGTTGGCTACGTGATGAAGTACGCCGTATTTTCTTCAAAGCATAAAGGGGTGCGTGTTAACCCGTGTGATGATTTATCATTTTCTGCGACTTGTCTTCCATGATTTGCGAGGCGTATAAATACTAGGAATAATAATTCTTTATGTTTCTATTGTAAATTAAAAAAAAATATTTTAATGTTCCTTATCACATTTTTCGTGATAATGCATGTGAACTATTTTTCATTCGACAAATAAAGCAGGTATTTAACATGAAATATTTTATCTTGAAACGTTCCATCCTAAAATTTACATAAAATGTGAAATAATGTAATAGTTTTGTGTTTACAATAGAATTTTGTTCAAAGGATTTTACGTTTTCAGTTTTCGGCTTGTATATTTTATCTTATCCAATCGCCTTTGTAGGCTGTTTATGTGTTCGGTGTTGGTGAAATGGTTCTTTCTTACATAAAGGTGCTAACAATTGTCACGATAAACAACAGTAAAACTGCTGCTGGCGAACTGAACTATATGATGCACACAAAAATTATTTTTTTTATTAAAAATGAAGGAATATTTATAACAACTTTCTTATACTTAATAATTTATTAATGAGAACACATTTACTCAATACTCATCAAATAATAAAGTATAATAAAGTATAGATCCTCTGTATAGTTTCCTACGAACCTGTATTCAGTATTTATACTTACTTTCGCTGCAAAATAAGCTAATATAACTTTCTTGCATATACTTTTAATATTTTTTTCTCTCCTCCACTAATTGAAAAATTCGTATTCTTTACGGTGTGTTGTTTAAACTTACTGGGCTGTAAATCTTCCACAGCTTTCGCAGCTTCACTTTTAATTCTTTCAGAAATATTTTCAATTTTTCTCGCTACAGATCGTGATTGTCAACTCAGATATACCCGCCAAGGCCTCCGATGCACTGCCTAAATCAGTATAATACCATTCATCTTTTCGCCTGCTTGTGGAAGAAAATAAGCTCAAAATTTAAAGGTGATCGGATAAGATGAAATATTGTGCATTACAAGTGTCCGAAAGACCATTATGTGCTCTTTAGTAATTATATATTCGCGCTAATGCGCTCGTGAATAAATTAACTAACTTGCAAAATGTTTATTGCAGCCTCTTATAAAATAAAATTCAATTTTCTTCGGATGGCGCTACAGCTCAGATATGATCTTGGTCTAATATTTGCGTTCGCAACCTATATCTGCACTACACAATTGATCATTTCTTTTGCTAATTGATCATTACACACGCTGGCGTTAGAATCTGTTTGTCATCACTAAATATTTCAAGAACGATAGTAAGTGTCGTTTGTGATGGCGTTATTTTCACGTTCTTTACCAAATCTTTGCGTCTTTCAGCTGGGCCTCCACGCTTTAGGTAGAGTGGGTCGCTCACGGAGTATAATCACGATAATCACGATAATTTATGTCACCGCCAGGGATTTTCGATAATGTAGTGAGTCAGATAGTAACGGCGATCGGCGATCAGTCAGATTCAAACAATGCAAGCGAACCCGTCTTATTATGAATTTTATTTTTCTCAAAATCATTTATCGCGTTTGCCTGGACAGTGCTGCATCCTATTAGCAATGCTGCGAAGTGGTTTAACATGTAATATTCCTCAGATTGATTTTTAATTTCTCGCACTTACTAACGTAAAAATCGTGCGCCGCAAAACCGAAAATTTTCGACACAAAAACTCTTATTGCCAGGTCCGGTAAGGAAAACGTGGATAAATGCAGTCGCTAAATATAGTAAAAAAGTCCTCTAACACGTGGTGTAGCCAGAATCCATGTTTTGTGGGACCTTGATACTGAAAAATCGATTGACGGCAAAACGTATGTCTGTTCGTCCGACCGTCTGTGCACAACGCTAGGGCATTCACCGCTCAGTTGATTTTTCCAAAATTGATATTCCCCAATGGTTATACATTGGCGGGAGTCTTTACATGCTTAAAATTTTTTGATTAAATATTCTTGAATACGGAAAAAGACATTTATGAGAATTGTTTAGATCTCATTTTCGTTTACATCCCCGATTTTTCGAAAATTGAAAAAGAAATTAAAACTTCAAAATTTTTACTTTACTTTACAATACTTTTTATTTAGAGATTTTTGCTTCAGACAAAGTCTGTTGTACAAAATTAGCTCTTCAAATAGGTCAGGTACAGTTTTTTAAAAAACGAGTGGTTTTTGCGTATTTTGAGATTGAATTTTACAAAAACAATTTAGATAGGTAAGAAATATGGTGCTAGTCTCATTTTCGGGTATTGCTTGCTTTTATCAAAAATTGCAAAAAAGAATTTAGGTATAATATTATTACATAACCGTTACGAAGTAGCGAGAAAGTGTGCGCTGTTGTAGCACCACTAGTTTACTCTCTGTAACGGAATTCGCGGTTTCTTGGAGTCGCTACGTTCCCATCTTGAACCCGCGATTTTTGAAATGCACAATTTTAGCCCGAATGTATACCAAGGAGAGCGTATATTTGTGCATTTGAGGTTAGACAAATTTAAATAAAATCGGCGCAGTGTGGTAACACCTGCCAATACACACTGATAAAACGATACCGACAAGTTAATCAAACATTTTGCCACGAAATGTACAGCAAAAGAAAGCGTTTATCATCACAATTTGACGAGAGTGATATAGGTTAGGAATTTATTATTTTTTCCGAGACCTTGATTAGTTACTAATCGAACAAGAAACTGCGCAGAATCCTTATAGGGGCGAAGATCGTTATTTAAAGAGAGAAAGAGGGTATAGAAAATTATATTTGTAATATTCAGAATATTGTAGTGAACACTTACTTATTACCCTTCTTTATACTTGGAGACTTTAAATAAGTGAATATTGTTACATCTAAAATTGTATAAAAGATGCAGCTTCAAAAACCTGCAGACTGTTAATTAGACTTGCAACCTTTCTGTGGCTATGGCAATGGTAATTTCCAGTGATCCCATTATTATATATTACGATTTTGAGTAGTACTTCCCTAACTCCTGTTTCCTCTTAGAGACTCATGAAATAAAGTTCTTTTTTTCTAATATGTATTTCGTAAATTTGTGTGTTGAAACCTTCGTAACAGCGAGTCTAAGTTATCTCCCGTCTCTTCTTCTTAGCCCTATTTCGCAGCATCCCGCTGACGCCGGATGAGCCGAATTGTCTCTCGGGGGACTGGCTGCTTCCTCAGGTCGGAGAGTGGTCTCCTGCAGAGCATTGCCGGCGGGCGCTGCGCGAAGGGCGGGAGGGAGGGGGGGCTCCAATCTGCGAGCCTCGCGCAGCCCGCCCGGAAGCAGGGGGCCGAGTGCCTCTGCGCGCCGGTCTGGCTGGCGGGGCTTCCACCGCCTCGCCCGCGCTTCCTCTGCCAAAGCAAAATAGTCCCACGTCCATGGCATTTTCAGAATTTTCTTAAAACGATTCAACTGGGTAATTAAATGTTTTCCTCTCAAAGAGGAAAAGCCGCTTAAAACCGTGAGGCACACGCCGCATTTTTATTGGAATCTTTGAATTTTCAAACTGTTCAACAGTTCAACAGTTTTTCAGCGTCGTCCTACAACTGGAGTATTAAAGATTGTTTTCTCTTTTTTTCCCTTAATGAAATATATTCATCAAGGACACATCTTAAGATCTTGTACTATTTTTCGAAAAAAGAGTAGTTTGCGGCTAATTTTGCGTTAAATGTCGGCAATTTTTAAACAATTATTTTGTCAAAAATATTTCAAATTTTTTCTTTCAATTTTTTTCTCGTACAGGGCAATGAACGTTTATAGAAATGGTGCAGGTCTCATTTTCGGTGAATTCTTTCCATTTTTGAAAATTGTAAAAAATTAACTTTGCAGAGCTACACTATTGATGATAAGTTTCCTGAATGAAGTCTGTTGTAAAAAATAGTAATTAAGTAATTTTCGTGTAATTTTGCATGAATTGAAGGCGATTTTAAAAACAAGATTTTCCCTTAAAAGACCCCCTTTTTTTTCTTTAGACATCTTGAATGCATTAAATTATGACATAAACATTATTTTGATGTATTCTTTTAATTTTTCAAAAAATACTCAAATGCATGTTCCAATAATGTAATATACCGTAACCGTTAAAAAATGCGAGAAAGTAAGTTTTGTTATAGCTCCAGTAGTTAGAATGTTCTCTACCTGAAGAATCCATCATCCCTTTTGGGCTTTTAATATATTCGTCACTCAAATATTTTCCAGTAAAATGTTTATGTAGTGAAGTTACGCCCTGATGTAATGCATGTATAACAATTCGGGAATTGCGGCCATTAGATCCAGATCTAATTTGTAGTGAAGTACAGTGACGTAGTAGGAATGACGACACTGTCTCCCTGCTATCTTGGCCTCAGCGCCTCGCCGCCTTCACCACCCGCGACTTTTCCCTCCACTTCCGTCCTCATTCCTGCGTCCGCCCTCTCGTCGCGCCGTCTTCTCTCTCCGACCTCCCCCCGAACCCCGTTAACATCGGGTACCCGCTCTTCGCCCCCTTCCCGCGGCAGGCCCCCCGCCCGCGACGGCCGTAGCGTCTTGGGGCGCGGGCGGAGCCTAGCCGAGCGCCCCCTGCCGGCCTGCTCCCGAATTATGCGCATACGAAAACAGCCGCGGCGCTCCGACGTAGGGCCCGCGAGGAGCGGCGCGTGGAAAAGCGCCCACGGGAAGCGTGGGTGGGCGGCGCGGCGGGGCGGAGCGGGGCGGAGCGGGGCGGGGAGACGCCTGTGGCGGGCGGAAGAGGCGGCGGCGCGGCGGGTGAGTCACAGGGGACGACGGCAGGGGCGGAATGTGGAAACGGAGCTAACGTTACCGTGAGAGCTGGAATGATCGAGATTAAGGAACAAGGCGAGACGGAAATCGGGAGGAACAGGAGTCAGCTGGGGAAATGACGGCTTCTAGGCGTGTGCCGCCTAGAAGGTCGCTGCCACGTAAATGTGGAAGATATTATTGTTCGACTTCCGAACATATTTGTAATTAGTAAGGAGAGAATGATAATGAAGTGCTTGTGCTAAATGGGTGAAACCTCAATAAAGGTATACACGTATTCCTGTGAGGTAACTGGAGACGAAATTTACGTTGACAGCGCGGTGATGGCAGTGATCTCGTGAATGGAGTTTTCGCTTGGACGTGGCCATAAACAACCAGCGCGTCTTGACGGCGGCGCACGAGGGCAGACGTAGTACCCGAGCCGGGTGAGCGGCGCGGTGGCGGTGCGGACGGGGGAGCGGGTTCGGGCGGTGGTGGGAGGTGGCAGCGCTAATCGCTTCGCCTATCGCCACTCCGCCGCCCCTCTTCGGGTCCGGCGCTGGCTGTTGCTAGAGGCGCAGCCACCGGGAAATTTAATTAGCCGTCTATCTGGTATCTCGGCTCCCTTCTTAATTAGGCAAATTACGTAATTTAATTTCTTTCCCTAAATGCGGGGAATGACGGTTTGAAGCCTGCCGATAATTGAAGGTAGTGGCGGTGGCGATGGCAGCAACAGCGAGGGAGTGGGAGGCGATGAACTGGCCAGCACTGACCCGTTCGCCCGGCGAGGCTGGTGGTGAGTCACTGAGCCGAGGAACTTCCTTTTGCATGCATAAGATTGTGCAGGGATGGATTAGACTGTTCTTTTTAATAACACGGTATGCCGTTGATGTATTTGAAGAATTACATTTATTTGCCACTTCATTAACTTATCTTCTTAACATAATATTACCGAGTTTAATAAGCACGGACATAGTTTTAAATTTATTTTAACATCACATCACTGCTTACTGGCGAGACATTATTTTCAGGTGATTAACATGCACCGATACAATTATAAAATTAACGTAACTACTCATGACTCGTACTGGCTCGGAACGCAGTATTATCGGCCGCTTTATCTCTTTTGGCCATCGCGCGTATTTTACAAGATTCATTTCCGTCCTGAGGCTGAACCTGCGGTTTTAATGCTAATTCGTGTAAATTTGCATGTAAATGTGGGCGCAAGTTTGCTACTTTGGAGATGGTCGCTTAAGGTATTCTTCCTTCTCGCCAAGAGCGCAGTATGTCTGAAAATTAACTGCATTGACTACGTGTATGGCTCAATGATTTCTTATTCACATGATAAAATCAAATTTACTGGTTGAAAGTAATTAGGGCACCCAAGGTATTCTTTAGTCTTCATTAAACTCATTTCGGCGTTATGTTTTATTTTGTCGCACGCTACAGTCGTAGTATAAAAAAGTATATAATACCGCATTGCAAAATGTTGATTTTTATCTGCCTATTGTAGATCACCGATACCGAAAACGTGATAAATTCTTGTTCCTATATGCAGTAAAGTACTTCCTCTACAATGTTGTGTTGTCAGAATCCACATTTGTAGGGCCTTCATACCGAAAAATTGGTTTATGGCGAAATATATATTCGTCTGTGTGTGAACAGTGCAAGCGGCTAAACCGTAAGCAGAATTTTCATCAAAATTGATGTCCTCAATTCCATCTGGCTGATGTCGCGGCCCCTTCAGTTTGAAACCAATGTTCTAGTTTTGATGGGTACTTTACATGAATCATCGTAAAGATATTTTCACTTTTTTTAAAAAAAAATATCTCCAATTATTAAGCAATTGAAAACCCGAAAATCAGCAGGTCACGACCATATTAACAACAGAGCTCTTAAAGAATTACCCAAAAGAGCTATAACTATTTTAACCGCCTTATTTAATTCCTGTCTAAGACTGGGCTACTTTCCAAAAGATTGGAAATTATCTATAATCTTACCCTTCTGTAAACCAGGCAAAGATCCTCGCTTTCCTACAAGCTACAGACCAATAAGCCTCCTACCCTCAATCGCAAAGATATTTGAAAAATTAATTCACAGCAGATTATCTACTTACCTAACAAAAATTAGCGCTATCCCAGACTTTCAGTTCGGATTCAGATCTCAACATAGCACCACCCACCAATTGCTCCGTTTAACTGAATATATTGCAAATTCATTTCACAGCAAAAAATACACAATTGCAGTGTTCCTAGACATTGAGAAAGCCTTTGATAAACTCTGGCATGAAGGTCTTTTATACAAACTGCGCCAACTAGGAACACCCAAATATCTACTCCATCTAATCAGAAGTTTTCTAAAAGATAGATATTTTTCCGTCCGTATTAACTCAAGTCTCTCAAACAAATTTGAAATTAATGCAGGAGTCCCTCAAGGTTCTTGCCTCTCTCCACTTCTCTTTACTGTTTACATGTCGGATTTACCACAGTCAGACTATACAGAAATTGCTCTTTACGTAGATGACACAGCACTTTTTACCTCTCATTCAGACATTAGCTGCGCCTTCGACAATATACAGATTGACCTAAATAACTACATTAAATGGGCTTCAAACTGGAAAATAAAGATTAACGCATCTAAAACTCAAGCAAAAATATTCACACTCCGCAAACTTCCTCAACCACCCCTCCTCAGCCTCCAAAACACAAATATAGAATGGATGAGTGGAAATACACCAGCAGAATACTTAGGAGTACTACTTGACACCAAACTAAACTGGAAACAACATATCAAATCTATAGCAGATAAAACTTATGCAAAAATATCCAAACTATTTCCAAAAATAAATAGAAATTCCGGACTTAGCACTGACTGCGGCTTAATCATCTATAAAACAATAATAAGACCAATGCTCACATATGCCTGCCCGATCTGGAATAACGCCGCAAAAACAAACCTAAACAAAATAGAAATAATACAAAATAAATTTCTCAGAAAGATCATTAAAGCTCCTTGGTTCATAAGCAACATACAAATCCAAAATGAACTAAATATATCATCCATTAACGAATATATAAATCTTATGACTCATAAATTCTTCTCATCCCTTCCCCAATCGCGCAGTACAACAATATTCAAGCTAGGTAAAACGTATGGTTCATCAAAAAGAATAAGATCACGATTCCCTAAAGAGTCCCTTCGTCCACCTTAAATCACCTACCCATCTTCCACTTTCCAAAAATTCCACCCACTGACACCCTCTCCTCAAAATTATCACATATAACTCCAAAAACTGTTATCCACAGTTTCTTCTCAAAGAACAACGTTTTTATCAGACCCCTGAGAGAGGAGGTAACGCATGCGGATGTCCATCCCTAAAAGTTAATGTGTAGAATATTGTACAATGAACACCCCTGAAAGGCAGAAATGCCGAGCAGGTAGAAATAAATTTAAAAAAAATATATATCTCTCCAACTTTATTATTAAACTGTGTTCACAGATAGCGTGAAGGTCGCTTAAAAATGGCGCTGGTTTCAGTTTCGTAGAATTATCTGAATATTCAAAAATTGTGAAAGTTCAGAAAATTTTCGGCTAGAGATTCGATAGAGATTTTTCCTCTAAATGAAATCTGTTCTTGAAAATTAGATCTTTATATGTGGACGTAGATTGTTTTTACAAAATGAATTGTTTTCCAGTAATTTCCCGGGGAAACCGGCAAATTTTAAAAACATGATTTTCTGCTAAAGCGCTCCAAATTGTTTCTTTAAACTTTTTGTACAGTTAGGCACTGCATAGCATGACATAAACGTCATTTTGGTGTATTCTTTCATTTTTTCAAAAATCAATTTTGCCAAATAAAGGAAGGCAACAAACGAGAACTCTGGACCTGTTTTGGGGGGGACAAGGATTCCATGCCTCCCCCCCCTCCTGAATCCGCCACTGCGCGCGCACACACACACTAACCTGTTTTCATAATGATAGTTTGAACAATTTAATCATTGTCTTATTCTGTGATATATTTTTTTTAATTCAATGAAAGAGATTTTAACTATTTGTATATGATAAATATTATTCTCAAATACAAATTTAAGATTTTTATACTAGTAGGAATTGTAATGGCAAATGCACCTACGTACATGTGAAGTACGCATTGCTTAAGAAGAGCAATGAATATTTCTTTTAACTTGTACGTGAAAGAAATATTACCCTTCATGGTTAAAATTAGGGTCTCGCCGGGAGCAGGCGCTCAGGTCACGGGTGATTAAGACTACCCGAACCGCTGTCAACGTTGACATGATCCAGACGTGGAAACAGGAATGTTTGGGAACTGGTTAGTTTTCAAGAAAGGCAAAAGTCCTCTGACAGTTATGTCAGTTTATTGCGTCTAGGGGATGCCGGGTTCTGGCGGGGGCGGCGTAATGGCCTCGTTAAACTCCCTGTTTCCCATATAAGGATCTGCTAGCGTTGGGAGGGGAGAGACCGCCTAAAGACTTTGCTGTGTACACATCACGCTGCTCTGCAGCTCTATTCTTATATTAAAATTTCATACTTCATCGGACTTGGTCTCTAATTGAAACCTCGCTGACCATCACGCTCCTCCAGGGAACTTAGCTTCCCTGCGAACCCAAATTTTATTGCATCCTGTACTGGAAGCAATTGTAATTGCCTGCAATCGCTGCTAGCAGCACTACACCTGCAGCGAAAGGCATTACATGGTGGCAGCGGCTTGGATTGAGGAGCACAGCGAATTCAATTACTTTCTGCTGACGGCCGGGCTGGAGAGACTTCGCGCCTGTACCGAGGTGGGCCGGAGCCTTTCTCGAGGGAACAACGCTCCAGAGGAATCCACAAGGCGCCGTGGTACCCGTTCACCGCCTGCAGAAGCCGAGTCCGTGGTTTGGAGGCCAGCACCAGCAGCCGCTGACGAGCCCGAGGGACGTCTTCGGTGATTAGCCGTTGGCAGCCTGCGCCGCGAGAGGGTCCTCTACCCTGAGGGGAGCTGCGAAGCCATCACTGGAGGCCCGAACTGCGCATCTTCAAGCCACCCTACATCTTTTTCCTGGTAAGAGGTTAATCCAGCCATGGCAGACAATGATATTGGCGATAATGAGGAAAATTATATATCAGTTATACAGGCAGTAAAATTAATATCGCGTAACTTTGATGGAAATCCCCGACATCTTAGAGAATTTATAGAAGGAGTTGAGGCAGCAACGGAAGTAGTACACCCCAATAAACGATCATTGCTTTTGAAATTCATTGAATCAAAAATTACTGGCAATGCTAAAGATAGGTTATTAGCACGAACAGAACGCGAAACTTGGGAACAGGTTAGAGCGATATTAGAGGAAAACTTCTCTGTACGACGTACGTTAGAATATTACGCGGGCGTATTATTCACGTCGAAGCAGGGATCAAATGAAACAGTAGCACAATGGGGTTCGCGAGTAGATAGTATGGCTATAGATCTGAGAAGAGAAGTAAAAGGCAGGTTGGAAAAATTAGAACAGAAAGATAATGCGCGTTACGTAGAAGGAGGTCTGCAGTTAATAGGAGAATTCTTAAAGGGAACGTTTATTGCGGGACTGAAAGATGAAAGGATAAGGTATATTGTTAAAGCTAAAGGAGAAGAGGAATCTTTAGCACAAATAGTTGAAACCGCTTTACAAGAAGAAAGCGAAGTGAAATCGCAAAGGTATAAGAGTAATCAGGGGCAATGGAATTCGCGATACGAGAATACGCGATATGATTCTAGGAGGCAACAAAGTACGCATATTAAAAGTGAAGTTAATGTTACTGCTGTAAATACTGTGAAATGTTATAGATGTCAGGAACTGGGTCATATATCTAGGGTTTGCAATAATGAACCGAAATGCGCCAAATGTGGTAGGCGAAATCATGAAACTAGGAATTGCAAACAGGGAAACAGGCAGTAGAGTTGCTTGAGCAGCCGCAAGTAACTCTACAAAATGGCTGCGTAGGCGATATGGAAACTGGGGGAAATCACAGCCGTGAAAGAGATTCGCGTGATAAAGATACAGTAAGGAATAGCTCTTGTGATAGAGATTCACGTGATATAGTTACTGTGATGAACCCTGGATGCGGCAAGGAGTCGCGGGAGGTTAACTGCGTAAAACAAGGGGACGCCTTTGATAAAACCAGTTACATGAAAAATGATTTGGGACCATACGAGGTATATGTATTGTGTCCGGAAATTAAGGGAGGCTTAGGAATAGCCTTAATTGATACGGGGGCCCAGGTATCATTGGTAAGGGAATCCTCATTAGTCAAAAATATTGCCCAAAGCGATGATGTAATTGAGATTCAAGGTATTAGTGGAAAAAATATCAAGGTAAAAGGTATGGTAAATTTAACTCTGAATAATTGCAGTGAGTCAATAGAATCCAAATATTATGTTGTAAATAAATTGCCTAGAAATATTGATGTTATATTAGGACAAGATTGGCTTTTAAGGAATAATTATGTGTTTACTAAAAATATTGCAATACCACCTTTCAGTGAGTCAGTAGTTCAATTCCCGACCACAGAAAAAGGAGTGAGATATGTAGAGCAACAATTATTGCAGCCAGGAATAGTCTGTGCGGCAACTTTAACGAATTGTGATAAAACGTTTCCGTGTCTTATTGTAAATGTCACGCCCGAAACGTTAATAGTACGAGAAACACCAATATTAAAGAAACCTCCGACTCAGTTAAATAATGCTACTGATAGGACGAATGAAGACGCGTTCACGAAGCGGAGAATAGAATTATTATATGATAACTTGAGATTGCATCATATAGAGGAAGGAGCTAAAGATATTAGAGACATATGTAGTGAATTTGTAGATGTTTTCAAATTACCGGGAGACAAACTGACTAGTACGACAGCGGCAAAACATTATATTCCCACACCCTCTATTCCTAAAGGTAGACCAATTACTTTAAAGAATTATAGGTTACCTCAGGCTCATCAGGAGGAAATTCAGAGGCAAGTAGAACAAATGCTAAATGACGGAATAATTACTCATAGTAAGAGCGAATGGAATTTTCCTTTGCTTGTAGTTCCGAAAAAGATCGATGCGACTGGCAAAAAGAAGTGGCGAATTTGCGTGGATTTTAGACGACTTAATGACGTAACAGTAGGAGATAGCTATCCTCTTCCAAATATTCAGGATATTTTGGATAAAATAGGAAGATCGCGTTACTTTTCTGCTCTCGATTGTGCCAGTGGGTATTTACAAGTGCCAATCGAACCAGAGGATCAATGCAAAACTGCATTTAGTACGGCTAGCGGCCATTATGAATACACGCGTATGCCTTTTGGTCTAAAATCAGCTCCTGCTACGTTTCAACGCATGATGAACTCAATTCTGCACGAGTTAATTGGTGACAGATGCTTTTGCTACATGGACGATGTGCTGATAATGGGAGAAACATTAGCCGAGCATAACAAAAAGCTAAGGGAAGTACTCGGGCAACTCAGGAAACATAATATCAAAATTGAACCCGACAAATGTGAATTTTTGAAGGTAGAATTAAACTACTTAGGCCATGTGGTGACAACAAAAGGAGTAAAACCTGATCCGCGAAAAGTTCAATCAGTAACAGAATTTCCCAGACCAGGAAACCCGAAGGACATAAAGTCATTTTTAGGTTTAGCAGGTTATTACAGAAAGTTTATCGATGGGTTTAGTACAATAGCAAGACCTTTGACAGAGTTATTAAAGAAGGATGTCGAGTGGCAGTGGACAGAAAAGGAACAGAACAGTTTTGATTTACTGAGACAAAAGTTAACTGAAGCACCCCTTTTACAATATCCCGACTTTACCAAGCCTTTCATATTGACGACTGACGCTAGTGGATATGCAATTGGAGCAATACTTTCACAAGGAAAATTAGGTGAGGATAAGCCAATAGCTTACGCCAGTAGAACCCTGAACAAGGCAGAAATTAATTACAGTACGGTGGAAAAAGAGTGTTTGTCAATCGTCTGGGCTTGTAAACACTTTCGACCTTATTTACTAGGTAGAAAATTTACAGTCGTTACGGATCACAAAGGATTAATATGGATCTTTAATGTGAAAGATCCGAGTTCAAGATTATTGAGATGGACATTATTGCTAGAAGAATACGATTATGAAATTAAATACAGAGCAGGGATTAAAAATTGTAATGCTGATTGTTTAAGTAGATATCCTGTAGAATGTATGCAATTTAATGTAGAGCAAATAAGCAATGAGAGGAAATTAGCAATTATTAAAGAAATGCATAATTGCCCGGTAGGTGGTCACCAGGGAATTCAAAGAACTACAGAAAGGATAAAATTATATACAAGTTGGATGGGAATGGAGAAGGACGTAGCCGATTATATTAGGAATTGCAAGGTGTGTCAAATGAATAAAGACCCCCATCACAAAATAAAACAGCAATTAGAAGTCACTGATACTCAGGACGAACCGTTTTGTAAACTTTATCTCGATGTGGTAGGTCCCCTTCCAGTTACGGAAGACAATTTTAGATATATTTTAACTTGCCAAGACAATTTAAGTAAATATGTTATCGCTATTCCTATTAAGAATCAAACTGTGGAAGAAATAACAGATGCGTTTGTGAACAAGGTAATATTAATATACGGTATTCCAAACTCTATAGTCACTGATCAAGGGAGTAATTTTATGTCTGATGTATTTAAAAGAATATGCAAGTTGTTTAAGATTGAAAAAATCAATACCGCAGCGTATCATCCGGAGAGTAATGGAGCATTAGAACGGACTCATAAAACGCTTGTAACGTACTTACGTTGTTTTTGTGATCCAAAGTCTTTTGATTGGAATACGTGGTTACCGTTTGCGTGTTTTTCTTACAATACTACTCCGCATAGTATCACTAAGTTCACACCCTATGAGATATTATACGGTAGGAGATGTAATATTCCAGGGATTTTACAAAGTACTCCGCAACCTTTGTACAACTATGATGACATAATACAGAATGTTAAGTTTAAAATGCAGAATTGTCATAAAATTGCTAAGGAAAGATTGATACAATTCAAGGAAAATCAAAGAGAGAAAACAAAAGCCAATCCTGTAAAGTTTAAGGTAAATGATTTAGTATTATTAAGAATTGAAGCTAGGCATAAGTTAGAACCATTATGGAAAGGTCCTTATGAAGTAAAGATGATGAAGGAACCTAATGCAATTATTCAAGAGGTGGGCAAACGTAAGCATCAGGAAGTACATACTAACAGACTGAAACCATACTTTTCTTCCGTTTCAGGGAACGAAACGAAGCATGAGGGCACTTAGGATTTGGGTAATATTAACGGCGTTAATATGGTGGTGGGAAATGGCAAATGGACAGGAAGTGAAGCAGCTACAATCGCAAACCGGGATTTATTTTGATGAAGCTGGAACTATCTCTTTTTACCCAATGCGATGGAAAGTAGTAAGCTATATAAATTTAGAACCAATTAAGGAGCTTTGGAAGAGTACGAAAGAACATCACAGAAAGGTAGCCGAATATTGTAATAAAGTATCGGAAGCAAATTGGTATCATCTGACAGACTGTGGAGCTTTTCAGCAATACATGAGATCTAAAACGTATTATATTGATAATTTGAGAGATTTAGTAAGCGAATATATGGTAGATTCAGAAAATGTCGAATCTTTCAATAAAAGAGCGGTAAGAACAAAGAGAGGAGTATTAAATTTGGTGGGAGAAATAGCAAAGGTACTTTTTGGAACTCTAACACAATCGGATGCAGAGGAATATAATAAACATATTTCAGAATTAGAAAAAGAGCAAAGCGAATTTTTACACATTTCCAAAGATCAAATGACGGTAATAAAATCGACATTAAGTTCTGTTAACTTAACAATTCAAAGAGTAAATCAAAATGAGAAAACATTAAAACAAAATTTGAATAAATTAGCTAATTATACTGATAACAAAGTTAATGCATTAGAAGTGGAGATAGAAAACATCAGTCAGATCAATGAGCAAATAAGAATATTGCAAAGAGGTATCGAGGAATGTCAGCATTCGTTTGAAATTTTGCTAGATGCTTTTGTCCATGCAGAGCAGGGAACGCTGCAGCCACAACTCATTACTACTGCTAAGATCAAAAAGGTAATGGAGAGCCAGGCACTGCCAAATGGTTTGGATTATCCTCCTTTTCCCCTTCCTGAACTCCAAAAGATAATGATTCCCCATGTGTACGCTTTAAAGCAATATTTGGTGTATGTATTAGAAATTCCTCTTCTCTCCCCCAATATCTATCATCTCTATAAGATCCTACCTTTTCCCGTGTCCAAAGGAACTAACACATATGTATTTTTAAGTTCAAGCAAAGAGTTTATTTTTAGCGATTCCATGAGGCAACATTATGGTAAAATGTCAAATGATGAGTTGTCAAAATGTTTTCAAACTAGTATGTTAAACTATGTATGTAAGGAAGATGTACCAATTTATACTTTTATTCCCGGGATGGATTGCGAAGCGTCACTCCTTCATCCATCTACTACTATTATGCCACATAATTGTGAGACTAGATTAATTCGTTTGGAAAGAACTTTTTGGATACCCCTCTTTCTAAATAACCAGTGGTTGTTTGTAACTCCAAGGCAAGAAAGATTGACTGTTCTGTGTGGAGATACATCCGATCACATTACAATTCAAAAGAAAGGAAAGTTATGTTTGAACCAGAGATGTAAAGCTTTTTCCACGTATGTAACTTTGTTTGCTACATCAACTCTGGAGAGTAATTTCACTAATGATTTCTTGCCAATCGTACCGATCAATTATGATTGTTGCTTTGACAGTGACAAGGTCAAAACTTTTGCAGATTTAGAATTAGATATTCCTTTAGTCAATATTATGTCCTCAGTTGATGATTTGAAAATTGCTTGTGTTAAGGTTGATGAGGTAGAGAAACTAATTGAGGAACAAGGATGAAAGAATTATACGTATTGGTACGCTAATGTAATAACAGGTAGTTCTGTTTTTGGTATATTTATTGTTGTAACATTTTCATGTTGTGTGTGTTTTTGTTGTGTGAAAAAGTGTAGAAATTGTACTTATTGGTTATGGGATAGATGTTCGCCAAAGAATTGCTGGAAAGAAACAAGAGAAAGATTCTGTATTAATATTCATAATTATTCAGGAGCAGGGAGAATTGTTAGTTATCAGACAACTGGCACTCGTGACGAGCAGTCTTCTACTGCAGAAATAAATTCCACAATATCTCCTGCTCACTCACCAAAATCTACCAACATAACTGAAGTTGATGGCGAGAAACATCTACCCATATCCACACGAACGAGAAGCTCAAGTAAAGCTTTCCGTTAGAAAAGTTTTCATCTGTTGATCAAAACTTTTTCTAAGGGGGGAGGTGTAATGGCAAATGCACCTACGTACATGTGAAGTACGCATTGCTTAAGAAGAGCAATGAATATTTCTTTCAACTTGTACGTGAAAGAAATATTACCCTTCATGGTTAAAATTAGGGTCTCGCCGGGAGCAGGCGCTCAGGTCACGGGTGATTAAGACTACCCGAACCGCTGTCAACGTTGACATGATCCAGACGTGGAAACAGGAATGTTTGGGAACTGGTTAGTTTTCAAGAAAGGCAAAAGTCCTCTGACAGTTATGTCAGTTTATTGCGTCTAGGGGATGCCGGGTTCTGGCGGGGGCGGCGTAATGGCCTCGTTAAACTCCCTGTTTCCCATATAAGGATCTGCTAGCGTTGGGAGGGGAGAGACCGCCTAAAGACTTTGCTGTGTACACATCACGCTGCTCTGCAGCTCTATTCTTATATTAAAATTTCATACTTCATCGGACTTGGTCTCTAATTGAAACCTCGCTGACCATCACGCTCCTCCAGGGAACTTAGCTTCCCTGCGAACCCAAATTTTATTGCATCCTGTACTGGAAGCAATTGTAATTGCCTGCAATCGCTGCTAGCAGCACTACACCTGCAGCGAAAGGCATTACAGAATGTTTTCATTGAAATGGCCATTGTCCCTACCTTTTTTTTGCCTGGGAAATGCAAGCCCGGTGTTCTCCTCGGGGTAAAATGACTGCGAGTACACGTTTCTACTGAAGTCGCAAGTCTCTGAAGGCTGCGTCCGGCGACGGCGATCCCGCCGGGCGCCGCGGCGAGGGCGGACAGCTGCGCTCCGCCGCTGGGGGGGGGGGGGGCACAAGTCACCGTCGCCAGACGTGGGCGGGCCGAGGGCGGCGCGCTCTCCTGGGAAGCCGAGCGGAGGATTTTGTTGTTGTTTTTTATCGAAGCGCTCCGAAGATGAGTTTTTCCCTTTGTTTATGAAGTCGACGACGCAAAATAAATACAAGCGAGAAAGTGCGAACATCCTCTTTGAGGTGGATGTTTCTCTGATATTGAGTCTGTCTCGAGTTATTGCGGGGACAGATTCAAAACCGTTGGCAATAATGGCGAGCTGGTAGTTTTTTTCAAAATGTCAGAATTTTTTTGGTGTCGCTTGGTGTTGCAAGAAGACATTATATTTGAATTCGTTTACAACATACGAAACTTTCAATGCGTATTGAAATGGTTGGTACGTTCTTCCTTTTGCTTTTCATTGGCATTCTCATTGTATTCAAGCAATTCACTTTATTCATGTTGTAAACGTAGTAATTCAGTTAATGAAAGAAAGAAATATGATAGTTTTGAATTCATTTTGTTCTTGTGCTAAAAAGACTAAAAGCAACATCACAAAAAGCTTGTGCTGAAAGGGTGCGGCACAATGATGAGTCAAGTCAAATAGTAATGGGAGCTTCAACTTCGGTTTTATTGAATCTGTGAATCTCGTAGGGACAAATTTTCAGACTTGTAGAGATTTCTATTAATTACTAGCTGAACCCGTGCGAAAACGCGGAGTTTATTGTTTTGAAAGAGAAACTAGATTCATCGAGGAACCCAACTTCGAAATGCAGGCCCGCTGCTGCACTGTGTGTTAGAGCATTGTGAGCCCGCTACTCTGCGAGAGTAACCATTTTAATATTGCTAAGCGTTAATATCAAATTGCGCAAAAAATCATATAATCCCTTTAATTTTATCGTGAAAGATTATTGATTTTTCGTTGATTTTAATTTTGCATAGATATCTAATTTCTGAGAGCATGCTTTACGGTGCAAACGCCAAGAGGAATTAAATCTCCAAAAATGTAATGGAAGAGTGAAAATGTGTTAGTTTGTAGAGTACTGCTTGAGAAACAATTCGGGCTCCCATCTGTTACTCACTGTATCTCGCCAGTCCTTCACCTTTGCCTCTTCATTTCCTCGCAGGTCCCCTACGTATCCTCGATCCAGCTGTCTCTCGCCGTTTGTCCATCTGTCGCCATTTGTCGTCCAAAAAACTCGTGACCCTACAAAACTCGCCTGTTCTCACTAAACTCATGTACCTTTATGGTCACGATAACCTGATTTTAAGCCCCTGCGACCTACGATGCATTGCTTTCAAGATATGCGTAATTATAACGTATGTTACAATTATTTTATCTTGTACATTCAGCAAATTTATATTTTAACTATATTTCTATATTTAAAAGCGTTTTATGGATGATTCAGGAGAAACTCCTAACCAGTTGTAGCACACTTACAGGGTTTTTGTCGATAGTTTCTTATAAATTGTCAAATAGCGTCATTTTTGACAGCGAAGGCTTCCGCGGCCGGAGTCAGTATTTACTAGGCTCTCCGGGTGACGGTAATGGGCATTACGCCCTGAGGAAGGTCGCAGAATGGCGACCGAAACGTCGGCAGCTTCGCTCTGAACGCGGCGTCACCCGAACAGCCAAGTAAATAGCGTCATTTATTCTCAGCGTATGATATGTAGAGAGGTTATTTGCTATGGATTAATACGCGACTTACGGTATATTTAACGCAAATGAAATAATATTTTCTAATATACAATGCTGATAAAATCAGTTCAACTTGCCTGGCAAATTTAATGATTGAGGAGCGTCGTGAGTGTTATTCTCAACAGAGGATGAATAAAAACTTGTACTAATGAAGGATAGCGCGGCGCTTGCACTCGCCCCGTGCCCGCCCTTGGGCGGCGCGGCGCGTGTGTGCGCTCGGGGCGCGGACGTGCCGTCGGCCGCTGCGCGCGCCGCCCTGCGCTAATCTGGGGCGTGCCGGCGGGCGCCGCCCCGCGCTCTGCCGCCCTCGGAGCGCCCTCCGCCACCCACGTGGCGCCCGCCGCACTCATCTTTGCGCTGAGCCCCGCGCTTAGGGCGCTGTTTACCGGCGCCGCCGCCCACGCGGCGCATCTCGCCAACGGGGTACGCTGCCTGTCATTTCGGCAAGCTGGACGGTGTATTTTGATTGCCACGTATTTTCACGATTAATTTAAGTTTATAATGTAACTAGTGGTGAAACTGTCTGCCACAGTCATTCTCGTCCTATTTCGTTTCCTAATCTGTATAGTCGAAGTCTTTTCGGGTTTTCTCCACCCTCTTCTCACCTGCTACGGATCAGGGAAAATTCATGTTTCCCACACATTTTCTCAATATTTAACTCCTCTAATAGTTGTATTGAAATGCGACGTCAGTAATATCATAGAAAAGTGAAACTTGTTTTTGGAAGCAAATTTTTATGAAAGAAAATAATAAAAATTATAAAAAATAAAAAGATTTGTTTGTTTTTTTAATTAAAAAATGATTTTCTTAAATAAATTATGAACATTTTGGAGTCTTCTTGAAAAAAACTCATTTATGAGAAAATCTTGTTTTTAATTTTTTTATATATATTGCTCACATTTCACTCAAAATTGCGCGAAAACTACTAATATTTTCACAAAATGACATTTATTAAAGGACTGTAAAAACAAAATTTGTTTGAAGAAAAAAATTCCGTCTTCAATAGAGTAGACGTACAATGTAGTAGTTGCAAGAAGACGCCAAAAAACTGTTAAACTTTGACAACTGCATATTCTCTTGCGTCTAGGTGAGTTTTTCGGTTTTGCCCTACTGTCTTCCGAGTTGCCAACTAATGGCACCTAAAATACAATTTTCCCACCTTTTCTTCTCATTTTCGTTATTTTTTGTTACAGTAATGGTAGGTTTGCTATATGATTTAGGGATTATTATACAAGAGTCAAACCTATTGCTGTAAGCAAACTTTCTTTGAAATATTTAGGTGTTTAAAAAAAAGTTGTTGTTTGAACGTTTATAAATATGCGCAATTTTGAACAATTTTTTACTGTAAACGTTTAAAGTTTCGAGAAATGTCATCAGAAATCACTTGAAGCATTGCTACTCATTATTACAATAATAAATGAGAAATCACCGTTTGAAATATTAGTAGCGTTTCTAATTTTCGAAAATACCAGAGATGTTAACTGGATCTCCGTTCTCCCTATATATTCACATATGCTATGTATACCTGAAATAAAAGTAAGATATACAAGAAATGCACAAATAAACTATGATTTAATATTTACTTATAATCAATAATTTGTGTCTTTCAATGAGGGACACACTGGTGTCATTAATAAAGAAAAATGGCTTTCCAAAGTGTCCAGTTTGCTTTACCTGTCACATTTCATGTATTCGAGTATGTTTTCCTCGCCCTTAAAGATCCATGAAATTGTTTCTGAAGATAGACACAACATATTAGAAACAGACATTTAAAATTACTGTTAATGTTATCACCACATGAACCCTTTTCACACTAATAAACGATTCGAAATAATGTATTTCAAATGCAGTCATTACGTAAATATTTAACTACGAGAACAAATATACCGTATTATTTCGTTCATCCAATGGTACTGTGACGTAACTGTAGTCATAAATGTTACAAGTCAAGCAACATTCTGAAATAAAATACTTTGAACCATCATCATATACACAGTAATACTCGTGTTGCTTTGTACCTCAGTCAAATGTTACTTCTTACACTCCGTGCGTATCACTTTTAATAGAATATCTGGTATTAATCTTTGCATTCAGCCCCTTTCTTACAATTGTGTCATTGTTCCTCTGTAATTTTGAGCCTTTTCTCATAATTCTCGATTATTAAACGATAGTGATCATTCTTTTAAATGGTATCACAAAGAACAAATTAACTATAGTATTCGAAAGTGAATATAGCAACCGTGACACAACTGTACGGCGTTCCCACGGCAACCGATTACAAGTCCACTCCACTTGCTACTTCGTAAGCGTGCGTAGACACCAAATGCATATTTTCCTTAATACTCGTATTTACAGACTTTTGACATTTTATAAGAGCTAATAATTGGGTAGCGTTTCAATTTACACCATAGTATAGTTTTAGTTTCTAAATAATCCGTTCTCAAAAATCGCTCCTAATTGTATATTCAGTTTTTTCCGTGGATAGAAAAAAAGAATTGAAGGGCTTATTTCGGAAGTGATTTATTTTCATTTTTCTAGTATTAATACTTTCTTTTATCGTGCAGTCAAATATTGTGTTCAAAAATAGCGTTTCTCCTATCTTTACCACAAACGAAAAGCATTGAATGAAAGATGGACCTAAAGGGCTGAGTTTGAATATTTTCCCTTCCTTAATAATTGAATTTCTTGGAGATAGGTCGCTTAGGAAATAGGTTCAATAGCATAACGTACACGTCTAGATGAATACAGTGGTTTCAGGAATGGAAGGTCTTTAACGTATGTAATATTCACTCTCAAACTTTCAAATTGAGACTTTACACTCGATTGAGAAAAACGAAATAAGCGTGTTTAGAGACCTCGAAATGGCATTTTACAGAATAATAAAGCGTACACACAGAATAAACATGGGGGAAAAGATATACACAGAAAACTAATGGAAGTAATATAAAAACATATTGTAATAAGAAGCTACAGTCGAAACTGACTAATAGAATATCAAGAGGTAGAAATTTTATTCTGACTGAAAGTGATATCTCATGTTTCCAGTTTCTGAAGTTCTAAAAATGATCGTCTCACTTACAGAGGAATTTATTTACGTAGATTTTAGTCACATTTGTTTCAGTTATAAAGGGGAAAGTTATACAAAAATGTAATACTTTTACAAGAAATTGTATTTCTACCCATTGGAAAGAACACTCAAATAAGTGTTGTTGGTGTTGTTGTTTTTCTTTTTTTCTTTTTTTTTCTGACGATGTAAGTTTGTTTGCTTATTCTGAAGATGAATTCTGGAAGTTACGTATTAATTTATAAAAAAGATCAAGACAATATACCATACGACCAATCCCATACGAACAAACTTAGCAGCAACCAACATGTTGAACAAGTTTCGAACTTTTAATATTTAAGATGCACTATATCGTTTCTTCATTACAATGATGTTCAACAGAAGCTCACTAAATTTCAAGCTGTGCCCACATTAATAGAACACTGAAAAATAAACTAAGCTAAAACCCTGCAAAACAATGACCATACCCATGGCGTGCCGAGAGGGGAGGTCGTGGCCCCTCTGAAAATTTTCAATTGGTCCCCTTGGCCTTTCATAATACGAGTACAATATTTTATTTTCGTAAATATGATCAATTGGTTATTTTCCTCTTTTTTAAGCTGACGGATAGAGGAATTGAGTCACATTTGGAGAAGAGGCTCTCCGAACCATCCAATTCTGTAAATGACACAACATATAATCGATTGTTTTTATGAATTGTATACTTAAGTTACAGTTTAATTCACCTTCCAGTGTGTTTTATTTATTTTCTAATAAAATATGTATGTAATAGATGTAAATAAAAATGTTCAGTGGAAAAGGGGGTCTAGAGAAGAATACAAGTAGATGAATGAGATTCCCGACGTATATAAGGGCTATATATAATTATATCAATTAAGAAACGAAGATAATATAAGAAAGTGATTGGACATAAACACAGTACAAATGAAACTAAAAGACTAGTGAAAAAAAATGGCTCGACCACCTGAAAAGGTAAACCAGAGACATTACCGAAGCATGCCTTCTATTATAAGTCAGATGGGAAACGAGATGTAAGAAGGTGTGTGTGTGGGGGGGTGGGGTGGAAAAGTTTGTTTAATTAACTCCATAATGCACGGAGGCGTGTCCCGGGTAGGAGGGCCCGGAAGGGGATGATGCGCGAGAGGTCCTGGCACTGCAGGCGGAAGGGGGGCGGGGCACTTCATAGATGTTTGTGATTAATAAATTTCGGATAAGGCCTAGTAATCAGGTAGTATGTAGGTAATTCTTCCATACATACACTTATCAACATATAACGTCGGCATCTGTGTTTTACATACCATAATGACAATTGCTTCATCATTACGGGATCTCTCCGCTGTTATGTTCGTGGCCTGGGCCGGATATTCTTTCTAAAGTCCGCCCAGTTTCGGCCGGTTCGAACGCAAACAGAATAAATCCGGGCGTGTATCCCGTGTCAGCGCCAAGCGTCGATCGCGGCCGGCGGAGCTCAACGCTGTTCGTCTCCCATCGCGCGGATTTGCCTGAGGTTGGCGGTAGTGCGCTGGGCGAGTAGGGCTGGCGCGGCGGCGGCGGGAGCGGCGGCGGGCGTGCGAGACAGGCTCAGTGGACGCTGGAAAAACACGTGGAAGTGAGGGGCTCTTGCGTCACGCGCGGGGGCGGGCGGTGGGAGGGCGGCCGCGCGCTCGAAACAATGGGCGCCGACGCGGGCGCCGCACTGTGGGCCAGAAGGGCATTAAACGCGCCCACAACATAGTTTCTGTGATTTTCAAGTGAACATTGGAGCCGACAAGTTTTGTTTGAAGTGTAGCATCTATATCTTTGGAGTTGTCTCAAAATGAATGTTACAACATTCCAGGGCATAGAGAAGGGTCTAAAATACTATTTTTGCTAATGAAAATATCGTTTTTCAAGTTTTTCAAAATTTCGAGTTTTACATATGACTTTTCCCCTAATTTTTTGACATCTCCTTTTGGTTTGGTTCGCCACGTTCTGTCGCAGTCAACAAGAATTCGTGAGCGTGCCGGACATGTGTACATGCGAAGTTGCCTATCAATCCTAAGCAAGTGTCACTTATACAAATACATTTAACTCTGTTATATGCAATTTCCGTCTGAATTGACAAAAGTGGATTGGTTTCAATCCATCTACATGTCCTAAACGTTCGTAACATTTACTCCGAAGTAACTGTAAATTAGAAACTAGCTATATTTCGATTTACTTCTACTCTTTTGGATGTTTATTTTTTATTTTCAAAGGGTATTTTCAAGACTCGAGTTGACCGAATACCACTTTTAAATTTGACACACTTGTTGTCTCATTTTTCATCATTAAGCAGCTATTGCTCAATTAAAAATTGTTGTTCTCTGAAAGTTCTAACCAGGTAACATAATTTAAATCCTGAAGCAATGAATTCCAGTACAAGTGAATTTCCACTAGAAGCTAGATATTTGTGTGCTTCACTTACTCGCTTCTGGAGGAAGTATACATACCATATGAATGAAGTATACATGTATGTTAAAGCATATGCAAGTATGTGCTATTATAACTGCTGAAATGACCATTCCCGAGGCCATCCTCCTTTAGGAACTCCATGTGCGCAAATGCATCGTGGCATCTTGATGGAAATGACATGGCCCTTTTCATTCGTACCTGCGCTTTGGTCCTTCGGGAAGCAATGTCCGTTGCCCGGCTACCGTTTGCCCCCGCGCGATTGGCACCACTGCGTCGCCGATGCAAATGCAGGACACGCCGACGCTTCCGCCTGCAGGATGCGCTGCTGTTTCTGCTTCTGCTTCTGAATCGACATCACAGATCAGAACGGACCGGACCGCTGTTGCCTCTGCTTATCCATTTCGAATGTCCTGTCTTTGGTGCCGTTTCCGTGCCCAAGTGTGTTCGCCATCAAGTTCCGATTTCAGAAAGTTTGTACAAGTGTTGTGTTGATTGCTTGAAAATCAATGCAGATTCCTGTCGGTTGTAATTCCTTGCTTAACATTTTATTTTTTTATTAATTAAAATAAAATACTTCAGTTACCCTATAATTTATCGATAAAATGACATCAGTTATGTTGACAGATCAGAAATTGAAGTGTGCACAATCAATCACCAAAGCATTTTTGAAAAGAAGTACATCTAATAGAGGTTAGGCGAATACAGTGATTTTAATTTTCTTTAATTTCAATCATGTTGAAAAGTGAACAGCTTAGTATTTTTACATCTGGGTTAATACACCCCATAATCTACTTGCGAATGAAAAATTCACCGGCCTAGCACAGTATTGCAAACTGGATTATTTTGGTTGGACCTGTTACAAGTTATATATTTTTTTTAAACGTACAATAAATAATGTCCCAAATTCAGTGCTACCATCTGTGTTATTAATTTGAAACCGATGACGGTCGTGAGTAAAAATAATTTGCAAAAACGTTGGTGAGACATTGGCAAAAAATATTTTAATTTAAGTAATTCATTTAAAAACATTCGATTTAAACCAGTGGTATCTACGTATTAAATGATTGTTCTAATTTTACGTAATTATACTTATCAGAATTTTTGACGTAATTACAAATAAGTTACAAAAAACGTTTTGAACATTTATACACTTTTTTTTCTTTTTGTACTCATTTAAATTTGTTTTAAGAGATACCTTACATATATTAATCCATAATATATGCACAGGGAGAGACCAGAAATGATATTGCAATGCTTAGAAACATATATAAAATAGTTGTATAAGTATTTATTTTGTAATACTATTGTATTTTGTAAGAAATATAACCGCAAAAATTCAAAAACACATATCTACGAAAGTATCTAAAAAAATACATATCAGAACATACCATACATACCAGTTAAGAATTATATATAAAAACAATACTGATAGATACTGCACATGAAATGTTACTTAAAACGTATCATAGCAATTAACTTTCGTACTTTGATTCATTATTAATTAATTGGATTGTTGGTGATGTAGATACCTTTTTATTATGATAAATTTATCACTTTGATTCATTATATGCAAGCCAGAATGTTATATTCATGCAAATAAATATTCTTCCCATATTTTGGTCAATGATTATATTTGGTTCAATAGTTTTTCTTGTTCTGAAAATGGTAATAATATTGATAAAAAATGAAAACGAATTTCCTGGATTTGAATTTACTAACCCATGATTTACTGCCGTTAGTCCTTACATGACTTCTAATAGTAAATCAACACAGTGATATGTTGGCTGCGATTCCCTTTCATTACAAATGCTTAAATTTAATGCTAGAATTGTGAGTATTGTTGCGGAGCTGCCTATCTGGAATTATATTCACTACTAGCGGATCCCGGCAGACGTCCTGCTCTCCATCTCTCTCTTTCTTCTTCCCTCTCCTTTTCTCTCTCCGTCTCTCTCTCCGTCCCTGTCCCTTCTTCCGTCTCCGTCTCTCTCTCTCTCTCTCTCTCTCTCTCTCTCTCTCTCTCTCTCTCTCTCTGTGTGTATCTCTCTCCCGCGCGAAATTTCACAATCGCTGGGGCAGAATATGCAAAGAAGACGCTCTTAATTCTTGTACTTAGGATGCGGCGGGATGCGTCGAATGCCCTGTTCAGGGGCGCTTGCGTCAGCGTAAAATCATCAACGCGCGTCTATGTGCGCAGGCGTATGCACATTCCCATCGTGCTATGACTATATTCTTCCCGCATGTGCAGTCAATAAGTTGTCACAGGTGTATCGCAATCAGAGTAATGATATGGCAGCGCATGGAGTACGAACAAACAAACAATCAAACAAATATTGTTTTTTATATATTTGGTTATTAAATTCACGTTGTGGTTGACTGAGCTTGCCATAAGTAAATTAATGTGCTAATCATATTAGGATGGTACAACTTGTATGAATTCTTTTCTTAAACCCCCTTCATCCAATCTGCCTCGGCTTGCGGGTGCGTTCAAAAGGAAAGAATTTACATCGTGTAGAATTTCCTTTCTGTTTTTTTTTCTGTTTTCTTTTTTATTTGGCGTTTCCAGACGTCGGAATACGGAGTCGTGGTTACTTTTAATGCTCTCTTCGTTGTATGGGCGATTAGCCGTCTGCAGATACACGGCGTGATAATCTCCATCTCTTTTGTATGCCGGCCGCTGCCGCGTGGCGTCTCAGTCGCTGCGAGCGCCCCTGCGGCGCCGCTCCTCGTCGCTCGAAGTCGAAAGCCGAAAGGCGACCCGCGCACGAGCAGCCGCTGGCCGCACTCGCGAAAAACACACCGTTGCAGATGCTGCACGTCTCCTTGATGGAATAAAGCCACGTGACGCTCTTGATGGCCCATCCTCTGGGGAAGAGAGTAATTCATGGAAAAGGTAGGGAATTTGAGATAACGTCAAACATTCCTAGCGTTGATAAATAAATAAAGACGTTGTCTGGTATCAATACTTTTTATTCAGCTTATGATCGTTTCAATCGCTTAGCGATCATCCTCAGAGCTAAAATTTGAAATACAAATATTATTAACAGGTTGTAGTTATTGTATGCAAGATGCGTAAGCAAACTGGGTTATACATACCTTGCAGCTTCCGGGATGAAAACAAAGTTCTGCGGATTTTTGAGTGTGTGTCTTGTTTAAGAACACAGCCGGTCGGTTGCGGGTGGGGGCGGGAAGAGGGGTGGGGTGCGGGTGAAGGGTCGTAAAACGCGGGGGTGCCGGTGGAGGCTTGAGAGGCGGTCGGGCGAGCGAAGGTCAGTGGAGTAGGGATGGCTTATTTATTTATCATAATACAAAGGTATGTACCTCACCAGCGATCTAGTTAATAATTCCTAGCGTTGTTTGAGGTTGTTATTTGCAATGGTATATTGTGTAAAATTCATCCTCTTAGGATGACTGTTTATACTTTTATATGTTCATTGTTTTTACTGAGGAAGGGAAAAATCACATTTAATTCTCTTTTGAAGAGATTGTGTAGTGAACTCCAACTAAAAATTCAAAATCTGTTAATGCTAAATTTTCTTATTTAGTGGTTCCATAATGATTAATATTTACGTCAAGAAAGTATGCCAGGGAATGTAGGGGAGTTGTGGATTATAAATTTCAATTGAATAAATTAATAATGGTTATCGATTATATATTTGGTCGTCGAGATTGTTCAGAACACAAAATGTTGAGTTGCTGACGTTTCAAACCCCAAGCGAAATCAGAAAATTATAGTCAAAAGGAGAATATCGACATAGGATGGAAGTGACCGCTGACCAAGTTAACAAAGACAAATTCAGGGTGTATGAATGTGTAAACACTTGGCGCATGTTGTAGAGAATCCGCTGCGAGGTGCAATGTTCTTCCAATGCAGAAGGGCGCTGCGCGCTGCTCGTAGCTGCAGTTGGAATCCTCCAGCGCAGTTGCGAATCGTAGATTAACGCAACGTAGACAAATGTTGAGCGGGCGCCGGGTCGTGCATACGTTGGCAAGCGTACAGTTGGTGACGAATATGCAGTCCTGCTTCGAGTGATGGATATGCTTGCGGCTTGACAGATATAAAGATGTAGGCCCCCACTTGTTCACGCCCGCGCGCCCGCACGCCCGCTACGTGAGAGTGGGCGTCGTTTGGCGCGGAGCCCTGGAATCAGGAGGCAGAGGACGCTCCTGGCTGCACACCTTCGACCCAAGGAACACTTGCGTCAAAAATGGATGAATCATTGACATAGACGACACATTCGTTTTTTATTATTTTCAGATTGATACCGTACTCTAAATTACGCCATTTTTCCTTTCGAGTAAAATTGTGTCTTAAATAATGTGAATTAGGAGTTGTAATAGTTTGCAAATGTTTTCTTGAAAGTGGGCAAAAATACGACTTTTGGGATTCTCTGATACTGAAAAGCTATTTTTTCCGAAAACGGCTTTCCATCTCAGGCTACATTGAGATCATCTATGAACAGATTTGCTCCTATACTGCCCGTTCGTAGTTTTCAAATTTAGTATTCTACTCGCCATTGGCCCCGTTTTGATGTTATAAAAATATACATGGCACCCAGAAAGTGATTAGTTTTGAGGTTCTCACACATTAATTTGAATTATGTTTGTAAAACATTTTCTTGAAAAGTTTGGCAAGTGATACTTATAACAAGAGTAAATTTCAGATTGTTGAGTGAGATTCTGTAAAATATTCTATGATTTTCTATTGACGTAGGGATTCAAAAAGGCGTATAAACAATGAAAAATAATATTTAAAACGAATTATTAAAATGTTTCACTTTTTATTCTAACTCTAAAATTAACGTGTAGGGAGACTATTTTTTCTTTCTGATATTGATTCCACATGACCATCCGGTATGACGGCTTCGAATGTATTTTACTCGCGATGCTGTCTTATCTAAATTATATTGTGGACTCCCTTTTGAATCTTGACATGGCAACAGTGGAAACGAAATTATATTTTTCGTTCTTCGCACTTGTGTAATCGCCAGCACTGAGAAGGGTATTTCATACAGAGAGAGCTCTCTTCAAAAGAGATTGGAGGCTATAATAGTCATCAAAAAGGTAAAAAGTGAATCTACTAAAACAACTCTAGAAGTACAATTCAATGATTCCAATTTTTTTCATTTATTTATAGTTCGTCTGGTCATTAGCGAATTTAGTTACATTTTACAATTACACTCGTGAAAAATGATTAACTACTATTTCTTCTATAGAGTTTAGCACTCCAATTCGTTTTAAAAAGTTCATAACATCGTGAACACTTTCAATGTCGTCCAAACAGTTCTTGATGTTCTCAGCCAATCAGTTCTTTCACATTTGTAACCATTACACTCTGTTATGCTTGCAGTTCTGCTATGATTGCAGTTCCACATTTAGGGCAACTGATCATTGGTGTTTTTGACATGAGATGAGTGTGTCTCAAGTCTGAGTGACCTATTCTTAGTCTCATCAATATACATTGAATCTTCCTGTTCTTCATGTATGGTTAATGTTCCCACACATTGTTACGGATCAAATTACAAGAGTATTGCGTTTTCCCAGATGATGTTCCATTTTCGCGAAATGCATTGATTTATAACCCTTTTTTGTTCCTGTGTAGTAATTGGTTCTTTTACAAGTGATTCTTTGGGAAATGGCTTATTTTGCTGCTGAGTCTACTAATTCCTATTGTTAAAAGTCGTAAAATAGTAACAATAACAAAAAGAAAATTTGGCAAGATTTCACGGCTCTAGTACTTAGTTATTGGAAATGACTTTGGAGAACTGAAGGGAGCGCCATTGTGTGTGCCCTGCTTGGTAATATTTTATTGCATTTCAGCTAATATGTTTGAAACTAGCTTGGCTGCCCAAAAGTCGTCCGTCATGTCATCGCGTTGCTGTATTGCTATTTATACGGTTAACTGTTATTTTTATTTATGAAGTCCACGAGGATGTATTTGATGGACCTCTACTCTCTAATTCTGAGAAAATGACATCGTCTCCTCACGCTAAAGATAAGGGCTTATCAAGGTACGTGTACCTGTGAGAATAACTGGCAATTTTCGTAGCTACTTCATTGTTCCCAATTATCATATTTAATACTCTACATAGTTGTGGGGAAACCCATTTTTCATTAGTATATGGGTTATAAACGTTTCTTCCACACGCTAATGACTATGCAGTCTTAATGACCCCCTTAATCGCATATTATTAAAGCTGTTTTACGTTGTGAATGGGGCCAATATTTCGTTGAACTCCATTAGCATTTTGAAGCGTGTATTGCGAATATCTATTTGTGATTTTTTTTGCATAATTTCCTTTTCGTGCGAGACCATGTAATATAACTCTTAAATAACGTATGTTTTGTTTCAGGTAAGTGAACTGATCATCCTGCAATGGCAAAGAACCAAAGGAGTAAGTGAAAAAAAAATCTGTTTTAGTATTGAATGTGAATCAATATGGGTTGTTTCTACTTTTTTACTACTGACAACCTTCCACGGAATCATTTGGATAGTGATTCCCGGGGGAAAAATGTGAAAAAGAGCTTAATGGCTGTATTTCACTTTTGAACCACTGCTATAATTTAAGTTCTTTTTTTAATTTATTTATTTTCTGCCTGTTCGGCATAATATGCCTTCCAGGGTTTTTAATTTACAATTTATTAATACATATAATTTTTGGCCTTTCGGCTAACAGTATTTGAGGAGGGCCACACGACTACCTCGGAAACAAAGTCTGCAGAGCAGTAATTCAAAAGAAATTCATTTTAAGTTTGGTTTATTATTATTATTATTATTATTATTCACATTTAATTATTCTATTTTAAGGTGGTTTAAGAGAGTCTTTGGGGTATCGGGAAATAATGCGGGTTGGGATGGAAGCATTTTTGCCTAGATTAAATATTTGTGCACTTGTACACGTCGGAAGCAGGGTGAAAAATCTGTTACTCACCTATTGAATATATTCGTTAATGGAAGGCATGTTTAGCTCTCTGTGAATTTGCTTATTTGGAATAAACCAAGGGGCTTGTACGGCTTTTCATAGGTACTTGTTTTGAATGATTTGTAGTTTCTTTAGATGTGTGTTTGCTATATTGTTCCAAATTTGACAGGCGTATGTTAATGAGGGACGTATTATCGTTTTAAAAATTGATAGTGCACAGTCCAGATTCAGCGATGACTTGTTATTAAATATGGGGTAAAGTTTGTTAATTTTTGAGTATGTTTTATTCGTTATTTCTTGTATATGATTTTTCCATGTTAATTTTTGATCCAGTAATACACCCAGGTATTTTACGGGCGTTTCATTATTGAGCCAAGGAATTGCAGTATTATTGATTTTAATTTGTCCTGGTTGACGTACTTTTCTTAGTGAGAATATTTTAGGCTGTGATTTGGTAGGGTTTATGGCAATCCTCCATTTCATTGTCCATTCGACAAAATCATTTAAGTCCGACTGGAAATCATTGCAAGCGTTGGTAATGTTTGAATTTGCATTAAATAATACTGTATCATCTGCATAAAGTGCTATTTCTGAGTAAGTCATTTCTGGATAGTCTGCTATATATATGTTGAACAATAAGGGAGAGAGTAGGGAACCTTGCGGCACGCCGGCTTTGATGATATGTGCTTTTGATTTATTGTTATTAATACTAACTTAGAAATCCCTCTCGGACAGAAAGCTTTCAATGATATTGTGGAGATAATCGGGGGTTCCTAAGGTTTGCAATTTGTAAAGTAGCCCAAGATGCCACACTTTATCAAAGGCATGTGCGATGTCGAGAAAAATTGCAGCTGTGTACATTTGGTTATGAAATGCTTCAGCAATGTACTCCGTTACTCTTAGTAGTTGATGGCTTGTGGAGTGGTTTGAACGGAATCCGAACTGCGTATTTGGTAGTGCATTGGTTTCGGTGAAAAATTTGAATAGTCGGGTTTTTATAAGTTTTTCGAACATTTTGACAAAGGTCGGTAACAAACTAATTGGTCTATAGCTAAGAGGATCTTGTGGATTTTTGTTCGGCTTGCAAATTGGTGTTATAATAGCAGTTTTCCAGGTCTTTGGATAATAGCCTAATCTTAGACAAGCATTATAAAGAGCTGTTAATGCAGTAATTGCATTGCGCGGTAATTCTTTCATCATTTTATTATTTATTAAGTCATGGCCTGCTGATTTTCTCGGTTTTAAAGCCTTAATTATTTGGTATGTCTCAGACAGGGATATAAATTTAGTTTTTGTTGGGACGGAATATCGCGTTATTGACAAGTTTGCTTCCACTTCTAATTGGAAGTCAATGTCGGTTACCGGGTTAGTTATAAATATTTTCTCAAAATGGTCCGCTAAAGTTTCAGCTTTTTCGAAATCCGTCGTTGCTAGTCCTGTGTTAATAGATAATTGAGGGATAAAATATTTTTCTTTTGTAACCATTTTAATTGTATTCCACATTGTCCTGGAGTTTGGAGGAATGCTGCCTAAAAAGTTTTGGAAATGTGTACACCTCACTTTATGTAATTCTTGTTTAATTTTTACCGATATACTATTTAATTTTTGTTTCACAGTTTTATTGCGTGAATATTGCCACATTCTACGAAGATTATGTTTTTCTTTAATTAAATTTAGGAGTGGTTTAGGAATCGGAGTATAATTTTTGGTGAAATTCCTAACTTTAATAGATGACCTTTTGACAGCATTTTTAATAATGTTTTCGAGAGAGTTGATACAACTGTCTATTTCAGATGATGTTTTCAGATTCTTAGGATACTGACATTCATTTGTTAGAATGTTTCTATACATGTCCCAATTTACTTTTCCCTCGATAATTTTTTCGTTTTGATGGGCCTGAGGTTCAGCATTGAATGAAATTATTACTGGATTGTGGTCTGAGTCTAATTCTGGTTTCACATTTTGGTAAATCGGAATGTTTAAATTTTGTGTAATAACTATATCTAGAATATCAGGAACAACATTTGGGTTATAGGGGTAGTATGTGGGCTCTGAAGGAGCTAGTATATTTAGATTTCTTTGCAGTGCGAATTTATGAAGAAGTTTCCCATTATATGAAGTAGTATTACAGTTCCAAACTTGTTTTTTACAATTTAGGTCTCCTGCTAATATTATTTGCGATCTTCCATCAAATAATGCTTTCAAGAAACTTGAAGGAAACTTTTTGTTGGGAGGTTTATATGCTGCAATCAAAGTTATGTCAGAAGAGATCAATTCAATTTTGATAATAATTGTTTCTATTTCATTTGAGGATGGGGATTGTATCAGTGTATGTTTAATTTTCCTATTGATGAGAATTGCTACCGCACCTGATGCTATTTGAGAAATTCGATCACTGCGGTATGATAAATATTTTGGGATCGAAAATTTTTCTACCGGCTTTAAATGTGTTTCTGAAATACAAGCAACATCTATGTCATGGACTTGTAGAAAGTATCTTAGTTCGTTCTCTTGGCGCTTTACGCCATTTGCATTCCAGTTGAGAATTTTGAAGTTTTCTATTGTATTTTGTGCCATTGATATGAACAGAAATAAGTCTTTGAACCATTTGTTGCAACTGAGGAATGATTGCAGAAAGAATATTATTTATAATTGTTTGGATTTGGTTTTCGTTTATTACATTCATATTTTGGAGGACTGGGGGAGAATTCCTGTTATCTGGTTTAGGCGGCTGCCTAGTGCGATAAGCGAAAGAAGGCAAGGGCGTTGAATTAAGCGGCAGAGGAGGAAACTCTTGAGGGGCATAGTGGTAAGGTTGCGTGTTCTGATTTAGTTGGTGATTAGATAACTGCCTATTTGGCAGTTTGTGAGCTGAAAATTTTTGATTAACCTGTTTCCAATTATATTTTTTAACTGCTTCTTTGTAAGCTTTGCAGCCTTTATAGTTAGCCGTGTGCTCCCCACTGCAGTTAACACACTTTGGTGCATTATTATTTTAGGTTTATCACATTGCGAGTAATGATGGCTTTCTAAGCATCTCACACATCTAGGTCGCCTTCCGCAATTTGCCTGTGAATGACCGAAAGTCTGACAATTTTTGCACATGATGGGAGTTTTAGACTTTATGCGAATTTGAACTCTGACAATGCTGTATATAAACTGATTTATTCTTAAAATTGCTTTGTTATTTTCATTATCCGTTAAATCGACCGCAACGGTAGTTAACGGTTTACGTTCTCTTCCGAACAGTCTAACAACTTTTAATACTTGAAAGTTTTTCGAAAGTTCGTTAAATATTTCCTCTTCTGAATAGGTAATTGGCAGATCTTTTATTACAACCGAAAAAGTTTTTTGGGTAGGGTCCCTATATGTGTGATGCTCGATTTTCTCTTTTTCACAGAATTTTCGGTATTCTCTATAGTCCTCTATTGAGTTGAATTTAATTTTAATAGTGTCTTTATCTAATTTAGTAGAAAATTTGTCTTTTGTAATAGCTTTTAGTTCACTGATAAATAGGGGATAGTCAAGTACTTTATGGACATAAAAGGGGGGTATTTTAATGATGGATTCTTCACTTTCTTCCCTTTCATTTGGTGAATTTTCTTCGGTCATATTTTGAAAACCTTGGTACCTATTTTTGACGGGCACGTTGTACAATATTCTTTTAGAAACATTGTTTTCATCTGGTAGATCTACGTGCATGCGTTTTAGACTTTTACTGTTTTCATTAAAACCACTGGTTGACTGTTGACTAACTGATTGCTGTGGGGCAACACCATACCTGTTAAAATAAGCATCTTTAGTGCTTACTGACTGAAAATTGGTCAGAGTCCCTTCCGTTTCTCCATCCTGCTGCTGGGCGGACGGTTGTGACGTTGAATTGTTCCAGGGATTGAATATTTTCCATTTGGGGTTGAAATGGAAGCACATATCCATTCATTGCGGTGAACTGATTTGGTGTGTCACCATTTAGCACGTGAACTGATTTGGTGTGTCACCATTTAGCACGGGCACACTAGTAGACCCCCCAGCGCGGGGGGACTTGTTGGGAACAAACAGCTTTCGCTGCAGCACTACACTTTCACTGTCGACTAATATATTTTGTTAAGCACTATAAAATATACTGTTTCACTAAAAAAAAACAACACCGTTCGAAGTATGGGGAGCCGTTCGTAGCGGCGCCCGTTTGTACTTGCACTAAACACGAGTTTGATCGTAACACTGAAGCACAGCGATAAGCGGAGCGATAAGCTTGCTCTACGACGTCTAGAGCGAGAATGAATTTAAGTTCTGAATTGCTGATATTGATAGTGAACATGCTGATATTGAGGTAAATTAAGGGTTATTGAGGTAATTCGCAAATTGATAGATCTGATTTTATTTTGTTTCATTTACAATCTGTTTGAAGAAAATTCTCCACAAGCATTTTTACACACTTCTGCATAACTGTTAAGGTCTTTCATCACTGTATCACCTCTCGTGATACAGTGATGAAGAATAAGAATCATTTTTTCCGTTTAATGTATGGTTTGTCAGGCAAGTGCGTGTTCGAACTTAGTTATTGCGGAAGTAGTCAACATTTTCTGCAATTTAATTTGAAATTAAGCAAGCAAAGGCCCCACAGCTTATTAGAGCGATGGACGCATCAAACTTCACTGATTACGTAAAGAAAATTTTTGAGAATGTTGCTCCGAAATTTTTCGAAAGCGCCAACTAGTATATTTTTTATCTTGGAAAGAAACTTTTATTTCTGTCAGTTCTCAGCCTCCCCTCGAGTCTCTTCGCTGCCTCCCCTCTCTTTTCTTTACACCCTCGACCCCGCTCTCGTTAGTTTCCATCGCGCGCCGCCTCTTTTTTAGAACATCCCACCCCTTTGTCTTCTCCTGCAACACACGCTCTGCGGCTTTCCTCGTCGACCGTGCCTCCTACACACCATCGCGGTTTCCCCTTCCTTCCTTCTTTGTTTCTTTCCTTCCGTGAACGGCGCCGTGCCGGGGGACGCGCCCCTCCATTTTGCTCGGCGTGCGCGCTGCCGCCCGACGCCCGTCCGGCCGTTTTTGCCGGCGCGGCGCGGCGTCCCGGTCGCCGTGACCTATGATTTGACGCGTGCGAGCGCCGCCACCGCTCTGGTCAGACTCCGCGCGCCACGTCCGGCGACGACTGTGTCGCGTAAGGCGGCTCCACACACGCGACATTCGGCGAATCCCGAGCAACCGCTCGCCGAATCCCGTGTAGTGTGGACGGTTTGCTTGCGATTCGCCGAGCGCCGAACGTACGGGATTCGCCCTTCCCACCGCGTGTCGGTCTTTAGGGCACGTCAAAGGGAGCTAACATTCGCCGAACACGTCAGCTGGTCCGAATTGGGCGAGCAGGAGCTCGCTGCCGAATGCGTGGAGCCGTCTTTAGGTGAGTCAGAAGCAAGACATGTTGCACCATCGTCACCCGAAATTGTTTGTCTATATCAGGAGTGTCAATCTCTCTTTTATGTAGGTCCATTTACAAAATTAAGAGTATGCTATCAGGCGGAAGTCGATATAATTACATGTTGAAGAAAATGGCAATAGGAATCTTTGTTTAGGGACTAAAGAATTGACTTTACCTACATAACGATGAGATTCTAATCAAATCATTTATACTAGTAAAATGTGGCATCGCTGACGCAGTAAACTGTTTTAAAAATTGTTGAAAAAGTTGAAAATTTTATTCATACTTCATTTCTTTCACGTCTATCTTTATTCAAATATGTTCTTTCAGTATCTGGCGCTGAACTTCTCAAGGAATCGTAGTAATTATACTCCCGTTTGAAATATCCCAACACCCATTGGACTGTATGTTATCTCCATACGGAATATGAGCTGGTCTTATTGCAATTTCATAATTATAATCGCCGTAACAAATGCTTGCAGGTTTTGATTATGCTAATAGTTAAATTTTAGGACAGCTTCATTTTTATTCTCAAAAATGAAGCTGAAAGCAAATTTGCTTTAGCACGAATGCTACATTCAGATCTTTCCAATTACTTCCGAAAATTCTGTCGCAACCACTTTTACAACTACATTTAAGTTTTCTCCGTATTTCCTTAACATTTCCATATTTTTCTCCTCTAATTTTTGAACAGATTAAAACTTCAACCCAGTCCAATTTGTGTTCACTTCTACTCCTGCAATTGCCTCGTATTAATCGTTTTGTATGCGAATCTAACATTAAAAGGCGAATGTTTGTTATGTTTATGTGAATAAGGTGTTGAATATGTTTAATAAGAATACGTTTTCACATTCATGTGAAAATCGGTATTTGCAGTCTTATGTAAGAAAATAAAAGTGCTAAGTCAAACATAGGAACGTTCATTCATTTTCTAGCATTACTGACACTTGTTTTCTCCGTTTTAACTTGAAATTCTTCAACTTTAGAAGTGCTAAGACAATACTTTTCGTATGTTTTGCAAATTTATTTTTTTAAATACGATAAATCGAATCTCAATTGAAATCAATCAGCAGGACGATTTACTTGGTAATTAAATTGTTCACTTAAGGATGTCAACATCAGTGTTTCCAACGTCACGAAAGGAAATTATGGCATATTCAGCAAAATCTGCCTTTGGGTACTGGTGTTTAATCAAAGCTACCTACATAGATCGATTTAGGAGACGTTGGTTTAATTGTTGGCATTATCGTAGCGCCAAAATGTAGCCGAAAAAACACGTTTTTGGAAATATATTTGTATCTTCTAACCGGATCCGAAAACAAATTAACAGTTCCCCATCAGGAGACCGAGACGCGTCGAAAGACACAACATAGGTCTCGATTGGTGCAGGGGAAGTGGTTTAGCCGCGAGTCACGGGACCACACAAAGACACATCCGCACACTAGGGTTTTACTCAAATACTGTGTAGGGATACCATTACCATGAGGATCCGGAGATCTGGCTCCTTTTATCCTTCACAATCTCATCGATGTCGATTGTCCCATTCGTGGTAGTTATTTTAAGAATAAAATGGAGATGTGTATCACCATGCCTTCGCTATATTTGTTCTTATTAATAATTTTCCAAATTGATAACATATGTTCGCATCAAGAGGAACTACCGAACTTACACAAAATTCTGGTCACATGCTTCTTTATACTAAAATATATGTCAAAATTCTTGATGTTCTGGTTATAAAAAGAAGTAATGTTTATTGTAGGGAATACCACGAGTGCTTTGAAAATTGTCGATAAATTCCTGACTCGCGAAGCGAGGAGGGAATTTATCAGAGAATTTCCAGAGCACGAGTGGTATTTAATGGGACTATTCCACTTTTCCAACTGAGTTCCAAAATGCGCCAAATATTGAAAATAACTGAATGCGCATGTTGAAATTAGAGGTTGTGTTATAGTACATACGCTGTTTATTGGACATCGACCTAGCGATCGATGTATAATGTCTCCTAAGATAGATGAGTGACAGTTTATGATAGGCCAGAAGGCAGAAGCTGTAAGAAAAATCGGATAGAAAAAGCGATATACTTTTTCAGATATATCGCCCTGATTGGGGCATTTTGTATGTATAGTTAAACACTATTGGTTTTAATTTCACGAGTGAAATAGTCTTGGTAAATGAGTCCATACTGTCACTTTGGAGATCCATCAATTCCATTTGCAAGTGACTTGCAATTTCAAATTTCAATGGATTGTTAAAAAGTAAAAAGTTCCATCTTGCTCATTTCGCGAAAATATTGAAAAGGTCAGTCAATTTCCGAGGCAGGCTCAGTGAAAATTGACAATACTCACCTATTTTTTTCTGGTTGGCTGTCACATGGTTTTACGTATGGAAAATGACACATCGGGCGGTTTTTTATCTGGGTTTCTCACAGTCTTTAATCTTGTTTCCAATGCTTGGATGTACGAATACATTTGAGTGATAATCAAATCTTTTCCTTGCAACATCGTATTCAGGTCGTTTATATGTTCAATCATGTTTTCCAAGAAGGCACCCGTAAGCCGCCAGTCATCTGTGATTTAGACGTCTGCTTTTTATAAAATGTACGATTTTAATTATGGGCTTCATGACATGGTCGATTTTTCAATCTTAGGATCCCAATTGTTCTTGATGGATTTTACAGTGAATTCGAACAAAATCACTTGGCACTATCACAACATTATTTTATTTGTCAGAAGACCTACACTTTTTTCCCACCTTGGTAAAGCACCATTCATAGATATACTGCAGAATTTATTCCAATAGAGGTCGTAATCTGTCATTAAATGCACGATCTCATATCATTTGTTGTAGGGTTACTTTCAACAAAACCCACTTCAACAGTTTCTCAAATACTTCAAAGTTTGCGATACTACCTCGTATAAAGACTTCATGTAGCCTTCATATAAATGCTGAGCCGCATCAACAATAGCAGCAATTTCATGAGCAGTATCGAAAATAACAAGCCGCTTCAAATTAAATTCCGTACAAACCGCAGTTGTTTGGTTGCAAACCAAGCAAAGTGGTTTACCTTTGCATTCCACAAAGAATATACGATTCCCCGTTTTGTCTGGAAGCCTTGCATTGCCTATCACTTTCACGATTATGCGACATTATGTTACATAACTTGAATTCGCATTCGAATATACTTAACAAACAATACTTACGTACTTACTTGAGTTTGTACAAATCACGATACTCGACTGCTCTATACTAGAAAGCTGTTTGTGAGCCAGGTGCGCGTCTGCTAGCATATATATGACATGTTCAAACCCGTAAAGCAATTCAGGCCGATAGAAATAATTATTTGCATCAACAGGTCAATGTCAAAATTGGCATTTCTTCGAATATCCTAATGTATTATTAGGGGGGGATAGTTGTCATTTGTGGACGAATAAGTAAACATATTTAGATCTGGTCGCGGCCCGCTTGATAATGATCCACGGGTCATCCATTTGAAGTATAAGAAGTTCAGTTATTTTTTATCACGGAATAATTCCAAAACACTGGTTGAGATTTTGTGATTCACGATATAACATAAAGGTCCACGATATAATTTGCTCTTGTGAACGGCTAAAACTTGGTCTTATAATTCAAAACACATTGGATTCAAAGAACGATGTTATCATGAATGAAATCGACTTTATGCTGATACAAGTTACAGATTATGCAGACTCTTCTCTATCTTGCTTTCGTATAGAAGTTCGGAATATAGGAAGCGAGCAAAACCGTATATTCAGAAAATTTGTTATTATGTGCATATTAAACAAGGAAACGGAGTTTGAAGAAATAAGTGGCTGTACGATGACAGTGCAACGAACCAAACATAATAAATAGAAATATGCAATTCTTTAGTACGTGAAGTGTACTTACGGCCGCATTCCTAATGAAAAGGCTCATTACTTGCGTGAGAAATATGAGGAGAAATTAGCGTATAGTTATTAATGATATGAGTGGTAAAATGGTGGCATTTTTTTGCGAGGATGAAGTATTACGCAACGAGTGCTGTCAACATCGTGGCGCAATCCAACGAGCAAAATAAAATCACTTTTACCATTTGTGTCATACACAATATTTTAGACAGACCACCCGACTTTATTATTTTAATTCATATAAACAAATAAATTAATTTGGTATCAATGTTGGGTACATTAAAATCAGTTGTAGCTTATCAAACCAAAGTATTGTTTTGTTTGTTGTATTCGCAGTTTTATCTGAAAACTAGAGCAACATCTCACTTTTAGCACTAGTGTTTAAAATCGAACTTTTAGCACCCCGTGGATACGCTGAAAGTACCGCATGTACTAGGTGTTGCCAAAAAAATATATTTCATAACAATTGTCGTCATTTAGGAGATTCTACGACAACATTCAACAAATTCCGTTCCCGGGAAGTGGCCTGCAGTGACCTCTTTTTGTGTTTGACTCATTCCATAAGAGCCGCCCAATTCCGATCTCTAGTCTGTCATTCCCAAACATTCTCTCACATCGTGTTTTGACAACATATTTTTCTGCACCCTTTAAAAACACTAAGCCGGTCACAAGGGGAAAGCCTGTTTTCAGGAAATATTCAGTAAATCAACTACGGCCTTTGTGGAGGTAAATATTGAAGCACGTTCGCATACAATAAATGTTATCCAAAAGTTGATAGATTCTTCCTCACCGTGTAATGTGAAAATTATGTTTCGAAATGTACATGGACGCATCGTCTTTAACGTAAATTTTAACTTGGAAAATCTACAAGACGGTTCAAAATATCTCTTACAAACGTCTAGGGTATGTAGGGGATCTAAGGTATCACTTTTAGCTGTAAACATTTTTTGTGTGTAAACATAATTTTGAAATTCTTAATAACGAGGAAACTATCCACAATCCAAACATCACCCACACTCCCAATCATCACTTACCGGTCTCATTCAAATAATTAGCGCATGACGTACGACACCAACTGTTATTAAACGAAAACTGTTGTTGATCGGTGAAATAAGCACATCGCTGACGAATAATAGATGCACGTACGGTGGCGGCCGCGCCCCGCTCCTCACCGCTCCTCCCCGTTCCTCCCCGCCCCGCTCCGCTTTGCCTCGCTCCGCCCCGCTCCGCCCCGCTCCTCCCCGCTCCGCCCCGCTCCTCCCCGCTCCTCCCCGATTCGCCCTGCTCCGAGCCGCCCCGCTCCGTCCCGCTCCTCCCGCTCCGCCCCGCTCCGAGCCGCCCCACCCCTCTCCGCTCCGCCCCGCCCCGCTCTGCCCCGCCCCGCTCCGTCCCGCCCCGCCCCGGCGACTTTTATTCTCCTCGTAAACAGTCCGGCAGAGCGGCGGCCGTATTGTGGAATCGTCCCAGCGGGGGCGCGAGCGCACCTCCTTCCAGGCCAGGCAGCCTCGAACACCAATGTGAAGTCGGTGTGAGTAGGGGGGTTGGAGTGGAGGTAGGACTCTCATTTGAAGCGCGGTGAACGGTTTTGACAGCTGCTGCCTTCGACCCTATAAAAAACGAACTGTTTGTACAGGACATATGAAGTGTGTTTCAAAAAATTTTCGTTGTTATTGCCGAAAATTGGTTTCCTGTGTTTCCTTTTCGCGGTAATTAGTTGATGTGTTTTTATGTGAAAGTGAAAATGTGTAAACGAAAGACATATGTGGCGCATTTTCGACGCTATTTAGACAGCTCGTTCGAATTCAGTCGCTGTCTGGAAGAGAATTCTAGCAGTCGGCTGCTCTGGTCGGTGGTTTTACATGGTTTCTCGATCAACCCGAGGCGAATGCTCAAGCAGTACCCCAACAAACTGGCCACGGGCAGCTCGCGATCTGCCCTTCCTCTTCATTGCTCTATCCTTACCCCCTTACTTGTGCACATTTCCAATTGCATGCACTGCACGACCGCCCTTGTCGGCAGAGCAGTCGGGGGCCTTAGAGAGGGTTCGTTCCGACCGGGGCGCGGCGGGCGGTGCCCCGCTGCTTGGAGATCACTGGGTGGGGAAAATACCCGCAGGCCGCGTAGGTCGGCGCCGGATCTCCCGCGATGAAAACCTGCACTACACTCGCGGGACTAAGGGCGTTAGCAGTTGACGCGCGCGGAAGCACTAATCCATCAATGAGTCGGCGGTGCCACAAGCAGCGTTCGAACACTGCGCTCACAGCGCTGTCATCCGAGATCTTTACCAAGGAAGGGCGGGAAAGTGGCTTTCTAATGTGGATAGAGGTGAAAGTGCTAAAATATGTACTTTACTTTCATTAATTTATTTAATTGTTCAGGTTAGATAATGTCAACTTAGCAAAGTAAGTTAGCTGTCTGTAACAAGTGGCGAAACCAGGATATTTCGGAGGAAAGGAGGTGCTTAGCACCAGCTGACTTAATGTTTTCTGACAACCAATTTTGCTTTTCAGCTGAACTGATAAAGGAATCTTTACTTCTTAATTTGTAGTCAGTAAGCCGGTGGGTTTTAGAAAGATTATTCTTGCTATTGAAAATATATTGAAATATATATAGTTTGTATTGAAATTATATTTGTTCTATTGGTTTCCCGGAGGGGATAGAATTCCCCTTCCTTCTCGGCAGTGCGCCACTGATGTATAATTAGATTAGTAGCAAGATTAGATTAGTTTCTTCTTGGCTAATGATCAGTGATTTCTTCTGGCTGCTGTGAGATGTATGTATTTCTTACCTGTAATTGTAAGGTAATATTAGGTTATAATTATATATATTGATGGTTGTGAAGTTTTATTAATTTGTACAGAATTTCATGATTGACTACATTGTGAGTTTATAGGATTCAAACATACATGTTGCTAGGATTGGAACTGCATAGCAAGAAAGTTTATGCCATGTCGATTATGTAGTGAGCATTTAACTACTTAACACTAATATTTCGTTTTTAAAACTTTGTCTTGCTTTCGAATTAGAATTTCGTCAGACTACCAGTCAGACCGCTTCTGCCCCGCTTGTACGCCTGCTTTACCAAAACACGCAGTTGGTATCACCTGCTAGTTTTTCCGACCTCCCCCTCTTTCCCTCCCTTCGCCTCCCCCTCCCACTCACTCTTTTCCCATCTGCTTAGCCGCCCGTACCTTGCCACTCGTGCATCGTACCTAACTGTACTTCCGACCCTATACCACGTAGTTAACTTGTTGGACGACTTGTCATCCCATCGTCCTTTTAATAATTCGTTGCGTTCTCCCTCCCGCCCATTTAATGGGCCATCTTTTCATTATCCCTGCGTTCTATTCCACCTATCCTCGGACTAGTTGAGTCACATGTTTAAAAAACTTTGCTTCCTCTTCATTTGTTTTATTTTCTGTAGGCCTGTAGTTATTCGTTTCGACTAATTGTTTTCTTTTCAGCGAGAACATAATCAGTAAAAATACTTTTCTTGAAAAAGGATATGAAGCAATTGCGTGTCGCAGTTACTTGCAGAGTTGAAGTACGAGTATTTTACCATTCGACAAAATTGTCAGCCAAGACACATTAATTTCTCTATGTTCCCATTCTGAAGAATTCGGAAATAGTACGATATTCCACAGAATTATATAATCAGTTTGCTTATCACCGTCTACGATTATTAAACTATACGGTTGACATTTTGTTATTCTTTTTTCTGTCATTTAATTTCGGGTGAATGGGTACAACTGAGCAATGTCGAGCTTGACTTTTTTGACGCACTGGGTCCCAGGGTTAATAATTTCATCGCTTGCAAATTGCCCTGTTGTAGTTCTCAGAATGTACAGTTGAAGAGGATAAGTACATTTGCAAATAATCCTGCTACGAATAAAGTGCACAGTGCTGTTATAATTTGTTTTCTTTTGCCATTTTCAAAGCGTGAATCGTACGAACAGAGAATTGCGAATCTTCACAAAACTCGATGAAGTTGTTCAAATCATTTTGTGAAAAAAGGGCAAAAATCGTAACAAATGTGTAAAGTGTGTTCTGAAGTGACGAAACGAATACGGCTAGTGGCGTGGGATTCTTGGCGGGCAGAAGCACACAGTGTCGCACTTGAGTTCGGATTCACGAGTTGTAGGGTTCAGTTGTTTCGGATTTCGTCAAAGAAGCCCTTTTGAGGTTGAACGCCGACGGCCAGTTCACTTCCTGCGAGTACTGTCAGAGCGGGGCGGCCTTTGGTGTTCCGCCAGGGGTGTGATCGTATTCGGGCGCACGGAGCCGCCCAGCCGAGCGTCTCCGCCGCCGCCATTGTTCCCGCCAGGAGCAAGAGGGCTTGGGGCGGCGCGACGCGACGGGATGGGCGGGCCGGGGGAATATTTGGCCGAAAACAACACCTGCCCCCGTGAATTATTCATGCGGGCCGCGTAGCCGCGCTGTGCCGCCGCATTTCCGTGTGGGTGGGGAGGCCCCTCCCCCTCCCCCGCCATCGCTCGCTCAGCCCTCTCACTCACAAAAGAATTTAGTCCGGAATTAGGTATTGAAATGAATGCGGAATTACGCGTGTGGTATCCTGCTCGCGTGTTGAAAGCACGGGTATTATCGCGCGTCTTGGATCAACACGTGACGACGCGATGGAGTGGCTGCTGCCGGGGTGCGTTCACTTAGCCCGGGCGGGCGATTTGGGCCCCGCTAATGGCCGCCGCGCGAAGCCTTCGGCTGGAAGCGAAAGCTCCGCTCGGGTACAGCAGTCGCCAAATGAAACGATACGTTGGCTGACGAAAGTGGCGCCGTATTTTTAAAGTTAAAAGTTAAAATTTATGTACAGTCGATTCTTCACAAATGAGACTTGAAACTTTTAGTTATACTGACTGTCGTAATCTATATTATTTCAGTTTTTTGTTCTAAATTGAGAACCCAGAATTCTTTTAATACAACATCCTACGCGAAATGTAGTTTTGAGGTATTCGTGTATAATAAAATATTTCTGTTTCAAATCGTTGTTTATTGAAATTAGTGGCCTGCAGCGGCAAACGTGCTGATGAAAACCCCTTAAAATGGTTTTCCAAACATTGCAAGCACACACTCTTGAAAAACAAAAATATTTTACTCATATAACTGCGATAATCTAAATATTTTAATTAAAACACTCTTCACGAAGACTGCAATAATATTTCTGGGCGTACAGTACAACAGTACTTTACGTAACAGTAATTTGACCCAAGTTGCTGATCCGTAACGTGTCATGTGGATAGTAAATATTTAATAGCGGGCGAACGGAGCCTTGCTGTCGCGCGTCGTCAGCTGTGTCGCAAGCAGTGACCCACTGAGGATGACAGTTGCGTTCAGCGCGAGAATAAGCGGAATAATACGGCATAAGCAAATATCTGCAGCTTTTTCTAAAAATCAAGTGGAAGTGCTAGTGGTTTTGGATTTTTCCGATTGCTGGTTATGTAACAAAACCAATGGTACTTCTTTCGACCGAAGGGTACTTCCGTTTTTCTCTCCATTTTTGCGCGCAAACGAAATTAGTATATTATACATGCGCGTCAGAGGCTCGTAAATCACGTAACTTTCTCAGAAAAGTGAAATTGTAGTTCATTATAAAGCTCACTCCGGTGATAGTGGGAATTCGCTGCTATCCATTATGGTCAGTCTCAAAAAGCGAATTAAGTGAAATACACTCTGATGTAATACGTAATAATAGATAAAAAATGTAGATTAATTACAAATAATGCGTACTAGTTTGATTAATCACTGATATGCAAAAAGTAATTAGCTTTTGTTTTCAAATGCGACGAATTAATAAATTACCATTGTCTGATTTGCATACAATATAACAGATAGGTAACCTATTTGTTATTAGAATTATAATTTTTTCAGTCTCTATAACAACAACTACAATAATAGTAATAATAATAATAATAATAATAATAATAATAATAATAATAATAATAATAATAAGTATGTGTCTCTGTATGTTTATGTGTATATTTCCTCATCTCACCTCATCTCCCAGGGCTTACAACCTTGAGGTGTAAAAATGGAATCAGCATTATATGCTGATCCCTCCAAGACAAAAATAACGTGCACTACCCCGATAATCATGATTGCGACCCGGTGGGATGCGCGTATCGCGTAGGCCCATGATGGCAAATTCGCGAAACAAAAAAAATTAGCATAGACAAAATCTTAAAAGAATGGAAAAGATGCAGATAAATAAATAATCTATCATTTATGTGGCTCAAAAGGCACGAATGAAGCCAGAAACTGAAGCAGTTCTAATAGCTCCCCAAGGTCAGGCGTTGAGAGCACATAATGATAAAGCGGTTCTCAAACTTTCCCAAGATGATAAATACCACATCTGCCTGAACAAGTAGAGACCATTGATTATATTGTCTCAGCTTGTCCAATTCGAGCAAAGGCCTAATAAATGAAAAGACATGATAGGGTGTGTAGTTCCCTCCACCGGCAGATCTGTAACGCCCTCAAAGTTCCAACTCATCCTCCAAGTGGTACGAACACTACCAAAATCATTATCGTCTTTGTACAATATTGTATGACCAACAAATTAAAACTGATCGCTTGATAGCGGCAAACGAACCTGATATTGTTGTCCGGGATTTCGAGGAACAAAAGACATATCTACTTGTAGATGTGACTGTGCCGTGCTATCAAATTTCGTAACCAAGGAGGGAGAGAAACGTCTTAAATATAAGAGTTTGAAAATCGAAGTCAACCAATTGTGGACACCGGTCGTCCCGATAGATATCGGAGCGTGATAAGTCAGTTAATCGAATCAGAGTCGTCTGCGCCAACCAAAATGAGTAAGAACGTAATTTCAGTAGAAGACTGAAAAGAAAATTCGAACGCTGACTCGAATTGATGCATTTCAGAAGAATCTCTATCAGAAATAATTTCCTTTTCTGGTAGAGATTTCATAGAGCAAAAATTAAGCGAAAATATTATTTTTGCATTCGCATTCTAAAGACTCAAAGAGTTTATTCTGCCTTTCTATTCGAGAATTGCCTTCCGTTGTTCCTCCAACTTAAAATATCTAGTATATCGTTCAGTAATTAGAAATATTTATTTTACGATACCGTTTTCTTAAATGTAATAAATGAATATACACTCTATAGTAAAATGCCCTTCAAAATTAAGAATGAATTGTGTTGTGTTGTTGGCGAAGGAATTGACCAGTTCCTCTAGCAAGATGTAGCTAGGAAGCGTGTCGCAGCTCCTTGATGAACAGTCTTCGTGGCAGCGCCAAAGTCGCTCTAGTAGCGCATTCTTCTTGTAGGGGAGGGCGGCTGGAAGGATAGATGGATGCGAGAATCGCTGTCTCTGGGGCTAAGTTAACTCTTACGGCCGCCGCCGCGCCGCCACAGCGCAGCGCGCCCAGTGCCACCGGGCGGGCCGGCACCGCCTCGGCGGCCGCCCGTCGTTTACCTGCTTGACTAACGGACTCCATGCGTCAGCCGGCGCCGTGCAATACCTCGGCCGACTACCGCCTCGCGTCGCAGGCCCGGCGGCGGCGCGCGGCGGCGAAGTTCGCAACGGAGGAGCTACCGCCGCCAGGTAGTGGCTGGGGAAGGGTCATCCTTGATGTACTGTCTACACGGTCCATGGGTAACTGCCTCACGCGAAATTGAGTGTAGGGTTTGAACTGATTCTTCAAAACTACATAAATGTAAGTTTTAAACAGTATGAATTATCAATAAAAGTTATCGAAGTTTTTCTGGCGAACTCATGGTTTCGATTGAAATAGTATTACCATTTTCTCGTCTTTCATTTAAGTGGATCTTGTAAAGACTGACTAGCTTAGATAGAGTATTTTCTTTCATTTTGAATTCATGGTCGTAATATTTTACACTCCATCGTCAAAAATACACTTAAAATTAGTACAAACCTTACCATGAACATATTAAAAAGGAGCTCTCGTTGCGATGGTTCAAACACTTGCATTGCGTTTTGACGGGTGTACGGTTTTTCTAATTTACATTTGTTTCTAAATTGCAAACAAATAAAATAGGTGAATAAATTACTTTACCTAGTCAACTACAATTTAAAAAAAATGAACTCTTGTGGCATTGTAATTTACGGATGTTCATTTCAGTAAACAAGGTGTATAACTTATCTGCAAACGATTCTAACTTCGCCTCAGTTGGCGGTATCGATGAGTGACCAATGATTTTCTCAGGTAACAGAACACGTACTGATGTAGAAGCCTATTTACTTTTGCGTTAGTTGTCTTTTTCTGCTAAAATTATCTAATGTTTTAAATAAAAATTACTTTTATTGGGTCTCTTAGAAAGAGTTGAACTATTTTAATATCACTCTAAAATTTATTTAATGATTTTTGAAAAGTACTAGTTACACTTGCACAATCATCTACAAAAAGTATATTCATGTCCTTGCCTGCTACATCATTACTATTGTTAACTACAGACGTACAACTTGGTGGTCCTGAAAGGTGCATTGTAATATATGTCAGTATTTCGCAGTAACAAATCTTTGATTTTCGAAACTGTATGTTTGTCGCAAATCTTAAAATCCCAGCGACCTTCGATGTGTGACTCACTCCTTGGAAAAACAGGATTCGTGGCAAAGAGAGATATGACCGGTTGACCCGAGTGGTTCCCTTGCTCAAATAAAGAAAGTTGACAACTTGTACTCTGCGAAATATGACCACTGAATACGTTTGCCGCTGGTTTTCATTATTTTACGATAACTACTACAATATATTGTATCAATTATGAAAAAATGCGAAATTAAATGTTTCGGACTGCGTATGTTACCTTTATGTGCTGCAAGTGGAGCTGAAAATCGAAAGACGAAATGAAGAAGTTAATGCAGATTGAAAATGTAAGATTGTAAGAATTGAAAATCTATGTATGGTTGACGGATGTGACGGAGGGTAATGAACGCAATGTATGTTTTCTGCGTATGTAAACGCAAAGAGATATACTGTGTGAATGTATCTTTAAGGTAGTTACATTTATTATTCTATTACTTACTATAGCAATTTTCTGGTATTAAGTAATTCTTTAGTAATTGTGTAACAGTGTTACATCTTTTAAACTAAGGATATAGAGAAGTGTTTATTGTTTTATGAAAAAGTGCAATGAAGATGTCCCCTGGTACTAAATTGTTGTTATAAACTACCGTATCAGTGTGAGAACTCTCGCATGTTAATTCCCACCCTTTCCCTATCTTTTCTACTAAGAAGGAAGGTTGTTAATGAAACGTATTTATTTGTTAAAAAATGTATAAATGTAACTTCGTATTTACAAACTATCAAACAAAAATAAAAACGATGCAACTGATTTTGTAAACAATCTTTCAATAAAGGTTAATTCAATATTGCACAGACAATGTTTTTCGGACAATTCACACTTTCTTAAAAACAACATTTGAAGTAATTATTCAGTCTTCCTTGACAGTTAGCTTTTCGCTTTCCTTGATAGACACAGAAATATAAGAAAAGTTTTTTACTCTTGCGGCAGCCAAGTAAAGTTTTCCATGCGAAAATACAGGATCGGGCAAGTACAACATACTCTTTGCAATATTATTTAACTTTCCTGGATTTGTTATGAGGAACAGAGGGGGTTTTGACAGGGCAGGGTGCTAGCTTGCTGGGGTGCGAAAATTGAAAAATTATGTGTATTCTAAAAAGTATTGGATTATTTTCTGCGTTTTTACGGACCTCAAGAAAAGCAATTCCGAGCCGAAAAATAATAAAACTCATATTTTCACGTTTGAGTAATAAATACCAATTGTTACCATTAGAAACAATTCAGTAGGCTTAGACTTCACTTCAGTACATGGGAATGTTGCTCAAGCGATGTTTACGTATTGAATATCTTAGCGAACTGACTCCTTAAGTTTAATATCAAACGGTGTATTATTTACAATATGAGTTTACATCTGGACATTGATGTACAGACTTCCAGATACCGCCAACATTTAAAATGTTCGTCTGGATTGTGATCATTGGCAGTTGTAGAGTGACCTGCGCTATTCTTTCCGTAATTTCAAATATGGTTGCTTTTTTAAGTTAATTCACGTGGTATTGTAGGCTAGCGAATTTGATTTTTGTTGTTCATTTATTTCAAGCTATTTTACTTTAATTAATTTAAAATGTTAGTTCTTTGCGTTGTGCCATAGCACAAGTTTTCCCCTAATACCTCTGCATACCCGTAAGAAAACTCTCGCACGTTAAACTTCACACTCTTCCCTATCCTTCTATTTCCATGTTGGGGGATGTTTTTAACGAAACGTATTTATTTGTTTAAACTTATAAAGGTAACGTCCGTTGTACTGTCACAATATCAAATAAAAACAATGGAATTGACATTGAAAAGAAACTTTCAATAAATATTTTTTCAGTATTATTGTAATATTTCTTGGATCAGTTCACAACACTCTTTTAAAAGTATTTGCAGTAATCATTTAATATTCTTTGGCTGTTACCTTTTCGCTTTTCGTGATAGTCATAAAAATATTAAAAAAGCTTTTTACTCTTGAGAAAGCTATGTAACTGAACATGCTGACTTGAAAGTTTCACCGAATCACTGTTGATAATAATACTGGTAGATGTAAAATACAAACCAAATCTAACGTCTTCACTCTTCACTGTACACCTACATCCCTCCACAATTAAGTACCCAGCACTTGTTGACCTCGGGAAAAGGTTAAATGGATGTTTTCACTTCTCGCATAGAAACAGTCATCGGTATCAAGCAACTATTAATAGAACTTCTAGTTGCTGCTAATTTGTTTCTTGTGTGTTTTGATTTTTTTGTCAACAAAATCCAAATGTGCATTTTTTTAAAATATCACTCACGAAGTTCATGCATTACATTTCTTTATACGTTACGGCATTTGTGGGTACGAGTGCTTTCAATTTTCTCTTTTGGGGTTTTTTGGAAGTCAATTCTGTGAAAATGAGCTTAAATTTGCAGATTTTCAGAAACGGTTAAAGGAAAATTTCTGAACATTGGCTCCAAATTGTTCAGCGATAATTTACATATAGTACCAGGTTTGACTCTTCTACTCGTATAATATTCTTAAAATCATAATTTAATTACACTATTAAAGATTCTAAAAAAAATAAGAAAATGTGGCAGAAAGATCTTTCGGCGCCAGTAGACGGCATCTGGGAAGAGGATGGGGCCAAAACCAAAAGGCTAGGCAAGACACTAGAGAATAGGTAACTATTACGAGAACGTCTGTGCAATTCTATATCACCACTCATTTATTTTGCAAATCATTCGTATGTCAAAGATAGCTATGCCCATAACACACAATCTGTAATACATATGAAAAAGGACGTGATCCAACTTGTTTCACGGTACTACAATTTGGACCCGAATTCATTCCACCGCCTTTTTCTTAAATGAAAACTGTTGTTAAACGATTCCACATGTGTCGATTAAATGTTTTAACGCCATGTTCTTCCCGTCAGCGAGCGCTGTCGCTATCGAGCGGGAAGCGCGTGGGCGGGCAGCGACCAAGCGGAGGGGGCGGGGGAGGGGGAGGGGGCGGCGCCAGGAGCTTTTTGCGTCGCCGGGCTGCGCGCCTGGGCGTCGGCGTTGCCTTGGCGACGTGGCGTCCCGATGTCGCCGACGCCGTGCCGGGGACGCCTCTCGCCGACGCCATCTGCACAAAAGGCCTCCAATGTTCCGTTGCCCAAGTGTTGGTATCTGGAGAAAATGAAGGGGAAAAATCAGAATTTCGAAAGTGTGAGTAGAAATTCGGCATTTTAAATTGAACATGAAATAGTAATAAACTTCAAGATGAGATCTTGAAGTGTTGGTTTTTAAATGTTACGTGATGAAATATTTTTGTTACAAGAAAACCATGGAACTTATACGTTTTACGTTTTTGTCGTATTGGTTTTGAATTAGTTTTATAAACAATATTTTTTATTTCTTCCTGAATATACTAGTGATCAATCCTTTGGGAAAACGTCTTAATTTTGCACCAAATTCTGTGGTCTTGGGTGGGACATAAAAATATGGTTTCAGTATGAAAGAAATTAAGGAACTGTAATATTCGGAACCATGAGATTTTAAGAGGAGCTCCTTAATTGTTTGCTTCGCTACAGGAATGAGGAACTGTTACGCGACCTCTTCCGGAAGAAGTTAAATTAATGAAACACACCTCAGCTCCGTCAGTATAGCGGGCAACGCAACTCGCAAAAGTCGAGAAGAAGAGGCAGACAGAGGTGGTGGAAATGAAGATGAGTGCAAGAATCCGATTGTGCAGTACCGGCCTCACGAAGACTCCTAATCGCTCTCGGCCCACGCAACTTGTTTTTTTCTCCTTAAGCCCGCTATACACGGTCATGTTTGCATCATTTCTCGTCGGTACAGACAAGTTACAGTCCAGACTGGATGCAATTTGTACGGAAAAATGAAGCATGCTTCATTTTTCCGTACAAATTGCATCCAGTTTGACTATGGCGCTCCTGGTGTTACTCTATGGAACTTTCTTCGATTCCGTGCCCTGGAGAGTTGCTCGAACATTAGCAACATTAGTGCGTTTTGTGCTGTTTTGGTTGTGATTTCGTGAGGTTGAGTGTTCAGCGACGCCAATTGTGCGAATTTGTGATTTTTACTTCCTCTTAATTTCGACGAAGTTCGAAGGTGAGTTGAAGTTACTGTAGAAAGAAATACATATGTACATGTATATATTTACATGAAATACGAATTTACCTCTTTTAAAAATTACAATAACCTATTTTTTTTTCTTTTCAGACGTGTTTCACGTGTGTTTCTCAGCGTTTGCTATTAACGTTTCTGAGATTTGTATACAGAGGTGAGTGAAGGTTACTATAGAAAAATTTACAAGAAAAACGAATGTACCTTTTTCAAACATGTCTATAACCTATTTTTTTTTCTTTTCAGACGTGTTTCAGTTATATTTATTAGACTTTGCCATAAACGCTTCTGAGATTACACACAGGTGAGTTGAGGGTATGATTTACATCAAACTAATATGAAATACCTTATAATAAATTATATATATATATATATATATATATATATATAAATAATTTATCTTATCATTTAATTATTATATATTATGAATTCGCCTACAGTATGTCGTGGCATCCAGACTCTGTAATGCTATTAATTGAGTTGGTGAAGGGCTTTCCAATTCTGTACGATTCATCTGAAGTCAACTACAAAAATAAAGTAGAGAGGATGAAGCTTCTAAATTTTATTGCAGATAATATGTCCACAATGCGGTGAGTACATATAATACCTCTGACAAGTAGACTATACAATTATCTTGTATTGCAGACCATGTACAATAAATAATTATCTTGTATTGCAGACCTGGTACCACTGCTGATGATGTACGGAAAAAGTGGAACATGATACGGTCCACATACAGCAATGAAAAAAAAAAGTGGAGGACAGCAGGAGGTCTGGGGTTAGCTCATGTGAGGTATATCAACCCTCACTATATTACTATAAAGAGTTGATGTTTCTGGATCCTGTGATAAAAGTGAGAGACTCAAAGTCTTCATTAAATATTGAAGACAACTATGATGAAACTCACACTCTCGTGATTGATTCTGTGGATGTGGATGATAACTTTTTTTCATTTGCCACAACGAATGTGGAGTCTGAGTGCAGCAACAGCAACAGCGTTGCATCGCAGCCGAGCTGCAGCAACAGCAACAGCGTTGCATCGCAGCTGAGCTGCAGCAACAGCGTTGAGACACCGCAATTCTTTGGGGTTGCGGAAAAAAAATAAGAGGAGGAGAGATGATGAAGATGATGCTGTCAATATGGCATTGCAAAACGCAACATCTGCATTGCAGAGATTCGAAGCAGTGGAAGATGACAATGTCATGATTTACTGCAGGTATCTGGCAACGAGGTTACGTGAACTGACCAATGAGGAACTTTTTGAAGCTAGACATGCAATTGAAAACCTTTTATATGATATTGTAAAAAGGAGGAAGTGACCAATAAATATGTGAACTTTTAATTTTTTCTGAAATATTGGGCTAATGTATCCCTCACCCTATGCTACCTCTGTTCTTCTCTGACCAGGATCAACTTGTCAACGACAACTACAATTATACTTGGAAGCAGGTAATGTGAGCTCAGACGAGTGTTGAGGCCCAATATGAAACACCTTTTTACAATATAAAATTTTATTAACTTTTTTAATTTTCTATAAAATAACGGGTTAATTCATCCCTCATCTTCTGTGCTGCCGCTGTGCTTCTCTGCCCAGGATCAGTTGCTACGGATGCAACTGATCACCTGCAACAGAAAGAAACCATTATTTTCAAGCAATATCTTCTAATAAGTACTTATGTACTCCAAAGAATTCTCATTTGCACCTGATGTGTCAGTGTAGTTGGATTTGTTTTTGCATGCCAAAAAATTGTACTGGGCAACTGTTGCCAGTACCAAATCATCAATTTTCTGGGCATCCAAATTTATTGGTGACAACAGCACTCTGAATCTGTTGGCCAATATCCCAAACGCATTCTCTGCCACTCTCCTGGCTCTGGATAATCGGAAATTGAAATTCACTTTGTCAGCTGCCAAGTTTCTGGCAGGAAATGGTTTCATTAAGTGCTGTGAGAGTGCAAACGCATCGTCAGCTACAAAATGGTATGGCACATTGACGCCGGTACACAATGTACCACATGGAGGGATTTGTAATTTCTCCATATTTTTGTAAAATGAAGTGTGTCTCCAGACTCCTCCATCACTCACTCGGCCGTTCACTCCTATATCCACATACAAAAATTTACATTCTGCATCCACTACTGCCAGGAGAACAATGGAATGCGATCCCTTGTAGTTAAAATAGTATGATCCCGCAGATCTTGGTGCCCTAAAGACAATGTGCTTGCTATCAATAGCACCAATGCACATCGGATAGTCCCAGAGCTCTTCAAACTTCTGTGATATTTTCAACCACTCCGCTTGAGTCTGTGGACACTACAAGAAAAATAGGTAATTGTAGTGGATATAAAACTATTTGCTTGATGCTTGTGCTTAATTAACTTACTCTCAGATACAAAGGTCGCAAATGTACATAGATGGCTCTACATACTTCTGGTACAATTTTACCGATTGTACTTTCATGAATCCTGGTGGAAAACATGAGAGACCTGAATGTTTCCCCTGATGCGAGAAATCGCAAAGTAACTGCTAACCTGCAAAAATTCAAAAATCAATATTTAGCTAAAACAACTCATCAACAGATTGTAAGAATGCACCTGTGTGGTTTAAATACTTAGGTTGTGAATGGCCATTGTACAGACTAATAATAATTAAATTAAAAATAGAGAAACTAGAAGATTTATGCATGTGCATGTATGCACACAAAAAGTATACTTTTATAGTGTACCATACCTTTCTCGTGGGGAAATTGCAGTTCGCATACAGGTGTCCTCCTTCTTAATATCTGGCATTATCAATCCCAGGAGCTCGTCAAAATTTTCTTCAGTCATTCTCATGAACTGACGTTAGCAGTGTGGGTCTTCCAAGCGCAATTCGTTGTCTACCATGTGTAGCAGACCCACACCAGTCTCTCTTTTCTGCACCCAGGATTTCACCCAAGTACAGCGTTTCTTTCTCTTACGTTCTGCTTTTACTATAGCTGAAGCCACAATAATGTTAGCTGCCGCCGTAGCGATCAATGCTTTCCTTTCCATTTCAAAATCTAAAACCACAATACTTCACACGACTATCTACCACCTTCACTGCGAATACGTAACCATCTGATCATTCTTCCCGCGTATTGCAATTGTTTACGTACGTGCGATGTTCAACTGTTTAACTTCCAGCGCTTTTTGCGGCGTGTGGAGGAAGTATTTTCATCACGATTACATACAGAGCAGAAATGATCGTGTATAACATCGGAATCACGTTCATCCAGTTTTGGTACCGAAACAAACGCACATCGTTTTTCCATCCACTTTCTGTACAGAAACATGATGAAAAAATGATGCAAACATGACCGTGTATAGCGGGCTTAATAGGTATTGTGGTGAGTTATCGTTGGCATTTCCAATGAAATAATTATGTGTCGTCATTGCCAACAATATTATTTATTAAAAAATAATATTGTTAATTCTATATTAACAATATTAATGTATAAAATAATGTTGTTAATTTTAATAAATTCTTCTCCTTCCCTCCGTACCTACACCCCGCTATAGCCGGCTCATCGTCGTCGCTGCTCACATTGTTCCTGTTGGTCTTCTGTGGAACGCTACCTGTCGTCTCGACTCCGTCGTATGTACTTATTGTCAAATTTATGGCTGCGTAGAACCTTCCGTTGTTCACAGCTTTACAGACTTTGTGCCACGATGCCCCCGTGCTAATTTCAGTTCAGCCGCACCCCGAATTTTTAAGACACTATTATTCTTAGATAGTCTACGTCCTTAAGTTTTAGCTATCGTGAGGTGTGATTTACTTCAGTGAAGTCGATGCCACCAGCGGGATACCGTTGCCGAGTAGCACGATGATATCACCCCTTCACGCAATTGATCACCTCGCCAGAAGAGAGGGTAATAAACGGCACCCTGAAAGTTTTTATGCTTTACCTATGAAATACAATGTTAGGTGAGATTTAGATAAATTAATTTAAGGACAATTGTTATTTTTATTTATTATATTTTTATTTTTCTGTGCACATCCTCTTCTTTACTTACGATTCCACCAAGCTGGAAAACGGCGAGCTGAAAGAGTTTCCTTTCGCGACGCCAGTTGCGCTGAGAAGCTCGTTGTACCGCGAAGCGTGCCACTGCCACGAGGGGAGACCTTGACATCACTGATTTATATTGATAGCTGTACTCTCGCCTTATTTCCGTTCACAAACATTCATTATAATTGAATATGCAACGTTTCACTGTAGTATGTGCACGTGAAGACATTTTAAGTGAAAGAAATTATTTACATTTGCACACATTACATTTGCGTTGCTCTAAATCACCTTCGCACATCGGGAGGGATTTCGAATCCGCAGGGAAACGTACTAACACCATCGCGAGCAGGAGGCATCCGTCCCTGCTGCACCGTCCCTCGCGCCGCCCGCGCGGGAATCGCCCGATTGCATCCCGCGGTCGGGTTCCGCACACTGCAGGCTACTCCGCAGGACACAGCCCGATTCAATCCCAGCCGGGTTGGAAGGAAACAATTTAGTTGTTCCCATTCATGATGTTCTCGCACCAGTCCTGTGAAACCCTCAGACACTGTTGCAGCATATTTTATGGGAAGGCAACGGCCCTCTTTATCCCTCCTTGGAGCAGCCCGCTGGGTGCGTAGGAAGCAGTTTCAATGAATTAATAACATTCGATGCGGTTTAATTCCAAAAAAAAACAAGCTTTTCTTAATATATTTGACCACAACAGAACTCGATTAATACAAAATGAACAACGTTAAAAATAATTTGTTCTTTTCCTCTTTCATGTCCTTCAATTACAAAAGCGAAAGGACGATGTTCCAAGCAGTGACATCTGGGTGAGCTCTTCCTTGTATTCCGGGGAACGCTGGCCGGGATGCAGTCGGACTGTGGCGTTTGGAGGCGGGCGCGGGATGCCATCGGGAGTCGCCCGCCCCCGCTGCTCCGCGCCCCTCCCCCTGCCGCCTTTGTTGCGGCCCTCCCCGTCTGGCGCTGCACTCAACCGTTGTATAACGCCCAGGAATGCCAATTTACTGCGGGCCAGCAAGTTTCGCTTTAAAAACCCTCCATTTTGCACCTGCAGGGATGCCTCGGACACAGGCACGTAGTGCTGCCAACCCACACGCTGACTCACTGCTTTGTGTCGACTAATGGTTCTGGCGGCGAAGGTGAAGCTTCTGAAGCCGTAAATAGATGGCGCCTCGTGCTGTTTTTGGGAAGCAAAGAAGTGCCTTGAGGAAGCGTCTATAGGTAGTGTACAGTTTATGAACTGCAAGATATTCAGCGTACTCTGACAAAATGATGTAAAATTACTACTGCAGTGTTGGAGAGGAAAATATTATGAATATTTCAAATTACGACTTGCCTTTCTGTTATGAAAATATTCTTTATCTTTTGGAAAATTATTGATTTGCGAAACCCTCGTTACATAAATATTATGAATTGCTATAACGAGAAGAAATAAGAGAAAATTTTAAAATGAAATAAGAGTACTAAAGCAAAAAGGTTTAAATTGAAACGTTTAATCCTCTTGCAAAACCTGGTCAGTATCTCGCTTCCTCGCCTGTCTCCCTTGTATTAATACATCGAATGCACGATGACCTGTGTAATTGAAGTTTGAGTTTTAATATTGCCTTGAATTTTAATATTATTGTAGAATTTTTCGAATTTTCATTAGCGTACCTATACCCTCTCGGTCGTTGGCGAATGAATCCCAGTATTTCCTGAATGTTAAGACGAACGTTGAAAATGTCAAGGAATTTTCTAACGAGTAGGCGCCTATGAAATATGTCTTCCGTGGCTATTTTTGAGGTTGCTAAGTGCTGGTATGTCTTGAAATAAGTACAGGATAATATATGGTGACATTCTGAAGTGTCTAGGATTGTTTTAAAACCCTTAGCTGAAGAAAATAGTATTTTAAAGCTTAATGTTTACTTGTTGAATGTTTTGTATACACAAAGACATCATTTCAATAATGAACTATCTACATCGAGAATCTAGAAAATGTAAATGTAAAAGAAAGCGTAGTTAATCATCAATATAATATGTAGCCTAAATTTGTTGAGGGAAAAAATAGTGATATCGTATCAACCTAACATTCTTCCAAACAGTTGTTTTCCTCATAACATGAATCATCAAAGGTGTTGAAACTAGTTGTTTACGCCTCCAAGAGGCACGAAAACTTGATTAGACCCGAAAGTTGTCATTTCATTATGTTTGTGGTGATGTGTGATAAAGTACATATTTAACGCAGATTAGAGAAGGGTTAAATCCCGAACTCGAAATGCTGTTGACTCGAACATGATACTTCAGTAAAATCGGGCAATCTTTATTAAAGACATTTTCTTAAGTTTCTACAGTAGTTTGCCAATATTGCTAAATGACATCTTCTGTTGAAGAAAAAATGTTTTCGACCTATAAATTTGTATGAAATAAATTGAGAAACTTAGAATTACTTGTGCCTTTAATATTTGCCAGCGGCAGAAAAGATACTCCTACTGTTTCCATCGCCTCGATTAACGTAATCAATTCATACATGTATGTAGATTAGGAAGCAACTTTGATGTGGTAGTAAATTAATTATAAATTATATGAAATTTGTCAGGAAGAAATGCGCAAGTGAAACTACTGTAAGTGTTGTAGAAGAGTGTGTATCATAATTAATGTTCATCTACACACACATTTCTTACAAGCCTAAGTAAATAGTTCATACTGTATTTGTAGGCATGCTTGTGATACGAGAGGGCGGTCACGTGATGTAAACAGAAATGATATCCCTTTAGCATCAGAAAATTTTAAGCGTCGTCGTCTTAACTACATGTGAAAAAACTAAATGTAGAAGTATACGTCGGAGTGAAATTAAAATATGTTTCATTCTCTTTCTACAATATCTACATTTGAATTCATATTTCAATTATTATATTAAAAATGTTCAGTACGTTAATATTCTTAGTACCCTAAACATGCTAGTACGAGTATCCTTTAGACCCGCGCCGCCTAAAACGAGAAAGGCAACTACATTTCTGAGCTCATTTTTCATTAACCTTTTTTTAATTACATATCACATATTTTACTAGTAATTAAATAAAACCCACTTAAAGGGGAACGGAAATATAATTGGAGTAATACAGTTGATTTTATGTTAAACTGGTTACAGTTATGGTAGTAGCTGGGAGGACCTTTTCCGCAAATGTATAAAAATCCTTGAAATTGTCCGGTTGGAAAAGGGGGACAATGGATTGTGCGTTTTGTTACTTAGGGCTGTATGTCGTGGGGTAAGGCCCCCGCCGCCCTTGCGCGCCCGCGTGCTGCAGTATGCGAGCGCCGCCCGCAGGCTGCCGCGTGGCGGCGTCGTGTTGCAGCGCCGGGCCGAGGGCGTGTCCCGCAGACGTGTCGCGCGTCAGCGTAAAGAATGCCGCCCATTCCAGCGAGTGAGACGTTGATGCCGCTGACAGCCGTGCTAGCGCGTGAGATCGTGTTGCTTGTGGATGTGGGCTATTGCATTCGAGGGACTGCTCTCGAGGGCATTGGTTGCTCGAGAAAATGTATATTATATCTTGAAGATTTTTTCCATTATAGACAATTTGTAAGGCAATATTCGTGCGTCTTTTGTCTTCCTGCATTGTTTGAATGATATATTATGAAAAATTAAGCTAAATAGTCACCGTGACACGCAAGACGTTTCACTGATGGATATATATTTTTGCTCCATAAACATAATGTATAAGTATAATGTGCAATTATATGCATAAATGCTTCTTAGGCCAGGAAACTAACAATATGTGTCATTATATGTGTATATTTATTTTTAGTTGTGCTAACGCTCTTTGTTATTAAGAATTTGGCGTAGTTAAAATAAAAATTATATCGATTCTAAAATTGTAGCATAATATATAGCATTATTGCTCTTTAAAATGCAAGTTGACTTTAAGAAAATGGTTTTCGAAAGAGCTCGTACATGTTTCTCATTCTCACAGGTGTCAAAATCCCAGCACAAAATACAATAAAAGGGTTTATTCATAAGACGTACTATTATACATGCGAATATTACGGAAATACCCCCAGGAAAAGGGTGAAAATGAATCAGTAGGAAATAATAAAATTACTCCATTTTGGCGTCAATATGAATGTTTGCTTCTATCTGACCAGATTGAGTCCGTGAGTTCATAAGGTAAATGAAATGCATACATTTGGCCGTGGCTCTTCCCTGGCGCCGTCCCGCGCCGCGCCGCGCCACGCCGCGCCGCGCAAGCCGGGCCAGTCGCGCGTTATTTATTTCGGGGCGTCTAATCCCCAACACATGGCGCGCACCGCCTTCCCCTCGCGCGCACCCCTTCGCACCGGAAGAGGGGGGAGGGAGCACCTCTTTTAATTCTCCATCGGAGCCTCGGGCTGAAAATTGTGAGGAACGAGCCCTGTCAGATTTCGGCAGCGGGGTCGTCTCGCTTCCTGGCTCCCAGCCGGAAACGCCCCCTCTTACGGCGCATTGTTGGGAGGTTGGGGGTGAAGGGCTCGGGTAAGTTAATGGCGGTCACGAACACAGCGTGTTGATGATCATATGATGCATTTATTCACTCGGCTGGTTTGGCTCAGAGGTAGTATATTTTATGTTCAATAGCTACGACTACAAGAAGTGTTTTATCTGCGTATGATTCTATGCTATTATTGTGCTGTGGTTTGCGATAGTGTTACTGAACAAAAGTTATTGAAATAAATGCCCTAAACAATGTGATCTCAAAATATCTTCTTTCTAAATCTTTATAAAATTGTTTCCGGGTGTTAGTTTTGTCAATATTTGAAAAGCTTTTTTTTTAAACAAAACCTCGCATTCAGCTTATTTCTAGAGCTTACGTGAATGAATTGTGGGCCATATCATGTGCTGCTTCGGCCATTCAATCATCATAAAGGGGTCAAAACTGTATTATTAATGAAATGCAGAGAGTGGGTGTTGTGGGTGTTCTCTTTAATTGGCTTCCTGTTTCTACTTATTGTAAAACTCGTTTTTGGAGGACACTTGACCTTTTTGTATTATGTCGTGCTCTCGTTTCTTAATTGGCCGTAAATCACTTGCAATTTCTTCACGATCTCCGGACCGAGCCCCTTTTCAGTTTCCTTTTGCTCCCCGTCGAGGCGAGGTGGGCCCTTTTCTGGAACTTTCTCTCTCCCCTACCTCCTCCGCCCTCCGCAGTACAAAACCGTAGTTCCTCCGGCGCCGGCATCCGGGTGATGCCACGGCCCACGGAACAGCGGGGCGCTTTTTCTGGACGCGAGTGTCTGAATGTCGTCTTTTGTGGCGCTGTCGGCGGCTACCGTCGTCGCCCCGGCTCGGCGCCGCGGGTGCAGGGTAATGACTTTATTGCGGGGGCGGCGGTCGGGGGTGTAGGGCGCGGGCGGTTGACCGCTCCCGCCATTCCGCTTATTGTGTGCGTGCTGGCCCGTGTTCGGGCCACCGCCGGCCGACTACCCTGGATGTCGGGGCGACTGTTCTTCGGCCGCTGGCGGCTTCCACTGGTCGCTCCGAAGCCGCGAGACCGTTTCGACCGAAGCGTTGTTTGGCGCGAAAGAGGAGTTTGTGAAGTGTTTTGGTTGTCGCGGTTTTCTCCTCGGCGGCAATATAGTCCCTTTCGATGGAACGGTTCTCTTGGGAATGGTTTACGGGATCGGTTGTATACAAACTAGTTCTGAACGCTTTACTTAGAGTTCGACTGATTCTTTTTTTTACTGCGGTCAAAGAATCCACACGTTGTTCAACTATAGAGGAAAGACAGTAATATCATTCTTGTATGGTTCAACTTCTTTCCAGCAGATTTAAACACATGCCCAAGTTAAAAAACAAAATTTCTCAATATGCAGTGTATAGTATTCCTTCAGTTAAAGGGTTTCTGTTTATTATTTACATTTGCTCTTACAAGGTATTTTAGCGTGAGAAGATAATGCTCGTAAAGGTCTCCATGAATATTGCTTTATTAATAGAAATAAATTTGACCAATGATATAACAAAGATGAGTATTCTTCCGTGTTTTCAGCATCATACTCTTTAACAATACATTGTGTTCGTTTTTAAAGCAATTACCTTCGGAGGGATACTCTCTGATATAAAAGCGCTAGATTTTTTTTATATCGTCATCCTATTCACACTTCGCCCATAAGGGAAGCTTAATAATTCATTTTCTAAAAGTTAGCATAGACCCACCCTCAAGTGCGAATGAATGGGAAGAATGAATGGTTATGTACATAATGAAACTAGTATGAATGATGTGTGAATGTAGAAAAAAAATGTACCAACCTTCATAATAACAATTTACATAGAACATATATATAGAGAGAGAATATATAACATAGTATTACAAAACTGATTTTAGTGTAAGTTAGTAATGCCAAAGTGCAAGTAAGTTAACTTTAGGTCTAGAATGTAAAATTAGTTGTAAGAAAAAAGCCCCGCCTCTAGCTGCTTAAGCCGCAAGGCAGCAGCAAAATGTATAAACATTTAAAGATAATAAATTCCTTTTCTTCACAGGGTTACTGTGGAGGGGACAAAGGAAAAAAAAAACACTCTCGATAAAAATTCCCGCCGCTTGTCACCTTTATTTCGGAAGAGTGCGGGCGTTGCGCGTTCTTCCTCCGGGGGCCGAGCTCGGCGGGGGTTCGTCGGCGCTGGGTTCGCGGGGCGTTGCGTCCCATTCGCGGCACTTTTATTCGCCTTCGTAAACGCCGCGCGTCGGCTCGGAACGACGCTGTCGACGCCCACGGAAGGAGCGGGCTTCCTCCCCCCGCCCCCTCCCCCCCGACTCAGTGCACCGCTCGCCTCCGCAGCCACATCCGGGGATGCGTTTTTTTAACGAAGATTAAAATCGATTGACTGTTGATAAGTTATGGGACTTTTAGAAAACGTATGATCGATATAGTACTTCTTCCTCATATGTAGAAATTCATTGAAGTCATTGGCTGGACTGAAGTCATTGGAAGACTGACTGGAACAATTTACCTGCTGCAGTACTTGCGACTTTTCCCTCCAGTGGGCGTTGCTTCCGGAAACGTCTAGAGAATTGCGTGTGATGCCAAATAACTGTGTATGTTAGGTCTTCTTAGACATTCTCCTTAGTTTTACTTTGTTAGTTTTTACTTAGTTGTACTTTCCATATTATATGCATTCCTACATATGTAACATGTAATATCTCTACTATGTTCTGTAAAACTCTGCCACCGAGCGAAAGCTCATTAGCAGAAAAAAATAAATATTATTATTTAATATTGTTAAATCAATCATCTGTTTTTGACGTCGCGGTTCACCAAGTTTGACGCTGGTTGTATTCGCGTGTGCATGTCACTTCACTTCACAGAGCCTGTGTGTGCAAAATTATAAAATACTTTTTGTTGTACAGTTTAACATCGACGTATAAAGCCTTAGATTAATACGGAGCACGGTTTTTCTGCCCATTGCGTGAGAACCAGCGGCTGGAAATATTTTAATAGAAAGGGTCTTAAATGGAAGATCATGGTCCACAGGCGTGCACAAACTACTTTGTTCACAAATACTTTTATTCTATGAATTAGTAATTTTAGTTTAGACTACTAATTCTATGAATTAGTAGTCTGTGGTGAGCTAAAGGAAATGTGGCAATTGTGTTTCACTACTTGTAACTATCTTAAGTTGTAATTTTTTCTTATGTTCAGCTTGTATACTTTATTGTGCCAATTGTTATTGTCACCATTAATCGATCTATCAGAACATTAATCAACTCAATCACTTCATATATAAGCCTATGAAAATAGATCTCCGTGTACTAATTTAAGGAGTTTGTTAAGATTCGATTCAATATCATTTATAACCACCTCCTTGAGTTGTGTTTTTTCAAAACGGGAATTAAAATTGAGTTACAATTCTTTTATGTACTGATCCTTGTCTGCCATACGTTTTTTCAGAAATTCCCAACTTTCAAATGTGTCAACACGGATATTTGCGAAGAAAAATTGATTTTTTTAGGTAAATATGATTCTGTGGTGTCACCAGCCCACACTGGTTCTCAAGAAATATTGCTAGGAATGTTGTAAACTATTTAAAAATTCAACGGTATTTGTTCTTCAAAATCATAGCTGAGACGATCTTATGGTTGAGATTCCAATGCTTCTCGAAAATGTTGGCCAGGTCTTCAAACAGTCTGTTCTGTTTGAAGACTCCAATGTGGCATCTAAGTCGTGACTAAATAATTAATTTTGTATAAACACAATTTCACTTAGATTAACAATCGAACATCCCGGATAGGTCTATCCTTACTTGAAGGTAGAATCTTCTCGTCTTGCCCTTTCTTATATTATCCGCTACTTTAATTCATACTCGAGCCACTCTGAGCTTTTAAATCATTCAACTGAATGCTGAATGCAAGTTCTACCTTCCAAATTCTGAATACGTCTTTTTTTTTTTTTTTTTTTTTTTTTTTTTTTTTTTTTTTTTTTTTTGTGGCTCCCATTTGCATTATGCTCGCCACGACTTATCCAAGTAGTGACACACCTGAAATCAGTAGCTTACCGAATTATGGCGGACCTGCCCACAAAACATTTATCAATCTTTACAAAAGTGTCTAGCAAACACAAAGAGGGGATTAGTACCTTAAGTAATAAAAAATGTCTCCTAAAACGGGTCCTCTTTTTCAACTTTCCCCCCGCCAGTAGCCCTGGCGAGGCGGGAGTTTATTTTCGTGTAGGGGTACATGCGCCGCAGTTCTTTGGCTTATGCGGCAAAGAAGGGGGCAGTGCTTGCTTACTAACTTGTTTCTAACTTAACCTATGGATAAAGCCGGCATTTTGGCCGGCAACCTAAGATTTGCTCAAGACTATTTGTATTTTATTATATGTTAATTAGTTTAGTTTTCTTGGATTTTTTTCATTCACTCCCACATCCACACTAGGTTCTATTTACACTTGACACATGCACTTTCACACGACACTATATACACACCCTAAAAACTCTATTTACACTATTTACTCTGCACTGTGCGCCACGGCGCCTACTTTGCTCCAAGCGTCCGTGGCGGGTAGGCACAATGTGCCCTGGCAATTGTAACGGGCGGAGCCTCACTCGTCCCGGTGGGAGCCTCACGCCGCTGCTCGCAGAGTTCTGCGAGAAGCTGCGGCGGTAGCGCCCGGAACGTGGAGGCCACTTGCTTGGGCCCTCTCGGCGCAAAATACGTCCGGTGGAATCGGGTGCTCTTTAACCCGGGCCCGCCCGCATCGCGCACTTTAACATCGCATGCACTAATTCGCCAGGTGGCGCGAAAGCGATTCCGAATTGTTCTTGGAGCCGCTCTCCGCCCCTTCGGCCGATGCCTCCGTTTCTGCTGGAAACTGGGATCCTCGCCATTTGTCGGGGCCGCGCCCAAGAGCGAATTGCCCGTGGAGAGCGCCGGCGAGAGGAAATCGCCCAACTCTCGAAGAGCTATCCGCGCCACGTTGGCGCCTCGAGCGGCCTGCCATTGCGAGGAGACGAGACCAGCGGCGAAGGTCTCGTGTCGAGGGCCCTGAGCGATATTGGCCCAGAACGCTGCTCCGGCGTTGTCTACGAGCTGCGAACTCTGGAGGGCATGCAAACAGAATACTCTCAGGCGACGTCCAAATTATTCAGTTAAATGGCGCACACGTTTATTGATGTAAGTGAATGCGTAAGAATTGGGCTCGCTTCGTTTTACTTTCCCGCCCTTACTTCGTAAGAAGTGAAAGTATTGTAATCGTGCGCCGGAAAACGGCGAATTTTCCACGGAATGACTCTTATTGCCTGGCCCAGGTAATGAAAAAGTAGGTAAATATTTTTCGTATGCATAGTAAACTATAATACAGTATTCTTCCTCTAACACCTTGTGTAGTCAGAATCTATGTTTTGAGGCCCCTTGATACCGAAAAATCGATTGAAAGACGATAAAAAGTAGGTGCTATGCTCATTGCTCGCGAACTCTCAGTATTTTGAAAAATTGCAAAAACTTTCTCAACGCCCCTTTCTTCTGCATTTTTTAAGGGGATAAGTCAAGGGACGCTTAACAGAATGGCGTAGGTCTAATTTTCCTTCATATCTCGGAATTTTCAAACAGTTTGCAAATTTAGAAACAATGCGAGAAAGTACATGCTATTGTAGCTCCACTAGTTTGCTATTGGGGGTAAGAAAGGGGTATATGGGTATTTTTTACGAAATCTTATGCAGGTAGTAACTTTTCTGTACTTTTGAAGGACACATTCTAAAATTTCTTGAAAATTGGAATAAAACTGTAGATTTGTATGAAAAAAATAGCAAACAAACAAACGAAGAAACCTTTATACAAGAGAAAATTAAAATTTGAAAGAAGAGAAGCAGGAGTTATGGCCGGCTAAACACTTTTCCTTTCAGTGGAGGAAAAAAATTGAAATAGGCTTCGGCATTCCAGAGATTACCGCGGACTTAAAGTTAAAAATCTTAAAACCATTTGTATTTGTTTTTATTTCATTTAAATAAGAACGTGAAATTATAGCAAGGCAGTTACTTTTAACATCACAGACGCACTCCAATTTCATTTGTATATGTAACAGATTTCCGCTACTTCTTTAATGAGTCCTACGTTTGAACCTACCGTTGAACTCTCTTCTATCTGCACACCACTTTCCAACCTTTTCCTCGTATGTTTTAACTGTTCATCAAAACGTAGTCATGAAGAGTAAATCTCATTCTGCAACTCGTTCTATTATTCGGCCACGTAATACTATCATACCTGCTTGATTTTAGCAGTCGGATAGGGCTGTTGATCGCATCGAACAGATAAGGCAACGTGATTCAACGGAATGCCTTATCCGATCCAAACTTTTTATCGTAATAGTGCTTACTCCTCATGAGTTTCGGGCCTTCGTGCATTAATATGTTTTTTGTTACATTATGTTGTGTCATTTACAATTATGACAATGAACATTAATTCTGAAGCTGTTGTTTTTGCGTTTAGCGTAAAATATATTTTAAAATATTTGATTTGGTTTCTACACATTGTAACGCTTTTCAGAGGAAATTTAGAAATTATTTTTGTCTAAAATATTAAAGCACGTAATTATTTCTTACGTTCACTTAAATTATAGTGATATTTAGTTTAATCTTTATCGTGTAAGTATTTCATTCCCATTTCTTCTTTGTAACAATTTTGGTATAACGTTAAATGATCGCTCTTAATTCCGTATGATCATTATTGATGATCGCATCAAAAGCACACACACACACACACAAAAGTTTTCAGACCCAAAGATTTGACACATGTTTCTCTATGTATGTCGACGCGCTGAATCTGGATCCGACACCAGAATTGCGGTATCATGACGGGCCGAAGGGTTTATGGTTCGGTCTTGCCATGGGTGTCTGTTGAGTTGATCTCACGTGTTTTGTGTTATGGGGTACTCCACAGCTGAGGTGGCCACATCTCTGTCATTGATAAGCCGAGAAAAACTCGTAAGGATATTTAAGGTATCTGGACTAATTGAAAAGAAAATGACAATATAATTGTTAAATTCTGCTTCATAGGGCCTACGTTTTTGAAAAGTTGGGAATGTAAGCTTCTTTGGGACCATATGAAAATAATTGAGTTTTTACATTATTTTTTAAAAAATCATTGTACCATCGGACTGGTAGTGTGTCTTCCGTGCAAGTGTGTTTACGTCGTGGAATTTGTGCGCTTCCCCCTCGAATTTCACGCCTGGTCCGCCCGCCCGCCCCTTTCCCCACCTGCCCCTCCGCGCCGCGCCGCGCCGCGCCGCGCCGCGCCACGGGCGGCATGTAATTCCGCGCCGCGCGCTTCAGTCCACCGGCGCAGGCGACGGCGCATTTTTCAGCTGAGAGGACAGTGGGCCCGGGTGGCCCAAGTTGTCTGTAATTTCAAAGCACACTTTTTCTGCGGATGGAAGTTTTTTCAAAATGGTTGACTGTCTAATGAAAATTAGACAGAATGAATTAAATGTGTAAGTTTAAACATTTTTGTTTTTTCCAAGATGTATGTGAAATGTATTCTTATGAAGAAAGGCATCTGAGTGTCGTCTGGAGCGTAGTCGCTTTCACGCGGAATGCAGAGGTTTTATGAAATGACTCTAGCCCTTTTGGCAGATTTTCTTCGTTTAAATTGAATGTTTGCTTCTCTGATTTGCCATTTTATTTAATAATCCGTAACAAAAGTTTGAATATTAGACTTCAGTGTTTTATTTAATATTTTCATCATCTCGTACACCATTTCATATCATTTTCAGGTTTGCATTTTGCGCTATCCCTACCTTTTGACGGTTTCTCTTTCGCTTCACATTTTACGCTCATAATCGTGTTCCGTGGTGTCGGAAGGTCGGTTGCAGCAATATTTTCGTTTTCACTGAGACTGAAGAAGTATTTCATTAAAAGTTCATCCATCATGTTCGTAGGGACGTCTACTGATTTGGTGCTGTATGTACCACTCTGACAATTAATTAACTGAGAGTGTAATACCTGCGTTTCCTAGAACTTCTATTATAATAGAACTGGTATACCTGGTGTTTATCTCGAAAGAACTATGTGTTTTTGTGTAACATGTTTTATTTTTTACTTTATTTCTAATTTTTTTACTTGCGATGTGCACGTTTTGGCCTCAGCGTCGCCTGAGCGTCCGCCTCGCGCGGCATTGCTGAAGGGCGGACGCATTTTTCAACTGGCGAGCGAGCGTCCAGCGCGTCGTGGGCGGGGTGTTCGGGGTCGCGTTTTTGCGCTCCCGAGGGGGTGCAGGCGGATCCCTGTGTAATGAGCTGCGGCAGCGGGCTACTTTGTCAGGACGGCCAAGGGAGAAAGCAGAGCCTGCAGATACCGTGAGGGGTGGGTGGGTGACGTAGCCAGCGAGCGAAAGGGGGTTGGGAGGGTGACGGTCAGTTTTTTGTAGGTGATGTGGAAGTGGAAATGGTTTCATTTAATTTGTGGCCACCCTGAAAGAAAGCTCCCCATACAACCCTGCACTGTTTTCTGGTAGAATTATGTAAATTGTGATGGTTGTTCTGTGTATCACTTACCTTTGCTTTAAAAAATTCTTTGTCGTAGTTATGTAAGAAAAAAAATTATCAACTCAATCCCACACTGTTTAGAAACTTGCATGTACTCGGAATGCAAATTATAAAGACAAGAAGATACTATGACTTAAGTGAAGCATTAAATTGTTGTTTAGGTGGTAGAGGGCCTACAAGTAACGTGGTAAGATCATTTATGTATGGACAAACCACTAAAACTGAGCTAGCACATAGAGCAATGGCTACGGCAGCGCCGTGACTACAAGAGGAGCTGAGAGGAGCGCTGGCGGCTGCGAGCAGCGGAATGTGGAGTGCGGAGGGGCGGCGGCTGGGGGCGGGGGGGGGCGCGGGCGGGCAGCTGCGTGATGCATTGCCGCGCGGCGGGGCGGGGCGGGGCGGGGCGGGGCGGGGCGGGGCGGGGCGGGGCGGGGCGGGGCGGGGCGAGGGCCCGTTGGAGTCCATCGGCGCGCCCGCAGGCCCCGCAGATTTGTCATCGCGCCTCGCCGCGCCCCCCGCGGGCCGCGCCGGTCGAGCGGCACGTGCGTGGAGGCGTGGGCGGCGGAGCCTGTCGGCATTTGACGGGTCGCTGGGCACCCGGCTGCCCAGTGGAAGGGCCCGATTTCTCACCAGCGCCTCCCTTCGAGATAAGAGGGACCTGTTGCGATGGGTTGATTCTTGATTATGGCTCTTACTGTGAGTACTAATACAAAACTTGCGTACCGCAAACATTTCCAGATGTGTTTTTAGTATGTACGCGACTGCTATTGTACAGTAGTGCTCTTGTTTAGAAAAAAAAAAAACTTTCAAAATATTATTTATATTTTATATTTAGTGGGATTTATTTAGAGCGGCTCTTGAAGTAAATCAGCTGTGACGGTTTCATGCAGTCGGGACCATAGTGAACGTGACTGTCGTGACGTCACTGTAGTGGCGTATAAGCTTCCGATTGGATGACACCGTAACAGCTGATGACCTGTCAGAGGAAGCTGTAAATAAATCCAGGTTTAATAGAATGTATGATTTTGCATTTTGATGAAAAAGAAATAAGTGCTAGTTAATAAAGTATTTCGAGTTTGTATTGTTTCTCTGTAATTCGTTTTCCTCATATTTCTTTTCGTATATATCATTCGTTGCTTCTAGTACCTAATGCTTTTCCTTCACATAAGAGTTGCCTGTGTCTGTACGGTTTTGTGTTACGGAGCCTTATTATTCTCGCATAACTGTAAGAGAATACCGCGCTCAGAGTTGCTTGTCAGAAGTTTTCTCTTCTGTTCCTCGTTCCACCATTCAACGGCTGTTCAAATTGTAATACGGACAAGGCAGTATCATGCACGGCGTTGTCCGTATTTGCCTGTTTCACAGGTGCGGTAGTATAATACGCGGGAGTTTCCAAGCTAGCGAGCTGGAAATAGCCAGACCGCGGGCCCGGGAGAGTAAATTCACTGCGGGTGAAGCGGCAAGTGCGGGACTCAGAGGTATCGCAACTCAATAGCTGTTAGCTCGGACCCGAACCTCGGCATCGCCGGCAGACATCGTCCGGCCAGTGCTCCGGCTCCCTCGGCGCTGTCGCCGCCCCCGCCGCCCCCGCCGCCGCCGCCGCCGCGCGCTGCATGGAATAGTATCGACGCGGTAACCAAGGGAACGGCACACCTGCCCCCGCCGTCCCCGCCCCGCCCCGCCCCCTGTGCGCTCGCGCGGCTGACGCTGCAGCGAAGCGGAGGCGCGGCGTCCGCGTCCGTTGCTACGCCGGATTAACCACAGCGCGCAGTCGCCGCGGGTAGCCCCCGCCCTGCCCCGCCCCGCCGGCCTTCCGGAGAGCGCCGGTGCCTCGGCGTGCGCTCTCGGCGTTCGGCCTAATCGTGATGTGAGCACCGGAGCGCGGCTTCTCCGCATCTGCAGCTCATGGGCTAATGAGACACTGTGCGTCGACCGACTAGGACAATATCGCATTCGATTGGCGGACATGACGGGTTTTCAGTGCCTTCCATTTTCTTTCACGGGTGCTGGAAGTTTTAGAGCCCGTTACTACGCTGAATTAAGTAGGTTCAAACTGGTGCGTCTCCGCTCCTTTGCGGCTACTCCTTTGCGTTCGCCAACCTCCTCCCTGCACTCCGCGGCGCCATCTTTGCTCACGCTTGATTCTGAGAGCGATGCTGCAGTGCTACGATTTCACGAAACTACGCTAGTCTATAAAAGAATGATGATGATGATGATGATAATAATAATAATAGTAATAATAATAATAATAATAATAATAATAATAATAATAATAATAATAATAATAATAATAATACATCTACACGGTGCACAAATTGCTAATAGTAGGATATTTTTTCGCTTAGACATGTTTTTTAATAGCAATTCAAAATGAAGTAATTTCAACAAGAGACTACTTAAAATGCATTATTAAATCTCAAATGTGTTCTGTTATTAGTACCGAGGTCTTAAGACTTCACTATCCATGGTATCGCCGTATTTTCTTTATCCAACTATGCAGTTAGAGTGTTGAGAATTAAACCACAAAACTAATGCATAAGGAATTACGGCGGATTTTGTTACACCTTACTACCGGTTCTGAACAGAGAGAGACCTTTGAAAACAGAAAATATAAAGTAGAATGTTGTCGGAGCGTCTTGATTGACCAGACAGTTTCACCAAATAATATTGTAAAATAGACGTGGAGTTAGGGAAAAATGTGACAAGAAAGCATTATTGTTCCACACATCAATTGTTGAACTGGTAATCTCACAGCAGGACGTGAAACAAAGGAACAGAAGTTCAGAGAACTATTGCGAACTGTTGAGAGTACTGGTGCATTGTGGTAGTGGAAACAATACCAGTTGTACTCTCAGCAACAGGTGTAAACCCAAAAACTCCGAAGCGCTCTTAAAAAAAATAAACATTGAAACGGACGCCATCATTAAATATCACCAACCAAAGATACTGAGCACAAGTTCATTAGTCAACCATTTTCTGGGAGATTCTTGGGTTTTCAGGGAGTTTCTAAATTACATCTATCGAACGTACTATTAGTCACGTTGAGTGTTGACAACCGTTGAGCGATATTCAAACATTCAAACGTTTGAAATATGAGTGTTATGAAGTATTTTTAAGTGGCCTTTTATAGATAAATAATTATTAAGATTAAAGATGATTATAAAATTATTATTAAGATGAGTATCATACTTCGTACGTAGCAAAGTTCCGAAACGCTGTTCCAGAGCAATGAGGCTGAAAAATGCTGTGGCCATCAATTATGAATCGATCGGATTTGGGATATTCAGTGTCTGATTTGCCAATTTTTCACATCTTTAAACATTTCAATCGTTTTGAAGATACTGTCTGATAAATTTTGTAGTAAAGACTTTCGCTCTTTTTGAAGGGAAATGAAAAATCTTCCAATTATTCAATGGCTTTTCAGATTGCTGAAAGTTCTTAGGTCATTCCTGAATATCTCACACCTTCCAGTTCCAAATTTCGTGTTCACCGGCTCTGAGGATAACGATTGGCGCAACTTTCACAAACGAGTGTTTTCGCAAACGAGCTACGGTTCGCGTGCGATATTTCCTACCCCATCCCTGTCCCCTCGTCCCCCCTTACCCACACACACTTATGCGCACTACATCACCACATGGTAATCAGTTGTCAGTAGATTTGAGATTCTCTCAGCTGGGATGGCGTTCCGCTGCAGGAGCTACCTGAGGAGGAAAGTCGCCCCAGCGGACGTGGCACAGCGGGAATCACACGTTGCAGCTGGGAGGATCAGCGCCGCCTCCTGGACTTTGATGCGTCCTGCACCTACGAGACTAATGAAATGGGCCCAGCAGTTGACGCGCGCAGACAAAAATCTAGCCTTTTTTCTTTCCATTTTTCTCCAGAGGTGCCATTTTTACGGTAAAAGTTTGTTATGACGTATAAATATTCAACTAGAGAGGAATGATTCGGCGAAACATAATTTCTGCTCTGTTTGGGTGGTTAAATTTTATTTTTTTTGGGGGGGGGAGGGAGAGGCGGCAATTTCTGTCACGTTTAAAATTCTCAAATTACTTTGTGATTTTCTGTCGGCTCGTAAAATTAGACTGTCTTTGCCGCGTTATATTCTGGAGTTTAAAAATTACGTACCGACTGAATTTCTTCCAGTCTCCCTGCCACGTGGATATGTTTCTTTTCAAAAGAAGGAAATGGCGGTACATTGCCCCTCAGATAAGTTTCATTTTACTTCCTTGTAGATCTCATATATCCCGCTCCTAACTATTAGTATCGTTTACCGACTTCCAATAGTAGAGTACATTCCCCATTTCTTGTGAATGTGAGTTGTTACTGTCTGTAACGTTAACATTACATTTTCTCTCGGTTTGAAGTAACCATTCGGTCACGCCATCACGCCCTTTGGCGAAAGGAGCGTGCAACAGGAGTTTATTTTTTCACTTCTTTACCCAAGGGATAAAAGCTGTTATTTGGCTCATCTGTTGCTGTCGCACTTTCTCCCGTAATGAGTATTACATTGAACACGCAGTATTGTACCACTGAACTTTGGTTCCTGGTTCTGCGATACCGCTCAGCTCGGTCCGCATCTCTTGCTCTCCCAACATCGGAGACGCAGCTGGGTGCGGCGAACGCGGCTCGAGCTGCCCACGACAGCCCCCACCCCCACCCCCCGCGCATAATGGAATTCCGCGTGCACTCTGGTTAAATCGCGAGAAGGTCTCTGGCGATGGGATTCATGAAAACGAAACACGCCAATTACCCTATTTGCGTTTTTTAATTCCTGCATTTCGTTTTCCGAGTTCGTATTACTCCATGTCTCTTCAGTCTTATCTCAATAATTGAGGTGGATGTGTTTATCTATGTTTGCATTGTTCATCGGATTAACAGCTTTCAGGGGCATAGTTATCATTATGTGACCTGTGTTGAGGGAATTCAAGAATCGACTTGTCTGTACCTCGTGAATCTTGCTTCTAATCTTGTTGGTGCCGTATTTCTACATAAATAATAAGGAATGTGCGTATGTCTGTCGCGTCTATGCAAAATACTACTCGACCGATTTCACCTGTTTCGCACTTTGTTATTATTAGTGTCGAGTATGTTTAAAGAGTGGTTTGAATAATATCGGACATGTCGGGGCGTTGGTGATTATTTAAACGTTTTTGATGACTTAAGCGACCCTGAACGGAAATTCTAGGCACCCCGCCGCACCCTCAAGTCTTAACCGTGTCTGTAGCTGCGTATTCTGCACCTGCGATTGTAAAATATCGCCCGGAGTTATTACTTGAACGTTATCTCGGACTAGAAAATCACGCTTCTCCAAGACTGTGTCATGCCGAACGTACGTCAAAATTTCAAGGAGAACGTTTTAACAATAGAGTACTTGACAATCATGTCCAAACAGGAGCATACGACAAACCCCTTGTTGTAAAACGTAACTAACACTCACGTGACCAGTGGCGTAATTACTGTAATTCACAGTAAAGCATTGCCGGGTCCACCAAAATAAAATCAGCTTTTTCTGAATACTTTCATCGCCTCATGCTCTTATGATTTTAAAAAATGTATTAATAAATCCCATGACTCACATACTCGCATTGTTGGTCTGACAACGTGGCTGTCGCTCACTGTCGCCTCCCCCTCTGGGCGTTCTGTTCCTCCGACTGATTGCGTCGCTCGCCTTCCCCAACTCGTAATTACCGGCCCTGCAGCGTGAGCATTCGAGGCTCGGTGCGCTTAGCCGCTGCCATCTGCGCCTGGGCATTCACGACCACTCCCAAGCAGCACCAGCGCGGGGGCGGAGGGCGCCTTCGCTTTGAACCCGCGCTTTGGCGGAATTAAAGCGGAGCGCGAGATCGGCGGAGCATGCAGGCGCGATCGGGGTGCGGGATGCTGGGCGCGGGGGCGGCGACGGTGGCGGCGGAGGAGGAGGAACCGGAGGGTCGGCCGCCGCCACACACCTGTTGCAGCGCCGCCGCTGGGGTCGGTGCGGCGAGGGCGGGGGCGAGCGCGCGCGGAAGGAGGAGGGGCGGCAGAATGCACGCACCGGACTGGAACTAATAAACGCCTCCGCCTCCGCCGCGGAGGCGGCCGCGCGGGCCCCCGCTGCTAATCAGAGCCCGGCCCCACGGACGGCGGCGGCGGCGGCGAAGGCGGCGGGGCGCCCGGCCGTGGCGGCGGCGGCGGAGGTGGCAGTCGCGCCGCACGACCATGGCGGACGCCGCCTGTGGACCAAAGTGATCAACGCTTTTTTCTTTATTTCTCTTCGTTGCGTTCATAATTGGTCAAAAAAATTTACATTTGGACTTACAATTTGTGAGAGTAATATTGCTTACCAATTTAATCGGCATTTTATTCGGCAAGTGATTGTTTATCTGTCAGTTTTCGGATATGAAAAAGGTTTGTTTCAATGTATGTTGTTCTTAACTACTTTAAAAATGTTGCTAAGATTTTTGCCTGGAACTATAAATCATTTAATGTTTACATTCACTCTTCGTTATCATAAAAAGGTTTCTTTGAATAAATTGTAGTACATCTTATGTAAAATGTAGCTGTCTTACAAAAAGAAAGCAACTCATTGCTCGTACAAATGACTTTATTGTTCTGATGGGGTGCAAGAGTCGCCCTGCGAAAAAAGGAACGTAGAAAAGAAGAAAAATCGTAATTTTCTGTATTCTCTTCAAAATGGCTAAAACCCATTTTTCCTCGTGTTCGCCATTGCAGCCATTGCCTTAGCACCAGTCAGCAGAACAAAACAGGTTTTGCAGTTTCCCTAATGAAGTTCAGTTGAGACCTGCCCACCGTCACCTTGCAAAGTCTGGGTTCGCGATGTTGCCAGATTTGAAGTGATTAATAGAAGCCCTTTATGGAGAGAATATGAGAAACGAAGATTCAGTGCCTACCTAAGAGTTAGAGTAAGATGGATTTGCCTTCTCTGGTGTTACTTCGAAGATTCGTAAGATCGCTCTCTGTGCCACATTGCAAGTTTAAAGCCCTATATTCTTGCCTGAGTCTCTCATCTAATGAGAAATGATATCTACCGCAGGCTTGTTTAATGAATCAAAATTAATCACGTGTTGCCTTGTACTGGTTTTGAAGTGTCGCGAAATTGTGCTCCTACAATTAAATGGTAGTGTGAGTTGATATAGTAAAATGTATGTCCTGACGTAATGGTCCTACGTTATTAGAAAATTGAGATTGGGTTGTGGTAAAAATATGTCTGTTGCCTGTTTCACAAATAGGCCCTTTTCATTTTTGGGAGGGGGGCAAGGTACAATAATGGACTTGTTGCCGCGCAGTGGCTGAGGATACAGTAGAATACAAAAGCTTGGTGTTTTCATACGATCTCCTTGGGAAAAGATCCTCTTAAAACAGAAGTAAATGTAAAAGAATGACATTGATTTGTTTTCGAGGCATTGAAGTTCAACTCCCACACGTCAGCCTCAACTCCTCGTCGGGAGTTGAACAAGTCCTGCTTGAACAAATCCTTAGCGAGTAACTACGGCTATAGAATGTGCTTAACGTATGATGAATGAGCAACTTAAATGTTGAAGTTGGGTGCACAATTTTGAAGAAACGCAACAGGGGACAATTTTTAGAACTAAACTTTGTATACTACGTACATATTTTCTAAATCAATACTAAATAACATTATTTCTTGTAGTCACTCCCTTCAAACTTCGTCGTGGAATTCCTGAACTGAGTTTTGATCGTAGCCGTAGAAACCTATTTCAAACATCAAGATGTCACCTACTTATTGTTACTTTGCCTATGTGTGTGTCTCCATCTTCTGATAGTTGCGTTATTTGACGCAATTGTATCACAAAACATTGTATCTTGTAATTACAGCGGCAATGTTTTTATTCATCTCTACTCGATGTTTAATTCCTTTACTTTTCTCCAGATATATTGCCAACCCGTGACTTTGGCTAATTCGAAGGTTTGGATGCTGTCTCATTTGAATTGTCTGTAAATACGTCGCGGATAGTCGATGTGTTGTTGGCAGGCCAGTCCTAATGAATGTTTTAATTAACTCCTCATTCATTTTATGTGTACGCGCGTATATTCTAATACTACTGCCTTGCAGCTTTAGCAACTGGAGAGAGGATTTTAATATTCTAGAGTGGGAGCTGAATTTTACTAATACTAACTTAACTTTAGTTTAAATCTAATGGATAAATTTAATGCCATATTCTTTTGGGTGTGTAACTTGAAGTAATTTTTATTCTTGAAGCTAATAATTGTGTTGTGTTATAGTTTCCTCAAGCTTCCTTTCTTCCAATCACAATTTATTTATACGGAACATTCATTCAGCACATTCAGCACTCTCACTGTTGAGTGTCCATGATGCCCCGACCCGTTCGTCGGCTGGCAGATTCAATGTGAAGTGGGAGGCAAGGGTTGAGTGAATGGTTATGAATATAAATATTATATGTGAATAAAGTATGATTGATGCGTGTGAATGAAAAAAAAAATACAATTATTAAAGAAAGAAAGGGCAAAAAGAACAAATTATGTGGTATCATTTCTTAATGTTCGTTTATTGTCTATTAGTTGTTATTTATTTTCTGTAACTTCTAAATTGAGACAATCGTTGGTATAGATTAAAGCGGAAACAGATCGCAGTTATGTGAAAGTACACATATACTATTCTTTTAATTAGATGAAGCTTAATTTAGATTAGTTTTTGTTAATTATGAAGAACTCCCCCCCTCCTAACTACTTCAGTCACAAGCATTGTCAATATATCCGATTTATAAAACAACCTCCCGTCCCCGCAGAGGTATTGCGGAGGGGGAATGAAAAAGGCGTGGCTTTTTTTTCAACTTTCCCCCCGCCAGTAGCCCTGGCGAGGCGGGAGTTTATTTAGTTATTGGGGTACAATATATACGCCGCAGCTCTATGGCTTATGCGGCAAAGAAAGGGGCAGAACTTACTTACTAACTTATTTCTAACTTAACCTATGGATGAAGCCGGCACTTTGGCCGGCAACCTAAGATTAACACAAGTCTTTGTTCTTCGTCATGCTTTAGTATTTGTTTTCTTGGGTATTTTTTTTTTCCCTCATTCACACGCACATTCACACTAGATCACTTGACATACGCACTTTCACACGACACTATATACATCCTAAACACTATTTACACTATTTACACTATGTGCGCCACGGCGCCGACTTTGGTCCAAGCGTCCGTGGCGGCTAGGCACAATGAGCCTCACTCGTCCCGCTGGGAGCCTCACGCCGCTGCTCGCAGAGTTCTGCGAGAAGCTGCGGCGGTAGCGCCCGGAACGTGGAGGCCACTTGCTTGGGCCCTCTCGGCGCAAAATACGTCCGGTGGACCTCACAGTTCACTGCCCGACCGGTTTCGCGCAAGAGCCGCGGAGCTTTCGGGCCCAGTGCCCGCGTGAGCGCCGTGTGTGCCCTGCGGCGGATCTCCTCTGGCAGCTGCCGACTCACGCCCAGGGCCCCGTAGGTTGCACTGTTCCTATGGTGGCGGTTAGGAGGAGGAGGAGGGAGATGCGGCCGCGTGGCGGTCCGTACCGCTCGGTTCTCGGCCGCCCAAATCGGGCGTAGGGTCGAGACCGGCGCTGCCGCAAAGGTTTCGCAAGCATAAGTCCATAAACTTCGTATGCAGGCGGTGAAAAGGAGACGCTTCTGCGAGAGAGATAGGTCCGGGGAGCTAAGGAGGGGACGCAAGAGGGATGTCCTCGCAAGAATTTTGTGGCGAAGATCCTTGGCGTGCTGGTGCCAATAGAGGCCACGATCTAGAGTCACGCCAAGGTACCTCGCGCTTGGGGACCAAGGAAGATGCGCGCCCGCAAGCAACACCGTTTCCTCGGGGTCTGCCCTCTGACGGGTGAAGTTAACGGCCACGCATTTTTCAAGGTTTAGGGTGAGGCGTTTCTGGCGAAGCCAGGTGGGAAAGGCGGCGAGGCATTCGTTCAGGTATCTCACTGCTTGCCTGCTGTTCGCCGATTTCGCGTAATATGCAAAGTCATCCGCGAACATCAGGAGCCCGCAACGCTGAATTCCCGTTCTCCTTTCTGCTAGCAGAGGCGCATCATTGACGTACAGGCCGAAGAGGGTGGGGGAGAGAACGCTCCCCTGTGGAACTCCCGCCTCGGCGCGTCTTAGGGACGATTGTACGCCGTTAACTCGCACTCTGAACGTTCTCTCTGTGAGAAAACTACCGATCAGTCTGGTGTAGCAGTCGCTTATCCCTGACTCGATGAGACATAAGAGTGCCCCCTCATGCCACACCGTGTCGAAGGCCGACCGCATGTCCAGGAAGACGGTAGGCAGATTCTGCCGCCTCTCGAGAGAGAGGCCGATCTCGGTGCAGAGGCGCGTCAGCTGCTGCGCGGAGCTATGACCCGTTCTGAACCCGAATTGTTCGTCTCGGAGGAGACCTAGACGCCGTATTTCCTGCTGCAAGCGCACCAGTATGAGGCGTTCTAGAGTCTTTCCTAGGAGCGAGAGTAGACTAATGGGCCTATAACTACTCGGCAGGAAGAGACTCTTACCGCACTTGGGTATTAAGCAGATGTTAGCTGTTTTCCACGGGCGCGGGATATATCCTTGTGCTAGGCAGGCATTGAAAAGTTCCAGGAGAAATGCAACCCCTTTGTCACCAACGGATCTCAAGTGGGCGACGGTGATGCCGTCAGGGCCGCAAGATTTTTTTGGGTTGAGGTGGCGGAGCACTCCGCGGAGTTCTCCGTCCGTCACGCGACGGGCTGATGTTTTCGGTGTGACTGTCAGGAGGCACCGTAGGCGCTCCGCAGTCACGTGGGCATCGCAGGCTCCGGCGTCGTTGGGTCGGAACTGCCGCTCGAGCGAGTCAGCAAAGACTTCGCTTTTTGCAGCGTCGTCCCACACATACACCGGTGCCGGGGGAGGTTGGCCAGGGAGCCTTGGGGTGTCCGCGTTGGTTTGAATGGGGTGATTTACTCCTGGTTGCCGTCCCAGCGCTTTGGATAAGCCCCATAGGCGTTTATCGTGGAGATTGCACTCTTCTATTGTACTTTTCCACCGAGCGTTTCTCTCGTCTCTCAGAGACGCACGGAATTCTCGGCTCAGCGCTCTCGCCCGCTCCCCGTCTGCGGGATCACCAAATCGGCGATGAAGCTTTACTGCTCTGCGGAGCGCTTGCAGTGTCCGTCTTTGCTCCTCTGTGAGCTCGGGACGAGAATCCGGCACGCGCGTCACTTTCGTGACCTTTTTGTAAACGGACATAACCGTGTCGGTGAACAAGTTCACCGCAGATTCTATATCCGTGTTTGTCACCAGCGGTCTCTGCTCGAGCAAATCGCTCACTTGAGCTTGATAACCGACCCAGTCCGTGTCGCGCGTTGTTCGCATTCTTTGCTGGCGTACTGCGACAAGAGATGCCACCACACATATTACCGGATTGTGATCGGAGTCCAGTTCGGGTAATGACGACGGTACATCGCCGTCAACCCCCTTCGCGATCGCAAGATCAATAATACCCGGTCGCTTGCGCGTTCCGCGCTGGGCTGTCGGGAAATATGTGGGACTTTTCGGTGCGCATACACATACGCCCCGTCTCGTCGCTGCTAGAGTGGCTAGATTGGTGCCGTTCCTGTTGGAACCTAAGCATCCCCATGACCGGTGTCTTGCATTGAAATCACCAAGTAGCAGAACCTTGGTGTCTAGCGCTAGAATTGCTTCAATCTCAGAGGCGTTGAGAGTTTGATCTGGGCAGTAGACGGACACGACAAGGAGTCGTTTGTTTCCCACCCAGATGTGCGCTCCAACAGCTTCGAGTGATGTCAGAATTAGGGTCGAGAGGTTTGCCTGGAGCTGAGGGATGTCGCGGCGAATGCTCAATGCGACTCCACCTCCCAATCTGCCTTCGCGGTCTCTCCGGTATGTTGCGAATCCTTGAATTGGGAAGTCGCTCCGGGCGTTGAACCACGTCTCTTGTATCGCCATGATATCGAGATCATGCTTTCGAATGAACTCGCCTATTTGCTGGGCTTTATGCAGTGCGCTCCGCGCATTCCAGGTGCATGCACGCAGCGGCTGTATGCAGGTATATTCTGGGCGTCTCCTAGTGGTTTGCGCCATCTTCGGGGAGAAGAGCTGCCAGTTGTGCAAGCATTACCAGAAACTGGCTTCTGGAGAACGCTGCAGGGGCTGCCGCGGGTGGAGCGCTGGTCCGCGACTCCACCGCGCCGGTTGCATCCCGCGACACGGGGACCTGAGCGGTGTTTGCCTCTGCTAGGTTTTGTACCACCGCTGACCAGGCTGTCCCGTTACTTACCTGCCGGGCTGCACCGCCCTGATTTCGGACATTGGTGCCGTTATCTGACCGCCCGGCATTCTCCCCGTCGTCTGAGGGGCGACTGGGAAGACTAAAGTAGCTGCAGCCGGAGTACGACGCTACATGGCGTCCGCCACAGTTGCAGCATTCAGGCGGGAGGTTGAAGTTACCCCGTTTTGGGCAGTGTGTCGTGCCCATGTACTCCGGCTTGTTCTGCTCCGTAGGGTGGCCATTTCCCTTGCAGAGCTTGCAGCGGTAGTCGTAGGCGCAATTGGCCGAGTGGTGACCCCATCTGCAGCAGCGAGCGCAAAAGAGGTGTCGTGCCCTCTTTTCGCGCTCAACAGTCACGTCGAAGCTATCCAACTGACGGACCGAATATATTTTTCGCGAGGCAGGAGTGTCGCGTAGGGTGACCATGAATGTCCCCGTGAGCAGTTTACTGCGTTGCCATTCGTTTAAGGGAGGCTCACCTTCACCTGCGGGTCCGGCGACCGCAGATTCTTTTAGACGCCAGTGTTGCCTGACGCCCAGGGGGTCGTAGCCGAGCTCTCTCAGCTCTTGCGCCACTTCTCCCTCGGTGAACCCTCTCGGGAGTCCCATGATCGCCACTCGGAGGGTCTTTTCATGCCCTTCACGCGGTGGCGGATGTGCGAAGAGAAATATCTTATGCAATTTGGCATATTTCTCCGCCTCTAAGTAGGCTACCTTGTCGTTGGTGTGGATTGCGTAAACAATACGCTTCCCCCGCGTTTTGGCTCGGCCAATTGTGGCCTTTTTGCCTGTTGCGACGCCCAGCGCACGACCGTGGGCGATCACAGCATCGGGGGAGATCCTGAGCCTAATATAATACGGTTTCTTCGGCGGTCGTGAGGCGGCCGCCGCTTGGGGCTCCCGTGTTTCGAGCGGGGCGTGCCCGGACGCCTCCGCCGGAGAATTAGCGTTACGGGGCCGGCCGCGCTGGTTGACAGGGACGGTTTGCCAGCCGCCATCTGTGCCCTCGCCGTCGTGGGTTTGGAAGGGATGGGACTGGGCGGTAGAGACGTTACCTGCCAGGGATTCCCGTCGGGCGCCAGGGGTGGTTCCGCTCTGGCCCGCGTACGGAGGTGCCGACGCTTCTTCTTGGGTGTGGAGGAGGTTGCCGCCCTCGCCGCGGAGATCCTGGGACCCTCCAGGGACATGTCCGTCTGGGGTGGGGCCAGGGCCTTCAACTTCGGCTGGAGCAGCGACTTTCGGCTTCCGCCGACGGTTGCGGTTCCTGCCTCTGGAAGTGGTGGTCGCGGGGCCGGCGCCCGCTTCGGTGGACGGCGGCCGGTCGGTTTCGCCTTCCCCTCTGCTCCTTTGCGAGGAGGGGGAGGTCGCGGGTGGCCCGCTGGGGGATGTAGGGCCCACCGGGCCGCCGTCATCTGGGTCTGCGGGTGCTGGCAGCTCGGGCTGTGCAGCGGGGGAGGGGGGCGTTGCACTCTCCTCCGCTGGGTTGCCGCTGGTTGCGCCGCAGGTCCCGGAGGCCAGCGGCGTTGCGGACGGGTCGTCCGTGGCTTGCTGTGAGGCTGGGGAGTGCGCTTCGAATGCGCGCACCCTTTCCAGCACTGAGGGCGAAGACCGCGGCTCCGGCGTGGGGTTGGAAGTAGCCTGGGCGGAAGGCCCGCCGCATTCCTTCCAGAAGCTCCACAGCTCCGCTTCGCGTGCCCGTGCGAAGGCGAGTACCACCTCCCAGGGGACCCTTTTCGGTTCCTCCCCTTAATTACCCTCTATGATGCAGGCTGCGGGGGTGGAGGAGGAGGAGCTCCATGTGTCTCCACCCACCCTCTGCAGGCGCAGAGTAGGGACTCGCCGTGGAGTGGAGCCCATATCGACGGTGGAAGGAGCAGTCGCTACAACTTCCACCGTGTTGTTTTCGGCCGATGGCCGAGGCAGCAACGGCGGCGGTGGCGGCGGAGCTGCAGCGGCAATGGTGGCGGCGGGCGCTACCGCGTCGTCCGCAGGGCTGGCGCCGGTGAAGAGCAGCGGCGGAGGCGTGGGCGGCGGCTGCGGCGGCTCCGTTGTTTCCGCCATGGCTTTGTTGCCTGGGGTACCTGCGTGCGTGCCCCCTTGCTCAGGCGGCCCGGCGGGGCATGAGGCGGCGGGCGAAAGGCGCGGTCCCGTGTCGGTGCGCGCTGGCGTTCGGGTCGGCCAGAGGAGCGGAGCGGCAGGGGCACATCCGCACCCTTCGACCGCTCGAAGCGAAGCGAAGGCGTGGCCGGCGACGCGCTCTCGCTCGCCCAAGGCGGTGCGCGCGCCGAGGGCTTCCCTGCTGCGGCCTCTCCGCTGTGGGTGCGGCGCCGCTATCTCGCCTGTCGATCTCAGATCTATTGTTGCGCGCTGAATTAAGACATTGTTTGCGTTTGAGCATGCTGTGTGTTTCTGCTATTTATGCGCTCGACCATGGTGGCTGCCGGTGTGCGCCTTAGTAATAGCGAGGAAGGGTCGCGGGTTCGGCGAAGGTGCGTTGTTCAGAGTGTTCAAGATTTGGAGGATAACGGAAACCTTTTGTGCTTGATATATGACCTATAAGGGCTTAATTCCTCAGTAAATAAATCGCCTGTAGTGGTCATGTAGTATGAGTATAAATCACTTTCAAAGAAATGTGGCTTTGCTGCTATAATATATTATTCGCTTGTCTACTCGGCAACCTTTGTCTTTTGAACCTTCTTAAGAGGTGCAAACACTGTTGTACGTTTATCGCTAAGTGTCATTTGAATTTAGCAGTGATAGTGTGCGAGAGAAAACTATTACGTAAAATTTATTTTGTTAATCAAGAAACTGAGTCGTGAATATTAATATTCTCGTATTCTGTGGTTTTTGGTGAATAAAATATTTTAATATAAATATTCATTCCTAATGAAAGTTCCGATCAACATTCGATTACGATACATCGAACAGGAAAACCACTTGTGCTGAATTCATTTCCTTGTATAAAATGTTGATGTAACTTAATACTGGCTGTCTGCTTCTTTCAGGGTCATGTAATTCCCATTGGCTGTTGTCGTCAGCAGTGGTTGCATTTAAGAGTGAATTCCCCCTCACCGACGCTTCGCCTCTGCTGCGCCTGACCTTTCGTGGAGCGCCAGCCGTCTTTCAAATTTTCTGTAATAAGAAATTACGGGATAATTTGTGGAGAGACTGCGAGTTAAAGCATTCGGGATTCAGCAACGCTCTTCGCCTGTGCCTTGCCTTTCTCTTCAGCGCAATCGAAGGATGAAATAAAAGCCATCCGTTCTTGGCTTGACGTTCTTCATTATGGTCCTGTCGTGACGTAGTCAGGAGGTGTGACTGCGGTCAAAGCTCTAATACGGAGGTTTACCAGACAGTTTCTTTTGAAGGAAAACTAACATTTTAAGCAAAATTCGAATGCGAGTCTAGCTGGACCGAAGTGACTCCATTGGGTTTACCGTTCCTATACTTTATACTCTTTGGTTTTTCGAAAATGCGGTTATGTGGCTGTCTGTCAATGTCGCGAGAATTTTGTTATCTCTCAACATATCAGAGCGGTGGGTATTCTGTCGCCAAGAGAATTTGTACCACCAAAGCTTTGTGTCACTTGTATTTTTTATTGCAAATGCTCTAATAGTTATAAAAAATATGTAATAAAACAAGGAACGGTCATTTTTTATTACTTTCTCGTTACTATTATGTAGTGTAGAGAAAATATTGTAAAGCTGCAGGTAGCTAGTCATCAGCATCATCAAGAAGAATTAGGCTACTCTAACCTGTTGCGTCTAAGAAGTCGAGTGAAGACCATTTCTTCCGTGGTCTTCCTACCCATCTTTTCTCGTTTGGCTTATAATAATAGGCGTGCGTGGGCAATCTCTTATTGTACATCCTTTTCAGCTCTTCCAGCCAGTTTTTTTTATAAACTTTTAATATGTTTGTATTCGGCTTATATCCAATTATTTTCTTACATCTTCATTTCTCAATTGTCGAAACTAGAAGTACTACATAATGGCAAAGACTCTCTCGTAATAAATATATCCCGTCGCTTTTACCGGGCTACCTTATTGGTTGGGCTCCATCCCTTTCCGGTTGCTACTTTTATTACCAATTAAGGGGCCTTTTTGAAATATTTCTTCAAATTTTAATCAAAGTTTACTAATAATTAAAAATGTGTACATCGCACTACAGTAAGGCCACGATATTCCAAGGTAATTGAAGCTGATGGTATCTCGGATTACCAAAAACTCGGATTACATGGTAAAAGGAAAACACACAACGAAATTTTCAACTACAGTGTATAACGAAGTGAAATTTAATGTGCAGATACGAGTACTGTTATAGATATATTGCGCGAACTACTGGTACAGACCGCCGCACACATGAACTTCGACGCGGCGCTGCCAAGAGCCAGCTCTTGATTATCGCCGCGTGCTTACTTGTTTGGTGAGTTTGCGCTCATCAGTCCATCTCGGATGCTGGGAATCGCATATTAGCGAGACGCGGATTACCGCCTGTACACAATGTAAGCAACACATACGCTTTCTCTGTTTTATCCCCCAACAAAGGTTGGTTTCCGTAATTCTACATATTTCTTCATTGTTAAACTACTATTTACTCTCTGTTCACTTCAGTTTTCTCTTAATATATACTTCAATTACTGGTTTAATATTTAAAACAATAGTATCAGTGACAAAACCGGTTTTAAAGTGACTGGTCAGTCTTCAAGAACACTTTTGAAATTGAGTTCGGCCTGACATACCTGAAGTCGTTGTGGTCACTCATCCTCATATTGTTACTTAGCTGCTTGCTTACTTCTATGGTAATTTAAATGTTCATTGTGATTCATTTTTTGTCTTTCTTCAGGAGCCTCACAACTTAGTTTCCTTTGACATTCAGACTGCACAAACTGGTATTTTGCAAGAAACACTTTTAGACTAGGTATTTCCAGTGACATTGTTAATATTCTTCCCTTTCTGTGTGATTCTAATCGTGTATTATCTTTTTGTGCGCGATGTGGAGAAAAATGCCAATAGCATGAGAAAGTATGCGCCGTTGTAGCACCAGTAGTTTCTTTAAATAAATTTTGATAGTACACGTGTGTCATCCTCAAAATTTCTCTATGTTCTTACATTTTCGCACATTTTTACCATTCTAACAGATTCAGACTCTATGACTGCACCCTCATTTCGTACTTATCGGCTTACCCACCTTCGCCGTATCGGACGCCGTCGCCTCTATTGGCTCCAGCAACGCGATATAAAAATATGACACGACTCCGCCTCACTCAATTTGGAACTAAACACCTAAAACGCTCGCTGCTAGTAATTGGTTATGCTGCCTTTGTTATTGGCCTATAAATTTCCCCGTCGCGTCGTGGCGCCGCCGGCCTTTGAAACTGTCGCGACAGCGGAACGCTTTCGACGCCACGCCCCCTTCCCTTCCCCTCCCTCCCCCCTCGCCCCCAGCCGCCCCCGCCCCCGATACCTGGTTGTTATTACTCGGAAGGCGCGGATGACGCGCGCGTTTCACGGGATATTTACGCCGCTAATTGCGTCCCGTAAGTAAATTAACCCCGGGCTTCGGTTTTCTTTATGCCCCGGACAGTTGTAAAATTTTATCTCACGTTGCGTCGTGCGCCTGCCGCTCTGGCCGAGCGCTCCCTTGCAGCCCCGCGCTGCTCGCTGCACACGCCCGGCCTAGGAGCGGCCCTCTGGCGCGGTACTTCCTCCAAAAAAGGCTTTTGGAGGGCGCGTTTTCCAAATGGCTCGTTCATTCGTTTTTGTTGTGTGTTTAAAATGTAATAAGTCTAAAAATATTCGTTGTATGCGATATCATCAACTTTAAATCTCAAGATAAAATCGCAATAAGAAATAATGGAATTCATTTAAGGTTTTGTTACCGCTGCATTCGTGATATAAGCCGACTTAGTATTGTTTTTGCAATTTTTGTCTTGTATTTGTACTGATTACAATATGAAATATAGAAATATCTGAGTTAGTCTACTTTTAATATTTGAATAATGGTATACGTGTCTATAATAAATTAGTGCTTTCAATCCATTTACTTAATAATTAACACTTACCATAGAGCGCATAGACTCGCGTTGATGATTCTTGTTTACATGGACACAGCAAACGATGCTTAGACTAGGTACTTCGAAATGTTCCCAGTGATTTATAGGGATTTACTCTAAAATACGAATAAATTATTATCATTGAGGTTTTCGAACAGAAGTCGAAAGAAATATTTGTATATTTGAAGACATGTGCTGAAAATAGTGGTGTTAATAAGATGAGCGTAAATATGATTACTGAGATGAAACCACAATACTTAGAATAATTATATATTGAAATAAGTCAGTTCAGAAATAAGTAATTTTCCAGTTCTAAAAGAATAACGTCATTAAAATGAATTTAGAAGTGAGGTGGTCTTTAATATTTTTTTGGAAGACCCTCCAAGGAATAAAAGTCGCAGAAGAAATAGAGCGTATTCTTATTTTAGAGTGCTAAGCATTACGGACTCTTCTTCAATAAAGGCATGAATGCTGCGAATGTCGTAGAAATGAGCAGTGCGTCGATGTGCCGTGTAGAGTAACTAACTACAGGAACTTATCCCGTCTCCCCGTTTTACAAGCTGCGTCGCGTCGCGTCGCGTCGCGTCGCAGGTCATCGCATCTGTGCGCGTCGCCCTCTTTTGTAGACAAGGCTGGCGTGTCGCGAGCGGCGCGCCGGGCTAAAAGACGGCCCTCACCGGGGGCGCAAGCAGCTGAGCGGGCGAGTGGCTTGGCTTTGGGGTAGGGCGGGACGCGAGCGGCGCGCGCGGCACGGCGAGCACGCCGGAGGGGGAGGGGGATGGCCGTGGGCGGCGGCGTGTTGCGAGCACGCCGGCAGGGGAGCTGACGTTTATTCTAATGGATGGTCTCTAAAGCGGAGCGCTCTCTGCATGACAACGGCTTCAAAAGCGCCGCCCCGCCGCCGTCCACACACCACCCACCCACCGCTGTTGCCGTCTCTTCGCTGCCGTTGCCGGAGGTGTTCCTGAGAGTCCGTTCTGACTCACTCGCCACTGGTGTTGCTGAACAGTCACTGTCATTCTCCGTAGTTCCTATCTTCGTTTCTCTTCTGTCATGCGTACGTCGTTTTCTTCACCTTCATTTTCTCATGCCTACTTATTCTGTTCTGTATCTTTTCCGTACCCTTTCATTCACTTCTTACCTTTTCGTGCTTCTTCCTCAGTAAACTAATAATTTCCGCCTCGTTTCTCTTCTTTATCTGCGTCTTTGCACCTGCTGCACCGGTACCGATCTTCCACTATTGCTGTTTTGTTTCTTCGGTGTCATGTTCATGCGGTACTAAATTTCCTCTACCTCTTCTATCACTTCTGGTACTGAAATGTTGCCCAACATTTTTTACCAGCACCACTGCCCTTCTTGTCCCTGTTTTTTCCTACTTTCTTCTTCTTCTTCTTCTTCTTCTTCTTCTTCTTCTTCTTCTTCTTCTCCCTCGGCCTTCACCGTGTTCACAGATCTATCCCTCCCCTCTATTCCCGTCTGTCTTTGCCTCTTGTTGCCAATCTTCTGCGTCTGAATCGCATGTATTTCTTCGTATATCACTTGTTCTTCGTATCTGCTTGTTCCCCTGTCACATTCCGTTGCTTTTTTTTCCCTTTCTTTTGTTTTTCCGTGTCGAGCCTTTTTCTGTCAACCGCAGTTGACGTGTTGAAGTCGTTCCTTCGACAATCGCTGCAACTTTTTAGTTTAGGTCTTACCTGACATATTCCTCGTTTGCTTCATTTTCATTTTTCTAATCCTTCATTTAACTCATCGTAATTTCTTGACGCCTTTGTCTTCCTGTTGCTCCTCATCTCCTCTCTTGTTCGTTCATTTACTTCTCCTTTCCCACTCCCCTTCGCCAGCATTGCTCTTCGCCGCCTTCTCCCAGCCGTCGAGGAGCCACTCGGGCGTGAGCCGCCGCCGCCGCTGCCGTCGGGATTTACGGCGGCAGCGTGCGGGGCTTCCACACGTCATGCGGAGCCCCCCCCCCCCCCCCCCTCCGCCTCCACGCCCTCGCGCCCACCAGCGCGCCTCCCCGCTCGCCTTCCCGCTCGCCTTTCCGCTCGCCCACTCGCCCTCCGACTGGCCCACCTTCCTTCTTCCCGCTCTCCCACCTCGTTCGCCTGCCAACCTTCCCACCCGTTCGCCCATCCCACCCGCTCGCCTCTCTCTCGCTCTTTGCGCCACCTCCTGCACCTCACATCGCGGGCTCTCGACGCGCTCTTCCGCGCTGTGCGGCGACGCGCTTATCGCTGTTGATAACGGCGGCCAGCACTCCCGTCGCCGCCGCAGGATAGTCATCTGGGCGCGATGCGGCGGCGGGCGGGCACGCCCGGCGCTGCGGTGCGGTGGCGGCTTCTGGGCGGAGGGGGCTCACGTCGTGACAGGGATTTGTTCCGAGTCCGTGCGGATTCATGAGGTTTTAAGACGGGAGGACTGCATATCCAATGGCCAGGTCTGACCCTGCCATCACTGATACGTGGGGAGTTAAAAAGAACTCTTTTTTTACTGAATTCCACTCAGAAAATTTTGAAATACCTACACTTATCAGCGAAGAAATAAAATGTGGGGCAGTTGAAACGAAAATTACTTTTTTCCCATTACATATTATATTTTGTTCCTATCCAATTTCTACATAAATACTAACATGCGTACGTACGTGCAAAAAATACGACCTAAAAAATTAGTGCGTGCTTGACAATGTTGTAAAAAAATGAGTTGTTTAAACTTACTCTGCTCAATTTCTAACGAAACCTATGAAAATACTCGGCATCGTAAAATGTGATTGTGATTCAATCAGGAAAAGCTCCGAAGATGACGAGTGAAGTTGCGTTTTCTCCGATTTTCAGTGGGTTTTTAAATTGGTAAGTACTAACATGTCATAAGAACTAACCATAATGGGTTGTAGAGACTCTTGTTGGAAAGTGAGAACTTGGAAGTCTTACTTCTCGAGCGTTCACTAAAGCGTAAGTGCCGTGTGTCAACAGTGAAAGTGTTGCTGCTCCTTCTCCATGCAGTTGCCTTGTCAAGGTCAAGCTCGAGCCCCACGCGCATTGGTTGCTCTCTCCGCGGTGTTCGCGTGCCGCTGCACCGGCCGCGGATGACGAGCAGGAACCTCACGGAAGGAGCCCGGAGGAAACGCTGGCGACTGCGCTCCATGGGTCAGGCTCGTTGAATACGCTCGCTCTTTATTGGCGAAATCTCTGCCTAGAAACACGCAATGTTCAGCAATTCATCAGCTTTTAAAGCCACGTAGGTGTACAGCGAATGAGCACATGGTGGGTTTTGGAGATTTGTGGCAACTTGGAAATGCTGCTGCATAAATCAGGAATGTCAAGGTTATTTCCACTAGTGAGATTTGCTCGTGAAACAGAATGAAATATTTCTTGTACACAGTTGACGCAAGGGACCACAAGCCAAACAAACTCTGAAACTCCCTTCTGAGATACGATTAGGCGAGGGTTATGTAAATAAAATAATGTAAGTTAGTTATTTTGTTTATTACCATTTTCGCTTGCAAGATAGTGGAATGGGAATCTAGATTACACAAGTGGCAAAGGCGTATGGTATCTGAAATTTTCTTCGAAACTTTTTCGTCAATTGGACTCCTGGGCTTGTTTTTGAAAAGCTTTAAAATCGGAAATGTTTGATCAAAGTGACAAACGAAATTAATCAAACGCATGATATGTTAGCCAACAATATTACAGATAGATTGTTTATTTTGAGCATCATTCTGCATGTCTCATATGCACCGTGTCAGTAACAACATGTTATTTTCTGTTTGGTTTTGGCATCGTTATTCATAATAAATGCATTTACTGAAATCGTTCCCCTGCAACGAATAATACGTTCCTACATATTTCTTGAAACAACTTCGCACTGTGGCGTCATATCAGTCGCCTTGTACAAACGTGACAAAATATTAGCCATCTGCATTTCATGCACATGAAGTGCTCGAGGAAGTAGTTTGCGATAGCAGGCAGCGCTGGCGGGAAGGGGCGCCGGGCTGAACAATGGCAAACCTAGGGAGCGGAAGGGAAGGGGTGCCGTGTCGTGGGTGGCCACTTGTGAATCCCTTTTACCATTTGGAGCAAACTTGGGAACCCCGTAGGCAGGCCGGCGGCGGAAACGCGTCGGCAGAAACAGCGAGATGACGCAGTTCCGTCAGCCGGCCCAGAAGGTAATATAAACGGACCCCGGACCTAAACTCCTTCTTCTGATTTTTGGGCATGTCGGTAGCAAATCGTGTGGATTGTGCGCGGCGCTGCATTTCAATGCAGGCTACTGAGGCAAGGAACTGAAGCCGGCGTCCTACGTGGAGAAGGGAGGTGCGGCATACCCTCTTGTATGCTCACGTAGGCTACTAGTGCATCACACCGAATATGGTATTTAATTATCGGGCCAGCGGTGGTGGTGACCAGGAACATTCCTTCTGGTAACGGGTCAATATTTATTGTAATTATTGTACATAGTATTCAGGTGTTGGAGCATTTGTTCAAATAAATACTCAATAAATTACCAACCGTTCACGTCTGTGATTTATTGCCCCGGCAAAGACGCCACAGCACACTGCAGCTACGGCCTTAACTACGGCCACAACGAAGTTTCTTAGCCCAGCAGTTGCGGAGGCGAACTGTGGATGCCGGCAGGGGCAGTGGGCACGCGGCGACTTCCTTGCATTGTGCGCGAGTGTCACAACTGCTTCCTCCGCATCGTAATTTTGTTGCCTGTCGCCCAAGGGCGCTGCGGTGCTCGAGGCGAGGCGGCGTGCCCCAGGGATTCGGGACATCCTCTCGACGAGTAGTTAGCGTGCGAAACACTTCTCTAATTTCCATGATTCGTTTTCTTAATAATTTCTTTTTTGTTATAAATACGCAGTATTTTTTTCATTTTGACTTTTCCAAATTTAAAGTAGATAAAGAGTCTCACTCCGTCATCGGTCAAACGACTGTCTGTCCGTCCCTCTGCGAACAACCATAGCGGCTAAACCGAACAGCCGATTTTCTTCAAAATTGATATTCCTCAGTCGATCTGGCTGATATTGCAGCACCTTGAATTTGAAACTGATATTTTAAATTGGGGGGGGGGGGTACTTCTCATGAAGCCTCTGGGACATTTTCAAAATTTTCCTTTCCATTGACCAAAGATGGAGGGACGTTTAGGAGACGGGACGGGACAAAGGGACGTTTAGGAGAATGGTGAAGGTCTCATTTTTGTTGAATACACTGTTTTTTTCGAAAATTGCAAAAATTCAATTTTTTTTCCGCGTCTTCCTACAACTACAATTATGAAGATAAGGAGTTTCCCTTACTGAAATCTTTTCCTTAAAGATAGATTTTGAAATAACGTAATGTACAATTTTTCCAAAAATTTGAGTATTATTTTGGGTGAAATTATGGTCAAGAAAGAGCGTGCTGTTTGAGCACCACTAGTTTAACACGTGACACCCTCGTTAACGTAAATATGTAAATATCGATATCAACGTATGTCAAAATAGACTAGCAAAAAAGACGTGGAATAGTAATAAAAAAGCGAGAGAAAAAATCACTTCCACTTCACTTTACTGCACCGCACACTCCTTCACCTAAACATTAACTGTTCATTACTTTTTATCTGTAGTTCTTATCTGCAGATCTGTTAGAACATGATGATGATGCATCTCAGTTGACTCATTTATTGAAATTTAAAAAATCTATATTCAAGATAATTGAAGTTCTTTAGTTGTTAAAGATATATTTTATAGATCTTTGTAAATGTTCGTGAATTTTCTGTTTTGGTGTTCGAATAATTAATTGAACTCCTGAATGATATTGTAATTTGCTTCCTCTTTTTATAAAAACGATAATAAATACACTGCATATAAAACTAATATACTCCTTGTGGGAATAAACCATATTTTGACGATTCATTCAGAAGATTCAAAGAAATATCTCTGAAAAAAGATGACTTTTGTTTTTTATAGAACTAAAACGCGTTTTGAGGACACTGCAGAGTTGAACAATATTTACTCGATTCCTCTCGACGAAACGTATCGATTGACATAGTACTTAACCAGGTCTTAGCTACAATTCTTAGCCCTTCCTTTGACGATATATTTCGACATGTGATTAAAAACAAGCACTTGCTTCAAAGCATTTGTTCCGGACCAAAAATGTGCAATATTAAAAGTATCAAAGACAAAAATTTCTCAAAAACGCTCTATATTTTTTCTTTAGACTTTCGTTAGGGATAGTGCTGTTCTGTACGAGTTTGCTCTTTACTTTTTTTTAATACACAGCTGCTATTTGACTTCTCTCACGTCGTCAATATTTACATTACCGATTATATTATTGAATTTGTTAAAACAATAAGTGTTTTCAAATGAGGTCCTATAATGTTTCTCAAAAACTCTAAAGTTTGACCCTACCAAATTTATAACATACGTATGTAAAACACAATACATATTTTAAAAAATATTATTACAGCAGAATGTTTTATTAATACCAACGGAATGGTAGAATATGATGGCAAAATGCATTGTATTATATTATTATTCTGAATAGTTCGAGTCATCTTGGAAGTAATCACCATCTTTGATCTCAGTTTTCTAGCTTGTACATATATCGAATCACTCCCCTCTCTCTCTCTCTCTCTCTCTCTGTCTTTCTCTCCCCCCTCTCCTCTCTGTCTAGAGCTGTTCACCGCGAACTTAACACCTACGCCCCCTCATGCCGTGCGCGTGTCGCGTGGTTTATTGTTATTTTCACAACCGGCGTTTAGTGTACCGAGGGCGTAATCTCCTGTAAACACATAAACTGCTCCGAAAAGGAAAGAGAGGATAAGAGACGCCTCGAAACAGATCTAAAGCCCTTGTTGGAAACACTGATTACTGCTCCAGAGGGAAACTGCATGAGATGGCACTCGCGCTGTCGTTTAGTGTGGGACCACTTCCACATTAAATCGCACACAACCCGACCTGAAAGACGGATTCATACAAAGACACGAATTGGGTGTAGAGTGGTGAAATGTGCAAACAAAGAGAGAAGTTTCTCTCGTTAATTCCTACCGCAAACAAGAGATACTTTATAATTACTCGCGGGTAACATGCAGCGAGCACTGTTACATAAAATTTACGTGCGTCGTTGCCTCTGTTGAGTTACGGTGTGCTGGTTGCCGGGCGGCCGTCGGTCAATCGAGGGAAAATAAATATCGGTCGTGAGCTGCACGTCGAGAGAGTGACTAACAAGGACGATTTCTGTTCCTGCTCGGTAACTCCGCGAGGTTGACTAGGAAAAACAAGACCGTGTATGCGGAGCATTTGTGTTGCGACGTAATTTCGGTTTGAAGAAAAACAGCCCTGTAACCAAAATTTTTTAGCCGTTTAGCGAGATGATCAAATGTTGAAATTTTTGAGACCCCCCATTTCATTGTTTCATTAAAACAATTAACTTGTCCTTTTCAAAATATTGAAAATGATTACAGAATGGAATAATCTTATGCTTTCTAAGATGTCTTGTTGTGATAATTAGTTTATGAAATTATAAACCAAAAATAGAACATTAGGTGGTACCGTCTGTGCAGTGTCGTAGTACGTCAGTCATGTTTACTTAAATGAAATATGTATAGAGAAATATATATTTTTACTAGTAAAAACTTTACAAAGATAGTTCAAAAAGCACTCGATATATATAATATAGTAAATGGCTTTGACTTTTGACTCAAATTAATGGTTCTCTCGGATTAACATAGTTCTCCTACAAAATGTCAATTCTTTTTAGATATGATGCTTTCATGGTCACCAACGATAAGTTCATTTGTGCCTAATGAAACTTTCAATAAACAAATATATTACCTTTCTATTAAATCCGTATGAATAAAAAAACTTTGCTCGTAGTTACAACGCTCCAATTTTCATTTTATTTATCAACAAAGGTTGATTTGGTCACGTAAAGACAATTTGGAGAGAAGGAAGGATAGTCATTAATTATCTTGATCCGATGTTATTTAATTTCATAAATATCATTGAAAAGACAAAACGCAGTTATTTATTTTCACATTTACATTAGGTTTCCACATTAACATTTTAGAATGCCAGTTTTTGAGAATAAAATAAATGTATTTGATAACAAGATTACAATACCAGTGTGTTGCCTACAAGCTTGATTTTAAATAGGTATACATTACATGTTGGGTACTTGTTTTGTCTCGCTTAAAATATATTTGAATTCAAACAAATTGCAGTGACTAGTAACTTCAGACTTGTCTTCCTTAAAACAGCGTCTTGTCATTGTGCGCGCGTTGTAAGTTGGCGTTTCAAGCTGAGGAGTCAAATGGTTTTACCTCTATTATTTTTCATTATGCCATTATTAACAGTGATTTTGGAGAGTCTGTAAACGTTCGTTAATTCTTTTTTATCGCAGAGAAAGGAAATTTACAATCTATTCCCTTTTTAGAGGTATAATTATTAAATGGTAAAACATGGACAAGATAGCACAATGCACTGAAATTAAATGCAAAGTGCTCAATTGGAACTTTCCGTATTTTGTATCAAAAGATGACGCATTGGTTTGAGAAAACAGTGTATTTAAATATTGGATGTAAACGTGATAAATTATTACTATTAAGACAATTATGTGTACATAAGAAAAATAAAGTGATGATTAGGTGGAGTGATATTTAAATCTGGATTTAAATTACTATAGAAGAATTGAAGAGAATATATTGTAGTATTTTGACTGATGTACATGAAACTAAAAGCTAAATAATTTGCATGTACTTGTACTCCTTGTTAGTCTTAATAGCTTATTTGTAAATTTTTTTCTTCTTCTACCATATTTTGAGGTCGAGATGTAAAGGTGCATGAGAGATATACCAGAGTGCGACGTAATCCAGAAGGACTGTCCAACTTCTGCCTGGGAGCAAGTGTAGCGAACAAATTGTGGAGGCTGCTCACGCACAGTTGCCGGGGGGGGGGGGGGCGCTGGCTGTCCCTCCGCGAGCGGGTCGAGAACGCGGGAGCGGGAGCTGGAGGGCGAGTGGGGTGGGGCGGGGCTGGGCCGGGCCGGGCCAATTTGTGAATCGTATCGACACCGCCGCTTTAAAGTGCGGGGCGCACACATAAACAAAAAACAAGGAGCGTCGCGCAGCTGACCCGCCAGTAAATCGCTTAGCTTGATAGATGGCGGCGCAGTGGGCGGGGTGCCGGAATTGCCGCCGCTCGGTATGCAGGCGGCGGAGGCGGGGGCGGGGGGGGGGGGGCTGAGCGTGGCGTCATCGCATTGTCTGTGCAAGCGAGGCTGCGCGGGCGGCAGAGCGCACGACGCCACGCCACGGGCCCCGCCGTGTCTCCGTTTGGCGTTCGACGAGTGACGAGCGCGAGGCAGCCTCCATGCTTTTCTGCCTCAGATTTTCTCAGTTTCTCTCCTCTAATAATTACTTTTAAAACATCGGGATGTGATGCTAGATAAAAGACTTACTGGGAAGCAATATATTCAACACTTAGTATATAGTAGAACAAAACTATCCAAGCTCTTCTCCCTCATTAACAGAAATTCAATGCAATGATTCAATTTATATACAGTATATACTCCTAAGTCTGAAATAAGGCCTACCATGACTTATGCCTGCCCAGTGTGGAGCAATATATCACCGACCAATTTGCAAAAGCTTCAGACGATTCAAAACAAAAACAAAAAAAAGTCACTTATGCTCTCGATCACGCTTCCCGAAGGACATCTCCACCCACCAGAAATGTGTACATCCATCCTGTTCAACCAACACTCACTGTAAGCCACTCTTCCCACATCCTGAACCACATTAATCTCATATAAAAATTGATTTTAGAAATTGAGGGAATCGCCATTCGTGCCACATAGTCAGAGGATGTCCCAATTACCTATGTTTCATGTATGTGTACTCGAAATCCCGGAATAGCTCTAGCCGAACGGGTTGACAATAAATACATTTTAAAAAACAACACTGTATTGTCAGTGGAGGAAAATCTTATAGTTGGTGTGTATGTAAGACTTCTAATGTTGAATTCGTCATGTGGCCTTCTTTCCAGAGTCGCAGTACTCCTCTGACTAAATATTTTATCGGACATGGAAGTTTTAGGGAAGGATGACCACAATCTTGGAAATATAATAAATGCAATAACAGTTTTTCACTATTACAAATAGACACTTCAGAACGATTTTATTAGATTTAAATTTATTTTGTAGTATTACCAAATGACATTTTCTTAATAAAATATTGTAAAGTGTTCTGATGTTTTAAATGTCAACAATTTCACATAGGAGAAAGGGGTACTAGGGGAACGATTTATTAAAATATCGAATAAATTGTTAATATTAAATGTGTTTTAAATGCATTTATGCAAAAGTAAAGTATTGTATAAATTAATTTGATATTGCCATAAATAAATTCAATAAAAATATTTCCTTAATATTTTTAAAATGGCTTCTTTTTAAATGTTTTCTGAAACTGCACTTCGCTATAAAAATGCATTAATGTTGTCGTTAGATTTGATGATATTTATTGAGGGGCGTCCTTTCCCGTCTTACTGTAAATTCCTTTGAATTAATAGTAATTTATTTGAGCTGAACTTTCATCCTACCAAGATTCTAAAAGACGTTTCATTGTTGTGGTATCTTCTCAAATTAAACTCCTTGTTTCTCTCAGCCAAGTGCTCGAAAGGCAATGAATGTCTTACATAATATATGTTTCTTCAAAATTAATTATCTTAACTAGGTCAATGTTCTGGTGAAAAATGAATGTGAGCTTGAGAACATTTTAGAGTAGTAATGATATCAGTTAGTTCCGAATTCAAATTTGATTTAAAATTAAATGAATAACTTCTTTATTTCGAAACGATCAAACGAGGAAAATGATTTCGTAAGTGTTCCTAATAATTCTTTCTCACATTCTGATCAGGAGGAAAATGATGTAATTAACTTTTTGTCCGTGTATATCATTAATTTCGCAGTGACATGGCCAATGAATAACATTAACTCGTAGCAAACGCGTTTGCTGAACAGATGTTGAAATTTGCGCATCTTTCCTTCAAAGCAGTGAAACAAGTACAGTATTCCGTAAAAAGTGAAGACCAAGAACGTGTTATTCGTAACTCTCACTACAGAAACAGATTTTATTTTGTTTCCTTTTTTTTTATCTTACAGAACGAACCTTCCATTCTTCTGATTTGATACAAAGGTTTACTAAGAGCATTATTGCATTGAAGTGTCAACAGCTGGAGAAAAATGAGTTCGGGAAGGCTCGCCCGCCAGCCTCGGCGGCGCCGCGTTTTCCTCTTATTGTGCGCGGCGACTCCTCGGTCTGAGCAAACATCAAGTGGCGCGCCGCCGAAGCCGCGTCGTTAAAAAGAGTTTACGTTGCATTTTCGAGGGCCGCGCTTGCGGCTGCGAAGTCGGCGCCGGCGAGGCAGAGGAGACACGCTGGGTGGCGGCATTGACGTCGGGCGAAGCGGCCCCGCGGCGGCACAGCAGGGAGAGTCGTTGCGAGCCGCGGTGGGGAAGATGGGCTGGGGGACAGGGATACCTGTGTTAAGCGCTCGCTAATGGTTCAGCCAAGGTGGCAGCTTAATCAAGGTTGTGCGGTTAAAGGATGCGTACGTCTGGTTCAATTGTGTTCATTGCAATGAAATGAAATGTACCGCACTTTTCATAAAATACTTAATTACCTTAGTATTGTAAAGGAAATAATCTCCACAAAAGTTTTAATAATTTTATTAACAATTTTCCAAAGTTAACTTTCGGGAAACACTTTTCCCATCCTCAGTGGATCTCTAGCAAAATGGGGAAATGAAACATTAATATAAGTTGAACAGAAAACGGGGGGGGGTACAGTGAAATTTAGTGGAAAAACCTGTTTGTATTTATATGATATTATTTGTTTTTCCACTAAATTTCACTGTACACCCCCCCCCGTTTTGTGTTCAACTTATATTAATGTTTCGTTTCCCCATTTTGCTAGAGATCCACTGAGGATGGGAAAAGTGTTTCCCGAAAGTTAACTTTGGAAAATTGTTAATAAAATTATTAAAACTTTTGTGGAGATTATTTCCTTTACAATATCATGGATTACCACAAGATATCTGCTACCACCACGGAATTTAATTACCTTAAATTACAAATTACAATTTAAACCAAAGATCCTTTAACCCTCTCAATCAGTGTCGAACACATCTTTGACTTGCCACTCATTACTTAGTAGAGAAATTAATTTACGACATCACTGAACGGATCTCGCTTGCAAAGTAGATTTGGAAATGTATTTTACGACATTGAAAAACTTCAGAGCAGGGCCGACAGGTGAGAGAGTGAATGCCATTCAGATCCGTTTCGCGCATGTTCGGGGAGCCTTGTACAAGTTCCCACAAATAGGAAGCAAGACACACAGAGCTTCACGATAACTGTACTCTCATTCGAAGAGAATTATTTGTTATTTCATAAAGACACCTAGTCCACGTCGAATACGTTGTTTTCAGAAACAAGTTAATCATAAGCGGCTCTAGATGTCACTGTTCTAGTGAATCTGACAAAGCGTCCCGGCACAGAAAGATAACCAGTAACATTTTCAATACAGTTCAAAATCGCATGAAGAGACCGAGTAAAATAGATCAATTTGAAAAAGGAGCCTGGCTGGTTACAGGTTGGACGCGTATTAGGGAAAATATTTACGTGTCTTATAGAACAATCAAATGGCCTTTACTGGTTCCACAAAACAAATGGCTTTTAAGGGTTATGTCACTTAATCAAGGTGGCCTTTTGGGCTGACTGTCACTGTATCTAAAAGTGGAAAAATGCAGTAGAACTTCATCAGTTCAAAAGTCCAAGAAAAGGCCAAATTTCATCGAATCCTAGCGGTTTTGAATTACCTCGTTACAGGCGCAGGAAGTTATGCATGACAAGTAGCAGATTTATCAATTTCTTTGTAAGGAAAATTTAAGTTTTTTAAAATTACACATTTGGAAAATACTTTGACGTCATATGCTGAAACAGATCACACGTGATTAAATACCACTCCCCTCCTCAAATGGCCGCTACTCGTTTCCTTAAGCATCCTTAGGTCCGATTTACACGTTTCCGTTGCACGACCGATTTCGGAAGTTCCGCGTGTGAGCCACAGGGGCTACTGGTGTACCACAGCCGTTTTGCTCATATTGAACGTTAAGACTCCAGAATCGTTCGTCTAAAGTTAGCGTGTAAATCGGGTTCTACTGTACTGTTCTACTGACATTTTTTAAAGGAAAATCATCGATCTTTCGGTTTGTTGATATTTTTGTATGGCCACTGTTTGAATTTGTGATGTTCAGTATTGTAAAGTGGGACATATTGAAGTATTAGATGGATCAAGTTTTGTAGAATGCTACCAACATTAAATAAATACGTACAAGGAACAAATAAGTAAGGCATTACTTGGTATACAATTTTGCATGTACGTACGTTCGAACGTTTTTCATTGCATTCTTGTGGGAAATTGTATTATATTTCATTTGAAGCTCAGTTAACGTTCAAATGCTATTTTTAATGTAATTTTTTTAATGTGGGTTGGTCTTTTTCTGGAAAATTGAAATTTTCAGAATCACCGACATTAATGTGGATATCAGTTCAATCATATTTTTTGTTATGATCTGCATTGAGCACAAAACTATGGTTAACTTTACATATGAGTTTTGTGATATTGGAATACACTTTTTTTTCAATTTTAGTGCATTAATCACAACAACAATAATTATATATGCTTGTACAAATTTTATTAGTTTCTCAGGTTTGTATTACGATTAACCTCAAGTTTCACTTTCTGGGCTCCACTTAAAAATCCAGTTCTGCGTTGAATCCATGAACATTCTCTTCCTCGCCAGGCATATTTTTCAAACCAGTGAAAAATTGAAAAATATCTGAAAGAATTATACGGACTGACTCTAGATCTATATAATAGGTTTTGCCATTGGTTCATAAGAACGCAAGATCATTGAAGTAAAAGAAGTAGATGATCACACCCGTACCATCTTTCTTAAATCAATTTTAATTCATTTGATTCAGAGCTATGTTTTAAGATGGGATATTGTGGTTCAGCTGTAGTCAGCTAAATCTCACTTAATGCTTGCAAATTACTTCATTGTGCACTGAAACTTTCCTGTTGGTTATTTTATTCTATACTTCACTAGGGCCTTTGAAATGAAAATATTTAATTCGAGTAACAATGAATACCGTTTGTGAAGTTGCAGTTTTTGAGAATTCGAGGCAGACGGTGTTTTCTGAGGGAAAAAATTGTCAAACACACTACCATTGCACATTATTTTGCTTGTTTGTACTTGTAGAGAATTTGTGGCATTCTGCATAGGTCCGATTTTTCAATTTGCAGAAGCTTCTTTGATCTCTGTTGTGAAATGTGTTGCAAATAAAACTGTTTTGAATATCATAAACCATAACTTTCACGTCCCAATGCATTCTTTCTGCATAAGCTCTCTCTGTGTCGAGAATGCGTGGTTGTTTTCTTCAGTATCCTGTACGAAGCACGACCCCCCCCCCCCCCCCAAAAAAAAAAAAAAAAAAAAAAAAAAAGGCTGTGGGTTAGTCCGACATAATCACAGCCTCCGAGAAATACGAAGACTTTGACGTAATCCATATAAAAAACTGCTTTCTGTGGCTTGGATATTTTTTTGGAAAACAGAATGGAACTTTCATGAAACGTACCTTCGACTACTTTGAAAAATTTAAATTTGAAGATTCATTACTTACTGTTTAACTGGGTTCAATTGTAGAGTAAAGACAAGAGTCGCCGGCAGTTGAAACGACTAAAGAAGAAAAGGGTGGAGAGCGAGTGAGGGAATGTCAGCCAAAAAAATGTGGGAGAAGGAGGGGGGCGAGAGATAAAAAGGAATTCCTCAGAATGTGACAACGATGCTGATTTTGAGGCGAAGAGAGAATGCCGCAAACGGGAGGCCTCAAAATTGGAATGTGGTTGTTGAAATGTAAGCGGCAAGCGGATACTGGGGGAGTAGCCGTAGGACGAACTGGCTGCGATGGCGTCAACGCCAACGGAACGGAAGCGGCCAGGGTGGGAGGAGGTGGAGGAAAAGGGTGGAGAGAGAGAGAAAGAAGGAACGCGATATGCACCGCTCACAATGGCGTGGGCGGAGGCGGCGGCGGCGGCTGTGGTTGCGGCGCGAACAAAGAGCAACGGGATTCGCGAAGCGCAGCGACCACCGCTGCGGCTCATTACCCGTGACGCCCAGCGCCGCGCCGCGACGCCCCGCGCCGCGACGCCTCGGCGGCGCTGCCCAACCCGCGCGGCGCGACACGACGCGACGCGACGCGACGCGGTGCGACGGCGCCCCAGCGACCGCTAGGCGCGTGCGACGCGACGCGACGCTCGCCCACGACAGCACGCCGCTGGGGGCATCCGCTCGGCAGGACTTTCCTCGTCGCTAGGAGCGGTGTAACTTGTGTTTTATTATCTTGCTTGCCAGCTCACGCCGCTGGGCCTAACACTCGCTACTTAGGAGTGTTCCTTCGACACTTGACGTGAACGCGAACGGTACTCCTCCGTAACGTTAGGCGGGAGACAAGAATCGTATTGTGGAGGTTCGTTTGGTAGTGTCTCAATCGACGTGAAGTCTGCCCGTTTCAGTACCCATTCAAGATGTACCGTTAGGAAAGAGCGTGTTTCAGTTCTTGGCGATTCGGTAAAAGCTGCGTCTGCGTCGCGCAATTTAGGAGCTCGTATCCAAAGTGACGTATGTCGCCATGAAACACAGTTTTTTCAGGGAGTGAAAGTATTCATCTTTATCTTTACAGTTTAAGGTAAACTTCAGCGATTTTTGGATACTGTTTAACATAAGAGAAACCGATGTTTTTAACATAAAATTTGGCAGCACAATGGAGAAACGTATATTTTATCTATTGAATACAGGGCTTAAATCTCTTGGATGCAGGAGTGAGATGTAATTCCCTATCTAATAGTAGCACACAGGGTTTTGTGTTGATGGTTACTTATAAATTGTCAAAAATTGTCACTTCTTAGCGTAACGTTTATACGTAATTGAAGAATAAAAACAAATGAAAATGGGGAAAAGTCACCTTGAAAATAAGCTCTGCATTTAGTGTTTTACACTGTTTGCACCAGTTTATTAAAATTTTCTGAACTATTGATCGAGTTCGTATCTTACTTATGGTGATGAAATAAACAATAATTTTTCAAATCATGCATAAGACTGCCATTCTCTAGGGTAGATAAGAAAGAACTAGTGGTGCTACAGAATGTCACAGACTTTCCTGAATTAGTTTTCAATTTTCTTTGGTCTCGGTCGGCGTTAGAACTTGCCTCATACTCTTGCGAACTGCCATCTACCGTCGCCCAAAATACATTTTTTTCTTAATTTTTCGGTTTCTTAATAGTAGAACAGAAATATTATTTTTAGAATAGTAAAGAACAGTAAACCCTCGTCATAATTGGCAATTAAAAAAAAGTAAGAGCCGTTTTTAAGAAAACGGCTCATAAGCCCTAATGTATATTCAAAATTTGAAGCTCTTTTCCACAGAAATTTTTTGAGTTTCCGAAAAACGTCATTAGTAGTCATTTTAAGCATTTTAACTCAGGTATACAATAGTGTTTACAAATTGTTGGAAATGTGCATATTAACGGCAACCTAGATCATTCGAAATAATTACATTTGTATAATTTGTGAAAAAACAAAAAAAATACATCGAAATGAACTTTACGTCGTATTAAAGAGTGCAATTAGCACTATCAGTTCGAAATGTGTGAAGAAAAAATTGGAGCCCTTTTTGAGAAAATGGCTTTTGAGCGATTCTGAAAACGCGGAGTTTTGAGCTAGTTTTCACAGAAAACAGTGGAGTTTTCGAAAAAATTTATATGACATTAATTAAAACACATGTACTCATAAATATGATGTGAACAAATTGCCGCTCGTGTAAATATTATCAGCGTGTGAGACAAGTCAAAAAAATTACATTTTTGTAATTTTTGGGGAAAAATAGAGCAATATGGCGTCTATGTCATCTTATATAGTACATTTAGTACTATTCCTACCGAACGTTTGAAGAAGTTTTGAGAAAATCTTGTTTCTGTACTTTTTTTAAATTGCTTATATTACTCGCAATATTGTGCGAAAATTAGTAACATTTTCAAAAATGCACATAACATTAATGAAAGAACTTACTATGGAGAACAAATTTTATTTGAAGGAAAAATCTCTATCTTCAATTTTGTAGTTAGAAGACGCTCAAACATTTTGAAAATTTTGTAATTTTCGAATTTCAGAGTTAAATCTGAAAATAGGGCCTAAATCATTTCTATAAGAGTATGTTACGTTGTAATATGACTTATAACTCTTTAATAAGACTTATTCATCTCGTTTAAAAAAAAATACACTAATGTAATTTATTTGAAAGATCTCTCACGGCATTCGTATGCACGTTTCAGCGATTTGTAAACATTGTTGCATTTGTGACTGGAAGTGCTTAGAATAACTTCATATGAAGTTTTTCGGAAATTCCATAGTTTTCTGTGAAAAGAAGTTCAAATTTTGCATTTACAGTAGCGCTTAAACGCCGTATTCTTAAATCCGGCTTCAAATTTTTCAAAGAAAATTTCAATTTAAGGCGAGGTTTTACTGTTGATTAATATTCTTAAAATAATATTTCCGAAGGAAAACCGAAAAATTAAGAAAATTTCAAAGAAAATGTACTGTGGGCGACGATAGATGGCAACTGGCAAGAGTATGTGGCAAGTCCGATTAGCTAGCTAGGCTAGAAAATCTGTGCCATACTTTAGCACCTCTAGTTTATTTTCTTAAGATGTTTTTTGTCTAGTAACATCATAGGTTTTTTAAAGGGTGTTTTCCAGCCGAAGTCCCCAACCATCTTTAACCACATTCCAGACAATGCGCTCCATGGATCTGCGGTCAGTAAACCGCGAGGTTCTCGACAGTACATACTCGAAAGAAAGAAAGAAAGACAATATTTATGCGCAATGCGAAATTCGAAACCCCGACCCTTTGGATCTAGGCACTTGGCCTGTACATGCTCGTAGCTCTCCACATCAATGGCAGGCGTTGTGGATGGCCTGTCGTGTACTTAGTTTCGCGACCTCCTAGGAGTAGTTTTGAAGTCTGAGATGCAACAACGCAGTGCACTACGCAGTTCAACAGCTGCTGCGAGTCAGGCGGCGGCGGCAGTGATGCCCGACGGGCCGTTGCGTCACAACGCGGTCAGGAAGTGCGCGGATGTTTGCTCTGCCGGCTGCACCTTGATTAGCGCTGCGTCCGGCGGGCGGCGCGGCGGCCCGTGAGCCGTGGGCGATGGGCGATGGGCAGTGGGCGGTGAGGGATGGCGGTGTGGGCGGCGACGGAAAGGCGGGGACAGCAGCGGGCCGGTGCGCCAGGCGGCGAGCAGGGTGATCGAGGCTGCGTCAGGCAGCCTTGTGCGCTTTAACAACAAGGAAATTGCTTTTCATCCTTGAGGAACTCTCAACTCTGCAAGAAGGTGCTTTGCAATAATGTAATACACGTGTTTACATGTTTCTGTGCAAATCTTCTTGCTGCGTTCACCAGTCACCTTATCGTCAGTTTATTACATTCAATTAATTCTTCTGTTACTACGCTATATTTAGTTTAAATGAATACACTTTAATAAGCTATTTGGACAAACCTAGAATGTTGAGTTAGTACATCGTAATATTGTTATTTTTCGTTTGCAGTCTGCAATAAAATAAAATAATGATTTTTTTTCCTTCAAATTTTGAACTGAAAATGTGATTTTCTAATTCTTACATTTGTATAGAAATATAATTAGATCCCTAGTAGAAAGAATGTCAATGTTCAATATCCAACAAACACTTATTTTGAAAAATTTTAATGCGGTGTTTTTAGTTTTCGTTTTTAAAAGATCCACATGTATTTATTCTCGATGCTTTACTTGAAATGAAAATTTACCGAAAGTAAATAGTAAGACCGAAGGTGTGTTTATGGGATATTATGTTTGTTTATGGATCGAAATTGAAAAATTCTCCAATTCAGGCTGGAAGTTTCTCGAAGTGGAAAGTTCTGTATCCCAATTGGCAACGTCGGTTCACCCGCCCGTGGGCCACGCGTCGCGCTTGAGCCCCCGACGCGCGAATCGCGCTCGCCTGCAGCGGCGCCGCCGCTCGCCTTTGTAACTCGCTCCGCTGCCGGAGGAGCCCTCGCAGACGGCGATGGGGAGCTTTCCATTCGCCCCTTTTCTTCCGTCCGTCAGAGCGGCCGCCCGCCCGCCCGCCCACCGGGAGCGCTGACGTTGGCAGCGTCGGCGTTTTTTGCAAGGACGTGAGATGCGTCGCGGCGGCGTGGCGTCGTAAATCAACTCGCGAGCGATGGGGCGGTGGGGCCGTCGTCTCAATTAACGCGGAAATCGATTGCGGCCACCGGATAAGGCACCGCGCCCGCGCCCCGACAACGCACCCCCACTCTCCCTCCCCCTCCCCTCCCCTCCCTTCCCCCTCCCTGGACCATCGCGCGCCGCGCCGCGCCGCACGCGCCAGGAATTTTCCGCGCCAGCGAAATCTGCGGAGATAATTGTTGCGGACGTCAATTTGCCAGCGAGTTCTTGGAACTTCGGCGATATCACTTTAGTCAGATTAAAAATGTTTTTCCCCTCCTTTTTCTGGTGCCTTTGGTGAGAGCTTTGGTGAGAGGTGACCAGAATAATTTAATTCCTTGTTGAGGGGCGAATTTTTTCCAGTAATAATAAGTACATAACTATTTACATCAAATGTACTAAGTTCCGTTATAGACAGTGAATGGGAGGTACGTTTCAAGAAAAATAATTGAATTGTTTTTTTGTTGTTTTTTTGTCTCATGAACAGGTGTAGGATGCATTACAGATGGGCACCGACGATGTTGCTGAGGACGCCATTGCTCTCGTGTTCTAAAGTTGTTTTAATAACTATTCAATGTTCGATGAAATTCGAGCTGTACATTTGTTATGACTACTGAAAGATACTCAAAATATTTGTTAGAAACGTTTGTAATTCAAATAATAAGAAAAATACCTTCGAAAATTACGAGTTCGTTGCATTCCACTAGTTACAAAATACGAATGTTGTTATTTAATATTTGAAATTTTTTATCTTTGAGATTAAAAAAAACAATTTAAGGAATTGTTTTTTATTCGTTCACAGATACATTTGTTGTATTCTTTTTCTTCTTCAGGTGAGTTGCTGTTTGATCATTCTTCTGAAACCCGCCAACTGAAAAGATGACGTTTAGTTTTGGTGAGTGTGTTACCTTTGGGATAAGTTATATTTTTAGTAGTTACAAAGTGTACTGTTGAAGAGTAATAAATTTATTACGAAATAAAATTTGACTATTCTTAATAATGTCTTTGGTTCGTTCGTGGAAAACATAAAAAAGTCTTTAAAAATACGTCTTTACTATCCAATGAATTACGACGGAAAGATCAGGTTGTCATTTCAAGATTGAGAACGGAACATTCTAAATTAACGCACACTCACATAATAACTGAAAAAAACATCCTAAATGTAATCATTATAAAGTTCTTCTAAATGTAAAACATAATAATTTACTGACCTCTACACCAAAGCAGCAGGCAAACACCAAGTAGAAGGCAGAGATGATAACATTCTTAACTCGAAAGATTATCAAAAACGAATTATTAATTTCGTTAAGGAAATCAATATTTAAAATAGCATTTAGAGGAACTACGTATTATACTTCTGTTGTATGTACTGGCTTGTATGTATTGTATTGAATGTATTCTATGTATCGTATTATAAATATTATTGAATTGTTTGTATTGTATTTTCCTAGTGATTTGCATAGTTAATATGGATCTAAATTTCCTATTGTAATTATAAAATGTATTTATGTCTTTAGTTGCTAATGACCTTGATGAAGATGCGACGATAAATTTAAATTAAATTAAAATTAAATTAACAAAAATCAAAACGCGCTAGCCCACAATACTACGTGAATGAATTTAAAAAAGCAACCACATTTAAAATTATGGAAAGAATAGCGCATGTTATTCGACAACTGCCAACACTAGCAATCCAGATTTAAATGTTGGCGGTATCTGGAAGTCTGTTCATCAATGACCAGCTGCAAAGTCATGTTGTAAATAATACATCGTTTGTTATTAAACTTAAGGTGTCAGTTCGCTAAGATATTCAATACGTAAACATCGTTTGTGCAACATTCCCATTTATCGAAGTGAAATCTAAGCATACTGTACTGTTTCTAATGGTAACAAATGGTATTTATTACTTAGAGGTGAAAATATTATTGGCTCGGAATTGCTTTTCTTGGGGCACGTAAAAACGCAGAAAATACCTTTTAGTATATAAATAATTTTTCAATTTTCGCATCCCAGCTGGCGCCCTGCCCCTCCAAAACTCACTCAGTTCCTCATAAGAAATCCAGAAGTGTTAAATAATATTGCAAAGAGTAGGGTTGTACTTGCCTTAACCTGTATTTTCGCATGGGAAACTTTGCTTGGCTTCCTGAAAAGTAAAATCCTTTTCTAATATTTTTGTGACTGTCAAGGAAAGCGAAAAGCTGTCAAGGAAGTCTACATAATTAGTACTTCAAATGTTGTTTTTAAGGAAGTGTGAGTTGTTCGAAGAACATATCCATTTAATACTGAATAAACCGGTATTGAAAATTTGTTTCTAACATCAATTGCATTGTTTTTATTTTTGTTTGATATTCTGTAAGTAGGTACATTTATACATTTTTAACAAATAATTACGTTTTATTAACAACTTCACTTTTTAATGGAAAGGTTGGGCATTACCATTGGAGAGTTCTTGCAAAGGTACGTTAGTATCATAATTTTTAAGTGTTTCATGTGATTTTTAAAGCAGATGTGTATCAGATCGTGTAAGGAGGCATAATGAAGAGACTTCTTGATTCTTTAAATTTTAGCAGTAAATATTCTCTTTACAAAAAATATCAATCAACAATATTTTTAATTTCCAATATCGACGAATTTCTTAAAAAATCATACTACGCTGGTGATGCGAAAGTAATGCGAATCGGAGATTCTTCCAGTTGGTCTTTCATCGCAGATCATTAAAACTTGGAAGAGATTTTGTGGACTTGCTATCTCGATGCCCTTCTTTGTGCAAAAGTGAAAGTTATTATAAAATCATACAAAGAAAATTGTTATACCTTTCCAAGTATTGCACCGGCTGTAAGCAAGTTTATTACCATAGTTTTGAGTCCAACGGCGAAACCTGATTTTCAGTTCATCTTTTATTATTTGTATTTTTTACCCATGAACTGAGTTGATCCTATTCGTAGAAAAGTAAGAAATGTTTGGGTATACGATTTTTATTAAAGGCCATGAATCTGCCTCAGAATTGTTTGAAATCAAAGTCAGGTTTTCCTTTCACATTTCCTTTCATTTTTAATTTCCTCCCCTTTTTCTCAACCACAGAAATATTCCTCATTTAAACATAGAAGTGGATAAACCTCAAAATTGAGATCACTTAAAATACAACACCAGTCACCTAGATAAATATCTGCCAACTACGCTTGGTAAGATGTAAACGAAATTTATTTGGAGGATGTCGTAGAAATTGCTGGAAATTCGAGTATCTCAATTAATTTATCTTCCCTACAATATCTCCCACTGTTTTATTTGTCATCGGTTAACTCATGGGAATGGATGTAATGTAAGTTTTTCCTTGTATTTATTTGCTTTCTGGTCAATAAAATGCAGCTTGTTGATGAAGGTGTTGATGCGGCTTGTTGATGACGTAATTATTATTATTATTATTATTATTATTATTATTATTATTATTATTATTATTATTATTATTATTATTATTATTATTATTATTTCCCATCTTTTTTAAAGAAACCATGTATTTGTTCGTCAAACTCTTCAAGTTGAAAAACAAAAATTGTAGGGTGGATTGTCATTCATTAAAGAATTAATATTACTTGAAATTTCCTGGGAATCTTGTAAATTAATAATTTCTTCCGCTAAGACTTTCATGAAGTTTTAATACAGCATATTGACTTACTAATTCTCAGACAACTGGCTGGTACATGGAAAATTTCGCATTTTTTTCTATTTTCAATATGAAGCAAAATATCGATTTTTTAAAACTAATTAAAGTGTTGCATGTATGGAGGGGAAAGGAGAGTCCTGAGGGCTGACGGTGGGGCGGGGCCGAGCGGCCGCTGTGCGGACGGTGAAGGTCGCTGCCGTGGGAGCCCGCCCCCGGCGGCGCGGCGCGGCGCTCGCTGCAGTGGCGGGAGAAAGTTTCCGTGACCCCCGGGATGGAAGCCCTCGCCCCGGCAGCTCGCAGGGGCTCAACGCGCCTCATGCAAGGAAGTACTGCTTGAAACCAACGGTATCTTCTCTGTCGGTTAGACGAGCCCATTCGTATCCCTTCTTTTTTTGTTATTTAAGGTCGCATCAACATCTAGATCGCTATTGCATTTAAGGGTATGGTATCTGTGAGGATGACACGATGTGATGATGATGGGGGGTGACAGGACGAACGCAAATACAACCATGCCCAAGGCAGGGCTCGAACTCACGATCCTTCGGACCGACATCGCTACGGAACTACTGCCTTAACGATCTCGGCCATCCGGTCCGGCATCCCCTCGCTCTGTTAACAAGCCCCTTTGTTTGAGGCTGGTGCTGTGCCCTGGTAAGTGCCCTGGTGCTCTGGTGATGGTGCCCTGGTGATGTGCCCTCCTCATGACTGATTCCCATTCCTCATATCCAAGCTGCACAGAGTCCACTAATTGCCTAGTGTTCTTTCCACCATTGTCTAGCGAAGAGCGTAGGCGCAACGTTAGCAATCAGTCGCCAGGTTCGCGAGCCCATTCGGCGCGCTCCTCGGAGCAGCCAGCGCCGCTGACGCCGGGGGAGGGGAAAAGACGGGCCACGGAGTGTCCACGTGGGGGTGCACTCACAAACGCGAGGCAGCACAATCGGAGGAACCCGCTGCAGAGGCCTGTGTTTACTAGACTAGAGTCGATCGCGCCTTTACGTCTCCACTCCCCTTCCGTCGGCTGACTCGATAAACAGTGCGCCACAGCGGTTATCCGCAGATAAGCGCTGGGCCAATGCAGACCAACTGTGCCGCCTACCTGAGCAGCCCTGCGCTGGTGACTAGCAAATGGGAATGAATGGATGTTATGGGAAGAGGAATGGTTGGTGGGTGGCGACAGCCCAAAATGCAACAGCGAAGGAAGAAAGAAAGTACTTTTCGCATCAGAAATGAATGTGGCTCAGCACATTACTCGGAACTGTCTGAAAATATCAGTAATTGAATATCCTTTTCTTTTGAAGACAAAAGTCAAACACTTTATTTTGAATGATATTTTTGGAAAATGAATCAAATATTAAATTAATTATATCCCGTTTTAAAATGGTTTGTAAGGGAAGAAATGATATTCCCTCAAGAAATGTCCTTGAATGATTTTAATACGCAATTATTACCTGTTAATTAGTATTTAAATTACAATTGACATTCTCAAGGAATGTACATTTTCATTAGCGCTGTGGTTTACCGATCATACTTCACGAAGTGTCAACTTTTTATATTGAAATTCATATTTCCATTTCGTAATGCAGAACAAAACTATTATAAATCTTTTCAATTTTAAATTGGGTTGGAAAAATAATCCAGTTATCATTCTGATTTTTTATCCAGTAAAATTGTACTGTGTATCGGTTTTCTTCATTGCATGCGCCACGATATTGCGGGGCAATTGGTTGGAACACCAGTGTAAATAATGAAAATATATAAAAGGAAGCTACCTGAGAACTGAAAATATCGGAAACTCATTCTTACCTATGTTTTTCCTCTTTTTTTTTAATTGAATTGAATTTGCCTTATTTTACGTGGCGAGACTCGGGCCATCAGGCCCGCTCTTCCGTCTGACCACGCAAATTTCGCTACGCTCCTTTCACCAACTAGCAGAGAAAGGAGGTATTTCTTGGGCGAGAAACAGGCGATTTGAATTTAGCTCAGAGGCGTCATTTAGGCTTGAGGATCTTTTACATGCAAGTAAATCTACGAACATGGGACAGCCGGTTTTACTTCCCCTCCGAAGGAAGGCGTACGAAGGATTTTGTCGCCCTAAAAATCCACGGCTTCGACCGGGTTTGAACCCGCGAGCTTGGGTATAACAGTCCGGTACGCTAACCGTCACACCATCGCCGCCGCCTCTTTTCGAAAGACATTTCCAAACATGCCTGTTATATGCGGTCCAAATAATTAGCTCGGGCATGCGCTTTAGAAAGCACATTCACTTGTTGCACTTTGACCACTAATAAAGACTCTTCAGTCAGTAGCAGTGAGAAATGACTTTATGTTGCGTAATCGTCGTAACCCTTAACAATGTAATAATCTTTTAATGATCTTTTTATTATAAATTTGAAAATGATCCCAAGAAAAGTACCAATGGGTTTCTTCATTTTATTTCATTTGTTATTGTAATTCACATTTATAGCATTTACTTATTATTTCACATTTGAAATAGATTGTAAATATTCGTTGAATAAAAAGCAGTTATGCTGTTTAATGGAAGGTGGTGTAAATTGATAGAATGTTTCCTCTGTGAGTCCCGGCATGCTTCACAAATTTGTGTCGCTGCGATATGATATTTTTACGATTTTACTTAAATTTTTAAGAGTATTAATTATATAATAAGTTCTTCGTTGTATTATTTGTTTAGAAAATTGAGGTTAGAGTAATTGCTACTACTCCTACGGCAACAACAGTGCTGCTTAACAAACCCACACAAAATGGTTTTACAAAACGTAGCTCGGACACTGCTCAAGAACATTTAAAATACTTTCTTTTAACATTGCTATAATTTAATTATTTTTACAAAACCAGTATTCACGAATATTGCAGTAACATAGCACATAGCATAAAATACAGTAAAACATTATTTACATATCAAGACTATAAAAAATGTGTTGTTTCAATACAACACGTGAATAGCGCTGGCCTGCTCCTTGGAGCCTTCTTAGCGTTTTACGTGAGCTGGGTGCAGTGACTGTAAGTATTTAGTCGGTACACTCAGTATGAAGATAGGCGGAATAACAAGCCAAATATTATATGATTTTCGGGGAATTTTCAAGGATAATAATTTAAGTTCGAGATACATTGGCGATTCCCAACGCACTCAATACCTCACGGGCATTACCGCGCTGCCAATTGGATTTAGGAGGGCGGGGCACAGGAATGCGCCAGTCTGTGCTGAGGGACTCCATTTCGGAGTGCATCGGCGCGGCGCATAGTTTCATGTCCGGCAGGCCGCGCGTCGCGAGCGCGCGCTGTGGCGATGAGGTTTAGGTTTCCACGTTAATGTACGAACGAACTCGCGTGACTCACGGAGCCGCGCGGCACGTGTGAATTATGCACGGCAGCCTGCGCCTGTCGCGTCGCGTCACGTCACGTCACGTCACGTCATACCGCTACGGCGCCGGCGGTGGCAGCTGCGGGCACCGCGCCGCTCGGGTCTGGGTGACGTTAAAATTTACTCCGTTTATTTATGCGGTCCAGCTAGTGCATGGAAGTGTGTTGCAATGCGATCGACGGACCTGTAAGTTCGCCATGCGCGGTGTTGCCATTGTGGTTGTATTTGTGTACCAATGGGACTTACGTAATGAGTTGTTATCGTCTTCTTATTGAATCAGAATAATTGTGGATATAATATGAAGGCAATCTAGAATTTATTAGGCTTAGATGCACTTTTGGAGAAAAGTCCAAAAACGAAATCGTAATCTTGACGTTTTTAATTCTCATCTTGTGTGTGAAATGTTCGAAAGATGCAAACATATTTGTTTTTGTTTCGGGAAGTTTCACTACAGTAGAGGCAGATGTACTGCAATGAAATATGAAATACCATTTGTTACCTGAGTTTCTGTATGGCTTATTGCTAAGAATGTTGTCCAGCTACCTGTTTTTGTGAAACCTTTAGTGGTAAAATATGACATTATTTTTCATTTACACCTTTGTTAAGTGAACGGTTCCAGCAATCAGCGGTCGTGACTGGCATTTTTTATCTGCAGTTTAGTGTCCTCGTTTAATTTTCGAAGTGCCATCGTCCACCGTTACACGGAACGTCGCCGACCCCCTCCCCCTCGCTACAAACGTGACGTCATGAACGCAAGTGTGTCTGCTATTCCGCACACGCGCATCCCAAGAAGCGGGCGGCGTCTTTTAGACGTTGCTGGCGGGTTAGCCCTCGCTCCAGCACGGCCGTAAGCCTCTCGTCCCGCCCTCGCGTCATCCTTGTGCCCGCAGCATCTCCCTGCTCTTCCGCCCGTAACCATCTCGCCTCCCCCTTTCCCCCGCCCCCGCCGCCAGCCGCCATCGACGTTCTTGGCTCTGGGATGTCCCGCTACTGCCCCGCTCCGACCCTCGCTTCTTGCCGGCGTTGGAGCACTTCCACTAGTCCACCCAGCTCGTGCTTGCCGTACCTGTTACACCGTGCGCTCCCGCTGACCGGCCCTGGCCAACGTTCGCTGCTGATGGACCCACCCTGGCTGGAACCCGCGTCTTCTCCCCTTCGTCATCTCTTGTTCCTTCCTTGCGTCTGCACTCCTCGCCAGATCTCAGACGAATCTACCTTCCCTGTTCCCGCTGCCTCTCCCCGTCCAGTCCCGGTGCCCCCTTTCGTATCCTCGCAGTCCTCTCCTTCTCCGAAGGCTCGCCATCCCGCGCGACCCCTTGCTGCCCCCTCGCTGCCCCCGCGCCGCGCCAGCCGGACCCGTTTTATGCCGCTCTCCTTCTTCATCTCCGCCGTTACGAGCTTTTAAATTGCCCTTCTCTTCATTTTCCTCAACGAGGTTTCCGCGAAACTCCTCCCAGAAAGCCTACCACTGCCTTTAGGTACCCGGTTTTAAATCTCCCGAGTGGAGTTATTTTTAGGTCTTACGTGCGATGCGAGACAGTTTGGTTTCAGGCGGACGTTCGCAATACGGCCCGCACGTGGGAATTGAGCCATGCGATTTGTACATTTGTCGTTCTTGCTTTGATGTGCGCTGAAGGCGTTTACATTGAGGGAATGTGATTTAGTAAACAAGGTTTCTGTAGTGGCTAACAGAAGTGAATTTCGATATGTTTGTAATGGAGTTCTTAAAGTGTAGCTTGTACAAGATATTTCACGAAAGAAAGAATAAAAACGTACAATTTTGTTTTATTTAACTAGTTGGAGATATTGCAAAATAAAGGGAGACAATAAAATGTTATTGCAAAGAAACGAAGTTTAAACAGCAGCAGAGAAATAGGTAATACATTCTTACCCAGACAAGAGGAGCCCAGCAAGAGAGCAAGGTGCAGGAGACATGAATTATTGAATCAAGTGTCATTCTGAATGTAAAGAAATTTAGAATTCAAAATTCATAGCTAATTTTAATGTCAAAATAAGCTGGAAAAAAAGTGTAATTAATAAAAAATAATACCGGTGGATGTAATTCGCGGAATTTGGTCGGAATGAGTTGAAACAATTAAACCGTTTGTTTGCCGACGCTTTGTAATATTTTTATCCCATCCTCGGGGCTAGTGTAAAAAAGCAAGGCTTGAAAACAACATCAATATGAATATACAATATACAAATTAATAATATGATATACAAAAATCATAGAAGATGTACACACCGTAATAAAAAAAACCAACTATTTTCAATATTTCTTGTACAGATTTGCATACTCTTCAACTCTGGTTCTGTCAAGGTCTAATCATACATAAATTAATTTGTAGCTTCATCATTCTGCAGTTGCAGAAAAGTTAGCAGTAGCTTCTTCATTGGAAACGTCCAACAAAACCTGTTCCACTAAAGGGTTGCTTCTATCCTTATCTGAAACATGTAAGACAAAGCATCGTTAAGAACGCTTCTGTAGAGACATCTACGAATTGTTGTTGAACAGAAAAAATAATAAAAAAGTACTTTTTTGACGGTGAAGGTGAATGGTATAGTTATTTATTTTTGAAGTTAAGAATATAAATACATTTTAGGAATCCTACACATATTTTCCGTGGGTAATAGTACATTAGTATTGCAATTTTAGATTTGCATTTACAGTTTTCTTGAGCTAAGGTTTGAAAACTACTGTGGAATATCGATTATACGAATTAATTTGACAACATACTATCAGGAACTATACAACATCCCCATTACAGAGAAAAAATTAAAGAGATTTCATTTCTTATTTTTTATTGTTTGTTCACCGTGATTTTTATTGTTTATGACGAACCGATAAAAGTCTAATACAATCTAAATGTGGCTGCCTAGTGAGAGTCCCTGGTCTATAGTTAAAGAAATTAATCACATAGTACAACATTGTGCTTCTGTAGTTTTTTGTTGTTTTTTTAATGAATTAATATTGTTAAGTATATATATATATATACATATATATATATATATATATATATATATATATATATATATATATATATATGGGCATCGGATTTCAAAAACAGAAAGAAAATCTTTAAAATACCAGGAGCTATTCGAAAGCTCTTACTTGAAATTCGCCAGTTTTCGAATTTGTTAAAACGTTGCCATCTCCTCGATTAATCATAAAATCAAGATTGTTGCATCACATCTTGCAATACGTAATCGCGAAAGAAACTCATGATTAATTAATCGGTTCTGGCACATAAGAGTTGTTACTTGTTTTTTTGCGTGCAGTTCGAAAAGCAAGGTAACATTGCAACAACGCCTCGGAATGGAAGTAGCCTTCCGTTGCCGGAATTCTGCTTACAGAGCATTCTCTGTTTGTCTAAATTGTTTGCTAGAGCGTCACGAACTTGTGCAGGGAGAGAGCATGTGTTTGCACTGCAAACTTGCTTACGTTCTCCGCATAGTGACCGCCTATTGCAAAAGTGATATTCACGTTGGGAACTGCCGAGAAGTGTTCGCGTGCGGCCGCCTCGTGCTTCGCAGGGCTGTCTCTCTTGAGGCGCTGGGCTGTGCTTCTCGTAACGGGGATTGTGTCGCAAATCCAATGTCATTCGCTTGGGGCGGTCCACTTCTTGAAACGAAACAAAAAAGGGTTTTCCGTCCAACACAATCTGTACACAATATCCAAGCAATAATCCCATCGTGACAATTTCTAAATTGGCTCTCCAGTAGATTTGTGAAAATACAGAAATGAATCAGTATTAAATGTATGTTGGCACTTTGGCTGTGAATAACGAGGACAAATTTTCAGTGAAAAAAAAATGATCACTAGCTTGTCCCCGTTACTTACATTGGTAATTTGGTAATGATATTGAAGATTTTGCATTTCGTCTATTTTTCTTTTGTATTTTTTGCTTTGCTGCCGCTTATTCTATTGAACTATGACCCATCTACCTATATATAGGACATACTAAAAACAAAAGCAGTACAATACAAACCTCAAATAAGTGTTTGATTTGTTAGATTATCATCCCTATAATCAGGCCAGTTGGGACATAAACGTCATTTTTACTCATAAAACGTCTGCGGGTGTCTAAGAGCGTTGACACGCTGTTGCTTCCTTATTTGCGAAGCTTCGAAATTGAAATAGTGAACTTGTTACTTCTACCAGCATCACCTGCATATCACAATAATTCAATAGAACTCTTTGTTTAATTAAACAGTTGGTGCTTAGTGTCATAAAATTGTTTGTTGACAAATGTTTTACCCTCGTCGTACGCTTTGCATAGTTGCGCGTCTAATTGAGTGATTGAATGAACATCCTTCTAATTGAGTCAATACTTCGAAGGCCCCACGTTATTCGTTTAATCGGAGATTACTTAAACGATTTTCTTTCACGTTGTTTCTGCGCCTGCTCTCAGAACTTCTCTAATGTCCTGTGCATTGCCTGCGTATCACACCACACGTTCGTTGTTTCTTCTTAAAGTCCTTCGGAAGATATTGATCCTGAGCTTTACGTATTAAAGACGGAAGGGGGGGCTGCAAAATCTTATAGCTCCCTCATGAAAGATTCCAGTTGGGAAGCCCGGCACGCTCCCCCGTTAATCCACGGCCCCCCAACGACGCGGGTGGCGGGCGCGGTTTGGCAGGTGATTGCACATGCGCGACACGGGTCCGCCGCCCTCCCGCTCGCTGTGCCGCCGCCTGCCACCCCCCCCCCATGCCCCACCCGCCGAAGGCGGAACGGAACGTCATGATCAAGAGCGTAATTTGGTTAAGAATTGAAATTATATTCTCGAGTTTGAGGGAGTCGCTGAATTCAATTTTCATGACAGTATTCGATCACATTCAAAGTGGCAAATTCATTACCGCGTTTGCGAATGAATTTATTTAAATGATTGAATTTTAGGGCAATCAATGATTTTGAGATTGTTGGGTCACAGAAGTATAATATTATCTCGAAAGAATTGTGTTCAAAATGGGGGAAATTATAGTACTCAGATAAATATGAAGTAAAAGGAAACCACACACTTTTTAGTTTGGAAATTAATGTAAGAAATCCCTCATATAAAGTATTAATTGAGGGATAGTATTATTTCTTGAATGTTTCTGAATACGCCATTATAAATACTGCATTGTTTAGTAGTGCCCGCTCTAGGTATGGGTAGCTCGGGTCATCGTCTGGGGCCCGAAACAGGATGCACGGAAAACAGTTGATTAGTAAATAGAAAGAAAAAAAAATGAAAAAATTATGACGGTTTTATAAGTTGCAGAAAAGTATTCTGTTATTCGATAAAATTTGCAATTAATTTGAGGTTATTCCAACGAATTCGCTAGTCATTACTTCATAACATTTCTATTAAAAATATGTTTCTCATATTTTCTGCTATTTGGTCTTAAATAAATTGCTTTTATTCTTTGTTCAAGTCAAGTACTGGCATTGGAGTAGGACGAGTACATTAGAAGATGCATGTAATTGTGAGAACAATTTGTTTCCCGTTGGAAAACGAATTGATCGATTCAAACAACTTTGATCTTGTTCGAAACAATACGTTTCTTATTTGCTAATAGCCAAATGTAAGTAGCAATACTAACTTGATTGATGAAAGTAAGTGAAGAGAACTAAATGCTTATAACTGAAAATTCAATTCAAGATTTTTAACAAATGTTTTCCCCGTCTCATATAGGATGCCGCGTTATATGGTAATTGAAAATTCGATTGAACTTTTACGACTTTTCTATCTTTTATGCTACAAAGTCGAATTGGTGTGCATTAAACGGCACCTCTTTGTCTACCTCCACCATCGCCCCTTTCCTCAGCCAATCACCGCAGCCGCTCATCCAATCGGGTCGTTTCTATTCTTCGAGGCCAGATACGCAGAAATCAGCGGCGCCCTTCACGCGCGTTCTGGCGCAGCATCGCTTCCCACCGCCCTCCAGGGCGAATCGCGCCGTTGTACGCGTCGGATAATCCATTTCTGCGCAGTTCGTGAGGTTGTCCTTTTGTCGTTTGTCGTAGAGGTTTATAAGGCAGTGAGTGAGAAATAAAACAAAATAATGACAATTATAAGATATATAATTATAAGATGTAATAGAATAATAATTATTGTTATCGTTTTAGTATTGTAACGTTTCTCGTGGTGAATTAAAACCAACGAAATATTTACAACAAAGAAGGTTTATTCGTGAATAATTATACACACTAAAATCTACTGACACTAAAACTACTTGGTCTATTTACAGATATATTACACTTAATTATTTACACTGTTACACACAACTCCGTTCTCTTGATTTATTTACACAGTTCACTTCTTACACACTATTTATTTAAACTGTTCTCGTCTTCTACAGTAGTCAGTCCATGCACAGTCCACGGTCCACTGCACTTGACCCCAATTCCCTGCACAGACCACAATTCCCCTGCGCAGACCACAATTCCTTGCGCAGACCACACTTCACTGCGCACACCAGGGTCCACTGCACTGCTGTTTACCGCGATGCCCCCTTCACAGCTCAGCTTCCACTGCAGACTTCAGACTGCTGACCGCTGTTCAACCACTGCACCACTCTTCACCGCAATGCACACTTCCCAGCACAGTTTCCACTTCGGACACACTGACGGACTGACGTCTTACTGCTCACTACTGACTTCTGCTAAACTGACCCCTGCTAACTTCTGACTAACTCGCGGCCGCCGCGGCCGGCGCATTTATACCTGCCCGGCGCTTGTCTCCAGGCACCTGGCTCTTTCACGGCGTTTCTCCGCGGCTCGCGAATAGTCCGGAACCGTCTAGTTCGGGGGAAGGGAAGGGACGGCGGCAGATGACGCAATCCACGCGCAGCGACTTCGGCAGGTGATGCAATATTCGTTACAGTATTATCATACCGATGAGAAGTATAGTTTGCTACATAGAAAATATCGCAATATTTCGTTTTGGAAAAGAGATACAGATAATAGAACCTTACGTACAAACGCGTTAATTAACTTTGAAATCAGGTCAGATATGTGATTAATCTTTCCTTTAAAAAAACGTAGTGTCGATAGCGTTCCTATTAATTAAAACTGAACAAAATGAGAAATTTCTTTCTTGTAGGCGAGTTACGTACAAAAATGTAAATTAAAACACACGCATGTTTATGACGTTAACAGAATTTGCTCTACAAATTATTACAAATATATTAATTGAAATGAATTTCAGGAATTGCTTAATGTCCAGGAAAATGTGTTATCTATTCATACTGGAGCCAGGCGTTTCCCTGATCTAGGCCGCGCATATCGAATTTCCCTCTCTTCCTCTTCTTCGTTGCTTCGTATCTGGACTATTTCTGTTCGTTTACTCGCTCGTTCGTTGCGTTATGTGTCTTGAGCTCCGCGATGGCGTGATGCCTTTGGGACTGGGCGCAGAAGCCTTTCGGCCCACAGCGTCGTCCGTCAGGAAAACCTCATTGCAGTCGAGTCCTCTGCAGGGTGCTGTTCCTCTCGCGAGCGGCAGTGTTAACGTTCCGCATTACACTGCGGATCTCTCGTGGGTTTGTTTTGTTCCTTTGAAGATTTGAGAGGCACGATTTTGGCAATCATTCTATCAGTATTTTCCAGGGTGTGAGAGCAGATGTTTGGGCCTCGTTCTTGTTTGGTCGGCCGTGAATGATGACGGAAACTTTGACAGTACCGCCTCGGGTGTCGGAGAGTCGCGGCCAGTCAAGAAAGCGCTGCCCGTCCGTGGAAGCCTTCCTTTCCAGCAGAGCGACGCGTCCTCCGCCAAGCTCGCAATAAGAAAACGTGACTCGGCAGGCGAGCCGCGGCCGCGACTGCGACTGCACGGGCGAGACGCGAACGGATAACGCTCGCCCATTCGCCGGCTCTCTCGTCGTTTTAGCCTCCTCCTCCTCTTCCTCCTCCTCCTCCTCCTCCTCCTCCTCCTCCTCCTGCGCGTTCCCCCCGTCGTCGCCGTGGGCGCGGCCGCGCCTCGCATGCGCGGCCCGTGTGAGTTGCCGCCTGGTGTTGTGCGCGCGGCGCCGTCTGCCCGCCCACGCGAGCGCGCACCCTATTAACCCAGTCACGGCGTCGCACCGCGCCGCGTTGCCATAGCCTGCCCGACGTCGCTTGCACCGCACCGCACCGCACCTTCCGATGTAGCCGTCGGTTGCATTCCTGCTCTTCTCATTGCGAGTGCCGGCGATCCCTGCCGTTTCTATCATCTTTGCTACTGCTCTACGTATTTTTAACGAGCGATCGCTGTTGTTGCTGGCGCACCGACGTTCTAATTTTCACCCTTTGCTAGTATAGGGAGGAAAAGTATTAGAATCACCTCGACAATCTCGTATATCGGTCACAATATCAGTGTTTAAGGCTCTTTTCAGCTGTAACTTGACACGCATGTCAGAATTAACATCTATTACTGTTGTTCTAAAGATTGTTGAGATATATGCCATACATGCTAGTTTTGTACACGAAAATCGATTTATATTTACGGGAGGATCGATGTGGCCCACATAACTCTGTTACATTAGAAGTTTCAAAGCTGCAACTTGATAAACACGCCACGGAGTTACATCGAGATGTTCCGTTTTGGAGACTGTTATGATAATTTAATTCTGGAGGTACTTAATATGAAGCCCCTTCGACATTTTCAACATTTTCTGGAAAGTAGCTAAAACCTTCTGTCAATTTTTTTTGTGTGTCGAATAGAAGAACGTGCATTTATGTATGGAATAGTTCCGATTTTCATTACAACCTATGACATTTAGGGAATTTTAAAAATCTTTATATTTAAAAGACTAAGGGTTGTCGTATACAAAAAAAAAGGTTTGAGCTTTCCACTCAACCATATATCGTGATTAATTCATTGTTTTCCTACAATCCATTTCTTCCACCTATATTTACGCAAGGATTTCAACAAGTTTCTCATCTTCCTGTTTCTCATTGTCTTCTTAACACATTCACGCAGAAGCCACTGTCAACACAGATTCAATGTCTCCATTCTTTCTTCCTCCCCATCTGCGTCACTCATAGACACCTACGCCATTTTCGCTTCAGAACGCTTCTATCTTGCCGGCTCCAGCAAAGCAACGCCCTGCTTCACTGCCCCCCCCCCCATCCGCCGACGGCACATAGTCGTTGCTTTCAGCCCTTTTAACAGCGGCCGAGTAACGTCCTCGCACACAGGCGCTAACGCACCTCCGCAACACGTGTGTTTCCAGGGCCTCATTAACAGATAGCTGCTCCAACCGGGTTTGTCTGGCTCCCGGTCCGGGAGGAGTCCCTGCCCCGCCCCGCCCCGCCCCGCCCCGCCCGGCCCCGCCCCGCCCCGCCCCGCCCCGTCCTGCCCCGTCCCGCCCCGCCCGCCCTACCCCGCCCTGCCCCGCCCTGCCCCGTCCCGCCCTGCCCCGTCCCGCCCTGCCCCGCCCCGCCCTGCGCCGCCCCGCCCTGCCCTGCCCCGCCCTGCCCCGCCCAGCCCCGCCCCGCCCCGTGCACAGACCGCGCCAAGATGGGAGAGCCGCGCGGATTTCCTCCGCGCGTTTACTCCGCGAGCGCGCGCCGGCCACGCGCTCCCGTTGGCGCCACACGGCGCTGCTAGTGCAGTCGTTTTCCTGCGCAACGAACTCTGTCGTATTTCATTCCGTATTATCGGAGAGCGCCGTGCTGTACGTTCCGCAACGTGGTGCATGCGCTGGCGTCGCCGAGGCGATCGGCGCAGACGATTTGATGGCGCGGTGCAGGCGCGAAGAAACCGCTTTTATTGCGTGATGGAAATTGCCGCATGAGCGGCGCAAATTGGTAGCTGCGGGTACTGCAAATGGAAGAGCCGCTCACTGTGCGGGCTACGTGTTCAGGCATTGACCATTTTAAATTCATTATCGATATCTAGAGATGAATGTAATTTCTGATTTGATAGGTGGAATAAAACAAGTTGTACAGAAATACCTGAAAATGTAGAAACTTTATTCTGTAATGAATAATTTACATTGACACTGTCGTTCCAGGGTCATTGTAGTGGTAGAGCTATTGCTGAAACGTCAGACTTTGTACTATTGACAAACAGAGTGATGATACGTGAGGGACTTAAAATCATAGAGACATTTAATTTCATACATCTTTAAACTTTTTAATTTATGAAGTCCTGTAATTTCATACTACCTTGTTTTTAGGTTAATATTATCATACATAGCCTTGTATTGCGAAATGATGTTGGTATTTATTTGGAAATCATGTATTCAAAATTGTATAATGCCCATTTTAGAATCAATTTGAATGTTGTGTTTTTATTTTGGATACTTTAGTACCCAACGTCCGATCTGCAGTCTTGAACATAATGTACCTGAGCAGATTGCTCTCCAAATAACGGGAGAGAAGTGCTTTCCAAATCCACGATGCCCTGCAAAGAACGGGCGAAGCGGGCAGCGCGGGTGGCGGTGGAGATGGCGCGGAAAGACGGCGTTCGCCACCCAACTTAACCACGAATTTAAATGAACTATTTCGTAACCACACCTATGTGGTTCGTAAGAATTTATTTAAACGAATTTAGTCAAGGAATGTCATCCGCGGAAAGTGAAATAGGCATCAAAGAATGTCATTTCAAGGATATGTTGATCACTGTCTGGGAATTCTTGCCGGTTTGGAGCGTGACCTGAAACTGTATGTGGTTCTGTTTATTTCTTGTACTAGTGCAGCAAGGATGAACATGAATTCGTAAAACACTTTTGTTTCTTTAGGAAACCCATGTACATGACAGTGTACAGTGAAAAAAAAGGGGCGGGGAGTGAAATGTTTTGCTTTGTGATTCATGTTGCTTGGACATGGGATACATTGTTTGAAGTGTCATTCTGACATATTTCGCAATGAAAATATACGATGAAAGCATTATTTATTTTATGTGCTATTATGATGTACAGTCCCTTTAAATCAAGTTTCCGTGTGTTCCAATATTGTGTCACAAAACTATGAAAAGGTATTGCAAAATAATTTTGTGTTAGGAGGCTTTTTCGGCTGTTTTATGTAAGACGTAGAACGTTCACCACCTGCAGTAGTTACTAGTTCCGAAAGTGTAATGCATGTCAGTGTAAATGTGTGTAAGAATGGGGTAAGGACAGAGGAAGGAGCGGAAGGAAAGATTGCACGCGGTTCGTGACCCGTTTACGGTACTGTTCCGGCATTCGCCTGTTATTGATCGAAGATACCACGGAAAACTACCGATTAGAGCAGCCGGCCGTCGAGAATTCGTCTGCAGACAGAATTCGACCTAGCTATCTAGCTAGTAGCGGAAATCCTGTCACCGCCAGGACTGGAACTTTTCCCTTCCCGGTCACAAGCACTGCAATGAGACCAGTTGCCCCCGCACCACTATGTACACACACACACACACACAGTTGGCAAATTATATATATATATATATATATATATATATATATATATATATAATTAGCCAACTGTACATCCCATTAAGGACAAGGGCCTCCTGCTTGAGCAGGGAATTATTAAAACTTCTTTAATGATATGATAGGATGATGTGGGCAAATGCATCCATGCCCGAGGTGAGATCCTTCGATCCGAGATCGCCACGACACTACTGCCTTGGCGATCTCAGCTACCCTGATGGGCCAGGCGGTAGACGCTTGCTGCTAAATGCGAGCCCCCTCGTTTATTCGGCGCTCGCGTGCATCGCGCCCTCCGCCGGCATGCACCGCGCTGCACCTGCAGCGGGGCGTCGCCCTAGGCACCCCCCCCCCCGGCCGCGAGGGCTGCGCCGGCCTTGGCGCATCGGGTACGAGATTTAACGGCTTTGCTGTCACGCCACCTACACTTAGCTGCTGAATTAAGATTCGGAAAGAAATAGCAGAAGTAAAACCAGATTCTGTAATGCTTAGATTAATCTAACTGTAGTATTTCTCTAGTAATCATGAAAAGCCGTTGGGATGAAATGTGTTAGTGCTTATACTGTATTGATAATTCCAAGAGTACTGCATCTGGCACTAGAGCTCCTGAAATTTTTTATTTGATGTTCGTTAATGAGTTACATTGGATGAGAGAGAATATCTTGACATCTTACTTACACTATTTCAGAATACTCTAGTTTTGTTTATAAGTTAAGGAAACACTAACATGAAAGACTACAAGCGGTTGGTGCACTCTTGGTGCATTCAAGAGTTTTGTGTTCATTTTTACGGCCCAGTCAACACTTTAGTATACGATACTTAATTTTTACATATAATTTCACAGCAAAACTTTGAATGAAGAACCTGTTGCTATGGAGATGTCTCACATGTCAGGTGCAACGTTGATATTTTCTAGAACTCGTCATGTAAAGGTGCGAAGTCATGTAAAATGTGAGGTATATCATATTCCACTTTCGGTTATATTGAATTTCTCTGCAAAACCCTGACATTCGTGGAACTAAAACAAGGACGAATGCGTCTCAGTTGTTTGTTTAAACTGGCTGCATGTAAATATTGGAGGGTAAACGAGGATCCTTAAATTCAAGAACGAAGGATGTGAATATGGTCGTGGCCATATAATAGAAAACTGCGGATTTACTAAGCAAATAGTACAAAGGGGATTTCATATGGAATACGAGTGGAACTCACTACTAAACCTAACTAAATTATGTAGTCAAGATTAATGTACCATATCAGTGAAGTGTTCTCGTGAATTGGACCTTCAAATTTAGTTTGCGTAGCCGTAGGATAACCCATATGAGACTCTTTTTTAATATTAAAAAGTGTGTAATATTTAAAGTAAAGATTTTAAAAGATTATTAAATCAATATTCGAATGAATTCTTATTTAGATGAGGATTTTGATGTTGATTTGTATGTGGCGCTTCTTTATAAGTTGTTGTTTGATTTCATCGGCAGGTGTATTGGAAGTTGTGCAAATACTCAACCCAAGGACTAAAGAGAAGTACAAGATGTATCACTTGGTGGAGAACGTTTCCATCTTCCAAGATTTGTTTTTCTCTGCAATGTCGAAATGTTTTTCCATTCGGCAAGCAGCGTATTTCTCAGAAAACAAGGAGTTACATTGTTAAAGTCACTTCTAGGAAACTGTGGCCAATGGGTGAAGTGGCACTAGCAAGGCGGGCGGAGCAGAGCAGAGCAGGGGAGAGCGGGGCGGCGGTGATGGCAGTGGCGACGGCGTCGCGACCGGGAGGGGCGCACCTGGCGGCGATACCTGCTATTATTTTGTCATGGCCGGCCGCGGGCGTTGGCGTAACAAATTGGGGCGCGCGGCCTCACGCAGGTCTCCCTGCCCCGCCCCGCCCCCCTCCGAGCCACGCATCTCCTGCCCCCTGCTCTTGTGCGCGGAACCGCCACCCGCCCACAGCGCCCTGGAGTCCCCTCCACTCCTCTTGTCACGCCCCGCCCTGTCACTTCGCCTTTCACACCCATTCTTCCGTTGCACTTCTGCCCTCTGCATCGCCCCACGCCCGGGCTGCTACTGTGACTTCGCCTTCGCCCAGCGTTCTCCGTTTTGTAGGTTAAGAGAGGCCCACAGGCAGGGAAGGACAGAGAATCAGGAAATATAAAATTGTGGGAGAAAGCCATGAACATTTCTGTGAATTTAGTTTGTGATTTTATGGAATTTGAACTTTTGCATATCATGTTCTTTCTGAACCTACTGAACCTTGTCATATTGTTATAAAACAAGAATACTTACCATAAATTTCTGGAGATAAAACTATCCTCGGATAAGGCGAGGTAAACATTTTCGTCCACGTTGTATAGTTTTAGCAAATATCTGATCTATAAGACGACCCCCGAACTATCAGCGGCCTATGAATTTTGCTTAGATCAGCGGTCATCATTTCGTTCGGAACAATACTAAGATTGCTATTACATCGAGTGGTTTAATATCGATGCTACAACCTTTAGACGTCTCTCTGAATAAACCATTCAAAGATCACATATATGAACAATGGAATACCTGGATGATGAATGACGAAAAGCGTATATGAAAAGTGGAGCTATGCGGACTGCTTCATGTGATGTACTATTTATTTCGTGATCAAATCATCGGAAAGAAAGTGATCAAAACCATACAACAGGGTGTGATTTGTAATGCTTTGGATGGCATTGAGGACTATTTGTTATGGGATATTGATGGCGAAGAGAAAATCGTCTCGCTAATTACAGAATGGGATCCTTATGACGAACCTCTAAACAATGAAAGTCAGGATGTACTTCAGGAACTATCTACCTCATATGACGAAAGTGATTTTGGGGTGGAGGGAGGTATCTGTCCATTAAGACGACCCCAAAACATGTGTACAACGTTTTGTACTAAACGATGTATTCCGTCTAGAACATTTTTTTAAGGCGACTGTATTTTGGAGGTCTTTTTTGTAATTTCATCTATCGTCTTATCTGCCAAAAGATACATCATGAGTTTATTGATTGTGTACGGATTGTTTTGCATTATCAGCAAAGAATCAGAATAGAAAGAAAATACTCAGCGCATTTTCCAGATAGTAATTTCAGTGTACTACGTAACCGGAAAAGTGATTTAAATCGCCCCTTACTATATAAAAAGTAAGATGCCAAGTTCATCCCCGAAAGAAACTGTATTGTAAGAATTGTTGCATAAATTGAAAGTTATCAACGAGCATCATGGAAGTTCCACAAAAATATTTAAGAAACAACAGGGGATTTTATCGAGTAAAGTGATTAGTCATCGTGAGGTTGCACATTCAAGATTCTCACCCGGTTTTAGTTGAGATTTTGTTTGTCGAAGAGAGTCGTATTCACTGCATTTTTGAGACCGATAGTCTATGCTTGAACTACGAAGGACATTTTCTGAAATGAAGAAGATAATGCGCCCACATTCTACAAACAGCGGGCTTCCGCTGCGTTCCTCTCGTCTCGCTGCCCCAATTCTTTATTTTGGTTTATCACGCTTCCCTGTGACGAGCGTGCGCGTGCACTCCGTGTGTGTTTCACGATAATGATGGTGAGGGGGAGGGGGGAGGCAGTGCCCTCTTCGCCCTCGGCCAAGCCTCGCTGCGCGCACGTCGCCCCTGCGCAGGCCTCACTGGGCATCTCCTTCGCCAATAGTTTGCAGTACATGTAGGGCACACTTATTCTCATTTCGTTTATTACTATCGTAAATTGTTTCTAGGTTAGATTAAATCTACGCATCATTATCATTCAAAGCAGACGTTTGATGGTAATGCCAGTTTGTGCGGAGTTGTTTTGTTGTTCTTTCGAAGATTGAAAATGTTCTTAACAAACAACATGATAGGGAAACGATTAAATTATACAATACATTTGCTCGTTCTTCCCACCACGCAGTTGGAGTTCACATCTGATTTGCTAACCCTCAGTGACCAGTGTTGAACAGTATTTTGCCCAGTCAGCAAATCTATATTTTTTTTAAAGTTTATTGTCGTAGTATATTATTGATCTATTGAACGTAACTCAACCTTTTTTAATCTATCTCGTTTTCCTTGTTACCTCCAATAAATCAATAAAACAATGTATAAAACTAAAATTCCGCGGATGTACAAGCATTTAAATCGCTTCCTTTGACGTGTCACAGCCCCCTTGTACGTGTCACAGCCGGCTATGCCCCTGCCTCCCTCTGACGGAACGAAATGCACCAGGCATCGCCCCGCCTCTCCCCTCACCACCCAGGTCCGCCCCGCCCCGCTCCGTCCCGAACGCCCCCCCGCCCCCCTCTTCCCACCTCCCCGCCTCGCCTCGCCCCGCCCCTCCCCTCACCTCCCAGGCCCGCCTCGCCCCGCCCCTCTCCTCACCACCCCGCCTCGCCCCGCCCCTCCCCGCCCCGCCTCACGTGGGCCACACGTGACAGGTGCTCCGCGCTGACGCCTGCTTTTGAATATGGATTCGGGTGCGCCCGCCCCACTTGTTCCGGCCGCCAACGAGGTTTCTCTCAGGTTTCACTCTCCGAAACGAAAATGAACGATGAGCCTTGGGCGAGTTACAGGTTGAAATGAGTAGCTACATCTGGTTTACAATATGTTCAGGTATGTAATGATCCAAAAGCTATGTATCAAAAGATGTATAAAATATCTTTTGGCACACAACTCCTGATTAATATTTTACGGGACCCTAAACACGACCAAATTATGGGGATCACTAATAATATTCAAATTTTCAACATATTATTAATGTGAACATTATTTATTTATTCCAAGATCAGCACTAAAGCGCTTTACAAGTTACATTACATTTAGTAGTATATGGGAGTATTATAATAAAATATTTTATCTGTGTATGAGGAAACCTCACGAGGCACCTCCAAAGTGAATATGAAAATAAAACTTGTACTTTTGGAATTTTAAAAAATTGAGATTAAAATAATGATCATAAAATAGAAAAACATTTTAATAATTTTCTTCTACATTTTTGTGCGACATTAAAAAAAATGTTTTAAAATGGAATTAAGCGTTTTTCTTATTTTTTAATCAATAGTTACACATTTTACATATGTATAAACTAACATAAAATTGTTTTGAAAACGTATACAGGTGGGATCCTTATTCAGTAGGGCCGTTACCCAGCGGGGACCGTAAGCAGGTAGTTAGTGGGCTTTTGTATTAATCCACCTCTGGTTACTCCTGATCACGTGCAGCAGTGTTTCCACCTAAGGTACCGCGCAACACTGTATTCTCTAGCAATTCCTCTTAATGGGCCTTATGGTAAATCTTCAGACAAAAGTGGTACCTACATTCAAGCAGTTCTTACGACACTCTGTGTGAATTTATGTCTGCACGTGCTAAACGATAGCTTTTCGCTCCTTTTTTCCATTTTTATGAACGTGTTTGGCTCACGTTCTGTTTCCAATCACATGTGCGCGCACCGCATCAATACCATTTTTCTCTGGGAGTTTAGAATGTGAAAATCCACAAGTGTGTGTGTGTGTGTGTGTGTTTGCATTTGTGTGTGCGCGCAAGAGCGATACTTATAAAAATACAGAAGAGAACAGGCGCATTTGAATATGTATGTCCTTTTCAAATAAAAACTGTAGTGTTTGCTTAGAATTTGATTTCGAATTTCCATATTCAGTTGATTAGTAGGATCTTGTTGCCACTTAAACACGTTTTTGATTCTGTCATTCGTTTGATCTTCTTTTCAGCTTCCGAAACCTCTTCTACTTTTCCTCCCATTTCTCTCTAGTTTCATTATTTTTAGGTGCTCTGGGGTTGTCCTCCGTGAACTTCAGCGTGCATGTTGCCAAGTTGTGATAAGGAGAATAGTTGACGCGCGTTGAAATTGCATGGAAGACGTTATCTCGTCAGCTGCGTCGATGGGGGTAGCCGCAGGAAGCCACGGGAGGCCCCTTTCCCTGGAAGTCGACCACCGACGACAATAAACGCCCATTAAATTCCTCTGAGGCTGCTTTCAAATGAACTGCCAAAACTTTTCGATTACTCCCGGAAATTACGGAACTTGTACTCACAGAGGCGCAGCACCTAGCGCAGCACTTAACCCGGAGATAAAGCGGCTGTTGCAGAAACTTGGCAGGCGGGCGGCAAGCGGGCAGGTCACGAAGGTAAAGCTACCTGTTTGGAGTGGGTGAGTGAAACGAGAAGCAGCTGTTGCTGGTTTGTCCCTGTCTCGTAGTCGACTTCCTTTCCAACCCCTCCCCCCTCTCTCTCACTCACTCGTCCCAACTCACTCGGTCTTCACCGCCGATGGACGAGAGCCGTCGAGTGCCTGTGACGGACAGTCAGTTTGCGGAGGGTGAACGGAATCGATGTTTCGCTTAGAACTGCTGGCTTCATTCCAGAGATTGTTGTTGACTTCCTCCAATGAAGCTTTGCCGTTGAGATTGCGTATTTCGTGCGAGGGTGGGAGACTTCGTCGATATGCTGCGACTCGAAACATTTATCTGAACGTCAACGATCCAGTAGTCATATTAACGCTTCGGAAGTGGAAGGCTCGGTGTGCAGGAAGGTCACAGGTCAAAGGATCGCGTGAATTCCAGAGTTAACTCGCTTGTGGAAGTTGGAGGCGTTTTGAAGATTCGTGAATCGCTCTCCACCAACAGGTTATGACAACGCGATTCAAGCGATATTAAACAAGCCCTACCTTCCTCTTCACGTGTTGCCAAGTGGCTGCTAACTAGGTGACTGGGCGGCACGTGCTGATTAGAATTGGAATGCAGTTCCACCTGCATGTGCGGTGCGAATTAAGAATGCGTCGCATGATTGCAGAGCTTGTGCAAGGAAATTTGTGAATGCATATATCATGCCTGGTGTCGACGTGCGAAAATTTAATTTGCACGGGGTAAATTAGAGAAGGCATGTCTTAGAATATGCTCAGTGAAGCGATGCGATATTCTGATGAAATGGCGAAGTAGGAAGCGATGAGTTTGCATATTATACTCGACGCTGATTCGATAGGTGTGTATTGACTCTTGCCTTTTAAATCGCTTCTTATCGCCTTCTCTGTATAACGGAACGAAATACGAAAGTGGAAAAAAGAAAGTGGTGAAAGGAATGGAGAACGGCATACTTGAATTGTTCCTGCGTGGCAAATGTAATTCCTACTACTCAAGAGTTCAGTAACTGTTGTACTCATATTCTTACTCAATAGATAGGTTGAGCAGCTTTCAATGATGGATTAGTTCACAGACAGGTGTAAAGAAGGTACGATTTTATTAAGTGATTTGTCACACCGATCGGATGTTATTGATTGGCTTGCCTCTATGCATGTTCTATGTAACATTCTATGTATTCTTCTGTTTTATTGATGTGGCTTTATATTGTGGAAGTTGTGTACGTATTGTAGTTATAAAGGAAGTGTGAGAAGAATGTTTTGACTACTACTCGTAGTTTCTGAGAATACGACGAGCGCTTTTTTATACGCGAGCGATTGTGGTTGTGTACTTTTGAATGTTTGAATCGGTATGAAATTGGAAGTTTTGGGAGGTTATTAGTGTTTCTGATTTCTCGTTATTTTTACTTCATAATATCTAGCAAAGAGGTGGAAATAATGAGTTATATCCCCCGCTTAACCATGAAATAATCCGTCGCAAAACCGGTGAAGGGGAAATAATGGAAATAAACCGTTTGAATTGTCTTCCGCCTGAAGCGTGGGCGGGCGGTTCTTGACCTGGGCGTGTCCCTGGCGCTGCTGCGCGCGGGGGTGGGCGGGGGGGGCGCCCTTTCGCGTGGGCGGGCGAGGCTTTGACGAAGGCGTCCGCGCGCGCGCGTCGGCGCCTACGCAGCACATCGCGCGGGCGACGTGGCGAGCGCTCTCGCTTCTGGCTTACGCGGCCCCCGCGCCCAGCTAGATTCAATGCCTGCTCGATTCGCCTTGTGATGTGCCGTGTGTAATCCGATGCCAGCGCCTCCACGCCGGTTCGGCCCGTCGTGGGGCTGGCGTTTCATGTGTCGGGATTACGGTGCCGAATGGAAGCGCCTTGATCCAACGTTAGATGATGAAAGCTTCTGGTTTTGTTTATTTGAACTCATATGATGTTAATTTTCATGATTTTAATGGAAACATAATCCAATGTGAACGTGGAATAACATTGGCAATACCATCACTCCTTTCGAACGTTGTGAAGGGGTGTGGCAATTCAAATTGGGCTTATAGAAAGTGGTCTCATAAAACAGAAAAAAATGTGCAGTTATTGAAATGTACAAGCAATATACAATGTGTGATAGAGTTGTAATTTGGAGGTGCACGTCTTAAGAATTCTCGTATTTAACCTGAGAGTTTTTCGTGTTGTTGAATTCCCGGCAATGAAATGAAAATTGATGTTTGCTTTTAGTGTCAAATATGAAATAATTTCGGTGAATTAATGCACGTTTGTTTTGTAATGTAACATGAATGACTAGTGCATAAAAATCGTGATACGTTATCTATGTGCTAAAACTTTCTACTTCGAAATATAAGATATGACTCTGTGAGATCTTCAGGTTATTGACATGGTCATATAATTTAGGTTCCACACTTTCGAAGATAAAATTGATAGCTCGTAGTTACAAATAATTTAGATATTGTTGAACCTTCCTCATAAAATATAACTGACAATTTTTCTTTATAAAAATCATGATTTTTATGGTATTTGAGACGTAGTAAACAGTTGATATATTTCGGTGAAAATTTAACGAATTGTCACAGAAATAAAGAGATACAAATAACTACGCAAAGGGAATGAATCTTATTTAAAGTGAATCCACCGATTTAACTAATGTTAAACAAAAGTCAATCATAAATAAACGATCTGGGGATTTTTCTTTGTGTTTTAAATATTCAACGAATAAAAATAGAAGTGAAGCGTGGACTATATTTTATATAGTCCACGCTTATATTTCGTTTGCTACACCTATTTCTTCTGTGATTACCGTTCTTGCACTAACAACAGCACCATTTCCTGAATAGAAAGTAATATTTTTTCGTGGAGACCTTGTGTTAGTTTCGGCGTCTCGTCCTCTGGTTGGTGCAGCGCCCCACTCCGTAGTATTGCGGATCTTCCTCGCCTTGTGCGCGCGCCCTGTGCTTATAAAGGTAATGGGGCGATCAATCTTGGTTTGACAGTAACTTTTACGTAATGCTCCGCATTCATTAGGCTTCTGCGGGGCGCCTTCCCCTGCCGGCGCCCGAGCGGAACTCAAGGCCCGTAGTCGGCCGAGGCGCAGACGGCATTTGTCCGGGGTTGTGGGTGGCGCAAATCGCGCACGGAGCTGAATTGAATTGAATTTGCCTTATTTTACGTGGCGAGACTCGGGCGATCAGGCCCGCTCTTCCGTCTGACCACGCAAATTTCGCTACGCTCCTTTCACCACCTAGCAGAGAAGGGAGGTATTTCTTGGGCGAGAAACAGGCGATTTGAATTTAGCTCAGAGGCGTCATTTAGGCTTGAGGATCTTTTACATGCAAGTAAATCTACTAACATGGGGCAGCCGGCTTTACTTCCCCTCCGAAGGAAGGCGTACGAAGGATTTTGTCGCCCAAGAAATCGGGTTTGAACCCGCGAGCTTGGGTATAACAGTTCGGTACGCTAACCGTCCCACCATCGCCGCCATCTCGCCCTCTTTCATCGATGTAGTTACAACTTCGATGTGAATTCGACCAGGAGCTTCTCGGTTATGTACGTTTTAAGCCATTTTTATGTTCCTTCGGCTAGTACGAAATGTAAGATTTCTGATCGTTGGAAGTTTACGGAATATTATTTACATACATGCACACCATACGTCATCAATAATTTTCTGCGTCTGGTTCATTAACACAATAAAATTAATGATACACAGAATACATTATTTTATTATAAACCTGCATGTGTAATTAGCGGCCAAAACTTTTCAATAATAATTTGTCTTTTGTCAGATTTGCAGTATGAATTGCGAAGTGAATACTATTCGTGAACCAGTTTTGTAGCTCACATAGTAATGGTTTCATTTCTAAAGAATAAAAAAGCTGTGAATGGGATTAACTCAGTTTTAATGTCGTCTCAGTGATTATTTTAGTGTTTTAATCAAGGAACCACAGCAGAAGAAACTATCCAAAAAATGGTATCCTTCCATCACTTGGTAGTTGTCGCACATCAATTGCATCACGGCTTTCTTAATTTTATCTTCAGTAAGTATTTTCACTCTGTGTTAGTGGGTCTGTTCCTGGTTCGTCGCCCTGTTCGCTGGGCAGCGCCTCGCTCGCTCCTTTCATAGGCGTCGCCGCGACAGTCTGCGCCGGAAACAGGAATAGTGGTGCGGAGGAGTCGCTTTGTGGAAGAGTTGAATAGTGCCCTTCCCCGCTTTGCGGGTCGTAACGAGAAGGCGGCTTTGACGGTTCGTTTCTTTCGAGGAATACGGCTTCTGGGGGGCTTCTGGGAAATTGAAAACATCCGAGCGCACTGCGTTCGGAAGCGATCGTAGGAACGGGACTGATTACCTCGTTTGCCGAAGGGGGGGGGGGAAGCCAATCCTTCAGTTCGTATCCCATTTTTCCATTACGGAGATTTTCTTGGGAACAAGTAAGCAAGTATAGCTAAAGGGAGAAGGCGGCAAGTGGAATATATATGTTGTGCTGGCATTTAGAAGTTAATTCTGCTTTCTCGTGAAAGTGTGTAAGTTTTAAAATGAAGAAAATGCAAAACGATCGTATTGCATCAGCTTCTACATCATTTCTTAGGAGATTTATTTTGCAGCTATTGCTGATTTGTGTGACTCCACGTTATTCTGCCTAAGAAACCCGATATGTTCCAGTTGTTTGGGCTGCATGACATCTCGAATGAAATTACGTTATAAAACATGGTCAATTAACACACAATTTCATAAATTGTAGTATATTGCGTGTCTTGGTGATTTCTATAGCGTTATAGAAACGATAGTAATAACAACGATAGGCATAGCGGTAGTAAAATTTACTTATCGGTTCTCGCTTGGAATACTCACCATACGCCATAATAGTTGCTCTGTTACCATAAATGGACGAGGGCGCCGGCGCATTCTACGATCTTTTTTATTTTTAACATTATCTCCACCAACCTGTACCTGCCCCTTGGCGTGTCCGCATCTTTCCTGGCGTTATCGAGCGCCGCCCGACTCTATCGCTCTTCCGCATTGCTGCTTGGGCTCCGTCCCCCCTGTTTCAAGAGGCATTCTTGGGGCTTATTCCTTGCGCCATTTTCTTCTCTGTATCTTTCTTTGTAATAATGGTATCAAACAAGCTCCGCCAGTCGTCTTGAGATGTCTTTTCCGTAGAGACTGCCTTTTACTGCATGCCAATAATGAATTACAATTATTAAATAACAGTAAGTTGAAATTAGTTTCTTTTTTCTTTTCTGTTCTAATTCTTCCGTCTCCATTGCTTTGGGATGTCATGGGTTTAATCCGTCTTCATTGAAACTATTAGGAATTATTGCCTGCGTATTCGCGGGAGTTTGCCCCTCCATTCCTTTCGAGATCGTTCTGACTTCACTTAAATCGACCTCTTCCCCCTCTACTTAAGTGAAAAGTTCGTAGTATATGCGTCTTGCTCAAAATTGTTTCAACCGGATATTAATTTTTCCCCTCCTTGCTCACTTTTCATCTTGTTTCATAGCTCACTCTTCTTTTTCACTTCTCACTCAGATAAGATCACTTTCCTCCCGTTTTATCAATACATGATTTTCTTGCTAGTCATTATAACGTTTTTCGGCTGCTATTTTAGGACTCTCAATTGATTTGAATACTCCCTTATTTTACAAGTAACACATTTAGAGTATCACTTTTAAGTTTTCCCGCGCAGTTAGGATACGCCAGATTATCGGTCATTAACTCCATTTCTCCTTATCGCGCTAATTCCGTTCCTCATCCTTTCCTCTACGCTAACTGAACGTTTGTCGTCTTGGGAAAAGGTTGTCGTAATCGATCGAATAAGAACTATCAACCTCGAACCAACATGAGATACTTTTTTTGGTAGCAGAATTATAATACTTTCCAAAGCTTCATTATGACACATTGCCAATAGCTGATTGCCGCGTGCGTGATCTGCCGGTGCCGTCCCTGGGCGTTTGGCTGGCCGCCGCGCCCCGCCGCATCCGGCGCCCTTATCAGCGCGGAAGCGCGCGCTGCACCGCGCCGCGGGGCAGCTGTTGACGCAAGGCGCAACTTGGTTCGCGGCCGCCCTCGCGCATTTGACGGCGGCGGCGGCGCCGCACAGTGGTGCGAATGCTTCGAAGCAGAGGGCCGAAGGATAGCTGCGACAAGCATTATTTAGTCAAGTGGTGGTACCACTCTGCGAACGTGGAGTGTTATTGTTCTTTGGTGAGGAGTAATGGCTGTGGATAAATCACTTTATTCCTGATGTGATACCGACGTATTCGCTCGTGCTATTCCTAGCAGCAACGGTGCCCCAACAGCTCCTGTCTAAACTTCCCAACGTGTGCGTCTCCGTAGAGTGTTCATACATACTTTTGGTGTGATAAAAATGACAGAAGATGAGAAAGGAAGAATTCTTTGCAATCCTCAATTGTTTAAAAAACAAGAATTATCAGGACCTCTCAGACTTCTGTGAAAATCAGATATGTACCAATAATATATACATTTTTTTAAAAAAAATATTTCTTATCATACTACGTAACATTCTGTACGATTTATTTATAACGTTTTTTGACAGTTCATCAGCTGTTACTATCTCATCTAATCGGGAGCTCAAACGTCACCAAACTGACGTCACAGTGGTGACGTTCAACCTCCAGAGTGGATGACACCGTACCAGCTGATTTATATCAAGATACTCTATATTTAAATCGAAGTACAGAAGACATCATTGATGCAGATGTTGAAAATAGCGTTTTGTTTCGCGATGCGTATTTGAAATTTTTAAAATTCATATGTTCTTCTTAGTTCCGATCCTTTACGAACCTAAGAATTAAAATCGTGACCTCATGTCAGATTTACCTTTAGGCAGTCTTTGGGGATTACTAATTATTGTGTTAATTTGTTATCATATAGAAGACAGGTCTTGCATTATTTGCAAATATTTCAAAAACAAATAAAGTTGATTCTAATTTTTGGGAATTACTACTATTTCTGTAGAATCTTGGGTTTAACGAACGGAATAAGACACGAATTAAACGAAACGAACAATACTATATTAAATAAATTGAAAAATACATTGAAATACAGTGAACGACTTGAATCCAACAACTTCCCAAAAACTAACTGACTCTCTCACCCCACACTCGCTCACTCCTCCCCATTTCTCTCGCGACGCGGCGCCACTGTAGCCCGATACTACGTGATTCAAGTTTCGAATCCCACATTTCTGTTTGAATATTTTTTCCCAACGAGCTTCGAAGAAATAAACACTGGAACAAGTGTTGATTCTATTTAGCTTTGAGAACTTGTGCTAATGAAGAATTATCTTTTGACATGATCTTTGACGGGTGCTTGCCCATGATTGATCGTATGAAGGTTTTTTTAGACTTGCAATGTCGTTGTCATTTTGCTTTGGCGAAGTGAGTATGAAAATTAACGTCATTTACTTTCCCCACATCGTTCTAACGCCGTCTCAATAATATGCCCTTTCATTGCAGGTAGACGAAACGTGTAATAGTAGCCGCGTAGCGAGGGGCCACGCGAGGGGGGGGGGGGGGGGGGGGGGCGGCGCGTGCCTGCGACAGCGCGGCTGATTGCGCTCCTCCTGTGGCGGCGCCGCCTCCAGGTCGCGCAGCGCTTCTCAGAATCCGCCCTTTCAACGCCCTCACTTTCTGCGGGGGGAATGGCAGCCACAGACGGCGATAAAGGGCCCGCGTGCCTGGCGCGCAAATGGAAATCGATGGATTTGGCAGGAACAACAAGACACATGAATTATTTTGAATTTGTCTGTTATGTTCTTTTTGCTGATATTCGAAACATGTGCAAATAAAATAATAAATATTAGTTGGCTAAAATTTATTTCTTGCTTCTGAGCAAATCTTCTGGTGAGCATCTGAAAATTGGGATATCGTGGGTTTGTTTTAGTAGTATACCATTTACACGCAGCAATTGTGTTGAATACACATGATAAGATTTTCGCGCTGCGATTTTATGCTACTCCTCTTCTCCTCCTATGTATTGTACATGTTACAAGAAAGTCTCAAAGCAAATAAGAGTTCTCAAGTCTTGATTTTGCCTTCATTCTCTAGGCAAATATTGGGATATTAAGAATATAAAATAATGTTCGCGCTTTCTGATTCTCAGGCGAAGTGATTGTTTCCGAAGTTTATTTTCTGCGCGAGTGTCCATTAAATGGAGTGCCATTAAAAGTGCGCCTCTAAATGTTCCATAATATCTACAATAATTTGTCTTCGGGTGAAAAAGTGCCGGATATAACTCTCCTTCAAAGTAGGTGTCCACATCATAATTCTGCAGTTAATTTGATAGTGCAAATGCGCAATGTCACGCAACTATTTTGCATCTCATTTCACACAATTGATTCCGAATTTTCTGATTCCGAATTTCCGAATTTTTTAACAATTGAAAATCCATTCTGATTCCGAATTTTTTAACAATTGAAACATTCTCGCCAATGTTTTAAATTCATTATTTTTTTTCACATGAAATGTTTTCTTGCAACAAATTCTCCTCGACTATGATATTTAATTGCGAGTCTGTGTCTCGGGGCGGCGTATAGTTTGTTGTCTTTCTCGGGCAACTCTGTTAGCCATTCGATACATTGTCAACTCCACATCGGTTTCACGTATCCAATTTGAGACAGTATTTTGCGGGTGGCATGCGATGCAGAACGCACTCGCAAACAATTCCATTACGCGTGAATGTGCCGCTACGTGCCTCGCGGGTCCCCTGCGCGAAAACTGAGTGGCAATTGTGTCACGAATATTGGATGCTGCGAACCTGGAGCTAAGCGCATTTGATAACCCGTTGCTTCACTTTTCGACGGCCCAGCCCGTTGAATACTGTAGAGATTCGTTCATATAATGTATCGACGATTTAATCCTGCTAAATCAGTTCCAGTCGTTTTGTACTTCATTGGAAAACAAAAATGCTTCCCTCGGTTTCTTTGACCATAACTGTGGAGGTAGATTCTAGTATTGTAAGAAGTAGTTTTTTATTAGCGTTAGTGATTAGAAGCACAGGTGTTACGATTAATTATACAAAGACTTAAAACACATTATGGCTTGATTTCGTCTCTTTGAAAATAATACATACCATAACAATGTCTGATGATATTACATTTCAAAATTAAAGAAAAATTATTGCTGTTTATTTAAAATTTTGTTTCATCATTATTGATAAAAAACACAACTCTAAAGTGGAAAAATAATTGTTACATTAGCCTCGAAATAATGTGAGTAAAAATGTGCTGTTGCAGCACCAAAAGTTTGGTTAGATGTTAAACATGCTGGCTATATGGTGGTAGCCATCATTATCTTTCTCTAGCTTTCTCTCTCTACCTTTCTCCCACCATCTGCTCTTTCTCTTTGCTGACTACAATGTGTCTTAGTCTTTGGAGATAGCTCCTTCGCTTGACGAAATATGAAAATCGTTATTTGTAGTGTAAATTTATACTTTCTGAATTAAGACATATCAGTAAACATCCGATAGATAACGTTGCAGTTTCCATCGCAATGTAATAAAAATGTGACCAAATTTTGCATTGTACTTGTCAAAACTTATGATTAATATGTGGCAGTGGCAGGATGCGGGGAGGGAGTGGAGGCAATTGCCCCGTAATGTTGGGGGGAATTGTAATAAAAATTGTACTCAATTTGTAACTAAGAGCGAGCTTTATATTCAAATTGCTCTGGAATTTGGATTGGACCCCACCCTCTCCCCAATGGCAGATGTGAAATCCTGCTACTGCGGTTAAAAAGCTGTTAAAGGACCCCAAGAAGTAGCATCGAGAATGCGAAAATTGGCATGGGCGGTTGGTGTGCGGGTCTGGGAGGGAGGGGAGCGCCTAGAGGCGAGGGCGGGCGCAGCGGCGGGGGGAGAGGACGGCGGGGCCGGCGCGCACAGCGTCAGCACTTCCTTTGTGTACGTACGCAGCGGGCGGGCGGCGGCGGCGGCGGCGGCGGCAGCGCGGTTCCAGCCGCGAGCGTCACGGACGCGCCCAGCCCTGGGCGCTGCCGCCTAACGGTACTGGCGGCGTGCGGGCGACTCGGCCGTGCGCAAAGCAGCCGCCATTCCCGCCCACGCCGCCTCCACAGCCGCTCTTTTCTGTAACGCCTTCAGCGCCTAGGCCACCGTAACGTCTGCTGTCACGTCACTTCCTGTGCATTCACTCTGCCCCGCCTGCGTTTGCAAATTCATGGCCGCGTCCACCCATAATATCCTTCAAATGTTTCTAAAACACTTCCACCATACTCACAAATCTCATTGCCACATTACTGCGCGCACCAAATAACCACAACCAAATGATGCAACACATAACCACAGCCATTCCTCTACTGCGTCATATTTTATTGACGTGGGCACCCCCTTTTTCCATCATCAAAACCGTCGCACTACGACACCGCCGCTGTACTTCGGAGAGCGGTATGCATAAAAACGTGGTGCCCATGATATATAAAAATACAAATGCAATAGCTGAGTTGAGCTAGCAATTTCGTTTCTGCTGCGACTACGACAGGGAGGTCCTGGGGTTCGAGTCCCGATAGTTGTGGATTTTGGATACTAGTCGAATTCAGGGGTCTGGAGGAGAACTCTTGAGGCCGGCTGCTCTGACGTAGTGTTGAGTGGTTTCTTTCGACAATATGAGTTAAATGCCATAGCAGAATCCTTATAATAGTGTCAAGACGTCTTGATGATTTCTATGTAAAAAACGTTTATGTATGCTGAATTTAAAAATTATTTTTATTTGTTAAATTTATTTTTATGGTTATAATATATCATATTCATTTGAAATATAAAATACTTTAATTATTATAGAAAATTAGTAAAAGTATATTTGTGAATACGTTGTGCGACTGAAGCCCCATGAGTTCGTCGCTAGATATTTTGTAATAGTCTCTCGCGTTATTTTTTTGGAGCCGTTCTTCCAAATCCGGACTTGATTAGATGCACGCAAACATTTGTGCGATTTTGATGTAAAAAGTTTCAAAACCGTGTAAATGTCCAGAGGAGAGTGCTAGTGGCCTGCGGCTCTCATCGGCATTTTTCCGTTTTTTTCTCGGATCTGATCAGTGGTTTGTCCGATCAATACTGGGAGACTGCCGGAGCAGTAACCTAACATGTGGTTTCGGACCGCGCGCGATCTTTCCCTCTTCTACTTTGTCCTGCCCTCACCCGTCACTTACCCACACTTACATTTATGCGCACTGCACTACCTCTCGCGCCGAGGCACCTGGGGCAGTGCCTCGAGGTACCTCGTTGGGGAAAACCTTGTTAGCCGACGAGCAAGTCAGCGCTGGATCTCACCATCCAGCGAGGGAAGATCGCCGCCATGTCGTAGAGGGAAAACAAGCACTACCCTTACGACACTAATGACCTTACTCGTTGACGCGCCCGAAAACACCATTCAATTAAATCTTTTTCAAAGTCGTAGGAAAAATAGTTCTCATACTCTGACGTTGTGACATATACGGCCTAGAAAATTCCGGATGTTGCTCTCGTCCCCCTATAGAATGGACGTCTTCGAGAATGTCTGGATTTGCCCCGGAGTACCGAAGATGGTTATTTGAGATTTTGTGCCAGGAGAATGAATCATACAAAAATAAACTAATGGTCACCTGAAAATCTGCGGGCGCACGAGGGGACATTGTACAAATTTACACTTGCATTTTATGAATTCTTGCGTGTTACTGCTACTTGTATATGATATCTTCGGAGAGAGACCCTTTTTGCGCTGTTAAGCACATGCAGACCCGAGCGGAGAGTTTTTCTGAGAATTCGTAAGGCGAAAGTTGTATTTTCGTTTGATATAAATCAAATGTGAAGTAATTTTTAAATTGAATGCAAGTCGACTATGAAGTTCTTAAAGCCCCGGCGTTGTGGACTGAGGGGATGCCTGCGTTGGGGAGGGATGCCTGCGTCGGAGACGCTTTACGCGAGGGCGATGACGAAGCACCTGGCTGCCGCTGCCGCGCCGACTCGTGGGGAGATTTACGTGGGCAAGCCGGTTCGTGCGGGATTTCCCGCAGTTTTCCCCTTTCGATTCCGAGGAGTAACACGAACGAGTCTTTTGTCTTGATGTCGCAAACGCGGTATCCTTTTACGTCTTAATGGAGAAGATTGGGACGTCTTGTCAAACGTTTCGTTTGAAAATGTTGGGAATGTTCATAACAGAAAGGTTCGAATATAAAAAAAGGTTGGACTGTGATGATTTATCGTTTGCATGAATTAGCATTTTCTTTATTTTATCGTGAAATTATTCATTTAGCAATGTGTTGGTAATTTTCGAAAACTTGTTGACACTGTTTTTTGTTCTGTGTCGTACTCTTGTGCTGACTATAGTACATTGTTGTTTACTTCTTACAACTCGTTCTGTAGATGTTATACAATATTTCTTTCATGAATTTTCGTGAATGTGAAATTAATTTGAATCGCTGATTATATTGAATTTACTTCCATAGAAGCTCATTACTAAAAAAGCTTTACGGAAATGAACGTAATCGTTTCTGATAACTTACTCTCAGTAATAATGATGATGATAATAATAATAATAATAATAATAATAATAATAATAATAATAATAATAATAATTTGTGCAGAGGTTTCAATCCTTCGACGTTTCCTAAATTACGCCCGCGATCTCCCGAAGAACATCGCGTCGTAGGTATTTAATAATACGGTGAGCGCTTAATGAATACCGACTGCGACCCGCGAAATTTCTTGTGTAGTTCATTAATTGTGAAGATAATATATTCCGACATAGAAATGAGTAGATTGAAGACTTATGTTTTCCCATTGTACATTCATGGTAAATTTTCTTCCTTTCATACTGTTTTACCCAAGTTCGAAGACAGCTTTTTGTGCATCCTTTTAAACGCACATCAGTACTTCGTCATCCCGTCCGTCCCCATTGCGTTCTCCAGTCTTGACGCTCGCTTTGATTCTCTCCAAACGCCCTTCTCACTCCGTCTCTCTCCGTTTTTCTTCTCTTTCGTTGGGGCAAGCGCGGAATGCTTCTCTCAGGGGCAAGACGCCGTCTACGGAATCGAGGATCCCCGACGTGGCTCAAGTGGCGAACTCTTTTCGAAAGCTGCGTTCTTTCCTGCCTGTCTCAGGCCTCTTTCTGGAAGGATTTGTCCCGCTGACGGGGGTTAGAGGCGCTGGGCTGCGTCGCATTCCGCACGAGCACTTCCTAATGGGTTTGTGGAATAACGACGTGTTATCTTGTGTGATATTCATCGATGTACGAATTGTAACGTTTGAATCGGTGAATTTTAGGGCTGCTCTAAATGTTGTTAACCGTACTTACATTTACGAATACTTGTTCAGAACGAGATGGATTATATTGTATGTGCGTTGGTTTCTCAAAGTCTTTTAACTGTCCAGTTTTTTTGTAAGTTATCCGTTGCGTTCTCAGAAACACAGTCACTTCTCTGAGATTTGGTTTTAAAACTGTTGGTGAAAAGGTAAACGAGATTTCATCATTGAAACTCAAACCTAAGTTATATATTTGCTGCTTGAATTTATGACTTATTTTCTCTAAGCAAGGATTCTTTTTTGCCAGTGTCTGAGTGGCACAGATGCCTTTTTTTTTTTTTTTTGTTTGTGATTTAATTGAAAGTACTCGTAAGTAGAGGGCGGATTTTGATGACCTAACACATCACCAAAAATGATCAATAAAATGTTTGAATTGTTTAAAATGCTTTAAATATGCCCTAAAAAAGATCAAAACCGCTTTAGATGACTACCCAAACTGTTGGATCTGTTACTAATGTAATCGAGGCTTCTTCCTTTTGTTCAAGTGAACTCAGCTTGAACTTTGGGTTTGGACTGATCTTTAAAAGAACATGTCTGCCTTTATTTATCGCGAAATTCGCCGAAGGAAATGGCGCCGAGATACGTCACAGGAATCTTACATTACATAGTACTCACAACGGCTGACATAACAATATATGAGGGAAGAAATCGAATAGGCTACTCAGAAATTCTGTGGTGAGTATTTGTTGCACCTCGTAAATATTGTTTGAAGCAAGTATCATTAAAATCGATGAAATCAGCGAAAAATGCCGAAAAATGATATGAAAAGTTAAATAATGACTTATTATTCGTAATCGACGGAAAATATGAAAAATATCACAATATGGGTCATTTCATTTTATTATAACATACATTGATTTTCTATACTAAACGGCATTGCTCTAAGGTGAGAAAAAGGCATTTCATTAAAATGCGCCCCCTTCTCATAAGCTAACGATGATTTTACTTGACCGACAGTAAATCCGAATAAAAAATTGGCAATTGCCATTTTGGTTGGAATGTCTGTTATTGCGATGAATTTGTTTTATTCCGTGATCCGTAATTGCTTGATACAGGCGTGAGATTGGTAGTGAGGCGAAATAAGAATGACGTTTGTCCCGCACCGTAGAAAACGGACGGCATCTTTTACGAATGGTGACATAAAGCGCTTGCGCACACGGGGCGGGTGCGGACACGTGACAGGTGCTGTAAGGTTTCGCGAGACTCAGCGTACTAAATCTCGTTGTCTCCACCCATTGCAAGGCAAAGTGTAGAACTCGTGGTTACGTGGCGACCGGGCAAGTAAACGTTGAAATTTGGTCAATTTGGTGTTCAATTCGCAGCTTAAATAATGCTTCTATGAAAGTATTAGTGGAGCGCGGAAAAATAATTAATTTGAAATGAGTGATATTCTATTTTTATGCTTACACTATTTTATATGCTTATATGTTTATGCTATTTAAGCTATATTGGACTATGTCCAAGTTTAAAATGATTTTCGTTCCCGAGCTACACTGCTATCTTGCATTCAGCGACAATCCCTGCTCTCTTAGTAGACGCACTCAAGACGAATTGTTTTTTGAAGTTTTCAAACATTGCTATTAGTTACCTTCACTATGAGGATGAATTGGCGGGCCACAATTAAACGTGTTAGCGCACGTACGAGCCAGATTAACTTCAATGCAGCTCAGTTCTAACTACAATAACATATTTGTGGTAACGTATTAAAGCCATGGTTAGCCGAGAGCATTTATGCGGCATTTCGAGGCAGATTGGTGTTGTGCAGTAATTAAATAAATGAACTAATTTGTTTTGCGTTTTGTTGTAATTGCGTTTGGCCGTACGGGTACTATTACATCGCAGTTATGCCTGTCCCTGGGGTTGCTTACGCATTAACGGCCGCATCACGGGCACGATTCGTTGCTCACGCTCATCAGTTGTGTATTAGTTGTGTGCTCTTGTTCATTCCCTTCCAACGCACGCCTCATTTACGTCATCATTTTGCCTTCGCATTATCTCCTCGAGCTCTAACGAAGTCCGGCAGGCGCTGGCCGAGCGTTTCGGCCCCAGATTCCCCCCTCCCCCGGCCAATCGCTTGGGCGGGTGGCTGTGCGCCGGTGGCGCGATAGCGGCGGTATAAACGCGCATCGCCCTCCGGGGAGCCGGTCGGCGCGACGGCTGGCGAATCGCGGGGGCGGGAGACGAGGTGCCCGCCCCGCCCCTCCCCGCCCCGCGCCGCTGCAGTTGGTAGCGGCATCTCCGTGACTGTCGCCGCCACCACATGCGATCTTGCCATCGCCTATGCCAAACTCACCACGTTGCTGACATCAGCATAATTCTGCACTTAATTACTCTGCTTCGATTTTAATGTACAGCGCGTAAAAGATGCGGCAAACTTTCAAAATTTGGCGTGTTCACTTCACTAGCAGCCAAAAATAATGCAGAATGTAGCAGACAATTTTTAATTTTACATTTACTTTACCTAAATAAACGACATTTATCTCAATTTGTAGCTAGTATTTTCCTGCTTTTCTTAGAAATAATATTCTAATCGAAGATCATAGTTGAAATCAATTTTTGCAAAGTCGTATGCTACTTTTGGGAGTTAACTCTCTTATCCATACATTCTAAACGTGAGTTTTATGGTATCCTAATTTCGGTATCCTTCGCTTTGCGGACAACCATTTCTCCCACGTGTGCAAGAATCGTCACCGTAAACACTTTCTCCGCATCCATGTATCTGTTTCCTCCAGCGTGGAAACCCTTCTACAGCCGTTGGATGGGATGGCCCCTGTCACTGCAGCCGTCCCGTCGCCGCTGCCGCTGCCGCCCCGCCTCTTTACAGCGCCGTCGTATGAAACTCTAGGGCGCAACTTTCCGATAAAGAGCTCATACCGGCTGATGGTATTTACATCAGCGATACACGTCGATGGCGCCTCGCCCGCCCCGGGGGAAACGACAAACGACAGCGCTGAATCGACGTTACGGGCGCGCGCGCGGGCACGGGGGAGGAGTGCAGCTTCATACCTTGAGCTCGTTCGCCCGCCTGACCCCCGGCCGCCCCTATTTATGGACGCGGGCGGTCGTTAGTCTCTTTTCATTGTCCCGGCGCTGCTATCTGCGCGCTGCCTCCCCGCGCGTTCTCACTTTATACGCGCTACACGTGTAGCGGCCGGCGGGGGCGGTGTTGGTAATGATGGCAGTGGCGGAGAGGTGGCAGCGGAGCTGTGGGGGCGGAGGCGATGACGCCAGGAGCGGGGGCCGGTGCAGTGTGGGCGACGGCTGCGGTAGGGGATGAAGCGGCCCCGCCCGTTCGGATTTACGACGGGTCGTTTTTGTTTCGGAGAGGGAGAGTGGAAATCCATTTTCTTGTTTTAATGAGCATTCCTTCAGTTCGCCAGGCGCTTTTTAGCGGCGCTGGTGCGGCGATGCGGGCGGGCGATGGGGCGACGACGGGGGCGCACGCGGGCAAGCAGCGAGTGTATTGACCTTGTCGGATTTATTTCATTCACTCGCCTTCGTGACAGATGAGCTGAAGTCGAACATTCAAATGAAGAGGCGGAGTAATTGATAATGTCGTAAAATTGATATCTAACAAGAAAGAACGGCAGTTTCCAATAAAAGCGTACGGCAGCAGTTTGTCGCCGATGCCTGAACTCATCACTTTGCGACGCGAGTTTGATGCCGGGCGACTGACCGCTGGGTGGCGAGGGCGGCTGGCGGGGGGGGGGGGGGGGGAGGGAGAGCCGGCGCCGCCGCTCGGAATGCAGATTGCGACGAGGACCCCCGCCCACGCCGCTCCGCCCCCCGCACCACCCGAATTGTTTTGAAGAGAAACCCAGGAATTCGGAGCCCAGTTCGTAGTTTCGCCTCTTGTTTTTGGAAACTTTGTGTCTCGAGAAGAGAGGCGCTTGCCGCTCACTGCACGTTGGTATGCGATGCGGATGGACACGTAGCAGAAATGTTGCATTTGGAAGGAAATATTAGGAGGCGGTCTTTTTAGTAGTGAATGTTTTAGTGGTCGATTTAGAAATGTGCTCAAGCACATTAATACGCAAATATCTAAAGGAATAAAATTGGAACTGGCTTACTGAGATGATTCTATTGATAGCGTCCTTGTGATGTCTTAAAGCTGCCAAATACACTTTACAATAAACATTTTGTATAAACCAAATAAGGGAGTACATGTTACATAGCATTGCTTAATATTTTCAGCATTAACGCATTGTAACTTTTAATATTTTTCCAAATTTAAAATGTGAATTTTCTCATAGTGACTATATCTGCGATGGGGTCTTCCTAATCTGCAAATCCTAATTATTGGTACGGTAAATTATGAATAATGTATTTTAAACTTCACAATTTATTGTAGACATAAAACTAGTGATGATACGACAGCACACACTTTCTTTTGTTCTTTGTTGCCTTGATGTAGTATTATAATACAAACTGAAAGAGTCCACCAAACGTTGCCTTTATATATTAACATTAACTGAATCCTTACGCAGATTTCGTACAAGTCAACTGGATAGCATTTTCAGAATTCCATAACTTGGTCTGAACTAAGTATGTACTCCGTATTTACCAGTACACGAGAAAGTAAAAATGTGCATCTCCTTAAAGACGAAAGCGACATCCACAAAAAATGCGTAATGTTCTCGCAATTTCGAAGGGGCCTGTGTTGTAGGGAGCCGTTTCGAGACTCGACGCCTCGAAGAGAAGGCCCAAGCCATGCCCGAGCTCGTTGTATGTGCTGCCCAATTCCCGGCCATTTAGTGATTTCCCTGCGAGCGCTGCTAACGACGACGCTGCTTGCGACGCACCACCGCTGCCACCGCCGCCGCCGCCGCCTCCGCCTCCGCCACCGCCACCGCCTCCGCCTCCGCCTCCGCCTCCGCCTCCGTCTCCGCCTCCGCCTCCGCCACCGCCACCGCCACCGCCTCCGCCTCCGCCTCCGTCTCCGCCTCCGCCTCCGCCTCCGCCTCCGCCTCCGCCTCCGCCACCGCCACCGCCGCCGCCGCCACCGCCGCTTCCAACGACACCGCCGCCGCCGCCGCCGCCGCCACCGCCGTCACCGCCGCCACCGCCACCGCCGCCACCGCCCCCGTCGCCGCCGCCGCCGCCGCCGCCACCGCCGCCACCGCCGCCACCACCGCCGCCGCCGCCACCGCCACCGCCACCGCCGCCGCCACCGCCACCGCCCCCGCCTCCTCCTCCGCCTCTGCCTCCGCCTCCGCCTCCGCCACCGCCACCGCCGCCGCCTCCGCCTCCGCCTCCGCCACCGCCGCCGCCGCTGCCACCGCCGCTTCCAACGACACCGCCGCCGCCTCCGCCTCCGCCTCCGCCACCGCCACCGCCGCCGCCACCGTCGTCGCCGCCGCCGCCACCGCCGCCACCGCCGCCGCCTGTTTTTGCGAGTTCGTTGGGAAGCGGATCTTGCGTCTCCTCCACCGCGGAAGCGAACTGTTGAAAGTGTCGTCGAGAGTCTGTAATGCCGTAAATTGCTGTATTTCCCGTGAACCTTGGATCGTGAGGAAATAAGGTCGTTTGTCATAATGAGTGAAAATATAGAAAATGACTCTGTGAAATAGAAGAAAGCATTAATTAAATTCATTCTTAAAATCATTCATATAATTAAAATAGTGGTTCCAGTGATCGTTTGCTAAGCAGCTAAAGCTTGTTAAATAGCTAAGCTTGCTAAATAGAAATCAGCTTTCATTTTTTAATGCGAAAATAGATAATTTCCCACCACCACCATCCAAATTTATTATTGGTACGTCTAATTTCCAATGTCATCCGTTAGTATCCGTTAGTATGGGCAGTAAGGACTCAATTAATGTGAGGAGAGGGATGACGGGAAAAGTAAAACTACACCATTAGTTGAAGATGGTGTCATGGTGCCACCTTTCTTTCTTTTGAAACGTGAGGCTAGAAGCAAATTGTTCTAGTTCTTTCCTTCTCTTGCCGGCCCTGGAAACCCTTGTAGTTGGAAAATGTGCGCCAAGAGTAATGTACACAGTGGGTGATAGAGGGTGCCCGCGCTGAAATCAATTGGGAGTTTTTGTTTTGTTTTCTTTTATGGAAGGGTAAATGTTTACTTTTCTCGATGAAAATCTCTTCCGTAATCGTCCCCTTCTCTCTAGCGTGTTTTCCTTTCTGTGCGATGATGGTTGAGGGAAAGCCGCGTATTATGTAGCTGGCAGATCGCGTTCGGGAGAACCGGTTTCGGATACCGCTCGGGCGATGTGCTGCTCTTTCATTAACGTGATTGGTCGGTGGCGTGGCGGGCTTCTTTCGCGGGGCCTTCGCGTCCTTGTGCGCGAGAAGCCCTTGGCGGAAGGCTGTGCTGCAGTGCGGGCTTTGTGGTTCGTGCGGGTGCTCTGAATGGATCTGCAGAGGGGGTGTGGGCGGGGCGAGGTGGCGTGCGTGCGTGGAGCCCACTCCTCCTCTGCGGGGCTGTGGGCGTTGCGGACGAAAAACGCTTCTCTTGAACGGTTATATTACATGCTGATGGGAGAAGCAGGTTGTTTTAGTAGCGTCGTATTACTAGCAAAATTAAGGTATATGCCGCACCATCTTTTTGGATCGCTATTAGGAAGAAATGAATTACTTTTCAACGAGATTGATGGAAGGAGGGGGTTATCTTTGGAACTTCATAATCTACAAATATTTTTGCAGATTTGATTGTTAAAAAATAGATTCTTTTTTTTTATTTTTAATTTCCACAGACCAGCATTACTGCTTTACAGGGATTGATTATATCTAATAACAACTTAAAATACAATTATACAAATAAACAGTAGAAATACCTTTCAAACTACCTTTAAAAGGATTACATTCACACAAGGAAAGAGAAAAAGAAAAAAAAGTAATACAGACAATCATTAAATATAAGAAGAAATAAGGGAAGCCCAACAGGTTCCTCATTATTGTATGATGTTTGATAAGTGCATAGTTGGTTGTTGTTTGCAATCTTTATTTTAATTTTGTCAGGTTTAAGGAGGGTCAGCAAATTGAATTAGGTACTTGTCGTATGGAAATCTGTTTTTGATTCTTGTTGTGTTGCTGATGAACCAAGGTTGTAATGTTCAGTTGATGGAAAGTTATATAAAGATGTGAAAAAGGAATGTGCGCGTTTGAGCAGTATATGATGTATAGTTTCTGTTTTCAATTCTGAGTGTAATTGATTGTTCCTGATAAACCAGGGTGCGTTTACAGCTATACGTAGGATCTTATTTTGGAATGTTTGTATTTTCTTTATATTAGTCGCTGATGTGTTGTACCATATTGGGCATGCATACATTATGATGGGGAGAATTATTGCTCTGTAGAGTACTAATGTACATTCTGTTTTGAGAACGGTTTTTTTATTAATTAGTGGGTACAGTTTATGTAGTCTTTTATTTGCTTGTGTGATTTTGTCTTTTATATGGTTAGTCCATGTTAATCTGGTGTCCATTAATAATCCCAGATATTTAATGGGTTTCTTTTTTGGTAACCAATCTAGTGTTGTGTTAAGTAGTTTTAGTGGTTTGGGAGTAGTGTTAATTTGGCATAGAGTGAATATTTTTGCTTGGCATTTGCTCGGGTTTAGTTTTATTTTCCATTTGTCTGCCCATTGCATTATTTTGTTCAGTTCATCTTGTAGATTTTTAGTGGCTGATTTTAGGCACTTGTTAGAGGTTAGAATTGCACAGTCATCAGCAAATAATGCTGTTGTTGTGTTTTGGGTAGTTGGGAAATCTGCTGTGAATATATTGAATAGGGTTGCAGATAATGGGCTGCCTTGTGGTACTCCAGCTGTGATTTCTTTTTGTGTGGAGAAAGTTGAATTTATTCTTACTGTAAAAACTCTTTCTTTTAGGAAGCTTTTTATTATTTTTAACAAATAGAGGGGTAGTCCGGATTCTTGAAGTTTGAATATTAGACCTTCGTGCCAAACTCTGTCAAATGCTTGGGATACGTCTAGGAAAACAGCCAGTGTATGATTTTTTTGTTCGAAGTTTTTATATATAAGTTCTGTGATTCTTAAAAGTTGATGAGTTGTTGAGTGCTTTTCTTTGAACCCAAATTGGAAAGATGGTATATATTGAATTTCATTAATATATTGCAGCAGTCTTTTTAGGATTAATTTTTCCATTACTTTGGCTACAATAGGTATTAGGCTTATAGGTCTATAGTTTTCTGTAGATGCTGGGTTTTTGTTTGGTTTAGGAATTGGTATTACTATGGAGTGTTTCCATTTCTTGGGGTAGTATCCTGTTCTTAACATTGAGTTAAATATTGCAGTTAGGTAACTAATTGTTTTCTTATTTAGTTTTTGTAGGAGTATGGTTGGTATTTGGTCAATTCCAGCTGATTTTTTCTTAGTTAGGTGCTTGATTGTTTGGTATGTTTCTTTTGGTGATATGTATTTTACTGGGTGAGGAACTGTTGTTACTTCATAGTTATTGATGTGGATTAAGTTGTTATTGTTTGAGGTTGTATTTGGTGAAAATGTTTCTTGAAAATGTTCTGCTAGTAATTCGCATTTTTCTTTTGTTGTTGTAGCTGTTTTATCTGATTTCTTTAGTTCTGGAATAATTGTTGGTTCTTTCAATATTTGTTTTGTAACCTGCCATAAATTGCTGTCTTTAGGATTTATTGTTTTGATGTGATTTTTATATTGTTGAATTCTGTATTCATCTAGGGCTAGTTTAACTTGGTGTGTTAGTTTATTTAATATTTTCTTTAGATCAGGGCTCCTATATTGCTGCCATTGCCTGCGAATTCTGTGTTTTTTTTGAATTAATTTTTCAATGTCAATAGGTATTGTATGTTGTGAATACTTTGGTTTGTAATTTGGCTTTGTATTTGCTTCTTTTGCTGCATTTAGTATGATTTTGGTGAAGGTATCTATGGCAATGTCAATTTCTTCTTTATTTTTCATGAAACGGTTTGTGGGAAGGGAATTAACAACGTTTGTTTGAAATTTTGTCCAATCTATGTTTTTTGTATCTATGCCAAATGGTTGCTCAGATTTAATATAGTTTATATCAGTAGTGAGAATAACAGGACAGTGGTCTGAGTCTAATTCGGGTAGTGCATGAGCATAAAGGGTATGTTTTAAATTTTTAGCTATGGTAATGTCAAGGATATCTGGTTCAGCATTACAGTTTTTGGGGTAGTGAGTAGGATTTGATGGAGCTATGATTTGAAAATTTAATTTTGATGATGCTTTTAGTAATTTTCTTCCATTAGGTGTGTTTACTTTACAGCCCCAATTGGTATGTTTACTGTTTAGGTCTCCTATTAAGATTGTAGGTTCTGTATTGTGTAGTATTAGGTTTAATTCGTTTATATCGATTTGTTTTTTGGGGGGTTTATATGCTGATATGATATTTATGCGTTCATTTTTTAGATTTATTTTTACTGCAATTAGCTCTAGGTTGTTTGATTTAGGGATAGAGATTAGTGAGTGGTCTAAATTCTTTTTAGTTAATATTGCTACTCCTCCTGCGGCGTGTTGGCATATTCTGTCTTCTCTGTAACAGTTAAATCCGGGGATTTTGAACAGTTGTCCTGGAGCAAGATGAGTTTCTGTTATGCATGCAATTGTTATTGAATGGTTTTTCAGGAATTGAATAAGTGTATTTCTTTTATTTGTTAGGCCATTTGCGTTCCAGTTAAGTATTGTTATTGATTTTAAGTTGTGTTGTTTATCCATTCCTTATTATATTTGAAATTTGGTTTGAAACAATATTTTGTATTTGTGGGAGTAATGTTGCTGTTATTTGGTTGACTATTGTTGGTAACATCTGCATTATAATTTGTGTAATATTTGACTGTATGGTGTTTTGTGTAACTGTTTGTGCATATGTGGGTGCAGTTGTGTTTTGGTTGTTATTAAGAGCTAAATGTGGCTGAGAAGGATTTCGATTTATGTGGGTTTGTTGTGGGAAAATTTGTGTGTGAGTTTTGTTATCGTATTTGTGTTGTGATTGTGGAGCTTGTAATTGTGTATTGAAGTAATTTGATTGAAGGATTCTCTTTCTTTTTGGGGAATATTTGCATTGGTTAGAGGTAGCCATATGGTTTTCTTTGCAGAGAGTACAAATTGGGGGTGGTGGGTTTGTGGATTGTAATAATTTGCAATCTTTTGTCCAATGATGCTCAGTGCAGCATCCACAGCTTGGTGGCATTGTGCAGTAATTTTTTGTGTGTCCGTATGTGAAGCATTTTTTACACTGAGGGGGGCCTTGTGGTTTCCTTCTTATTTCAACTTTAACAATACAGTGAAGTAGTTTATCTAATTTGAATATTTCTTTTCCTTCGGCGGAGTTAGTTAGTTCTAATGCTACTACTTTGAACGGTATTTGTTCTTTATTGGTGAGTCTGGTTACTTTTTTAATCGGGTAGTTTAGATTTTCAAGTTCACTATAAATTTCATCTTCAGTGAAAATTAGAGGTACATTTTTTATCACAACTGATAGGTTTTTTTCTGTTTGTAAACAGTAAGTATAGTAAGGGACGTTTTTCTCTTCGCAGTATTTTCTTGTTTTTCGATAATCTGTAATGTTTTTCAAAAGTATTTTTACCGAATTCCCTATAGTTCTAAAGGTAAATCCCTTGCCAATTAGTTCTTTTAGATCTTTTGTTAGTAGGGTTATGTTTTCTGCATTTCTGATACAAATTGGGGGTATTTTTATGTTTTCTGATTGTGGTTCATTATTATTAACAGTTTCTTCAGATTCGTCTAATGGTTCTAAGATTGAGTACCTATTTATTGAAAAAGCGTCTTTACTAGAACTGTTATTCAACATTCTACGTTTTGCGTCACTATGATTACTTACTTTTGATATTCCTCTTTTTTTGTTGGGTTGGTATTGCGCACTAGTTGGTTGATAGAGTTCACTGTCGACATCTGTGGACCTCTCATCTGCAGATTTGGGTTTCTCCGTTGCTTGTGTATGATCCTCATGTATTTGAGAGGTAAGTGCAGTTGGGTCGGACCGAGAAAGCTGAAGCTGTTGTTGAAGCATCTGGTTTTGATATTCTAATTTGCTGAGGTGTTCTTGAAGGATGTGGTTTTGATGTAGTAGTTGTTGATATTGTTGATGTAGATCTGCTGTTTGGTTTTGCTGCAAGGGTTGTGTGTTGTTTTGATTTGTGTATATTTCATAATTTCCATCATTATTTAAAAGTTCTATGGAATTGGTAATGTGTCTTCCTAATGAATCCTCTTCCGATATCATTTTGAGAACTTTGTCGTTTTGTTTGTAGCACTTTTCACTATAATATTCACTATTTTATAGTTGTGATGAAACACTATATAAAACACAGTTGGTGTTTTTGTCTTCGTGGTGGAGCACTATTAATAAATTAAGTGTTTATATCGTGGTTTTGCCGCAATGCGGCAAAACGAAAGTTGACTACGTCTATTCACAAGCGTTATCGATCGCACCGGTTCAGATAAGACTTTTGACTCATACACTGTTATCTGCGCGTCAACTCAGAGCTTGTCCACGTCCGTATTGCTCGGCGGTTGAGAGCAGACTAAAAAAATAGATTCGTTTCACATTTTTCACGTCGTTCGAATTGATTTTCTTTCTTAATATTTGATGTGGTGCAGGCGATTTTTTTGTATACGAGTATATTTCGTACGTGGGAAGATATTCGTGAAGTGAAACTGAAGCTCTGTTGTGATTTTACGTAATTAACATAAATATTTCCGAACATGCATTGAGACACATTTTTTTATTTCTTGCATACGTTCCTATGAAATTTTGTTGTTATGTTTTATGTACGGGCCTACCAGATATACGTTTCTATCCTTTCTCCAGCAAATGAACGATTCAGTAAAAGTCGGTAAGCAGGAAGATCGAGATACAAGCGTATATTTTCTCGTGTAAGCTCACGTACAGTAACTGTATTATTTTCAGAATTTTGGCAAATGCAAATATTACAAAAATATAAGTAAAAAACATTTATAACCAGGTTTTTTGGTGTCCTTATTCATAATTATTTAAATTGTTTTGCTCTCAAATTACTCTTTAAATCTGCAAAGACGACTGGGTGTTAAGGCAGTTGATACTGAATTTAAACATTCACTCTTATTTTGCTTTGTGTAAGTGTCAAATTTAATTGTTATTTATTTGTCACATTCTCGTAGACAGTGCTTATTTTATAAAATTTTAGGTCCCGGAACGTGTCCCAAATTAATTATTAATTTAATAGAAATAGCTATATATTTATAATACAATTGAATAATTATTCCCGATGTATCTGAACGCCATTTCGTGTCGTTCCGCCAGAAACCAAGCCCTGCTCGGTGCTCGTAGTTTAAGAGTAGGTATTTCTGATACACATTCCATTTAATGATAAAACCAAAATGAAACTTCGAATTTACGTAAAGCTCGTTACACATATTGCTTGAAAATATTTACATGCATTCTGAAATTTAGATTTATTTAGTCGGAAAAAACAACAACAGTAAAATCTATGTGACATATGGGGGAGAGGGAACGTATGGGGGAAATTGTCGTTTGTATATAATAGAATATTTATGAATTATTAGGATGCAATCAAGATTTGCACGTAGCTAATTCTTCTAATGATCTTGTCGCTTGAGCATTACCTTTGTCTCCAAGAAAACCGTCATCGCCATTTTTATGTGGTCTGAAATTTGCCTGTCATTCTCCTGCTCTTACCAGCGTTATTCACAGAGGCGGCTGCCGGCCACTGCTACCGCCACAGCTTCCGCATTTGTCACCTTGAAGCTCTACATCGTCCACTCCTCATTCCTTTTACCGGCCCTCTCCATCCTGCCACTGCCTCCCCCCCTTGGCGACAATCCTAATCGTTCTCTCCTCGCTACTGTTGTGGCGCTCTCCGCCTCAGGGTACGCAGCTCAGGCGCTGCTGTGTACAGTGAGGCTGACGCTGTCAAAAGCTGGCGTAAAACAGTACTTCATAAAATCAACATGTTGTTCCGCATGTGATGTCGATATAAGCAATACAAAAAAGGTAAAATTTTATTAAAATTGTTAGATTGGAGGTGCGAGCTGTCAGAATCATTCAGAAGGCAATTTTGGTTTCACATATCGATATAAAAGAGTGTAGGAAATTGAAATATAAAAATGTAATAAATAATGAAAAAAATTTTAACGACACAAATACTGAGGCGAAGTGTATAAAATAATTCAAGAAAATTACTTTTTCGTTCCCTCTTTTTTGTAATTTTTATTATTTGAATTAGGAATTATTTCTATTTCGTGAGTATTTTTGTTTTTTTGGTAACATTATAAATGTGAAGTGTGTGATTTGCGAGGAATGTTATGAGTTTAAATAAAATATCTTGCGAAGTACACGAATTTGTTATTGGATGGCAAGAATTGCTTGTTAATTTAATAAATGTTAGAAATAATGGAGAGGAAGAGTAGTGCAACTATGATAAACTGTTGTATACCGTGTTTTGATAATGGTGTCGCAATTATCCTGGCCTTTTATGCCTTCATTCTGATGTAAAATTGTGATAATCATTATTATTATTATTATTATTATTATTATTATTGTTGTTGTTATCGAACTTAGATCGCATGAAGGGCAAGGGCCTCCTCTGCTTTTTTTTTTTTTTTTTTTTTTTTTTTTTTTTTTTTTTTTTTTTTTTTTTTTTTTTTTTTTTTTTTTTTTTTTTTTTTTTTTTTTTGGAAGGCTGAATGAACTGAGAGGGTGAAAGGACGAGCGATGAAAGTACTAGTACAATGGTGGCAGGTGATTGTGGCATTTTTAACTATCTTAGCATTCGCCTTATGACCAAAGGAAACCACAAAAACTGCTAGACAGGATGGCCGGGGATCTAACCCCAACCTCCTGGTTAGGAGGACAGCGCTCTTATAAGCAAGCAATGCTATTCTTACTTTTCAAAAGAAAATTAACTTTAAATATATCCAAGGGAATTATTGCCATTGTGTTTTGTACTTAATTACCAAATGACTTCCTCGTATACATATTACTACTACGCAATATATTGTGATATAACTACAACAACACCATAGTATTGTGAAAATAATGAGTTACAATTTTTTGTATGTGTCCTTTAAATTTAAAAGAATAAATAAAATGCTGTAACTTTTCGAACAGCCAGAAATGCGTTTCGCAGCAACGCTTCTCTCCGTGTTCCTCGCCTGCCCGACTGCTCGCCACCCACGCCTTCGCCGCTGCCGCGCCGCGCCGCGCCGCGTCTTGTGCAGAATGGGCCCGCGGGCGCCTTTTGCGGCCTTGTGCGAGCGCGGCCGCGCGCCTCGAGGTGGCACACGCTGCCGGGGGCGTTAATTCGTTTCTTTGGGCGATTCGCGGGCCGAGCGTTACGTCCGTCATGCACCACCGCGGCCGTGCAGTTTGCGCCACCTCCGCGCGCGGTTGAGTCAGCGCTTTCGCGACGTTTCGGACATTTTGATGATCGTATGGCGTTGCGGCTGGGAGGCGCTGTTATCCTTGGATCTCGAAGGATGTATAGTACCAGGGGATTTGAACATGGCGTAGCGTTACAGCAAACTTCAGAAGTGTAGAAATCAATAACTGGTGAAGTCGAGAAAGAGGGCCATTTTCAAAATATGAATGAGAACAGAAATTATTTAAAATAAATAAAAAACAAATCATATTTGGACAGGTGAATTGTGTTCACAGAACACATTCATTAAAAAAATGAATGTAAACTACTGGAATTCTGTATCTTCAAACATTTTCAAATCAACTTACCTAACACGTGTGTTGATAGAATGATTTGTTGTGTATTGTTAAATTTTTGAAGAATGAGGGAGCAAAAGGCTGGTCTGGTGGGCAGAATTACACCAGCGCGCTCGCTTTATTGTTAAATCACCATCTGTTAATTCAAACTTGTTAATTTATTATTTTTCGATAATTAATCTGTGGCGATAAAATCCACATTTAAATGATCACAAGACCATGTTTCTTAACCATGTTTGTAATAATGATTGCTGGGATGCCACTTATCCAACAACCTGCCGTTGCCTTCGATGACCGATTCACCAACTTCGTCATGGCTTGTGTAGTTCTCTTCTTCTTTGCCTAAGGCAACTTCAGTTTACGTAGGTACCAGTTGTTACTGTCGTACCCTTGATGCTCTAATCTGGGCGATTTTCCCACCCTTGCTCATCTATAACTAACGCTCCATTTCTTGCCCTTGTTTTCTTGTCTCCCTTTCACATCTCTCGTTCGTTGGTAGTCCTTTCTCTTCCTACTTTTGGGTCTATCGGATCGACCAAATTGCTCGCAAACTGGCCTTTTCTATTACAGCTATCTGGCCGTTCCATCTATGTCTTAAGCAGCTACATAGTCTTTTGGCGATGAGATTTCGTCGTATCACTTGCCTGAAAATACTCATAGAAGACGCGTTTTAGTAAAAACGAGCTCATGATTCTTTATATGTTCGTAAAAGCCGTGCCGATAAAAGATGCTTTCCATAGTAACCGTTCATGGTGGCATTCTTGCTTCATTCTACTTTTTGGTGCTGGTCCCCAAAACCACAGCACCCCCTGTGCATTATTTGTGGACAAAGATAATCATGAAGAAATCTATCCCATCTACTTTGTCTGAACTAGGATGTAACAAGCATATTCTACAAAATAGTTGTGGACAGTCGCGTAAGTGTTTCACATACTATGATGACTGCTATACTGTATTAATATAGCACACAATAGGGACCCTAGCACTGAAGGTACATTGAACATTTGGTTATAGAAATTATAATGATTGAATATTAAAGTAATCCAATTAAAAATATTTTCAGTATTTGTAGCCGCTGCAAGTGGAAATTGGACGTATCTTTTCAAGTATGTTTGGTTTAACTCGTAGACGAACCTCAGAGCAATTTCAAAAGAAAATGTATCAACACTCAGTGTCAGTTTAGACTGATCCACAACGGCGAAAGCCCATATTTCCAACCATCCGAAATTGACGTCAGGTTCTAAATCGCGCCCTCGTTTTGATACGAAATTTCATTCAAGAAACTCAGGGTTAATTGAATATTTTCCAATACAGTCTTTTACTGCCTGATTGCTACCCTGACGCTGTCGAAATAGCTGTCCCGCTCGCGTATGTGATACTTGTCGAATCGGACATAAAAACAATTGTAATATAAGCAGTTTCCTGGTTCCAACATCGACGCTGTGTCGTTTTATGCGCCGTAAACTGTAACTGTTGTAAACGTTTCTCTCGTAAGCGTTTTCCTCTTTCATGTGACCCATCGCCATGGCTGCCTTGTTGCAATAAGTTTGTCATGTGTCGACAACTAGTATGTAATTACGTAATATAAGAGTTGAGGTAATTTTTTAGGGTTCTTAGGGTTAGCAAAATGAGATGTTATGAAATTTAATAATAATTTATTCATGGGCCTCTCTTTCGATTATGGAGAGTGGTATGCAATCGAGTTTTTGATTTTGATATTTGCTTCGGTAAACCCATCGTCAGGTTTGCTAATTAACGGTTGATTAGTTCAGTGTTCTGCAGCGCAAACCACTACCAGTCAGCAGTAGTCGGGCCTTCGTAACACCCCCAAAAAAGGTTTTTGTTGGAGCTGATGTCTATGTTGCTGCCCTCCTGTTAAATTGTATGTTAAGAAATCATTGCATTAATGTAAAAACGTTTTTCATTCGAAGTAGTCTTTAAAATGTTAATTTGTTATAAAATCACTGAAAAATTGTTATTATTTGAATGGTACGTACAAATGTTACGTTAGAGTCAAATCCACCCAATTGCAAATTTACGAATATGATATTTTATCTAATTTCATTTCATTTAGGCCGTAATTTTATGATTATTTACACTAAATATTAATATCAGTGTGATAAGTGTACACAATAATGTTTACTTATCGGGATTTCTTTCTTTTTAACAGTACAAGTTTTGATTCTTTTGACCGAAGTATGTAAGATTATGAATTCCAATCTTCTGATTTTCCTTTCACTTACCGAGGCAAAGTCCAGATATTATTAAAGATTTGAAGCAGTTTCGAATAATGCAGGTGAAAAGTGTGATAATCATGTAGTATTTTTATTAGCAAACGTGCGGAGACTAACCGATAGTCAGTTCTGAGAATTGTCTGATTACCTTAAAATTTCCACTAGGAATTTTAACAATACCACAATATCTGCCTTGTCCTTGGGTTGTGATGATAAACCAATTTGTCTATAACTTTTGATTGGCCACAAACATATACTAGCTATGTCAGACGATCTTCGCAGACATTGCATGCCTTCAGACGAGGTACAACATTCGTCAGGGGAATCCTTGGTTAACGATACAATATAGTCTACATCTACTATCCACTCAGCACTGGATGCATATAATGAAATACGAATGGACCGCTTGAATATTTACTTCATACCTTTTTTCTCTCTTTTCGAGAACGTTCGATAATTGTAATTACAGGTTTTTGAATAACAAACGCCACTTGTAGAGTAGGTTGGATTGTATTACTATGCACAAAACAGTCGAAAATGTAATTTTTTTTTCACTGACCATTTGAACGATCGTTAGAAGATACTAGTGGTTTACAGTTACGTATCAATAACGTTTTCAAAAAAAAGAATTGTAAAAAATTACATTTAAAAAATACTTACGTGTTGCATTCATTCCCGAGAATTCTCCATCACAATGCTCGGGTCAGAGTGCGTGGAGAGCAGACGGAACGAACGCAAAGGCGCTTCAGAAACCGCCACGTTAATGAAATTACGTCCGAAGCGCGCGGTCCGGGAGCGGCAGCCATCGCAACTTTCCTCGCTTTCGCTGCCAGCAGTTTGTTTCCTTGTCCCGCGTGCGCCCGCGCTCTTCCCGGCCCGCGGCGCGGGTAAATATTACCTCCAGCGAATGTTAAATTACATTAAAAATTGAAGGGGGAATCCACTCTCTCTCCACTAGCGAGGTATTACATTTACTGTGTGAATCTCGTCGGGGAATTAGAGTGGGGCCTCTGTTTTTTCGCGTCCGCAGAAAAAGAACTTCTTGCGCGCTGTCCGAAGCCATAAAAACATATTAACTGCGTTGAATTAGTGGCCCGGCGTTTTATCGCCAACGACCGCGCTTGCAGCCTTCGCCTAATGCAGTCGCCAATGGAAAAGTGTGCCGACATAGAGCCGGGTTGGAGTTGAGTTTCTTAATTTGCGTTCTTTGTTAGCTCAAGTTTTGTTCTTTTTGATCGCGTTGTGGAGCTCTCGTGTGCGGTTGGTGCGTTTTAATGATTTTTAACTGTTTAAATTCTTCTTAGCTCGCCGTTTGGCCAATTGAAATGTTTTGTTCGAGAATGTGATACTTTTATTTACCATCTTTCTAACTGCACCGTATTTGCCGTCCTGTACGTTTACACGTATGTTTTGTGTACGTAACGCTTGTGTTACATGACAATTCTCTTCTCTTTGCCTTTCGGTTTTCATGGTTTAGCCGTGAAAGAGGGATTTCACATATGTTGAAAAATATTTAGAAGGATCAATTTACCAAATAGTCGTTTTTTCGTGAACATTATCACGATTATCTTGCCTATTCACATATTTTGTAAATATGTAAATAATATAGTGTATGCTAATTAATAAGTCATTATTGATTTGTTTTGGTGAATTAGTTGCACACAAGTTGTAATTTAGTTTGCTTTGAATGGAAGAAAGATTTAAAACTGGAGAATATATGCCACATTTTGACAGAGAAAACTTCCTTGGTGATATTTATGAAATACGATCTAAAATATGGCTATGAAGTTCTGAAAAGTACTAATAAATCATCTCGCCCGACCTCCCTGGGCTCGGGTGGTAATGAAAATGGCGGGGAACGCGAGTGTTGTAGACTCGCTTCTGCTCGCGCACCTTCTGATGACAAAAGAAAAGCGTCTCCTCGAGCAGGTCGAGGTCGAACGACAACCGACACCTTTCCGATCGCGGCCGTGGTTATTTGTAACTTTTTGTGCGCATCCGATTTTTCATCCTGTTGTGTGGGGAGTCCACCGCAACGTAGTTAGTGAAGTTATAACTGGCGTCGCGCCGAACAGAGATTTTGTTTCGTTCCAGGTAAGCATCGATTGCGGCTTGCTATCAGCGGAGGCGGCAGCGGCGTCGGCGTCGGCGCCGGGGCGGCAGCGGCTGCCGCTGGCAGCCGGGCGTCGCGACGCGACGCGTGTTCGGCGAAAACATCCCTAACGAGCTCCCCTGTAATTAATGCGCGTCATTATGACGAGGGCCGCGTCGCAGGCCAATAGTGAGCGCGCACCCCGGCATCCGTGTCGGCCCGGCCCGGCGCACCTCATTTGAACCCAGCCTGGTCCGCTGGTGATGGAATTGCGGGTTGGGAAAGGGGCGAAACATTCTGTTTGGTTGGGAGGGAGAAGCATCTTTAACGCCATTTGAAACGCTACCTGTGAAATGTCATATATTTCATTCACTACTGCGTATGGACATTTTAAAGTATACTTTACCTCTAGGTGTAACCAATATAATCAAAACAGTATTTTTACTATGCTCTGTTGCACTGTGATATTTGTAATGTTTTGCTTTAATCATGTTCCGGGGTGGATCACGATCAATGTAAATTCCAGTTTTGCGACGCGGAACTTCGGATATTATATTCCATTTGAATTCGTTGGTTTAGTGTACATATCCGGGATTGTTTGTCCTTCGTTGTTTTCAACATGCCTGGACCTGGTACTTATCGGACATTGGATACATTTGTACTGTGCTAACTCAAAGAAACGTCTGTTCGTGCCATCGTTGAGGGGGATATTCAGACACTCATTTTTTCGTGTATTCAAACTATATTATCGGTGTAATTGTTTTATCTTCAATGGAGACATTCAATGAGAAAGAAAGCTAATCCACAAATTTCAAAACATCCATTTATTGACCAATTCACTGTGTTCTTTATCGAATACTTTCAGGAATCGATATTTTGAATTTAGTGGGTTAGCTCCCTCTCTCATCGGATGCCTCAATTATTTATCGAATTTATAAGAAAAGTATCAGATGAAAATGCTAGCGTGGAAAAAAATCGTCATATTTATGTGTTGAAAATTTAATCGGGATGATCTATTCTTTTAACAACTTACCTTGGAACTACCAAATTATGGAACTAAAATTACTAAGTCACAAAATATTATGTTATTTAGAAACGATTCATTGACCAACAACACCAAGTACGATCCAAAAATTGGGCAAGACTTTCTTTTCTAGCTTATTAGACTTGGCTTTTTCCTAACCACAAAATTGTACTCTCAATCAATGTGTTCTTGGTTCGAAATTTGGCTTTGTGAGATGGATTTGACCGAAAAGAAAAATAATTTGTTTGAAAGCCAAAGATGTGAAGCTTCATAGCTTTTGCATGTGATTGTTAGTCATTGGGTTCTAAGTGGTAGGTTCTTAAAGAAATGTACTGTATAATGAATTCTTTACTCTGGAGTTCTCGCCTGCATTTGTACGTGTATGTTTTGCTGACGTGTGTGTTATCACTATCATTGATCGGCAATTAATTGACTCATTTTATCAGTTGATAAGAAGATTATTTTGAAACACCAATGTTGAAGTCTTTGGAAATAAAAATTACTTTAGAACTAAAAGCTGAAAATGTAGCTAAGAACATCTTATTTCCATAATAGGTTCTGACTTCAGATCTGTTTTCAGCTAAGCACGTTTGAAATAAACGTATAATTAAGTTTTGTCTCGCATCGCCTAAAGCCGAAACATTTCATTTACATTTGCCATATAATTGAAAGAACCACAGTTTTGAATTTGGATTCAATAATTTGTAATTTCGTAGTTTCTTGCGTCACGCATCACAAAAACGCACCGGAAAGGGTAGCTAGAACCTGCAACTCACGTACTGTAACAGCAACTAACAGACTGCGGCTCAATGTTTTGACATGATGATGTGGAATACATTTTACTTTTATGCTCTAAAATAAAACAGAACTTTCGAGTCTTGTTTTTAAAATTAGGAATATTGATTAATATATTTTATAATAATTCAATTTTAAAACTTTCATTATCACGGTCGGTTTTAACTATTATTAATTATACCTTGATTTTTATTTTTTGTGTTAGACGTCATCAGAATACTATTGTATGTTCTGAATACTATACAGCAACATGTTCTGTAAAGGCCCTTACGCTTTGCTCGCCGCCGCTTTCATTTCCCGTCAATAACATTTTCCGGAAAGTTCTGCATTAATATTTCTCGTAAATTGTTTCTGTGTTACACTTAAATTTGTATGAAATTCTGCACGAAATGTTGCATTGTTCATTACTGTTTCTGAACATAAAACGGCATTGTATATGAAATTCAATTTTAGTTATATTGCTTTTACTCGCATAGCGGGGAAAGTCATATGAAATTTAATATTCATATTCATTCGTTGTATGAAATTATATTACTGTAATGGCTTTACTCATTATTTTGTTCAAAATGAAATACAATTATATTATTATTCTGGGAAGAAATAACATTTCGAAGGAAATGACGCACCACGCTTTTGTTTGGTAGACAGTACTATCATTGTGCAATTATTGTAAGCTAATTTATTGATAAATCGTACGATTCTGTTTTCGCAATACCATTGAGATTTACATGTCATACACATTATTCCAGAAAATCGCATTGTCAAATGTATCTGGAATGAAATTATGAAAATTCAAATAAATTATAAAATGTCTCTGGATTTAATATTTTCCTTTGGATTCAGTAATAGAATTTAAATTATTTAAAATAATATAATAATAGTAATAATAATATAATAATGATAATAATAATAATAATAATAATAATAATAATAATAATAATAATAATAATAATAATAATAATAATAATAATAATAATAATAATATAATAATACCGAGCGAAGTGGCTCAGTGCGTAACGCGCTGACTTCGTAATCGGGAGGTCCGGGTGCGAGTCCCGGGCCGGCCATCCTGACCGGGGTTTTCGTGGTTTCCCTCGGTCATAAGGCGAATGCTGGGATGGTTAAAAAAGTCCACGATTACCTTTCACCAATATCCTATCACCTCCTAATCCATTCCTATCATCTCATAATTCACACTTCAAGGCGTAACAACCTTGTTGTAATCCAAGAATACAGCTGAAGAGCTGATCCTGGAAGAATTACACACGTTAATCGTGTAGCGTGGTCAGTAATGGCCTATACGCCAATGATGATGATGATAATAATAATAATAATAATAATAATAATAATAACAATAATAATAATAGGGAATTTATTTATATGGCGAGACTCGGGCCATCAGCCCCGCTCTTACGCCTAACCACGTGATACCGAAATGTATAGATAAAAATTGAACAGTACATTTAGTAAACAAAATAAAATACAACTTAGACATGTTTTGCCTATGATATGCATGCATCCATGCATGTTGATATGCATATGTTGGTGAGTGAAATCTGAATCTCTCCACAAAATATCTTGAAAGAAGTTATGGGAATGAATACCGGTGAGCTGAGACGATGTTCCTGCAGCTTATTGCTTTATTCGTTCTATATGATCATCGATTTCGAATATCCTCCATTACCAGAATTCAGTGGTCATTACGTCTTACAGTCGACGGAGCATCTTTACCGGACTAGCAAGCTTTCATTCATTGAGCAAGCGGCGGTGAGATCATTGAAACACAGATATTATTAAAATTCAATTGCTGAGAGCTACAGTAAGAAAATGGAGGTTCATCGGGAGGCAAAGTTCATTTTCTCAAGAAAAGACTCGATAATTTACTTTGTAATCAAGTTTCTTATAGTATTATAAATTACAGAATCGTGTCAATACATGTCAAATAAAAGAGACGAATTAACAGTTTGGAACACAAGAAATGATGTTAACAATTTGTAAAGAAGTAACGTTGAGTGTAGGAAACAAGAAAATTAGTTTCCGAGCGATTTTTCTTAATATAGTTGTATTCTTCATGTACTATACTGGAAAAAATCGTTGTGGAATTTGTTTAATGTTTCGCAACGTAGTCATCGGCCCGAAGGTCGTCGTGCCATCTCGAGCGCGGCGACAGCGGGACGTAGGGATATTTTGGAAGCAGATGGCGCAACTTCTCTGGAATTCGTCTCCGTGGTCGGTCAGCGACTGCCTCTCCGCCTCTTTTCCGTCTGCGGCCCGCCACAAGTAGCTGCGTCGCGTAACATTTTACTGTTCAAGGCAGCCATTTTGTTTGCTATTTCATTTGCCAATGAACAGCTCACAAATGGCCCATAGTCAGCTGGTTACTGTATATGTTGTGGCACATATCCGATAGACAGTGGGTGGCCGCCAATTTTTTATCTTTTATTTCGATTAGAAACAAGACGTGCTACAACAGCAAATATTTTCCGCATTATTAGGTAAGTAGCCAAACCCAACTCGGAACTCGTCAAAGTGCGGAAAATTCGAATTTAAAATTTGCTGGTATGAAGATAGAGGGCGTTTGATATTTGTTTTGTTCTTGTATGCTGCCTTTGGTTTTATCATAGATATTTTCAGATTTCGAGGTTACTTATAAATTTTCATCACGATAGAGATGCACATACCTGTTTTTTGATGATTCGGCGTCAATTGCACTGTTAATCTTCTTAAAGGGTCCTTTGGGGTTGTCATCATTTCTTCTTTTTTGTCGACGGAGGGTGACTGTTTGCCATGAGCTGCTCAGGCCGTTTCCTGCGTTGAAGATGCGTGGCCATTAGTTGCCGTAGCTTCTAACTCGGTAGCTGGAATTCCTTTTTCACTCAGATGTTGCTGCACTTGGAATTGTAAATGTTGGTTCTGTTTCACTCGTGTTGTAAATGTTGTTTTAATTGTTGATGTTCTTGCAATAACACCTGATGCTGTTGCTGAAGGTTCTGTGTAGGTCACTGTATTCTAAACTTGTCGATCCGTTCGTACTGTTGCTAACGAATACTTTACTGTTAGGTAAACTCAGGTACCTTTCTCCACAAAACTGAGTGAGATGTCGGCTGTGTCGGCATTACCACAATTAAAGATAAAACGATAAACTGCTGAGAAAGTGTTCCCATTGATGAGTGTCATCATGGTCAGGTCGGAAACTTATGGAACCGCCTGTTATCAAGGTCATTTTCTCATTTCGAAGAGAGTCTCATGTCTGCTCACCATCAGCAATCGCCCCTGTTTCAGTGTTTGTTGTGTACAAATACGATGTGCTTTACGTTGTTGCAACCAACATAATTACTTCAACATACTTTTTTTTCACTCAAGTTTTTGAGGTTGTTTTTTTTATTTTTTTTTTATTTTTTTATATATATAGTGTTTTACAAATTTAGAAGCAATGTAACCTATTGAGATTGCTTTTGTAGAAAACATATTCTTCAGATTAATTTTTCGTGCTTAAAATGAATTTGTATATGAGTTGCAGTAAGTTCAAAACATAATTAATTAGATAAACCCTACCTTATTGAGCTGTGTAAAATGCTTCTTTGAAGTGAAAATAAATTGTCACATCATTAATATAGATGCAGTTGCTAACAGTCACATTTATTTGTTAGTGTATTCTACTTGTTATGCAGTGTTATGATTGCTTTATGGTTGTTTTCAGACCTTTAATCCCTACTGACATGAACTCAGAGGAACGCCAGTGGCGATCTCTCATGCAAGACGTACAGCGTATTGTTCTCAGACGCGTCACGAGTAAGCTGTAAAACAGTCCGTGCTAATGTAAGGTGAATGCATGATTCTGGCCGACGTCAATCGATATTCCGTTACAGGAGAAAAGCACAGCTCCGCCTCCGTCCAAATTCGTCGCGCTGGCAATGCAGACGATGCGCGGTTGCTGGAAACGCCCCGCGGGGCCTCCTCCTCGCGTTGCCCGAGCACACTACGTTTCTAATTATCGGCTTGGCGAGCTCCGAGAAGCCCACTACCACGGGGAAGGAAATTCGTGCGCAACCGAGTCGAGCTTCTCGGAGGCCGCCGCCGCCGGCAGGAGAAATTTATGCAAACTGTGGAGCCGGCCCCGCGTCCGGCCGGCCCCTGCTGTCCGCCACCCGCCCGCCACCTCGCGGGGCTTCGTGCTCGGCCGAGTGGCGGCGGCGGCGGCGGTGGAGGCGGCCGAGAACGAGGGCGCTCTGCTGGCCGACGCGGCGCTGCACGTGAAGCTCGCAGCTTGGATTACAGGGCATCAGTGGATCTTGTGAACAGTGGCGTAGTCCATGGGATGAAGGGCGATGGTTGGGGATGTAGCCGCTCTAGTAGTTCTCGGCGATGCAGAGTGAGTATTGATAGCGGGTGCAACGTCTGAGGTCATGAGTTCCGAAAGTGTAGTGCATGAGATGTTCTGGGAGATGGCGGTGTTCCTCTCTCGTTGGAATGTGATATCGCCGCTGGCTCCACGACTGTTTGTAGGATTTCTTCTCCTGATTATCTCACTCACAGAACACCGCCTCACACACTCTAATCTCTGGATTTTGTTAGAAGGGTAATGTATGAACGTGTAGGTATGTTGGGAAGAGAAGGAAACAGGTTAATAGGATAGACGCACGGAGCAAGACTCATTTGTTAAGGTACTACTCCATCATTTGCCTAGTATTAATCGCAGAAACCATGGAAATTGGCAGAAGAGAGCAGCCGATCGATAGAATTCACCTCCAGAAGATGGTTGGATTCCGCGTAATTAGTAAACGCCATCGTGAAGTCTCGTATGCTGTGTTCTACCGATCAACGCCCGCCTCCTGAAGCATGTTCGTAATAATCTCTACCAATGTGGCTGTTAAAGATGTGACTGCAGGCTGATAGAATTCCTAGAACATTTTATTTGATAAACATTCTGATGGAATTGGTTGTAGTCGCCCGTAATCGCCTCCCTCTGACTGGGATGCCTGCGGCCAAACGCTAGTGGACAGCACTTGAAGTGTTCACTAAGATGGAAGAAGAGGAAGAGTGCGAAAGTTGAGAACATAGCGTTCTCTCCGCCCAAACGCTTTAATATGTAGATATTTTGTAGGAAAAGTACTTTTCGTATCTCTTACCAATGATTATCCGAGTGTTTGTTAATGGCTGTCATTTTGGCGTTCCTGCCACGCAGAGGCCGCTGTTGAGGAAACGAGTGGCGAAGCAGAGCGCGCCAGCGAAAGCGGTAGGCGTGGGCGGGGCGGGCGGGGCGGGGCAGGGGCGGGGCGGGGGGCGCAGCGGCAGAGGCACGGAGCGGCAAGGCTGCCGCGCGCCGGAACCGAGCGGGTGACACTTGGCAGGTGGACCGCGGCGCGAACCCTCCGCCCTGCCCAGCCGCCAGGCGACCTCGCTGGCAGGTTGTTGTCGTGACAATGCATCGCTTGTTCGATTTAAAAAAAGAAAAAAATTTTTTCCTTCGTAGACTTCTGTTGTATCGTCTTTTAAAGAGATGAGCATTTTCACATTTTGCTGATCTAAAATTAGTGCAAAATCTGAACACAATGTCATAAATGCTTTCAAAACTGTCTTAAAAATATGAATGAAAATAAATTATTGGTTATCATTGAAATTAAAATTGTATCTGGACACAATATTACCACAAGTGTCCAGAAAAAGAACCATTACCATCGTTGTATACCGTGTTGACAATAACAAAACAGACGTGTAGTGGCTACTTTTCAGACTTGTTGTGAATCTTTATTTTATATTGAGTCTATAATTTTTGTCACCCCCCTAAAATGTCACGTATGTTTTCGAGATCACGTTATTTGATTTCTTCTATTTGGAAAATATATAACGCGGCTAAATGCAATAAAATAATAAATCAGTTTACGCTAGAATAATTACTTAAATACAGAAACAAGAATCGTATGATTCCTGAAGATGACATGATAATGTTGGGGCTGAGTTAATCCCCAAAGTAGGAATCAACTCGCCATCATAATTTTAATCTCTTATTCGAGCTCTAAATGATAATTATTGGTCATAGTTTCCAAACCCTAGACTCACAAACATCAATTGTGTATATATTTCACAACGTTTAAGTAACATTGCGAATTAGATACACGTCAGTGTAAAATGCAGAAAAAATACAATAAACACTTGTTAGATGGTATGGTGGTTGCAGACTGGTGTGAGACATATTAATCGGTGTCACACTGTGGTGACTGTGGTATTCAAGCCATCGAGATACAAATACCGAAGAATATGCAGAATGACAGACTTCTTATTTAGCCGACAGTAGATAGCACGAAAGACGAGATAACATCGTTGGCAACTACAGGATTTAATGGGTTCTTACGCGTCACATGATGATAATGTACTTTGCAAAATATGAATAAAATGACATAAGTGTTTGCAGCGTCGAATGACCTATTAAGTTAGTTTACATTATAGTATTGTTAAGTGCTTCTATGATTTGTAACTGTACACTAGTCATAAAAGAACTACTGAACAACCTCTTGAAGAATATTAGCCAACTTTAACTACTAAAATGAGCTCACCTGTTTTTAATTTTCGTGTAGAAAGCTTTATTCGTTATAAAGAAGTGTTTGTCCAGTCGGCATGTCTGAAATGTGCTCTTCTTCAGTAGTATTCATTTTAATTCTTCTAGAGCCATATATTACACGATAACAAAATAACACCTTTTGCATTACGATGTGCAAGCTAATTATTCTTTCTATAATTTAATTAAAATCATGTTTCTTTGTGCTTTAAAAAAGTGGAAATTCTAACTCTGGTTGTAACTTTGCGTTCAAAACCACGTTTTTGGTAAATAATGCCAAACTAGCATAATGCTTTTGTTTAGTCATTTCGTGAAAATTAAAATGGATGGGTTTATTACGAAGTTACTCGAACTAAAAATCAAAATGCTATCGTTTTATCGCTTGTAAAGTGCCTTTAATTATCCTTCAAAGTGCTGATTTTGTGGATATTTTGAGTGTTTTCGTTTCCCTGTTTGGTATCTCTCGTGTAATCTATGCTGCAGACTTTACTTTAGTGTTCATTTGTTTTCATCGAATGATGAAAGTGCAGCTTGTTTTTAAATACCAGTTTAGCTGTTTTTTATGTCAGCAACTATGGAATACAAGTGTTCTTTTCGAAAATATTGACGTTGCTCATGTACAAATTTGTAATCCGGTCGTAATAACGTAATGGCTTTCAGTCGTAGAGTTGATTGCAATCTTTCCCAGATTGGAATTTTTACTTATACAACGTTTTGACAGAAAGCAGGAATTTTCACCGACGGCACTAAAAAAATGCTACTCATTGTAGTTGGGTCATTGTGGTTTCCATTGTGTCAAATGTATAAAGAGAAACAAAAATCAGTCTTGAACTTTTTCTCCACTTTATGGGTTAATTTCGTTTTAAAAATATCCTAGACATTACCAGACGAACTTTGCTTATTACAGAAATAAATATGCTGAAAATAATTGAAGTAAGTGAATTCTTACTTTCTCGCGTACTAAATACGTAGTGTAGATAAGGTAATACTGCAGAGGAAACGATGATTTTTCGGGAGAAATCTTCGTATTTTAGGCCCCTGATACTGAGAAAAGTGGATAATTCCTGTTTCTGTATGTAGTGAATTACTTTTTCTAACACGTGCTATAGTCAAAATGCACGTTTTCTGGATTCTTGATACCGGAAAACGTCCATCCGTCGGTCCGTCTTTGTGTGTAAACAACGCTAGAGATTAAAACAAGCGGGATTTTCGCAAAATTGTTATTTCTGGATCCGCCTGACTGATGTCGCGGCCCTTTGGATTTCGAACGGTTACTCGAATTTTCGGGGGTAGTGATCACAATGCCTCGAGGACATTTTCAAAATTTTCGTAAAAATAGCTCCAAATTTTCCGTTTATTTTTACTTTCTTGTCTGTGGTCAACGTTAGCGCCTCAACCGTGCAACCAATTTTCTTCAAAATTGATATTGCTTAATTAATTTAAATAAACTCGAGGCCCTTGAGTTTGAAACAGATGCTTTACGTAAAACCTCAACATTTTCAAAATTTTCTCAAAATGGCTACACATTTTTTGATTAAACATTGACCTCGGATAGCGTGAGGACGAAGAAGGATATGGTGTGTCTCATTTTCGTTGAACTCTGATTTCTAAAATTGCATAATTTTGAAATAATTATGCAAATATTATAAAAATGCAACAGGTGTGATTTTCGTTGAATTCTATGAATTTTCGAAAATTGCAAAATATTAAATTTTCGTCAGCGTCTTCCTACTACTCAAGATGTTTGTTTTGAATGGAATCTGTTCTTTAATATTATACTTGTTTTAAATGAGGTCAAGTCCATTCTTTTCAGATTTTTTTTTTCGCGTACAGGGCATGCGTACAGTCCATGCGTACATCCTTCTCCAGTAGATAGCTTTCTGGGAGGAGGGCGGATATTGATGACCTAAAACATCACCAAAAGTTATCAATGAATTGCTCTTAAAATGCTTTAAAAATGCTCTAAACACAACTAAAAATGACGTGAAACACACGATAAAAAACAGTTGGGATGAACAACTGAGCTGTTGATACAACCGATGCTTCTTCTTTTCGTTCAAGTCAACTCAGCTTGAAACTTTTGGTTTGGACTGTTCTTTACCTGGACATCTGTCTTAAGTTATCCTGAAATCGGTTCCACCGACGCTGGCTGAAATGGCACTGTCAGGTGTCACATGCAACCGGTGACATTACAGTTTTTGAGAGAAGAAATCGAAGGAATTTGTGGAGAACATTTGTTGCATCTCATAAACATTTGAAGCAAGTTCCATTAAAACGATATTAAAATCGAGGAAATCAGTGAAAATGCATTACAAATGGTGGGAAAAGGTAGAAAGTGACTTATGAGTCGAAATCGACGAAAAAGCAAAACAAGACATAAAAATGGGTCATATCATAAAATGAATTTCTATACTAAACGGCTTTGTTTTAAATTGAAACGAAAAAAATATACGTCATTAAAGTCCGCCCCCTAATGATGATGATAGTGAGGGATGAAAGGGCGGCACGCACACAGACATACACAAATACAGCCATGCCGAGGCGGGACTCGAACCCGCTCTTTTCTGGTTCCAGACCGATAGGGCACTACTACCCACACGATCGCGGCCATCTGGCCGGCTCTTTTCAGAGTATGAAAGGTTTTCGCGTAATTTTGTGGAAAACGAAAGCAATTTAAAAAAATATATATTTTTTCTCAAAAACGGCCGAAACGTTTTTGTGATTTTTTTGTACGGTTAGTGCTAAATGCACTGAATAAAATGATTTAAACGCCATTTTGAAGTCTTCTTTTGATTTTTCGAATATTTCACCAATGATTATTTTTCAAAATACCTCTCACGTCTTTAATATTTACATTCCGGGCCTATTTTTAATACATTATTGCATTTGTGAGCTCTAGTACTTCATATTTCTCACTTTAACATGATCTCAACAGTTTCACAACAAAACTGGTTTCACAGTAAAACTAGTTTCAAATGTTTTCTATTCGGACATATGAATAAGTATTGCTTCTTTCGTCGTCCGTCTTTGCTTATCACCTTTAAGTATTTACATTTTTATTAGAATATCAACATTCATTTTAACACAGTTTTGGTTGTATGGTAGAGACGTATCCATTACGTTTGGTACTTCAAAAAATAAACACAAGCAACAGACAATCTGTACGTCGAATGTCGTTCTGCTTCTCGTAGATATTTCTGTGGTCTGACTAGTCGCCGCAGTTCAGTTGCTAGTCTCATGGAAAGTCAAATCGATCTTCAGAATACAATGCAACTGGATGTTTGACCTAAGTTGTGAAACTTCCAGTTGCCCTAATGAAAAAGTTATTTATTGTGATGTCGGCTTTGGAATGCGTGGGAAGTTAATATTTAAAACTGATGAGCGTTAAAAAGTGTCAATGATTTTTGGCATTTGATTCACTGAAATTTTGAAATTTGTCTGGCGTTAGGCCGAAATATGTTTGGAATTCGGTGTATTGTAAAATTTATGAAACCAGAATACCAAATAATGTGGAGCGTCTTGTAATAACAAGAAACTACAAATTGTGGGTTTAAATAACAATAACCCGAAGGAATAAATAAAAGATCAAATTTTATAATATATTCAATGTGGAGCGTAGTGTCGAGTAACTTGGTGGACCACCTGCATCGTATGCCTGCGCCATCAATGAGGTGAATGAATGGGCAGGTGGCTTGGCCGGCACTCGACCCCCGGCAACGAGATTCACGCTCCGTTGAATGGAGCGAAATGCAACCCCACGGGCGGAGCCGGCCCCAGCCCCGGCGCTGCGTACTCGCTGACGTGCGCGCCCCGCGGCGCCCGCCTCTCCGACTTCCTGTTCTTCTTCTCCGCCCCCCCCCCTCCGCCCGCCGACACCTGTTGGCGCGGGGGAGACAAGAGGTCATCACGCCCTTGATTTATGGTCCGGCGCGCTCCCAATCCAGCTCTGGACCGGGAGGAGCCTCGCCAGCTGGGCCGCGAGCCCCTCAACAGCTTGTAATAGGCTTCGCGAGGGCCCTTGTTGCAATCGCACGCGCTCCATGCGGTGGGTTAAGTGATTGATTGTTGTACGCCAACTGCTGTTATTGTTAGTCACCTGAATATAGCGCATGTTTTAACAATGGAGGTGGCGGTGTCCGGCCTGTCCGGGTTGCAGGGTAATCCACATCCACGTATCTCCCTCAGCGGGGTACGCCACCCCAGCCGGGACAAGCTCTGAGCTCCCGACCGGTCTCCCGGCATGTGTGTTAGTGTACTGCATGTAAGGGTAAGTGTGTGAGGATAGGACAAGGAAGACGAAGGAAAGATCGCGCACGGTCTGTACTGCTCTGGCATTCGCCTGTGTTGATGGGAAACTACGGAAAATTGACTTTCAGAGCAGTCGGCCTCCAGACGCGGCTTGATCCGACCTAACTAACTGACTGGTGTCGAAAATCCTTCCACCACCGGGACGCGAACACTAGAACCTCCCGGTCAGAGGCGCTGCAGTGACATCACTTGATGCCCTGAGCCACCTCAGCCGAAAAGACATCAGCGAGTTCTTGTTTTTGTTTTCATATTTCAAAAAAGTAACGTTATGTACTGACCGTCCGTGCAGTGTCACTGATGTGAAATTGAGGTTCACGTTCGTGTTGAACTGGGCTTCTCGCCATCCTTGGCAAGTATTTGTTTGATTCCTTGGTATGCTTAATTTGGCGTTTTTTTCTTCTTTTTGTCAGAATTTTGCAATTGCCTTTGTGGCGAGTTGAGGGATCTTTTTAAACCGCATTTGCATTTTTTCATATTCTAAATTAATTAACTTGATTAATTTTGCATTGAAGTGGTTATTTCGTGTTACCGAAATGTATTGTTTTGTGATTCAAATGTTCCAAATACCTTTATTGTGTCGCTGGTGATGCATTTTGTATTCTAATGTTTTATTTATCGTTTCACTTGCATATTTCTTTTTTATTAAATAAACTATACATACGTACAGTTTTGTAATGGAAGATATAGAAGGTATACCTTCGTCAGCGTCGTTGAACCAAATTCACAAGGTACGTTGCTCACCTATACACAAAATACTTTGTCTTTCAGTGAGGATCTGCGAGCATTGTGGTGAGAGTGAATGTTTCAACGTTAAGGTCATTAAAAAAAACTGGTCATAATATGGTTTAAAATACGTTGAGCATTGTTTAGTACAAGAGCTTGCGCCTTAAACGTTACAAGACAAACACCAAAAATAGCGAGAATTTCAGACTCATTTAGAACAGCTGAGAGTTGAGAGAGAGGGAGAGAGTTTCAATTGTGTTGTAAGTCACATAGTGATCCAGCCAGGTGTGACCATAAGAAATATCTATTCGCGGCTGACTGTTCACAAAAAGCAGACATGACACTTTTTAGGGGTCGTAAAGATATCCCGTCGGCTGACGTTTCAAATGGAACAGGTTTCCGAAAAGTGAACGAGGGCAGGAAATGAGATTAAGAAAAGATGGGAAGGTTTAAGTCTGTCCGCTACACCTCTTTTCCCCCTTCCTGTTCCTCACCCCCTCTCTGTCCGCCTTCACACACATATGCTGCACTCGTGAGTGGCGAGGTTTGCCGACGCTGTCTGGGCCAGCGGGTAAATAAACTAATGCTGTAGCGAGCACCGACGTGCGCTGACACAGTACGCGGCGCCGTGCACCAGCTACGTTGCATGGCGCGGGCACTAAGACAATGCGCCTTTTGATTTCGTGATCTCTTTTCGGAGAAATCGTATCAAGATGTTCCGGTTAGACCTGTGGTTAGAAGTATGATCTGATGAAAACTAAAGAAATTTCCAATTTAATCTCTGAAACCTCTGGCATTTATAAGAATCAAAATCATAGAAAGCAGGGAATTAAATGCGTTCCATTTGTTTTGGATGTAAAAACCTCGTCAGTCGGATATGGAATGGTAGCTCGTACATATGGCGTGTTTGCATAGGTTTTATTGCATATTTCATGCTTTCGCGGGCGGACGCGCGCGCGCGCGCGCGCGCGCGCGCGAGAGAGAGAGAGAGAGAGAGAGAGAGAGAGAGAGAGAGAGAGAGAGAAAGAGAGAGAAAGACAAAGAGGGAGAGAGAGAGACTGAGACAGACAGGGAGAGAGAGACTGAGACAGACAGGGAGAGAGAGAGACTGAGACAGGGAGAGACACAGAGCGAGACAGACAGAGAGAGACAGAGAGAAACAGACAGAGAGAGAGACAAAGAGAGAGAAAAAGACAAAGAGGGAGAGAGAGAAAAAATGTCAGAGAGAGAGAGACTGAGACAGACAGGGAGAGAGAGAGACTGAGACAGACAGGGAGAGAGAGAGACTGAGACAGACAGGGAGAGAGAGAGACTGAGAGACAGACAGGGAGAGACAGACAGAGAGAGAGACAGACAGAGGGGGAGAGAGAGACAGAGACAGGGAGAGTGCGCCGATCGAGTGACTCCGCGCCGCGTTGGCCACGAAATAGCGCGCAAGGCAGCGAGAGGTCTCCGAGTGCCTAAAGCCCGGCGCCGGCGCCGGAAGAGCGCCCGTCCATCCGTCGCCGCGGCGGCCGCTCCTCCCCTGCGACGACGAGTAAATCCTGGCGGGACTCTTCCCGACGTCCCGCCTCCCACGCGCCGCCCGCCCGGACGGAGCCGCTTCCTCACGTCCCTGCGACCGCCCCCGCCGCTCTCATCCCGGCCTCCCCGTCCCACGCGCTGCTGCGTCCGCTGCAGGCGGACATGCCGTTTGCTCTGCTCGCCAAGCCGCTACTTACCTTATTGTCTTTCTGTGGTTGCACTGTACCCCCCTTTTTTCTTCTTCAGTTTTTTGTAAATTTTCGCCCGCGGCCCTGTCTTCGGGTTATCGTATTTGATCTTACAGTTCCTCGGAGATTCCCTCATTTTCTTGATTCCCGTCACCAGAACCTGCGAATCGTCAGTGCCTCCTAGTCTACCAACACCGCTTGCGAGTCCGTCTCCACGACTGTCCAGAGCCTGCACGACCTCGGCGCTCTCCGCTGTCGCCGCTTTCAGCGCTTCCGGGCCATGGAGAGCCCTCACGCGCCAAACGGCGCGGCGTAAACCTCCTCCGCCTCCGCCGCCGCCTCCGCCGCCGCCGGTCGTCCTCGTCGTCTTTGCTGGCGTCGCGGCTCCAGCGGACAGCCTCCGCCGGAAGGGCCCACTCTTCAGGGGCGGCGGCCCCCCGCGCCCCTGTCTCCTCCGCGCTTTGTAGGTCGCTCGTATTTTCTCTGGAATTGCCGTCGTCGTCCGCGCCCTTCCCACTCCCACCCACTCCGCCCCGCCCTCACCCCGCCCCGCCCCACCCCGCCTCGCCGCCGTCTCTCTTCGACGCGCCGCTCGCGCTCTCCGATTTCGCGTGCGGCCGCCTCCGCCGCCAGCCGCTGCCACGACTCCCCGCGGGCTCTGGGCACGGCCGCCGTCGCGGTGGCGGCAGCGGTGCCGGCGGAGCCTGCAGCGCCCCGGCCGGCGGCGGGAGCCGGCGCTCGTTTGCGGCGCCGCTTGTAAATAAACGGACGCGGGCTAGCGACGTTCGCGAGCCGTTTGGCTAAGAGTTTCCGAAAGCGAAAACTCTCGCGCTCGTTCTTTTTTGTAGCCTTTGCGTTGCGCGCAACCGCGTCGCCGTAACGCGAGGGGCCCCGACCCGCGACGCCGCGCTGCCGACGGCTGCTGCGCTGCGGCGCCCTGGCGCGCGAGGAAATGTTTATGGCGGGCGCCAGCCCCTGTGAAAGGTCCGTAAAGAAGGCCGCGCCGCTGTTAAACACCGCTTTTTAACATCGAATTTATATGTTTTGTGAGGGAGCGACTGAGATTTACTCGGGTGCCCTCGCTGCCGAAGAACGACTTGCGCTTTTTATTCTTGCAATTATGGCGTCCACTTGGCGTTTGCGTCGATAAATATTTTCCTTCTGCCCTGTGCGGTCCGGCTTCCCCATCCGCTCTCGCTTTCCGTGACTGCCTCTTACGTGCTAACTCGGCGAAGATATATTTTTTCCGCACTGTGTCGAGTGTGTGTGAGCGAGTCGAACAAGCGAAGTGAAGTCGGCCCTGGCCTCTTTATCCAGCCACCTGGCAAGTCTGGGCCGGCGCAAACGGTGGACGCCGGGTTCGAACTCGGGCTGGCGAAGCGCCGGCGCGGGGGCGGAGAGCGGCTATCGGTGCGGAATATCAAATAAATTTTTTTATGGGTCGGCTGGCCAAAAGGCGCCCGCAGCTATTTTTAGTCGCGCGGGCCGAACGGGGGCTGCCGGATGGCGCGAAGAACACGTGTGCGCGGGGGCGGGAGCGGGAGAGGGAAAGAAAGTGGCGAGAGAGGGGTAGAGGCGTATCGACCGCGCCTGCCAACTGCGGAGGGGACCCGCCCCGCGCCGCCCCGCGCCGCCCCGCGCCGCCCCGCGCCGCCCGCCCGCCCGCCCGCCCGCCCGCCCGCCGCCCGCGCGCGCGACGAGGCGACGCCGTTCAGTAGGTCAGTAGGCCAGCGATGCGAGCCCGCGAGGACGCACGGGGACCCCGCCCCCGCCCCCGTCCCTGTCCCCGCGCGGCCACCCCTGAGGGCGCGCCGGGGCGGGGTGCTGCGGGGACAACACAGCTGAGCGGTTGCGTCTACTCCCATACACAGGCATAGCGCCCCGGAGGGCGACACGTCAAGGGGGCGCTCTTGTATGGCCGCGGTGATGCAACGCCGATGCGCTCATCACGGCCACGTTGTCATCTGCCCCCTTGCTTCACTGCGCTGGCGTGTTATTTACTTGTGAAACGAGGATATCGGTGAAGCAGTGATATGGAGAGCTTTTGTAGACTTGTCGAAAATGGGAGAAATAAAAATATCGTATTTCGAGGGGGGAGGGTGAGCAAGGGCAAATCATACGTACTAATCTGACCCAGTACGATTCTGTTCCCGTTCTCCTTTCTTTCCTCGGTTTCAGTGGTTATACATAATGAAGGAAGGTTTTGCGCAATTACTGAAGATAGTTTTCTTGTGTTGTGACTATTCGCCAAAATCAAAACTTTTATTCAATAGGAATTGCCATTATAATGGTATATTTATTTCCCTCTCATACTCGTAAAAATGAGATAGGTCACATATAGGCCGCGACGCCATCGAACTCTTCTTCCGGGATGATCACTTTATCAACTAACTGCTAATCTAATTAAAACACTGACAGTTTTCATTTAGAAAGGAATTAGAGCTTTCTTCTTAACCAATTTTCGTGATTTTTACTTAAAATGACAGATAGTGGTTTTTTTATGTGTTACCGCTAAACATTACTAACTCTTTTTATAGTATAAACACTACATTTAATTAATTAATTAACGTAATTAACGTTAATTAATTAATTAACGTAAAATTAATACAATGAACGCTTAACTGCCTGATTTGTTCATTACATCGTTTTCAAAACCTACTAGATTCCATGTGGTTTGGGGTATTAGCAGTTTTGTTTTCAGATTTGTAATACTTGTAGATGTATCAAACGAAGACAATGTTTCTTAGCGAGTTTTTAAGTTAAAAGATGAAGGAGCGTTTTTAAGTTCAAGGATTTGAGAGGGAATATAAACGCAGTGAGTAGCAATTGTCTGACATAGGGGCATATGTCGTAACAAAAGAGTAGTTGAGTGATTAAAATATTATGTGATGCATTACCTTTTTTTATTCACAGTAGATATTTAACACCATTCCCTACTATAGTCTACAAGATCCATGTACTGATATTATATATTTATTAGACAAATAATTGACATTTAAATTAAATAAATTAAATTAAATTAGACAAATAATTAATAAATGTAATTCTGTGTTCACAGTGAGTAATGATTATATTTCAGCATTTGCAAAATTTTTCATTATCTTGGGAAATAGCTACTGAATGACATGAAAAATAGTTTTGAGGCTTTCGATTTTCCGCATCGGGCATGTATAGTACTCTTCTGTTGTGACTTTGCTACAGGTGTTTCTTTATTGCGATGTAATCGCACAGGGTCAATTCTGCTAGCAAATTTCAATTTTGTTGAGTGCGGAGGGTAACATAAGCCACTCAAGAAATGTCTCCGCAGCTATAAATCTACATACCAGTTTGTAAAAATTAGTATTTATATATTGGGTTCTTTCAGTAGAACATTTCTAGCGTTGGCAAAATTGCATACGATCTCTCTGCCTGTCACCACGCACGCTACAGAAATCCCCTTAGAATATGCACATTGATAAAACCTTTTTGCGTCAAAAAACGCAAATATTAAATTAAACTTAAGACATTTGTTGAGTCTTGTTTACGATGGTGATTATCTCCTGTCTGGACATCGACGTCTACCGTTAATTTTTTTTATCTAAAATTTGTCTTGCTCTGTTTCACCTCGTCAAGTTAACATCTTCCTTGTGTTGACCTCGCAGCACAGCGTCACCCAGTCAGTACCTGAATGACACCACCCTCACGCATCGTGAAATGATTAGAATTAGAAATATTTTTGACATGTCGATTCATCGCTAGGAACTCCGTTAAGCGACGATGTTCAAATTATGGACTAGTTTGGCATTCTTTTCGCTCTCCTACAATGCCACTGAACATCTACTGTTGTATAAATTACTCCAAACTCAATAAACATCCCAAGTCCGTTCGGCAACACTGTTCCACATCAACTGCTCTTAATTTCGGCTAAGCAACGACAAAAACTGACAGCACTTTTATTAATAAGCACTACAGTGTAATTGAATTGTAGTTGTATATCGCAGAGAATCAGAGTGGACCAACCGTACCATAAACTCACCCTGAGATAACGCGGCTTAGCACACTCTATGGCCACGTGATGGGCTGGTCTCTCACATCACCCGAGTCTGGCGCGGCCTTCTGATTGCTACTGATAGAAGTACTATCGGATCTTCGTTTTTCAGGGTGAAGACTTCACATTGCCGCTTGAAAAGTTAGAACTGGCCCACTCTCGTTCTGTCTCATATGAAAGCGCAAATTTTGTTTAAGAATGCATTGTCTTATACAGAACTGCTTCGTGAAGAGATGTTGTGAGCATGAGGTGATGTGCCCTGTGCTTTTATTTTCTCCGCTGTGTCTATCTTGAAAGTGGTAGACGTCGATTATGTCAGAGAAATACTGACACAAACGTACATTTTTCCAGTGGAATAGTTCGCACATTTTCCTCGGTCATTCACGAAATCCTCGGGCGATTGATATTTCTTGTGCAGTATCCTCCGCCTGAGAGCGTTACACCGCTAGCTGTTCTTTTGTGCCAAGTCCCTAATGCAAAACGATACCAACATTTTGTTCTTTCTTGTCTGTCTTCTGAAAATGGAGGATATTCTAAACCCATAATTCTGCATTATTATCTAAAAGCAAAATACAGTTCTAATGACATTAGGAAAAAGATTTCTCTTTAGTTCTTGTGTGTATAAAGAAAGAAATGTACGTCTGTAGTGAAAGAAAATTTGTTGGCCTGATGCCCGCCTCTATTCAACTATCACTGAATCTGAAGCGGCGTGCCTTGATTGGTCAGAGCACGAACCTGATTACATCGCGGACCGGTATACCCTGCCAGATACAACGCGCGACAAATATCAAGGGAAGGACAATGGAGGGCCTGCGGTTTGCTAAGTGAGGGAGAGAACCGGCTGTGATGCTTACCTGGCGATGACTTGCCGCAGATGGAACGACAATGAAAGTGTGAAACTTCTGGAAAGAAACGTACGACGAGACTCCTAGGTTAGATCGAGACGCTGTCTTACGAGATGTTCCTATACACAATGTATTGACGTAAATTGATGTAACGTATGACGAAATATGGTAAGCAGAAAAAATGTGTATGAAACAGTGTTCGTAATAGAAGCTTGATATTCGTTGACTTAAAGGACAACTTGATAAACGAAGAGTGGACCAGGAAAATGAGATATAAGTTATAAATAATTATTATCCAGTATAAGAGATCTCAGAAACTGGCGGTAGAAGGAGAATATGTCGTTCACGATAAAGAAAATGCCTGATGTAATGCTGCGTGATAGTAAAAAATATGTCTTGATATATTTACCAAGAAGGCGTAAGTAATAGATTATTTAATAAAAAACGTGAACCGATAGAAATTGATCAAAAGAACTTACTAAAAGTGCTGAAGCTTCTAAAATCTTCAAATTAGAAAAACACTTTCATACTGTTATAAACGTTTAAGCAAAAATATCAAATAACGAACATATTCAATGTAAAATATGCCAAAAATTCAATCATACACAAGCCAATTGTAGATTAATTCCGCGTTGCCTAAGATGTACTGAAAACCACCAATATTCGTACTGCCTCTTCCAAAAACCACCCCTCCGACTCGTGTTAATCGTCTTGGTATGCACACAACTAATAATATAGGTTGCACTGTATTTAAAGAACTACTTAAACCAATTAATTCTAATAATTCAAATTCACACGTGTTAATAAATAAAAATGTGAGAATTTCTCTCTCTCTCTCTCTCTCTCTCTCTCTCTCTCTATATATATATATATATATATATATATATATATATATATATATATATATATATTTAAAACAATAATATGACCAGCACTTACATACGCATGCCCAATTTGGGTTAATGCATCTTCGTCAAACATGAAGAAAATACAAACCATTCCAAATTAATTTTTACGGAGAATTCTAGAAGCTGAATGGTTTATCTCGAATAAACAGATACATAATTAATTACAAATAAAATTAATTAAGACATTTATCAATCAATCCAAATTCCTTTGTGAGTAATTCTCTTAAAACTCAAAGCTTATATTAAAAATTACTAAATTATTATTAAATTTCTAGTTTTATTCTATGTTTAATTAGATCGCTGGTGAGGTAGATACCATCTATTATTATGATCAATAAAGATGTTGTCTGGTATCAATATTGTATTGATACCAGACAACATCTTTATTCTATGTTTTATTGAAACTAAATCATAACTGCAATAATTGTGACTTAAATTTATGGTATCCTCAAGAGAGTTATATTAACTTAATTCTTTCAATCATCCTCAAATTTTGGAATACAATTGAACAGGAAATAAAATATTTAAAAAAAACACGACACCAAAATACAAGATTGAAGAAGATACTTAAGAGAAAGATCAAAAGTACGGGAGCATCTAGAGATAGCAGAAGACCATTTCGCCATCGAGCTTTGTACCTTATAAAAAAATTTAAGTCATTTTTTCGAAAGTTGACTTTTTAAATGTGGTCGGTAACCTTAAATATCTTTACTCCAGTTCATTAGAAGATAGCACTGTGATTCTTTTTTTGTTAAAATATGGATTGATTGAATTAGTATTTTGAACCAAATTAAACATTAAAACAAATTATATCCTTAAATTTTTTTTAAATTCAAAAAAATATTGTTTAGATTTTCTGGGAGAATTTGTTAAAATATATAAACATGCATGGTAAAAACTGAAGTTTTGGTTCAAGTTCTAGTAATAAGCATCTGCACTAATGAAAGATTCTATTTAAAATTCCTTTATGTCCTAAAAGAAATATTCAAAAATTATTTTCTAATAGTTTTCATTTTGGTTGTCATTTTGATCCAATAATCACCCAAAAAATGTTATAAAACAGTATTTTTAAAATTTTGGGGGTATGGTGTACCTTAAGCCTGGAGAAAATAAATTGAACATCGTTGGTAGCTCGACAAGTTGAGCTTATTGCAGCCCTCTAGATTCACTTACATCGTCAAGTGCATCGTGTCACGCAAAGCTCCTACCAGTATATTGAGTCCATTCGTCTTATCTTCTCGCCGCTTCCTTTCTTCGAGAAAGTGCTCCGCTTTGAACACTCCCCGAGTTGAAGTTTCTCACCTTTCACTATTGATCGAAATTTAAAATAGAAGTTTCGAGATTGCACGTCTCGTTTGAAAGATTGCGGCGTTAATCGATTTTGTTTGTTCTCCTTTGCCTTTTGCTTTTACAACTTCAGAACTCCTCGTTAGACTACATCAAATTTTGAATTAAATTTTGAATGAAGGAGGAAGCAATACATGCATTGATATTTACATACATTTGAAAATACATGTTAGGAATGCTGTGAATTTATTATTATATCAAGACTAGTATATGAAAATTAACTAATGAAACTATAGGGTCGTGAAAGTCCGCAGTTTTGTAAAGACAATTTACACTGATTTCTAACAACTTAAAATAATTAGAATAATGAATTATTCATGAATATGTTGCGTTTTTGAAAAAAAGAAGTTACAATTTTATGTATGTGCAAAGTTTTTTATTGATTATTATTACTTTTTGTAAGTTTCAAAATTGCTTGCAATCGCATCAGTGTCTCCTTGAAAATATACAATCTAGGCCTTCGAATTTGGTGCCTGTGTGTTATATTTATTCTTTCATTAGAAGGTAATTTATGCAAAACTCGAAAGATTATGAATGTATTGCCGTTGCCCTACTCAATAAAACATATTCCACGTAAATATGATCAACTCTTTATTTTCCCTATTTTTGAGCTGATAAGTTTGGGAATTGATACACTTTTGGAAAGAGGCAATCCAAATCATCTGGCATTTCTGAAAGGGTTCAACCTAATTTGAGTTGCATTTATTAATTACTAGTGGACTCGGCAATGCTTTGCTATTGGAATGTATTATACTTCTCACACTACTGGTCACATGTTCTGAATCACATTTTACGCTAGGCTCTTAAAAAAGTTTAATATTTGAGAGACTTTCTCGCAATTACGGGTTTGTTCTACGTCCTGGTTTTGACATGGGTGTCAAGTTTTCTATTGTTAAAACGTTATCCTTCAAGGTTGGGCAAGCATTCGCTATGTCACTGTCTTGGAGTTTTATTTGTCCGAGATAACGCTAACGTTCAAGTGACCGATTCCGACCGATATTTCAGAATAGCACGGGAAAATATGCAATGAAAATGCGCTTAACACGTGAGGGTGCGGCGGGTTGCGTTTGTTTAGGGGTGAGTTGCATTTGCTTGAGTTAGCATAAACGTATAAAATCATTATTATCAACGCCCCCATTTTGCGTCTATGTGCGGCATACATTCGCACATTCCCATTGTACTATGCCTGTATTCTTCGAGCAACTGCAAGCAATAAGTTGACAAAGTTTTATCAAAATCGGATGAACGGTACGGCAACGCATAAAATACAAACGAACAAACATTAAATTTTATATATTAGATATCATTAAAGTTACAATTTTATTTTCCTTGAAGTATATTTAAATGATTGTCTTAAAAAGTGTCTCATGTAAATTCATTTAATGAAAAGGGGGCCCAGAGGGGTTAAGAATTGTAATTGGCTCCTCCTGCGTTTTAGCCTGCACACGCTTATGGTGCTATTGCATCTTCGCAATTGCTAGTTCGTTAGATGCACGCGCGAGTAAGTACGACTTCTTCTGCAGAAGTTCATGCCTGCAAAGGCTTTAAGACCAATTGCACGGCCGGTCTCGGCTCGTCTCGGGAAGGCTCGGCTCGGCTCGGCTCGGCAAGGCCCGGTTCGGCCTGGTTCGGCTCGGCTCGACTCGGCGCCCGCTGCGCGCAGCCACCTGTCCCCGTCCGCCCCCGCGCGTCCACAACATCAGCCGCGCAACACGACAGCGCATTTCATTCCCATCACGGCTTTGTTTGCAACAGATAATTACATGCTTTACAAGTAATAAGTGTGTAAATGTTGTCAAAATGAAATCCCTCACTCTAAACAAGCTTTACTAAAGTGCAAACGAGAAATAGAAAGATTGTGGAACAAATCACGGAAGATCGTGGTAGAAATAACAAGCTCAGAAATATTGAATAATGGAGTGTAACAGGATAAAATAAGAAGTAGTTCATGGCGAAAGTGTAAAATACAGAAGATAGGGTTCTGGTTAGAGGAAAAGAAACTACTGTGTATTATACATGTATTAGAAATGATGGTATTTGAGTCTGCTGGAATGAGAAACAAGCAAGTAGAAGAAGATTAAAGCATGAACGCCGAGAAGAAGGTGAGGGGAAGATGACATTCGCGAAGAAAATATGCTGTAAGCCTCCATAGATAAATTAAAAAGAAGGAAAGTAATAATTAATAGTTATCGGTCTCTCAGAAATGCAGTTGAATTCGATAACAATCTACTATCTGGTATTATGACGCATGTTAACGTAAACTATGTTGTTCAGGGCATTAATTTGCCTTCTTTTTGTTAACACTGTGATCACGGCTTGTTTTTCTACGAAATAGTACACGTTTGTATTAAAAATGTCAATTTACCTACATCTCAGGCTCTATTTCCTTTGTCGTTTTGAACGAAAATTTTAAAATTATTCAGTGAGAATGAGACTGCCTTATTATTTTTTTTTTCTTTTTCAAATTGGTTTGAACGCCCTTTAATTTTTTTAAGCAGATATTCATTCACATAGTAAATTTTTATTAAAATCATAGAATGTTTAGACCTTTCCTTATTCCTTTGCCATTCCAATTAGAGAGAAAAAAATGATGACGAAATGAAAAATTCCAGAAAGATGGATGCCGTGTTTTGCCTTCCAGACACAATGTGCTAATTTAGTAAAATTTTCAAGGATAAGTTTTGAAGCATTATTATTATTATTATTGGCGTATAGGCCATTACTGACCACGCTACACACGATTAACGTGCGTGTAATTCTTCCAGGATCAGCTTTCCAGCTGTATCCTTGGAATACGACAAGGTTGTTACGCCTTGAAGTGTGAATTATGAGATGATAGGAATGGATTAGGAGATGATAGGTGATCGTGGACTTTTGGAACCATCCCAGCATTCGCCTTTATGACCGAGGGAAACCACGAAAACCCCGGTCAGGATGGCCGGCCCGGGAATCGAACCCGGACCTCCCTATTACGAAGTCAGTGCGCTACGCACTGAGCCACTTCGCTCGGTTTTGAAGCATTATTATTATGAGTATTCCTTTTTTTAAAATAAAAAGTACGTTTAAAAAAGTCGCCTCAAAATTCAGGATATGTTTTGTAGCACTTAGTTTATGTATCCTGAAATCAAAACTTGAAGCAGATAAAAACTGTAGATGTACAGTTTGCTCTTGTAATTACGAATCAAGGTATCCTCTCACTGAGCGACTGGTGAAAGTACTTTGCAATGCGTTCAGGACCCAGCGAAGACACCTACCCAGAGCATTGCTGATGGGTGTCTTCGCTGTATTCATTTATGCTTTCCGGTATTTTTAATATCTTTATTCGAGAAACAGAAGTTCAAAAGGATGCATAATTCATTTTCTGAATTCTCGTGTTGATTGAGCAACTATTAATTTTACTTAATGCTTGATTTTGATAATATGTTTATGTGAACACATAACATTGCTTACACTTCTATTAGAAGTTTCTAGAGTTTGCGGTGCAATCGAAAACAACCATTTTTGTTTTTATTTATTTATTTATTTACGCTGGCCTGCAATTTTGTCTTAGAGGATAATTCAATAACAAAGACACGGAAATTAAATAAGTAGATAACTACAAAACATTGTTAAGCATACAGAAACGCAATTTAAGGACACATTTTATAGCTTAAAACTGTGTTATTTAAATCTAGATTATTTATTTGGCAAAATAGGACATTTTATAACTGATGGTTCATTAATGTGTAAGTTCTGAACCTCATGTCATTAAAGAAGTCCGCACGGCAGGAGAGTTTATCAAATTTTGTTTTGAAAATTCTTCTTTTTCAATAATCATGTAGTTGTTAACAACATCGTACGTCTGTAATTACCAGAAGATGGTTGGTTATGTCATTCGAAATAGTATAGATTGAGACCTTCGAAATGCAATATAAGAATGTCTTTACTTGCGTACAATACTTATTATTCAATGTGCCAACCTAACCCTTATTCTTTATAGATTGAGATGGGCGTGATCAAGAGTATTACATATTGCATCTGTCAGAATGACGTATACCTTTTATCATTTTGCCGATCTGGCGCGTGCTGAACCGAGTGGTGATTCTGGGTCGGCGATGTAATCGCCCAGTAGCGGCGTCTGTGGCCCCGAGTTCGCCGTCCGGGTGCGCCCATGCGCGCTCACCACTCCCACGCCAGCCGAGGCACGGAGCGCCCAAATGACATCAAGGGCACCAACATTCCTTTGCCATGAATTCCAAGTACATGAGTTTCAAAAAAAGTATTATTAATATAACTGAAAATACAATATCATATCAATATGGCACATGTTTGTCAACAGTTTTAAAGATTTCTAGTTATTTCCAAATATCGCTTATGCAGTTTTTCTCTTTAACCCTTGGAATTTGGAGCAATACAGACTTTTTATTTGCTTCTTCTGTTGTTTACTTTTAGACACATGGACCTGAAGAATTTTATCATTGTTTTTCGAAATGATCATGTTCATCCGAGATTTGAAAATTATTTTAGTTAAAAATTGTTCCTTCTACTTTCCCGTATACGTATGTATATACGGATTAATATTCGTAGTTTAGGGAAAGTTATGTAATGCAGCGGAAAACCGATTTCGAGTTTTCAACAGAAATACTTGTTTTCGTAAAAAGGAAGAAAAAAAAGCCTACATTTTTGAATTTACAATAGCGCTTAAACGCCATTGTCTTAAAACGGCTCCAAAAGTTTCAAATAAAATTGCCATTTAGGACGAGGTTTTACTGGTCTTTAATATTCTTAAAATAATATTTCCGTTTTACTATTAAAAAACCAAAAAGTTAGAAATTTTTCAAAAAAATATACTTTGAGCGGCGATAGATGGCAGCTGGCAAGAGTATGTGGCTAGTTTGAGTAGCTAGCCAAGACCAAAGGAAATAGGAAACTAATTCGGGAAAGTCTGTTCCATTCTGTAGCACCTCTATGTTATTTATAATTAACATCTTCAAGCTGACAAGCATTTTTGTCTCATTTCCCAAAAAAGGTATGCCTTTTAAATTTTGTGAGATAAATGTTTCTTCAAAATAGAGCCCCAAAAGTGCAAAAATAATAAAATTGTTTCTTTTTATAATTTCAGAAATGGAAACGACTCTCCAGCATACAATATTTCGTCAAAATGTCAATCAAATGTTGAATAATCATACCTAAGAAACGTTTGCATCTCCACGGCATCTGCTTCATTTCATCGAACGTCCATGAAGGGAGCAGCATTTGTTCGGTTTGTGTTTTTAGTGCGAAGCGCGTTTGGCCCCTTTGGACCCAGCGTGCGGAGGGGGGGGGGGGGGGGGCAAGCCTGCTCTTGGCTGCGGCGACGCCCGGCAAGCGGCGCGTCCACCCGCGCAGCGCCTCATGCATAAACGTTGTTGTTGCATGGCGGGCAACGCGGCGCCAAGTGCGCTCCTGCCCCTGCGCAATGACTGCAGAAGTGGTTTCAGTTTTCAGCCGCACACTCCGCGTTAAATCTGTACTAAATTAACGAGCCTACTCTCTATATCTTGTGGCTGTGGAGAAATTGGGTCTAAAACAAGTTTTTCAAACCTAATTGACTCATGTAGTTACCGATATCTGCCCGAAAGCGTTAGTCTTGTACGGATCTGACAAGTGAGCTAAGAAGCAAATCGTGCTGGAGAGACCAAAGATTAAAAGTGTTTGGGAAAAAAAGAGTGGTGTTGAAAACCTGCACGCTACTTTTCAAAAGGGAAAACGACTGAGACGTGTTACCCGAGTTAAAAGTCGATACGTAATGCATAGGTTTGTGCTAGTGATGCTCTCCCCAAGATTCTCGAGACTGACATCATGGGTCTCAAGAATCTCGAGGATTCTCCATAAAAGTGCTTACATGCAGCGTTGTATACTGTATGAGCGTTGTAGCTTGTAGAAACTGGGATTCAGTGAGCATTCTCCGTTCATTCAGCGACCAGATTTGCGCGCTGCGCAAATGTCCGAAGTTTTATTGTTTTCTAAAATTCATAAATTATACTTAATAATATCAAATTGTAATGTAGACATTTTGTTTTTAGCATAGAAAATAGTCGTAATGCAAGAAAGTTTTATATTGAAATGAACGTATACGATCAAACAACGCCTTATACTTACTTCTGTTTAATCTACAATATCGTACGACGTATCTCGCTAACTATTTTCAATTACATATACCCTGACCTACCTTATTAAAATCTCTTCTATTGTGTCTGGGGCGCCGGTGCGCTCTTTCGTGAAGGGTTTTTGTTTTTAATAGTTTGAGGTTCTTCCGCCTCTCTTACATGAACTGCACTATCACTTCCGCTGTGTGCTGTGCCTCTGCACTGCACATGTGCACCCCACTTCACGTTGTCCACTCCATTTGCAGTTGACGGGAATTCCTCGCCAAGTATCGAGCAACCCGCGCAATCGCCTCCACACCAAACAGCGCAGTCCTGCCTCCTGGCGTCGTTGCAGCTCATTATCCACTCCCTCCGCCACCCCCGCTCGTGCCCACTCCACGGCGTCGACACCTCACGCCTCAGCACCGGCCCCACTCATCGAGATGGCGGCGGCCCTCGTTACCGCGACTCGCCGAGTGCGCCGGCGGCGGCGGGGGCGGCGGCGGCGGCGTGAACCGGCCCTCTCTTTGCGGCGCGGCCGCCGCGCCGCGCCGTCGTCGCGGGCAGCCGGCGCAGGCCCCAGCGCGCTTACGTAACCCACCGCGTTTATTTAAAGCCCACTCGCGATAACCTGGTCAGTAGGTGGTCCGCGCCCGGAGGGGGTCGAAGCCTTGACATTGGACGTGTGCTATTCCCCTTCTCTCTGCATGCAGCTTCGTGCGGAGACTGAATTGGACCATTAAAACGATCACTTTTGTTATAATTTGTCTCTGCTCTATTGTAATAATATTGAAATGCACATCTGTGATTTTATCGGGTTTCTTCCTACTAGCTCAGATTATTTAAACGACGTTCAATTGTTTGCTCGATATTCGAACCATATCCATAAAGGCTAACCTGATTTCAATAGGATTTTCGTGAATTAGTAGTTTGTCGTGCATACTTTAGGCTGCTTTTTTCAGATAATTATTTTCTAATAGTATATGAAGAATTCGGTCAGTTGTTCATGACGTTTCACCACTCAACTCCCTCGGTTAAAAACGTGAGTGATCCGTTCGCATGCGCGAGGATTTCTAGTTACGAAAGGGCAGTACGTTAAATGTAAGTGTACGATAGTGTATTTGTGTCCATAGCCTTCGTCCTTCACATAAAAACTTATCGTTTTGACGTTATTAGTGCGCTGTGGAGGATTTCCAACCATTTAGGGCAATTAAGATCACCTAAACTTTCGTTATATGGAGACGGCCGTATTTAAATGTACATAAATGTATATATCGATGGCGACCTCGGTCACTATTTGAGAAGAGGCATTGTAATGGCACAAATGGAAAGAAATGCATTTGCCAGTGCAGATGTACAGTTTAATTCAATTTAATGAAGAAAATGCTGCAATTACATCGAAATTAATTTAAAAAATCGAAGTCTGTATTTTTTCACTATCTACAGATTACCGTAATTTTTCACGACCGTGTAGCTGACACATCAAAATAAAAAATGTAAAAAATATAATATTTTTTTCCATCTCCATGCAATAAATATTTGGTATTCAAACGAAAGAAGAGTATACATGAAATTACGTAAAAACCACTCCCACACTTTAAAGCAGAATATAAATGCGCACTTTTCAGGTTTGGAAGAATATCGTGAAAACTCTGAGGAAATGAATCTAAGTTGTACAGAACTTTCTGAAAGCGCACACACTTTTTTACAGTACGCATCATATGCATTTCGGTAACGCAATTAGGATGCAAATAATTGAAGAAAGCAACTTTGAAAATATGGTCCGACGGAGATGGACGCGTCAGGGGCGGGTGGAGCAGGGAGAGCGGGACGTGGCGGGGACGAACGGTGCAACAGGGCGGAATGGGCCGCTACGGTATATCAACTACCTCTCACTTCACGTATCAGCTCATGACACTTTTCATACGATTTTATGATGCTCATGATGCTGATCATTTTCCCCGGTTTACTTACAATTCATCTCCATGTCGACATTTATACCTCCCGCTTTGTGCACTCTTACAGAAATGCATTTTAAGCGACTCGCTTGGGTATACACTGTTTTCTAGGGAATGCTTTCAGAGCTGCGTCCAACCTAATTTCACGGCCTAGTCGATTGCGGGCCGGACATTACATGGTCGATAAATCTACGTATTGTATATTGGTCAGTAAACGAGAATTTAAATAGATATGATTGAGGAGGTTATTTCCAAGCTGATCTAACACCAAGAAAAACAATGTTTTGAGGAAGGGGAAGTATTCTCATTCAGCCTTGTATTTCCAGTTACGATTGAAAGATTTTCGGATACCGTTTAACACAGCAAAAACGCGTTTTTTAGTCAAACAAGTAGCAGAATGATGGCGAAGAGCCATAAGAGTATATTGATACATAAGTCTAGAAGAATGAAAATGCAGACTCGTCAATTTGGAAATACGCACTTCGATTTTGGAAATATCCTTTGAATCACGACTTTCTCGTTCTTGTCGGCGTCATATAGTTACTTGAAGTTGGCAACAACATCAAGCTGGACCCTGACGATTACATTTCACAAATGAACTGTAATAAAGTTCGACATATACACTATAAGAATAATCGAATACATCTAAATTTAGTTTCATGTCGTTCAGGACTCAGATATTAATGACTTGATAATGAGGGAGGTATACAAATTCTGGATTATACAGTCATTATTCACTGTGAACATAGTGTTAAACACGTTTCTCCAAACGGTATTGAAGCGTTTTAAATATACCAATATCTGTTCAGGTATGTTGTAGTGGTCTACAGCAGGAAATCCTTCTAATTACCTTAATTTTAAAATGTAATGCATCACATCATTATAAACCCTGCGTTTTTGTGAAGGGACATGAATGCCAAACGAGTACTAGATATTACGTTTATATACACTCGATCTTTGCATTTGAAAACACTCAATCTTCGAACTCGCCAAGTTTTATACCTTCGCTTCACTAAATATATAACCTCACGAATCGTCGACTACGTTTCATCAGTTGCAGCTCGCACATCTTCTACTACACAATGTAGTTGGTCTTGATTACGACGAGAAAAGACGGGAGATTGGCATTCATTCTTTTAATTTTAAGATTTTGAAAATTGGTTTTTATACTGTGGAAAGTGTTAAAATGATGTGATAATATATCTAGGACCCGCTACTAATCATTTAAAGCAAAAATCACGAAATATGATTGTGTAGAAAATACAAAACTCTTTCTAAACGAAAACTATTGGTGTTTGTAATATAGGTATTTAATAATAATAATATTAATAATAATAATAATAATAATAATAATAATAATAATAATAATAATAATAATAATAATAATAATAGCGCTTATGATTTGTCTGTTATGAGAATACAGAAATCATAGCCCCTAATTCTTTTATCTACGCGCAGGATTTGGTAGAGCGACGCACTGGATGGCGCAAGCAGCTCCTAGGGGGCGCGCAGGGGCGGCGTGCCACCGTCGTTCGGCCTCTGGGAAGCTCTTTTCGTCGGCGAATGCCAGGGGGCGTCTTGGTGACGTGAGGCGGCGCGGCGTCCTGTGTTGGGTGTCAGAGAGGCCACGTCTGCGAGCAGCGAGGCGGTCATGATTCACAGTAATGGCCACTTTTGTTCTCGAATCGCCCATTGGAGACGCTCTGTTTCTTCACGTCTGGTTTAGTATTGTGAAGTGGTTGTGAGGTTTTCCTTTTATTTTGGGATAGGCCACTTCCAATGGCTTTTGCGCAAAGCACGAAATAGCTTACACATTGGTTGCATCGATGCAAAAGGAACAATAAATGACGCGTGCAGTTTATTACAATGGAACATGTTGAAAACGTGTTCTTGAAATACGTAATGTATTTTAAACAAAATTCACATCTATTGGACGAAGTTCTAAACTAAACCTTTTTGATATTTCTTGTTCTGAATGTCCATCTCCAGTATTTTCTCATCGTTGAGAAAGAATATACAGAAACAAATCATTGGCCCAGTTCAATAAGTTTTAAATATTGTCGAGACCGTCCTCGAATACATTAAAATTTTAACGAACTGAATCCTTTTGGCCCCTTAGCGTTAATTTATATATACTCATTTCTGAGATCGTATGTATCCGATAATTATCGGCGGCAATTCCAGTCCGAAACTTTGGAATCCTTACGAGGCTGGCGAGCATAAATCGCCCAGAATACCCGCGCCGCGTATGGGATCGCTCTGCCGGGGAGGGGGCGGGGGAATTCGCTTTCGCGAGCGCAGCACAGTTGGCAGCGCGCGCGGCCGTTGCGGCCACATGTCGCGCGTGGATCTCGGGCTTCCAAATGGAGCGCCACGCCACGCAGGTGGCCCACATTCCCCGGGCCCGCCCCCTCGTTGCCATGTACAGCCTTGCGGAAAAGCATGCCGTCGCCGGCGTCGTCTTCGCGGCGTCTGGGCCTCGCTGCCCTTCGTTGGTTCGGAGTTGACGGCGACATTAGGGAGTTTTAGCGCCACGCGTAAGGTAGCGGCGTTATGCACTAACAGTCACGTGACAGACCTTGAAGTCATAACGTCTTACCTTAGGCCTAAGGTACGACCTTATACCTTCATAAATAGTGCACGCCAGTGGGAATCTCTACGGGCACCTTACAAGCGGCAAAATGGCCGCCGAAAAACAGGAAAAGTTGTTTTTTCCAACTCTAATAAACCATTTCTCGTATGTAAGGCAGTTACAATTATTCCTTACGAACTCCACAACGCTGGCAAAAATTAACGGGATATGTAGGAGAGGTGACAGGAAAGAAATTCGCGAAAAAGAAGTTCAAATCATATCTTCAGGAGAGGTTATGTCTTAAGCTCATAACGAACGCTGTTTTAAGGTACTTCCTATATTTTCAAGAAAAGCAGATTCAAAATCTAAAACTTCATGCACAATGTGTATTTGCTGGTTTGTTGACTCGTAACGTGTTTTAAATGTCTCACCACTAGCCTACACTCTTTGATAAATTATGCAATTTCTCTGTTCAACGCTTGAAATGCTTCCTTTGTTATAATGCATAACGCAATGTCGCAATTGCTAAAACTCTTATGAACGTTGTTCATTACGACCTTATGAAGGCGTTAGTCACGTGATCAATAGAGTTTAAGGATATCTCCTTACGCCTGGCGCTAAAACTCCCTATTTTCTCTGCCCAAGCTCTTTGCGGGGCTGGTTATCGGTTTCGTAGCGTTTCTTCGCCGCTGCTCGATTTATTGCTTGTAAAATTCTTCATTACAATTATGCCGTTTTTGGTTTTGAGTGGCATTTGAAATTAAGGTAATTGATCTACTTCTCTGGAATTACTGTGCGTTGTACGTTTTCGATGTTTGAAACATATTTATTACTTATTCTTCTTTAAAAGTTAACAGACCCTTTTTGGTAAATCAAGTACTGATATTAAATATACTGATGTTTTGAGCGTGTTCTCCCCAAAATAGGGTGCGAAATGGATCCAATCAATTTCCGTAGCGTATGCAAAACAAGGGGCTGAAGTATTATGCGACATCTTTAAGCGCTCTCCTTGAAGGTTCTCCACGTGTCGGCATACTGTACTAACCACGCCACCTGTCTGCTCTTCTTCCCGTAGCTACCACCTGTCACCGGACATTTGCTTTCCAGACTCTCGGTTCTCGTTTGCTCGCCACACGCACATACTCTAAAGCTGAACGCATGCTGTTCTTGGTGTTATTGTTCTACAGGTCTCCCCGTTGTGCAAGCTCTTCGTTGCATGATGTCTCTTGTCTCGTCTTGTAACACACAGTTTTCGTGCTGAGTACGAAACTTTGGAATGACTCTTATTATTCCTCAGTATCCATTTGGGTTAATCACTATTTGCCACTTCCTTATAAGCATATTTGAACGTTTTATCCGATTCACACATCGCCTTAAGGGCGTTTCCATCATCGTGGCGTTACTGGCAAGAGCAGTATTGTTGCTTATGGTTATCAACAGAGACGTGGCATCATAGTTCACCCGGTAACTTGCCATGGAACCGTTTTCTTATGGACCTCGCAATATAGCGGTCCGTGGAAGAGCGAGATAGAAGCAGAAAAATAAAAGCAACAACAAAAGATGGAAAACGCCTGCCCTGCCACCCGCAGACAGCGACTACCCGTCGATAGACCGGGCGCGTTGCCGCCGCGTACGCGCCGCCGGGGCCATAACACAGTGCCAAAAACCGGTCCGCGGCGCTTACATCAACCGGGCCGACCGGTCGAGGGCTGTGCGGGAGGGGCCGGTGCGGCTAATGAAAAAGCCGGGGGCTCCGCTAGTCTGCGGGCGTTCGAGACGTATACCACGGACGCAGCGCGGGGACGCCGCCTCCGCGACGCAGCCGCCCACCCGCCCCCCCGCCGCAGGTGTATTTTTAGCGGTGTGAGTTCTTTGTCCCACTAAGCGCGCCTTTAAAATACTGCCTCAATAAGCGAGCGGCGCACGCGGGCCCGTCGCGCTCCGAGTAATTTAAATTAATCCGAAACTCCCCTCCCCGGCTCGGCCCCCCACGCGGCGGCGGCGACGGCGGCGGCGGCCGCGACTTGTCACTGTCTCGTAAATTGGGCGGCGATTACGCCGAAATGAAAAACAATTATACCGCCATTGCGAATCCGACGTACAGCACCGCAGAGCACCGGCAAGCCGGCGCTTAGAGCTCGTCGCGCTGCAGGCCTGTTGTGAAAATACGGGCCGTCACTGGTAGTTGTCGCTTCATGCCGCAGCACTTGGAAATGGCTGTTGCGCGCAATGACGCGTAGTAATGGTAGTTGTGGTTTTACATATCCTTTCGCGTTAATGCAATTTCAAATTGCCTTTCGTAGTAAAAGACCTAGCAGCATTATTTCCAGCTGTTGGATTCTTTTCAACGGATGAGAATGTTAACGTGTCTTGCGTATTGACTTGTGGAATTTTGCTACCAGTTTTTTGGATATGAAGCACACGCTGAATAATTGTACATGTGACCCAGAATAAATGTTGCAAACTTCTAGGGCACCGAGGGGCCGGAGGTGATCACTTTTTTCCAGAGAACATGCAATGCGGAATTTCATTTAAGGGATTGCATTGGTATTTGGTAGTTCGTGTTCCGGCACAGTCCAAGGGTACCTCCCGAACAACTTGCATGATTGGTCGCCTATCATTGAGGAGCAAATGTCTCGCCAGATGTTCCAGAGGAAAATTTATCATTTTCGACCCACTGCATGCCATAGAAATTTTGTAACATTTTTCTAAACTATCTTTTACAGTGTACGCAGGACCCCGAAATGCTCTGGTAATATTTATGAAAACGTCCCAGTGTTAATGGGAAAACGTTGATAATGACTATTAATCTTCTTGAACGTCGTAGAAACTGTAGAATCGTTACGTTATGCCTAAAGACCAATAAGAAATGCGTGGTAGAACAACCGCTTACATTCTTAAAAAACTATATACAACCGTGTGGGTTCTGGAAGTTAGCGTAAGTCAGAAAGTTTTCTCCTTCTTCATACTGAAAAATGGACGCTAGAAGTAATTATTTAATAATTAGTTACGACATGATATTTAAACGTCATTTGCTTTTGAAATTGAAGATCTTAGAAGGGATTAGCAAAAAATTCGAGTAGTCTCATGTTCGTTGCTGTCTGTTGCCGAAATGTGTTAACTGTGTAAATTTGTTGTTTTCCTTACGTGCTTCGCAATTCTGGAAGATAGATCAAGAGAGAGCATCAAATGTTAAACGTCATGTACTGGCTGTGCAATGGGATTAAGTGGAGATTGTGAGGAAATTATTTGGAGTAATATCATCCGCTAGCTTGGTATTTTACAATGATTTTCATATTCTCCAGAAAACAGTACAGGAAAATAATACAAATTGATTTTCGTAATTGAAGTAACATTTAATGTACGACAATTTGCAGTTATTTGGGATATTCATGAGAGATTGATTACAGATATAATAGATTTTTGGGGTAAAATACGCTTATACAGTGTTTTGCAAGTGGTGCCATCTAATGACACACGGCGAAGGTGTGAAATGGAAACGTCTGCGTGGGCAGAGAGGCTAAAGATTCAAAAGCTGCGCGCGAAATGGCCGCTGGGGCGAGGGCGGCAACGAGGCTGACGGACGGCGGCGGGCCGCGAGCGCCGGGCGCATGGCGGGCGTTGCGCGGGTGCAAACACGCGTCCGGGGAAGCGCGTTGACCTGACGCGTGAACCAGCCGCCACCGTCGACGCGTACATCGCGGTCTCGTTTAAAGCCGTGTAAAGCGGGCGGCGAAGTGTTTTGGTAATTTGCCAGCGCGGCGGCGGCGGCGGCGGCGGCGGCGGCGGCGGCGGGCGGCGGTCGCGCGACGCGGAGGCGGGCCGGGCATGGCTTCGCCCCACGCCGCAGGCAGCATGCGAGGCGGCGGGGTAGGGGAAGGGGAAGGGGAAGCACGCCTGCCCGCCCGCTGCAGTCGCGTAACGTCACGCTGCCGGCGCGCACCGCCCCGCCCACTACGCCATCCCCACCCCACCCCACCGCACTCCCCGCCGCTGCGCCCCGTCCGGTCCCGGCCCACTCGCTCTACCCTGCTCTGCTATGCACTACCCACCTACGTACTTGCACATCAGCCACACACTGGGCCCAGCTCCCAACAGACGATCAAAATATACATTTCAATGATCGTGAAAGTTTGGATGTACTTTGATGAGTTAAGTGGGCGAATATTTTGACATTTATTTCTGCTGAATCGTATTGAGGGGGGGGAGCATGATTCGTGAGTAACTTGTAGAAGTGATTCGCGTTCATTTCATGATTTTTGTCGGAATAATTAAGGAGCTCTCTGCGGAGAGTACTCATGAAATCTGATGCGAGGATCCATGGATTCCAGAGCCGCCTCCATTGCTACTGTAAACGGAAGACGTGAAGAGTATGAATGGGAGAGACATTTTCAAAATACGCAAAGCTTCGGCTTAGGAATACCAGCTGCTTAGACTTTTATTGCTCTCTTTTGGACAATTGGCACCAATGTGTCGCGGTTCGATTTCTTGATCCTCTCGTGTGCCACGCCCCTTCCCCACCCCCTCTTCCGCCCAGGGCCCCCCATCCTCTCGCGGCCTGCAACTCGCCCGGCCCGGCCATCGCCGCTCGCCCGAGCCCCGCCCACCCGTCCGGTTGCGTCATGGATCGAGTAACGCTGCCAACGGCAGCCTGAGGCTCGAGCGGGGACCCCCACGGCGCCCGGCACGTCCATCGCAGCTGACTGCACTGCCCGTCCGGCGTTTTGGGGACGTGTTTTACGGAGGCTAAAAGTAACTGCGATTGTTACTTTTGTGAGTTTGTCCAAAGCCAATCTCAAATGCTCTCCCAGAAAGGTCTTCGGAAGTATACCAGTCTGAATCCATGGGGAAAAAAATATTGCTTTGAATTGGAATATCCTTTTTAATGATCACAACACTGACAATTGACTATTTGAAAAAATTCTGTAGCTTTTTTACATTTTCTTTTTTTCCACGTATAGTCATCTTCCCTTATCTGGTGCTGCTTTAAAGTTAGCAATTGTCATCTTCTTTCATTTTAGATAGTCTCAATATTATTCAGTTGCCTATTCTTTTTATTATTATTTTTTGGCCTAGAAACTAACACTAAGATGGTCACTCTTTGATGCACATCATCTTAACCGTTCTCTTCTTGCGAATCTTTCTTATATATTTTTGATTTTATATGTATTTTTGATTATTTACTCTCATATATTCTATATTGTGTTTACCATGATTTACTTCATTTTGCATCCATTTATGGCGATTACTTTATATTGCTCACTTTACTCAATTCTCAATTGATTGATAACAGATTGGTATTCTAGAATACCATTACATGAAATACTTCACATTCCCTCCAATCAGCAGAGTCACACTTCTTCTTCTTCATTAGAATTGGATTCAGAATCGGCGCCTTTCAGTTGAGAACTGACCTTCGCCCCTTGGCTCCCCTCCTGCAGATTCACCGCCGTCCGCCAGCCCTCTGGATGCTCCTTTCAGCTGAAGAATGAGGTGTTCTCTGTCCCTCGCAGTGCAGCAAGTCCTCCGTCCTTCTCCAGTTGGGACTTGTCTCGCGTAGAATCTGGCAGGGCGTATTGGGCCGAGATGCAATCAAGCTTCGTGCGCAGCACCCCTGCGCGTTTGGGGCGCCGCCTCGGAGCCTGTGATCGAGGTTGTCTCTCGCGGGGCAGTTGGCCAACACTTTCTGCCTCCATTCGCGATTCGCCTTCGCGATTTGCCTTCGCGATTCGCCTTCGCGATTCGCCGTCGCGATTCGCCGTCGCGATTCGCCGTCGCAATTCGCTTTAGCGATTCGCCTTCGCGATTCGCGGTTTGCGATTCGCCTTCGCGATTCGCAAAATATTCGTTTCTTTGTTTCTCTATGCGTTTATGGAAGTAGGGGAAACCTATTTTTTCTGGACAGCTGGGGTTGGAGATGATTCATTCTTTTTACGCTTTTATTCAAAATGGGTATGATTGAAATTATTCTATAGCACGCAACCAAATGCAGGTACATCCTGCTACTAAATAAAACCAACTTTTACGAGTCAGAAAGCACAATAAATATAATCCCAATTAAGAGGTTCTTCTCAGCCCATTTCATGTCATATTAGTGGTATGCCTTTTCTCAAAACTGAAACAAGGAGCGTTTTAGTTTGTCAATGTTTATAATATTCTCAATTAATTGTCTTTTGGTAAAACATCGAGTTTCGGGCAGGAAGTGTGTAACAGAAATATGAGCTGAGAACATCTTAATTGGTTTGTTTTTATTGTGTGCCTTCTGACTTGTAAACGTTGATTTTGTTTAGTACAAAGATGTTCCTGCATTTTGTTGCGTGCTGTACGAATTCTTCACCGATTGGGTTACTTCATCTGGCATATATTATATATCCAGATATTTATAGTTTATGTACAGTGTAACTGATTAATTGAGCATGGTGACTGTTAGCAAATTATATTTACTACTACTGACTGCCGCAGTTTTCAGCAGCTGTTTAACGCAGTCCACTTAATGCATATATTTATTTTGTTTCTGATTTTTTCTGTAGAGTAGGATCGAATTGTTCTACATGTTGGATCGCGATACTTGATGTAATTGAATATGTTGTTTGTTCAGCAATTACCAACTTAGTCCTCCGTGCCATTTCAATCGACGTCGTCATCGGCTCTGTTCGCCAGTCGAAATTCCGTTTACAGGTCGCGGTGTCTCGAGGCAGTATACGAGAGACCGCCGTTCCGTTCGCGCACCATCCAGACGGTGCGTGATGAAGTTCCGAGAGAGCACCTTGGCAGGAAAATAAATCGCGCCTTCTTGTCGAAGCGGCAGGGTCAACAAGTCGTTGTAGTCGGCTCTACGGAGGAGCGACGGCGGCCGCCCCCGCCGCCCAAGACTCACGCAAACGTGCAAGTATGTAGCGCCGGCGGACTGGGCGGACCATTTCGCCTTCGAGTGGGGCGGCTCGCGAACGGTGGCGCGTGCGTCCGTTGTGTTGCCTGGCAACGCAAGGAGATCGCGAGCGCCCGGGAGCTTTGGAGGGCTCTCTCGCGGAGCGGAGGTGGGGGGCAGTTAACAGATGTGAAGGAGGAGGAGGAGGCGGCGGAGGTGGAAGCGGCCAAGACAGACTGAGGCGGCGGCTGGGGCGGATAGGGGTGATGGCAGGCGATAATTAGAACATATTGAGACGACGCAGGCTGCCGTGACGGTAGTGGTGGTGTTGGAGGGGAAATGGAGGACGTTAGAGGTTATGGACGTGGTGGAAATGTGCCGTGAGACACCAAACTCTGTACATGTTCTCGCAGCCCTTTCGACGTCGTTGTTGCTTGTTGTACCTCTTGTGTGCTTTGGAGAACTTACTGCGTTCTGTCGAAGAGTATTTACCGGGCTTCAAGAAATGTAGAGCGAGCGTGTGGACAAAAGCATTACCACCAAAGTGGTTAAACAGTTCTGTAAACGAAGTGTCACGTATATGAACGCAACTAGTGTCAACCATGGAAATAATTTGATAATAATAGTGATTTATTTATATGCAAAAGTGAATTACAATTATAAATTTGGAGATTGTACTGTTGGAAATGTGTATGGTGTTCCCAAAATTCTCATTAGAAATCCATTAATCGTGTTGTATTGAGTTATCTTGTTTTCTCTGTCCTTGTTACAACCGTTTCTAAAATTTCTAGTTAGTATTTATGAATTGATGTATGAATTATCCCTAATGGACGGATTTCAATATTCTTTTCACACGAAACTAAAACATTCGAAACAGAACAAAATTTTTATACATTGTTTATGGAACATTTTCTGTTAATACGTGGTTGATGTATTTGTTTGAGAAAATTTAATGATGAAATTGTTATGAAAACGTTACAAAATTTTTAAACGGTGTTTTCAAACATAAATTTAGCAAGGTGCGTTTGTATGAATTAGTATCAACAGTGACAGTTCCGGAAAGAGTTTCGAACTACAAGCAATGTTAGTGAGTTACTAATATTAGAGTGGAATCATACCGTGTAATGTAATAGGTGCCTTGAAAAATGCAGCAACCCCCGCGCTGTTGCAAAAAGAGTGGCTTGTGGGGAGGGCGTGTCCTCCTTTGTATTCGCCAGGGCCAGCACCGCCGCGCCGCGCGCTGTCACCGGCAGTTCTCCACAACATCGACACATTTTCCCCACAGCCCTCTCTCATCACGTTTTCTAGCCCGCATTTACATCAGGCTTGATTCCAGCGGATTTCTCGTTAATGCTTGGAGACCGGCGAGTGCATCGAACGTTCTCATCCGCAGGGGATGTGCGAGTCACGTTTCTGGCTTGCGCGGCCCCCGTCCCCGCCCCGTCCCCGCCCCGTCCCCGCCCCGCTCTCTTCGCCCGCTGGGCGCGGCGTCCCCGTCGCTCTCACTCCGTCCCCGCCACTCCGCCGCCGCCGCCGGCGCCGCCGCGCGACCTGTCCGCTCCCGCAGCGCGGAATGCAAATGAAATTGACGGACTTGCGTAATGTAACCAATGCGATTTGAATCGCGGTACACCGGTTAGCATGTGTTTCGCGGAACGAGTGTTCGCGCCGGCCTTCTCCCTCTCTCCCTTCACACAATTACAATTTAATATGGTTAATCTCAACCTATCAGTACACGAGCCATTTATTTAACGTCGTTTGGGAGGGCTGTCGGCCCTGACGGGCGCGCCGGCGGCGGCGGCGGCGGCTCGCTGGCGAGAGGCTTTCCGTGTACAATAGCGCGCGTGAATGCGGGATAAACTCGCATTGATCGACAGCGAAGTGATGCGTCGCAGCAAGCGGCTGCGCTGCCGGGGCCGAGGTCGCCAGCCCGCTGGGGCGGCCCGGTGGCAGGAGGATGACCGAGGCCCGCATGGCGTGGAACTGCGCAGACGAGCGTTTTCTGGAGGAAAGCGTAACACACTCATTGTCCCGTGTTTATGCGTTCCCCGTTACCTTTTCCATGAGATGTGGTGCGAGCCATCACGAAATAACTTGGTATTTTTCTTGGGTAAGACGTCTTATTAGTGTGTGATATCGGTGTTCAAAGAGATTTCTTTAGTTATATTTACGTTGCGAGATGCCCTCACTCATGGTGCTCAAATTCGCTTTCAGTGCTATTCAACTTGTCATTAGACTGATTTCATCGCAATTTATAGAAGGTAAAATATTATTGATGACGATCTCATACGACAGTGAATGTTCTGAAAATCATAATAGACTCTTTTGTAAAATAAGATGGTGAAATATGTACATTCGCTTTGCTAATTAATTATCCTAAAATTACCATCTATGCACACTCTCATCCACCTATGGCGATGGATTTGGGAGTCAATGGATGGATTTTCTGGCGGCCCTTGAGGAGCTGAACGAAGACGAATACTAGGGAAAACAATGATGCTAGATAAACAGTCCTGGAGAAATACTTCGTAACAATATTCGCATTAAAAGACCGTGATGAATGAATTAGTATTACTCTGCTGGAAGAGCGCAAACAGCCGATAATGGGTTTGTAAATAATATTTACTTTATGGAAGCTGTTGAGGTTACTTTCTTTTTCAATTTAGGATGCCATTAAAGAGACTGCGTCGAATTTCAGGTATACAATCTCTGATTATAGAAAAGAAGAAAGTTGGTTGTTTTTTTAAGCTTTCGTGCGAAATAATAATTATTGACTTAAGGTTGGGTATTTGCATAGGGACGCTGAGTGTTCTTCCGGGGATATCGGGTTAGGCAATGATTTATGCCAACATTGTGACGTTTTCGTGTATCGATTCGTTTATGTTAACATAATATCGCTCTTTTAAAAATATCCTTAAATATTCAGTAATATAATTGTAATTGTTTCTTTCATCTTTTTCAAACGCTTCCACAAGCATGTGTTACCACTCGTTCGATGTATGATTCTTCTATGACAATGTGAAAAAATAATTGGATAATTTAATAATTTCGATTCATCGGAGGGGATTCATGCACAATATATTTCGAATGCCGTTGTAAAGAAACTTGAAACACATCCAGACGCGGACGATTTCTCCGTGAAAACAGATATTTTCCTTTTGTTTACATTTTCCTATCATTTAATTTTGCGTAGATAAAAACAAGCGTTCTGGTGTCCAGTTGTCAGTCTATTGTAATCCACGAAACTCCATTTGGAATGTAGCCCATTGAATAAATGTAGTTGGTCAGTTTACATGTGGAAGCCAATAGCGAAGCGTGTTCGCGCCGCGCTGCGGCATCTGCCCTCTAATTGCATCGGAATTGTTCCGGCGCGATTTTCCGAGCAGAGCCCTTCCGGCGGCGGCCTTTCATTGCCGGCGCGCGCTGCGAGTGCGGGGGGGGGGGGGGGGGAGGCGACGCAGATAGACCTCTCGCCAGCTTTGAAGGTCTCCCCCCCTCCCCCGTAGAACATCAGCACTGAACCAAGTAGTAATAGTAATGATCAGGTGACTCTCCGCCCGACACTCATGTTTTGGGCGGGATCCCTCGATTAAAAGAGACGTCTCTTGGTCATATATGTTTTGTGAATTCCTCAATCATGACATTCAAATTCATTTTCTAACTTAGCGTTAGACAAGACTTTATCACAATTTACTTAACGTTAGCAACTATCTGTCCGTTCTAGTTTCCCCAGAATACTAAGGAAATGAAGACTCTTGGCGTCAAAAATGAAATCTCTTGCCACCTGTTTGGAACAAGTTAAGGGTCTGTCGAAGCATCTCGGACTCCTGATGGAGAACTTGGCAGGGCTTAAATAGGAACTAAGCTAGTCAGCTAGATGTACGGAATTGGTGTATGTTGAGCACTACTTTCGCGCGTAAGGACGCCGTCAGAAATACGTAAGCGCTCTGATGGTCGAAGCTCCCAGCAGAAAGCGCTGCTCTTGGAGCGCATGGATCGACGTTGCGCGCTGAAAACTTTAAATCTGCAGCAGAAGTAAGTTCACTTCCGTGTTTACGTTGTAATTTGTAGTAGACGCAAATAAATGGATTGGTTTAGTGTTCACATGATTGTACAAATTTAGTATTAGTCGGCAATACAGTCATTTCATTTATCGATCATTTTCTTCGCCAATTTTACGACGGTATTCGATTAATTACTGTCATTATACTTACCTTTACTATCAAGTACCAGTATATCGGTGCTTCAAGAATCGGAAAAATTACAGAAGCCTTGATGAGAAGTGAACGGTTTTTTTCTCTCTTTTTTTCAGTGGGTGCAGTGTTTTTGGAAAATTGGGTCTTAAGTCTTTTTAGGCGCAACCACTCCGCGCCAGTCGTCCCTCTTCCGTTAGCTTCGCTCCTTGGACGGCCCGCACGGTGCCCGAACGATCGATGTTTTAATTAGAGGCGAGAGGCCGCGCGCCGGTCGTTGTTTTCTCCGGTGCGATTGTTCGCGACGTCGCTCGGACAATTGAAAGGGATATTCCGCACAAAAGGCGCCGTAATGAGGGCTCGCGACGGAGGAATTGGCGCCGTTATTTTTTAGCACCGCGCTCTTTATGGAAACCAGCTTTATTAATTCGTTCTTCATTGTTTGTTTTTTTTACTTTCAATAGACTTTTTCATCGATTGCGCTATCGCTCGGCGATGTCGCTCTCTCTCCGACTGCGAGCGCCGCTAGAAACAAGCTCTGTCTTGAAATTGTTAGAAATTGTTAATTTCGATATCATGATAAGTGCGACCGTATAATTACTAATTAAAGCAGCAGAACGTAAAGTGGTGGTTGTTGTAACAGCATACCTGCAGTCGCTGGTTGGAGAATATTACTATGTATTACTTATTCACTGTGCATACTTTGAATCGCTTATCTTAATTTCCCCTCGTCCGCTCACACACTTGTTCGTAAAATACACCTTATCGTTCGGACCGATTCGCCTATTAGCGTTGTAGGGTATACCATATGCAGTCATTATACGGCAAGTGTTGGAGAAAAGCCTTGACACTCTGGACTATCGACGGTCCCAGTACATGTGAAAACATTTGCCTGATTTGCAATTTTATTCGTAATTACTGTTATTAAAATAGGAAGACTAAGAAGTTCCACCCTTTTTGGTTTCATAAAATTCTATAGTCGGGCAGTATTGTACACTCAACAACCTGTGGTTTTCAGAGAACCTTGTAACATGCCAAACGGATTTATTTCGCTTCTTTAATATTGTTATGTTGATAGATGTCATCTGCAAATTGTAAATGTTTAAGAAAGTTACGCACATCGCGTCATGTTCTTTATTTACCATTTGTATATTTCGTCAGAAATATACTGTTTTTCCTTATTTAAAATGCGTGTGACTCATTTTCATCGTGATCCTGATCCCTATTTGAATAAGAGAACATAGTTCTCGCAATTCTGCATTTGCCCGCGTAATAGTGCTCAAAGCAAAGCATTTCAATGCCACTGGCGAGAGCCGGGTTAGAAGAGCCTTGTTTAGCAGGCGCTGCGGTGAGCGCGAGCGCTCGCCAGTGCTCCCGAGCGGAAGAACGAACGATCGCATTGCAACCTTAGTGAAGACAGGCTCCGGGAGTAATTGTTGGCTTCCGCATGGAAAGGAGCAGCGAACTTGTCATCTTCGAGTAGCGTGAAGCGACAAATCAGCTCCACATACAAGTGTGAGCAACTATTCCCCGAAATGAATAGAACCGATTTCACCGTGAAAGAAGGCAATTGACATGATGCAAATTACTGTTAAATTTTTAGTATTTTTTAAAATTGTATTTCATTGAAATGGTTCATGCATTAAATAAAAATAAATGACAACTATTGACACGTGCATGCAAACATATGAAGAGCAATTCTAATCAATTTCGGTATAAATTGTTTTTAATCTTGTAAATTAGTCAGTTTCCCTTCAAAATCCACTATGTCACAAAATTTCATTCTAAGCTCCCCAACATAAAATTCATCAAAATCACAAAAAACAATTTATTTGTCGTCGCTTTTATCATTATTGCGAAAACCCCAAGCTTATCTGCTATTCTAACCTCAATGGCTCCCGTACCCTCCCAGTCCTCCTTTCCCCTTAGCCCCTCCTTCCTTCCTCCCTTGTACGAGCAGGCCTGGATTAGAAGATTCTATTACGGGTAGTTTGCGTAATCTCTGATGAGAGGTTAGTATAAGCAATAGTTGCCATCTGGCACAGACTAGATATTTGCAGGATGCAAGTAGTTCTGGATAGAAAATAACGGTGTTATTAATAATAATAATAATAATAATAATAATAATAATAATAATAATAATAATCAGAAACAAGAGAGATTAATAAAGATCAATCATTTATGTGGCTTAAAAGGGGAAGAATAAAACCAGAATCGGAAGCAGTTGTAATAGCTTCTCAAGATCAGGCGTTTAGAACCCATTATGATAATGCTGTTCTCAAAAATTCCCAAAATGATAAATGCCGCATTTGCCAGGAACAAGTCTAAAGCATTGATCATATTATCTCCGCTTGTCCAGATTTTGCAAAGACCGTGTACTTAAAGAGACGATCAGAGGTGCAGCTACCTCCACTGGCAGATCTGCACCGCCGTTGACGTCCCAAATACATTCTACAAATGGTGCGAACACCCTCCAAAACCGATGTGAAATTGCCCAGGAGATGAGTTTTGCCGTTGGTAATCGATCAATAAAACCAGAAGAGCTGCTAGTGGATTATTGCATTGTGAGGAGAACGAGAGCCCACTGTCAGCAAGATGAACCTTAAGTGACAGTTCAACAGTACATAGATACACCGAAACAGAGACTATCAATGCTTACAAAATGGTAGGTTAGATACAGAAAGAGCAGAAATAAAAAGAATGATAATGCTTTGTTTGAAAGATCTGAAAATAACTTTTATGAGAAACTGGGAAGAAAAGAGAAAGACAATTGCGAGGGATTGTACCCAACACAGCTGCAAGTGAGTGATTTTTCAAATAATCAGTTGTCTGATCCTACGGAATGCGACATTAGGGCGAGGTGAATTCCAGAAGAAACGAAAGGAAACGATATGAGAGTTGTATTGCTATGCAATTCCAGGAATATACTACTGAAGAAATTACGAACAAAAATTATCCTGTGACATCCGTTAACCAGATCGAAACGGAAACTATCATTGTGCGAAGAAGTACATTCCAGGGTGACTCATTCAGCCTTCTCTGGTTTGTCATCTGAACTAATTAAGTATCAAATTATAGAATTCCACAAGTTGTGGTTTTGGAATTAAAGTGGGAGCCAGTAAGAAGTACCGCTTAAATTATCTTTGGTATCTGTATGACGTGAAAATATTTGGATCAACGAAAATTCTACTTGAATATCTACTGATAATTGTACAATAATTTTCGAGAGATATCGTGATAAATTTTGGTCTGAAGAATTGTCGAAATATTGTGAAAGGAAAACTACAGGAAGAGACCTTTGAACTTGAAGACAGACAGGTGATACAAGTGATGTCGGGCGAGGGCACATATGAAACTCTGTAAATGTGACAAGCAAGACACGTTGACCAAAGAAATAGAAAGGAAGAAGTTTTGGGCGAATTTTTGTGAAGGATACGAAAAATTTTGAAAACAAAACTGAATGGAATGAACATAATCAAGGCTATTAGAACCTACCTCGTACTTGTCTTGGACCACTCATTTGACATTATTACGTGGAGCACAACCGATACTGAGGTCTTACAAAGGACGGCGAGAGTTTTAATGACAAAGACGTTCAGGTGCCACCGAAATCCTTTAGTTGAAAACTCAACATTTCCGAGAAATATGTGTGGGAGAAGATTGGTTCGTTTTGGCAATCAACATTGTCGGCAAGTGAAGAACGTGCGAGTAGTTTCCTTTCAGCAGCAAATACATCAAATGTGTGAAGCAGATGCATTTAAGTTAGAATTATCACGACAAGAGTTTGCTGATTTTACAAGCAGTGAAAGTCAAAAGTTGGATTAATGGACGGCGAAATCCCTTCATGGATCCACATGAAGTGAATCAGGCGCATGTCCATACAAAAGCGATGGACTTTGGATGACAGAAGGTCAGATCTCAGAAAGTGAAGTTTTTATACTAGCCATTAAGGACCAAATTATTCCAACCAACTTGTAAATAAGATGGAGATTGAAGAGTGATTTCTGTAATGGGGTAGAACTAGATTAACAGCGGACACTAATGCACAACAGACCAGATCTGGTTGTGATTAACGAGAGAGAGACAGAGATATGTCGAACTGATTGATTTTCTATCCCAGATACTAATAGCTAGCAATCTACGAAGTAAATGCGCCGAAAAACTCAAGAAGTACTCATTGAACCCATCAAGAAACAATGACATGATGAAAAAGTTAATATTATTTCAAGAATTCTCTCAAGCACCGTTGTCCTCCTTGAAAATTTGAAATGGGGCCTCAAACATCTGGGTGCAGCAGTGGATGTGTACAAACATATTTATACATCTACATATTTATGCAGAAGGTAGTCGTATTTCTGGTGAATGAAGTTTTTGAAATTCAATGTCATATTAAACTAATAATGTGCATTGATTTTCTTAATATATACTGTAATAATATGAACCTGCCAAAATATGAAAAAAACAATAATAATAAATGTAATATATTATTATTATTATTATTATTATTAATGACCACTCTATTGAGACGCATGGCAAGTATCTTATTCAAAAGGACAAGTAATTGGACAAGTACGTCAATAACTATTGTGGCACAAAAAAATATTTTGTCTGAATCATCTTCTAATGTGTGTAAAATTTGCAATTCGGTTCTGTAATCGTATAAGTTGAATGAAGTTGAATATCATTTAATTCCGTCCGTGTAATACGTATGGACGATGTTTCGAAATTAGAGCCACAAGAGATTATTAAGTTCGAAAATGATAGTACTCGTAAGAAACCTTTCAAATACGGCGTCCAACTGACAACGGATTGTTGGAAAGCGTTCCGTGATGTTGATGGTGGTCGTGATGCAGAGAAAGTGCAAATTCTGCGGAAGATTTGCGAAGCAGGCCTTAGTCGTAGCAATTGCCCGCTATTAACTGTGTTGCGGCGCCCGCCCCTCCGCACCTGCGCGCGCTGTGGCGTGGGCGGGGCGCGGGCAGCTCGTTAGGCGCCTAAGCCAGATGTCCAGCTGCGCCGCCGTTAATTTCGCGTGCGTCCGGTGCGCGCGCGGGGGCGGGGCCGGGGCCGGGCCAAGGCGAGGGGGCGGCAGCGGCAGGTATGTAGAGCGGGGAGGACGAGGACGAGGCGAAGGCGGCGGGGGGGGGGGGGGGAGCCCCGGGGCCGAGGGCTATAGAGCCATCATCACGTAATTGCCCGCTGGCCGGAATCAATACTGCGCCCGCCGCCGCGTATGCGTGCTGCGCTTGGCCCAGCTCCCGCTCCGCTCCCGCTGCGGTGCGGAGCGACCGGTTCCTAGCGGCCCCGCCCAGCCGCCGAGCACCCGCCGCGCTCTTGTACTCGTGTGCAGCGGGTCACGTAACAATCCTTCGCTCTGTGCCATGTCTCTTAGCAAATTCCCAAGCAGGCAATGGGGAACGAGAGATATCGTTTAGGTTGTTCTTTCTCATAGGAAGCGACGGGTCTGAGCGTTTACGAAAGTGATAGGCGGGATTAGGTATCCAGGATTAAGAAATATATCGCTTATCTTGGGTCGACCTTATTTTGAACGGCTTAGGTGTAGATTTTGCCTGTCCTTTATTTTCAGTGATGTGCATGTGTGTGTGTGTGTTTGAATGTGGTCAACCGTTCATAAAATGAGTGCCATTGCATTTAACAGGTATTTACGTTATAAACATTACAAGACAAGTTGCAAGGCACAAAATAAGAATCACTTAGAACATGAGATTGGAGAATTTTCAAACGAGTCCGGGAGACCAATTTTCATGAAACTGTTTGAGGTTTGTAATAAGATGTTACGATTCGAATATTGTACGTTTCATCTTCTGTGTAAAAATGCCAATGTACTTCAATTTTAATTTAAATTTGACTATCCTTTGTATGCAAAATGAGACTAAGTTGATAGCATTGTTGTAAATTTATATTCAACTTAATATTTACACTAATTTGCTTATGTATATTGCATTTCGGTATGTTTGGAGGCCATGGATTATTAGAACACAACTGTTCTTACAACTCGTATTACGTAACGGATCTCAATTTAGTAAAACTTGACTTTGGTTAACCAAAGTGGTCAAACATGTTTATTCGAATTAGCTGCAATGTTGGAAGGTTTTCTCTGTTGATGACAAGTATATTTTAGTCACCGGTGGACTCTTAGACTTTCAGTAGCAACGAAACATCATTGTTCTTACGAGTATTGTTAAGCGATAACTTCGTCTGATGTTGTGAATTTGGGTGATAGTTGATTTCTCCGTAGTTGTTTTTTATATGCGTGTGTTGGCGTATTGAGAAACTGCCCTTCCTCGTTGATGTGAAACCTGGCTTCAGTTGCCGATCGTGGGCTGATTGTTGGCGTGGGCAGAAAGTGTGCGTACGGTTGCTGAGGAGCGATGTGGCTGGCCGAGATTGTTGCTGCAAACCGGTTACGGAGACCATACCGCCCTCGGTCTGGAAGATAGAGTTGTTAATTGCGCCACCTCGATGGCATGGGTGGAGTTTTTTCGCTGTTACTTCAGAGGTAAAATATTAAGCGCATTGTTTATTTCCGAGGAGTGGAAATTCAGGTTTGTTGTATGTAGGTAGTATATGAATACACGGGAACATATTTAATGTGTTTGCTTGAAAATTTAAGTCGGGCACATTGCTGTCGTGCTTCTGGCAAAGTTGTTTTTCTTTGAGCTGCAATTCAGTTGCGTTGCTAAACGTTTAACAAGCTCGATACTTTATAAATGAAAAGATTTCCTCGGTCTGTCCCTGGGATCCGGCGGGAGCCGCTTTGTAGACACGCTAGCGGTCGTGGCCGAGGCACTCCAAACTTTTTCCCGACGACGCGGGCCGCCCGGCGACGAAGCGGCTTCTTCACAGGAAAGTTTCTTCGTCCGGCAGGAATGAAATGCAGGGGTTGCGTGTATTAAAGGGGCAATGCGGTCCTGCGAGATGGATTTCTGGCTTTTAAAGCGACGTGCATGGCGCCGCCGCCCGGCATCAGGGCGTGCGACGCGATGTACCCGCCGCGGATAGAGCGCTCGTCTTTATCGCTGGCTTTTTGCCTGGGTAGAGGCGGCGCGGCAATGACCGCCGGCGTCTGGGACTTCACCTGCGGCCAGGGCGCTTCCTAGAATCGCCGTAAACCACGTTCCACGCCCACCGCTATGCAGCGAGCGGTGTTGCTCTTTGGGTGCATAAATGAAGCGCTATGGCGTTATGAACTCCCCGCTCGTTTCCTGCTGCCACGTCTCCACGAGCGCGGCCACAGGGCGCCGCCGAGGGGGAGGGCTTTCCAAACAGCGGCAGACGGACGCTGAGAAGGGGACGGGCGCGCAATCCTGGACTTGCTGCGTGTCACTTCGCATTTATTCTCTGAAAAAAAACAACAACAAAACAACAACAACAACAACAGTTCATTTCAGTTCGTTTCAATGATGTGTTATTCACAGAAGTAGCGATCTATAAAAAAAAGACAGTTTTTTTTTTTACTGAATTACGATTTATAGAATGGATGCATATAAAATGCTTGATTCTGTCTCGGCGCTGTAGCATTCAAGCTGGTTTTCGTTCATCTGTTTCGTTATCTCTCTCTATATATTTGATTTGTATTTCTAGCTCAGGAAATGTAGTAAAAATAAGTTTTTGTCGGGGGGAATTTTACAAACTTTACAGTACTTGTGCAGATACCGTGTAAAGATATACAGTCATGTATCTGTAGTGCGAGCGTACAAATATTGGAGAAAAAAAAATATTTATAGTGTGACCCGTGTGGATAGTCCACACTTTATGTTATGGAAATTAAAATAACTGCGTAGTAGGACACAACTTCAGAGTGTGACTGGAATACAGACCTGCAACAAATTGATTTCCTTCTGGCTAGTTGTGATGAAATGACGTGGACAGTACGTTGTCACGAATATGAATAGAATTTTGTACATGGTGAGAGATTTGAATGTTCTTACCTATTGATCCTACTATTACAAAGGACATCTCCAACGCTACATCTTGTATTTCGATCTGGGACGATATCCTACTATATTAACTACATTAAAGAAAGTAATGTCTTTTGTTTAGTATGATGTTAAAATTATATTGTATTGCATTGAGCTTGCCAAACGTAAGCACTATGTAAATGTAGTGTCTGAAGCGAAGAAGAAAATTAAGAATCCTCGCCATTCCTCGACTGAAAACAACACACAATAGTATTCCGCATTGCATAGTTCCTTTAAAAATATGACTGTAGCATGAATTTATTTTCATGACTCCTTTTTCAAAGTCTCTGACTCATTTATTGCATGCGTAACTATACAATAAAGCCGCAATTTACCAAATTTATGGTTAGTGCATGTGCAGGTAAGCTAATTTAGAAGATTGATGGGGTGGACCAGACGTCGCTTGCCACCTCGACCTTACCAGAAGCAACATTGCGGGTTCTTGATCAAGGAGCGCGGCGTGCTAGTCCCGCTAACTAGATTGTATATTTATGGCCAGATTCAAGATGAGGGTGTGAGAGAGAACTGCAATAAATAATCGTTTGTCGATTTGATATGCTTCTCAGGTACTGTCGTGATGCAAATGAATGAAGCAGAGCTCATTTTGTAGTTCATAAAAATAACTTTCATTTAATAGTAGTATAATGTTTTTATTTTTCATTTATTGTGTAGAATTATTACAAGAATGTGCATACTATCCACATCCTAGACACACCAAGCGGTTAAATTGCAATTCGACTCGTCGAAAAAGAATAGTGATATACTGATATGAAAACTTTTACTTTGCATGTAATCTGCCACATTCGCACGTATATTTTTTTTATCGATCATTGAGTAAGTGTATGAGATATGTTTGAAAATGTGTGTAGGAGTGGATGTGAAGTGGAGCGCTTTTAATATCCCCTCCGGCGAGTGAATTCGTGAATTAGTGTATGTGAGCAACACGCGAGGAGAGGACAAAGGAACGGGAAGGAAAGTGGAAAAAATGTTTCGTCCCGGGTATGGTGTTTCTCTAGCATTGGTGTGGTATTGATAGAACCACCGATCAGGTAGAACAGCCTTTAACCAGCGCTAGAATTGTCTTTCAGGTAGTGTCGAATAGAGTGCAAACTCCGTTACTGTCGCTACTCTAACGCTGACGATGCTGCCTGGACACCCGTGCGAGGGAGGAGCTGGAAGAGAAAGAAAGAGCACTTGCACCAAGTGCAGCGGCGCCGCAGGTGAAGTGCGCTGATAGGAGGAAAGTGAGCCGACCGGCGGTCGCCGGAGCCTGAGCGTTGACACGGGCGGCGGGCGCCACACGCTCCGCCCTCCGCCCGCGCTGCTCTGTCCTCCTCCTCCTCCTCCGCTCGCCGGGCAGCTCGAGTGACTCCAGCGGGCGCCGGCGCTTGCTCGGACTTCGGGCTTCGGGCCTCTGGCCGCCCTGCCGGCCGCGCAAAGGGGCAAAACTCGCCACTCGCAAGTCATTCTTTCCTAATGCAATTTTTTGTGGTTTGGTCACACATCGAACTTCCCGTGAAATAGATACATACAGATTGATAAAAAAAATCGTACACATCAATCGAGTAACGATGTGTTATATCCTGTTAGACAAATCTGTTTTAATGTCGTGTGTTAGATCCTTGGTTCTTTCAACAACAACAAAAAATACTGAAAGGTTTTTAGTGTAGCAGTTTGATTCCCGTGTCTCTGATATCCAGAGGTTCATAAATCATGGAAGACCCTAATTTAATGAAATGCTTACATTTTATTAAAAATTCGAACTGGGACGTGAAGACATTTTGTGCCTGGTTAAATATTGAAATTTTCGAACTGCTAGTATCAAAAGGCAGGTGATGAAAAAGTCTTGGCCATGAATGAAATAACCGTATATTCCGAAGATATATTCTTGCATTTTATTCAACAATCTAGGTTTACAAAGTAAGAAAACGAAACAACTGTTTTAAATTACTTTGTATTTAAGTTCAAACGATATGATTGTATTCCGAATATTTCCTCCATGCACCAAGAGTAATATACTGTAATAACATGGCGAGTGAACACGTATTGAATATTTGAGGTGTGCAATCGCCTTCCCTAAGCTTTCTCTGTGAATGTTGTAAAGCTCCTTGTGGCCCTGGAGAGCGCAACGCCCCCTCCCGAGTGGAGCAGCGCCGGCGCACGCGCTTTCCGGTCTCTTGCTGCATCTGCGCCTCCGCCTCCGCCTCCGCCTCCGCCTGCGCCCCCGCACGAGCTCCGGCCTGTCAGCGGCCGCTCCCGCCCGCCCGCGCCCTAGCGCTTCCCGTGTTCAGAGGTGGCGGCGCGCCGAGCCCGACAGCACCGTATGCGTGATACGGGTTGCGGATGCAGGGAATGTATCCTAAACGGCGCCGGGTTGGCTCAGGGCAACAACTGTTGCTAGTGCAGCTACTCTGGTCGGGAGATCCTACGGGTTGGATAATGGCGCCTAGTCCCCCACCCCCACCCCCCATGGGGGTTTCCAGCTCCATCGAGTGGCGGGAATTTAATTCCCGTAGTTCAGAACATTAGTATATAATATAACGTAACTCATGTAAATCCATTACAACTAATTTCAATAAAAGTGCAAATATTGAAACTTATTTGCATAATTTTATCCGTAGAGACCATGTCAAGTGTGCTTACCTCCAGTGCCCATGCTCCTGGCTGTGATTTCGAGGAAACATTGGATATTTTTCTATATTTCCGCATTGAGACAACTATAGGTAATAGAGTGCTGACAAAACTCAGAACGCACTAGGATTTTAAAAAAAGGTGATCACACTCCAGTACTTTGCAAAAAGAGCTATTTGGATACATGTTTCACTAGTTAATTTCATGAAATTGGTTGCTTTTGCAACCACTGTTGCTGACGGTAATGAAATGAAGTTATTCTATTTCCCTACCCTAGTACCCCCTTACAGTACGTAATATTTCTTGAATATATACTCTCTTAATGTAAACTTATTATCATATTCATCTCTTTACTTCTTACAGAGGTATCGAATAATTAATTTTTCAATGTGTTATTACGTCTTTTGAGATAAGATGATTTCTCAGTTCTAGTTCACTTCCAGCAGCAGCAACGTCACATACACCCGCAACGATAACACAGCACGACTTATCACAAACAATTGTTGCTCTAACACACACTTGTGCGTTCGACAGAAAATGACTACGGATACCTGCGCGGAAAAACACGCTGCGTTGCTAGAGCACTCGTACACAGAGACATTCTTCCAAGGCGGTCAACCTTTTCACAAAAGAGTCTGCACTCATCAACTGCACGTTTTGAATCAACAAACCTATTATGAAATTAAAATAAATTCATCAAACATCCCAAATAACGCATTCAACACCATCGATACTTCACTGGTGTACTTTCAATAACGCGCAAATTCATAAAACTAACATTCGTTGGATGGGATTCAGACGGAGACAGAAAACTGCTAATGCCCGCCGCGCCTCGACGGTCAGCCGGCGAGATTCCCAGCGGTCGGCGAAGTAAGCCTGGAACGCTTCCTCTGTTATGGTGACGGCACTAAAATGCACTAGGAATGGCGGAGGGCTCGCGGTGTTGACGCAGAACACGCTGCGCGCCTGTTGCATGGTTCGTGCTTCTTAATATTTATTTTCCGTAAGCGGCTCATCAGAAATTGGAGCGCTGCGCGTTTTGCATCTAGATGCCGGGGAGAGCGCTCCACGTCCGTTCTTTGATTGCAAAATGCTATCATACATCGCTATTACTGAATTTTTTTTCTTTCGCCCTGGGGCTGTTTTCAGCTTCAGGGGATGTCGATTTCGATTATCCGCGCCAGGTATTCTCTACGTCCCGCATGGGGATACATATTAGCCTTTACACTAGACACGTTCGGGCTTCTGGTCTGTGGTCAGCAGACGCACAAGGCGACAACATACTTAGATGAAAGACAAGGGACACAACCGTGACCACGGCGGGACTCGAACCCGCGACGCTTCCGCCAGAGGCGCTGAGTCTGCACATAGTCTACCCACCTTGGGTAGTTCAGGACGGCGTTGTTGTTACAATATCTGGAACATTAAATGACATTAAATGGCAAACATGAAAGTATTTTACGATTACTTGAATGTTGTGCAAACGTGCAACCTTAACGCAACTTAGGTTCGAGTACTGACGTCGGATTTTGTCACTAGCTTAATAAATTGGTCGAATGCAGCCGTTGTTTAGGGCAAATTCTAACGATCTGCTGCTCTAATCTGTCGTTCCTCCGATCAGTACACTGCGAATGTCGGAGTTGTGCCGTAACAAAAAGCCTTGGATCGCGCGCGATCTTTACTTCCCCATCCGTGTCTCTTCCCCTCCCCTTTTACACAGACACACACCACAATCTCATGTATGCACTATACTATCACACTCGGGAGATCTTTCGGATGCGTAGAGCGCTGGACTGGAGGTACCTGAAAAATAACAAAAACGTATCGAACGTACGTTTGTTACACTAGTTATTGCGTCAATTCTTAAAATCGGTGCATATCGCAATAAAATCGCTGGCCATTTTGCTTCTAGAGACAGTTTAGAAGCATTTTCGTTGTTAAAACAATTACATCAGCAATTGCTACGTTGGTATCTCGACCTACAACTCTGCTGTGGGAAATTAATGTGTGCTGATTTTACTTCTCTTATTTCCCTTATCAAAAATTTGGAATTACTCAAAGAACTGTGGGAACTTTTCCTCTTTTTCAGCCACTCAGTCTATTCTGTCCCTTGAGTATGGTCTTCAGATTCATTAGTGCACCGCACAGCAATGAAAATTTTGTGAGTACATTTATGTATGTCAAAGAATAATGTAAAAAATGTAAATTTTGAGCTGGACGCTCATTTACTGATAATATTTTTAGTATCAGTCTATTGACCGACAAACGGCTGCAGATAATTTAGAAACTCACCTGGTATTTATAGATTTAAGAAAAGCCTACGATGCTAGTCCATTAAATAAACTCGGGATGGAGAAACTTGATGTTAAGATGTTCTGCTAGCTACAGACAGCTGTTAAATAGCTGTTCAGTAGAAATGAAGTCAAATTAAAATTGCAAGAAACCTTTCCGAAACATTTTCTGTAAATAAAGACTTATGACAAAGGTGTTGCATAGCTCTTACAGTTTAAATTATATTTAAACGAAGTTTTGAAGAACTGGTGGAGAAAACGTTGCAATTTGGGTATGCAAATTGATGATTCCGTGCTCTATTCTCTTAATTATACAGACGATCAAGTTCTCTTCACCGAGGAGGACGATGATGTTTTGTATATGATGCGAAAACTTCGTGAAGAGTACGTGAATTGGGAGCGTGAAATATTAATTAAAACAGAATATCTGGTGTATGAGGAGATGTCAATACTTTGCGTATATGTGACGGATCAGAATTGAAACCCTGCCAGAACTTAACATATCTGGGTACTAAAATTGCAGCAAATGATAGTATACAAGATATTCAGAGTAGAATATCAAAGTAGGAAGGCAATTCCATCCCTTAATTTGGGATCAAACTCTGAAGAAGTGTTAAGACGTTATATAAGGTTATACAGAGAGTATTGCCACATATGTCCTAAAAGTTTGGGAAAGATCGAAAGGTAATGAATAAAGTTAGAAACAATGGAAATGGACCATTGGCGAAGATGCTGTGGAGTGACTTTGGTAGACTAAGTAAAAGACGATGAAATGAGAAGAAAACAGTAGTAGTCTCAAATTATCGATACCATGAAATTAAAATATTGAAATGGTATTGTTATTTTAAACAGAATGAATGACCTCTAAAGCTCTGAAATTGGCACCCAGCTTCACACAAGACAAGGAAGATCTAGAAGTATTCGGAGGAAATGAGTGGAAAAGGCGATGACTAGAAGAGGATTAACCGCAATAGACAGCGGTGACAGACTTAAATGGAATCTGGGATGCTAGAGATGCGTAATGATGTAAAATCCTCGCAGTACTACTACTGACAATGAAATGAATAAAGCAATTAATGAGTCTGTGCTTGACCCCGTAGCATGAGCATCAGTTTTAACCACATTTTTGTTGGTAGTTATATATAGAGAATGAATGCCCTTGGAGTCAGCTGAATAATTAGTCGGTTCGTATTGACGATGTCCATAAAATAATTTTCTTAGAAACGTAAATTTCACAGTGAAATAACTTTTTAACAAGTTTAAGTTAGTGCAATCTATTGAACGTGAAGGACAGAAACAGTTATGGGACCAACAATGCAGCAGACAATTGTTCGAATAATTAGGGAATCTATTTTGATTATTTTCGCCAAACCCGCCTTAAATAATTCTTCCGAAAATGTAAAAAGGATATAAAATTACAAACAGTAAAGCGTATATTATTTTAACTATATTTAGGGTTTTTGGAGGACTTACATTCTTAGTATTTACAACAATTCAGAAACTATTGAGTATTGCCGTAAATTTGTTGATCTTTTAGTTTTTCTTCCTTCATTTATTCGTGTTTCAGCATTCCATCGCATCGTTTTGGTTGAGGAAATAAAAGCTTCTGGACTATGCTATTTGTCACCGGTGTGACAATGTCTTGTCATCCCTGTGTATTGATGCCAGAAGAGGTAATTTATTTCGCCCACGAGGTTCGTCTGAAACCGTGATTCGTCGGAGGGAAAAACGCCCCCCAATTCACAGGCTGAGAAGAGCCGTCGCAAAAGCGCAGGAAAAAAGTAACGCGACGAATCGGCCAGGCCCCCAGTCCGCAGCCCCTGCCTTTCCGCCTGCTGCGCCAACCGCCAACGCCGCAACAAACCACGCGGTTAGTTTGACAGCACGCATTCATTTTAGGGATGAAAACGTGAGCAAGGAACTAGGGTGATGGAAAATACAAGCGTTGCAGTTGATGAGTCGTTAGTTGCATATTGTCATAGCTAAATTGTGTTGGGGAAAAAACCGGCACCGTGTGCATTAACATTTTGATTGGCGGTTGTTACCCCGCCGTAACTATCACCTGCCGCCTGACATCGCGTCCGTCGTTTACCAATATGTCGCCAGACTTCAGTATCGCTGACATTCCAGCACGATTGCCTCTCATAGGGCGCCAATAACATGGCGCCAGTTGGTCGCTGCATAGTTCGAAGAAACTACGCCCGGAGAACACTGGGCGTTCAGGGAGGGGCTCCGGAGGGTAAGATTCGTGAGTTAAAACTCGACCTTAAGTTCGTTTTTTAAAGAGGTTCACCAATTCTGAATTCTGAATACAATTCTGAAGCGCCAGTAGCTACCGATACTAGCTGCCAATAATATTGGTATTGTGGTGCGTATTCGTTGGCATTTACAATGAAATAATTATATGAGTCGTCAGTACCAACAATTATATGAGTCGATGGTGACTAAGCCATCGAAAGCTGCTATTGTAATAAACAATAATGTTGGTAATGACGACTCATATAATTATGCCTGGCATCATTAGTGACAGCCCAAGAAAATTGTGGTAACGGAAAAATTGTAGTCGGTCAATGTGAGCAGGTATCGCACTGCGAGTCTAGGATTCGTATTATAATTGTAAAGCATAAGCATTGTTCATAAAAGTCGCTCATCTGTAGCGAAAAAGTGCTTCTTATGTCATCCTGCAGGTGAACGCAGAATTTCGGGGCTTCCATGTAGTAAACATCGTGTCCACCAGCGGAAGAAGGCAGTTGCCGATAAAAGAGCAAGAACGCACGTCGTCTTGTAGAGATGAGGTCCAGAGAGACTGCGAAAATAACGTCATGCCGTTAAAGAAAATAAACCCATCCCTTGTATGGTTACACAGCCACACAAAAAAAATCGTGTATGGGGATGAGACCATTTTTTCTACATGTTTTTGGGGCTGCTAAATCCGTTCCAGTGTCCATTTTACATCATCGCATCAGGTTTTTGACATATCCTCAAAAATATAAAAAAAGAAAGATACTTTTAACCTTGAGGTCAGACCATGTTACCTAAATGTTCTTGGGGTTGCTGAAACCGAATGTGTAGCCCGTGTAACTTCATTACATCACATTTTTCACATAACCTCAAAAACTGTGACTAATGGTGCTACAAAATGGCACAGACTTTCCCGTATTAGTTTTCTATTTCCTTTGGTCTCTGATAGCTATTCGAACTTGCCACATACTTAAGCCAGCTGCCATCTATCGCTGCCCAAAGCTCATTTTTTTTAAACAATTTCCTAATTCTTCCGTTTCGAAATAGTAGAACGGTCATATTATTTAAAGAATATTAAATAACAATAAAACCTCGTCCTAAATGGCAATTTTCTTTAAAAACTTTGGAGCCGTTTTAATCAAATGACCTTTAAGCGCTTCTGTAAATTCGAAATTTGATGCTCTTTTTCAAAGAAAATTTTTGAGTTTTCGAAAAACTTCTCTTGGAGTAATTTGAAGCACATTAACTCATAAATGCAATAGTGTTTACAAATTGGTGGATATGTGCATATTACCAGCGTAAGAGATCTTTCAAAAATATTTCAGTTGTGTAATTTTTGAAAAACACAAGAAAATACCCCGAAATGAACTTTACGTCATATTAAAGAGTGCAATTGGCACTGTCTGTTAAAAAAAAGTTGAGGAAATAGATTGAAGTCGGTTTCGAGAAAATGACGTTTGAACGTTTCTGAAAATACGAAATTTTGAGCTAGTTTTTACAGAACGGTTGTTTTCGAGAAACTTTATAGGATATTATTTAAAGCACATGCATACAAAAATATGAACTAATTGCCGCTAGTATAAATATTACCGACGTGAGAGATAAGTAAATATAATACATTATTGTAGTTTCTGAAAAAACACGATAATAGTGGTACGGCTTAATAGTTTATGTAATCTTATGGAGTGTATTTAGCTCTATCACTTCCAAAGGTAATGTTTATACTAGCGGCGATTTGTTCATATTTTTGTATGCATGTGCGATTTGTTCATATTTTTGTGTGTACATATGTTTTAAATAATATTAAATAACGTTTCTCGAAAATAGAACCGTTTTTTGTGAAAACAAGCTCAAAATTTCGTATGTTCAGAAACGCTCAAACGCCATTTTCTCAAAAACGGCTTCAATTTTTTCCCTGAAACTTTTCGAACAGATGGTGCTAATTCACTCTTTAATAAGACGTAAAGTTCATTTTCTGGCATTTTCTTGCTTTTCAAAAATTACACAAATATTTTTTTTTTGAAAGATCTCTTCCGTCCGGTATTATGCACATTTTCAGCAATTTGTAAACACTGTTGTATTTGTGAGTAAAGTTATTTAAAATGATTTAAAATGAAGCTTTTCGATAACACAAATATTTGCTGTGAAAAAGAGATTCAAGTTTCAAATATACAGTAGCGCTTAAGCGTCATTTTCTTAAAAAGGACTGCAATGTTTTTACAGAAAATTGCAAAATCACAAAAATTGACAACAGCACAGACAATTTGCGATACGTGATGAGTCTTATCCTGTCAGTGGTCAGTGTCATTTTCCTTATCAATTATAACTGATCTGAATTAGAAAATCAGAACAATTTACTCAATTAGGAGGAGGATGAATAATAATCAAAAGTAAACTTATTTTTAAGTAAGTATTAAACATTTTATGTTTGTCCTACGTGTACCTTTTTATTCACTTCTCTTGAATACGCTGCGCAGAAGCACGCCAGGAATTGAAATTCTGCAGTGTTGTTGAAACCTTCTGTATTTTTCATTGGACCAGCTGTCAGCTGACCGCAAATTCTCCAAAACATCGCTCGAGCAGCAGTGAGTTGCTACGTTGTTCGTTAGACACGTGACGTAGCATTTGTTTATAAATAATTTTTCTGTGGCACTTGTGCCAAAGTACATCGCTAGGCGTCAAGTGCAAAAACCATCTGTTCTGGTCTCGTGGAGAGGACCAGCAAATTGCCTAAATCATGCATACAAAGGTAAGGTGTTGCCCGGGCCAGAAATGGCCTGCAGGAGTGCAGGGGCGGGGGATCGGGTCCCGACCGGGCCCCTCCCGACGCGCGCTGGAACCCGTTGGGCGACTTCTCCGCCGCGTCCGTTTCGAAACGCTGCGCAGCATGGGGGAGGGGGGGGGGGCGCTCCGCTAGCGGGAACGCCAAGCCGTCGGGATCGGCTATCGATGCGCCCGGATGCCGTGCAGAAATGTAGAGTCCACTAATGATGGAATCCGTCTTGAGGAATATGAAGGAGCCTAGAATTAAACGTCGCTCATCGAAAGTCCAGACTCCAAAATTCAATGATTTTGCAGTTTTCTAATCGAGGATTTAATTTTAAGAAGTTGGAAGATATTTGAATTATTGTGGTAAATTGTGTGACAATTTAGTAACGTTACTGATAATTGTCATTTTCTAGGAGAGACTTTCAAATTCGTTACAAACTTTCTTGACAAAATACTATTTCGATTTGGTTTATCGAGCTCCGGTTTGAAAATGTGCAGGTGTTGCTTTGGGTTGTCAATATTCGATAAAACAAAGAAAGTTTTAATATGTTCGTCTAAACAAGTGTAATCAAAGAATAAACTGATCAGATATCGATAGGCGATCGGCCAGTCAGAGAAGCGGGATGCGTAGCTCGGGAAGAAGAGTCGTCTCGTTTTCGAACGACACTGCGCATCGGAGAACAGTTGAGCAGGGAGGCGCGTGAGCGGCCGGGAGAGATGCTCGCAAACTTTGCTAGGGGTAGGAGGTACCTTGGAGAACGTGCTAATAGGTGTAGGCTAAGAGAATTGCTCAAATGTCGGTTGTGAGAAGAAGTAAAATATCAGATAAGTAATCAGACATAAGCGTGGAGTTAACTGTGAAGAAATGTAAGTATTAATTGTCGAAAGAAGTATTGAATGATGACGAAGTAAAAGAAAGATACTGGTATGCAGCACGACCGACGATGTATTGACGAATGCTGCTGACGACCGTACAAGCAGGCAGGGGAGCGAACGGGAAAGTGAGCAATAGACAGTAATTATTCTCTCGTATAAGAAGACCGAGTATTGTCCTTAAATTTAAGTTTTTAAAGCTAGCATATGAAAGTAACATGGTCATAAGTATATGAGGAAAGGGTATGTGTGGGATCTGGGGAAAGGGTATAAATGGGAATCTGGTTGAGAAAGATGTTTTTGTGTTCTCGTTTATTGTTCTTTTTATTGCCGTGAAACCAATAGTATGTGGGATTTTGTTAGCCAAGATGCAGCAGTTTTGTAAGCAGATGCCAGAATATAAACGTTTGTGTTTAAGGGATGAATATGTTTAATTTCATAAAGTTCCTATTGTTCAATGAGAATTCATATTGTTCAATGTTCACAAGAACAAATAATCCCTTACGTACGTTTTCATCACTGACATTTCGTACAAACGACTGTGCGCTCACAAATAAATAAATAAATTATTTTTCTGTGAACAGAAGTGTAGTATTGAAGGTTATTATTATTATTATTATTATTATTATTATTATTATTATTATTATTACTATTACTATTATTCGTTAAACAAAAGGAATCCCCACCCCTTTGTTACAATTGGTTACGGTAAGATTTCTGGCTACGTTATTATCGTTATTGTACTGTAAAAGGGTAGAAGTATTAAAGTCTATTTTACGATAGTTATTCATCTGCCACACAAATTTGAATTGCCATGTGAAAGTGTTTGCTGCTGCAGAATGCATTAACTATTCGAATGGGATAATGTGAATAGAGGAACAACTTCAATTTTTCATTTGACGTGCGAGGGTGTTCCACCGCTGGCGGACTTAGTCTCGTATGAGTTTCCTTCGATTTTGACGCTGCATTTTGTGGTAAGGGGTGAGAGCCACGCAGACAGGTGTCCTCTTACTGCGCTCCGCTGGATCACATCCGTTGCGCACGACTTCTCCCGCATCAATTATCTCCACCGTCGGGGAGGTACTCCTACATCACACTGTCGTCTAATAAAGTACCGTGAACTGCGAACTCCGGAACGAGAGGCTGTGCTGTAATTTATAGGTCCAATTCTCAGAAAAAAGCTTTTTGATTTATTTTCTTGTACTCGTAAATCTAAAATGTAAGTAGCATGTGAAAAATGGGAACGTTGATATTTACAGGAACATTGAGGATAGCTGCTTTGACTATGGTTGAATGGAGAATGCCCCTTGTGTAGAAATACGATCGCAGTCAAGTTGGAATGTTGCATGAAGGATACAAATATATTAACACAAGCCGAAAAGCTGAGGGGTAGGGCGAAACTATCTGCCTCCGTCAGTTCAACTTTCATGTTGGAAGCCTTTTAAATGATTCTTCAGGACGCACTGTAATGAAATTGTTTACAAGAAATTAAGGCTTATCAAAAAACAAGATATTTCAATACCATGACATACAATAATATGTCCTCTGGGTCACTAATAATTTGCTTGAAGGCTCATTTTAATCAGTATTTCTTTTCTTTATTTTCGAACACATTATTTGTGTGTTTGTTGTGTGACTTTCCGTAAGCATTTGAAATAGTAATTTTGCATTGGTAGAACGCACTATCCAAATCAGTACCGATGAGCCGTTTCCAAAAAATAAAATAAAAACATTCTTCTTTATTCAAATTGAAATTTAACGGCTTCAAATTACATAATTTCGTTTGTTGCTGAAGTAATTGTATATTGTTCCTACTGTCTTTCTTTCGTGTGCTCCAACCCATTGGGGTACTTCCAATATGATGTGCTGCAGATTTCAAATCCACTAGTTCAAGATATTCTCTTTACTCGTGTAGAAGCTGCCAGACAGGCATCGAAAAGTGTCCTAATCACGATTTAATTCTGTGGGACCTCCGCCAGGTGTCGAGAGGATGATGTGACCACTGAGCCAAGGAGGGGCTAGGGAAGTGCCAGTCCTTCCTTCCGCGGGGCGACAGCAGCGGGCGGCGAGTGCTGGAAGCCCCAGGCATTGAACAGCCACGGCCGCCGCCGCCAGCGCCCCTGAATTCGTCTCATTTCTTTTCTGCCGAAGCGCGCCCCTCCGTTGTTCTCGTTAATTACTCCGCCCGCTTCCGCGAGGCCCTGCCCCCCCCCCCCTTGGTCGTGATTGGGACGCCCCACACCCCACCCCCGGCGCCCGGCCGCGCGTTTGTTTTGCCTAGCGATCGAGGCGGCCCCGCTTCGGAGCAGCGGTCCGCCCGCTCTTTTTCCTGGCGCGGGCTTCTTTTTGGGTAGCGTGCGTCTTTGGTCTTTTTGGGGGTCTTATTTCTGGACGCAGTTATTGTTTTGGTAGGCGGAGTGTTGCTTATACACCATTTTACCTCACGCTTAAGAGGGGCTTCTTGTGTTTGTTTTGTTATCATAACTGCCAGAATTGAAAAGTGAACTTCGAGAAAGTTTTATTGCAACAGGGTGCAGTGTGGTTAATCAGTTTGGCGATGGAACCTGCATTAAATGTTATATAAACGTTTTGATACAACTTCGTTGTCAACGTTGCTGCGTACGCGTACCGAATTGACTGGAAAATATCAATTATCCACCAAAGTCTTTGAGCATATGTTTTTCTTGATAAATGCCCGAGCAGTTTACCGTAAACTGATTATTTTGCAGCAATCATTTTCAAATCATCATCGTTGGTACGTATTCGTAGTTCTGGACTGTTAGTTTCAAGTCATTTCCTTTCCTATCTTATACGAGTATTTAAGCAGCTTCACTGCTCCTAGTTATAACCTCCTCCTTTCCCGCCTTCTCACTGTTCCCTCAAATACTGGTGTCTTGCTCTCATATTACAAAGATAGTTCCCATTTCTTTTGAGTATCATATTTGCACATAGTCTTCTTTCCTCTCCTGATCCTTTCAGAACACCACCGTACCTAACTTCGGCTGCTTTATTGTTTCATCCTTCGCTGAAATCACATTTCCAGAGCCTCAATTCTGGTTTCCCTGTTTCACATCGTTTGTGCTTCACTCCCATGAACAAGTCCACTCCACACGTAGCATTTGGCCAATCTGTTCATGTTCAAATCATCGCTCTTACTTCATAGCACTTGTCTTTTTCCTCGTTGAAAGTTTGTTTTGCCGCTGCAACCCTTCTTTTGTTCATGTCCTGTCTTTCGTTCTGGTCATGCCAAAGTCTCAAGTACCTTTTCTCCTTGGTTCTTACCATTGCTTCATCTTTGTTGTTCATCTCCGTTACCTTACTCTTTATTTATTTAATACGAGTATCATTCCATACGTTTCCCTTGTTTCTTCTATAACTGTTCTTTAAAAAGGCGCCTGCTGGAGTCACCATATTATTTGCAAAAAGTGTCCCTCCCCAGGGACGGATTAAGCCAGACCCACATTTTTCGTTGACCCCAGAAAAATATAGAACCATATTATACATTGATTATTATACATTTTGGAATTTAAAAAAACGACAGTTTACAGGTAGAGGAGTGCCGATAGTTCATTCGACATTTACTACGTCTTATATGATTGAAAGATTTCTCATTTTTTGATTTTTAATTTTTTCGTGCACTTTAACAAACTTACGTTTGTAATATAATATTAAAATGTGCAAATTATTGATTTTTTTACATTAAAAATTGATAATTTTGTATATGCACCAATTTTGTGTGTCCACGTCAAATCGTATAAATTTAAGAAAACATAGACCTTGATGTCCCACATTTTAAAACTTTTTTCTGTGAAGAGCATAAGCAAAAATATGAAACACATGTTTTTCATTTATTCTCAAATATTATTTTTCGAGATTATATTATTTTTTTAAAAAATCTCGCATCGCTAAAGTTAATCATTTTTAACTCGTGTTTTAATTCTGACAGATATTTAATATTTTGTGACATTAAAGAAAAAAGATGTTCTTTCATTTTATGTATATATTGAATTCATTAAATTTTTTAAAAATAATTTTTTGACAAATTTTATGTTCATTTTAGCAATTTCTCCTTAAACTTGACAGTTTAAAAATTCGAAAAAACACCATTTAGACCTCTGAAAAGTTCTACATAAGTTTGGTAAGTTATAAGGTGGGATGAGATGATTCTGAGAAATTAAATACAAATATATAGAAATGTCCACTTGCTGTTTTGCTTCCGCGTCTGCTAGAACGTCGCCCCTCAAGCATGTGCCAATCAGCAGTAGACGATTAGTATCAATATACATTCGCAGAGCAATAAATAGAAGTACGTATCCCTTCACATCTTACTATGTGACGTACACAGCCGTATGACCTTCATAACCGATTAAATTCAAATTAAAAAAGTGTGAAACTGATTCAATTTAGTATTAATCGAAAATAGTGAAGGGTTGTTCCGAGACCCGCATTTGCCTGAGAATGACCAAGTAAAATCATTGTATGTAACATTGTACCCGTCAAAACCCCCAAAAGACAAACATTCGAATGAGAAGAAAGTAAATAAAAAAGTATTAATCGGACGGAATATTTATACGAATAAGAGTATGTGATACACTTAATTACGTTGATATTTCTTTTACTTCACTTTACAGAGACTATCGTTAATTCACCTATTCATAAAGAAATGAAACTATGTATTTTCTTTGTGCCTTGTGTTTTATTATTATATCATTGTTGCGATAGTCCTCTTTCTAAGTATTGTTCAGTGTTGCTAAAAATATAAAGGTAATGTTCTTCCTATTATCATCACTCCTTTTAAATAACTTTCTGGGTAAATTAATAGGTTCCTGCCGGGATTGAACGCTAGCTTTTATCGAGAATATTATAGTTGTCCCCCTTCTCCCTACGTCGCATGATCCCTTTCCATAAGTCGTTGCGAATCGATGAAATACCATCCAGCACTCAAGCACTTGAAGGCACATTTGTGGAAGCATAAATTCGAATTCTTTTGTAATTGTAGGCACTGACGCCATCCGAAAAATATGTCTGTTACCACCGTCACAGTCTTACTTGAGAAGTGTTATGATTTTTGAAATGGGTGAATTGGATTCGTGTCGTGTTTCAGGCATCCATATTTTTTTAAATGAATTCTTTGCTTTCTATGAATAATGGCACAAAAGGTGGCAGAGTAGCTACGATATTAATTCACAGCAGTCTCTGAATAACGTTTTGAAGTACGAAAAAATAATTTTCTTGAAAGTACCTCACTGGACAATGAAAACGTGTAGCGTCAAATTTAATTTTTGTCTTATGAAGATAGCAGTAGACGACAAACAACGGTTGAAGACAGCAGAAGAAACAGAAGATCAACTTAGTCAGTTTCTTGATTACTCGTATCAGCTGATACGTTAGGGTGACAAGAACCAGTGGTGCAGGTTCATTCATCTTTGTCACTGCTCAAAATACTTGCGGCATTAACGAGTATAGCCGATTCTCACTTTCTTGAAAGAACTTCACTTTACCCGTCACAAGAAGGAATTTTGAAAACAAGTTTTTCCAATACTCATAGCTATTTTTGACGGCAACCAGTCAATTTTCAACTTTTCAAGAATGATTTAAATTAGATTAGATTTATTCAGTAAAAAAACAGTAAAAACTGCATGTGACGTAGGGAAAAAAGATTATCTGCGCACGTTTTCTTGAGTTCCAGAATCTCTGCCCGTCATTTTAACTATAAATAGTTAAAAGGTGAGTAAAAGTTTAACATAAATAAATAAATAAAATAAATAAATACATTTTAAAAATCGTGAGATTAGCGATATTTGAAAATTAGTGATTTTCGTTTCTGAGTTATAGAAAATTTATTTATTTGCATTGGTACACGAATTGCAAGTATGATTTTTCTGCATTGCTAACAAAATAGCAACTCGCCCTTACCTCTACTCTTACCATTACAAACAAAAGGAGAGTTCAACAAAATGTGCGCATAGTGAAGTTACGTCCAGAAGCAAAACAAGGGACCATCTCAGTATTTGCTCAGTGGATCAGGGAAACTGGACAAAAACCTGATCGAGTTGGGGGTCATTGATCCGGAAGCTGAAGTACATTATTTGTTACAAACATATTAAGTATTTTTATAAATTATACAGTACGAATGTAAACTAATTCATTATATATCACTGTTTTGTTAAAATAAACATTATATTTCTTTTTGATAATCAGTCTCTAATTGTATAAGAACAGTTATACAGCAGAAAAGATTTTACTTTTAACTTAAATTTGTGAACCGACTTTAATTGTTTAATGCCATCTGGCAGTGCGTTGTAAAGTAACATACATGTATAGTATGTGGATATCTGATAGTGAGCTGTTGATTCTGACACTTGATGAACGTGATTTTTACGACGTGTGTTGTAATGCTGGTTGTAACAACCTTAACGTACACTTTTCCTGTAATTATAGATTTTCATATTACGAAAATTCAAATAACAATAGTATTGATATTATTGTAAGTCTGTTTGTGGTTACTAACTTCACAGAACAACGCACAAGTTTTGCGGATTCCTGTTTAAACAACCGCCTCATATCTGAGAAAGAAGACTGCTCCGTTTCAGGCAGACCCTAGCCGTGTCAGTTGTGTATGAAGATTTCCATTTGAGGCCGAATGCGTGCGTCTGTGTCATTGACGCCCTTGACGTACTTTGGGCAGCGGGCTGCGCACGTGCGCCGGTGAACGAACTATTTCTTAACATGTTATTTATATGTGTCTCACTTTGAAATTTACAAGATATATACAACCTTAGTGTAGAAACCCATGAGTATTACTTACAATATATTTAAAGTCGACCTACTGTAAAAAATGTATTTTAAAAGTTAAAATATATTTTAAATATTTAAATACTGTGTTTACAGAAAATAGTTTTGCATCATATGAACGTACATCCTTTTAAGTTAAATTTAAGTATAATTTTATTTTTCTAAAGAAAACAGTATTAGCGTAAAACATTTTAACATTAGCGCGCACATGATTTTTCGGAAAAAATGGTAGGTAATATTTTTGAAGGGAGTAAAATTAGAAAAACAGGGGAAACATACATGTCACCTCCTTCCAATCCTAGAATTCATAAAAAAAAGTTTCAAGACGCTAAAAAATAGTGATGTTTTGTGAGTGTGCGATTTTACGTGGAATGACTCATATGTGATTATTAATAGTCCTGAAATAAATTTTGAAGGAATCAGGTGGTCCTATCGTTGGCTTCTCATGTTCGTAGCCCCGAGGCACTGTGTCTAACGTGCCGACTGGTTAATCCGGCCCTGTGCCTCCGACCCTATAATTACCCTTTTTCCTGATTATTCTAGCAGATCTGTAATCATATATGCGAAATACAAGTTAAAGTGGGTCGGCCCGTGGGTGCATCCTTACTTTACTGCATAAGCCAGTGCACTCTGGATTATTTACTCCTTCCTCGTTTGCCGCTTGAACGAATCTCATACTCTGTAATTCTCTAATAAAGCGTGTACTTTGCCATTCCGCTTTCTTTTCTGGACATTTCCGTAACTTTGACCTGAAATATCTTTAATTTCTGTCAGAAGGGAAGGGGTCGCTTGGTAAACAGCAAGAAATTTTATAACAATACCAGTTATATTTTTACAATCGGTTTACCTTGCGCGCCTTAATTTGGCCATAGCAAGTAAATTACTAAATTTAGCCTCGCGCGGTCGTGCACAGGTGTTGGCAGGGCCTTTTCGGTCGGCGCAGCAGTTGACTGGAGAGAACTCACTCAGCCATAGGAGATACAACCAATGGAACTGAAACCGGTGATCAGCGGGAGGTATAGTGCTTAATGGAATGTACTTAATTGAAGAAGTGTGTCGCTTATTCGGCTAACCCTCCCCGTCCCACGTTTCTTATTTGGGGTTCAGATGTGGTGTGAAGAATCTCGGGCAGCTTGAAATGTCAATACTCGTTGCCTACATTTTTGTAAAACATCTTTCATTTTGGCCAGTAGATGGACAATGTCTAACATCGCATTTATGATTAATGAAAACATTTAATACTATTGAATCTCTTTATCTTAGCATCCGTTCTATCCGCGAACCTTTCTTTAATAATCGTAGTGAAGAAGAAAGAAGCCGTTAGTACGTGATCACGCGTGTGTCGCGTGCGGAAATATCGGACATTTATGGAGACACTAATGACACAGACGAAGCTACATTTAGCCTAGAACGCGCGCTGTAACTACTGTTTTGTTCTTTACAGAGAAAACTCCGTGAGCATGTCAAAAATAGCGAATTACATAAAGTTTCTTACATCGCTTCTCCTTATTTTTCACAATCCTATATATACTTATTATTTAGAAAACTAAAATTGTTATTTAGTGATATGTGTTGATGATGTTTTTCATACACTTTTTTTTTCGTATCGCACACATTTAAAGAGTATCGACGGTACTTCTGTACAGGTGATTGTTTTTTAATAATTTTCAAATGCATTGCTTTTGTTTCAGGTAAATCCGCCGCACTACATCGATTTCTTTCACCTCTGGACGGATGTGTGTTCCCTCTATACTTCTGAGGTAACCCTAAAATAGTCATATTTTCGCATCTATGGATTTGGCATCAAGTGATTTTCGGAATTCAGATAATGTAGATTCCCCACTTTCCATCTATTCTGAGTTCTGATTTTAAGACGCGTGGTTTTCCATTACTTGCTTTATCTTTCTTCAGAGAAAGGGCTCATTTGTAGGAAACATGTAAACAAGACCGGGCTTTAAATATAAATCTCGAATATTATTGCATTAATCTTATTTTGTGTAGTGTTGTTTGCCCAGTGTAAATTCAGGTGTGCATTCACATCGTGTGATATTCTTACTGAAAGCATCAATTGAATAATATTATAGAATATACATTGCATTAAAACTTTGTATTATTTAGTCTGAAGTGTTGAAAATATCGTTACACCAACATTTACTCCTATATTTCTGTGTTGGAATATACCTAAAGACATGATGCCATTGACATCATAATCTTATGGTTATTGCTGACATGAATTCATTTTTATGTGTTTATGTCTGAGTTTTCACTCATGGCTATTAATTAGGTGAATTGAAAAATTGGGTACAGTCTAGCCCTGAGGATGACCACGAGAAGATGGCCGAAATGTCGGCACCACAGCCTTCGACGCGGCGTCATCCGGACAGCTAAGATTTGAACGGAAATATTGATCTAAGAGATGTAATTTCTGATCTCTTGAGCTGTTCGATTATCTAAACCTGAACATAATCGAACCGATTTTGGATTAAGAAAAAACTGAAAAGTTGTATCGGTCGGTCTGTTATGTTTGATCATATGTTTACCATTAACTGATTTTATTTCTCATTTCCTATTGAATGTCTGAAGAACATACACACGAAATGGTATTCGATTATTACACTTAGTTTCGATGAACAAATAGACGACGACGGTCCGGATGACCGAGAACGCTAAGGCAGTAGTGCCGAAAAAACAAACGAATCTCGGACCAGTCCCGCCTCAGGCATGGTTGTATTGTGTTCGTCCTTTCACACCCTTATCATCATCATATCGTGTCATCCTCATAGTTATACTAGTCATAGAATACTAGTCAAAATGGATTGTAGTTCACATGTAATATTTTGCTGTTTACTGTACGAAATCAATTTTTAATTTGAAATGCACTCTAGAACTTCAGGTGGAAATTAAATGATGATAACAATAATCGATGAAGCACGACCATCTCATATTGAAGAAATTGCATTTGTTGACTTCGTAGTATCCTCATGTGAGACGGGATACCTACCATTCTTTGCTACCTGTCTTTATCGCGGATTCGCATTTCGAGAAATGCGTTCCATGTAGCGAAGAGTCTAGCGGTACCGCTGTCGCACTCTTCGTAACTGTGGAGCGAGCTGCCCAGGAAACCAGTTTGTGACTAGCTGCAGCGCATTTCACTTTTTGTTTGCTTTGTCGAGAATGTGATTACAGTATATATCTTCACGTTTTCTATATAATTAGCCATGAAATCTACGGGCAGTCCGCGAGGCCAGTGTCTCGGGAGTGACGGAGGGGCCAAACGAGTTTGTGGTCTGGGATTATCAAATTCCATTATGTACGGAGTCGGGACGTGTGTTATCCTGCAACGTACGCGTTTAAGTGTTTCTCTTGGATAATAATTTTTTGATGTCGCGTTTGAGGTGGGTTTATTTTCTTGCGAGTATGGTTGCGTGTTGTTGGCGCAAACTGCGTGTCACGAAACGCGCTCTTTGTGCTTGGTTTTAGAGATACAGCCCCGCCCATTTAAGATGAATGTGTTCGAATAATTTGTAGCTCTAGGTGACTACACAGGCATGAAGAAGTAAAATTCTCACTAAGTATGTTATTTTCGTTGACTTAGATACACCTACGCTTATATTTCATTACTTTGTGCTTGCGTGTGTGAAATTGCTAATAGTTCTGAAAATAAATGTGTGTGTGTGTGCGTGTTATTGAATAGAGTGAAATGTATATATAATAGAATAAATTTAAAGGGGGATCAGATATACATTCCCCTAACACAAAACATTCACCTAGCTTCATTACATTTAATTTTTTATACTCATACTGAGTGTGAGAAAATGGTTCGTTGTTACAATTGTACAGTTGCACTTCTATTGGTCATGCGCCCGTTTGGGTATCACGAAGAACCTGCCAAAGGAGCACGTAGCGGCAGGTAGACGAATGGCTCCTTCGACTGCAAAATAGAACGCCGATTCGCCGGGGCGAAGTGATGGCGTGGCTGGCGGGCGGGCGGGCGGGCGGGTGGGTGAGTGGTGGCTCTGCCGTGGCTCCGCGACGCCGCTTTTGATATTGCGGCGATTCGCCCGATCGAAGGGGCCTCTTCCTGGAAACCTGCTGCCTGCGGCACGATGGTAGCGGGGGCGGAGCGGGGCGAGGGTGGAGCCTCGAAGGCACCGCTGACGTTTCCACAGGCGAAGCCGCAGCCACGGAGGTAAAGAAGGTAGTGTCAAACTTGAACTTAGCGTGTACTTTCGAAATGTCCGTGACATCCGGCGCTGCCGGCCCGCATCCTCTGCTTCTCTTTTCGGAAATCGTGCGTAGATTTCTCGAATCGGACACTTGTGACTTAATAGATAGTTTTAAATGTGGTACCCAATAAGTCTGTCCTATCAAGTCTGCGGTAAAAGTGGGTAAATAAGAAAAGTCACCATAAATAAATTGATATTCTTCGCATTTAATTATCAGAGTCGCCAATGAGCTACATATGGAATCACTTTTCATGGGATTGGTTTCGTCCGTATGAAGGAAAGCTGATGATTAGTGTCACTCTATTTCACGATCTTTCTCTCTCGGAAATGAGATTCTCGCGATCTGCTTTGGGGTACTTTGTTAATACGGAGGGCCAGTAAGAGTTGTTGATGCCTATTTATCGGGGTCTGAATGATTCACGGGGTATTGTTGAGAAATGATTCCACGATTTTAGTTGAAGCGAAAAGTAAAGAAGGTAGTGTCTGTTGAAATTGAGCATGCACTTTCGAAATCTTCGTGGCATTCGTCGCTGGCGAGTGATGTGTTTTTGGCGCAACGAGATGCAATGTTTTGCGAGAAGGAATTACATTGTGCTGGATTTCGGAATTGAAAGCGAGAATGTGTGAAGGGTTTAAAACTCGAATGGTGTGCGCGACGCCACACCGCACACACCGAGCAATCGTGTTCTCCTACGCCGTCGCCGAAAACGAATCTCTTGTGAAGAAATCGGCGTCGCGAGCCGCATGTATCCTTCAGCCGCCCATTCGGCGCGAGGAGTCTTGTTTGCGGCATTTGCTCGAAGCTTGTAACCGGACACACTCGCCTGTGGAGTAAGCCACGCGACAGCCAATGCGCTGTTTATTTGCGAGCGCGCCGCGCCGCCCCGCGCCTCTCCCTCCGCCTCCAGCGCCCCCAACGGCGGAGAGAAGCGAACCTCCTACCGCGCGAGTCATCCTCGCAAAGTAGGAAGGTGCGCAGCCGCCCACGCGGAGGGAGTGATGCAAGGCTGGGGGGAATGAAGGCGCGGGATTGTGCATTCATGCCAGGGAGCGGGCGCCCGGCGGCTAGCAGATCGCGGTTGTTCCGCAGTATACAGTGCTTCGGCTCAGAATTCGGTTCTCTGATTTATGTATGCAAATACGGAAGTAGCTCCCTCTAAACGTAACACGAGATGTCTATGTGGTCTCGTATGTTTCTTTGTAAGGTGGGAGATGAGTTGTGAGTCGATGCCGTTTAAAAGCGGCTGTCACGAGCATTCCCCGCGAAGAAAATGTGTTTAATAATAATCCTTTAACTGCGCATATAAATGTCTCCATCAGCCGACGTAGCTAGCCTAATTGCTTTACTACGCGGCGTGAAGTCACGGAAGTTTAACAACTCTGGTCACCACGGATTTCTGGAGGACGGGTGCCCGTCCCTGGGACGGAGGATTACCCCAAATATTATATAGTGCGTTCAATGCCCAAATGGGCCAAGAGGCATTTTGCGAAAAAAAAATTGTTTATTTAGAGGATATTTCAGTTGTTTGAATAAATTGCGTTCCTTATCTTCAATAATTGTATTTTCTAACACTGCTCAATTTGCAAAGTTTGTATTCGATTCAATATATTCTTTTAAAATTTCAAAGTTTTCTTTTAACAAAATTGTTTGTTCGTTTGAATGCTCTTTTCAACCATCCGGCAGCTGTCTGTCGTCAGCTGTTGGAACTCATTGACACGTCCAGTTACTGATTTAGCAGCAACTTGTCGGTTTACTTCACTAAACAGAATTGTAAGTATAACACTCCCACATTCAATGCGACACACCCGTGCCTTGTATAAGTTTCGCAATAACAAATCGTGATTCAGCTCATCTGGCAACTGCGCCCCATTTGGGTGGGCTAGTATTCTCATGGCGGAAGCCCTCACGGAAGACAGGCTGAAGACCGGTGGTCTGCCGTTAAGGCATCTGTCGTTGACTGCAAAGCCTCGAGCGCGATTGGAATTGAGATCGGGAGAGGTAGGAAGGGGTGTATAGACAGGTATTAGACAGGGGTGTATAGCTACCATGAATAAGCAAAACACGGAATGAAACGAAGAGGGTACGGGATTATCTCGTGGCAATATGTCTGTTTCCATTTTCTCTTGCGTATAAATCCGACATATGGGGATCCACGTTTGAATCTGGTAAGTATTGCTGACACTGTCGGTGGGAGCACTAACCGCTCCAAACTCGATTCCTGGATCGGAGTACAGGGTTTTCTCAGACTGGTCTCCGGAGCGCTGGCTAACCGAATTGTCCATGTCCCGGTTCCGGGTCCAGACCTTCCCCCAGCGGTGGCGGCGGCGAGCCTAGCAGACACGGTCTTTCTTCCGCCAGGGAGAATGCCTTGCCGGCCGGCCATTTTCGGGCGCGTGACATCACCGCTTTGCCCGTGCGCTGCGCCTCGTCGCGTTGTGGAACCGGCGTGTTTCGTGGTCCATCGCCGGAAAAGCAAGTGGGCTCACGAGGAGCCTCTGGGAAACGATGCACCCCTCATAGCGGTAGTGAAGAACCCTTGTCGCTCTCGTTTTATCTATTTTATCTGAATATCTTTGAATCGAGGATCAAAATTATTGAGAAAAATTATGATGACCAGTATTTTTTAAATCTGTAAAATTTATGAGTTCTTTGTACACTTCACATTCATTAGCTTCTTATTACAATATTCTTTTCTGTAGATTAAAGTTGGTATAAAAATGGAATTTGAAAAATTTCCACTCGAAATTTAAAATACTGTGTTGAGCTGGCCGTCTACGATATCACTATATATTTTCGCTACGTTGTAAAAGAACATTACGGTTGTGAGAGCATATGGTAGAATGTAAATGTAGACAACATTTCATGCAGAACACCTGATAAAGGAAATGTTAAACCCGATTGTGAGGGAATAAATGGTTTTAATCGATATCGTTTTCGTAGGTAACTCGTTTTCTTAGAATGTTTTCAGGCGTACCGAAGAGCACAAGCGCGGTCTTGTTCGTTTCTAGAATTCATACCCCTACCATTGCTCTGTTGGTTATTAATTGGGTTCTGCTGGGGTCTTCCAGGCACAGAGCCGTGCATAGCACTGCTATCTCATTGCAGTCCGACGACTCTTGGGAAATGCCGGCTGTGATTACTGACGAGAGCCCTGAAGTGCTGCCTGTTGCAACATTTCTCTAATGCATCTGGTCATTAGACTATGAGTTTCAGCAGTACATTAAAATAACTTTCATGCTTCTTCGATAAGAGAGAAGGTATTTCTAATGTGAATTGACTTGTGGATGTTTTCTTAGCTACATGCCTTTACTCTTTACCAAAGGATGTAATCTTATCCAGGAGAATTAAGGCCATTTTGTTACGTTACACAAATTATTGTGACAAATATTCAATTTAATCAAGTGATTACACAGATCGAAATTGTCTACGCCCTGAAATTCCCGTCAGAACGAATCCGGAACTAGTAAGGAAGTTGTTTTACTAGAAATGTTTGGGGTTATGCGGCGGCAAAGACGACAAGCAAGAAATGTTAGTTGCGTGCTGAAGCTTGCGCCCCTCCGTATTTTCTGATGCTATTCCATAAATAGATTTCGGAAAATACGGCTGTTGGCAACGCCATTTCGCGGCGTGTTAAATATCCTCGATCATTACTGGGAAGCACGGCCGAGCTGACGAATCAGCGAAAGCTAATAAATAAACGATAACGATGTTGATGTTGCATCAACGGCAGTTCACATTCTTGTATCCGAGCTTTCAAAATGCTTTATTTTTCAAGCTGTTTTGGCAATTAAGGAACGAGTCACAGGCATAATTTTGCCCAGACATCCGTCTTCATGTAGGTCATCTTTCTACGTTACATAATAACCTAATATAAGTATATAACTCAGAAATTGCGTTTGAACGTGGAGAACTCATCGTGAGCAGATTTTAGACTTGGAATTAAATACTGCTGACTAGCTCAGAATGCCGGCGGGTATTTTCATTAAAAAATGATTTATGCTTCTCAAGTTCATAACGAAAATAAATTTTAAGAGAAGTACAGTTATCCTGATTGTTCATTTTCGGCCGTAGAATGTTACATGAAAAAATATCGTTTAACATACTTCTTTTTCTTTCTTTCTTTGTTCCATGTGTATTTTGTGACTGATATTATTTTTTTCAGATTTTCCAAAGAAGTGTAAAAGTAGTGAATGTACTGTACCTAACGCTCCACAAGCACTCAACGTCCGTAGAAAGAAAACATCCAAACGTACTCGAAGAAAACGAACGAGTTTCATTTCCTTTCCTCGCAACATCCATTTCTCTTGTGCAAGCGATAACTGCAAGGAAGAAATATCTCATACTTTCCTCAAATTCGGACCGTTTCTGTTGATTACAGAGATAATTTCCAAATGATGAATCATTTCAACTTCAAGGAATATTACAACGTCAAAGCGAAACCCGTGTCGTTGAGAGCGGCAGCCGTAAGAGGAGACTGACAAACGAGTAAATTGCACGGTGGAAGCGCATCTCTAGACTAGTTCGTTCTCAAGATATTGTTTATGTCGGAAGTTCCGTAAGGGGTACGAATCCTTGGGCCTCAGACGCTTCATTTCAAAGTTGGGACGATGGTAACGTGTTTTACTGATTGTATGTCCACCAGCTGATTATTTCTTATCGTAATATTAGAAATTTTTATGTTTTCGTCTTAAATTTGTTTTATACCCGTCGCGCGAGATGAGTCCATCAGTAGCACACTTACAGAGTTTTGTGTCAGTGGTACGAGTATCTTAAATATTATACAAAACCTTAATTATTCCTTAGTGAATTCTTTATGAAGGAGAACATGCTGAATTCAGCTCAGACTATTGCTCCTAACTCTGCAGCAACTCTGGCCGGAAGATACTAGGGTTCGAAAGCCGACAATAGTGGATTTTCCTTACGGGATAAATAGCTAGGTCGAATTGAACCGCTGTCTGGAGGAGAATTTTAGCGGCCGACTGCTCTGGTCGGTAGTTGGCTGGCTGGCTGGTTGGTTGGTTGCTAGTGATTCCGGCGCGTCAACTGCTAAGGTCATTAATCATGCTTTTCCTCGGGAGGTGGCGGAGATGGCTGGGTGGTGAGTTTCGGCGCCGACCACCGTCGGCTGGCGGGGTTTCCCCTCTTCCACCAGCGTGGCACCGCCCGAGCCGCCACAAGCTATTATATTAAGCTCCCGACCGATCTGTGTCCTGGCATGTGTGCCAGTGCAGTGCATGTTAGATTGTGCGTAAGTAAAGTGTGAGGGTAAGACAACGAAGAGGAACGAAAGATCGCAGGCGGTCCCTGGCCCGTTTGTTAGGGAACTGCTCCGGCATTCGCTCGGTGTTGATCGGAGAAACCACGGAAAACTACCGACCAGCCGCTAGAATTATCCTCCAGCTGATAAGCTAGTGTCGACGTTCCCTACCACCGTCGGGACTGGAACCTAGGACCTCCCGGTCAGAGGCACTACCACAGGGCATCAGTTGATACCCTGAGATACCTCTCTCGTTGGTCGGTAGTTTTCTGTGGTTTCTCCGATCCAGGTGAATGCCGAAGGTGAGTTCCAGGGGAATGCAGAATCTCCTGGAACCGGAAAGGACCGCACGCGATCTTTCCGTCTTCTTCCTTGCCCTAACCTCCCCTTCTTACACTTGTGCCGGCCGGGGCGGTGCTCCGCTGAGTGGATATTCCTGGTGGGAAACGTCCCCTGAGCCGACTTGTAGGTAGCCAGATCGTACCATCCATTGAGGAGGAACACCGCTACGAAACATACACTACCCTAACATGACTAATTGCCTTAGTTATTGACGTATCGTTTATAGGTGGAGATCCCAACAAAGTCATTCTGTACTAAGAATAAAATGAAGTATTACTTGAGTTTAACATATGTAACCTATTTATTTAGCATTAATAAAATCAAGAAATTAAGTAAAACAGTAACTAGTATAGTAAAGGTGCATTATAAAAGAAGAAAGAATGTACATTCTAAATACGATTGTAGAGTGTTCAATGAAAATATTTGTGACTATTTTAAATTATTTGTGACCGACCTCGTAAAATAAAAACACATAATCTCCATTATAGTACTATAAATTTCGAGCGAAATTATCTGAATCCTGCTTATCTTCAGCGGTGAGAAATTCTACTGAAGTTATTCTGATATGAATTTCGTCGTAATTGAGTTGGCTGTGGAGCATTATCAAATTTGTATGCCATATTTATACACACGTAGCATTGATTTAAGATTGCTTTAATATTGCGATCGTCCTTTTTCATCTTTCAAATATTCGAGAGAAATTAGACGCAGCTCCATATATTTTTGATTACTGAAATCTCTTGATTGGAAATCTGTGAATCTTCCCCTGTGGGAGTCCTGAATACAGCGTGCGATTCCACTTTCTGACTTTGGACTGAATTAGGATGATTTGTGCTGGCTCTTTAAATGAAGGTGCGTTGTATCTCCGACGCTGCGTTTACTACGTCGAGTAAAAGCGAAATCTGCCTGCTTCGATGTTTGGCTTACGAGCGCCAGAAGAGGAGCAACCAGGAAGTGGTCGCGTCCTCTGGCTGATCCCGAGGAACAGTGGGTCGAAAGCATATCCTCTCATCTCCAAGGAAGTATTTCAGCTGTCCCAAAGTATGAATCCACTCGTAATATAAACAAAAAAGTGAAACATCATTAAGTAGAAATACCCTGCCCTTTATCTTCTGCCCTTAAAGGGTTTTTTTCTTTCAATTTTTTCAACATTTTTTGAAAGTTTCATAAAATAAAACTGTTTGAATCTTTGCTATTATATCACACATAAGGAAGAATTGTAGAATAGGTAACCGAAAAGTATTACACATGCACTGTATGGAAAATAAAAAATCTCAAAATACAGTTGTATGTGGTTTTTGTTCTCCAAAACTGATGAAATAAGAGAGGTTTACAAATTATGGAACAATACAGTCACTATTACACAGTGTTCAACAGGTTTTTGAAAGTGTAAGTATATTTACCTAGATCTATACATGTGTTTTATAGTGGGCTGTTGTAGTGTATTACGCTATCCACCTCCAAGAAATCCCAGAAAAAATAACAGAATTTGATTGAGTAGAAAGTTCAAATTCCTTTCTAAACGAAAACCCGTGGAGTTTTAAATAAAGATTTCCCGTATGGATATCAACTCACATTCTGAGGAAGTGTTTTTGTTCTCTTTTCTTCTTTCTGCACATGCTCATATCATGTGCGTATGTGCCAGACATGTTTGTCTTGCATTAATTTAGTGCTAACGATGTAGGTTCGCAAAGTAGTTCACAGTTCTATTATCTTTTTTCGTCATTGTGGGAATTGCAAATATAATGAAAGATGTCTTAGTGTCACTAGGATTGCAGCGAAAATAGGACGTTAATCGAGAAATAAGATTTTTAAAAGACTAAATCAAATCTGTTTGTGCAAAATGCTATGAAATAAACGCTTTCTTTAACATTTTTATTTATTTTAAATTACAAAATACAAATACATTAGATTTAAGAACCCGTGTCTCCTCTGGGTTATATCGAAACACACATTTGACTTGTGATTCATTCCCTTTATCGAAACTCGCTTTCCGCCGTTTCCGAATAGAACAAGCTAACTAGACGTGGAGATGGTATCATATTCTGATTGACGCGCTGCGAGACGTTTTTAAAAATTATTTGTTGTTACCTGAAAAAGAAATGAAGCGCCCCCTTGCGAGATGAGCGTTGCTGTGTAGTCGAGGATGCAAATGCATCCCGTCGCAAAAAAAAAAAAAAAAAAAAAAAACGCTAAATCAAGAGTAATTTCGTCCATTTAAATTAAGATTTGCCTGCAGCAGCAGGGGCGGGACTAAAGGCAACGCAAGTAGCTTTTCGGTTTTGTCCCACCCTCGTCCAGGCTGCCATCTAAGGGCGTCTAAAATACATTTTTGCTTATTTTCTCAAATTGTAGAAGTAATATATGACTTTAAGAAATTTACTGTAGACCTGGTCCTTTGTGCAGATTTTCATTAAAAAACATTTGGAGCATTTTTTGTGAAGATGCCATTTGAGCGTATTTTTAAAATACGAACCTTTGAAAAATCTTTTCGCAGAGTTTGGAAAGTGTTCTAGGTGCTTCTTATAAAGCACATGCAAAATTCAAATAATACTATTCACAACTGCAGGGTCTTCGGTCAGTCCAGATCGTCTTGAGAATACTCATTTTGGAACAAATCTATACTGACAGATGGACGGACGTTTAAAAAACATCACTTGTTGGGTATCAGGAGACCCTGAAACGTGATTTTTTCTTTCAAAGCTCGAAGTCGATTTTCCACAGCATTACATTACTTTCTATATACTACGTATACATGATTTCATGTACAACTCCGTATGTACACAAGTGGTAGTACTCCGTATATACACGTGAGTAAACGAGAAGCTGAAACGTGTGGTGAGTTCACCAGAGGACGTTTGAGGCGCGCCATTTGGCCCATTGCGAACCTGGCGCGCGAGGGAGGGTGCGCCGGCAAATGGCGGCGATATATCGCGCGCCCTAAACGTCGGCGGGGGCGCTGCGGAGGCTTAGGCGGATGGCGCGGGGGAGAAGGAGCTGGCGCTCAGGCCTCAGGGGGCAGCGAACGCCGCGCGCACGCAGGAAGAAGGCATTGCGGGGGGGGGGGGGGGGGGGGGGGGGGGCAAACATCAGTTGTGGTTAATAATATCGTCCGGAACTCAAAATCGACGCGGTTAAGGTCTTAAAAACCAGATGTTCATTATCTTAAATACATTTTTGTTTCTTAGACCGGGATCTACACAATGAGTCATGTTGACCCGCCTTCGTAGCATGGGTTGTCAGAAACGTTCGTAGTTGGATTCCAGCGAGATTTTTTTCTTTTTAAAAAGCTATGATTTACAAAGTGCGGACTGTTCACGCGAGTGCACCTAGCCATTATTATTCTTTCCTACGTTATTACGCTTTCGAGTGCTCCCGCTGGCGTGCGTACCGAGGACTTTTTTAATACAAATTGATATCTCAATGTACATCTGCATTTCCTTTTCATTGTTACCGTTACATCAATCAGTGTTGGTAGGGAGCTCTCAGAGATTGATGGACGTTGAGGTAATCAAGTAATAAATCTCTTACATTTGCTACCTTAATGTAACCATTCATACTCAAGGTGTTACCGTAATTAATTATAGATGAAATAAACAAAAATAAATAAACGAAGAAAAGGACTAAATGAAAGGGGGAAAAAATCATGTACGAAATTTTCCGGATCTATATGTGTGCAATAGAGTATCATATATTATTTGTAACTACAGTTCGACCTGTTAAATAAAAAATAAATAATAAAACGATGGCTGCACTCGGAGGAAAAGCTCTCCTTTCCATCTCGTCTATCCTTCACTTTCAACTGTCTGAAAGTCAGTTCATGATTAACTATAATTGACTTAGATCGACACTTGATCAAACTTGAACATCTTGCAGCTGATACGAGCGAAGTAATCAGAGAAGTCAATCCGATAATTTACAGTCTGTGCTACACTTTCTAACGTGCGATGTGTCTGTTGCAACATGTGTTAGACGACTTACAGTTCACGAAGGTTTATTCGTCGTATTTTTACGGTTTTCATCCTCAAATCTTGAGAGTGTAATGAATGGCATCTTTCACATTAATAGAGAAGTGATGCGAGATATGATAGTAAGGTAGTGAGAAGTAAATAGAGAAGGGACCTCAAGATGATGTGTGATCAGTCCAGTTTGTGCCCAGCGATGTGCAATTCAAGATATTTGTAAGTGAGGTGATTACGTCAATGAATCGTCTTTGTCACCTTCTTTGCCACTGATCTTTTGATTCCAACTACAGCAATAATAATAATAGTAATTATAATTGTAATAGTAGTAATAATAATATTAGTAATAATAATAATAATAATATAATGATGTTGATAATTATCACCACCGTCATTATTCGGATCGGATCCTGGAATTGAACACTTCAAGTTTGTGTGAAGATCCCCTATAGCTTTTATCCGGAAATAGCGCGAAACTACGGCCCGATAGAAGCAAAACATGGAGCGAGACAGCCGTACGCACAGACAGATCGTGCAGTGGTTGTAGCGAACGGCCACGTCGCCTCGGCGTGGAGTGAGCGCGGCCGGAGGGGGCGGGGGCGGGGCGCTCGTAAGTCGTAACTCGCGGCCGCACCGCTCGGGGACGTCGCGTCGCGTCGCGTCGCGTCGCAGCGCCTGCTTCCCTGCCAGCGGCCAGCCGTATGGCGTCCTCTTCCTTCCTTCCTTGCGTCCCTCCTCCCGCCCGCACGTCGCGTGGCGTGCGGCGCGGAGGAACGCAGCGGGCTGTCGGCCGGGTTTTGTGCTCGCCTGTTTACGGTCGGAGAGTTATCTGTCATAGGCTCGCCTCGAGAGCGCCGGCACCGCCACCGCCCATTTTTTTTTACCCCGCCGTCCCTCCCCGCTCCGCCCCGCCCCGGTCCTCCCCGCTGCCTCGTGCGCCAGGGGAATCGGCGAACGCCGCCGAGCGGATGTCGCTAATGGCGCGCCGACTCCTTCCGGCAAGAAGCCCTGATGGAATGGCCAGGAATGAGGATTTGAACCCGGTGAAGGATTTACACCTCGTCGGTTGCTTTGGTAAGTAACCCTTGACAATGAAGTCCCCGCGTGGGCTCAGTCTACTTTTCTTGTGGAGTGACGTTTACTTACACATGTACATGCAAATTGCGAATACAAGTGCATTACTTTCATGAAGCGTTATGTTGAGGGTGTTTTGTTTCTTGAATGTTTCATGTGCCAACGCTGTATGAATATGAATATTCCCTGTAATGAAAGCGAAGTTGTTTTCTGTAATTATCATTATTCACTCTCATACTTTTAGTCGAACAAGCTCAGAGTAATCATTGCTTTTCTTCTGAAATGGCTGCTGTTAAAATACGTAAGAACATAAAAGAGCCGATAAGAGGAGTGTATTGCCATCACCCACTCAATTTCAATTCATGTTATTGACGGTTCACGGACATCGGGATGTTTCGACATCTAAGTTCTTTGCGTGTCCATAAACCGAACGACAAACCATTAAGGAAGAGCCGATTGTAGTTGGAGCTCCCTTCAATAGTTGATGCGGTTCACCGCCTGCGCCGTTGGCGTTGCGTAACACAACACACGACATCCTCGAACGAGGCAGCGGAGCGACGATGCGGACTTGCTGCGCTGGAAGAACGCGGTCCGAATATCACATTTATGTAGATAGGTAGCTCGAGAGAGTTTCCAAGACTACCGTTTAAACAATACAATTTTAATTAAAAATACTCTTCATTTTATAATATGAGTGCAAAATCGTTTTCGAATCTTCTCTCTTATCGAACAGAACGTGAATGAATCGTCTCTCTTCCGTGAGAACGTCGCAAACGAGTGCGAGGGCAATAACGTCGTATTTTTAACTTTAAACTTTTAAGGCGGGTTGACACTTGTCTACGCCATCCAATTGCAAGGCAGGCTCCGATCCTCGGCCTACGCGATTAACTTACAGCATCCTTGAATTTTTCACCGCGTAATTTCTAACTCATTTTATGCCAAAATACTTTTTAATTGACCATTTTCATTTGATGTACGAAACAAAATTCCCTCGTTCCCTGGAGTTGTTGGGCGTTTTCGTTCACCGATCTCGGGACGTCGGAATCGATTCGGTAGGTAGGGATAAGACGGTGTTTTTTAATAACTATGTAGCTTTATGGGAACTTTGGTGATCAAGATTTTGTTTGTAAAATGGGCTGTCTGGCAGCCACCTCCCGTCTTTTGGCTTCGCGTGTCCCCTTCCTCGGCGCTTGCGTATCGTGTGGGTCAAGTGGCTCTCCTCGCCGCGCGCTGGAGGACAAAGCGTCTCGTGCCGCCGCCTGCGCCGGCGTCTCGCTCTGCTTTCTCCGCCAAGGCTGCTCCTGCTGCTGCTGCGCAACGTCACATTATGTGAGGATCCCGCAGTCTCCTTGACCCTTGGTCATTGCGCTGTTCCCTTTATTGTCTTCCTGTACTACCTCGGCTGCAGGCTATCTCACAATCGCCATCTTGTGTCCTTCCGCAGTCGATGTATATTGTCCGTTTCCGACCCGACCGTCGTCTTGTATCGAGTTCCGCGCTTTTTAGATTTCTAGCACTTTGTTCCCATCTTCTCTTGCAACCTCTATTACTGTCTTTCGCTCACGAAATAAATTAGATTTTGTCGGGAACTCTCTGTATTCCTCTCTTCCTCCCTCCGTTGCACTCTCTCTGTGCCGTTGCATCTCTGTCCGTGGTGCTGATCTCTATCTGCCAGCACTGCTGTCTGACTCTCCCGCGTCTTTCCCTCGACCTTGATTTGCCATCGTTGTGCTGCAGTTTCCTTTCGCTCCTTCCCTTCCCCAATTCCCGTCACCGAATCGTAGCGTCCGTCGTTTGTCGCTTCCCTTTCCTTGTTGCCGTCCTTCCGCCTGGGCCGCTCGGTTGCCGCCGCGCCGTTCTATTTACATACTGAGCGCCGCTTGGCGTCGCCGCGAGCGAGCGAGGTCGCGGGCGGCGGCGTCGAGGAGGGGGAGGGGGAGGAGGAAGCGGTGGTCGAGGCGCTGAAGGGCCTGGCGGGGCGTGCGAGGGGGGGGGGGGGGGGCTCGTGAGCAGCACGTAAACAAACACGGCGACTGCCTGCTCTTCCGCCGGCGCGCGGCGCAGACACTTGCGCGAGTAGAAGGCGAAAGCGGGTAGTCCGTCGGCGGGGCGGGGCGGGGCGGGGCGGGGCGGGGGCGGGGGCGGGGGCGGAGCCGGTGCTGGGTCACTGTGCGAAGGACGCCCCAGCCGCAGCGGGGCGTTGTCGCGCGGAGACGATTTTGGAAGCGGGAAACGAGTCAGTAAAGGACTTCGTTTTATTACGCTGCCCACTCGAGTTTTCAAGGGCGGGTCACGGAATTAGAGCAGTACTCTGAACGTTATTGACGGTGTTTTGCTGAGATTGCTAATGAGGAAGATCCACGACCAGCCGGGATTGCTAGTTAATACAAAACGCTTCGTGAGAACATTCTTTTCGATTAATTGCCATCCAGTTCACTATCGACAGTACTTTGCATGCCTTCTTTTGCTGGATCGTTTTTGTGATTGTACAGTGGAAATGGTTGAGTATGTGTAGGCTACGTGCGCGGGAGGTAGTCCGGAGGTTCATCTAAACAAAGAATTCTTTCTTTCAAAAGGTTCTCAAACTTACGGGTCACTAAATAATTTACTTTGAAATATGTCAATGAAATATAAAATATATTAAGCTTTTCAAAAATAAATCAAAATAATTTAAAGGGTTTTCTTCAAAATTTATAAATTTACGTGTTTATGTGATGGAATCGTTATGAAAAATGCGTGTAACATTGGTTGAAGTGAGATTTACAATTGTGAGAAGTATGCAAATGTTACGACTCAAAATGCTATACGGCATTCTGAGATACATAACAATGTTACATTCTAAGGACTATCAAACCAATTATCAATTCTGCAATGTTAATACGTACTGTAGTAATTCTTCTAAGTTTTCATGAGGGTGGATTCATTGCAGCTGGTGTAGTAGATACAAAGCAGGAGAAAGCCATCACTTTCGTGCAACTTTTCGCTTTCACTTTTTCAAGGATCGACGTATTAATTCCCAGTGAGTTTTTGGAGTGAAAATGTTTATTAAATTAGTTTGCAAGAGGATAGATACATGCGGGAAATCAATGTTCTGATAATTTTCTGAAAAAAGTTCAAATAGCACCAACTTTTCCATAACCTCGGAAAAAATGATTTTCGATTGAACAGGAAGGTATATATGCACTGGTTCCTCGCCTGTAGGTCGGATGGAAATGTTCTGCCTCTTAAAGCATTTTTAAGTAGACGAAACAGATGGTAATTCGCAGATGGTTATCTATCAACAGTCGGTCTCAGCGTTCTCATATGAAAAACCTGACAAACGTTCTTATGGTATACTTCTCGATCATTGGTTATTCATATTCAGAATATGGGCTTGCCCATTATTGGAATGTATTGGATGAGGCTGGGCATCTTGCTCTTTTCTCATCCTGTGTGCTTGTTTGCTTTTGAATGATTCCGACCACTGGTAACTTCGGTAAATTTGCTGGTAAACTGACAGTCAGATGTGCCTACTAGCGAGCAGGAGAGCGCGGTTTTTCTCTTGGAGGAGTATAGCTAGAGATGCCTTGGGTGGAGCCGCATGGTGGCTTATGGCGGGCGTCGATCGGTATGAAGGTCCTCGTGGAATGTCTGCCGGGAACTTGGAGAGGGGTGCGTCCAGGGTTGACGACGACAGAGTAAATGTTTCAGTTGATGTGGGAGGAGGAACGCACCAGTCTGGCGAAGGCAAAGGGGGAGTTGGCGAGTGCTCGGTCAGGAATAGCCACCGAAACAGTTTGTGGACTATTTTCGCCCATCCCCCTCGTTTGTCTCTGAGCTATGTACTGCCCTAGTACGCGGACGGAAAAAAATGTGTTATTCACGCAGTACTTCCTTCTATACATTTGGTATGGGAATCAACAATAGAAAAAATGATCTCGACGTAAATATGATTGATTCTTAAGAATCTGCATTCCCAGCGTTATTCGTTATATTATGAAGGAAAAGGAAAAATGTGTGTTCCTTACAATTAGTATTAAATGCATTACAGAATGATTGCAATACATCATGTACACTAACATGCCACTTATTTTATCAATTGCTTTCTTTAATTAATTAATGTGAAAAATGAAATTCATTTTTTGCCTCATAGATTATTTCTTGCGCAAGACATATCAACGAAAAGAGCCGCAGTGATGTGAAAGGAGAAGAAAAAACGGAAATTAAATCTGAATAAGCTCTAAACCTACATATCCCCATTCAAACGCGCGTCCGCTTCAAAATCTGATAGCATCAGTTGATATTGTAGTGGTATAGTAGTTTTTTTTCCGATGCCGATACTACAATTTTTTAATCATTTGTGATCGCCGAGGAGAAGACGGTTGCTTGAAGAACCGAAAGTGTGGTGAGGCCAATAAATCTCTAGCGCCGCTGAGGGAAGCGGCCGCAGCCCTCGCGAACGAGGCCGCCCAAGTGGGCCAATGGCGAAGGTGGAGCCGAGGGCGTGCGAGGGGCGGGGGGAGGGGGCAGGCGCTCGCGTGCCGCCTCACGTGCCGGGGCTCGAGCCGCGGGCTCCCCGTCGCGTGCCGGCGCCCCGCCCCCACCCCACCCCACCCCACCCCACCACATCCCTGCCGGCACGGGGCGGACGGCCTTCGCACTTACGCTCGCGCGCCGGCCCTCCGCGGCGCTATCGATTGCAACGCCGCCACTGGAGAGGTGTTTTTTTTGGTGTGCGTGTGTGTGTGTGTGTGTGTGTGTGTGTGTGTGTGTGTGTGTCTGTGCGCCGAGCTGCACAAGTGCTCAGTGTCCGCTCATTAGAAGACGATTAAATACCGACGAAGTCGAAAATGAAATACCACTCTTGTTGATCTGTTGTTAAATTCTCTTTCATTCACAGGACAGTTATTTCGCTTCTGGACCCTTTCTCTTTCTGTTTCATCTTGGTTTCTTTTCACACTGCTATTGTAACCCCAATTTTCCTTAACGTGGAGTTTATTATGTCGTTTATATTCCAAATGCTGAAAAGCTTTCCTGGATACCATTATCAGTTTTTGGTAGTGAAAACGTCATTTTCGTAGTACCTACAAAATTCTGTATTCTGTATTCTGAAGAATCATCTTCAGCTGCTGTTGGTGTTGAATTAATGTGGAAGAGAATTTAGAACTTACTCATTAATTGATTTTTGTTATTTTATCACCATTGACATTAAAATTTTAAAACAAATTTGTCCCCGATTGTCCACAGTGGATCGAAAGTAATTGATTGAAATACATGAAATAAAACATGTTGTACTTGTTTTTTGCATTATAAAACTTCTTGGTTGTGATGTTTGTTCTTTATACTCATCATGTCATGATTATAATTCGCTCTGATTATCGGGGTTTTATAAAGGATCAGTGTTTTCCATACTTTTTATGGACGCATTGCTTTACGAGCAGAAGGCAATGCATAATTTGAATGTCTCAGAATCCATTTTGCAAAATTTGTAGTGGTATCTTTTATCCTATGAAATAAATTAAGAAAATCTTTGTTCATACTGCTTAAAAAATTTGTGAAGCAAACTTGCAGTTTCTCTCCTGGGAATATGATCATTATTGGGTTAATGAATGGGGTGCTAAGTAATAAACTTATAGGCTGTAAATAGTGTTAAAAGAGACATTCAGTAACGATTATTACACTTCGATTCGTCAAAGGTTTTACAAGTGTTTTTCATTACTGCAAATAAAGTTTATCATTATGTTAATTATGTCATTGATATTAATGGTCACCTACAGATAATCGAGTAGGATAAAGAATTGGGCAAGAGAAATTGTATGACGTAGTAACGTTCTCAGTAATATAATGCTTCATTTCCCGCACGTTTTAGCGCCATTTCCCAATTGATCAAAGCGAAATTCGTATTGAAATGTGTGACATGCAGATAATCGTACAGATTGTCACCGGATGTGCTCTGATACAAGATGCGTTCTTTGGTATTTGCTTGGGATTGAATAAAGAATTGATATTGATTAAATAAAGTGTGTGTATATATAAATTGAATTTGATATTGATTGAATAAAGTGTATGTATGAGTACGTCTTAGTACACTTCACAGCGTTTATCTATAACATCTGTTCTCGCATAAAATGTGCCTTGTAGAATCTTTACGCTTTATATAACTCGTTCTAAAGAACGTGAGCACCCGTTTGACAGGTCGAAATGTGAAAGCTGGTTTTGGCGTTCGGTTGCAACATTTGTCCCCACTTTTCAACTTCCTTTAATTATGTGTTTTCCGGCGTGTCATGAGGTATGCATGTAAAAATGAGTGAAATGCAAATTTTGAAGTTCCGACCTCCAGAGCAACTTGAACATTACCGTTCGTTTTGGTCGAAGAATGTGGGCCAGTTTCCTTGTGCCATGTTTTGTTCCATTACCTGGAAGTATATTTCATCGGGGAAAGGTTGATCTTGTTTCACCAGACATTATAAAATATCGTTGAGGCGGTGTTTTGAATGTATAATTGTAATTGGAATAATTTCGGGAGATTCCGGGACTTGTGAAATGTGGAGGTTGTCTGGCACGAAACCTTGAATCTACCCCTAAAATTATTGACGAATCATTTTCTTTGTGTTGCTTGGAAAAAATTCTCTAATGCTATTTAAACCTCTGGCCCTCGATGCATCACCTATTATGTACCTAAAATATACGAAAATCTGTGATTGATTGGCCCTCAATCGACAAGTTTTGTGTTGGAATGTTCCATAAAGACGCCTTTTCAAAAGTATTTGAAAAAAAATTATTATAAAATTTTAGGATATGTTATCACTTTTATCTTTGTATTTTGGAACATGTGACACAAGAAAATATATTTTATATTATTTTTTAAATTTTCTACTTTGCTCTTAAGTCATATTATGTCATATTATGGGATTATTTGTTGTGGATTTTTTAGATAAAACAATTTTCATGGTCCTGTGAAGGTTTAGATAAAAGTGGTATGCGATTATTTTGTATTTAAACATGTGAAAGTTCGTTTTGTTAGTCTTTCAAATATTAGAAACAAAACACAGCATTGACAAATGGTGAACCATTGTGTCAAACTTTAAAAAAATGTATCCTAGCCAGAAACGAAAATCGTTCCACAAATGTCTGCATTTTTCTTAGTGCCATGAAATTTCGTTAAATAGGTACGTTCTTCGAAACATAACTAATCAGTTGAATAGCATATTACAAAAGAAATTATGTTTACAAACAAGGAATTCAAGATGTTACTTTTTTTACGACACAATTCCGGATTCGGACATGCTCCCGAAATATGACGAGAGACAACTCACGAGGAGAGTGCTAATTCAGCGAACTTTTTTTCTCTTAAAAGTCGGAAGTCATCTTGATGGGGAGCACGAATCCTATTTATGCGTCAAGTTTTTAGTTTCTCTCGCCGATGTTAAACGGCACGCAAAGGTCGAACTCGCGCGCCGGGCGAAAAATAGTAAGCTGGAGTCAGGAATATCCTCTTGTAAACAGAGGGCGACAGAAATATGTATACCGCAAAAGAGCGCAGCGGCGTGCTTAAAGGAAGAGGGCCGCGCCGAAGAAGGTTCTATAGCTGTAATTATAATTGTGAAACCATGATTTGGATTTACGAATATCAATATAATGAACAGTGTACTTTACAAGAAAGTCGGCAACGGGAAAAATGTAAGATAGGAGTAATGTTATTTCAATATGTTTTGTAAATATATTGGTAACTAAGGATGTGAAGAAAATACTTCACATTTATTATATTTAGATTTTTTTTAAAAGGACCTTTTCTAGAAATGCATGTTTACCCCACTTATTTTAAGTGATTGGAATATTAATACTCTGAACTCACAATCGAAATAGTATATTAAAGTTGAAATGCGAATCTTCATAATATTATTATACATTTTTTTCTATTGCGATTTGCAGGGTAATTATTGGTTCCATTAATTTCATTAGTTGACAAGAATATTATCCTAGGTATTGTATTCTGTGAAATTGGCAGTACTGCTGTTCAGTATTCACTCAGGACTGTCGCTTCTTCAGTACTAATGCAATAATAATGCTCGTCATTTCATTACATGGATGTTTAATCCTGACGTGTATGTTCTGTTCATTGGACATTTATACCCGTGACCGTACCACATGTATCGGTTAACATGAAATATTTAGATAAATCAGAAACAAATAATCAGATACACGTTCCTAACTCTTCTTTATTCACCATCAACCATAACATCTTTCTTTTGATCATTAATATTCAATTTTTATTTCATTTTACTTTGTTTCTTCCTTTGATGTCATAACATAGTTCATAACATAGTTCTACTCTTGTTCAATGATCTATGAAAGCTTTCGTTCCCATGCTAAAGAGACGATCTCAAGAGAGGTTATATGGAGAAAGGATTATATTACTTTACAATTGCAATAATTAATTTTAGTGTAATTGCTTCTTGGAGTATGCTATTTTTCTGTAGTACGTGTGGGGCTAGCTTACGCCAATCGGATGTGTTTCTGTCCACAAATGAACATTTCGCGCAATGGGCGTGTTGTCGCTTCCATTCGATTCGGTGGTTTCCGGCAACGCGGGGGAGGCGCTCGGTGACAGCGTTGGGGCAGGGGCGCCGGCGGCGGCGGCGGCGTCGAGGGGCGCGGCTTCCTCGGAGGCGGGGGCGGCGGAGGCAGGCGGCCGTATCGACCCCCGCCGCCGCGGCGATGTGGGTCACTTGGAAATGGGCCGGCTCGAAAATCGATGCGGTCGCCCTCTGCCGCCAGCGCCGCCGTCGCTGCCGCCGCCGTCTCCGCTGCGTGCGGGTGGGCGGCCCGCGAGGTTGGTACCACTGAGCGCGGGTTATTTCCATCCGCGCGGCCGGACGGCAACGACGGCGACGACGGCGCTGTCCACGACGAGGAGACAGCCGACGCTCTCAGGGCTCGAGGAGGGGGGCGGTGGCACAGGTGGCGATTAGGTGGGTGACGCGCCCAGAAAGAACAAATTAAACACAAAAGAAAAAAATATCCAGAGGTAGTTGCTTTATGATATTGGTGGGTATATTTCAATTCTGCTTTTTGGAAACTCAGGTAACTCCGTCATTGTTCTTTGTGAATATACCGATTAATCATATTCACTACGTCACTTAACATGTGTAATAACTTCTCAGAGTTTTAAAAGATAGATACAGACGTTTGTCTTAAATGCAGAGAAGTGGAATAACTGTGACAACAAAGCTGCTCTCTTATCTCACTTGTAAGCCTCATCATGATTGTTAACATTTAACGATTCTAAGAACGCTGAAATGAAAGTAAAAGACAAAATTGGTTACAAAAATTAAGAAAAACGTTTTCAAATGCTTAATAATCAGTACTTTGTAACGAATGAATAAATTAATGATTTGCATTTCTTTGATATACATGCAACCTATCAACAAAATTCCTTTGAAAATCTGATCAGAAGCTCACTTTTTCTAATCAGAAGTATGCATGTTAAACCCATTTATCTCTGACATTAAACGTTTATGATTTAGTGTTAATGGAACCGTTGTGTCTTTTTTTAAGAAAAATCGGCAAATAATCATCTTAACACTGGTAGGTGTACATCATAAAATATTTGGTCTCATAATTCCGAAAATAATATAGTATGATTCGAATCCTTCTATTGACCTAATGAGCCGAGTAATCAATGTTTTACGTCACTCTAAAGTAGGAAAGCAGCCGGAAATAGAAGTTCTCTGTACCAGTTCGTGTCGCGTGTCCCGTTGTACAAATCAATTTCAATTACCGTGGATATTACGCAACAGTCAGAGAAGGCCCCGTCAGCGCCCTCTTGCGGCGCACTTGGGCATTTGTTTACATTACGCTCGACGTCCACTCCGGGACTCGATTCCCATTTGTTCTTGATCCCACGCATCTGGAGGGGAACTTCCGTGTCCCTTCCGCACGCTCCGCCCACGCGTCAACGGCACAGTGGGGGGAAATCATTTGAAAGCGGCACGAGGAGTTTTCTTCGAAAGTTATCGCAGGCCAACAGTATACAATTTATGCTGCTAAATGAATAAAAATTTTACCGGTAATTTATTATAGATGCAAAATTGTCGAAGGATGCGGACCAAGGTTCAAATATGAACAGTTATCATATTATTTGTTATTAATGTTGATTGCAGCTTGTATTATGATACCACAAAATGTTAGTGTCTTATTTTTGTCAGTGTTAATTAATTAATGAAAGTTTATCAAATATTTTAGTTCGGGTCGCGTAGACATGGGTTCTTCATTGCACACCTTCTAGGTTCTAAGTGTAGTAGGAATTATGGGGAATCTAAATTATAAAATTTACCGTGAAATTTAAATGCTCAATTAACGACATCATGTAATTAAATCAAGAATGAATTCATTATATAATATTTACGGTGACATTTCTTTGAGTATCTGTGTTTATAAAAGCTTCGTGACGGGATCTATCATCTAACAAAATAAGCTGAAACATTGATCGTAATCTTTATTTCATGCAACAAAATATTACAAATGAAATATCTCGGTGCTTTACATTATACTCTACATCTAGACTCACATTCTGGGAAGGAATCAGCATCTTTCAAATGAAAAGTAAAAGCTTCAAAACATTTTCAAATTATTCATTCATAACGATGAGTCGAATAATAATGAAAGACCCTAGTAGTTTGCTTTTAGTAAAATACTCTTACAAACCTTTTTTTCAATGATTGTAAATTCGAGAATCATTTTTTCTTAATATAAGGTTTTCTTAATATAAAATGAATGAAAAATCATTCCTTCATATTAAATTTTACATCTTTATAACAATTATTTCTTCATCCAACTGAATGCATTCCCATCATCATACAAGATTCCCAGAATAAGAAGTACCATGTAAGAATTATATTTAGAAATGAGTAATCTTTGATAGGTAAACTTTGATATTAAGGAGTCATTGAATCATCTTTGATGTTAAAGAAAATGTTGATTATTTCACATTGTCACGGACAATAATGTACGTGAATATTGGTACCGTGTACGTGAAGTTTTTTACTGTTTCATACTATATTTTGAAATTATGCGAATTTTGCGCCCAAAATGTCTGAACATTTAAATACATGAACACATGTAATAAACCGTAGTAAAGAGAAATAAAACTGCTGAAAAGGGTCGTCTTTTTCAGAGTTATCTCCAAAATTCCTGAATGAAGATAAAAATTGACCAAAGCGGAGGCATTGTTATATTCCTCTAGGGTCTTCGTCAGGTTTATATATATTTTTAATTTAACTTCCCTAAAGTATTCCTAGAATTCTCCCTAATTTACTATATATTTTATATACACTGTTTGGCAAATACAATACAAGCACTAAAGCATAACAGTACAATTGTTGGCGAAGTAATTCTTTTCACCGTTTTCTTGCGACATTAACAAACAAAAAAACTGAGTGTTTATGATTGTTGGGAACTGATGTTGTGGGCTGGTTGCAGTTGGGCATCTTTTTGGAGAATGTATAATTGAGTTGTAAGAGTGAAGTTCTGGTGATACACTGCGTTTCTTCGCTGTTGGCTAGTTGGTTGACGGCGAGGAGTTTTGGGTGATTTTCCATACTTTCAACTCTTTAGAACCAAGTTACCGATGACCGTGATGTTTCAAACCGAAGAGTCATATCTCAATCGAGGGTTTTATTTTATTGAGTAAAAATTAATATGTTAATAATAGATTTCCTACTTAGCTGTGCAGTGAAACCTGACAAGTGATCATCAATGGATCTGCCAAAATTGGCCGTTCAATGAGGTGAACGCTTAATCTAAGCAATGAGGTTAGTGGAAGAGTAGATGCAAATTTCTAAGAAATGAAATATGTTTTCCTTAATATTTTAATTATCGTATATGACAAAATATAAATTTAAACAAAGTATTTAGGATTATTTGCCTCATCTCGGCTAATATCAAAACACACCCTTGACTGGTCATTTGCGAAATTGACGCTCCGACCTCGTCGAATCAGTCAAGCAAATTAGACGAAGATGCAATTGTTATCTTGTAGAAACTTTACATCAGGGCCGTGTGACGAAGGAGTTAGCGAATGATCTTTAGATCGGAATCGCGCATGTAGGGGGATCCGCGAGTCCCATGGAAGTGAAGTACGAGTCAACAAATCGAAGGAAAGCTGTGAAATGGAAGAAACGAACTCCTTGCTTCATTAAACAATATTCATTAAAACTGAAACAGAAAGTAATCACTCTGCGAGATAAGAAAATTATTCAAAGTAATCTGACAATGTCACAATCTCACACCCCGTTGTAGGAAGATATTAAATTATCAGTAATCTCTACCACTTTTCCGCTTCTTGTTACAATACAGTTCAAAATCGCTTTATATGACAACTTAAGAATGTACAACATTTACCTGGCTGATAAAAAATTTATAACATGTGCCAGCCGCTAGCTAAGAGTAGTCTCGTGGCCGCTGAAAGAGGTGTCACTTAACGTACAAGAGGCGAAACATTTGCCGTTTTCTAGCGCGTGGTACATAACTTGATCTTCTTACGAAGTATTCGTAAGGCGAGAAAGTAAAAAGATCTGTGAGGTGGCCGCTTAATTGAATTGAATTGAATTGAATTGAATTTGCCTTATTTTACGTGGCGAGACTCGGGCCATCAGGCCCGCTCTTCCGTCTGCCCACGCAAATTTCGCTACGCTCCTTTCACCAACTAGCAGAGAAAGGAGGTATTTCTTGGGCGAGAAACAGGCGATTTGAATTTAGCTCAGAGGCGTCATTTAGGCTTGAGGATCTTTTACATGCAAGTAAATCTACTAACATGGGACAGCCGGCTTTACTTCCCCTCCGAAGGAAGGCGTACGAAGGATTTTTCGCCCTTAAAAACGCCCGCTTAATGGAGGTTGCCGTTGGTGCGTTCTCTATAATTGATTCCGTGCGATGCGCCACACTGTGCGCCGGCCCTCCCTGGCGCATCCGGCGGCGGCGGCGGCGGCCGGCCATCGCCGTCGCCGGTTCGATAGGTTGCTGGCGCCGCGCGGCCCTTCGCCGGCTCAATAGGCGGCGGCCGCCGCGGAGCGGAGCGGAGGCGAGCGGAGCGGAGCGGAGCGCGCGCGTGGGTCTTCTTACTCCGCGCCCGCCCGCCGGGCCTTCTGGCCGTTCCGGGCAGAGCCGAGCCGAGCCGAGCGGAGCGGAGCGGAACCGCGAGCCGAAATCTGCATTATTCCGGGCGGTCGTTCGCGCCGAACGGCCCCCGCCCGCGGATTTCCTCCCCGCGCCCCCGATCCGGCACCCTCGGCCGAGGGGAGGTGCAGTGTTATTTTCTATGAGATTTCGAGGCACGGGAAGAAGGTCTGTGCGTTCAGCTTAGTGAAGGAATGTAGCATGAAATAAGAATATAGAAAAACAGCGGACTCCACAGTGATTTTAACGTGATAAACGTTTTAAAAAATAATAAAAAGCAATGCAAATATATTGCTACATTCCCGCAGTAAAAGGAAAATAGTGCTTTTCAGTTTAAAATGTGCATAAGACTTGAATCTGATCTGAGTTAAGTCCTTACACTATATTAAAATATTAAATATTTTACACTATATTAAAATGTGTTCAGGAAATATTTTCTTAACTATTGAGTAATGATGTCTCGTTTTGAGCATTATTTATTTACTTAATGAAAAATGGAGAGACGATGCAGGCTCATTTATATGACTCATCACTTGCAGAACCGTATAAAATGTATCACGTTAATGTTTCTTTGAAATGAAATATTACTTTCATGATGGGAGTGCCCGACAGCCACAACACACAAGCAAACGCAGCCCGATTCGAACCCACAAACCTTGGAACCGAGACTCTTCCGCCATAACGATCTCGGCTACCCAGGTGTACAGGAGTTGTGATGATTGGAGGCTTTACTGGAAGAGGAGTAAGGGGTTTAATTAATGTCTGAAGAAGGGTTAAGGAATATGTGGAACGGGTTCGTATTTCGTATACTAGGGTACATCAGTTCCAAGGATGTAGAACCAGGTACATGAAAATGATTCAAATAAAATGTGTGTACTAATTTTATGGTGTGACCGATTACGTATGAATCTGATTTTGAATAAATATTCGTTGAGACCAGTCCGGTGTAATTGTTCCTACCCTGCATAACTCCCGTTAAAACGAATGTCTGAATGCATTAGTTCCTCGCAAGTATTCAATTAATCCTTACAATAAAATATCTGTGGCATCATTCGAAGCAGGAAGTAAACGTTCGCCTAGACAGCCGCTGCGGAGGCCTCCCTTTGCAGCGGCTGCCCGCGAAGACTCAGTCCCACCATGCAGACAGCTGCAGCGATAATTTGTGATGTAAATCAATATTGATTGCTGCACTGATGGCTATCGCTGCTTCCCTGCCGTGCTCGCCGCCAGGCGCGTTTAGGGTGCCCACGCGTAGCGCGCTGCCGCTGCTTTCGCCTTCATAAAGTGACGTTAGTCCTTGTTTCTGGGAGTAATTTACATCGCAGGTGGGAAATGAGATGTATTTATGTTCCTCCATTGGCGTTCTTTTGGATGTAACATCATTTCAGTTCGTTAATCGCGTTTCCATCAATAAGGGCGTTACTTGTTTTGAAGGGATGCGAGGAGAGTAGCAAGGGGGAAAGCGTTTTTTATGTACGGCTTGCTTGTGAATGAAACATTCTACTTGTTTGTGAGTCATGGACACGTATAAGGACTATCATCATTTGGAAATACGATTATGCAAAGGCGAAAATGTTTTCTAATGTGTATTAATGTCTGTGTATTAAATCTTCGAGATTGATTTTTTCTTTCCAGTCAAATGATTACAAGGGGAAAACTATTTCTATTTTCATACGTAGCTTATTCCTTTTCGAAGGGCCGTTTTTACAAGTTATTTTTCCCCAATACCATAAGTCGCGAGATGTTGACAATGTGTTATACGATTTCTTGTCACAACAGACGTCACTGTGTATGCAGTGTTTTTTGATTAAATTCCTCCCGTGCAGACTCATTAACGGTGGCAAATGCAAATCGTCGTTAAGAACAATATGGAGTCCATTCACAATTTATTTTATTTTATTTCATTAAGAAATCTGTTAATATTTTCTATTATTTATCTGAATTCCTTTTTTATACAAATCTCGTGGAATAAATGTTACAAACTTCTAGAGCGTGTGGACAGATCGAAGATGATCACCTTTGTCAATGAACATGAGGGAAATTTCATATTACGAAGTTATACATGCGACATTTGCGTTTGATGGATAGACAATTTATTATGCATTAATGTTTTGCTGGGACACCAAACTTTTCTGTGTCAAAAAGTGATCTGCCATATACCAGTGTACAATGAATAACCTATAATTCGGGGCAAATATCCCATGAATCGGTGTTAAGTGAAATTTCCGATCAACTTTTGATTGGATGAAACTGATCATCTTCGCCTCTCTGTCATTCTCAGTGTTTACAGTAGTATACGTTTTAGCGTTTAAGACTTGGGTATAATGTGTAACCATATTTATATACGAGACATTAAATAGAAGTTAAATTCGGGTAACAATTAATGCTGTGTAGCTATGAGCTGCCTTTTAAAAGTGAGTCTGTTGGTAACACTATCACGAACATAACAATAATGGATATTTTAATGTATAGTAGTATGTGGACCCACTATTCTACACTTTGTCAATCATAGTTTTAAAAGTGAAAGCAGCTTCACACTGGTACTCAACTTAAACGAGGCTGAACTGAACACCTCATTGACCCCAAACCGTGTGTGGGTAAATATTCTAAGATTGCAAATTGTGTATTAACACAAAAATTCTGAGACGCCTAATTTGCACAGAATGTCAAATACGCGGTTAATTTAATTTTATGTAATTTGGAATTTTTTTTTTTTTCTATGGAGACATGTATCAAAAAGAGCTGAACCTCCAATTACAAAATATGTATACTAAAAGTTTAGTTTTTCATGTTCTGCAGTTCGCTGTAAATGCTATAGTTTTAACATCTGTACCACAACATTACCAATTTCATAACATCTGTAGTATTTCCACCATGGTAGTACCCATATTCGGAATAAGTACTGATAATAGGGACTTTATGCACACCTTTGCGTGCAGCCATCGACACCAAAATCTTGACCAGTCTAAGCCACTTTTGAGCACCTCCACATGCGCGGCAGGCCGGGATTGTTGTCGAATGTTCACTACGCTGTGCTGAAGGTTCTTAATATGAAACGTAACATAAGGTCCTATGCGCACGATGTGCTTCCAAATCTCGAAGTCAATATATCAGAAAACTCGATTTCTCTCCTTCACATTCGAGCTGTCGAGGGTCCACTGAATTGGTATCGCGGGCTGCACCTCTTCAAATCTCCGCCATCGCGCGGCCCTCTCTGCGGGCGCGTGAGGCCCATAAGAAGGCGTGGGCGGGGCCGGGGCGAGAACGAGCTGAGAATGAATCCGGAGGCCGAGGGCGGCGATGTGGGATTTTTCGGATGTCTTGTCTCCCCTCGCAATGCGGCCTTCCGATGAGGTTTCTTCCAATGGGGATGTACGGCGGTCGGCCTCCAATTTTCTCCAGCTCGTTTTTGCCTCGCTTGTGTATTAGTTTCCTCTCAAAAGACGTATGCTGGCACTGCGAGATGGGCTCTAATGCACAAATGGTTGAAACGAAGCAGAGTGGTCTTGTGAATCATGAATCCTCGTAGTTTTGTGCCATTCACTGAAAATTGCAGCTCGTTGCACCGTAATGAAAGTGTTTTTCTACGAATGCGAAAAAGATCATTGAAACGTGCGGAACAAAATTGACTGTAATGTGCACAAAATGACGTTTAAGCATTCTGTTTTCGAAGATAATTTTATTTCATTAAAAATTGAGCGTGCCCTTTGAAATATCTTACAGCGGTCAACTGACACGTGTTGCTAATCGAAGGTTCAGGAGGGGCCGGAAGCAAAGGTTTATAACCCGTAGTAAGTTAGTAGCTTTTCCAGTGCCTGAATAGGTTCTTACCTCAGCGCATAGGACTGTGCGATAGTGTAGATGGCAGAGAACAGTGTAAATAAAAAGTGTATAAGAAGTGAACTGTGTAAATAAATAGTCAAGAGAACGGAGTCGCGTGTAAGGAAAATAATTGTGTAATATATCTGTAAATGGATCAAATAGTTTTAGTGTATAATTGTTTACGAATAAACTTTGTTGTTAAATTTGTTAAATTTTACCCGCGTCTGTTGTAATTCATCAGCGAGAAACGTTACAGTATGAATAACGCTGCGAAATTCGTCGCGAACGGAAGTCGTGGCTCTCCGCCTGGGAGTTACGCTACCACCACCAGCTGGACTAAATAAAATAGCTGTATCGTATCACCGCCAACATCTCGACGTTCGACAACAATTAGCTCCTCAAATATCGATGCAACATTATTGCGAAATTTCTATAAAGCTTTGCGGATTGCTTAAAAAGAAATACATAACTACATTAAGAATACAAATTGAGTAAAATGTTGCAAAGTGAGAAAGTTAAAAGATAATTAATATTGGTATTTTCAGTAGTAAATTATAATTAAAATTATATTAATTATTTTTCATATCATTTATTCAATTTTTCTCGTGGCCGTAGTTGGTGTGAATCCTGTATATATTTCAAGAATTTGACGTCTTTTTTTTCAAAAAAAAATTTACATAACTTTTCTTAAAGATCTAATTTTTTACAACAGACTTTGTCTGGCTTGATCTTTAATTTTGTACTTTTAATTTTTTCTTATTTGGAAACAAAAAAACTGGCAATATTCGAAGATGAGACCAGCACTTTTTTTGCCGTCCCTTACGTGTAGGAATTTTATATAAAAGAATGCGGTTTCCTGGAGAAAATAATCGTATATTTGAAGCAAAAAATACCCGTTAAAAAAATTGTACATAACATTTTTAAAGACATTTTATACAACTCACTTTGTAAGAGACAAAAATCTCTATCATCAAATTTGAAGTTTTAATCCCCCCCCCCCCAATTTTTGAAAAATCAGGGATGTCAACGAAAATGAGAGCGTTCTCTTAAACGTCCTTTGCACTATTGAACAACAATTTTAATATAAAAATATGGAGTCATTTTGTTACATATTGAAAATGTGCCAGGGTCATGTAAAGTGCCCCCAGAATTAAACTATCGGTTTCAAATCCGTGGTGCTGTCAGCTAGAAAGTTGGGGAATATAGATTTTGGAGACAATCGACTGAACGGTCTATGCAATAACGTAGTGCACAGACGGACGTACAGGAACGTTTGGCCGTCAGTGGACTTTTCGGTATGACGGACGCACAAAACATGGATTCTGGCTACACCACGTGTTAGAAGTTTTTTTTCTTCTTTCTATATTTAGCAACTCTATTTATACACTTTTTCCTTACGAGGGTCCGGTAAGAAGGGATTTTGTGTCGAAAATTCTCCGTTTTCCGGTGCACAATTAGAATTCTTTCTCTTCTTCCGTTGGTAAGTGCACGAAAATAAAAATGAAAGCGAGGAAGAATGAACGATGTCGGGAACAATAAAGGAGGAGGAGCAATGAAGAAGACGGGGCACAAGAAAAAAATCAAATACATGACAGAATGTATAAGGACAGTAAGAATGTACAGAACAATAAAGGAGGAGGAGCAATGAAGAATACGGGGCAGAAGAAAAACGGAAAAGAAAAACAAAAGAGAAAGAAAAAATCAAATACATTACAGAATGCATTGATAGTTGGCTGCGTTGAACGTCTGCCCTCCGCATTCGCAACGTGATGATTTTCGCGAACTCGTCTTTGAAGCGGTGGGGGAGCACCGGGTCGGCCGGCCGGCCTTTGGCGGCAGCGCCTGTCCGCCTCCGCGGGCGTGCCTCGCGTGGGGCGAGCGGCTGCCGTTCGCGCCGCTTAATGCGCGCTGAATTATGGGGTTTCGCGCGATTGGAGGCGAGGAGACGCCTCCGGAAAAGGGACGCAGTCCGCTCACGGACTGGAACGATCTTCAGCCGCCTCAAGGGCGGGATTTTGCGACGTGACAGTTTACCTGATGAGCCGTGTGGCGTTTGTAGCGCTAATGGGGCAAGTGTTCAAATGGAGACACCGAATAATGAGAAGCTTCGTTTGATGTGCTTGTTGGAATCATTTGATTATTCCGTTCTTTCAATTTATTAATAAATTTTGAATTGAAATGCAACTTTATCTTGAGGGAATGCGATGTAAGCGCAGTGCTTACAAGGTGGGCAATTTGTTTAACTTAATTTCATGGTGCGTAGTTACAGAATATTTTGAAAATGCTTAGTTTATTGTATACAATATTGAGGTATATAGTTTTGAAATAAACGTTTCTGTGCATGTATGCGCCATTGCAATTTTATAAAATACGTGCGTCTTGCCAATGTAATCACTGCTGTAATGTTCCATCGTACAGATTTTTTCTTCATGTCCTCCATCAAGGTTTCCCTTTCACATTCATTCTGAAATACGAGTACCTTATAATTTTTTATTTACTTTCCGAACTTTTATTTCCCTGTCCGAAGAGTTATTAAGCTTTCCACTAGTCAAACGTCTGGGGATGCAGAGTAAAAGAACCGTCGACAAAAATGTTACCAGAATTTTATTAGTCATAATGAACAGAAGTGCAATTTGCATTATAAATATTGAATATGAGATGGAAAAGGATGGGTGCGATCGAAAATCGATGTTGTAGATATTTATACGTTCATCTAGAAAAGATTGATCTTGGCGCGTGTTGCAAGGCCACCCATGAATGGGGCGCGGAGGCCCACCTCGCGCGCGTGCGGCGTCGCCTGCCGGCCGGCCGGCCGCCGCCTCGCGCGCGTGTGGGCCGGAATTGCCGCCGTTGCTGAAAGCGCGCGGGGCGGCGCGGCGCGGCGCGGCGCGGCGGCGGAGGGCGGCTGCCCTGGGCGGGGCGGGCCTTCTGTGGCTCCGCACGCGGCTCCCGCCCGCTGCCGGCCGACTCGTAGGAAGAGAGGCTCCGCTCGCGCCGCTCACATGGCCGCCTTAATACAGCGTGTGCCGCAAATTTACTCCCGGTGAATGATGTATTAACGAAAGCGGTGAATAGTCCTACAACCTAGAGCAGCGATTCCCAAGCTTTTTCTTGCATCGATTCTTGCAGCTTTATACAGCATGTGCCGCAAATTTGAGCCCGGTGGCTGATGTATTAACGAAGGCGGTGAATAGTCCTACCACCTAGAGCAGCGATTCCCAAGCTTTTTCTTGCATCGATTCTTGCAGCTTTATACAGCATGTGCCGCAAATTTGAGCCCGGTGGCTGATGTATTAACGAAGGCGGTGAATAGTCCTACAACCTAGAGCAGCGATTCCCAAGCTTTCTCTTGCATCGACCCCTTTCTTTGCTTCCTGTACCCTCTTGCCTTGTTCTCTGTAATCGTCTTACACGCACGTTATCATAACAAAATAAAAGCGAATAAACTAACTACAGGTGATTTCACATTACAGTATTTTCATCTATATCTCGATTTTCAATAATCGAGATTACACTCCCGCTTCCGAGTGGCTCAATGAGTTTTTAATTTTTATTTTTGAAGAATGGTTTTAAATTGCAGCCTGTATTGAAAGTTTTGACACTCGCAATTACATTTTTGCAGAGAGGGTTGTGGAAAATATTTTCATACGCATTAGGTGTAACGTTCTCGTTTCATAATTATTATTTAGTGAATTTTGTAAACATCGTTTCGATAAACGACGAATACGAAAGAAGAAAAGCAAATTTTTCATTGATTGATAGATGTTTTATAGCTTAAATCAGAAAATTAATTATTAACTTTATTATTTTTTAAATGAATGGGATCTTTATCTGGATTATATTAATCTCATTTGTCAGGTCGAATTTGGCTATTGATTCTCTCGCCGAGCTCCTAATCCCCCCCCAAGGGGCCAGTCTCTACATCGTTGGGAACCTCAGACCTAGCGTGTGCTCTTCAGAGACGTGCAAAAACGTCAACGGTGGTGTCATCGGAGTGTACATGAGTGCTCAGGCTGCTGTTCTGTACAAAGTTCGATCAATTTTACCTTTCGTTTATACTATTTTTATGTTCATTTCGTGTAATACATGTTTAAGTGTAATTAACTTTTTTAAAATTTTAAAATAACAGTTCATAAATGAACTGAGAAGAGATAAGAATTATTTCATTTACAATTTATTACTTCAATTGAATTTTGAGTATCATACAATTTAAAATGTAATTAGTAATAAGTAGAGGTAAGAAAATAATAAATAGCTTTCTGAAAAACTATTAATTTCTCTAACTACGAGCAGATTTAACTTCACATGATTGTAACATTGGACCAAAGGTTTCCGACACGTACAACTGACGCATTGTAGGAACGTAAATAAATTTCAACTACAAAAACAAATACTTTGTGATTTTGTCAAATTACATAATCACGATATTACGTGCTTCACAAATTAGTCAAATAAGGTTTGGCTGTGAGAGTACACGTACCTTGAGTCAATTAGTTTATTAATTGTACTTTGTCGAACGCATTGGCAGGTCGTAACAAGTCCATTTCAATTGTGAAAAAGAGACGCAATTACTGGAAATGACAGACCTAAAAGGTGCGCTGCAAAGACTACTTTTGAGTCATACACAATGCAATCAGCTGAGCAGCGAATCAACCCACAACACCGCTTTTGACCTGTCGCACGACAAAACCGACCTTTTAAGCTTTGATCAGTTTATGCTATTTTTAGATTTAACTACCTCAAATCACTATTTCCTATATTAAACGAAAATTAACTTTAAAAGTACTTGCAGCATTAAAATGTTGGTGGTCAGGGCTGGATGTGTTGTCAATTATCGTATCAAGAGGGGAAAAACAACATTTCTGGATCCCTTTTTCATTGAACATAAGGCATTTTTAGTTGTAAATGAATAAAGCCTACTACAAACATAATGAAATTATAACTTTAATAATACAATTAATTTATTACTTACATTTAAACTTTATTTACATTACTTATTACAATCAATATTCCTGATCACGTGTTGAACCATTTACAGAATTGACAGATAACTTGGGGACCCTCTTCCCCAAATGTACAACAATTCCGAAAATGGTGAGGTTAAAAAGAGGAAAATCCGGGATTGAACACAATAAGGAAATATAATGTTTAATAACGCGAGGCTCTGGGGAGGCCACGGCCCATCTGCCCTCCCATGTGCGCGCCTGTACCAACACTAAGAACTGATAGTCAAGCGTAAGTAGTGAAGAGATCTATATTGCCGAGTGAAATTACGTCTTGATGGGTGAAAAATATTTCACCGCTGATCGTGACTGTTACGCTTGCAGTTCTAAATGCGTACGAACTCATGCTGCCGAATGAATAAGGAAAGAACTACGAAAGTAATATAAATATGTTTCCTGAATTTACCGTTACCATTAGTTTGTGTATTGATATTTTCCTAGCCTACTCGCTCGGATACGCAAGTGGTGGATTGCAATAACCTTCTTCATAAGAGAATGTCTTATTTCTTCGGACCAGGAGACTGCTAGAAGCAACCGGTGCCAACCGGTCACAAAGAAAACTATGGTCGTTGCTAGCATGGAAATCAGCCAGCCGATTCGCTGTCCGAACCGCAGCTGTGGCCGGTTATTATTAGTAGGGATCGCCATCTTCCAATTGGCAGCTTCGCCCCTGTCGTTGTTTGCGACAGCGGCTGATTTTTCCGCAGCGTTTTCCCGATCGCCCATCGCCCCGAGGCCACTTCCCGGAGGCGCAGCGCGTTGAAAGCAGTGCGACGGGCTGCGTTGCGAGGTCGAACCTTCCGCGCCTGCGAGTGAAGTTGCGCACGCGGTTGCGCACGCAGCCCGGCTCCGCCAGACGCGTCTGCGGAGGACTTCGTCACGCAGAACCGGGGGCACTCGGCCGTGCGAAGCTCGCGACCAAACAACGGAAAAGGCTCGCTTCCTCCAGTTTGGGGAGGCGTGGAGGAAGAAGCTGGGCATCATTTTCTGATTATTCCCAAGAAAAATAGTGTTTTTCGTTTTTTGAAAAACATGTTAGTGGCCTAAACGTGTGTTGATTCTCTGTGAAGTCGTTTTTCAATTAGAGAAATAAAAAGTATTTGATTTCACGTCTTTGGTATTCCATTCTAAATTCTTAGTGTACATAGGTATAATCATCGTACTGAAAATTACTAATACGTCATTTCAGTGTTTATGTAGAACATTGGTATTAAGGGTAGGTATAACTTTGTTGTTTTAGCATAGATATGCCAAATGTGAAATAGTACATATTTTATATTGCTTCCGCCTTTCGGAATATTTTTGTTATTAATTGCGTCATCATACCAGAACGATAACATAAACAGGTGACTAGGATATGGTTCAAAATATGTATTGCACATTCGTTGACATTCATTTGTTTATTAAAAAAATTAAAAACCAGCAATCAAAAATTATTTCACGCCGGGATCAATTCGATGTCTTCACGCCCGCCCAGCTGTGTCGGAACCGTCGCGCAGGACACTTCGTGGACATTTGGCAAGCTAATGAAAACTAGCGGTTCTCTCCCCCACTTTTCCTCTCGAGTCGTTCGCGAAGAACAATTTGATTCGGATGGACGCAAAAGGCGTCAGACCTTTGCAACAGTTTGGGCGCGAAATCTCTCGCAGCTGTTCATTGCAAATGGCCATGAGTCACATGGAGCAGTGCGTGAGCCATAAAGTATCAATTCTGCATGTGGCCTCTGAGGAAATGATCCTTTTTTGCCCTTTCGACACTCTCTCCAAATGGCTATTCATTTTAGATGTGTATTGCGGTTACACCGCGTTTCTCATTCCTATGTATGAGGATCAAGAATTCGTTTCTGGCAGATTGCGGTCGCTGAATCTGATTTCTTCCTTGTTGAGTGGTGAAATTGAAATGTGATTTTGAGTGTTACAATGCGTGAAGGAAGACTTGCTGCCGTGAAAATGTATTACAGCTCTCATTTTCGAGTTTACAAGGACTTTGAAGTTTTACTTACTCAGTATTCTGTACAGAGTGTGTGGATCTCAAGACAGGGTGTAATGGTCTAGTTCCCAAGCATACGGTCCGTATTGACGCACCGTTCACAATGCGCAGGAGATCACAGTCATTTCCTTACGAAAGCGATAGTAGGTATTCACACGGAATGTACGATGGATATATGCATACATCATTAATATTGTATTATATCTAAGAAACGATGTCTAAACCTGAGCCGTTGTACAATAAGCTGATGGAAGATTGTAAGTGAACCGCGAAGAAGGAGCAACAAAACTTGTATTGTGCATCCGCCAAAAATGTTGATTGACATCTGTATCTCTACCCAACCTATTGCCTGCCGCCAGGCAACTTCCTGTCCGTTGCTCGATGTGATGTCGTCACGCGTTCGGTAGCGGTCTTCTTCGAGCGCGATAGCGTCGCAGCCTGTGATTGAGGCTCCCATCGCGAGATGTTCTGAAAGCCCGAGGCCTTGCTCGGAGAGCCCGGTGAAAGGGGCGCTTCGAGACACAAGCCCGCCTGCGATGTCATTCCCTCGCGATGCATCTGCGGTTGAAACATCCTATGGGAAGACTAGTTTCTGTCTTTAAATGTCACAAATTACATCAAGATGAAGTTTGCCAGTTTCGGTGAACTTTTCCTTCAGTTTGCTCCATTTTATTGAAGTTCCAAATACTACGAATTTTTTGAACTACAGTTACTTTACTACAGTTTTCCTGCAGCAATACTATTTTTTTTCGGAAATAGTGGTATCTCAGCTAATGGTACACATGTAGAATTATGTACTTGCTGCAATACTCGTCTTGATCGGAAAATTATGATTTCCTCTCTTCTATGGGTCTGTTGATTTTGAAAGATGGTGACGTATCCGCATTGTCATTATCTACGGCGTGCCTGGATGACCTTTGGCCGCGTCGACACGTCGTGCCCGATGCTCTCCCGGCGAGGGCCCGCGCGCGAACGCTGCTAACGAGCTTTTTCGGCCTTCCAGCCGCCCCCACCGCCCCCACCGCCGCGTTGTTGGGAAAGAGGCGTGCAGTGCTCGGCGACGTGGTGCGCACGTGATCTCCATGACTCTCCCAAATGCCTTCAATTCATCATGCAACCCAACAGTCGCCTAAACACACGTTTAGTATCTTATTATCTTTCTTACTGGGTTTGTGTACTGATTCGTGTGATACATTAATGTTAGAAATTTAGTAAATGTGAAAATTCTTTGGAAGTAATTAATTCACACCTTGTGAGAAGTTATAGAAATACTAAAACTGAACACAGAACTCACTCGTTCCAATTGCGAGAAGCACGAAACGCTTCGAGAGGTTTTGTAGCGTGAAAACCATTGTTGTTTTGTGAGTTATTTTATTACGAATTTCATTCTTATTTGTTATTAAATCTAAATAATAGTCTGCAGGAAAAGCTACTCAAAACTAGCAAAAAGTAGCAAAAGCTGCTGAACTTTTCAGCGACATTTTAAATAATAAAATGAAACATTAAAAGATGCAAAGAAAATTAATATAAAAAAAACAAAATAAAAAAAAACAACAAGTTCTCATATTATTGTGTACACTTTGGAAATCAGGCACACTTGCAACCCACAAAGCACATTATGTCCCAACACACTTTACCATCGTACAACTCGGAAACGAGGAGACTAGGAACTTTAAAGCCTGATTTTTAGATCCCAGCAAGGAGGACAAGTTTTGTTTTCGAGTCGTAATTTACAGAATGAGTTCTTTTGGTTCTTTTTGAAATAGTTGGCTGGTAGTAGCTCTTCTGATAAATCGCCATCTACCAAGCCCTGTAAATGAACTATATTTCGATGGCCTTTTACCTATCTCCCAAAACTGCAAATAGATTTAAAACAAAAACTAATGTCGCAATTTTACATTTTAAAAATTCGACTTCGTCCCACTGCCCCGTTCACGCGTCGCTGTTATCAAGGAGGCTGGAGCGGTCACTTGGCTGAGTAAACTACCAGTGAAGAATTTCCTTGTTTTTGACTTGTTCGTATAGAAGTGAATTCTGATCCTATGCGCTATAGGATCAGAATTTCTTCAAGAACTTCATTGTGTTTTCTGACGTTAGTAGAATTCTCAAAAGTTCTCCAATTCCTTCAGTGTCCAAATTTTTGAATCCTTAATACCAGAGTGTATACCCGTGCTAACATTCAGCTCTGGGTAGAGGCCCATTTTGTTTAGCAGAATGCTCGTCAATATAATTTTATAATAATTTAAACAGTTTATTTTAAATTTCTAATTGTAAGTATTGTTTCTATAATTATGTAAATATAGATAATATAGAAACAATATTGAACAACTAAATTAAGGTTTAATATGAGTTTTAATAAATTGTGTGAAAATTAGTTGCTTCGTTTACTAAATGGCAATATAAAGCAAAGGGCTACAGGGCAAAGTAATTGCCCTGTAGTTATTATAGAGAGAGATAAAGGGCGTATGTTTGAATGTATGTTTATAGTTATTTAATATAACAAAAAGGCAAACGGAAGTCCTTATATTTGTTTCGGTGCAGGAATTAACCGAGCCAAAAAAGGAAAGTTAACATTGGAACCTGAAAGAAGAATCGTGGAAGAATACTACATGCAATTCGCCAAGGATTTGTGACGGTTTTCGGCAGTTCACAAGCCACTATCGGCACCAAACCCCGTAGGTGTTCTACTGCTCTGTAGGGAATTAAACTCTTAAGTTCTGCGTACAAGAGATTTAAGTCGAAAAACATTTTTTCAGAATTTGTCCACAAAACAGATTATTACAACCAATGGAGGCTGGGGGCCCAACAAACTGAAAGTTGCAGTTTCATCGAATGACAAAATTCTAATTTCCAAATTCATAACTCTAATATATTACAAAACGTAAGCAATTTATGTAAAATGTTAAAAATAACTTTAATAAAAGTGGTTACTTACATAATTTTATGCGCAGTGTCTGTGTTAGGTATATTCACCTGAAGTTTTTGTATTAGTTATTCATTAAGACATTTCACGGTTATAGAATTCATACAAAACGAAAACAGACAAAAAGAACTTGGTTTCGAAAGTACGGTGTTCGCACTCCAGCACTTAGCAACAAGAACTATTGTTTGGGCACGTTTTATACAAATAAAATTATTTTATTTCGAAAATTTCACTACCGTGGTATATATTGCTGTACTCACAACATCGCTCGCACACTGTCATTGCTGCAGTAATGGAATTCGGGAGTGCCCCCACGTGAGATGCATACACCGTCAGAGACAGAAAGGGTCTTCCTTCCAGAACGGGCGACTTTAAAAAATGTGTAAATTTTCCAAACTTCATAAATAATGCATTCAATACCTTCAATAATTGACGGAACGTGTGTACTTTCAATAACACGCCAAATTCATGTAATCAAGTTGCAGCTTGTGTCGGATGAAGACAGAAAAGCTTGACATGAAGCAATGCCGGAGAGCGCGGCAATTGGGCGCTCTTTGGTTTCAAAACGATTTCATATAGAGCTGTAATATCTTGAATATTGAATGTCATTAAAAGGAGAATGTATATTCCTAACATACTATGAAATATTTTTCAATCATTTGGGGATTGTGCAACTGTACAACATAAGCACGAACCGCCACTGTTTATAACATAAAAAGTATAATCGCGCATAACTCGAAAACGGTGCATCCTAGGCCCTTAAAACCAGGTAATGAGTTTTGGGGGTATGTTTTGGGAACTGGTGAGGAAATGAGAAGGGGCGGGTGGGAGATATATGGGAAAGTGGAGAAATAAAGGGAGGCAGGTGGGACCCAAATTATTTTTCTTAAACATTAATATACAAAATGAGACCTTTCTGATTTTCTATTACGTTTCTTGTTACTTCGGGTGCCCCCACACCTCTGCAGGGGTAATTAGAAGCCCTGGAGTCTCACGGACTTCCGTGATCTCCGTAGAGATCTTCCGCGCAAGTTAATATCATCTCTTATAAATATTAAATATTATTAATATAAGCAATATCGAAGTGGTTTCGCTTGCTGAGCGTATAATTCTGACACACATTCAAAAGCTGATCGTTCCTAGTTGGGTTCTTTTAAAATTCAATTTTCAGTTTTAAAAGAATTGTTATTTACAAAGTGCGGAGTTTCCTCACGAATTTAGTTATTATTAGACCAAGAGTGTTCATAACCCGGTTCACGTAACTTCTTAGAAAATGCGCATTTAAATACAAGGTTTCGTAAGTCGTCTATTCTTGCCCGGGTGACATTTGCCTGCGTTCTCCACCATAAAATACATCCTTCCCACTCACTTGAACGTTACTTAACTCTTGAACTTTTCGACATATAGTGTCTTTCAGTAGAAATGTAGCCATGTCAACGGTTGATGCTGGCATCTTGTGATTGATAGTATGTACTCAGATATTCAATCCTATTTACTCTTACAGAATATTGGTTCAGAATTTATTATTTTTATTGACAAGAAAGTTGCTGTTTTTGTTGCAAACTACATGTCGGTTTCTCAACCATTGAATTCGTTTTCAATGCTCGCTCAATGTTCACATGCCGTTGCTTCATTCACACAATATGCAGTATTTGCTCCGCGTGCTTGTTCTTATTCAAGGCTGCCTGTATTTACATGCCCGCTGCCATTCCGCGAGTAACAGTGATCATTGTTGCTAATTGTCCCTTCTGCACAGACAAACCGCGCGTGGACTAGCGCCGCGCGGACGGCACGCGCATTCTCCGCGCTCCTACCTCGTAGCCGCGCAGTCCGCTTGGAACCACGAAACGCAGCGATCACGTGCGCCCCACAAATTAAACTATTCTCCCGCACGTTCGCGGCGAAGAGGCGCGGCGCGGCGCGGCGCGCGGCCTCGCCCGCTGGCTTGCTCACCCGCCCGCCGGCGCACAATGCACACATACGCGCGAAAAGCGAGCAAATCTGATTAGCGCTCGCGATGAACCGATTATTGAGGCGAGGATTGGGTTGAGCGGCGGCGAGCGCCCTTCGCCGCGTTCTCTTCATTAGGCGCCGTAATGCAGCCCGCCGCTCGCTGCAACGCAGTGCGGTGCGGGGCAGAGCAAGCGGAAGAGAGGATGTGCGATGTGGAGCGGGTTGACGAATCCTTTGCAAGCCACCCGTCGGAGGGGAAGTGAAGCCTGCTGTTCCATGTCGTAGATTTTCTGCATGTAAAATAACCTCATGACATCAAATCGCCCGAGTGATTTCTCTCGTCTCTTCGCTAGATGTCGGGGAGCTCAGCGACATTTGCGTGATCGGGAAGAGCAAGCCCAATGGCGTGGGCCTCGCCACATACTATGAGGCATCATAGAACTGAGTAATAGTTGAGACTTGAGGGGATAAGTCAAATTCTGATGTGGATGGGGTGGGGCGGGGATCAGAGTCAATAAGTTACGAGCCTCTTCTTCCAGAAATGAATTTCTACTTGAAAGCATTGATATTGGTGTAACTTCTTGGTCAAATGCCTTTGTTACAATTTTTCTCTATTCCATTTCTGAAATCAGTGGGTCAGATGCAATGACACCCTGCGAAGCAGTTCCTTGTTAGTTTGCTCTCTGTATATTTTTTTCTGTTCAAACATTGTATTTTTTTTCTTTTCAGTGTGTTAAATAACATCACATATATCACTTTGTTAATAAAGAGCTCTCAGTACCAGATCATGAATGAAGAATTAAAAAATATATATATATTGTAGGTAGAAATGTTAACAAAACTAGGTGTCCATCATTATAAACAAAGTACGTTAACGCAAAATGGGGCAAACATGGGCAAAATTTGATTAAGGTTTGAAAAGTAAATAAATTCCAGAATAAGACTCAGTTAATATCACAGCCCGAAAATGCCCGGAGAGTAACTAAAAGACAATAAGGAAAACTTGATTTAAAAATTTTATTCCGTTGTAACACTTGAAGTTTCTATTTGGAATTACCAAATTATTATGTAAGAAATATATTTTTTATTAATGCAGATTTAATGTACACACTTCGAAGTATCGTATCCACAGCACATACGATTCTGCTGCTCGAGAGAGCAAAACTATTTACATCGAAAAGCAGACCTCTCTTCTTATCGCGAGGGTGAAGAAGTACGCCGCGTGACACTTGCTTGAGTTCAAACTTGCACTGAAAGGAGTCACGTAATTCCCCATTCCTTTCTTGATCGGGGACATTTTGCTACCGTCTCCATGTGGAGCTTCTGAAGCATATTTGGAATTTGGTGTTGTTGCCCACTTTCCCCTCTTCTGGCCCCATAGTGCGGCGGTACGGGGAGTGATGAGAATAGGGCTGAGTAGTTTGTGTTCGGTAGAAGCCGCGCTGTCGCCCGCAGCGCCGCGGACGCCCCCGCTGTTCCCACCTGCCCTTTGTGGGTGGACTCCCGCCGCCCCGCCCGCACGCGTGAGGCTTCGTGCCGCGCATGCAGGTCGCCTCGCTCACGTGCCCCATTGGTTGAGCCGACGGGAGAGATAGTATGCCGCGAGCGTAGCCGCCTTGCATACGAGGCGACGCGGGTGCGGATTAGAGGCCTTGATCAGACGGATGGACGAGACAGTGGCGCCCGAGCTCCGTGGGCGACGCCGCCGCGCGCGGTGCCCGCCAATTCGTAAAGCGAGCGCGCACCGTTTTTTCGACTTGTTTCGTTCTGTTAATGAAGTAATTATATGCGTCGTCATTGCTAACAATATTATTTATTAAAAAAGCAGCTTTCGATGGCTTAGCCATCATCAGTTTTCTAGTTCAAGAAGAAAAACAAAAAAATTGGAACGTGAATATTATTTTGATTTTACAACAAAGTTATAATAAAGGTTACTAATAATTTACACTTTTTTGGAAAATATATTTAACATTCTAAGAACTGAAAGAAAGGAAAAAGTGTGTGTGTGTGGGGGGGGGGTAAGTCATTTAATACTAAAGGTAAGTGAATGAAATAGAATCGTTTCAATGTTTGTCACGTTTTAATGTTTTTGTTTTTCTTCTTGCTCTAGAAAACCGATGATGATGGCTAAGCCATCGAAAGATGCTTTTTTAATAAATAATATTGTTGGCAATGACGACGCGTATAATTATTTCATTATATATGCCAACGATAACTCGCCACAACACCTATCGTTCTGTTTAGCTCAATTGAAATGGCGGAGCGTAGTGAGGTTCACTGTGTCGTACGAATAGTCACCTCTTCGCACCCCATGTCTTGAATCGATCATTTCTCGATACCATAGAGTGAAATTCCTTGCCTAAGTCACTAAGACACGAGCGCAGGGGCGAGCCGGTTCGGTGGGTCGGGGGTTCGAATACCCATGGATATGTTTGGAACATTCTCCAGATCTTATCACTAATAAAAGTATGTAGTGTATGGTATCGCCTGATAAAAACTAACATTTCCTTCCTATTCCTTCCCCCGCCTTGGCTAGGAGTTGGTAGGGCGATTTGATCTGCCTGCGCAGAGCAGGAGTAACGTGTTGTCAGTGGGTCTGCGGATTGTGTCACCTGTCCGTCACATTTCTCCCCGACTCCAATCAGTTTCAAGCAACAGGTACTAGGCGGCTGTGCACATGCAGCCCCTCTTAAGGGTGTATGCGAGGTGAAGGACTGAGAGGTTCACGCAAGTGCATCGGGATGTCAAAAGGCCGAGGTGGAATTGAATACAGGGGACGTCGGTATCCTAACGGATATGATGATAAGCCCTACGATGCTGTCTAAGTTTTCCTCATTATTTCCTGGATTAAACACTCGCCAGCTGGAATCCTGACCTCTACTGATTAACCTGTGTTCGTGAAATCTTCAGCAGGAAGTGTGCAAATTGCCACTGATAGCGTGCGTTGCTACCACAAGATCCGGAGGTAATCTTGTTGGTCTCATAACTTACGAATGCTTTCCTAACGGAATTCCGCTGTTTTTTCGTCCTGACCGCACTGCGGCCTGCGCTCGCCCTTTATCGTGGCTTTCGACGGCCGGGGCGCCTTCAGCGCACCGCACGCGGTCGCCCGCCGCGCCATGCCTCTGCGCACTGCTTGCGAGGGGGGCTTGTGCACTCATCGATGTCTATACGGGAAATTGTAAAGAGAATAATAGGTATGCGCACCATACTGAGATTTCCAATCGTCTTTGTGTCACTACGTATTACTAAAATACTATAATTTTTTTAAACTTCATGACGTCATTTAAACGTATAAAATCTAGGGATAAATTGCATTGAAAAAGAAATATGTGGCTTTAATATTGGAGGAGTTGGATAGGTTCGAAAATAAATTTGAACTTTGCAATTTTCAAAATTGTATATAGTGTTGGGAGAAAAAGTAAAAATTGAAAGTTTTTTGAAGACATTTATACAATTTATGCGTCAAGTATCGAAGCTCCTGCTACATTCTTCTAACTAAACGTAAGAGTTATATCCATAGTGTAAAACCGCTGAAAGACAAAAGGTAACTAGGTAATTTTAAAAAATTCACAAGTTTTTAATGAATATGAAACTGCTCTTTTCAGAAGAAGAATTTTCTTTAAAATTTATAACTGCCTAGAAGACTTAGGCTTCAGATAAAGTAAGCCCAAAATACAAATTATTCTCACATTCGGATAATCTTAATGAAGGACAAATCGCTAACAAAATTTTCTTAGTTAGAGGGAAAAGCCAACGTAAGATTGAGGAGCTCGTGTGGTTGGCCGACGAGGGGAATAGTTGTGGGGACGTAGCTTGCGCCACGTCAGCGAGCCGCCTAATACCTTCGCGGCGACCGCGGTCGAGGGGAAGGCCGCTGATTTCTCAGTATTGACGAGGAAAGACGACCGCCTCCGCCGACGAGAGAAAAAAAACTCCCGCGAGGCACTTTCTCGCGGCGCACGATGTGTCGCGGTCCCGCCCCACCCCACATCGCTGTGGCAGAAATCGAATCGCTCTGCGGTGAGGTTGATGCAAAGTGCTGGAACGCCACACGAGGATCGATGTGTGAAAAGGTCGATGTGAACGAGCGTGGAAGGCGGTGCGGCGGGCGTGTTGGGGACTCACGTGATGTGGTTGTGAGGAGACGGTTCGGGGAATGGGTTGCGTCACGCGGTACTGTGCTAAAGAACGGGTTGTTCCTCTTCGTGCCGAAGACGGACGCTCCTAGTTATCTTCACCTTCTGTTCTGATGGTGGGATGGTAGTGCGAGTGTTGATGGGCAATGTTTTAGCGCAAAACCAAGGAAGTTTTCACTTCCCCTAAATAAGTATGTACGTTGCCCGATGAACGTTTTGGTGCTTAGTTAGTGCCGCAGATTTTGTTGAAATTTTCTTTGATGTTAGTGCCTTAATTTATCTAACATCGGTCGAAGTGACTCTCACTAACAGCTCACTGCTGAAGTGTCTAGTTCCCTGAGCAAGCTGCTGTGGGCGCGTTGGCCTGCCGAACGATTTGCGCAACGGCGGTGCCCTGAAGCGTGTTGACGAAGGTGACAAACTTTCACCGCGGAGGCCGGCCCGCCCAACCGCCCGTCTGCCCGCGCCCTCCACTGCCAGCCCCAGTTTAGCCCCCAAAAACACTTCTTTTTCAGGAAACGTTCCCCCGCTCTCCTCCCTTCCGTTTCTTCAGTTGACATTCAAATTACTATCTATTACGCTCCTCTGCAGTAAGTTAACTATTATCCGGTCCGATAAAATACATTATTAGTAACCACAGTATTGCAGTTGCAACCAGATTCAAATGGGGCATTTATGTTTTTCTGCCAAACATTTAAATTTCACATCCAACCTAATATAATTCCGCCTTCAGGCGTATGAGTTGCGTACGGACTATGCAAAGACGTCTGAGGGCACAAACAGACTTCTGTTGTATCCGATCAAGCTGTGGCTGAATACTCGAAAATTGCCCGGAGTAATGTCTGACGCCAGAACGGGCAGATTGGGGAATTTGATATGCGCCTCTTCATGGACCATAGCCCCACTCCTCTCGTGCCTCTGCAAAGATATTTGGTCAGCCACCAAGAGTCCCCAGTACAAGGATGTGTGATGGAACATAAGGTTGACGAAGGAATGTTTTCATTGTTCTTGTAGGAGGCGAGGGAGAACCCAAGAGACCGTCAACGGACTTGAAATGTAATGAAACGAAATGTCCATCCTGGTGTGACGACCTCCATGAATTATCATTTATATACTTTGTGCTAGATCGAGTTCTCTAGTATAGCGTTTGAACATCCAGCTTGATATCCTTGATTTCTTCAAGATCTAGGCATCCTTCCGAGGCCCTCTGCTTTCCCATTTTCTCCGCAAGAGATTAAGCAAAAGGAAAGCGAAGTTACAAAAACTGATCGTTCGTTTGCAATTCCATTGCGTTCTTACGAACTTTTGTAACAAAAGCAATTATACCGAAATGTAAAAGCTACAAAAATGTTTTACAGTATCTTTATGAAAGTGCGTATTACTGTCATTAATGTCTGAAGACGTCCGTCGTTGTTTGTGTAAAATATGATTATATACACAAATGGCGTGTCTGTTTAGTTACAAGCAATGTGGTAAACTATTCTAAATCTCCTTAATAAATTTGCTTAGATGTTTGCTAATTTACGCAGAGAAACCACCGCTTTGGACAATTTAAGTAATATTTTTAAAAATTGGTATTTCGCTATTGCTTGAAGACGTACAGAATTGTAAGGGAATATTTCTGGCGTTAGAAAATTGTCGTGTACTGTAGTGACACTCATTGATTAGCTCTTCGTGTTAATGGATTATTAATTTTGTGAACATGATTTTCAGATTGGAATCGACATGGAAGTGGCACAACAGTTTTGTGAACGTTGCCTTGACACATCTATTTCTTCCTTAGTTCTTTAACTTATGAATATTTAATTCACTTGATTTAAAAAAAACTGTTAATTTAAAAAGAAAGTCTGTTTTTGTGAATAAAATACAGTTCGAAATTTTGCCAGGAAATAAATTAGAAGTGTTATGCAAACACCACGAAAGTGTCAAGGGTCTAATGTTTTCGACGTTTTGGTAAACTTGCGGCAAGGATGTCTCATCAATGGCGGAAGGACATATTATTCATTCGATGTACCGTGTTCAAGTTCGCTCGTGGGCGTTTGCCATCCGAAAACCCCGACTCCTCCACCCAGTGCCAATTCTCTGCGTTTCGCTTTGTCTTTCGCGGGAGAAAGAATCTTTCAATGATAGAAACTGCATTCAGCCGAAATATTCCGACCTTTTCTAATTCTTGCTGTTTGTAGTTGTAAGACGAGAATTTAAAAAATTATGGCCGCTCCACTCATAGAACTTAAATTAGGAACAATGTCCACTACCTAATAAAAATCTTCGACAACGTACCTTCGTACGTCATTGAATTCCGACTTGTACAACGTGGTGTAGTGCTTGTTGCATCCAGCACTTGCAAGTCAGACTTTGCTTCCTCATAACGGGCGACGTAACTCGCTTGACGTCAGTTATCACATCTTATCTTATTCAATGTCGGTTCTCTCGTGTCACTACCGAGGGGTAAAGAGGAGGCAGAAGCAAAGATTCATTATTTTCTAAGTTGCAGTGTGAATTAAGATGAATTTCATAAATTTATTTTAAACAATTCTGATAGTTGTAAATTGCAATTTCTTGTTGTATGCAAAATCTTATTTTAACACAATATCTTCCCATAGCGGGATGGCGCTTTGTTAAATTTTTCATCATCTAGGCAGAACATAAGATGTCGGTACCAGGCAGAACGTAAGCGTTTTGTAGGAAACTACTTTCCCCCGTTAATATGCGTATTGAAAAATTGCCCTGTCGCTAAAGGAAAATCCAAGCGATCAACTACAAATTTCCTTTCTACAATCCAGGAAGTTGCTGCCAGTGTGAAACTTTCTGCAAGATTTCCGAGTAAAACTGTCAGTGAAAAACATTTATTAAAATAAAATAACAAACAGAATTAAACAAATTCGATTTTTATTCTGTTTATAAAATTTAAAAATAATATAATATTAATGTAAAGTATTATTATAAAATTAAAACCTTTTTCAAATAGAAATAGAAATTTATTTTTAAAAACAAAGATATATACTGATAATTATATGTATTTATTTTTTTCCAAAATCTGTGAGAAAAATAAAAAAATAATAATTAAAAATTCAATTTTGTGTTTCAAAGTACTCTATACAAAGCATCTTCCGAGCACAGAACATCGTCGATTCGGCTCTGAAAGTGATTCGGAGCGGCTGAAAGAAAGTTCTACCTCTGCCTCCTTCTAATATTTCTACACTGGTCGTCTCCACGCTTACGAGTTTTATTCAGTAATAAACACTTCTCCGCGTTCTGTGAACGGATTCGTTCGTCGTACGTCTCGCATTGATTTCTACGATTATTTCACACAGTTTTGCTTGTCTGTTAGCACTGAAAACTCTACCTATTTACAGGAATCACTTGAGTGCAAATGAAAGTTTGCCTAGGTGCTGCCCTTATAAACCTTTTCATTGCGATATTACTGCATCTGTATACATGCATATTGCTATGCCATGACTTTTGTCACATCAGTGTATTAGAATCCCGCATTTAAATTATTCCATTGCGACGCACAAATATATTAATATGTAACGAAATATGTTGCAATAACTAATATGGGTATGTAAAAATATGAAATTATACCAAAATATGAAAAATATAATTTTCTGGCGTCCTGATGGCCGAGATCGTTAAGGCAGTAGGGCGTTACCGATTTGATACTGAAGGATCGCGGGTTCGAGTCCCGCCTCGGCCATGGTTGTATTTGAATTCGTCCTTTCCCCCCCCATCATATCATGTAATCTTCACAGTTACCATAACGTATAATCCAATAGTGGTCGCTAATGACCTAGATGTTGATGCGACCTTAAATATAAATAAAATCTTTGTAATTCTTACATAATGTCTTGTAAACTCGAAAAAATATTATTGAATGGTTGTATTTGTTCCTGTAAAAATAGCATTTACATGAAAATTCAGTCCATATTTATACACAGTTGTTCCATGCTACATTTGGGGCGCAGTATCGTGCAGACAGTGTACAATGTGTGTTAGTGACTATCCTCTTGAAACCTTGACGTTTAGGGTGAAAATTAAACCCTTTTTTTTTCAGTCAGAGCGTTTGAGCGCTCGTGATAATAATTTTACATTTAGTTTATTGCGGTAATTTTTTGAAAACTAGCTCACGTTTGATTAAATACCTTAACTATCTGCTTATAAGCTGCTGTTTCGCGCAGAAACTAATTCTCAGTCTGCGAGTTCTAATGATTTTGCTGGTTAGGGGAGGGGTTGCGTAGTTATTAAAATAAAGCCGGGGCTCTTTGTTTTCACTTTCTTTTATTTTCTTGGCACTCCGCAATATTCGCTGCGCAGAAAAAATTACATCATTAATAGTTGTTAGTGTTTGGCAGGCGCCCCAAGTTTCCTGCCGGAACTTGCTCTACGCATCTGCGAAAGACGCTGGGACGCGTAATTTATTTCTTTGTTCTCCGCTGACTTCGTTGGATGTATTCCATTTGTCAGAACTTTTAACTATTGCCCTTCAGCACTCTTGTGTGCCTTTGACTAGCGGCCATTAAACTTAATATTAAAGCAATTGTGATCAACTCTAGAGCTCAGCTGGGGCTCAAAGCGCGAATCTGCGGGTGTGTCCTCTGCATTCTAAACGTTTACCTGCTTCTTGTGAACAACGATGTGTTGATATTTTCGTATAATTGCGAGGAGCTAGCTAATGGCATTTTGTATTTAATGACCGGGTTAAATTCAGCTTTAATCCCTGTAAATTTAATTGCATAGTCATCAGTCTCACGTGGTTCGTAACGGTTAATTATTTTAACGTTTGGTGAACTGTTTTCTTTTGCCTTCTCAGGGGTATCGAAAATATTTCCCACTTGCAACCAACCTTTTCCTTTTCTCCAACTTTATTTCTTCCTGTTTATATTTATTAGAAAGTTTTTGGAAGTCGTGAATGAGAAAGACGTAGCACAGTTCAGGAGAGAATTCTACTGCGCATGCGCTGGCATCCAATGGCCTTCGATTGACGGGTCCCGTCATCTACACGTCAAACGAGTTCACAGCTTATACTTAACGCAGTTTTCGCCGCCACCACTAATCACGAATTCGACACTAATACACAAAAAGCATGGAAATAATGAAAAATACAATATCCATAGTACCAATAGAAGGAACTTTATGGTTAAATTGTACTTATTTTAATTCGAATGTGTCAGGAATAAACGAAAGTATTTGTTTAGGATTTGGTGGTTATGTGTATATTGTGGCTACAACGATTGTCGCAAAAAATAGTTATGTATCGACTGAGCGATATAATTGCCATACATTTCCAATTCCTAATACAAACAATAAAAATATATTATAGTAAAATTGCAGTGTTTCATTCTAAGACTAAAAATTAATATTGTCTTTGTACGAAAGTGGATATTACATTTTCGTTTGATACAATCAGATTTCATGTATTGAAAGTATTTCTATCTTGTAATCCTTATAAAATTAAAAATAAATGAGAAGATACACAGATGTTCAATAAAAGCGGTTAGAGGTTTTCCGTTCCAACTAGTTCCCACATTGTCAGAAATTTTTGAATTACGATTAATGTAAATGTGCATTAAAGTAATTATCATGCACGCACATTAAATTTAATGTGCACATACAGTAACTTTGAAGTACGTGTATATATTTAATTTATTGTACACGTACAGTATAATAAATTACGTACATTATAATAAATATTGAGTTGTGGTGCTCGCAGTTAATTTATTATTTAATTAAGCAATTGTCCAAGTGTGAAAAATGAAAATAAATAAAAAAAAGAATATAAATTAAGGAGGCTTGATCATGTCTTTGAGATATTTGGAATTTTACTTAGTATTGTAAAAGGATTGTAGTACTGCGGCGCAAATCGGCGGATTTTCCACAGAAAAAACTCTTGACGAACGCAAATATGGCCGCAAACACAAAACTTGATCTTTCTACGTATAGTAAATGACTTTCTCCTCGTTGCGTAGTCAGAATGCACGTTTTGTGGGTCCTTGATATTGAAAAATCGATTGATGGAAAGAACGTATGACTGACCGTCCGTCTATTCGTTTGTCATCTGTGGTCATCTAGCACATATACCGTTCTATTTTCTCCAAAATTGATATTCGCCGATAGATCTGGAGCGCTTTCTAGTTTGAAACGGTTATTTTCATTTTGTGGAGTACTACATGAAGCCTTAACACTTTCAATTTTTTCTGAAAATGGCTCTAAATATTTTGGTTTTGTCCGCGTATATTATAAAGAACGCTTGAAAATGACGTAGGTCTAGTTTTCATTAAAATTTTGTTAATTGCAGTATTTCAATTTTTTAGACGTCTTCCTACTAGAACTACTAATACAGTATTGAAGGTTGAATTTTTTCCTAAATGAAATTTGTTCTTTAAAGACAGGTCTTAAAATAAGTTCATGCACAATTTTTCGAAAATATGAGTAGTTTTCGCGTAAGTTTGCGTGAAATTTAGGCAATTCTCTACATTATCCACTTAACTCACCATTTCCTAACGTCCAAACAACACACAACTATCCGCATCAATACAAAATTCAAAACACGTACTTAGTTACAATAATATAACTTCAAGAAAAAAGACAATCTAACTGGTTAGACCAATCTAATCCGGCTTATGTACTAACCCAATACGGCAGACAGAGTTGGTTGCATTTTTAAAAGAGTACATCGTCCCATATGATTTCCTTTGCAATTCACGCATTTGGTATTTGAATTCTTTGGTTTATTTCAGTGGGTATAATGGTGATTGTTCTCGCAGCGAACACATCTTGACGTGCGTGCTGTGTGCATGGAAATGATCAAAATCCTTACATCATGCACTGATTGTTTGCGCTTAATGAGCAGTTGGATATTAACTACCCTATGCAAATATCTGGTTACAGAAAATACTTTCTTCCCTCCAGGTGAATTTAACATATATAATACGCGTATATGCAGTATTCGTACTTTAGTTTATCATATTGTGTACTTACCTTAACCGGTGGATAATTTAGTCTCTGCATTTATAATAACGTGCCTCGTAACTCGAGACAAACGTTGGAAAAGGTTCCTGATTTCTCGAGCTATTAAGTTACCTGTAATGTACACATTAGAATATTCGTGCCCCATCAGCACACGAGGCGTCGCGACGGTCTCCGCATTGCGATTACGTGGCTCATTACGTAAGTGGCATGCCCCCCCCCCCCCGCCCTGCCCCGCCCCTCGCCGCCGCCCTCCGCCCTCGCCTCTGTGGCGACGGCGTTGAAGCGGTGGCTGTCTGCGAGACATTATTATTGGGGGAGGACGTGTTTGTCGAGGTCTTGACACTCCAGCCGCGCTGTAGTTTACGGGGATTCCCTGTGATATATGGCGCCGTCCCTTGTTTTAGGATGCTAGTTGAACAGTAGTAGTGCAGATATGATACGAATGACAATATTCGTAGATGGTTATCAATGCTTACATATGATCATTTCACGCTGCTGTCGAATAAACAAATGATCACTTGGCATGTAACGTGAATAATTTTATTCCTTGCTTATCTCCATTAAAAAGTCCCTTCCGTTTTATTTTCTTGCGTGTTTGTTTCCGAGAAATCTCTTTCGTATTGATAAAATAGTAGATTTAACGCGGACTTCTTAGAAAAACACTTTATTAATGTTTCCATAAATCGGGGAAGCATATACTCGTATGATATTGTTATGTGCTGTTTTTGTGTACTACACTCGTATTTATTCATTCCTTTATTCATTGAGTTATTTGGCATTATAAGATAATGTCTTTCAATTTTTAGTTGCCTTCAAAACTGTCGAATTCCTTCTCAAATTCTGTTTCAATCTACAGATTGAAGCAAAATGTCCTTTTTCGATAAGCACTGGCGCTGCGTTGGTTTCCTCTCAGCTTTCTCTCTCTCTTGTGCTCTCTCTCCACCTTCTGGAGATTCGCCAAATACTGCTTCATCAGCGCAAGTGGACGCCACCATGTGCTCAATTCTCTTTTCCGCACAAAACGATTCCGGATTAAACATGGCTTAATTAGATGTTTGGACACATCTTTCAGAGTGTTGAACAACATGACATTTTAAGTAATACTGCAAACAGTGAAGAATTGAGAACTGGGAGGAGGAGATAAGCATAGCGTGGTAACTCGTTAAACACGTGTGTTCTTATCGTTATGAAATTTGCGTAATATTCATTTTATGAAAGAGATCTTATTGTGCAAAATGCAAGAACACGAGACAGCGGATGGCAACATTTCGAACCAACGTTAAAAAATGACTTCAAAAATGTCGTGAAGATGCGCGGCTCTCTACCGGCCGCAATTTTTTTTGCTGTTGCCCATGCGATGTGCAGTATATTTCGCATATCAAGGAAACCAACATGTGTTTGGTAGACATGATGTTTTCTGTGACCAGAAAGAACCCTCGTTAACTGGAGCCAAATAAGCAGCGTGTCTCTTGGGAGGAGATTTCAGGATTTGCTGGGCAACGCGGCGCGGCGGCCGGGGGCGTGTCGGGGGCGAAGTGTTTGCTGCGCGAAGCACGCGGACCTTGCCCTTGGCCGGCGCCGTGGGCGGGGCGGGGCGGGGCGGGGCGGCGGCGGCGGCGCGCCTGGCAAATCGATAAACAGGCTGAGGGGGCGGGCGGGCCCAGTTCGCGCGGGGGCGCGAGCCAGCGCGAGAGCGGCCCGGCGCCAGGCGGCTACATACATCGCCCTCCCCTCCCCTCCCCTCCCCTGTTCATCGTCACCATTACGCCTTCCTTGGAAGTCCAGTTATATGAAGTACTTCCTACAGATCGGAGAAGAACGAAAATGGCTCCGTGCATGCGAAGACCCAGTTGAAGCACCCGCACTAACTTTTCTCTCTCTCCTCTTGTTTTAAGTTGAAAATCTCTGGGGACAAGATGTCACTGCTAGTTACAATAGCATGTTCACATCAAGCTGTTGCGCCATCTTGAAAATATTTTATTTTGCAGAGGTTACAAAGAGATTTAATTACGGCGTACTTCTGAAAGAAGAACGCAACAAATAATCGAAAAATAAATAGACAGGTCTATTCTGTGAACATCTCTGTATAGAAGTCTTCTTAGTAACGGGGTTTTCCGTTATTCTTACTGGGTTCGTCACGTCTTAATAAGAGTATTTTATTCTCACCTTATTACTATTTTCCTTCGTGCAGCGGCCTCTCGTCTTACACGGCTACTATGACGTGTGGTTTCCGGCTTGTATTGACAATGAAGGTGAGCTCTTTCGTCCACTGTTTTGTACTCTGCAACATTGAGACAATCAACTATACCTCCTCATAGCGCTTTGAGACATAGATGACGATTTTTCTGTGCTTATACTCTATCGCTTTTCTCTTCTTCTCCTCCTCCTTCTTCTTCTTCTTCTTCTTCTTCTTCTTCTTCTTCTTCTTCTCCTCCTTCTTCTCCTTGCTTTAATACATCTAGCAATGGTATTGCAGTGAATGTCCTTCCTCGACTTGCTTTTCTAGTGTATGTTGAGTGGTTCTTTCTGTTTTTGTGTTTTTGTTGGGTGCAGTCGCTGGGTTTGTTTTCTTCGTTGCTCTCTTCAGTGAACAACACTTTCTCTTTCTTTGCGTATTTGTATTTGGAAATAAAATCTGTGTTCTCTCATATAAACTGTGGTTTACATCCTAATGATTTGTATGTAATGCCATGAGAAATGTCCTGGAATGCACGGGGGTATCGGAAGATTTTACGAGTTCAGTTGAACTTGGATAATTTGAACTTAAATTCGAAATCATCTTTAATTTGAGTATTCTTCTTGGTCCACTGCATTTTGTACCTAAACAATGTTACAATATCGTGTGTCATTAGATTTTTTTGGATAATTCGAAGTTTTACATCCGTAATGCGATATTTGAAATCTTGGAATTCGTAAACGGGCGAGACAGCATTCGAAAGCGGTCGCTGTGCGGCACCCTTACCTCCTAGGTCAGTATCCTCCCGTTTGCCCCTCTCGACAATCCTCTCCAAGCCCTGTCCCTGAGATCGCATTGAGAAAAATTTTGAGTAGAGAAAGTGAGAAAGGCAAAGGCAGGAAAAAGTCAAGAGGTGAAGAGGATGAAAATTTGTCAGTGCCGCACAGGAAAGATCTCTTCCGAGTTCAGCTGAAGCATCAAATCATGTTCAAGCACTCAGGCGATTTTTCTACACTAAAAATGAAGTAAGTGATTGTATTTTCCCGTTATAAAATAAAATACAATAGTTTATTATGACGAAATACTTAATGTATTCAGACAAAAAAATCTCTGAAAATTTGGAGAAATTGTAAATGCTCAATAAATGTTTTAATGAATGCTTATCAATATTTTTAAAGAATCCTTTAAGAATTAATAATCAACTAATTATTTCTTAAGTGAAGGTACGTTTTTTAAATTTTGCTATTTAAATGCTGTTTTCAAACCTTCTTAAGAAACTTTTTTCATTCGCATTTTTACTGATCCCTTGGGTTCGAATTATCCACGTTTGACTGAACTATACTTTCTTATGACTTGGGATTATACTGCATGTTATCTGTAATTCGCACATGTTTTCTGTTTTATATATTATGGATATCAACTCGCATTACTTGAAAGTTCACTGTACCAACATGGTGAATTATGTGTACAAGTAAACTAAATATGTCACAATGATGGTTTTTTCAACAAAATAAATTATATTTACAAATAAAATAATATTACGAACGAAATGAAAATCCATCCTGTCTGTTCATTTCGAGGTGAGAGTTACAATCCGACGCTTTGTTTGATTTAATTAAACGGGATTAAATGCCGTTGGAATTGGAAGGGTTGTTTTTGTAAGTTATGGGGATAGACTATTGTATAATCGCGATAATTAAAGTATAAAGAATTAAAATCGGTTCACAGGATTGGTTAATGTGGTTAGAGAAACAATTAGTTACGCCAACGTTTCGAAATATGTAATTTCTTCATCAGGGCTTACTAATAATCATACTGATACCGTCTCATTTCAAGCCTTCACACCCAACTCCACCAATCCCGTGAACCGATTTTATTTCGTTATAGAGATAGATACTATTGCGAGATCTTGAAAATGTAAATAAATATTTTTGTACATTAATATTTGTTTGTGTATTACCCGAAAAGTGATTTTTTCAAATGCGGATGTTGAATTGCCGAATCCAAAAACATTTACGTTTTGGCCAAAATGTATAAGTGTTTTTTGTACTCTTACCTCTCAAAGTTACCATTTCTAGCTGTGATGAAGCGAGTACTTTTTTCTGCCGTCGTGCATACAATTTATTGTGGGCACGAAATGTAAACAGTTTTTGTAATCCCGTGTTAATTGTTGACACGTGCGCTGGTCGCCATGGATTGATTGTCTAACTGATTGCAACTCCAATTGATTGAGTTTTGAACGGTTTTTTGCGTATTACCATGCATCACTTCTGCAAACTTTTACCGAACTATTTTAGTGAAAAGTTTTTAACTAGTCTTAAGAAACAACTTTACGGACGATTAACAGAACAACTGGTTCCTTTAGAAAGTGAATGTTCAAATATAAGAAATATCACTTTCGGAACATGTTTATCAAATTAATTATTTAATTTCAATATCTTACACAGCCTCTTTACTGCAGTGATTTTTTTTTTACAAGTTAAGTGCACTCTTTCCTTTTTTTCGGAAATATCTCGAAAATAGTGCCTGAATTCATGGAAGTAATTTAAACATTTCTGATGAATTTCCCTCTGAATGCATTTTAATTCTTACCAATACCGCAGTTTGTAACAATTGACGATCGCAATGACGATTTTGTTACTTATCGTGTGCTGCAACTATAACTGCCTTTAGTGACTGTGATCGTAATGAAGATGGTAGATTGAGGAGGGGCGGGTCGGGCTGGATGGTTCTGATCAGTTAACATCCGGCGATGGAAGTTAGTTCTGAGAGTATTATATAAAATCTAATTCGATATTTTGATATCCGTAAATGGTTTAAGAAAATAACAAAATGTATATATTTTATTCTCGTTGAGAAAATTTTACTTTTACGAATATTACAAGAAATATATTCGTGTGGAGTAAGCAACGGTCCCCGCTGCAGATGGCACCCGTGGCCCATTGGCAGCCTCTGGCTCCTAGCGCAGCGTCCGTGCGGGAGCAGCGGGTTCCATTGTCCGCGGAAGCACACACAACGTAGCGCGCGTTGCTTTTAGCGAAGAAAATTGGTCGTTTTTCGCGGAAAACGACAGAAAGAGCTGCGACGAGGGGGGGGGGGGGGGCGTGAGCGTGTTCCTCGGGCTGTTCCGGGTGGATTCCCCCCCCCCCGCAGCCCCGTGTTCGCTTCATGCGCCACCGTCTCGTGGCTGTGTTCGCAGCTCCGAAATTTTAATTGCCTCTAATTGCCTATTTAGCCAAAAGAAACATGAGAACTCTATACGGAGCAGGCGCCCGTTGCGGGGGCGTTGAGGGTCTTCTTAATTAGCATCCAGCGCCACGAAGACTGCGGTGCCTGTGGTTTGGGCCTGAGGGCGTGCTGCAGGCGTTCTCCCGTGGGTGGACTCGCGACACTGCGCGTGCAGTCATCTTTTGCGGAGACGGCGCGCGATGTTTCTTGTGTTATTTCATTCAGAGACTGCTCTACAAACCAGTTAGGGCGGCCATTTTGTCTCTTGTCGCCGCTGCGCACTAGCAAGGTGAACACTGTCGCACGAGTTTTTAGTTATTTCGAAAATCGATACCCTGATATTTTAAACTTTAATGAAATACTACATCAAACATTCACGAATTTTCAAGGTTTTCTCTTTACCCAAAACAGTTTTCAAGCAGAACGAAGACATTGCTATGCTCATTTAATGGGCGATTATTCTAAAGGAGTAAATGTGAAATCCGTATTGTTTAAGTAGAATAAAAGTGTCTTTAGAATTGTGTAATGTTCTTAGTGATTTTACAACAGACAAGACCATTCAAAAGCAATCTATTATTTCTCTTCTTTATTTGAAAATGTAGTAGAGAGTTGTATTTTACAATTGTACTTGCCCATTTATTTATTGTAGCACACAAATGATCTTCTTTTTGAAAGAAAGAAAGAAAGAAAGAAACAAGAAAAAAAAAAAACAAAAAACAAACAACAACAACAACAACAACAACTGCATGTTTAGTAATTCCGCATCACAGCACTTCCGTTCCTCACTTTCTGAAAAATCTCTGTCCTTGCGAGACGTGTAATGTGACCATTCGCCGAGTTGAGTCGTGATTAATCCACTAGTGATGACGATCTCTCCAACAAATATGGCTCGCACTACATCTGTTGATTCCGTAGATAATCGTCCACACAGTTGCCCGTTCCGCCGCTGTGTATATCGTATTGGTGTGCGTTCCATGTCAAGTTGCTCTTTCAAACCATTTAACATGAAGTCTACAGGTCTTCACATCTCTTGGTGTTTACTTTCCGCGTCTCCCAAATATATTTCACCACATTTCAAAGCGAGGAAAATGTAGTGTAAATGCATAGGAGTATTTGACAAGACGTACTAAAGTGACAGATTTGTAGCATTACGTCATTTACTACTTACATTATTTTCTATGACAATGTTCTTGTGACTGAAGGAAAGGATTTTAATTTCGCGCCACTAAATATGAAGAAGTTGCTACTTTTAATTAATATTGACAGTTTTTCAGATAAGTACCGGAAAAATACATGTGATACTTTATTAAGAAAATTTCTAAATCGAAAAAGAGTTGGACAAATTAAAAAATTTATTAAAACATGCACATTACAAAAAAGAATTACAAAACAGTGACCGAGAGAAAATTAAAACCTGACATGTTTTATGCACACACGTCTCTGGGTAATTTCGTTAAATCACATGCACGCTCTTTCTTTATTTTAGAATGAAGAAAATTCGAAAGAACAAACTATCAGCACACTTTGGTTTTGAAACTACATGGGTGGGATGTGAATCGATCGCAGCTATAAAATGTATGGAACGAGAACATGACATCACTTTCGTCCTCCGCTTTATGGAAATGACACCTGCCGGTGCCACATCCGCGCCCGTTGGTTAGATCCCCTGCGAGCGGACGCTATTCATGCGGTATTTGCTCGACGAGATTGGAATATGTTTGAGCGGTGAGTTGTTTTTTTCTTGCTTGGTGCAGGAACGCTCCGCTGCGCAGTCGTTTTCTTCATTTTCCTCTTCAATATCATTTCTCCCTTGATGTGCGCGGCGGAAAGTTTTTAAAGGAATTTCTAGGATCGTAACTTTCGCGGTATTTCATTCTGTGGAAGAGGATCAGTGTTTTGAAAGGAACCGTTAAAACCGTTATTCGTTTCGCAAGAACAGATATTGTCACGAGACGGCCTGGAATTTGAGTGTGGTTCAGAAAACTCTTTGCGAATTAAATTTTATATCTTCTGTGCTTCTGTCCACTTGAGGCTTTGCGAAAACTTGTTTTTTCCTCTTTTGTTAGAGACCTTATAATTCTCCTCCTCCTAAGCCTTATTTTAATACTCTCTTCTCTGCCATTGACCATCTTTACCAACAAACCCTCTAAACTCAATGTCACGGCCACCACTACTTCCGCGCGCGCGCGCGCGCGCGCGCGCGCGCGCACACACACACACACACACACACACACACACACACACACACACACACACACACACACACCACCACCACCACCACCACCACCACCACCACCACCACCACTTTCAATACTAAAACCACCAGCAACAAGAAACCATATCGTCAAATGCCAACCATCATATCATTCCAACTATTCCGCAATGACTGTCCACCCACGCCACCATATCAGGTGCATGAAATAAAGCATTATCGCGATGTCCAAAGAGTGGAAATTCGACAACACTCAAATGATTGTAATAACGTTATTGTGATAACGAGTGATTCGTAGAAATTTGGAAAAAGTATAATATGTGAAGGCACAAAAACGCGTACAGCTGATGAGAGTATTGTCCCCCGAAAAGCATTCAATTGCCTGGCTGCTTTTTAGAGCTCTCTTATCTCCTTGACGGGCTGTTGTGTGTAAGAAAGGCCTTTTTAGGCAGCGATCACGAGAAGATGGAGGCGCTTTTTGCCGCAAGTCGCTCGACGATTGGGGCGAGGGGGGGGGGGGTACCAAACGCTGAGGCATGTCGCCCGGCCGCCTGGACGAAGCGCCGCCCGCGTCCAGCGCCGCTGCCCGCGCCGCGCCGCGCCGGTCCCGTTAACCAATCGCTTCCTAATTACCTTTCCGAGTTTCCAAACACGATGATGTCATCGCATTGATAGCCTCCGCGCGCTCGCCGCTTCCTAAGTACGCACCCAACTGCCTCCGCCGCCTACGCTCTGCCTCTTTCGCTTTCACCGTCCCCGTCGTCTTACTGCCCGCTCATTCCTAAATAGTCTTGCTGGAGTTGCCTCTTTGTCTGATTCCTCCTTCGCCTAACCCAGAACCTCTGTCTAACTAGCGCCTTCTCAGACACCTACATTCTTGAGTCCCCGGCAGACGCCTTGTTCTAGACGCCTAGGTGTCTCCCAGACAACCATGAATCTGTTGACTTTGGATGCGGAAACCTGCGTTTTCATTTCTCTGACCGGGACTCCATACTAGTAGTACGTGTTGTCCATCGGCTGTCTTGCTGCGATCTCTCAATCTGTATTGTTATTTCAGGGATATTTCTTTTGTAATATCACAATTGCCAGTAGTAACATTTTGAATTCTTCTGAGATACTTCTGATATTATGAAGTATTTCACAATAAAATGCACGATTACGTAACAATGAAAACATCTCTTAGCATATTTTCTGTGCGCCAGTGTGTGAGCGACCTCCGCGTCAACAACGCTAACAATGTATTATACGCTGCGAACCTCCGCAGCCTTCATCACGTTCGCCGTCCGCAGGGCTGGAAAGCGTTCCGATATAACTTCGTCTTGTCGCGGCACACCACGCCCGCTGGCACGTCCACGCTTCCCTAAGTAATTTCCGATACAATACGTAACGAACGGCGTTTAAATTGAGTGGGAGTGGCGCGGTGCGGCGCGGCCACTTGTGGTTTGCAGTCGCCCGGGATCCCGGCCGAGTGAGGAAGGAGGGCGGGCCGGGTGGGTTTATTTTTTTGCCGGCGCCAGGTGGATCTGCGGTGACCTGTGGGCCGGAAGAATGTGTCCGGGGGCCAACGTGTTCTCACGAGGTTCAAAGGAACAATAAAAAAAAGGTTTCCAGTCCTGAATTTGCTGTGCCCCCGGCGGATATTCGTCGCCGTAGGGAAATTGGGTTCATGCCCTCCGCACCTCCGCTGCGCCCCTCGGGAGGCGGGGTGTCGGTGCAGGTGAGGCCCCGACCTCTGGGGGCAGCTGCGGGACAATGGCAGCCGCGGGGGAGGCGGCCGACGTGTGCACGGGGCCCCGCCAGGAACATCCCTGTTCGGAGCACTAGCAAATGGCGGCGCAAGTGGGTTTAAGGCACAGCCGGCGACCGGGGCTGTGGAGACGCTTGCAAACCGATTCGGAATTACGGCACGCGACCTGACTCGCCTTAGTTTTGGCCTGCTGAATTTGTAGATCTCCCTTTAAAATTCATGTAGCTGGTGGGACAGTTGTTTAGAGATTACGATGGGCGAATTCAATTCCCTGGTTCATCTTGAACATGAAAATGCAGATACACCCTGCACATAATTTTATTGGCTACTTGTCCTCTCTGACTTCCTCCAAGTTAGCTTCATGTTTTAACATTGAAGATTACTGATTCTATTTGGAGGAGGCGATACAAATGTCTTCATGAATCTTTACGTCCAAGGAGAGAAAAAAGTATTTGATATAATTTGATCATTCCATATATCTTGAAAAAGAAGAAGAAAAAAATAAACAAACAATTGCAGCGTTGCCGTTAAACTTTTTCGAGGAATAAACTCAGTGTACCAAGAATGATAAGTTCCTTCTGAGAAAAAAAAAAGATCTTTTGCAGTTACTCTTTTGGGCACTTCCCAAAAATTAATTCTTGTGCTTATTTACTCAGATGAACATCTTTAATCTAAATAAAACCTATAATTTGCCGGCGTGTAATTTCCCCCCCTTCTAACTCGTTATTGAGGAGGGCGCAATGTCGGAATGAGGGTGAAGGAGGAGGGGGGCGCGAGAGTGGGAGTCAGCTGCCGTGGCGACTGCTTAGCGCCAGCTGGTAGATGTGCATTTCGACAGTCTCTATCGACGACTGTCTTTTTCAACAGTCTTGCCGAAACTGGCGATTAGGAGCTAATGCTCCTACTCGCAGTTTTACAGCATTTTCCTGATTTGCAGTTAAACGAAGACCCCTCTAAGAGAAATACTTTATTTGCATGAATATATGCACTTGATTAGTGAAGTTTTGAAAATTTAAAAAGACGTTTTCAGCTAAGAGTTGTATCATTGTTTTATGGTTGATTTTTTTTAGGTATGATTCAGATCGAACATTTTTGTATTAAAATTCTTATAATTGATAGTATTATTGTGGTAATGAGAAGTACACCACTTGTTTAGTGGATTGTGTTTCCAGTATCGGAAATTTCTAATTTCTTATTTTGGAAAATATCTGGAATGCCGTAATATTATAGATTCAAAATATTGTTTTTAAAATTCAAAATCATGTGATGTTCAAAAACTTAGTAGTGATTGAGAATTTTTGGTTGAAAGAAGTAGTTGTGACCGAAAATATTCGTAAGTTTTTTTTTTCTAGTGGTGTCTACAATGTTTTAATAAATACTAATCCGCGTTAATATTAAATTGAATTCCACCTACTGCCTCGTATTAAGAGGTGAATGTGTAACCGCTATACGAAGTACTTTGCCTCCGTCCACTCGCCTGCTTGCGTTTTCCACCTACGGCGCGCCACGGCGTGGCTAGGCGTGTCTGTGCATGGCGTGAAGTGTGGTGTGGCACCCGTGCGGTGATAGCGCTTATCAGGAGACGCAGTCAGTCTCAGTCGCCGCCTGAGTAATGGGCGAACGACTGCATAGGAGAGCGTTGGAGATCGGAGGCTACGCCTTGTAGGCTACGTTGGCGATCCGGAGTTATTTACCGTCGTACCCGACATCCCGGCAACACTTTCCGACACTCCTATCGCTAAACCGCTCAAAGTGTAATAGTGTACAGTTAGACTCTCCTCCGGGACAACTCGCACTAGCCCCGTCGTCGTTTCGCTACGATGGTTTGGCTTATTCGGAGATGAACTCTTTGTGTTTTATCGGAGCGTCTTTGTATTTTATCGGGACCGCCCAATTCGGAAGAATAGAGAGCGCTATCTCACGACCGGGCTGCTCTTCCTCCGCAGCTGAAACGTCTTCATCTGAGTCACCGCGAGCGGTTTTGTTGCTCGCGTTTCCTTCGCGGCCCCTCCTTCGTTTCCCCTACACGGGCCCTTCCGCCTTCTCCCAGCCCCCGCCTCTGCCATGCCCCTCCCGCGGCTGGCCGTCTTCACCTGCTTCCGCCCCGCGCGTCCGCCCGGCAAATTCGATATGTCCGCGACTTTGGCCTCGCTCCCTTGTTCTTACGTGTCTTTCCCTGCGTTGCGTGTGGCGGTTTCGCCGTGTTGCACGCTGTAAACTCTACAGGCCTCTTCGCATCGTTGTGCTAGAGATAAATAAACTAAAGAGAGAGGGTAAAAAATAATTTGTAATAAAGCAGAAAAGCTGCGCATTATGTGTAAAATAGTTTCTCACACGTGCAAAAAAATGTCCTAAGTGCAGTTAAAGTTACCAAAATTAATATTATTTATGTATTATAACGAATTCCGATGTCTCCAGGTACACCATCTTTGATTTGCGTGTTATGTTAAAGGCTAAGGTCTTGCGGACAAGTTGGAAAATGGATGAGAATGTAATAGCCTTGCATACGGGTGTGGCATTATTAACTCTAAGAGCATATGTCTCAAATGGAAAATCATCTTACACAGAACAAAACAGGACAATCAGTAGCGAGGTGTGGCCGGCTACCGAAAGTCGGTAGATCGGGCAACACTGATGTAAGTAAGAAATATTCTATGTAACAGTATGTATTAAACTATTTCACTTCAAAGATACTCATTCCCAAAATCATTTACGTAATATGAATTGTATAGTTGAAGTCGATATAACAATTGACATACGTATTAATGTGTATTATTATTATTAAGCCCCTGAGGCACTGTGGAATAAAAAATGTAAAAAAAACAACATTCCTGTCAACATGCTAAGTAGTGTTTTGACTAAACAATTTTTGGTCAACAATTCGATGAGAGAGATCTTCCACGTTCGCGGAGTTGAAAGGCTGTTGGAGGCACGCAGTAATGAAATATCTGCCGACAAAGCGTGGATCAAGATACTCCTGCGTTCTTCAGTCGTGGAAGTGAATGGAAGCAGGGAAAATAACGGTTGAATATTCATCTTGCCCACTACAAAGAGAAAGAAACGGCGATTTTCAACTGCACTTATCCGGCTGCTGTTTCTACCTCGTGATTCTCCGGCGCTGCATTAAAGAAACGCCACTCGCCTCCTTCCGCTTCATCATACTCCTCCCGCGAGGGCTTTTTGGGGGAGTCATCTCGCGAGGGGATTAACCGACTCACCTAAATTTTAGAGCGCTGTTTACTCAGCCCTTTCAAAACACGCCGCACGTATCGCATTCGCGGCGCTCGCCCGGTTTTGTGTTTCGTTAAGAGCCGCCGCCGCCGCCGCCCCGCCCCGCCCCGCCCCGCCCCGCCGCGTGAGGCGCTGCTGTCGTTGGCGCAAGAGGTCTCTCAGAGCAGGTAGAGCGGCGAGAGGTCGGTGCGCTTGCCTGGCCAGCCCTAGGCGCTGCGTCGGCGAGGAATATTCTAGTCCTTCTAGACCTCTAGGCCTAGATTATGCCTCTCAGGTGATATTTACAGCATTTTTAAACTCCTCACCCGGGCCATTTGCTTCCTGTATATATACATAGGCACACAGTATTTTACGCCTCAATAAGTTTGAACTTATTACTAGTTTTAAGGTCATCCTTTGCTTTGCAAATCTAGATATTGTCAATTGTAAAAGCGTTATATAGCGTCAATAGTTATAAATGCTAAAAAAATTGAAGATTTTTCAATACGATCATGTTAAAAACTACTGACTGATGTAATTATTCATCCATTGTCAGAAACTGTCAACTTAGTAACTGCGTAATGCGACCAGCGGTCTTGTAGTCATGGTCCACCTAAAGTCGGTAGATCGGGCAACACTGGGTAAGTAAGTAGTAGTCGGTGTAACAGTGTTTATTTCACTTCAAACATACTCATTCCTAAAATCATATTTATTATATCCTATGCATAAAGTTTTAAAGTTATGCATAAATATATGTTTGAAATAAGAATTCTTATTTTTAAGGGTCTTTTCTGTTTTGTTAGTTAAAACATTTCTTTAATAATAAACGTTTACCACTGGTTACTCGACAAAGACTACTAGCCTTTATGTGCACACTGGAATCAGTTGGGTAATTCTAAACCTTTTTTTAGTTTTATTTTTCGGTATTTGTTGTATTTTTCAGAGGAGTCAGTTCTTTTGCCCGCAACGTACGTTAACACTCCTAATCTATTGCTCTTTATTCCTTTGAAAAAATATTTGTTTTACATACAATAGAAATAGTACTTCCTATAAATCGGATCCGAAAGTACAAAACAGTGTTTCGGCCATCTCGCCCAATCCCCCAAATCTACTTTGTCCAACAGGCGTCTTCTCTAGTAAGCGTCGTAGACGTTTCTCGATGGTAGCGTTCTTTGCGACCCCGACAACAGAGGTTTCAGTTCTAAAAGCCAGGCGTTGGGAGGATAGGGCTGCGACGGGGCTAACGCTAGACGACTGATACCTTAAGGTTGTATGTTCATTCAAGCAACCATGTAAAGTACTTTTCAAAATACTTCAAAATTAAGTAAAATCTCTCTTCTTCAGGCTGAAAAGAAAACAATGGCCCAATTGGTCTAATTTGTTTATAATATGCGTTTTAAATAGTTCATGCTCTTATTGGAAAACTTTCGGAAGCATATGTTTTTTTTTTTATATTTAAAAATGTATACAGTCAAAGTACTTTTTCATTTTTATTCAGAACGTAGGTGTTTTTTAGGAGTCATGATATTTAATGTATTGTAAAATACGAGTACCTCGCCGGACAGTCTGAGGAGCAATTTATAAAAATATGCTGCGAAATTCATCAAAACCGGATGTTCTGCTTCAGGGTCTAGAAATTCAGCTGTACAAACCTTACTGCAGTCTGTACTGTTTCTCTTCGCGTACGATCGAAACCCGCGCGAACTGAACATTTTGCATCAACCACAACCTCAAACAACTTGATAATTCACTTGCGATGCAATCCATATGGACATTCAACGCAGAAAGAAAAAAAAGCAGGAGCCGAAGTTACCCATATGTTGGTGTTGCCAACTTATGAAAATGAAAAATCAAATGAGATACTAAATATTATATTAAACATTATTTTTGTTGGGCAACAATGCAATTCTGCTCTTTTAACTATTTACAAAAGAACATTTTAAAGCTCCATTCACATTTACTACTTCTTATTGTTAATTTATAGATGTAATAAATGGTTATTTGTTTAGCGACTGACACGAGTATACTATACTGTGATTTTAATGTAAGGCGAATTGACAGCGACGAGGTGGGACCCGATTGGATTGGATAACCGCGTCCCAGCTGATAAAATTCAATTCACCGTGAATCGGAGTGTGGTGGGGCAGAGGGCCGGGAGGACGCCGACAGCGCCGCGTTGCGGACGTGTGGCTCAACGCCGATCCCTGGGCACAGAAGCACGTGCTCAGGCCCCCGCTGAGGAGCGCTCTCAAACAAAATTTCAAACAAATTTTGTACTGCTTCGTAAATATTTCAAAATAGTTGGTACTGTTTTTATTACAATAGTATTAAAATTGATTGACATTTTCAATCTTAGATAATGCATAATTTTAAATGTGTCGTACAAAAATACCCGCAGAAATTATTTTAAAATACATTTGTGTGTATTTGTTATTATAATAATTATATTTTAAGTAGTATCAACGACATTTATTTTTAATCTTAATTTTGATTACGTATGTTGAATGTTTTAAATGTATTTGAAGCTGATGCCTGGAGAGGGCGCCAGACGCTGAACTGGAGGAGGTGGGTGTGGAGGGCGGCGAGCGAAAGATGCGAAGCGCTGAGCGCGGCGTGGCGGCGTGAGGGGCCCCGGAAGGCGGCGCAGCGGAGGGCGCGGGGCGACGGTTCGGCGGCGGCCGTGTCGCGTGTCGCGCTGACATTTCACGCCGCCGCCGCCGCCGCCGCCGCCGCCGCCGCCGCCGCCGCCGCCGCCGCCGCCGCCGCCGCCGCCGCCGCCGCCGCCGCCGCCGCCGCCGCCGCCGCCGCCGCCGCCGATGGGCCTGCGGTGCCGGGGAGGAAGGCGGGCGAGTGGTCCTGGCGGAAGGGGCGAGGCGACGTCGCCGGGCGAAACCGACGACGCCGTTTAATTGCGCGGCGCCGACAAAGCGTCGTCGCCGGCGGGGCGGGGGCGGGGGCGGCCGCAGAAGTGGGTCATTCCCTGGCTCGCGTTGCGGGCCCATTGCACCGCGGGGGTGGTGCGAGCGAGGCCCTGCCGCAGTGGGCGAAGATCGTTAGTCCGTCTCGCTCGGGAATGCTGGAGAAGCCGTTTGTTGTTTTTACGTGAGACACACAGCAGGGGAGGGGAACACACTAAAACGACCGTAATCCACAGATGATAAATGTTCGTAACTGATGATAGATGGCGATGCATGTTCCGAAACGCGGAAGTGTGCTCTGCTATTTTTTGTCGTCTAGGGAATAAAGCGATTTTTGAAATTGACACTTTGGTAATTGACATCGAGTTGAACATGCCGACTGTTTTGTGAACACACGTAATTGACCCTACGTAACGAGACTGTTTTGTGAACACACGTAATTAATCCTACGAGAACGTCCACAAATTGTGAAACGGTGCTGTGTACCGTAGGGTCATCTTTTAAGAATATTCTTTAAGGAATCTTCCATTATGTTTATTGTTTAAAGTTCCAATGTGCGTAAACGCCATATAACATTCCGGTTCTAAGGCAAATTCTTCACCGAATGTTAAAAGCGTTATTTATCCACATTCAACATTCAAAATTGTACTGTCTTCCCTTCTCGAATGTCAGACGTCACTATCTCCCGATTTGCTCAGGTGCTCCACGTTCGAAAGGAATTCCGAATGTGCGTTGCACCCATGGACTGGAACCACTTTGAATCTTCGCGAGTGTGGATACTTGTTCGGAAGAGAGTATTTTTTGCGGCCGCTCGTTGTCGTGATTTGGATGACTGTGGGCCCTTCGCCCGCCCGGCTCCCTCACCGCCGCCCCGTGCACACGTCTCCGCCATCGCCGCCGTTAGTGGAACGTAATGCAGCCTCCCTCGGGTGTACACAGGCGGTAATGGACAGACGGCAGCCAGCTCCCCTCGCCGCCCGCGCCGGTCGCGCCGCGCGGCCCCTGACGCTATGCAGATGGCGGGAGCGGCGCGGATGACAGACGAAGCGCCGCGGCGGGGAGGGGGGGCGGGGGGGGGGGCACCGCCGCTTGCCCGTGTGACTGCGGAGTAATCAGATTACGCCCCGATGCACACACACACACACACACACCAGTGGCTGAAGGTAGATTCTGGGTCCGAGGCAGTCGTGATGGCTACAGTATCATAAAAATAAATTTTGTTTTTCAGAAAGCAAACGACGTACGAATCGATCGTTTGTAACATAAAAGGGAGCGGCAATATTGCAACGCGAATAGAGCGTTCAATTAATTCAAGTTCGGTTTTTAATGTGTGTTTATTTGCTGCCGCCATGACGACAGCGCCGTTGAATTTTACATGGGCGTGAAAGGAGGTAAGTATTTTGTAAGAGAATTTCGTTTATCATTATCACAAAAGTGCAGTTCAAAAATAGTTTAATTAGTTCAAAAATACACTAAGATGATTTCAAACCTATATTCTCAGAACGGATGTGCTAATGGCTAATTTTGAGAAATTAATTAACTTCTTCAGTTATTGAATGCTTTTACGTCTAAAAACTGCAATGTGCCCAAACGGCACTTACGAACATTATATCCCCTACGTACAAGTTATATTCGTGATTTAAAGTAAAGAAAAAAAAAGGACTATGTGAAGGTTCGATTGGCCTAAATTTCGACTAGAATAAGCTAGCAATGAGATATGAGAAAATATTTGTGATTATGTTTTAAATGGGTTAGAAAACATAATGACCAGATATATCGATTTCTTGTAGACGACCGATGTATATTAAGCTTTAAATTTTTAATCAGTCAACATGTTCAATTGTTACTTATTCCCGGCAGGTAGTGTTAATGAAATCAGTGACCTTTCCTTGCCCCCTCCCCCATGAACACTCGCCAACGTCTGGCTCAAAACACAAGTACACATAGTGTTTGTACTGAAAACTAGGTCTTGAAATATTCCTGTTAAAATAACGTGGCCCGAATCGCTAGTAAAAATTAAGCTTTTTTATTGAAAAATCAACGGAGAGAGTATTTGTAAAGTAAAAATACATTAACATGTTTCTTTTTCATGGTTGGGATTGAAATATATGACCGTTCAGGAAAGTGCGACATTTTTCAAGAACCGTTATTTTCTGCAGTTTGTCACATTGAGGTATGGCTATCATACGCTCATCTACAGAACTCGTACAGTTATTTTGTAACGGTAATTTAGAAGTCGTTAACGAGGACATAATTGCCCTTCCGCCAACAACCCATGCACACTTGTGCGCTCCGAGAGAAATTTGTGTAATAGACGTCTTGTACAAGACCGGTGAGCACAGGAGAGTACATTATGCTACCCTGGAGTGGAGTAAAATTATTGCGAGATCATAAGTGTAACTTCTAGGAATGTGTTTTGCAAGTAAGTAGAGGAAATGAAATAAACATGAAACTTCTAGTGCTCTGTTATAGAAGTTGAAGTTGAACCAACTTCCAGTTGGAATACAGAGTTTAAAAGTTTCGTGAAAATACTGTTTTATTTTTTAAAGGAATATTTTTTCTGAAATAGTATTAGCATTAAGAAGTCCACTATTGACCGTTTATTTTCGTGGATATATTACTTTTTTTTAAATTTTATTGCGCATCGAGAGACACTACAATTTATTTCAGATGCATTTGTCGGAGATTTTGTTCATAAATTTACTTCATTTTTCTAATTCGTTACTTGTTGCTATTTTGGGTATACAGTTCAATGTTTTTGTAGTATGCAAATCTACGTCGAATGTTTCAGTTGACTTGAATATATTTTATCGGTGTTTATATTGTATTTTTCTTTATTAATTTTTTATTAAGTATATTTATGATCAAATGCAGTGGATTTTCAATGTTTCCTAAAATGGTGCGGTTCTTGCAAACGTCCCAAAAACATACGGCCCTTTTTAAATGTTGCGAAAAAGTATCGCTGTCAGCACCTGCATCCATCACCTGTCGGTGTGCGTATTGTCGACAGCGACAGGCCGTCCATCGGGTTCTACAATAGGTAAATATTTCACTGTCCAGTTGTCGAATTTTAACTTTGTAACACAAGTGATGTTTTTTATCTGAACAGTGTTTTTTTCCATAAAAATGTACACAATAAAAGGGAAATAATGGATTTTCTTGTGAATTTGTGATCTCTGGATGCTCACTTGTTGATAGCAGATATAAAGAGTATTTTTGTTTGATGAATTATTTTATTGATTTGTAAAGCTGTAATGAGTCATTGGAAGCTGAGTGTGTGTGTCTGTGTGAGGGGGGTGATGATGTTTTTAAACGTACATGATTCGTTATTCGAAGTATTTTAACTTTTGGTAATAATATTATAAATGGAATTGTCAGAGGTGAATGAAATGCTTCCTGGTCCAACGAAGTGGAGAGTGGCAGGTGTCCGTCCGCAGAGAGGCGGCGCCGTGCGAGGCCCACGGAGGCCTTAGCATTCCGCCCGCGCACAGTGCCGGCGTCGCTACGAGACCGCACGGCGCTTGTTTACGACGCCCCCCCCCTGCCCCGCCCCCACCCACCAGCCTCCTCGTTCCCCTCGCTCGGCCCCTGCCACTGCCCCACCCCGCCCCGCCCCACCCCGCGCCCCAGGCCCGGCCCGTTTCGCGCCGAGTTTACCGGGCCAGGTCGCGTGGGCCGCGGGCGACGGCGGCGGCGGCGCTCTATTAATAGTGAAGGTCCCGCGCTTCGATCCGAAGGAGGCGGCGGCGGCGGCGGCGGCGGCGGCGGCGGTGGGTGCGCTGGGGGCGGGGAGGGGAGGGGAGGGGGCTGTGCGCCGGCCGCTGCTCTTCCGCGTCCGGCCGCCGCCCCCTCGCCACGCACCAATGCGCGGCCCTGCGATCACGCCCCCCACCCCCCACCCCCCACCCCGCGCTTCTCCTGCTGTGACTTCGCGTCCATTCGTCACGGCCCTTTTCGTTGTTAATATCCCAATTTTTAACCCTTCGCCTATTTTCATTTTCATTCGTGCGTCATCATTTCCATTTTTGAAATGATTTTTTTCATTGTTTCGTTTTTGTAATATTTTCATTTGAACAACTTTCCCTCTACTCCTATAGTATTCTAGTTTCCGACTTCTTTCTATTTTTCTCTTCTTGTTCTCTGTATTTTTCTTCGGTCTGCCCTTTGTTTTAATTAATTAGTTTTTTTTCTTCATTTTTTCGAAATCAATCTTTTGACGGTTTTACTTCCAATATTTGTTCTCATTTGCATTTCCTGTGACATGTATTTTTTTTTGTGTGCCTCTTTTTTCCGTACATTCCTCCAACGATTACTTTAAATGTCTTCTGTTTAATTTTAATTTATTGTTGAAGATACCAGACTATTCGATTCGGACTGCGTCTAAGCTCTGATTTACTCAATTGTGTATGTACATTCAGTGTTTCATTTAGTGGCATTTAGGACAGTAAAGAGCTTCTATTAGGATTTTAGTGGGGTTCTATTTTCTATTTCACCGTACAATTCGAGCTGGTAATAGATTTTTTCTTTCTCACTTCTTTTGAATGTAGTATGTGATTTATTCCAGTTTTCGTTTGTAGGTTTCCATTAGATACATTGCATTTCGAAGGAATTCATTGCTATATGGATTCGAACATGGAACTTATCCCCATTAATTTTGTGTGTCCGACGGAGGACAAGAGATCCAGCATTCATTATATATGACGTGAGTGTACTTGGAGAACTGGGACGTAGGATCAGCAGCGTAGAGCAGCGAATAGAGCCAAACGTCATTTCCCAGGTGTTGTGGCAAACAGGTGTTGCGCTCGTATTAACGAATGAAAAGGATTGACGTTTACAACTGCGTGGGTTGTGTTACCACCTCGTTCGCATTGGCACTGTACAAGAGGGATAAATGTGTCACCAGCACGAAGACAATAATAGAGACACTAACATCCCCTACATCCCATTAAGTTCAACGACGACCCGTTTCTGGTTGCTCAAGCTGCATTTTGCGGAATATTGTCTAGTACGTTCATCTCTGACATAAAATCGTCATGTAAAACATTACTCCGTTAATATTTCACGATTTGAGTCAAGTATATCGCTCGTTTCTTTTCAGTGAATGTTAAATTTGTCTTTACGTGACCAAGGGTACGACCAGATAAAATGAAAGTTTGCAAATGCTTTTTCTAGAAGCTGGTTAAACAATCAATTAAAAAAAATTCACAAAACAATGAAGAACTTTGTTCGTTGATGGCATTTACAATCAAAAATTAGAAAGCGCAGTGAGGAAAGTTGATAAAGTGAGAAAATTTATTTTTTGGAAGTTTTCGGACGACGCTAAATTTTACTTCCCTGTTCTCTTCGCCGACCCTTTATGGTTCCCTTGTAACCTTAATGAAATTGGAATTACTCCATTATGCTAATATAGCATCAAAGTTTCTTCGTAGCCCTGTAACTTGAAGCACTGAGAGATCCTGGAGGGAATATTATGTTATTTTAGGTTGTATGCGCTATGACGTGCGAGTTGCAAGATGCTTTGGTGGCAACTGTGGTGGTAAACTGAAAATGGACGTAATTATTGTACAAAATTATCGGCTTTCATGGATTTAGATCGTAACATAAAGGATTTGTTTTCCACATCTTACGAGATTCTTTCCTGAGAGGCAACAATATTTATCCTTTACTGTTTGATGTAGCTTTTTTCTTGGGAAAGCCTGCAACTTATGTTATTAATTTACGTAAACATTTTTATCAATACTGCTATTATATACTACATTTTTATCATACTGTTAATGAATGGGCGAAATTTTGTTGCAATAATTCTTTTACTTGAGTAGTTACTTACCTTGGGGCACATTCGTATGACTTTCACAATATTGAACTTATATTATTGTTGCCTCTTATTAATACAATAGGCGGTTTTCAATGTAGGCAAGGGACGCCTCATCTTCTTTATAATGTACCGAACTGTCACACAGATCGTCCCTTCACTCAGGTTATTCTTATTTAAAAAAGTAGTTTCACGTGAAGGGTATAAAAGGTGCGAATTTCCCTCTGCTTCCACGAAGATCTCAAGGACGGTAACATTGTATATGAGGCCTCTGAGCTCTCGCCGCGCCGTGGACGTCGCAGTGAAGCGTGCAATATTTGATGCCAATCACCCCACGCTGGAACGCATTCGGGAGGCTGGAGAAGTCTTTCTCCCCTTCTTGATGTGAGAGGAAGATTGAACAAAATATTCCTTCACATATTTGAAGTGTGAATGCATTTTTCAGCCGCCATCACCCTTTCACCTTTGTAAACAAGTTATTTTAATTTATCACAATTTTTTTGTGATAATGGAATTTAAAAGAACGAAATTAATAAAAAGTAGCGATAATTTCTTTCTTTGATGGTTAGGAGAAGATCGCTCAATAGTTCCCAGCGATGATTATCGAAATGGCAATCGTAATTCTCGAAGGAGAATGGCCTTCACATTTTTTTGCACAACAAATTGACTTAAGTATTGAGTTGCCTTTGGATGAAGCTTTGGGTTTTTATTTGTGGAAATCGAAGAGTGAGACATCACTTACTATTCTCCCGCTGTTCACGGTTATGTGCATCCTATGAATTTGTTGATGACGTCTACACTCATAAGGCCACATCACAAGAAAGAATAATGATAACAAAAATATTATAGTAATAGAAGTTAGATTTAGGTTATAAAATGTATGCAATGCACGTACAGTTTCCTTGTTGCAGTATCATGGATCTGGTATACTCCAACGGTTCTTTTTTTATTCGGTGTACCATTAGTAAATTTTTTGACGCATTTTAGGGATTCTTTGGGGGGTTCGAGTCCAAATTAGCCACCTTTCAAAGGTAAATTAGTAGGTTTCCTTCCGTTTTTTTTCCCTTTAAATGTTCTATTATTTTTCAGCTTTGGGCATTTATGTACTATTGTTTGCAAAGATTAAAATTATTAATTAAACATACAAAGAGAGATCCATTTCACCGATTCCGGTCACGTGAGTAAACATCCTACAAAGGCGATCGTATAAGATAACATATATTTATACTTTCTATTTGTCATCATTTCAGGGATGTAACAGATTTACGAATTAATTTTGTATAACAAGTCTTCGGGTCTCCTTTCAAAATGTTCAGGGTTGCACGGCCCCTGGCCCCTCCCAATGCTCACGCCTGTGTTGCCTAAATACATAGCTAAAGAAACACATTGCTCCTAGTACAATTCATCGATCAGAAGATACCTTGTGTTTTTTGTATGTGGCGTTGTTCCCGCTGCTCGCACTGCGACTTCACGTGCCCGCGCGTGTTTCCGTGCCTGCGCCTCCCGCCTCCCCGCCGCCTCCTCAGCAGTTCGGCTGTCGCCACCCATTGTTCTGTGCGAGCGGCCCCCCTGATTTAGAGAGCGCCTGACAGCTGTTGCGAGGGACTGTGGAACCGGCGCCGCCCTCGCCCCTGCCGATGGCGTGGTGTTTTGATCAGCAACGCAGGAGATTCCAGCGCGAGCCGCTTTGATTTGCGATGTTAATCCGCTGAGCTTCTGGGCACCGCTTCCGCATTACGCCAACGTTCCCACCGCTGAATGCTGAGCAGCCACAAAACGATTCAAGTGCTGTGAGAAAAGCCTGTCGGGGAGATGGATGCATGCGTGAGTTACGATGCTCATTTCCTGCAGTGTAATTAATGTAACGATGTCATTTGTCTTTGCTGACGACGTTTTATCATAACAATTAGACGAGTGCAGCTAATCAAACCACCAAAACCGATCTAATATTTTTTCGTCACTTTCTTCAGCGTTCATACGTGCATCCATGAGGCTAATCGCAAGGTTGCGTAAGACCCTGTGACAGGACGCCTCCTACGTAACGGTTCCTGCAAGCAGTGTGTGCTTGACACATCGATACGAGCCAATCACTCTAGACACGTTCATGTGTTCATTTTCAGTGACCAGTTGTAAAGAGTGGATATCTGGGTGCTCCGCAGATTTTTTTATTGCCCTCAAACTCTCTCCCCTCTTCCACGAATATATAGTTAGTACGACGGGTTAAGAGTGTAGTTCGGTGACTTCTGCTTGAAGGTGAGAAGGTTGCTACCGTATTCCGCGCTCGCCATCCGCAGCGCAGAATCACTCGAGGCTTCTTTGCCTGCGCTTCTGTCCGCCCTCGTCGTTTGTGGAGTGGGAGCGTGGAAGCCCGAGTTCGAGCTCTTCGCTTCTGGCCATTAGAGCTCGCGTGAAAGGTTACAATTTGCTCGCGCCCGACGAAAGGTCGTTAGTGAGTCAAGTGCAAATCATTGTTTCACCAATCAGTGTTAGTGGCGGTTTGGTAACCTTCTTTATGCTACTTCCTCTTTTTCACTTGGAGTACACTTACTCTGTTCCTGGAAACGTTCATATGTCAATTTTGAATTCAATTCTTATAATGTACGTTACACAGCCGTTGTGCAACGCACTAGAATTGCGATATTCGAACAAATGCAAAAGACACGGGCTGTGAATTTTTTGGAAGAGTGATGTGAAGTTATTATTCTTGACAGAATGCTTGTTGATAGACTATATAAGTAACGTGTAATTTCAGGATATGTTTATAAGAGCGTTTATGTTTTTTTCTCATTTAAATATTCTAAATTACTAATAATGAAAATTTAATTCTTGCCTTGTACTGTGAAGAATTGTGTATAAGCGAAAATTTGACGATTGATTAAACTGTCATGGGTAATCATTACACGCCCGCTGAGTAGCTGGGAAATTTCGTTGAAATTAACTTAATTACAAAGGTCGGAAGTAGTGCACTGTGTTATAATAATTATTTTAATTTGAGTTCAAAAGAGCATCTTTAAAAGTATTTTGTTCTGAGAAAGGGACATGTGAAAAGTAGAAAATAGTAGAAAAAGCGTATTTGATATCTTTACGAGAGAAGACAGTAAATGCCAGAATGTAACTTTAAATTCACAGTCAGTGATATAAGAATTCTTTTTCCGCATCACAAGCCAAACATCTAAAAAAAAGTGAGAAAAAATTGCTTTATTAGATGGCAGCGGCTACGGGCTTCGACCAAGGGAATAGCGCGCGACTTGTGGAGATTACCTCTGAGTCGGTACTCACCCCCATTGCTGTTCTACAGCGGCGGCGCGCGCCGGTCTACCTCTCCGTCAGCCGCCCTCCGCCCCCGCTGCCCCCAGCGCCGCCGCCGCCGCCGCCGGAGCACGTTCCGCGCGCCGCTCATTTCACGCCGCGTCAGCTGCCAGTTATTGAGTTGAAGCTGTTATTCGCGCTCTCCCCTTTTTTCTCGCATTTATAAGCCGTCAATTTTTTCCCCTCCCGCGTCCCCGCCCCCTGCTCGGAGGGAGCACGCCGGGACACAATCGCGCCTCCTCCACCTTCCCCCTTCTCCTCCCCCCTCCTCCTCCTCCTCCTGCTGCTTATTGGCGTCCCCGCCTTCCGCGCGCGTTTTGCGACATGTTTAGACGGCAGCGCAAATAAGGTGTCGAACAAGAGGCGAATGTGCTTTTTGCGCCGGGATCGCAGTCGCTGGAAGCCGCCGGCGCGCCGCGCCGCGCCGCGCCGCGCCGTCTCCACCGGATACGCGGCGTTGCGTTTCAGATGCGGCCGCAGCGATAGGGCGCGATGGCGCTGCCAACGCGACGCGACGCGACGCCACGCGACGCGAAGGCCCCAGTCGGCGCTGCTGCTGCTGCTGCTGCACCTCCACGTGTTTGTGGACGTCGGGGGTGGGTTTCGGGGGGGGGGGGGGGCGAAGCCAGTTAGCGGTGATTTCTTCCGTGCCCTCTACCTCTCATTCCGCCATCCTCCAGCATCCATTCCCTTATTGTCTTCAATCGCGAAAGAGGGAGGGACACGTGCCTCTTCTTCGCCGTAAACAATTTTGTTATGTATTCTGCCATCATTGTATATTTCACGAATGACGTAACATTAGTAAATTATAAAAGTATTGTAGCCCAACGAGGCGTGTGGCTGGAACGGGAACGGGAATTTCAACAATAATAGTCATAATATTGCAGTAATAAACATTTACTAACTAAAATGATGATGATGGTGATGATTTACATGAATTACAAAAATAATAAACACGACCCTTTCTTTTGGTGAGCTTGTGCCGTTACAGTATATTGTTGTGTTATTAGAATATTTGTATATAACTTGGACCGCAAGTGAAAGTTTTCACATGCATGTGTTCTTTTCTTAGGCATTTCTGGACCCTTGGCAGTCATATTTTCATAGGCCATCTATTGTATAAAACAGCTTTGCAAACGTGGAATGATACGTCGCCTTGTACATCTTAAGATTTATGCCGATCCTACATCGACGACAAATCAATTCCCATTTTTAACAATTTTCTTCATGTCGATGACAATGTACATACTTAGCGTTCTGGTTTCCATAGTTTTTTCATCTCGATCTGCCCCTCAAACATTTCTCCATCACTTTTCCTCTCTAACCACATTATTACGTTGCATGGGACACCAACTGTCCGTTGCAATGCCGCATCCGTGTGCCACCATGCTATTTTATTGTCGTGTTATGTATTTACTGTCCTGCCTCGCGACTGCATCACCGTATCATGTCATATCATAATTCCCTGCAGGCCAAAGTCATACCGATCCAGTGTTTGACGTCATCACCACAGTGTGCTCCGTCATTGTCGTTTGCGTCAATTCTGTCACATTCTCTACCGGTTGGTGTTTACTGCCTAGCGTAACCATGTGTTTAGCGAGTGCCATCATAACCGTTACTCTTCTTCGAGATATACGTCACATGAGAGAAATAATACCCTTTGAGACAGGGCCGCTTTTCATGTCTATGTCCTTTATACGCATTGGTATCGGTGCTTTGAAAATAAAGGATTGCGTATCTGTGTGTATTCACAACAGGGCTGTTTTTACCTCAAATTGTGTTATTTTTGGAGCTGATGTCCGGTGTGATTGCTATTAAGATTAGCCATTTCCATTGCCGCCATCAAGAGAGGCATGTGATCGACCGCTTAAATGCTACATTATGTCCCATTGTGCAGGTGACAATCCTGTACTTACTTCAATCCGAATATGGTAATTACGATACGCTTCGAAAGTTTTACTGTGTGCGAATTTCGTAGCAGCAAAACAATTTTGGGAAAATCCCAGACAATCGCAGGGTATGCATTCATTCCTTCTTCCATCGTTGTTCGCACAGCGTAGTACCCACATACCACAACCGCGCCTCCAGCTCCCAGCTGCCCGCTGCTCTTTTTGCACGGGCGGAACGCCAAGGAGGAGGAGAAGGTCGCTCTGTGTGGAGATCGTGCGGTCAGCAGGGAGCCTGTCAATCTGTACCGGCCGATTCCGACGTTTTTTTTTTTTTTTTTTTTTTTTTTTGCAGCTTCACAGTAATTGAATTTGCGAGCTTTGATTACCGTTATGTAAAAGAAACGCACAACGATTGTGCTGTTGGGTGTAGCTCTGGAAGACGTGAGGTTGAATGTCTTCTGGTTGACCTCTGTGATTAATATTTGATTGGGAACATAATATACTTTTTTTTCAATTAGATTGTTAATTAACCCTGTGAAAGGCAAACGCAAGTGCAGTGTCATTTAACCTCCACTAAACTGTTGAAATATGAGAAGGTACAGATTGATTGAGCCAATTAACGTACATTTTTGTTTCCCTTATAGATCTCGAAGTACGGATGTATCTATATAAATTTATACACACACATATGTTGTTTTATATATTTAAATATAAAAAATACTTCTGGGAGTGATATCCTAGTACGTACATATGTACATCGCTTCAAATATACCGGAAGCACCACCTTAACCATCTTTAATACTAAGGTCGTTATAAACGTGTTCTGTAATAAAAATGTTTTATCTGCCTTTCCGAATTGAAGTTGGGGGTGATTTTAAGTTTGTCTGAAGATGACGAAATCTATCGAAAGAACGTGAATGGAAGTGATGTGTCATCACGACAAATCCTAAAATTATCACCCTTATTTTGTGCTTTACACAATCCCAATCAAAATCGCTATCTGGGTTTGTTAACGTGAGAAATATTAATTTCGGTATTAAACAGCACAGAAAATGGGAAAGCAAATTATTGCGAGGCGAGTGAAAGTGTTTAGTATGTGGCAGTTTCAGGGACGAAAGAGCAGTATAATTATCTTCTTATATTAATTTCTTAACACATTACTACGGATACCAATAATTAATCACGGGGACCTCAGCGTGAAATGAAAATGTAATCAAGAAATTTCAAAATCTCTGGTGAAACGCCAACCTTTCATTACTGGAAAGAAAGTAACATTAATTGTGTGCATATGAAATTGCATTGATTGTAGTGAATGTGAGTTAGGATCAACCAATGTGTCGTATTTTAATTTCCTTAATATTTTAAGATTTTCTATTCTTGCGTTTTTTTTAAAAAAAATATGAGAACGATAAAATATAATTTATAAAAATGATGGTGGGTAATGATCGAGCATTACTGAAAAAAGAGGCAACAGGAGTTTTGAAGACAACTTCCAATCCATAAGAATTCTAATTAATTAAACGAGATGGGAATTAATTAAACGAGTAATGGACGTTTATCACGATCATTGGTACCAATTTTAAAAATCGCTCCCCCCCCCCCCCCCAGATGTCAAGGCGCGAAAATTGTGTATGGAGCTACAGGCCGCTGAAGCAGCACATGCCGACCAACCTACCTCAACCAGTTAGCGTCCACCCGCGCGGAGTCGACCGGAACAGCCGACACCTCGCCCTTTGATTGATCACCCGGCCGATATATCATCGCGGACGGTCTTTGTCCCTCGCGCACCGCCCTAGCAGGCCCCTCCTCCTCCTCCGCCACCCTCGCAGTCCCCGCCGCTGCCCGTCGCCGCCGCGCTAACCTTCCCCAGCCCTCGCCCCCCCTCCCGCCGACGTGCCGTGCCTCGATCCCCGCCCCCGGCCCCGCGCCCTGACCCGCGCACCTGCGACGCGCCCGAGCGCGCCGGGCCACGCCGCGCCGCCCGCACTGCCTGGAATCCGGGCTCACCGGCCTGTTTACATATCTCCTGCGGCTTTGTCCGCGCGGCCGGCTCATCCCCCGCCTCCGCGCCCCCGACCTCGCCGGCGTCGCCAGCGGGACCTGTCCTGTTCGGCGCTGCGGTTTTGGCCTTCTCTTTTCAAACGCAACGCACACGGAATTAGTAGAACACGTTGCCGTCACAGATATTCCATTACGTGGTCGTAATGGTTTTATTTATACAATTCAGTGTCATCGTTAGTACGCATATGTTTTCCTCTGAAAATACGCCCCCAATCACCGTCAGTAATAATGGTTCCTGCTAGCTTCATGCCTCTCTTCCTTATCGACTCGTTTTCATCTCCCGATTTCTTTCATTTAGTACCGCTGCATCAATTATCATTAGAGCCTGGAAGTTTAGGCTTTTATTTTACATAAAGTAGGCAAACAAAAAGGCATTTATTTTTACTAAAATAGTCTTACAAAAAGGAATTTATTCTAGCCAAAGTAGAGGTGCAAAAGGGCAAATAAATAATGAAAAATCACTTTTAAAATAAATTATTGTAAAACAAAAAATGATTAACATTTTTATTCTAACTCTAAAATGTACATTAGCTCTTTACGTGTAAGGAAACGATATTTTCGGACTACTTCCGCCCTCGCACTTGCATCTCTTCGTGTCCGAGTGCCCGAAGGGCGCCCCGCGCCTTCCCGTGAAGCGAACAGAGGTGGCGGGGGAGGACTGGCAGGAAGTGCTGCTCACGACCCCCTCACGCCGCAGGTAACCCCCTCCTTCGCCCACAACTTCGCTCCGGCCCCCGTCACCGCCCCTGAGCCTACGTCGTCTGCGACCGCTCCCATCCCCTCCGCCACCGCTGTCGTTACGTTCGCTCTCCGCTCTCCAGATTCTTTCTGGAGCCGCCTCTGATTATAGAATTTGCGCTCTCTGCTACCGGGGCTCGCTTTCTGCGAATCGGTTTTTCCACCAGATGCATGAGAGCGTTTTGCGAGCGCTGTTTTTTTGAAAAATGATCTCCCGGGGCGAGGCTAGGTAAATGAATAAAAATGAGGCGAACGCTCACTAGGGTTCTGGAATTCATGCTTTCTGTTTTCATTATAATTTCAAATATAGTTCGTATCCTATGCTGAAATTGTCATTTCCAAATACTACTTGCGTGCCTATTGTACGCCTAATGGAAAACTTCATGGAAAGTGCATGTTTTTCGAATAATATGGTGAGTGCTTTGTGCGCAATATAAAGAAACCTCTCAGAGGGATTTAGGGGCTTCGTTCATTTACCTTTTGTGCGAATTTGTGAACACTATATGTGAACAAATTTTATAAACGGAGACCCTAAGCAGAAAATTATGACGAAATGAAATATTTTTGGAAATTAGGCTGAGAAAGAAAGGAGAGGGGAAGAATCACTCTTTTGTTGCATTTGTCATCCGTTCGACGACATTGTGACCATTGTTCATGACAGGAAAGTTGTAATGTGAGAGGCCTCTTGCTGCTTGAGTCCTTAAAGCTTCTCTCCCTCATAGTGCGCTGGCACAGCGTTATTAAAAAGCGGGTAGGATGCCGGAGGCGTAAGAGGTACACACGTAGTTGCACAAAAGCCGCACAATCTCTCTATACGAGTATTATTAAGGATTAATTATTGCATTAAGGATTGCGATTTGATCACTTAGAATTTTTTTACCTTGCACCCTACAAAATGAGACTTTTTCCTTCTAATACACCATTAGAGTATAGCTCTTCACGCACACCCCATAGTTTGTGTGGTAAGAAATTGCCGTCTCCAAATTATGTAAACTTTAATTGACTATTTGATATTCTGTACAGTTTAATTGTACGTCTCTTTATGTTTCGACTTGTTAATAAAACCGTAGCAATATTAAAATGCTATCCCACATATAGTACCGGGCCATATGATGTAACGCTCAGTGTAGCTCCGGGCCTTTCGACATGAGGCTCCAGTACGAAGCATTTTTCACTTTTAAAGTTATGATTTACAGAGTAGGGAATGTTCGCATGGGTCCAACTACTAATATTTTTGGGGTTAATAATTTACAATTTTCTCAGTGTTTGTTTTGCACAAGTAATTTACAACGCAATCAAATTTCAATGAACCATTCTTAAACGGTCACAAGTGGTTCCAACAAAAAATGGACGTTAATTTTGGTTTGCGCTCAATGGAGGTTATGGCAGTGGGAAGCGGGCGTCGAATTTCGTTTTGAACACCTTTTTAATTACACTTAAACTACAAAATACCGTGTTTTTTTTCTTTCTTTTTTTTCCTTTTTTTTTCCTCCAAACTTAAACCAAACTTACACAAAATCATCCGCACACTCATATTTTTACTCGCTGTTTGTATTCTTCCCATTTCTTTAAAATCGCACCTTTCCTTTTATTAATTACAAGTTCGTAACATTAATGAATAAATAAATTGTATTTGCGTTAACCGCACTTTTAAATGTTCGCATAATATCTCGCTGAAAATTATCTATTGTTTTCTGAAAGACAAATTCAAGAGACTACATCCAATACTGATATTTCGACCTTTCGGAGTGAGAAGATTCCAACTAATGTTGCATCAAAGTTTGCACAAATCACAGAAAATATGGCTTTCAAATATCTACAGTTTATTTACGAATAAAAATGTGAACCGTACCATTTATTTGCCGGAGCATTCGCTCCCCGTTAGCATCTGCTAACTACTGAACACTGTTCGATATGAGCCAGGCGCTCATACCCGTAAGCTTGCGGCATTCTTCACACACTCGGTTCTCGCAACAAAGGTTTGTGGAAGAACGGTCACTTTTGCTGAGGCTACAAGAATTTATAGGCTTGCCGCTGTGACTTCGTCGCCACCCCCATTCTCGCAACCGGGTCTTGCAACACATCGCGCCCACCCTCTGGGGCTGCTCCCTTGGATCTCTTGGCTGTCCGCTATCCACACGTGCGCATTCCACACGTGCCCACTCTGGAAGTGTCCACGCTGCTCTCTGTGCTCTGCGTTGCCGCTTGCTGAGCAGCTGTTGCTACACTGACATTCGAGTCGTTTTTTAGTAAACTGATTTCTAACAATCATTAACTTATTTGATCATCTCTACCCTACCTACAGTAGTGATTTATACGATTACTATTAGACTACAAGTTCAATTATATCAGTTGGAACCTTGTCACTCCCAAGGTCGATTTATTATGGCGAAAAGCGAGTCCTGTGGAGCTGCAAGGGGACGCCCATCGCGGGCGGCTGTTTGCGTCGCCGGCGCGCCGCCCCGCGGTGTGCGCCGCAGAGCCAACAGCCGACGTGTTGACCCGCTCTTCCTGGACACGACCTCCGCGAGCACTTGAACGCCGCGTCTGATTGTGAGGGCAACGGCCCGACTGCGCCCGGCCCCGGTCCCCGCCCCTGGTCCCCGCCTCGGTCGCGGAGTCGGTGGACGGCCGATGGATTCGCCGGCGACGCTTCCTCGGCCGTGAGCGCGATTGGGTTCGTGTTCATGTACTCTCTGCGAGTCACATTAGTATGCGCTACGAGCCTTTTATGAAACGTAAGATGAGTGTACTCTTTCGCCTCCTGAAATGTGAAATAATTTCCGATGCGTTTGGAAAAACGTTTATTTCAGTTCTATGTTAAAATATATTTGACGTTTAAATAAACTCAGGCATTAAGTAGAACATTTATTAGTATATTATTTATCGAAACTTTTCCTATGATGAAAAAGTTCAACCTGTTAATTTTGTTTCGCGAAAAAATCTGACTTGGAAACTTATCCAGAAGCAAGGCACACTGAACATATTTAGGTCTCCTTTATAAATCACCGTTTTATGTATTCATTGTATTTGTTATATGGATGCTTCACACTTTGTGCTTAAGTGCAAGTTTCACATTTAATTTTCAACCAACTGTTTCTTTCCTGTGCAATACTCACAATGTGTGAGTATTCTTTAAATGACGCCAGTTGTTACCGAAGATGAATTAGAGAACGATAATGTGCTCATCCACGTCGACTGAGCTGACGACCTGACTCTGAAAGTCGCACCCCACCGCAACCCACTTGACAGATCTCTCTTCTCCGCACTTTCCTACCCCGCTCCGCTCCGGTTCGCTCCGCCGTGTCCCTGTCCGCTCCGCCCCCTCCCGATCACTCGCGTTCCCTCCACCCCGCCCTGCCCTGCCGCGTTGGGGCTGAAGTAGATTGGAGACGCCGCCGGCGCCCGCCCGCGCAGCGAACGGCCTCTCCGGGGCCGCATCTCGCGGCGGCGCCGGTGCGCTGACGCAGGCGGAAGGCAGCGCCGTGGGCGGCGGCGGGCGTCGCGGCGCCGGCGCCGGCGCGGGGGCGAGCCTTTGAAGGCGCCGCCGCCGCCGCCGCCTCGGCGCTGAAGCTCACGGCCGGCGAAAGCGCCCGCGACCGTGGGCGAATCACGGTCGCTCTGTGCAGGTTGATGAGGCGCCTGTTTTCTCTCCCTCGGCGTCGGCAGGCGATTGCGGGACTTCGACGAGCGAGGCCGCGTAGAGGGACAAGTTCAGTTTGCCACTCGGGAGGCGAACTACGAAATTTTACAAATCTATAAACGTTCCAGCAAATGAAAAAATGCACACACTAAACAATAGAAAAGGTATTAAATAATTCGAAGTCTTATTGCTCCAACTTCAGTTGAAGAGTCTTTCTGGCAGCTTCAGGGTGAAAGAAACTACCAGAACTTTGTGAAAATGTGTTGCAATAGCAACATGTACAAGTTATTCTCATTTTAATGTCGTTTATATCCAGCTTCTGTAAAATTGAGCCCAAATATTTTACGAATACGAATTTAAATGGATCATTGAGTGAAATCAAATCGCATAGTAATATTAGATTGTACAAAAAATATGATATACTTCATAGTAGCCACCCGAAAGAAAATTATATTGACTCGCCCGAAAATATGTTTGTGATAAAATAGATTTTGCAGATACAAATCCTAGAAAAAACATTCTAAATTTCGGGGGAATGGAAAGGCAAGATTCGTTGTAAAATTGCAGTCGTGATTTCCAAGGTTTATGTTGATATTTTCATTGTTTCTGAGATAAGAAATATCTCTCCTTGAAGTGGAGTCACTAAAATAAAATTTCTGTTCCGACAATCCTATCAAAATGTTTGAAATAACGAATATTTAAAAACGTAGTTTGAAACTAAATTTTAATAATTGCAATACTCCTTTGGGTCTGACGCAAGAAATATGTGGTAATTGTTTTAAATAAGTTAAAATAACAGTAATAAGGGTAAAATTACAGAAAAAAATCCCTTCCACCTAATTACCACATACATTGCTCTTAAGGACAGAAAAACGTTAATTTGCGAGACGAAACAATGAAGTGTTCTCGTGAATTAGGTAGAGACAGCAAGAAAGTGTCTAATTTTTTAAGTTTCAAGAAACTTTATTGCGTGCATGCCATGCAGCCATGCGTACCCCGTTTTGCAGAAGAGGAAAGATACAGAAGTGGCTACGTGTCCCTTTATTACTCAGTATTCGTGCATTACGATTCCGTTAAGTCTCGAAGACGCGAACCACGTTTAAAGTGCCCGGCTACCGTAACATTTGTATTATTTCAAGTTTTCATTTTAATTATTCCAACAATTTTTTGCTTAATTTTTTGAGAGAAGAAACTTTTAACACAAAGTAGCAGTCTACAAAAATGTAAAGTTGGTTAAACTGGAAAGAATATGACGTCTAATCCAAACCCTGGTAATTGAGACTTTGGCATCCCGTTTGTAAAGACTGTTTGCTTGGAGTCTTTGTCTCTCGCTGTGTCGTTTTGGTCAACACGTCGGAACTTATTCCATACGTGCTCCCCTTCATTCCACTCACTGCCCATGCGCGCTCTCGTTGCGTCCGCTGTTTTCTCCTTCCTTTTCTCGCTCCGCTTCGGCTTTCGAGAAATGCACTTGTTATTGCTAGGAGAGTAGCTTTCCTTGTAGCGCTCCCAAGAGCTATTATTAGCCGTAATAGGCGTGCGGCGTCATACCTGTTGATTAGCGGGTGCTCCTTCTCTGTCACTCGCGGCTCACGCGAAGCCTTCATAGCGGCCCGCTAGCGCCGGCGACTCCTCGCCCGCCCCCGCCCCCGCCCCCGCCCCCGCCCCCGCCTCCACGCGCTGTGGCGGCGCGGACGAGCAGTGGCGGTAGAATTCGTCATAGGTAATACCACGAGTGCTTTGGAAGTTGTCGATAAATTCCTTACACGCGTAGCGAGGAGGGGATTTATCTGAGAATTTCCAAAGCAGTGAAATTGTGTTCAGCAGAGTTCCAGTCTAAGGGAGGTTTCTTTGCGTTAAAGATGTATTTTGATGCTTTTTAGATTTTCCTATTAAAATTAGGATGTAAGGGAAACAAATTTCATATTTCGCCATTTGTGAACTTCAACAAAATATTTAAAGAAGTAATTTCAAATCCGTAGAATGATTCCTTTCTTATATAGAACTACAGGCTTCTGTATAACTATTCAAAGGAGAGGAAAATAATTGTCTTTCAATTTGTAAATACTTATTTAAACAACACAATATTCCTTTAACAGGTCATGCATTGTGTTATGAAATCAATTTAGGCAAATAACTATTATCAATGTGTAACGTAATCAGTGGAAAATTACTGAGAGCATATTTCGATGGTGACATCCTTTAACCTATTTATTCTCACAATAACAATTAAACTTCTCGTATATTGACTAAAAAATCGATCAGCTTCTACACCGATGGTCACTGCCAAATTAAATGTTTTTACTTTGGTGTTCTGTTGGCCAAGTCGCATTTCCAGTTAGAGAGCGAACACGATGGAAGCCATAAAATACAATTTAGAAATTATAGCGCAGACCATTTCGTATCTTGTACATGATTTCGCATTTTATCACAGATTGAAAGACTTCAAAAATACACTGCACCGACCATCAAACATATAGTTACTATTTTTCTCAGCGTCTGGTAACATTTCGCAGTTTTAGCATTTGCTAAATGTGTCTGTACGTGTTAGAGATGTGACACTGATGCCACGCTCTCAAAACACCGATGTATTTATACAAACATCGGAATAATAAAGCAAATGTTTTTGTATATACACGGTATATCATTGATGTTTTGTGCTCTATATTTTCACTTTTCTATGTTTTGTTTGTGAATGAAACATTTCTATTACAATTTTGTAAAACTTAAAATATGAAAAATTAACTGATGGTACCATTATCACTCAGTTTGTTTCGAACAAAATAAATGCTGTTTGTATTACCTCCATCGAGCTGAATATCTCTAGCTCAAGATGACCCCGATGTCCTCGTAGTATTTCTTACGTCTTTCCTCATATGTCGCAGTTAGAGAGGCGGATAACTCGCTGTAGACGCAGGGCCTCCTCCCTTCTTCTGATTCCCTCCTGCGGCGAAGCGAGGACAGACTGTTTTGGTGACCCTGGGCGATCACGATTACTTTTGTCCACTGTTCTTATAATTATGTTGTTTTGATGAAAACTGAAAAAATAACTTACATACGGTCTTGATGTCATCACACTATGATTTAGTTATATATTTCCGTAGATTTTCTCTCGATACTATTATTGTAAAACGTTCGTTTATATTGTAATAGTCGTGTTATTGTTTTTATTTTAAATTCTTTTAATTGCTTATTTTATTATTGATTTATTTTATTCTGATCATATAAAATCATAATGTAACCCTGAAATTATATTCTTATACTAAGGGAATCTTTTTAGGGAAGTTTGTCTTTATATTAATTGTAAGTGTTGTGAAGCATTCGAAATATGTCGGACCTTTCCGACTTCCCGGACCTGTTCCGCAACAAAAGTTCTTGTCAGCCTACATCTCTTCGAGGCAACTAAAACTCCTCTCAGAAGCAGACGGTAAGGTCAAGAAAGGCCCAATACTGATTGTCGCAATAACACTATTTAATGTGCTTCATTGTATTTAAAAAAATTATGTGTATGCATTTTTCACGGTTCTGAACAAACTGGTAAAATTGCATGTCAATCCGAGTATCCAGCTCAGTCAGTGTTGTGTGTAGCAAAGAAAGGTAAAACAATAAATGGGTCGATTATTTCGAAAAGACTATAGCAGGATTACAAAAGACTTTACCGAAATTGATTTCGATATTATCGAACATAGTTTATCGTCTGCGAAAAGTCAACGGTATCATAATTGCTTGTGCAGCTTCCTTGCCCTAAAGGGGCGAGGTTTGTGTCCCGACGACGGCGTATTTTCGCACGAGCTAGAAAGCTGCGCGTATTCAACCACTCCCTGGAGAATAATCCTAGCGGACCGCTGTTTCGACCTAAATAATAGGCGAGACAATCTTACCTTCCTTTCCCTTGCCCTCTCCTCTCCCTTGACACACACACACAAACATATGCACTTTACTACGGCACGTGTCGGGAGGAGCTAGGGCGGTGCCCCGCCTGTGAAGAAACCCGGAGGATCCATCGCTTCCAACCCGACGTGATGCCGGCGCGGAACTCGCCAGTTAATCCTGTTATTCAGTCAGAATTTCGTGTAGAGGGATCTAGTCATCTTTACGACAACACCATTCACTATATCGGATGTATGAATGAATGTTTACGGAAATACCCACATTCAAAATAGCAGTTTCAGTGTCAGTCATTCTACTTGTGCCGAAAATTCGTGTTAAAGAAAACGCTTCTTCCAAAGGATTCGAAATCATTATTTGCTTCTTGAAGCGCTTTTCATCGACAGTACAACGTCAGCCGGACGAGAAGTGAGTGTCGACCGAGGAGCGTCGTTGCCCTAGCCGCTCGGGGGGGGGGGGGGGGGGGGGGCGATTTTTCGCCATTACGCGGGCGGCGAAACGTCGCGCCCAGTTAGGGCTCTATGAAAATGAAAGACCGCCCCGCCCTAACTCCCCGTTAGCCGCCCCGCGCCCGCCACAAAGGGGGGGGGGGGGGGTGCTCGGCGGTAACGCTACCCAACGGACGAATTTCGCCCCGAGGTCGGGCTGAAACATTACAATATCTGCAAAATTCTGTCATAAGAAAGGGGTCTAGGATGTTCGTTAACGCACGTTTTTATATTGTCACTTTTAGATTTTCGCCTTTTCATATCTGCTCACTTCCCAGTTTTGTTTTAATGCTTTTATTATAGTCACAAAAACAGAAATGTTAATAAAATACATCTTTCTCTTCTATTGAAAATATCACAATCACCAGATTTCCGTTTTATGAAAATCCACCCAACTTCTTGGAAAGTTATTTGAAAATATATTGGAAAATGGAAATGAAATAGGTTTTTATTGTGAATCTAGAGGTCACAGTCAAAAATGCCGGGCTGTTATAATAAATAAGAGAACATTATTTAATTCCTTTAATAATATTTTGTTTAATGTTGTATTTTGTCCTAATTAATATTACATTTATATAATAAGTTTAATGTTTTCAGTTTTTTTTACTATCAGTAACACGTTCTCAAACTGGGAAGTGCGTAGCTGTTTTAGAGAGATCCTGAGCAGTTGAAATGTTGTGGAATTTGAGATAGTTGCCACGTCCAATGCTGGTATCGAATTGGGCTCCTCTAATATTTGTTACAGTCGTTTAGGTACACTGCCTTTTGGGAATGCAACAATGTGTGGGTCGCAGATGAGGTCCAGTGTGTTTCCAGAAATCGCAAGTACATGCCCCCCAATAAGTGCATCTTCCATTTCTCCGCCCCGGGAGCAAGGAGCTCTGACGTATCTCTTCATGGTTACCCTCCTCTTTTAAGCGATCTTTTTTTATATCCTGATTTATTTATAATTTTATACCATAACATACACTCATTATATATATATATATATATATATATATATATATATATATATATATATATATACTACTTTTTTGCTTATTTTACTAATTTTGTAGGGTACTTAATTGAATTGTATAGTACCTTTACAGGTGAGCTCCATTAAGCACCAACGTTGAACATTCCTAGCCCGCGCGTCGCGTCCATGGAAATTTAATGACTCTGCCTCAGATCTCGAGGTCCTAAGCGCGCGATTGCCTAGACACGCGCGCGGCGCCGACTTCCTGAACAAAGGTGCAAGAGCAGTTGCAGCCCCTTTGACCCTCCTCACGAATACTGTGAAACCGAATTGTGCGCATCGAAAACTACCGCATTGTGCAGTCAGATGTCGTTTCATTAGCCCCTCATTTAATAGCGATCGGAAGGTTTTTCTTATTTTAAAAAAAAAAATATCTTTTGAAGACGTTCTAGCTGAACAATATTTCAATGCTCAGGGTTGTGAATGAACTTACTACTCGTAAAATAATATGGCTCAAAAAATAAAGAAATTATTATTATTATTATTATTATTATTATTATTATTATTATTATTATTATTATTATTATTATTATTTCGTTAATCGGCCGACTAGGACCACGCATGCAAGCATCGTGCATTTACCGTGGCTCAGTTTTTATTTATTATCGCGGTGGCAGGTGCTTGCAACAACTTTTTTGGGGGGACCAGCATTTTTTAGCTGGATCCGATTTTTATCCCCCACGGTTGTTAGCCCTGGGGGTATGGAAGATGAAATGATGATACGATGATAATGGGGGTGAAAGGACAACACATACAGACATACACAAATACAACCATGCCCGAGGCGGGACTCGAACCCGCGATCTTCTGGTCCGAAACCACTCCGGCACTACTGCCTTAGCGATCTCGGCCATCTGATCGGCCTATTATTATTATTATTATTATTATTATTATTATTATTATTATTATTATTATTATTATTATTATTATTATTATTATTATTATTATTATTATTATTATTCTGAATTCAATATTACCATGTCACAGTGTCATGATATTTTCCTATCTCTATCTCTTAGACTTTAACTTCTCATTTTTGTAGATGGTCTTGCTGTTCCCAGGTTCCTTTTATGATGTTTATGCTGATGCTTATTTTAGGTCTCGACTGAATTGATTCTTGAACTAAATTAGCATTGCTGAACATATCTTTTGAGAAGCGAAGGGAGTGTCAGAATATGTAGGCATTTGTTCACTACCGGCGAGAAAGGATCTTGCCAGGTCATGACTTTCTTGTTGTTATGCTTATGAGTCTGGCACTTGTCATTGTGAAATGGAATTCGAGAAACACAAAAGCTTGCGGTAGGTATGATAATGGCTCAGATATTTGAAAACCTTATTATGAATACAAAATATATACACTTGTGTCGCTTTTGCCGTATCCATTGTGATCACATCTTCGTTTTCTAGATAGTTGTATTGGAAAACATGTGAATTTATTGCGTTTTCAAAGTCATTTCGATTTTAGTATCTTGATGATTGGTACCGGAGGTTATTTCCAAACCCACCGTGTATTGGGAGTTAGGGCAATAAGTTAACAACTAAACTCCGTATTACATGTTTATGACCATACTCATGTCTAGCGGTTTGAAAAAAAACCCGAAGAAGCTGTAGGTTCTCGTTCTCTCCCAGAAATTATGATCCGCCGCGCGTCCTTCCTTTTTGCTCCGGGTGGAAAGAGCGGCCTTTCACGAAGGTGTCCGCGGATGACCTAATAACGCAGGGGCGCTTTATCCTGGTCAACCGCGAGACCCGTTTCGGCCTTTTCGTTTTATTGCATAGCGCAGCGCAGCGCAGCAGTGGAGAAAGAAAGAACCAGAAGGCTCCTCTGGAAGCGTTGCTTGGCTTGCGGTTGGGCGTTCGGCCTTCCGGCCAGCGCGCCTGCGGGAGGGGACATGACTAAGGTTTTGTGCGTCGGAGCAGGCGGGCAGCAGCACTGGGCTCCGACACGACACGCAGACACGTCGGCGCTACTCTCTGCGTCACCACCACCACCACCTCCTCTCTCCCGCATCGCTGATTTCTCAACCACTTCGCAAGACTGGCAGAACCACTATACTTACTCCGCTGCACTACAATGAACCTACTCATATCTGCGATCACCGCGAGATTCACTCTGTCTTCATTGCTACTGCCATCGTCTCCGAACAAGAAAAACTCAGGATTGTCGAACGTGATAAAACCACTGGGCACAAATATAAAATACATTAGCTTTCTTGTGACAAGGTGAGGATATCCAGCAAAAAATGTAATTTGTAATTTTCTCAAAGTTGTAATAAACAAAATAGATGACTGATTTGTTTACATGATGCAAGTGTAATCATTTACTACTAACGTACGCGTAAAATGGGTGAATTAACTCTGGTTTAAAGCCGAAACATTTTTATCTTTAGTTAAACATAATAGCCGTGTCGATTAAGCGATCATTATTTTTTCGTAGAACCGATTGATGTTTCGTAAGGCCCTTGTAAGTAATCCCTCATTTCAGTAGCCACGTGACTAAGCGGCGATCGCCCAGGTACATTTCGTAACCTTAAGCGATTTTGAACTGTGTTACATTATGAGGGAAGAAAAACTGTAGAGATTACTATTGATTCAATGTGGTACTGCGACGGGCCGCATTGTCAGATTACTTTAGGAAACGCATGTAGAGTAGCTTATCTAGCGAAAGGGTTAATTTACGTATCGGGTTACAACATATGATTTTAATAAATCTCTCTTAATGAACCGACAACGCTTTCGCTTCGCCCATTTCTCTACATTCCTGTGGTTCGCTAACTTGTGTTCCTTTCTGTGGACCCTTATTAAGAACTCGCAGTGTGCAGTGTGAGGGAATCCAATCTGAAGGTCATTCGCTAACTTCTGTTGTAACCTTTCTCCAGGATGTGAATTGCATCTTCACGCCTAGTTCGCTTGCTCGATTCGGTGAGGACGGAAAGTGAGTTTCTCAACTAGAGAAATACGTGACAAGTCAATGGTGTGTTTTCATATTAGCCGGGAGGAATATGATTCTAGACACATTGTTAAGTTGTATTTTATTATTTGAGATAATTAAAAATGTTAAAGAGAACATCATTTCATAGCAACTAGCTCATTCAGATTAAATGTACGCTTCCAGTAACTTCATAATCGTGATTAAGCGCCGATTCTAATAATGGCCAATTTTTGCCGAATTCATTGGTGACCGCTTAACACAGGTTTTACTGTACTACCTTATTTTTACTTTCCATCGACTAAATGTGGATTGTGGAAAGTGGTTGGAATCGGGCTTGTCGACTTCTCACTGTTAATAATAATAATAATAATAATAATAATAATAATAAACACGAAAAAGTTGGTTGAATAATAATAAAGCGGCTTGGGCCTTCCTAAAATGATCATTACTCATTGTAGATTCATGACCATGCATTAGAAATAGGAAATGTAAATCATGGGATTTGGTCGGAGTAAATTAAAAACATTAAAACATTCAGTTCGCTGGCGTTTCGGAATATTTTTATTCTACCCTTAGGACTGGTAGTAAACCATAAAAAGCAATCACACTATAAATGTACATACGGCAATTACAAGATAATAGCATAATGTAAATAATGATCACAAAGTGTTCCAACCTTACTAAAAGGTACACAAATAATATCTCAAAAACATTCTGGCGAGACTCCAGCACCTCTCCACACGGAGTGTTCGTAATACGAGAGTCCATCCCACAAACCACCACCTCTGGCTAAGGCATCATAACAAGTGATATTCAGGATAGTTCAACTACGATTCAGTTGTGCCATCTCAGTGTGTAGGACTGTGGTCACTCAGAACATGTGCATCCGGTCAAGCAAGAGTTTAATTAAGCAACCAATAACAAGCAAATAAACTCAAAACTGAGGAAGTACTGATGCATTACATCCAATTCTTTATAAAATCAATTATAAGAACCTGAGGTTGAACTATAAATTTAGTAATTATAGAAGATGTATGTCGATGTACAAAACATATAGCATAAAGTTTTTGTACTTCCGGTCAATTATTCACTATTTTATTTAGTCTTTATTTATTTTTGATAAAAGGCATTGAGGGGGTCCAATAATTGCAATTGCTTTCTCAACCATATAATTATTTGCATAGACATACTAATTCAAAATTGAGTTATAATTTATGAATGAAGTAAATATAACTATTGCTAACATAGAAACTTAAACAACTTTCAGTATAAAATAGGAAAACTCCTTAATCCTACTAATTTAAAGAATGGTTGCAAATAAAAGAGGAGAACCAAATATTTTTAATATAAAAAATTAACAAATAACTGCGCAATGCTATACGGTGTCAGTCATCATTCACTTAACAAAAAAACATTTATTCAGCATCACCTTACAGTCCATGGAACCTTATAGTCCATGGATAATCACTACATAGTAGAAAATTGCAATGACCACTAGTGTCCTTGGTTTGAGCAACTTCCACCTGATTTTACTGTGATTTCGAAGTTACAATCTATATTAATAAAAGCGGATACGACTTGTAATCGACATCGGTTTCACGCAAATGAGTGTTTGAGTAGATACAAAATATTTACAGTTTCCTCTTCAGGATTTGACGCTGTGTCCGTGCAATGTTTGGTAAAGATTAATACAACACATATGCGGAAAATGAATAATTTAACTAATATGCTGGTTGATGCACCAAGATTATTATTTTTCACCTGTCGCTATGAGTTAGGTTCCTAATTTATTCCGCCAGAGGCCAGGTGCGGTGCGGTAGAACCGTGCTCCCGATCTCCATGAAAGATGGCAGAGCTACGTGTTTTTTCATGCAGAAGGTTGTTGTGCTGTTAATTTTGTTTTAACTCTACTAAATAGCGCTGCAGTACAAAATTGCGCATAATTTTAATTCAATTTCCATTCAAACTGAACACCACGTTGCTGGACGTTGCCGTGTGACACAGGGCGATGCCAAAGAAGGTAGGACAGGTCAGGACAGGCGGCGCGAGAGAGACAGAGACAGGGATCGAGAGACGAAGCGAGAGGGAGACGGAGGGCAGGACGTCTGCCGGGTTCTTCTAGTTTACTATAATATGAAGATTTTGTTACTTCGACTTACAATTTATTTTGTACAATGTCTTGAAGGATTGAACTTATATTTGCATATGTTCATCGCTTATTTTCATCGCATATGTTCATCGCTTAATTTTGCAGTTAGAACTTCCATTATAGTTTTACAGCGTGAGACAAAGTTGTAAGTGCAGATAGAAGTTTGTCTTACTATTTTTCATATTTTATTTCACTATTTCAGGGAGATACGTTTGTAAATGCATATAGATGTTTCTCGTAGTAATTGTATTTTAGTTTACACTATTATTAACTAGAAGAAACGTTTCTATAGCTTTGAGGACAATAATAAACATTCAAACCATTTATTAAAATGATTAGAGAAAAGGGTAGTAATCCTTTATTTACGTGTTTGTGATATGTTTTAATTTATTAGAAATACTTTATCCTTGCAGACAATCATATTATTAATAACATATTAAAAGTGGAAGCTATTTCACACATCATTAATTGATTACAGGAAAGAAGTCAGGTCTGTCGTCCGTAATATACTATGAACTCACTTTTTCCTGAAAGGAAAGAAAGTTCCCTTTTTCCACTAATCCTGTCAATTACAGAAATAAAAATATGTTTCCTATAATCAATCATTAGGCATCTATATTACATTAATAAGTTATCAACGTTTATCCTACATAAATGTTGCTCGTAGAAAGATGTTATGAGTGGAAGATTGCTGTATAGTACTGTCTATCCTCAAGAGGCATTGAAGGGAACATCGATTTAATATCCTTCTTGAGATCAGATATTTCTGATGTCGTATTTTGTGTCTTTGGATTTACTTCACACTCGCGATGACGAACAAATGGTTTGATGAGGGAAATCCTTCGTTTTTTATCACAGTATTTAATGTATGCGATATGCTCAGGATCGTGTGGGTAATGCAGCACTCTTTACGCTGGATCTGACCAAATTTTTAGACCCGTTACCATAAAGAATGGTAAGGTCTTGAATTTGAGAAAATCTAATGTTACTGCATTATCTTTGAAATCCTTCTCTTGAATGTGCAATACTCCATTAGGATTCCGTCGGTTCACTTGTTTCAACAATCGTGAGTGAAATTGTTAGCCTCTGCTTTCTGTATTACGCCCGGCATTATCTACTTCCTGGAAGCATGACTGTTCTGGAACAGAAAATGTCATTGTCACTGATGTGGCATTAGGGTTCTCTCTTACCATATAACATTAAAATTACTTAAAATCCATCATAGCATTAGACATGGAATTTCTGTTGTGAAGGACGCATGAATCTAGCCAAATCAATAATTCACTACAGTAATTCTCTACTAGTACCTCTAGTATTCTTCCGTTCCTATATCATTTCTTGCACGCCCTGCCATCGCCTCAGGCCAAATAGCATTATACACTTTCTTAGCAACAATTAATATTCAGTTCGATTATATACAATCAATTGTCTTGAGTAGAAAAACTAGTATTGTCGCTATGGCACAAAATTACATTTTCAATATAAAAGAGGATATTATTTCTATGCTTACTCCACACTACTATTAACATTTCTATGCTTACTCCACACTAAAATTACTTGAAATCTATTCAAATCTTATAGCGGTTTCAACTTGGAACTTTGTCAAAATAGTTTATTTCAAACGTTGTCGCCAGATAGAACTATGTGACACTGCTAGTTCCTCCATTTTCAACATATGAATGGATAAAATCCAGAACGGTATAAGTGACATTTCATAAATACTGAGAAATCTATTAATTGCAGTCGATATCACTGTAAAGTCGTGGTGTTTTGTTTCATCATTAAAACCACGAAAATACATTGCCACTGAAATATAGCCTAAAATAAATGCGTTTTTTTTTCTCCAGAATTTATACAATTTCACTTTACCGTTCTGGTCACCCATTCATTTGGCACTGAAATTTATTTGGAAGCTGAACTGTTTTGTTGTAAGAGATTTCTGAGGAAGACGCAATTTTGCGAATTTGTTAGAACTTTTTCAAACCTAGGCCACGCACTGTCAATATCTTTAAGTCATTTTCTTTTAAACTCTTTTTCATGGTTCTCTTAACCCGCTGTATGTTATTTAATCTTCACAACGGTTCTCTTTTCCCGTCGACAACAGAAACGCGTATAAAATATGCACTTGAAAGAATGTGTTGTTAGTGGAAACACGCTGGAGTGCTGTACATGGAACAATGTCCAGCTAAGCTGCATTGTGAACACAGAATGTGACGTTGTGCCAGCTTCTGTGCAAGTTTGCTTTCTGTCTTTTTTCTTTCTCCTTCAAGTCAAAAAAGATATCATGAAGTGAATATTACCGCTCGCAGTGCTTTAAGAGCGTTATAAAAAGCCGTTATACGAGTATATTGTGGAGAAGGCAATGTAATGCAACTCAAGAGTATGAAGGGAAATAAGATGCAACCGGAGCCTGAAGTGCGGAGAGGAGCAGCACATTTGTGGTGTTGGAAATACCTCATGAATGAATTAGTAATTGACAGATCACATTCAGAAAATTATTAAATCGTGTATCGCATAATAATAATAATAATAATAATAATAATAATAATAATAATAATACGTAATTTCATTTGATATTCTAATCTGTAAGGTCATTGCCTCTGCCAAGTCTTACTGTATACAGAAAGTATATTGATGAATTTAGCAGAATATTGTAAGGCTATGGGAGTTTCTTTCTTCACAGTATTCGACAAACGTCGACAAACAGATCTACGGCTTCCGGATTAGGTCGCTTGGGGCATCATGTATCAGCAGGTCCTAGGGTTCGAGTCCCGACAGTGGCAGAATTTTCGACGCTAGCTACGTCGAATTTAGCCGCTGTCTGGAAGAGAATTTTAGCGATCGGCTGCTCTGATCGGTATAGTTCTCTTTGATTTGTCCTGTTAAAACCAGGCGAAGGCCAGGGCTGTACCCTACGAAACGCGCCACGGACTGCGCGCGGTCTTTCCGTCCTCTTCCTTGACCCATTCTCAGCCCCTTACTTCACCACACTTACATGCACTAAACCACTCACCTGTCCGGAGACCGGTCTGGAGCTTAGAGCTTATCCAGGTCGGCCGGTGCCCCGCTGATGGGGGTGATCTACCTGGGGCAAACCCGCACGCCGACGTGTAAGTTGGCACTGGATCTCACCATCCAACTAGGAAGATCGTCGCTACCTAATAACCACAACCATCATAACAAAAACATGCACTATTTTCTGTGGGTATTAACCTTAGCAGTTGTCGCGCACGAAAACATGAAATAATCACGTAACTTATGCCTTTCTCGCCTGTGTGGATCGTTTATGCGATGCTATTTTGATCTGCTCTCTTTCTTTCCTTGGCAAACTGTTTTGTTTGAGGTCAAACACAGTTTGATTTGATCTTGTTTTTGTTGGTATTATAACGTTAACTTGCTGAAATTCGGTACGTGAAATACCACTGAACACAAAGTAATAACATGTAATAACTGAAGCACTACCCTTTCGATTGTGCGTGTTTTATTTCTTTAATAAGGCACTTCGTAAGAGCAAATGAACTTTTTTGTTTTCAAAATTAACTCTTAAAATTTTTATCAGAGCTCACATCAATCTCATGACCTGATCTACCACAAATACCTTCTTGCCACAATATATAATACCATCACTTACATTGAAAAATACGTTCCTCGAAAACTTGACGTGCGAGTTTTTTCAGGAGTCCGATCTATAACGTTCATAGTAACTAAAGTATATCTATCGTGATATCATTTAACATAACAACCCTGTTAATTATATATTATTAGCGTGATGAAGTTAAGTTAAACGTATTACACACACACGCCTCATAGGGGCGGTGTACGTTGCTCCACGTAGAGGTGCTGTTACTTTTGATCTCATTGCAAATGGGATACGGCGCAATCACGACTTGAACAATAATAGCTAAATTCATAAGAAACGGGATGGCGATCATGATTTCACATTTTGAAAATCAAAAGATTGCCTCCCCTTCTTTTTCAGAGAAGACTTTTAAACATAAGAGTGACTACTGTTTCATAACATAAGAGTTTCTACTGGACGTATAATAATATTATGAAAAAAATGGACTTGGAACAGTACGGGTCTTGATCATCGATATGTTAATATGTGTGCATGCATGGAAATGACCAAGATTACACATTCCGTGAACATAATGCCGAAAAACAGTAATACCAGCAATAACACCAGGCCACTAATAGGGAGTTTATGAACGCCAGAGCGGACAGCACTAGCGTTCTCTGCGCATGCGCCAACGCACAAAAGTGATGCCTACCGCTTAGCTAACATGATATTATTTCTGGACAGTAGTAAGATGATCTTTTGTTGCTTCTTGAAGTTCATCATCTTTATTGTCGGATTTAAAAAAAAAATATATCTTCCCAGAAAATCCAGAAAACGTTTCCGAATATTATACAATAAGCTGTCAAAAGTGCTGGAATATATGTGCTTACCATTTGCAGAGAATTTCGTCAGTTCGATTGCAATATATGCATTCAGTGAACTCTACCTCGTCACACACTCATCGGAACAGGCGAATGATTTTTCCAGCCTTTGACAGAGATCACAAGGGACGCACGTGGACGGGGAGCCATTGCCTCCTGCACCGACGCGAACGCGCCTCAATGAACCCTGGGTGACGCCAGCGCTGCCCGAGCGATGGCAAAGTAATCTTTTATTTCCGCCCAAGGAATGTTAATATCACGCCTGGCTCGCGGCGCGGAGGGCGAGGAGGGGTGGGGCAGCAGGAGAGGAGAGGGGCTTGCGTGTCGCGTCCGGCGGCGTCTTCTCATTGCGACCTCTCTCCCCGCCCCCGACCACTCGGCCTCCGCCCCTGCTCCCCCTTCCTCCCCTCCCCTCCCCCTCGGCTGTTCTGCGCGCGCGTCTGCACGGCCCGACAAATAACGCTATTGTTCCCCGGTGCGCTCAAGGGCAGGCCGCTGGATATTGCGTCTGAGGCCCCCCGGCGGCGGCGGCGGCGGCCGGGGAAGTATGAGGTCTGCGCGAATTGAACTCATGGGTGCTCTCTGATGCTCACAGAAATCTATATTTTATTTTAAAAAATAGGTGCCTGTAATAATTATAAACGAGCATGTGAAAAACAATGTTGTATTTTGGGGAATAATTTTAAATCAATATCACGCCAATGCCATCATCTTTCACGTCATCTCGAGATAAAGGAATCCCTTTTCTTGTTCAGGATTCTTTCTCGTGACCCTGAGTTCTGCATGGAGCGTTTCTCGTCTTAGCTGCTTGTGGCATGTCGTTCGGCTATGTAGTCGTCAGTAGTCGTTTCGGCTATGTAGTTGTCAGTAGTCGGGCTTATGATAAGTACGAAAGTGATTTAAAAATTATCTCCGTATCCTTAACAAACGAGGTCAAAGCTTTTAATCTTGATACAGTACAATATTAGTTTATTTATGACGAAAAAACCTGCAGTGGCTGGTTCGTACATTAGAATTATTTCTGATTGTCAAGGAGATTTTCCTTTGTTCTAGAATTTCGCCTGATCTCTCCGCCCAAATGACGTGAAGTTAATGTGTCGCCGTGTTAGAGAACTTAAGAAATGCTTTGCGTTTGTCCAAATTCATTTTAGCTGTGTCGTACACTAAAGAATGTGTATTTATTTCAGTTTGCAGTTGCGACACATCTAAAATAAAAGAATGCATATTATATCTTATTTTTCGAAAATGTTGCAAAATATTCTTGAGAAAACTTGTTCTTGAATATGTGTTCTTTGCTATTCAAGAACATATTTCCCTTTAGTTTTGCGGTTTCCTCTTCTTTCTGTCCTCCCCCCTCCCCCAGGGCAGCGAGTGCGGATTCTCGATCGTGGGAGGTGACGTAATCGGCGGTTTAAATCTCTTGTGCGCGCTGGTCGGAAATGAGTGTAATAGCGGCGCGGCCTTGCGGGCCGGCTTTCTCGCGCGTGCGGTAGGGCCCCGGAGCGGCGGGGAGGGGAGGGGCGGGGAGGAAGTGGCGGGCAGCGGGCGGGTGCATGCAGTGCGTTGTGAAGCAATCGCCCGTGGCCGGCCGGCCAGCCGGCATTGGCTCGTGGCAGGTGCTGAGCTCTGGCGGGTGCGATGGCGAAATGAAGACTCTCAGTATCAGAACCTACAGCTTCTGTGACAGGAGCTATCAATCAGTGGCCTTTTGAGGTAGAGCGTATTCGTCAAGAACTGGATTGTATTTGACATTCTCGCTGTTCTGCACATTGGAATAGAAGTTAACTTCTTGGGAAACGTTCGTCACTATCTTCGTTATTGAATCGGGTGACGTGGGATCATCCGATCCGGTCCCATACGTAACAATATTTAAATAATTTACTATCAAACAATACAATAATTTCTCTACACTTTAACTCTGGTGTTTCCCAATGGTTTTCCCATTCCAGATCGAAAAATCACTAACTTTATATTGACACCTTGGGTGACGAACATCCAAGTACACTACAAGAAACATCATTATAGAAACCATAACCTACAAGAGACATCATTATAGAAACCATAGGACAGAGTCTTAAATCTGGGTTCCGCGGAGCCCCCTGAAACGTTGACAAAGGTTCCGCAAGTGATCACTCTTTGCTCAGTCAAAATACGCGTAAAATGGAAGTCATCTATTCAAGTTTTCAAGTGGAAAGGGGTACTGGAACATCTTATAAAATATTAGATTACTATAATATTTAAGAAAAAATTACAAAGTTAATATAAATTAGATATAAAGGCAGTTGATTGTACAAACACGTTAGATTGATCAAACATTGACAATTTTGATACTAAATTTTTATTCATTTTCTGATTTTGTTTTTATTTTCAATCATAAATGAATTTATAGCCGGTCACATGGCCGAGATCGTTAGGGCAGTTGTGTCGCAGCTGTCTCGGACCGAAGACCGCGCGTTCGAGTCTCGCCTCGGGTGTGGACGTATTTGTGCATGTCTATATGTGTGTGCCGTCCATTCAACCATCATCCTCAACATCATCTCATCGTCCATCATCTCCCGCCTTGGGCGATGAAAATCGTTATTCAGCCAAAATGCTGACCCCCCCCCCCCCCAAAAAAAAAGAAGGTACAAACACCTGCTGAAGCAGAATGCACATGTGGTTCGAGTTGGCCGATACGCGAAAAAAAGTATATGAATTTTGTTCACACCTGATTATGCGTAAAACTGCATTACGCGAAAGGTCGTGTTTCGACATATGTGAAAAATGAAACATTTTAAATTATGAATATATGTGATAATCACTCTCTTTTGTATATTTTGACTGTTTAATTAATTTTGCGAATTTGAGTGAAAAAAGCTTTGATAAACAATCATTAGCTACTTAAACATGAGATTCCTTCAAGAAAACCTTGAGGGGTTTACCTCAATGTTCCTAAATGTGTAAAAGGTTGAAGACCTCTTCCATAGGAGAAGTACGACTTCTAATACTTTCACAGACATGAGGTAAATATTTCCTGTAATAGTTTACATTCTGCTAATTCTAGAGGATACTGTAGCGTTTTAATAATGAAACCTTCGAAAGTATGGTGGTGAATAAATAAGCTCGAGGAAAATTCACTTGAAATGTTCGTTGTCGTGAACACGCCGTTGAGAACGAGATTTCTAAAGTACATGGTCTACGAGGTAGGATCCGAAAATAGACACTAAGATGCCTATACAATGATATAAATAGGCTGTATTGACTCTGTCATTGGCGAACGCCTACATTTTTTTCTGTGTCAATTTTGAGTGTTCAAGAGCGAATATTTACAGACGATAGAAAATCGACTTCGGCCTACAAATAACTTGGTCACGAACTTTGTCGTGGGGTCGAATGATAGCATATCCAACGCATTTTTAGTTTAATGCGTGCTTGCAACACGCACTCGAAAATATCTCCAGTGCATCAAGTTCACCACATCAATGTAGAATCGACTAGATGGATTTCGATCAGAATTGCCAATGCATGCATGATGTAAAGAGTACATTACAGTTTTGTTGAAATTCTCCGCGAAACACGAGGTTAAACCAGAGCCCTTACTGGGACAGGAAAGGCGCCACGCGCGAACCAATAGAATCCGTGGCCCTCCCTCGGAGAGGGTGTCGCGAGCGAGCGCGCGGTTGCGGCGGGCCGGCTAATGGCGCGGGAGCGGGGGCGGGGGCGGGCGGACGCAAACGCACCTCGGCTCCGCAATGCGACGCCGCCCAAATGGAATACCTCGGCCGGCTGCACATTAACCGAGCGATCGCGTTCCTCGGGTGCGCGGCCAGGCGGATCGGCGCGCGGGCGACGACGCCCCCCCCCCCGCCCACGCCCCGCCCCGCCCCGCCAAGCCCCGCCCCGCCCCCGCGCGACCGCCCCGCTCGCGGATGCCTGTCCAGCGCCGTGCCTGCCTTGTGGCGTCACTACGCTCCGGGGATCTTTGTTACAGAGAAACGTCCCTTAGGGCGGCATTGTGGGTTCTTTTCAAGGATCGAGGTGTCAAAGAGAAAAGATGGTACATTTCTCGTCATTCTCGTCCCAGCAAGACATGTTCGATATCAATCCACGCACGTTAACTTGTATGCTCAGTGGTCCCGTTTGTGTAGGAAATGATTTATCGCGGAGGAGGCGGCGTAGATCCCCTCTGAATGGTGAGATTCGACAAACTACGCGTCGACTTGCGGGGGTTTCTTCCTCTAGGTACCTCTCCCAGATGGGCACCACACCGCCCACAAGAAGCTCTAGTCTCCCGACATAAGTAGAAGTGGCGTGCATGTATGTGTGTGTGTGTGTGTGTGTGTGTGTGTGTGTGTGTGTGTGTGTGTGTGTGTGAAAGGGGAGAGGATAGGAGAAGGAAGATGAAGGAAAGATCGTGCGCGGCCGGTTGTCCGTTTGTTAGGGTACTGCTCCGGCATTCGCCTGGTGTTGATCGGAGAACCTACGGAATACTGCAGATCAGAGCTATAATAATTTAGCTAATATAATATATTTTCCGCTATAATTTTCCTCCACACAGAGTCTGAAATCGACTTAGGTTTATATCTCTTTATTGTTTGCTTGTTCATTACTGTGTTTATGGGCCTAAAACCAAACACGTTCTGGTGTACTTAATACCCTCACGAACCTTTCTGATTTTTTTACGCTCGGTGCGTTCTTTTGAATACTTCCGTTACCGTACCGTCCGTTACCAATCCTAGCAATACCGTTTTTTATGAATTCGATTATTGAAACTTGAGAAACAGTAAAAGCCAATAAGTAATATAATGCCCAAATAAGGATAATAACTCGGTATGAACATTATTTCATTGATTTAATATGAATATTGCACCTTGGAATATTTTTGCGAATTTAAAATTCACCTCATTCTTATATTACTGTTACGTAATTCATTTTCTTTTGCTGTCTCAAGTTCTCCTTCAATAGTAGTACTACTAGTAGTGATAGATGTAGAAGATTCACCAGTTAATATCTTCGAAATGTTTAAAGATTAATTGAAATCTTCTAAATAACGTTCGCCAGTGAGCGCACAAAAACTAAACTACAGTTTAATTTTAGCAATTTACACTGTTATTTTCCCTATAACTTACGAAAATACAATACTCATTTTCATATATTTCTCAACATTTTACTGGAAACAAACTGCCCGTAACTTCGTTAGATTATTCCAGAATCCGCATGAACTCAACAGTATTCCTCCATTTTATGCGAACAAATCTGTTTAACTACACTGACCAGTTGTAATTAAATATCCATTTTGTTTTATCTGACGTCTTCTCATTCAATTCAAAGGTGCTTTATTTTCCGTGGCGAGGCTCAGATCATGTAGCTACTCTTCCGCCTGACTACGCGAATTTCACTACGCGAATTTCACCGTCTGGCAGAGACAGGAGGTTTTGAATTTTCGCTCAGAGGTTTAATTTATCCTTGATCTTTTACATGCAGTAAATATACAACGTGTTACAGCCGGCTTTACTTCCCCTCCGAAAAAAAACGAACTAAGGGTTTTTTCGCCTTTAAAAATCCACGGCTATGCTTACCGTTACACCACCGAACCCGAATTGTCAACTGACAATTATAAACAAAACTTTTTTTTTAACTTTGCAAGAAAAAATTAAAAAAATTAGAATTCTTGTTTAGTTCAGTAACGAACTAGCAAACCATAAAATGTAGTAGGTACCACGGGTGTTATTAAATTTTTTTGCCTCTTCAGACGACTTCCAAAACCTCGGGCTAGAGGCCCTCGGGATTGGCAGTCGCCGTCGGTGCAAATACATCTATCTAACGCCCTAGATATATAAATAACTATAGTAGTGTCGGAATCCTAGGACCTCTGCGGAGTCCGTGGAATGCTGGCTCTGAGCTGAACTGGTGGTTTTGCTCTCGAATTCTATCATTCGTTCTGGGGGAGGCTCCCTGCCATGGAGTGAAACTTCTTGGACACAGGGCTGGGTCGGTTTGATGAAATTGGCGGTGATTGCAACGAGTTGCAAGTGAGTGTACGTGAATAGATGAAGTGAGAGATTATCTGATCTTTTGCCCAAATCTTGGCGATATAGCAACATTATCTTAGACGGGATTCGAATCCGCAGCTCATTGATCCTGCGGTTTGAAAGGGTTTCTGCTACAGTTGCTGCATGCTGTGTCGGCTGCCAGTGAATATGACACCTCCGAAATATATATTGAAAGAATAATTGAATTTGCAGTTTAATAAGATAGTATCTACTACTACATCTTTTTTGGCATCGTCTTTGTCTCTAGTCCTTCACTCGTTCCTCACATTTTACTCATTTAACTTAATTACATTTTTTTACTTCATTTTATTCCCCTTGTAGTGTAATGTAGGGATACAATATTAAAGTATTTTACTTTTTGTCACTCTGGGAGGCATACGAACACGGTAAAATGCCTTTTTTAAAATATACCTGGCTTTTAAACTTTTTAGTTCGTGAGAAATGTGGATGAACTTTCGATCTTTGGTGCAAAAAAACAAATTTATTCTACATAAATGACTAACTATAACTGTACTGCTTCAGCTACATGGGTAAAATTCCTTAATTCCTTTTATTGTCGAATTTTTTGCTTATTTTCACTCCTCCACCCCCCGGGGTTTATATTCTCCACAATTTTGATTGAAACTCACACGGTAATGCAATTCTACTAGGTCACCGATATGTGGCCCAAAAAATTACAAAAAAATGTCCCAAGCATTGCACATTTATGTTATTGAAAATGTCATAAACGTTGAGTTTTTCCGAATACTGCGCCTGATGAGATCGCCAGCGCCGTCCGGTCGCCGCGATGTTGCGCAAGCGGCCGTCGATAACGCAAACGCTGCTGGCAACCGGCGCCCGGGACAGTTCGCGTCGCGGTTCACTGCCACGAAAACACGCCAGCGATGGAGCCCGACCTTCTGCGCTCGACTCGAACTGTCGTCGTCGTCACCGCCGCCGCCCGATTTGCGACGTCGTCGCTTCGGTCGTCGCTGGGAGACGGAGCGAATTATTTTCTGGCCTTTTCACAAACGAATGAGTAGCAGCTAACCATTACACTGATAAAGCATGAATTGATGTGAAGTACTAATTGCTGAAAATATTACGTGAATGATGTGCATATTGTGTATTCTTGTTTCGTTTTTATTCCTAACTCTCTCCATTAAACGAGATTTTAAATATTGAGCGTTACCAAAAAATGCGGTACAAAAAATTTTAGTTGTACGTCTCCACCCAAAAAAATATGAACGCTCCAAATTAAATATTTGGATGCAATAGGAATATTTCCTTCATTTGTATTACTCAATGTGATGAATAATGGATACACTGGAGTTCTGAACAATACTTGGCGCAATATTTTGAGACGAATGATTTATTTTTGTACTTTTTTAATGTATTCAATGAAGTAATATATTTTATTAATGGTAGCTTCCGGATTATTTAGCGTAACAAAAGAAGCATATATCATTCCTACATACATTTCAAGAACTTGAATTAAAAATGCTGGAATTTAATGAGAAAGGGTGTTTGGAGAATACAGCCAAAATTAGTCGGGATGTTTCATCTTTCCACAAAGAGCCCGAAATCCTCAGGTTCCATCGCTGCGCCCGCAGCGCGCGCCCCGGATGCATGGAGCGCGTCTGGCTTTTTGCTCGCGTGGCTGCCAGAACACACATCGCGAAGCCCAGCGCGGAGGCCGCCGAGTTATTTTTTCCTTTGTCCAGATGTTTAATTAAATCGGCGAGTGACATGGGCGCTGTATCTCTTTAATTTACTGCCTCCGCCGCCGCCGCCGCCGCCGCCGCCGCCTGCTGCGATTCGAGCAACCGCCACTGCGCTGTCACTCGTGGCGCAGCCGCTTTGACGGAACCATTTGCGTTGTTGGGGCCCATTTCACGTCATTCTCCCTATACAGAATCGCGCAAATGTGTGCTGACGCGTTCATTCTGCTCTTGACTAAAGAAAACGCAATAATGTGTCATTCAGGGGGCTAAATTAATAATAAGAAATTGAAACCATGTGTTGTAATTAACGTAGTTACCAGGTACGCGACCGGAATGGTTAATTCGTTATCTCAGATTAAATTTTGTTGTTTGCAAAGGAAGCTTGTAATATCGTGTTAGTCTAACTTTACGTCAGTGACGAAATGAAAAATTTGAAGGCGTTAATTTTTCATTCTAATTACGAGTGTGACGACAAGTAATAGCAAACGCATGATTACCGCCTATGTGTATTCTCGATCAAAACCCTGTTGTAAAGACCTGAAACATTTTTTTTACATATTGAGTGTCTATTAATAGTGACGGCCATCGGCGCCTCAGTTGTGCGGCCGTCAGTTGTTCTTTTTCTGATTCATTAATTTTATTTCGAAAGAGCGTGTCTTTTCGATGTCTTGGGCGAAGGAATGGCCAAGGAGACGAAATCTTGTGCTACCGCCGGGCGCCACGTGCTGATTGCGGCTGACGACTCCGTTCCGCGCCGACGCGCTTTCCGCCGGCCCACGAGACGCGCTGACTAGCGCAGGAGCGACGTGCAATCAGTCGTCATTCATAATTACTCAGCCTACTCACTATGATATATGACGACTGCATTATGCCTTTAGGTTTGCTTACGTCTCTTTGAGATCGAAAGACGGCGTTAGTATACGGAATGCAATCTAAACTTGCGGATGTGAGATTGAAGAGGGAGTTAAATGATACAAGTTCTAGCGAGAAGTAACATGTTTTCACCAATAAGTATTGAATAGGATGAATTATGACAGTATGAAAACGTAGACCAACAAAGCAACGATGCTATTTCTATCGTGTAAATAGCATTGATTGCACTCATAATTTTTCAACAAAAGAGAATTCATTTCATTGTTTTTTTTTCTTTTGTAAGACGAATAATTCGTGATATTATGAGAACAAAGTAGTTGCAAATTTGACTTGTTACGTGAATTTATGTTATGCTTTTGTGCATAAAAAACGCTGGACAGTAGTACGTATACTATACAAGGGCTTCCTGGTTCACCTGCTTGACGCGGCGCCGATGTGGTGTTTCCGGGCAAGAGGTAGGACGAGGAGAAGCGCTGGGAGGAGGGAGGGGTGCGGGTCGCCTGGCAGCGCCGTTATGCGCCCCATGCGGAATGGCGAGAGTGCGGCAGTTAATCCCCGCCCCCCCCTCCCTCGCATCCCAGGTGGGCCGCGACACGGGGCGCCCGTCCATCCCGCCCACGCTGTCACAATGCATGATGCATGCCGCGGGGTCGATACGGGGCTCGCCGGCGCCCGAGCCGCCTGCCTCCTCGCCCGCGGCGACCCCAACCACGTTTTCTGCCCATCGCGCTTCCAACCGTGTCTCCATATGTGCTGTTATTAGTATCGATTGCTTTACATTGAGATGTTTTGTAATATCGGTACGTTATTTTTATCGCTATTTTTGTGTCAAGTAGTTATTAAATCGACACGTTGCAATAAAATTCACCAAATTTTCACATATTCTTAAATTACGTATTAATATGTGAATAATCACATAAACTTGTCTGCCTCCACGAAGCCGTATATCGACATTAATTATGTACACTTCAATCCCAGAGGCAAAAGAATTCGCCTTATACTCATTTTTCTTGGATTATAATTATGAAAGTTTGAACACATAATTTTTTAATTGTACGATGAAAGCATCAGAAAGTCGTTGACACATCGGCAAATGAAAATTCACTCATAAGGTTTTTAAAAGAAAAGGGATTATGTAAGTAGAGGACAAATGTTCTTTAGAATCTCTAAAGGGTAGTTTTCCGTTGTTTCTGCGAGCCAAGCAGAACACAAACAAATGGGTTAAGAACCGTGCGTGATCTTCCCTTCCTTTCCCCCCCCACTATTTTCCCTTACACCCACATACACTCATTCACGCACAGACTTCATACTCATACGTTACATGGCCAAATATGTCGCGCGACCAGTCGAAATTTCCAGCTTGTCGGGGGCGGGAACGTGCCCCGCTAGAGGAGACACTTGGTTAGGGCCAACGCGTTGATCGGCGCCTGATCTCACGCTCCATCGGGAAGGAACACCGCCCCTTTCCGGTTACAACACTCACCCGTTACGGTGCTCAAGTCCAAAGTATTTGACGTGCCCTAAATACTAAATATGAATTCACTTTCTTTGAGAAGTACCATTAAAAAGATTAATATCAATATATAAGTAATCATTGTTACCTGTATATTAAATTATATCAATTTCAATATTTTTTATCGCGCAGGCGGTTAGGATGACTATATTGTGGTAATTAATAGAAATGGAGAATAGATTTTAACCATTAATTTTTATCTCAGTCATGTCTATAAGTTCCCGCGTTCAAATCACCGTGTTCAAAGGTAATATCTCAATGAACCGCAAAAAATCATGTTCTTACCTTTTTTAATAGGAGTACAAGAGAGTTTTCAAGTCGAATGTAAGTGATGTTGTCTGATGTATTAAATTTTTACACATAATTACGCTTGGTAAATGTCTACAAAATAGTATATTTTAATGGTATGTTTTAATCATTACTTGGAGCCAACATACCAGTGTTCACTTCCATCATAAATGATTTGTTTCTAAATCTCATTATTCCTATTATTAGTGTATAAATAATAAGAATAATAAATTACTCATCTACTACCACTTTTTCCCCAAATTATGAAAAAGCTTTACGTAAGACTTGTGTCGAGTTCTGATACGTAGCTTTTTTTGTATCCAAAACAAATAATAATTAACGACAGGTTGTTTTTTTTTACTAAAGTAACTTCATTTGTTATTGCAAAATTACTACGTTTGGAAGTTCTGTAATAATAATTGCATCGTCGAAGTGTGTAGAGTGACAGAGAGGTCACCTGACAGTGGGGCCAGAAGAGACTGTCGAGTGTTCTCTACACAACTCGTGTGTTGGCCTTCCCGCTACTTGCCGTCCGCAGTGGAAAGGTATCGCGTGCATCTCACTTGGGTGCCCTGGCAGCGCCTCCAAGCGGCGCAGGCGGCCTCGCGGCCTCTCGGACGTCCTCCGCTTCCCTAGCACCCCCCCCACCCCCACCCGCCGTCACCAAGCCATCTTCACAGCGTCCGGCGCTCGCTAGGCGCTGCTGCTCTCGGCTGTGCTCAGCGGGGCGCGCTCCGCGAGGGAGCACTCCGCCCCCTTCCGAGGGCAGAGAAGCGGCTGCCGAGGCCCGCATCACGGTTAAGTGGCTGCCTTCGGGATCAAAACCCTCGGAATATCCTCGGGTTCATGGCGGGAATTGCTAGTTGTTTTGCATTGAAGGGGAAAGAGAAATTTAATTTTTGGAAACTGTGTGATTACTTTATGAATTTCTGATTTAAATAACAAAACTATTTTATCTTAATGTATATTTATGAGAAAAAAGATTGATCCAAATTAATTGAAAAGATTGTACCCATTAATTGGTTCCTCTACGAAATTGTAAAAACAAACAGTTTCTTCTGTTACTTTCATATTAATGCAACGCAGTGATTCTCACTGACTTACGTGTCTCATGGTATCACGGATGTCATTGCAGTTCCTTTGACTGTGAAATTTTATTTTTCGATTTAAAGAGTGAATTCTGACCGATCGTCAACTGGACACCATTATCCAATTGCAAGGTTCGTTATGACTTATATTTTTGGTATTGAAGTTCCCAATAGCTTAACCGCATTACAGCCAATGATCTGTTCTGACAGTCACACTATTTCAATGGGAATATAGGGTTCGAGCGTCGACGATGACAACTTTTTCTACCCTAGCTCGATCGAATTCATCCGCTGCCTCGAGAAGAGTTGTTGCGGCCGGCTGCTGTGATTGGTAATTTTCCATGGTTTCTTCAATCAACACTAGACCAATGTCGGAGCGGTATCTTAACAATGGCCCTGGACCGCGCGTGATTTTTCGTTCCTCTCGCTTCTCCTATCTTCACCCTTTATTACACTTACATGCATTACACTACCATGTCGGGAGACCAGTCCGGAGAATAGAGCTTTTTCACGGGTGCCCAATTGGTGGAAGGTACTTCTTTGGAGGAAACCCCACAAGCCGACATGAAAGTCTGCGCCGGATCTCACCATCCAGCGGGAACAGATCACAGCCACCTCCTCTGATAAAAATGCACGTCACTTACGGGACTAATGACCATAGTCTCTGACGAGCCCGTGAACACGAAATAATTAACCAATTAACCGTTGGATCATGGGATCACTGGATCATGAGATAATTGGATCCCTTCTATGCACAAATAATAAATGTTGTTCATCTCTTTAATGTAATAGACATTTGAAACGAATTTTTTTAAATACACGTCCCAAATATCTAAAAAAATATGTTCTTCTCCTTTGTTTACAATGGTTTTTCCATGCTAAGCGAACCTGGGTGAGCACATTTTCCCGTTGTTGTATACCGCAAAGTTCCCTCAAAGATCTGACCGATCGAAGGGCAACTGCGACTTACAGCCACGACACTCCAATTGATGGCGGTATCGCGCCTCCGTGAAGTAAAATATTGGGCAACGCGCGCCGTGGCTGTGACGAAGATCTTCAGAGCCCATGGAAGGAGCCATGGAAGCCCGGCGAGGCATTGTTTTGCGGCAGCGGTATCTTCATTGCCATCTTGATGGGGCAAGCCAGGCCGCGTTGTGTTCCATCGCGTTAGATGCCCGTGAGAGATTTCGTAATGACGCAGTTATTCTTCGGAAAACGTGCGTGGTTGGGATGTGTAAGCGTAGAGTTATCTGCTGAAGTTTAGCACCTCGTCCAAATTGCACTTTGCTCACCCACATTTGTGAAAGCATACTGAAGCAAAACCCCCACACGAAATACGTGCGTGGTCTGCGCTGGATGAAGCTCTAATGGTAATGCGACTTGCCGTTTTGTTACTATGTGTCATTGTCATTGAATTGAATTTGCCTTATTTTACGTGGCGAGACTCGGGCCGTCTGACCACGCAAATTTTGCTACGCTCCTTTCATCAACTAGCAGAGAAAGGAGGTATTTCTTGGGCGAGAAACATGCGATTTGAATTTAGCTCAGAGGCGTCATTTAGGCTTGAGGATCTTCATATGCAAGTAAATCTACTAACATGGGACAGCCGGCTTTACTGCCCCTCCAAAGGAAGGCGTACGAAGGATTTTTCGCCCTTAAAAATCCACGGCTTCGATTGGGTTTGATACCGCGCACTTACAGCGTACAACAGTCCGGAACGCTAGCCGTTACTCCGTCGCCGCCGTCTTTCATTGTAGCTCAACATCTTGTAAAGGATTATGTTTCAATTATTGAACTACATTTACAATAAATTATTCGTTTTCGTATTTCTGATAAGCCATAGAGTTGATTCTTTACTTTTTTATCTACTTTTCACGCACACGAACAATTTGGGTGAAGTGTCCTGAATGTCACATTGCCCCCTGACACGGATCGGAGAGGGGCGAAACCCTTTCCTGTGCCAAACAGCTTCTACAACAATTGCGTTCCTCTGCGGGTGGGCGTTCGCTGGCCGCTGGGCGCTCGGACGCGAGCGGCCGCGACTATGGCGGCGCGCGAGGGAGCGCGTGAGCGGAGAGGGCGACGGCCGCGCGCCAAATACGTCGCTGATGGATCTCGCGGAAGAGCCGCTGGCAGCCCTGGCGCTGCTTTCCGGTGCATGAATGGGCGCGCTTTGTGAGCCGCACCAGCCGGAGCGGCAGCGGGGGCGGGCGGGCGGGAGCGCCCGTTATGGTGCGGAGTCGGCGCGATTCGTAACGCCGCCAGCGCCGCCGCCGCCGCCGCCGCCGCCCTTGTGGCGAAGTGCGATTCCGTTCGCGTTCGGCCCTGGGAGGGCCGCTGCCCCATGCAGTGTCTTAACACATGCACGCGGTCCTTCGCAAGTGCACACACTTTTTCTAAAGAGACAATTTTTTATGACCGTGCGATCTTTTGCACCTGCGTACGAATAGGAAAGTTTGCGGTTATCCTTGCACACTTTTTTTTTTTCGACCGGAGTCAACGTGGCGAGACATATCGGATATTCCAGTAACGCAGAGTTCTTGATAAACCACTCAATAAATTAGTCGACTTTAACACAGCCTTTTCGAGCAAGACAGTGACGATGCTTGACTCAGAATTTGAATAAGTTTTCTCGATTCGTCATCTACTCATGTTTAGTAAGATCAAATTGTTCCTCACTTCTGCCTCACTTAAAAAATATAATTTAATATAATTGTACAAGGCGTTCTAAACGATAGACCACAAATTAAAAGATTGGATACGTTTTTATGGAAACTCTAGGTGTTAAATGGTGGAGAAGAAACTATAGTAACTGAAAATTGCAATAAAACACCTGAAAGGCGGAACGCGTGTGAGGGTGGACTACAGGTGTACGAGCGCTGTTTGGCACGTGGCCGAGCGGATGGGGCGTACGAACTGATGAGGGGACTGATGAGCTGGAAGTGTTAAGGCAGTGTGAGGGCCATATAAAGAGTCAGACAGAGGAGTCACGTGCTGCTTTCCGCTCCTCATGCGAAGAGGATGTGCGCTCTGCCAAGTTCACGAGATGGGGAATTTTCATTCTCATCTCGACACTCCGTTCATTCGCAACACGTGGGTACATGCCTAACTTAAGGCGATAGTGAAGATTAGCCATAACGTAAATGGAAAATTAGAAAATTCTGAAGAAATGGGTTCTAATATGAATGTGTGCTTTCAGGAGTAATTAATGGACCGAATGATGAAATTTGAGAATTCAGGTCACGGGACTCTCATGTTTGAGTGTGGTTCAAGGACGAGATGGGAAAACAACTCATGTACAAATTTTTGAGTTGTGGATATCATTACTTCGAAGGAATCCAATTATTAAACCGAGTCTTGACCAACGAAAATTGAATATCATTGGACTCTGGGAGACTGATGAAAGTGCTGCGATCTTTGGTGGACGACCTCTCAAACTCCATTCTGACTATTCCGACTCTGCGGATTACGAGTAATCGAGGAATCCAAGACAACGTCCCACAGACGACCCGTTATCCCAGCCAAAAAGCCCAATTGCCTCAATGTGCGACCACGTCATCACGCTTCACGTCACACCACACACCACGTCTCCCGAGAAGCGCATACATCATCACGAAATGACGCCCAGCCCCTGGCCACTGAGTTGAGCCACGAGATTTTACGTTCCTGAAGGAAACATGGAAACGCAAATATACATTGTACCGGCCGAAACAAAGTGATGTGGATTTTGACGAATGGAAGCCAAAATGGTTTTGTAACCTGGCATCAAAATTATGTACCTTTCAAGAAAAAATCAACTATATGAAGAGCTACTATACGTACATGCGTACTAATACTTGAAAAATATTTTCTCAAAACCGGAACTGTGTGCGATAAATCGTTTTCGCCTGCCTCTGCTAATGCAAGCTTGTGCTGACGCACAAGAGGACTGTTTGACTGTGGCTCCTCAGGCGTACAGTTGCCATTGTGTCTAGCGTGGAGCTGTTTTATTCCGAGATCTACGGTCTGACAGAATGAAAAGACGCGTTAAAAATCTAGTTTGACTATTATGTATAACACTTTTATCGATACCATGTGATAATGTGTAAAGGGATTTGTTCCTTCTGTAAATTCTTCTGTAAATACCATTACTTACTTTAGAACTTGTGTTGTACCAAAATGACGAAAGGAATTGTATTCACGTCCCTGATTTGCGGGTTACAAAAAGAAGTTTTGGACAAAAGATTGTATGGCTGGTTGTAGGAGCTACAGTTGAACTGGGCGGGGCGCAGGTTATTTACGTCTGTTTGAGCGTTCACAATTTTTCCAAACTCTTTTATTTATGTGCTAGAAAGTGTGAGAAACCTGTTTTCGTTCTCGTATATTTTGCACAAAAGACAGATTTTTAAATGTTTCATTTGAGATTGGAGATTTTATTTGTTCTTGGATTTAATTTACATCCTGGGGTGTGGCAGTTAATTTTAATTACATGCTTTTGAGGTACGACTGTATAATAATGAAATGTATCTGTGGTTGGAAACGTAAATCATTTACCGAATAACATTCTGTATTTATGTCCTGTGGTGCCGTATTGTTTTTGACTTCGACATAATATACGAATATGTAGCTTTTTGTTGACTATTTGATCTCACCTGCTAATTCATTTAAACCTTTCTCTCAGAACCGGTGATCAAATGAAACGAATTATTATTTTACAGAATTTCGTGCAGTTCAAAATAACAAACTCGGTTGAAAATTATATGTAATGGCAAAGTAAATGTCAGGTGTTTTTAGTCATAATAATTATGCCTCGTTCTTTTCTGTTGAGGTAATGTATTTTCATCATTTGAAAGCTACTGCAATAGGTGAAATACGAATAGTAATGAAAGAATAATACTTAGCCCAGAGGATGATTTCTGCCATATCAAGTAACTTAATTATTATCTGCAAATTGGCAGATTGTCTTCCAGCGCACTGCACTTCCATTTTTGCTTGTTTCTCTCTTTTAATTGAAATTTCATAACAGTTGTGAAGTAATTAATGCTTTGTATCGTCTTTCTAAATGGTCACGTTCACTCATGTATATTCGTTCATTTCGTATAAACATAATTGATACATTATGTTTATAGTCGTAAAGTATATATTAAAGAAATGACGAACGCACTGCGTGTGAGGCACGTTTTATTGACACGTGTCATGTATGTTTTATCATTTGTTAGGTATTTCGTCTAGCGGTATTATTTTAAAAGAATGATTAGAAACGTTCAGTGCAAGAATGTGCATTCTTAAATAAACAGACGTTTGCATGTATTAATTACTTCATTGTTTGGATTACATGGTGTTGCCTCACCTGTTTTGACCACTTCCTGTGAGAAATTTAGTGTTAATATTCCATATACATAGATGGATGTTACCATAACGTAAATATCGACTCTAGATCTACTTTTCTTTTCACGATGCGGGCATGAGTACACAGGAGAACACTAGAGAACTAGTTAAAAATCCATATTTTGAGATATTTCACCAAGTTATTCCCTTCATCTGGCGCCATCTGCTGGGACATTTTTGGCCAAACACATTGAACAATACAAACAAACACATTGAATGATATAAGACGGGGAAAATCATAAATTCATTACTATGCACGTCTACGCTATGACGTTGTTGGTGCCTGCTGAAAAATCTCCAAATTGGACGCGAATTTGGTTGGTTGTTATTCGCTTTGAATTACGTAGTCTCCACAATACAAAGGACACATAAAGAGTGTTGGGTGATTCTGTTCCGAGGCATTTAAACAAACGTTGCACTTCCTATTCCCGAAGCAAGCCCGTTGCCATAAAAGCGGCGTCTTGGCGCCCAGACGTGGGTTCGTGTGGTTTCGCAAGGCGCGGGGCCAATCGCATCAGCGGGCGTTGCAGCGCGACCACGTCATTCGCAGCGGACGGGCTGTTGGGTGGGCGCGGCAGGCGGGCGCGCGCCCTGCAGCGGGGGGGGGGGGGGGCGTGGCGGGCGGGGCGGTGCAGCGGCCGCGCCCCGAGCGCCGCGCCGCGCCGGCACGCGCCCGCCGGAAATCGATCCCGCGTGCCACGTGCGGGACGCCGCCGCCCGGCGCACGGCCCCGCCCCCGCCCCCGCTGCACGGTGTGCCCGCGGCGCGACCTTCCAGGACAAAGAGGTGCATGGTCTCATTGCGTGTGTTTCTTGGAATCTTCTGGAACCAAGAGGCCAATTGGATTCGATTTTTTGGGGCATGAGGCCACATTAGAATAATCCATAGGTTTCTTATAGCTAATGAAATGGCAGTGACCAAAAGACCTATTCATTGCTGATAGATGGAATTCATGCTCCTTTTAAAGGTATTGAATACTTTTACCTCGTACGGGCACTTGTAAATTAGTTCTGAGCGGGCATATAACTCTACTATTCAATTACTAACAATACTTTTGCACTCTTCAGAACAGTCGTAATAAGTATATTTATTCAGATTGATAGCGCCATATGTGTTATTATGTACGTAGCGTAAAGAAAAGTTTGTTATGTTGCTTGACCTGTCTGATTCGAAGTGTTATTTGCAGAATATTTTACCCGTTTAATTTTATTTCGTTACATTTTAATATTACGTGTATGGACCAGGGAGTCAGAACGAATTCTTATCGTTTACATTTGTGCCCCATCACCTGTTATGTTATTTGAAGATTTCTCGGGTATTCAGTGAAATAACGCACATGTCTGTGTGCCCTAGTTCTCCTCAATTCAGGAAAATGCAGTAGTTGTTTCTTAATTGTGTTCTCTTTAATTTTCGGTGGGTTTCCACTGGGAGGTTCAAGGTGTCCAATTTGATGGTGATGAAAGTCAAAAGTATTATTGAGTAAAGACGAAAGTCGTGAGAACAGCAAGAATAAAGGTGGAAGAGAAAAAATAATGAGATTCTGAAAGGGAGAACAAAAAATTGTAAACAGGCTCTTCGTGTCGGGAAGACGAGAGGAAGTGGAAGGGCATATGAACAAGGACCCAGGTGAGAAGAACATTAGTCCCCGCTCTTCCTGCAAATCGCCGTGGCCGCCCTCCCCAGAGGAAGTGCGGCGGGGCCATCTGCCCGCCAGAGGAAGCCGACGCACCACCGCGCGGGCGGGGGCGACCTGCCAACTGTCCGCGCCCGCCCGCCCGCCCGCCCGCCCGCCCGTCCGTCCGTCCGTCCGTCCGCCCGTCCGTCCGCCCGTCCGTCCGTCCGACCGCCCGTCCGTCCGACCGCCCGCCCGTCCGTCCGCCCGTCCGTCCGTCCATCGGTCCGTCCGTCCGTCCGCCCACCTCCCGCCAGCGCCCACCTCCCGCGGCGCGCGACCATCTGTGCCCGGCGGCCCACGCCCCGCCCCCACCCCCGCCCCGCCCCCGCCCCGTCCCCGCCCCGCCCCGCGCGTGCCACGCCCTGCTGTGCCCTGCCCGCCGCTCGCCGCACAGCTTCACGTCCTCTCATCATACAGGGACTCGTTGGCGCTTTGAGATGATACAGCCTGATATCCCGGTTTTAAAATATTAACTTCATTGGGAGATCTATGGGACTGCTCGTAGCTGTGTTCACTTTATACAATGCTGAGAATTATTACTTTTCTATTTATTTACTTCAAAGAGAATTGGTGGTTTAGATGATGAGACAACTAACCACGCACCCTGTGCGGGGCAAATAGTTGGCTTCACGCATGCACAATGCTTCGTCGAGTTCACTTTATCCTACTAATAAATGAGAAGCCAATCTGTTCGGGGCTGCACAAGAATTGCATCACGTTTTACATTAAATAGTTCACATATGTTTGTAATACTAACTTAATTATGACTTCTTTTGTGTGTTTCGTCCGATCTATTTTGCAAGTATTTGTTGTTGGGGGTTCCTGCTGCCGGGAGTTGACATTTATGTTTCAACTCCAACAGACTCAACTGCGTTTTTGTTACTCTAAATCTCGAACCATTCGTTTCACTAGTTTCATATCGATATTGATTTTTTTGTACTGCTTTCAACTTGATCAACTTTGTGATTACGTGTGATGTGAGCATTCCAACGCGATAGGCACCCTACGTACACTGAGCGCCGTGCCCTCCTGTTCTCGAGGTCTGTGGCCTGGCTGCCCGAGGTCCGCGCTGGCCGCCGCCTGGCCCCGCCCACCCGGCCGCCGGCGCCCACGGCGGCCCGCGTTGCGCCTGTCCCGCTAATTAGACCATATGTCTATTTGCGGGGCCTGGGAGGGGGCGGGCCCGCCGGCGCCGCGCCGCGCCGCGCCGCGCCGCGCTGTTTGCCCCGCGCCTCCGTATCTATGGCTCGTCTGTTGCGGTCTCGCGGGCCCGCGGCGCTGTATTTATGCCCTGCCACCGAAGCATGCGCCCCGCTGAATATCCTGCGCTGTCGCGACTGCCGCTTCCTTGTTCGAGGGCTCCATAAATCTCCGATAGCGCGCCGCCCCAACCTCGCGCCCACTCCGCCCACGCCCCGCCCGCTTCGCTCTTCCACAAGGCGCTCCTCTGCCAGCCTCTTTTGTACAGATTCTTGTCTGTCTTTAAGTACTCTGAACTCCTACATGCGCTCTCCCTTTCATCACTCCCTGTTCGCGCTAGCAACCCTTGTGCAAAGATGAAGTCGTGGGCTTCCGCGGCCAGAGTCATATGCGTGATCTGGGCTGTCCGGGCGACGCCGCGTCGAAGGCTGTGTTGCCGACGTATGCATACCAGCCCTGAGGAAGACCACGACAGGATGGTCGAAACGTCGGCATCACAGCCTTCGACGCGGCGTCACCCGGACAGCCCAGATCACGCCTTGTGCAAAGATGTTTGTGCGTCTTGAAGTACTATGTACTCCGTCCCCTTTGATTTACGTTTTCTTTCGGTTTATTTCCTCTAGTCTCACTCTCGCATGTCTCATTTTGAATTTTTCTGAATTTTTCACCCGCCTCTTCTTTGCCCCTCGCTCCTTCGCTTCCTATTTTCTTCGTCGGTGTTCGTCGTCTGCCCTCCGCCGGCGTGCTCGCGCGCGTGCCTTTCCCAGCGCTCCTCGGAATGGGCTTTTTTGGGCGCAGGTTTCTGCGGAGTAGGAGTTCGGGGCTCATGCCCCAAGCGCAAGCATTTTTATCTCTTGACCCCCGGGAGCGCCCCATCCTTCTTTCCTGGGGACGGCGCTGCCTCTTCGAATATTGCGCCGCATCATAAAATGCGCTGTTTCTCTTGAACGGGTCTGATTAGTGCCTGGGAGAGGGACAAGTGGAGTGCCGAGGAGCAGGAACATGTCGACCAGGAGGTCGCGGACGGGCCGATGGTTTCCATGGGAGCTAATTCTTTGCGATCTCCAGGTTCATCGACGGGCGTTGAAAGGAGAAAATATTTCGTTATAGTCCGTTGGTTTGATTTTCTTTCGCAGTGTCTCTGGAAGAGTTTCATGTATTCAACTGCAGTTGAGAAACCCGTAACCTCGAGGCCCCCCGATTTCCGGCGTCACGTTGCGTAGGAAGCGAAATGAAGCTAAAATCGAGTGCCTTGCGTGTGGCGGGCCTTGTCTCGTGCTGGGCCGATTGATTGGTCGGGGGAAGTGGGTCATCGGCCCGGCGCGGCGCTGGACGCCGCCGCTGCCCCTCACGGATTCAATTGGGCGTACGCCCTGGCGTGACACGTGGTGCGCCCGACGGCTCCAACAACCCATCGGTGATATTTCTACGCATCTTTATCTCTTCCGCCTTTCTTTTTAATCTTCTTCTGGGCTCCACCGTTACATTATTGTTCAGATGAAAACGAAATTACGAGTAATAGAAAATGCATTTCTACGCAGAATTTATTCCGAACACGCAGTTCTACAGAGTTACAAATCGAACCGCTGAACCAATATAATCGTACATCACTCCACAAAAACGTTTCCAATCTCACATCTTCACCTTGTATTTGGTCTTGGTAAAACTAACCAAATGTAACGCATACGATCAAGATACATAAAGGAAATGCTCTGCCCATCATTAACATTCTATAATTTCAAAAATAAAATGTTTAAACATTACATAAGTTAAAACTGAAGAGGAAAAGCAGTATTAAATTTTTTATTCCATCATTAACGTCAAATGGATAAAGGTGTCCAGTCTTATATCTGCCAGAATACGCACACAATATTATTATTAAAAACGTATTTGAAACCCCCTGTGAAACAATGCTGTTGAAGAGGAATAGTAAATATTTAAAAATTATAATATAATAATAATTATTATTCTTCTTCTGCTTTTATTATTTATCTTTTGTTGTTTATATCTTCACATTGGCCACAGTCCGGCAGTATTTTCAAAACATCCACAAGCTTGATTTTCTTTTTCCTTCTCAAATTCAAACCAGATACTTTTCAGTTTGGATTTCGTTCCTTATTTTTGGCTCCCTTCCAAGATATGCTGCTTCTCTATATACTCATTTTTTATTCCGACCATTTTTTTTCTTTTTGTCGTCGTATCAAAATTCAATACCTTGAAACTTTCTCTGTTTTCCGTCCTTTAGATTTTACATTTCTAAACAGTGCAGTTCCGCACACCACACAAAATAATATAATCCTGTGTGTGGAAAGCTTACGGAAGGCAAAAGTAAATGAAACAACATAGGAGGTTCAATAAACATTGATTTTTATGATGATAAATATTAGCCAGATCATCTTTTGACATCTTTGTGTGGAAAATAGAAAGGCGTCCCTACACAATTCCCATTTCTATAAAGGTAGCACTATAAATACTTATGCATTAACCCAGAATATTTTATTCTGAGTGTTTTCCATACTGCAGAATACTATTCCTAAGAATTGTTTCCCGCTATTGTAACTTCTGAGCTTCACGGGTTTTTTGTTGTTGTTTTTTAGTTTGTTTTTCCTATATAATCTCGTAATTCAGAAATCACCATTAAGGTGCAATTTTAAAATTAATTTATTGTATTATTTGTTTATTATGCTATTTTATTATATTACATTTTATTATAATAGAATATAAAGAGAAGCAATAAATTATTTTTAATTGATCTTTTTTCTTACTTATTCTAAACTTTTCTATGAAATACAGTAAACTATAGTAAAATGTGTTCTTTTACAAAAATTAATTTCGGTCAAGAATAGCTTATATTTTTGTTACATTTGCCTCCTGTCAAAAGTAGATTTTTCTAAAAGTTGATTCAGCAGAATATTTTTCTTTTTCACTGACCGTGACGACGTTTCAACCTGTTGAAGTGTAAGGGAGGATGTGACGTACATCCTTATATAGTAATCGCGTATCCTGCGTCTGTTCCTCTGTCCGTCATTCACTGATGGTTAGACCCCTTTCGGTCCACCAATCGTGAGCAATGAAGTGTTATTTGACGTGTCTCGGCCTCCTGGTGGGAAATCAGATGTTGTTTTGTTGTTTTTTCCCAACCAGATTCTCAGAAATGTCTCTAAAAGCGTGTGGTTGTGTTGTTTTTTTAGGGAACTAAAACACGTTTAGAAGAACTTACGGAACATACGAGTACAAAGTGATCAATAGGGACTTTAAGCACGGCAGCTACAAAGTGATAAACTCTGACTTTATGCACGCCGCGGCGTAAAGTGAAGCAAACTTTCGACACCTCTATTCCACTTTTCAGATTCTTCGCGTGCACAACTGGAAACCCGCTTGCCAATGTGCAGAAGCCCAATATTGCTGACGATTGCTTTACTACGCTGTGCTTTAAGTCCCCATTAGCTCATACGGTACCTTCCTACAAGGAAATCGATTAGCACAATTCTTCGCCAGTTCCCTCTGGGATATTCTAGAAACTTGGTAGAAAAACGCGTGTTTTTTACGGTTTTGTAGAATGGAATATTGTGTGAGCAGCCTTGTGGAATCGTGTTAAATATGTTGTCAGGGGAAACACACAAGTTGTTTGATGTATGAAGGAAATGAAAATGCTGAAAAGAAGACGAGTAAAATTATATGATTTCAAAGGATAATATAATAAAGATTTTACAATGATAATGAAGCAGGTATTAATTCATCGATTCTAAAAGGAAGTACCATGTAGTCTCGCTAGCAAAAGAAGTTTAATACTAGATACTGTTTATAATATCGGATTCCAATACCTTACTGAAACACTTTGAATTACTCTCTGTCAGGTATTAACAAATCCTTACGACTTAATTCACCCGACAGACGATAATTGAAACTAATTTGTAATGAAACATAAAATGAATCACGTATTTTAATCGACACCGTTATGTACGTTTCTAGGCCTTAAAATGGGCGAGTCAGGTTATTGTAATATGTTTAAAACCTGAACTTTCGACGCACAAATGAAACATCTTAACGAGAAAATACCCGCCGGAGGCGCCACGTTAGCCTCGTATTCGATTTGGCGTCTGGTCACCGCGTGCGTCAAAATCTGGAAGCGCAGAAGCACGTGCGCCTGCCTCCTGGAGTGTTCATCTGCCTTGGGCGGCAGCGACGGCCGCGGCGCGGTTGCCACATGCAGCCTTAGCGTGGACGGCGGGCGCGGAGCTGCGCTGCCGGTTGCCGCGGCTGTCTGCTTCCTGTTCGCCGCACCGGCGCCCGCGGGCCCTGCCGCCGCCTCCCGTGTGCCCGTCCCCGGAGGCCGTACTGCTGACCTACCGACGGCTCCGCGCCCGACGTCGCGTCGTTTAACTTTCATCCCGCTCCGACTTGAAAGCCCACTGCGATATTGTCATCGTGTCTAGCCAGGTTATTTTTACCTAAGTGGTCACTGTGGTATCCTTGCGTTAACCTCAAAAATAATTTTGGGTGAAGATGATTACAAACATTTCATTAACATTGAGAAAGGCTTGAGTTTATTTTGTGATTAAGGACATCTTATGTCGTCTCAAATTTGATGTCCAGTTTTTCAATTGCACTTTATGTTCGAGTTGCCTCAGATCTCGCGAATCCAACCGTCGATGCTAATATCACGTGACCATATACAATCAAAGTTGTAAGGAACATTTTGAACTAGGAGTATTTGTTCACTGGTTTACGTTTGCGGTTCACATTCATGTGGAAATATCAGGCGTTAATATCAGATATTTTGAATACATTATGTCGACTTCAAAATTATTCTATGTAACCTTTCCCGTGCACGTCCGTATATACGGAGAAATATACGTAGTATAGGAAAAGTTATGTAATGCTGCGGAAAATCGATTCATTTTTTCAAAATACCCATCTGTCTCGTGTCTGTGAACACTACTAGCGCCTAAACCGTGCGTAGATTTATTTCCAAATTGAAGAAACACGTGTTGATCTGGCTCCAGTCGATTACTCAGCCCCACGGACATTTTCAAAATTTTCTTAAAAACAGCTTTTTTTGTAAAAAAAAATAGAATAAAATACGCTTATTAAGGTGGCATAGGACCGATTTTTAGGTTTAACTCTGAATTTCGAAAGTTTCAAAATGTTTAGACTTCACAAACCTTCTATGATAGTTACATACGTTAACTCATTCTCACTTTATTTCATGGGCCATTTGTTTTCTCGTAAATATTAATATACAAACAGAAAGATTAACTGTTCTTTCGATTTGTTCCTGCTCTTTACCTCACCGAAACGCGGAGGCGTCTGCAATTCGAATCTTTGTGAAATTGCATTTCAACAACTGCCTTTCGCGAAGATTACGTCCGCCGAAAGTAACGGCGCGTGGAGTTGGCAATCTCGTTTCTTGCGGGCGCGCGATTCGTCAATAAGCGGCGAATCCGCTTGCAAAACGGATCCGAACACGGCGGGCTTGGCCGCGGATTGGGGCAAATTGTTCACCGCGCTCCCCGGCCGCTTTAAACAAATATTGGCGCGGGCCGGCGCACGGCGGCGCTGTGTGCCCGAAGTGTAATTACGCGCCCGGAATTGAAACGAGGATTAGTTATTGATGATTTCCCCTGGAACACATGATGTAATCCTACCGGTAATAGCGTTATTTGGAGCTATTGAGGACTTGGAGAAACAAGATGGCACATACAAAAGGCTTGGAGTTAATAAAATTTTGAATATTGCTTTTATTGCTTCAGAATTGACTTTTTTTAAAAAAAAGTATTGTTTCCTTTCCTGTGATGTGAAGCCGTTTGATTTACGCTTAAAAAGTGTATAGAAGCATTATTTAAGTTCTTATAGTTTTGCAGTTAATGAAATTACTATTTAATTGCAACTTCTTTGGGAATGAATGCTTGTTTTCTGGAAATGTATTGACTTCCAGCAACATGTGATTGAAAATGTGTATAATGATTTTATACACATATGTTTATGTGCCTTTAAATAACATTTGCATCTCACTTATTACGTTCTTTTTTTTGTTTTGTTTTAGGTATGTTGAACACGTAAAATAGAGCACTACTACAGCATGGTGACATCCAGTACTACTGTAAGTATAAACATTTCGTCTGGTGACGCAAAATGACGCTATTACGAACCCTGCTTTCGGGACGATGTAATAGTATTGAACAAAAAAGAAACAAAATGCTATATTTTGCTAACGTATGTGTTGTTGTTGTTGTTCCATTGGCTGGCTACCATTGGTTTTTTTACCTATCTTAATACAGGAAAGAATCATAATATTGTATATGATTTCATTCTGTTTTTCATTATGTAGTAATAACGACAATCATATAGTAAGGAAGACAGCGAATTCACTTGTACTAATTGTATTGTTCTTATTGCTTTTTTGTCTTCTTGATTGTGAAAAATAGAAGAGGATCATATATTATGATGTATTTAGTTAATAAAATTACAATCTTTTATAGCTAGATTTATTGTCTCGGATTGTGATTTGCGTTATTATCATTCTAAGTTCCCACCGATTATATCTTTTCTTTTAGTAAATGGGTATCAAGAGTAGTTACAAACGCAAAACAATATCAGGTGATCGTAGGCTTGCGCAAAGGGCGAGGGGAAGCAAAGGGTCCTGCCTCCCCCTTTAAAATTTCAAAAAGAGCCCGCAGACATTCGTAATAAAACATTTGATTTTCGTAAATTTGATAAAATCCTTATTTTATCCTTTTTTAAGCTGACAATGTGGGGAAGAGGCTTTTCAAACCATAAGGTAAACTTGTAAATGGTCCAACATAAAATCAATTCTATTATTTGTATAATTGAAGTTATAATATCTTCTTCATGTAGTATTTTTTATTTCGTAGTAAAATATGTTATAAGAAAAATGTTAATAAAGGTTAATGGAAAATGGGGTCAAGAGGGTCCCAGAAATATAGTTGCCCCCTCGTGTTATGGGTTGCGCACGCAAATGCAGATAAACGAGCTTCCGGAAATATATTAGTCGGTTTGACCTCGTCACCGTTTGATCGAGTGATCTATTTTTCGTTTCTTTGTAGATATAAAGTTATTATTATTATTGCCATTATTATTATTGCCAAAGTTATTATTATTATTATTAGATCCCATTAAGGGCAAGTGCATCCTACTTTTTGCAGGGAATGCTGAATGAAGTGATAGAGTGACGATGAGAGGTGAAAGAATTAGGATGATGGTAAGAATTAGGATGAAAGGTGATCGTGGCATTTTTTAACCTTCCCAGAATTCGCCTTATGACCAAGGAAAACCACAAAGGATCGAACCCGGGCCTACCGATTGCGACGTCAGCGCGCTTCGCACTGAACCACTTCGCTCGGTCTCCATGTATAATTAGGAAGCCTTAAATGTGTAATGAAACACAATTCTGCTAAAGTGGGCGACAAATTGATTTCAAAATTAATTCTTCATTTAGCTGTTGCATGTAATTCAGTTGCAGCTCTGGGACAATCTCTCAATGTAACAGAAGTCATTGCAATAAATTAGTTTTGGAAATATCTTTTCTTTCTATCTAGATTACATCTAGATACATACTGTTTATTGACGAGAAATGAATCACCAAAAGTGTACTCCATCAACCTTCACTCTACAGTGAAGGTTGATCCTCCTACGATGGTTGAAAACATGTTCACTAGTAACACTTGAAAAAATCTTACGTACACAGACTTCATCATTGAACAGAACTAAAGTTTTAACGCGTTCCGCTTATTGAAGATAAAGTACAATTGGTAACATATACGGAGGTAATGTTTTCAGAAGCTTTACCAATTTAGGCACAATCATTGCCTTTCTACAAGATAGCGTGGCGGCGATTTAGCCCATTCATGGCGTGTGTGTCAGCAAGTTAAAGGCTGACGTTCAGAGAAAATAGTGTTTTCTTAAAAAATTACAAAAATTCAAGTGCAGATTTACTTCAGTGAATTGATAGCATGAGTGATCTTGTTACTGTCCTATGGCTGGCAGCTCGCTACGGGCCTTGGCCGAATAGCGGTTGTTACTAGAAGTATTAATTAACACCAATATTCAAGTACGTTAACTAATGCAGTCCTCAGCTGTTCCAAAGGAAGATGTCAGTTTTCCGACTGTTCAACATATTTCATTCGCAAAAAGCACAATTCCCATTCCTCAAAAGAACTACCAGATAAACTAGCATCCAAAACTGTATTGTGATTCGAAGTCACTATAGGCAAAGAGTAAATTGCAATACCCCTAAATGAATTATTGTTTTCATTTCAACTTAGGAAATGAAAGTCTACGAAATAACAATATTCAATTCGTTTGTCTTTCTCTAGCAACTACATATATTACACAGAACACATTACATCATTTCTAATTGACTAAATATTAACGAAATTAGTAATTTACGACATCGGGACGAAACACCACGCTCCGCCTTGTGGCCTAATTGATTATTCTTTAATCATCCTTGATTTAAGATAATATCACTTTTTAAAGGTTCCATATATACATATTGGAGGTAATCATGGTTTGTCCTTAACTCAGAAAATATATAATTTTCTTCGGTAACTCTTTTCTCTTGTGAATGCTACCTCTAATCCAGTTGATAGTATCTTAAATCCATTATTTCTATTACTGTGCATTTGCGTCAGTGTTGTGGAGACACGCTTGGCTCGAACGTTTTCTTTTCTAATAATGTTCACGGTTTATTCTCTGTAGTTACGGAAGCTTTTTATTTTATAATTAAAATAAATTATACGTTCTTACCTGTTCTAGGATATTATAGTATTAGGTATTATTCAGACTTTATTAGATTCAGATTAGAGTGTTACACCGAAGGGCCCGTGCAAGTCTATTCAAAGAAACCTTTCAAAACTTCGTTTTGATTTCGATAGTGGACTGAACAGTCGGGCGTGAATCATGAAAGCGGGCATAAATAGCGTAAGACAGGGGCATAAAGTAAGAGCCGAAATGGTGACTAGCCCTTTTCCGGTTGTCCTCCCCTGCCCTCTCTGAGGCCCGGCGCCCGGCTCCTCCGCAGCCCTGGACACCGACGGCTGCCGTGAGATAGGACCTGCGGCCATTATCGATTGCGGCGCGGGCCTTTCGTGTTCCTTCCTCGAAATTTGTGTGACGCGTTGCGGCGGCCGCCCGCTCGCACTGCGTCATTTGACTGCGGGGGGGGGGGGGGGGGGGGGGCGTCAATAAGGAGCGGCGCTTTCGCTTGTGCTCAGTGCAGCTTGCGATAAGAGAAGGGACGAAGATGCGTCAAATGAAGCATACATGTTTGAAAAAGTAGAAAAAAAAACCTTTAGGATCAATTGCCTAATAATGCAGAATTGGTAAGACGAACCTTGGGGAAGCGCACAAACCCCTAGTGATCCACGTCTGGAAATCTCTTTAGGTGGTATTAATGTGGGTTCATGGCAGGGTATTTTTATTTTTAGATATTCACGTTTTGTCTTTCGTTTTTGCGTAAGGAATGGAAAGAATTGTAATTTGTAAATATATCGTTTTCTCAACCCATTAATGTACTGAATTAGTTAGGTATTTTATTTTGGCTATTTTTTATTATTTATTTTGAGATACAGGCCTACATAGTTCAGTATTAATATTTTGGCTACGAAGATGTTTCAAAACAACTCACACAGCCGTTGGTAAAACTCTAGAAAAAATGTCACTTTGGCCTAAATGACGTGCTTATAAGAGAAATAATACGATTAGATATAAATAAGAAATTTCGAAGAATTTTTAAGTGAAAATAATCTTTTTTAACGTTTTCATCTCAGTTAGGCGTGAAATTCATGTTCACTAGTATTTTCCAACTAATGTTTTGTTTTGGTTTTATGAAGAGCGGCGTTTAATGAAGAAGTACGTTTTATTCATCCAGACATTTGGTGTGAATGTTCTAGAATAATTTTTTCATCTGAACAAGTTTAGAAAGAGTCCACGTATAGCCGAGAATTCACAGAGTTGTTTCAACACTAAATGTGCTATCTCCCCCTTCTCTTGAAAACGAAATGTGATTTTTACCACTCTTCAAGTTGCGTTTCAGAGGAGAATTTTCGTAATAGGAACATACGCCTTCCGCAGCGCCAAGAGTTGGTCTCGGGCCGCGAGCAGAATTTTTGCGTCCTCGCCACTCGTCCGCCCCCTGAGGGCTGCTTGCTATTCGCGCTCTGCGTTGGCTGCGACGCGCTCGCACTTAGGACAGAAAGAGCGGCGGCGGCGGCGACGGCGCCGCTTGGGGCGCGGGGTTTACGTAATGTCGGAACATGAAATCTGCATTAATGCGACGTAATAAAAGGAGCTTAAGCCGCGTCTTACCGCCCGTTATTTTTCGCCGAGGCGGGCGTCCCTTGAGCGGGCGCGGGCGCGTGCGAGCCGCGTCGAGGCGAGGCGCCGGCGGTGCGGACGTGCGCGTGATTTGGCCCGCCTCGGCCCCGCCCCGCCTTCCACCGCGTCGCGACGCGAGGCGGAGAGGCCGCTCTTCCTGCGGCCCTCGGCCGCTGGAAACGGGGACGGGCGCGCGACTGCTGAATCGGCTGAAACTGCGCTGTCCATTTGGGAGATAACGTACGCGCAAATGGGTGACGGAAGGTCCTATAAATAGAAAGAAAGTGCACGTCTTTCAGGACTGTTCACCTGCATAACAGTGCTTCTGAAAAGCTTTTTCGTTTTTTTATTCCTGCTAACATTTCGTGTGTCATGGTCTCTCATTGCTTAAAGAAACATGGAATCGAGAAAAAAATTAATAAACTAGATTCTGGCTGTGCTATAATAATGTAATTTGGAATAATTAAACATGATTATCCATTATATTCTTTAAAATGGCTGTGCTAATAATTTTTGCATCTTACTTTGAAAGGTGCATGATTTCAAGAAGAAGACATTGTAAAAAAAACGATTTAACATGCTCCAAAATAACTTTTTTTATTTAAAGAGTCAGTCAGTATTTAATAAACAAATAATAATTACTCAGAATGCCACTATTCGTTCTTTGTATCAATATTTCTTTCACTTTAGTCGCTCCGTGGCGTAGATTTAATGTATGACTGGTGAATGCGCTGAATTAGTTGGAGAGAATGTCTGCTGATAGCCATCTTAGGGTTTGAAAATGTGCCAAGAACACTCGGACACCAATTACGTCTTCCCTCTGATCTCGGCATTCGAGCGAATTGCAATTTTCAGTGGCTCTACGAGTCTTCGTGGATAAAGACGCCGTTATTTTCTTTTTGGTCATTGTTTATGTTCCTTGGTAACAATGTCTGGTTATTATTGCTTAATGAAAACTGTAGGTAATGGAAATGAATTGTTGAAATGTATATCTGCGAGGTCGGTGCTATATATTCGTATGAATTGTATTTCTAATCAGAAGCTGCTTTCGTTATTACTTTTAATCTTTACACTGTGTTTTGATGTGTGTATTAAAGCTATGACGTTTCATAGGATTTTTTATTGCTTTTTGAATGTTCAATTTATATGCTATACTATCTGATGCGCTGTTCTCAGATTTTTAATTGCGTAAGTATGCAGTTCTAACGTATCCAGAAATATTTAAGAATAGAATATACGTTTGACCAAGAGATTTTGCGTCTAGTTTCTTTTAGTTATGGGAATGTAAATTTTGGAATAACCTTCAACCGAAGAAACGTTATTTGTTATTTCTGGGACATTTCTATTTATTTTGTATCAATTAATAAATAGTCGTGCATTATAGGGTTTTGTATTAGTTCTGTTTGAGCCTTCCGTACTGTGGAATTTACTGGTGGTTAGGGTATTAGATCCTACCGTTGACCCATTTGGCTTTCATCACTGAAGGCTTCTTTTGAAATTTTTGCAGTGTGGTGTGAGTTGATTATTCTCCTTTATGGGATGGGCCGTGTCTGCTTGTATTCAAATTTCGTTTCAAACGTGTTGGAGTTCAGTTTCTGTACGATTTCCTGGCGAGATCGATTCTCTCGATTGAGAGAACACTCAAATATCCGCAAAAAGCCGGCAGGAGTGTCGGAGCACGCCCCGAGCGTGAGAGGAGCAAATTGGAAGAGTCGCTCACAATGCGAAAGCCCCGCGTGGGCGCCGCCGAGCCTTTGCTGGGGCGGGGAACGCAATACCCCGCGCAGAATGCGTGACAGAAGAGGCAGCGCGGGCGGGCGAGCGCGGCGCAGAATGGCGCGTGACGTCACGGTTCCGCCGCCATTATGGAGAACGGCGCGGGCGCCATTGGCGGCGCGGGCGCGGCGCCGGAACGCCCGAGGCGGCGGCGGCGGCGGAGCTGGACGCGGCGGCGTGAAGGCAGCGGCGGCGGCGGCGGTGGCGGAGCTGGACGGGGCGGTGTGAAGACGGCGGCGGCGGAGCTGGACGCGGCGGCGTGAAGGCGGCGGCGGCGGAGCTGGACGCGGCGGCGTGAAGGCGGCGGTGGCGGAGATGGACGGGGCGGTGTGAAGGCGGCGGTGGCGGAGCCGGACGCGGCGGCGTGAAGGCGGCGGCGGCGGAGCTAGACGCGGCGGTGTGAAGGCGGTGGCGGCGGTGTGAAGGCGGCGGCGGCGGCGGAGCTGGACGGAGTGGTGTGAAGGCGGCGGCGGCGGTGGCGGAGCTGGATGGGGCGGTGTGAAGGCGGCGGCGGCGGTGGCGCCTCGTGCCGCCAATTAAGCAGAGGAGGCCGCGATGCCAGTGGGTAAAGCACCGAACCTCGTTAATAGGAATTCAATCCTTCCAAAACATCCACGCCTAATGCGATTTACGCACATTGAATATGTCTGCAATTTGGACTAATACAGAATTAACTCCGAGGGTTGCGTGCACAGTGAAACTAGACCTGGCGATCACTCATGATTCCGGCCAAAATTGTCAGATTTAAGTGGTGGCCGCCTGCTAAGGTTATGAGATTACGGAAAGCATAGATCAGGTCTGATCGTGTTAATTGTTGTAAACAAAATGTTTGCTACAAAATCATTTTAAATATATTGAACAACAAACTCCATTTGAAATATTAGATATAAACAAATCTGTCCCATTGGATGTACTAACTTTTTTTTACATACACCTTACTGATTGTTGGTGTAGATGAATTAACGTGTTTTTAGCTGCATGTATTTCAATACTGGACTGTATTAGTATTTTTAAAACTGAACTGTGTATTATGATTGCAAGACATATTTTGTATCACCATTTTTCTTAATTTTTAAACGATTTTCATCTCATAAGAGCTCTCGTGTCAGCCGGATCAAGAACTACATGTGTTACAAATGATCTGCGCGTAAAAGGATATTTCAGTAGAGAAAGCCACGCTCCCTGCCTGCTCTGGTGGCTGCATGCGGGCGGGCGGCGCCGCAGGGCCGAGGCGGCGGCGTCACGAAGCCGGGGGCCGTGCGCTATTTCACGGCAGCACAAAGGAGGTTCCTGCGCCCGCCAGCGCCGCGCAGCGAGCGTCCATCAGCGGCTTACTGGCCTCCTGGCGCGGCGCGGCGCGGGCGGAGCGGAGCGGAGCGGGCCGCACCTGAGGAGAGGCGGATTCGCGACGCCGCCCGCCGCCCCTCCCGACTCCCCTCCGCCGCCTACGCTTCTGCCTCCGACCCCCCGGCGCCACGTCGTCGTCTACGTCATCGCTACCGCCACCGCCACCGCCACAGCCACCGCCACAGCCACCGCCACAGCCACAGCCACCGACACAGCCACAGCCACCGACACAGCCACAGCCACCGGCACCGACACCGAGTCAATCACCGTCACAGCCACTGCCAGCGTCACTGTCATCGCTACAGCCACACCCACCGCCACGGTCCCCACCAGCGCCGTGGAAGGAGCGGGAGGGGTGGCGGCGAGAAGCGAGGCAGCGGAACGTCGCGTGGCGGAGGCGACGGCAGCCGGCCGCCCTTATCGCGCGCCGCGCCTCGCCTCGCCTCGCCTCGGCCCTCCCACCGCCGCCACCCCCGCACTCGCCGTGGCCTGCCCGCCGCTATCGCGCCTGAAATATGGAGCCGGCGCCACCGCGGGCGGGTATCTCGCTCCCTCGCGCCGCACCCCGTCGCACGGTGGGCCGACGCCATCTCCAAAGCGTGCAGAACGCATTTAGGGCGAGTTTCAAACTGCTTTTGCGATGTCAATACAATATGGCCCGTGTTTCTCCGCCAGTTTCGAGGGTTTCGTGCAGTTTCAGCATATATTTTATTAGTGACATACATTGCGATATTATTTGAAGCTGTATTAGGCCTACAATGGAATACGTTAATAAAATGGGACATCGTAATGCATAGTGCACTTTTTAAGTAATGAATAATTGCAAATTGCCATGGAATTTGTAGTTAGTTTTTAATATAATTGTCGAGCAAAATTGCATTGTGTTGGTGCTTGAACTGACCCTTGTCTCACTCCGCTGCTCTTTAATTTGAAGCAGCATGAGTTTAGAAATATGAATGTGTTCTGGCGTTGTTTGGCCCTTCGCGGCCCAGTGCGCGAGTGACGGCCCGCCCGCAGGCGCCGGCGCCGGCGCCGCCCCGCGAGCCCTTGGCGTCGGCCCTGCGCCCGCTCTACCCGTCGCCCTCAGCCCGCGCCTCTCCGCAGCCCTGCTAATGCTCCTGCGCTGCGCTGCCATCACCCGCCCCGACGTCCCCGACCTTCCCCCCCGCCCCGCCCCGCCCCACCCCGTTCCGTCCCGTCCCGTCCCGTCCCGTCCCGCTCCGCCCCGCCCCGCCCCGCCGCGCCGCCCCCCGCTCCGCCCTGCCCCGCCTCACATCGCCTCGCCCCGCCGCCCCGCCTTGCCGCGCCCCGCTATCCCCGCCTCGCCCCGGACCGCCCCGCCCTTCCCTTCCCCTCCCCGTCGTCCCGCCCTGCCCCGCCCTGCCCTGCCTCGCCCTCCCTGCCCCGCCCCGCCCCGCCGCACCGCTCCCCGCCCCGCCCCCGCCCCGCCCCGCCCCGCCGCGCCGGCTGTGACCGCTTACGCATTGCCTTGCGCCGGTGCCTTGCTCGCTGTCGGGAGCGTTTGGCCAGGCGTTGAAAGCTGCGCCCACCCGATGCGTCTTTTCGTTCCATTTTGCGCATGTCTGTCTTGGAAGGAGACGGGAATCTTGTGCGCCTTGACCCAAAGCGCAAACAGAATGTATGCCCGCTTCAAAACAATTAACGGGATTAACAATATTTCAAACAAACAATTAACAATATTTCTATTCCTGCGTAAGATTCATTTTGTTTTTCGACCACCCTATCTACGTTTGAGTGTATAATGAAGTCTTGTGGAAAATAATGGTAGTCTTGACTACAATAGTTTCCAGAAATTAGTATAACTTGTAGATTAATGAGGACTCCTAGAGGCTGATGTTATGTATTTCGAAAAGAATCATATTCTGCTGCTTTACCACAAGATATAATAAAATTACTACAATACAAAGTAATATATTCTTCCCCCATTAGTATATTCCTTAAAAGTTCCCTTCTTCAAGTGCTTTTCTTTTATTGTTCTTTCCCCTGATTGTGAGTATAGACAGTTCAATCCTAAGCATGTCGTGGACAGTGTAGCGCATATGCGACTAGTTACACGTCGCTGCGTCTTTTAACTTCACGCTTGCAATTTTATGCTGAAAAGACGCATTGTGTGGACTCAGCTTAAGAGAGATTCTGTGTGCTACCATGGGTCCTGTACTGGAAACTGGGTCAGCAAAAATGGCAGAGCAAGTTACAGAACGATTATATTGTATTTACTTCGCCATTTTTATGTTTGCATTTACGCAGTGCTATCAGTCGTTTATAACCATCACCCTTATCATTGTTGGTACTATTCAAACGAGGGATGAGCACCGCAAGCTAGACGACCACGACGTCGCTCGCAGTAACGTCCTTACTAAAATCATTACTCATTACTAATCCACCAAATAAATTAAAAATGTCTTCCATTTTATCAATTGGATCACGTCCCCCTGTCCTTAAAGTAATTTGTAATGATTATTGCTACTTCTATCTCTCCCTCTAGTTTACTTTCTCTCTCTCCCTCCAATTTTTCAATTATTTTTTCGTCTTTCGCCGTCTCTTTCTCTTTACCATTCTTGGAATATTTCCTTCTCCGAACAGTACATCCCCATTCTTACATAATCGCCTTTCCTTTGCACATCTTATTCTGCATCCTAAAGTCTCCACAGCAGGTGTGCACGTGTGCCGTCGTAGACACCATCTTCTGCGAGGCCTCGTTCTGCAAGGGCAGGTCGTGGCTATCTCCAGGCGCCAGGGTGGAGAGTGTTCTCTCCCGTTTCCGGACTCCCCAGGGAAATTTGAAATTGAATTTAATGACGAGGGCGGTGTGTGTTCCGATTCCAGCGACTAGAGTCGCTCTGAAGATCAACATTCATTTAGTATCTGGAAAGTTTTCAATTAATCTGGGTAAAAATTAATTTCAGTGAAATTTGCTTTGGTTAAGAGGCAAACGTGTAAAATGGAAGTTGAGTAAACGTTATTCTCGCCCAGGTAGGATTTCCGATTGCCAAATTCTGGTTCTGAGTTTATTACGAGAATTAGCCTTTGGTTTCGAATATTCCAACCTTTAGATATCTCTTATGAACTTTCAAGGTTTCAATGTCTCTTTCATTTTGTGGATCGTAATTGACTGTACGTGAATGTTGAGGAGAGTATTACAAATTGTAAATGTATGGTCTTGTTATTTCAATGTTTATCACTGAATTGGTCGTTCTTTCACAAATTTACGCAAAAACATAGCTATACAATATATCTCGCTATGTGAACACATGCAGACATTCTTATAATTACATAAACACACAAATTATCCTCATGCACGTCAGTTCAAATCAGACATTTTAATCAGTGGTGTAATTTAAAGCCATAACGAAGTTAAATACTGACATGCGTGTCCATAAAGGAATGCTCTTTTGGTGCACAAAGAAAAAAAGTCGGAAATGCAAACCCGTTTCTGCGTAATTAACCTATTTAGTGTTCGTTCTCCGCCTGTGCTAATATAGTCGCTGCAGACATTTAATACGCTTCACTGGACTGCATACATTTCCGCTCGTTTCTTTGCCCGGGGCAGCTGCGTCAGAAATAAGAGTCGTTTGTAGCCGCTGAGAAGGATCTATGTAATGAAGTTCCTCCCATTTCTTCGGGAAACCTTATCGTTCTCCGGAATAAAATTGGCTGAGGAGAGAAGGTCTTTAATCACGCTGGAAACTAACTGCTCATTGGAAGAGGCGTGGGCTTCAAGCGGGCGCCTGTGACGCAAGCGCTCTTGGCTGTTGCGCGTGGCTTTTGGCTGTTGCTCGTGGTCGGTTGAAGGGGAAGGGGTGGTGAGCCAGTGGTGTTGATGTCCAATCAAAGCGAACAATAGTTTTCTCGCAATACTGTACTGTTATCTCGACACAGCGCAACCCAACAGATAAACGAAAAGCCACTCTTAACGGCTTGCGTCTGTTAATGATTTTGACAGACCGTCCATCAAGAACAATCGGTACCTTTTTGTTTTTTAATAATGAGTATTTGTAAGATTTTTGATTCAAAGAAGGTTTTACGCAATGTATTGAACGACTCACGACCGAAATTACAAGTAGCGGACTTCATTGGCTATAATCCGCGTCCGTTATTTGCTCCAGTATTTTTGCGCTTCAAATTCGGTTGTAGACGTAGGTGTGTTTGTAAGATGGCTTGGCAGAATAAATTATGAAATTACAAAATTAAGATTTTTATCCTTGATTTATAATCATTGCAGTAATTTACTTGTGGTAATATGCTTATCGTCATTTATTGGCTTCTAAACTTATTATGGTAATCCATACCCGATTTTCGAGAAAAAGCTTCGAGTAGGGTGTAGGCGGCAGTCCCAGTATGGAAGTATGTGTGAAACGTCTTGTGACAGAGGGTGAATGATCTCTGGGGTATAGAAAAGACATAACCGATTAAAGAATCCATTTATTAACGCATTATATGCCTTGCTTGCTAAACTGCTGTTTAAGCTAGTGGGGTCTTACGATGGAATAATGCAATCGAGATTCGTATTTGTAGCGGGCCCATTTGTTTTATAATCTCGCTGTGGCAACTGTGATCGCGCTGCGCAAGGCTAAATGTACCTCCGATTACATCATGTGTGACACACCTACCCTCTCCACGTACGCGACACATACGTCGTCGAGTAATGCCCCCTCCCCCAACCTTCCGAACTGCAATATCACGCTAAGTACACAGGTAGAACACTTGCAAAGGTATTAGCGATATTACTGTTACAAGTTTTAGTATAAGCGGTTTTAGGAGGCGACCCCTTTCCGATTGAAATTGAAGAAGATTCACTCAAAGGGCTATTTATGCTTAGTCTAACCACCGAATCTCTTCACTTCGTTGCTCCAATTGCACGATTTCGAGCTTTGTAAGTGCTATTGACGCCTGATTTCAGTTTGAGGATTACCTGCACTGTGACAGTGTGAGTCCTCGTAAACGAGGCAATTCCTGCTTGGTTTCACAAAGGCATTGCTGGGCTACGCTTTCCTTAACCACATACACCATACTTAAATTTAGCTCCTTACATCATGCGTGGAGAGTCGGCAGGGACATCATCGCAAACGCCACATGTGTGAATGGGCGACTAAATTATAAAAAAAAAAGGCTCTTGTGAATGGTAATACGAGAAAATCAATGTGATGGGAATTATTGTTTGCACACGTAGTATGTATTAGTATGATTCCTCTTTCTTAAGATATAGTCAATACTAGATTTTCTCAATGAATAATTAAGATTATAATAAATGATATGGAGCAATGAAGGCATGGTAAGGAGAACGAGAAAATTTCGAGGAAACGTGACAAAACCCTACTTGGCCGCTACATATTTTACATGAAGTGTCAGGGATTTGAACATCTTGTATGGTAAGGTGGTGCACTGCAAAACGCTTCGGTCGGAAGTCGCCCCTTGTGCACGAAAATGGTAAGTACCACCATAATTGTATTGTTGGAAAACGTTTTTTTAATAACATGTCGTGACATTAACTTTCACAATTCACGTGGCCCCAGTGCCAGTGCGTCCATGATCTGGTGCACGTACACACGCTAGGGTGTGAAGGCCTAGCATCACCTGGCCTTTGTGGAGGCGCCACCGGCGCAGGCAGCCACTCCCCCGCCGTGTCAGCCGTTCCTCTGTGCCGTGCGGCGAAGGCGAAGGCGCGTGGAGACGGGCCCCGCCCCGAGCCACCTCTGCGCCTCCCCCCGCACGTTGCCATGCAGACGTTGGAGTTCCCGCAGGTCGGCCATGCAGACGCCCCCGGCTGCGAATTCCTACGCAGGCGCCTGAATGCAGTGGCGGCTGATATTGCACTCAGCGTGGCCTGGGCGGGAAGTTGAAAAAAAAGAAACTAATTAATATTTTATTAGTGTAATAAACACGTATTTATTCCTTGCATATTTATCTCTCACACATTTATTTTATTCTATTATTAAAATTATGTAGTGTAATCAGGGTTGATATTGATGTGTTTACTAACGTCTTCTAACTTCGTGTAGACTAACTTCTAAAATTTTCTTTTAGAAATATATATACTTTAGAACTCATGTGCTATATTGCTACAACTCTAAGTTTTGAAATCGTTTTCCGAACAGTTGTTTTCTGTCAACAGATTTTTCGCTACCATTCGATCCGGATTGAGGTTGAGGTAATGTTTACTTTCTAGTCTTCGTAAAAAAAATGTATTGTGATCGTGTGCCGAAAAACGAAGAATTTTCGCCAGAAAATTTATTAGTGCCGGGTCCTGAAAGATAAATTACTGCAAGTAAATTACTTCTCTAATACATTGTGTAGTCAGAATCCATATTTTGTAAGTCCTTTAAACCGAACAATCGGTTGGCGGCGAAACATCTGTCTGTGAAAGCTGACTAAAGTCAATATTCGTCGGTCGATTCGAGGGAATTAAGGCCCTTTGAGTTTGATACGGACGATTTAATGTTTGTGAGCACTTAACATGAAGCCTCAACATTTTCAAACTTTGCACAAAAAGGGGCTATTTTTTATTTAACTTTGACCTCTTATAGAGAAAATGACGCTTAACCCATAGTTATCCAACTGGTGGAACTGGGAACATATCCGGCCCGCGGTACCATTTATTGCGGCCCGCGTAATGGTATTGGTCAAACGTGAAAGTCCCTTACATCCACGTTGGACGAATACATACTGCGCCTAGCGCCCTCCATGTGGAAATAGGTTAAGTTTATATTTTTGGGAATTATTTCTAGTAAATTAGGAAATTCAAAATCATCCCAATGTGTTTCACTGTTTTATGGTACGGCCTCATATCACACATGGTTCCAATCCCCCCGTTTCAGAGTAACGGGTACACTGCAGAGATCAGCAATACGGGGAAGGCAGGTGTGGGTCGCCCGATTAATGTAAATATGGCCCGGAACCAATATTAAAGATTTTAGTTGTGGTCCTTGAGGCCTTGCAAGTTGGACACTCTTGCTTAAACGAATGGCGTAGGTGTCAATATCGTTGAAATCCCTGACTTTCCGGAAACTGTCATAGTTCAATTTTTTGGCGTCTTCATACTTCAGTATTGAAGATAGATATTTTTCTTTAATAAAATCTGTTGTCCTTAGGCATACCTTGAAATAATACGTATACTTTCCCGAAAATATGAGTAATTTTGCGTGAAATATAAGTAAGCAATTATTATCTCGAACGGCTCCAATTTATATCTTCAAATTCTCTCTTCATATTTATCAAGGATCGGTAAAAAAGTAGTACTAAGTCCCGTTTCCGGCGAACTCTATTTTTGAAAACTGCAAACAAATGCATGAATGTAATATTAAAAAAATAATAAATTGAAGATTACGATTTTTGTTTTAAACAAAAAATCTGATGTTTACTAAACTTCGTGTACAATTTTGTTTTAAAACGAGTAGTTTTTGCGAGATTTTTTCTTGATTAAGTCTGTTCTTTAAGCTAGGAGCTTTATACAAGGTCAGGTACACTTTTTCGAAAATGTGAATATTTGTGGCTTAATTGTGTGTGACGAGCATTTTTTTTTAAATCTCTAAAGCGGCTCCAATTTTTTTCTCGCATAAAGTGAGGTTATATAGATATTGCAGAGATATTTCAGGTTAACTCTCTGTATTTTCGAAAATACAAAAAATTTACATTGCAAAACTCCAATATTGATTATAGAGATTTATTTAATGAAATGAAATCTATTATTCAAAATTTGATCTATTAGTATGGCCAAGCATTAAAAAAAATGATTCGTTTTCCCGTAACTTTTCGCGAAGTGAGAGCAAATTTGAAAATAATATTTTCTCGAAAAATACCTTCATTTTTTTCTTTACTTTTTTTCGGATAAAGAAAAGGACGGTTCTGGATATGGCGCAGGTTCTATTTTCGTTGAACTCTGAATTTTCGTATGAAGCAAACGGTACTGTGCGAGAAAGTAGGTCCTCTTGTTATTGTTTGCGGATGGGAGCTATCAGAAAAATATTTTTTAGCAGCGTATGCTTAAAAAAAGTAATAATGTGCAAAGAAGTGTGGCCTGGTGGCCCGAGTCTCGCCACGTAAAATATGGCAAATTCAATTCAATTCAAAAGAAAACAAAGTTTCTATCTTGCTTTAGTTGCTTACACTATACATTACAAACTTGGTGTCGCAGGATATTATGTTATAGATTATTTTGTTTCCAAACCAATGGCAGTTGAAATCAGTGGTGGCTCAGGCTTAGATTGCACGATTGCACAACCTCCAGATAATCGTAAAATATTTATGTGTTTGTAATACAGTACATTTTCCGTTTATTGTCACTTCATATTGAAGATAATGCAGCAATATTGATGCATGTAATGAGTTTGAGATGAAAGAGCGCCCAACCGACGAGCGCTCTTTAGCGTCTGCTCGCTAGCCAGGTCGCGCACTGATTTGTGATGTCATGTTTATGGAATTTATGGCACACAATAGTCTCAAAGGCGAACTATTAGAAATATTCGAAAAATCAAACCAAAAACCATGTGCTCTGGAGGTGAACGTACCTGGCAGTGACCCTACGAATATAATTATGTAAGATAAATGATTAAATTAATGTTGTATTGAACACAGTTTTAATGAATTTACACGAGTTGCCTATCTTTAATTACATATTAGTGTTCTGAATTGTGAGAATTAATTCCCCGTCGTTCGATGGAATTGCAACTTCGTGTTTTGGGGGCCCAGCCACCACTGGTAGAAATAGCTGACGTCAGTAATTTAAATACCACATACATACTTACAAATTTACTTTCATGATCACCTGCAAAGTATGTATTGAAAATTCTACTGGCCTAGAGCAGCAAAAATGCTGCTGGACTAAGCCTCACAAAATGGTTTTCCCAAAAGTAGTATGCACAATAGGAACAACAAATACAATACTCTCGTATAGCACAGTAATATGTTAAATCTTTTAATAAAAATAGTAATCATGAATACTGCACTATCGCAATATAGTATATACACCACATTATACCAAGAATATAACAAAGGTTGCTGTCTTCAAACGCTACACGTGAATAGCAAATATTTAATCTCGCGCAGCCTCTTCCCTTAATGCTTGCCGTCACATGTCAGCTGGCGTAAACAGTGACCTATGGAGTATGAGAATAGGACCGGTACCATATGCGCAGTAGAGGGAATAATACACTCATATATTTGCATTTTACAGTCAAAATCTAAGCTGTTTCATTGTTTTTGTACTCTTTTGAAGAATTGAGCATCTAACGAAACCATAGACAATTTATACAAGCGTTATTTGGCTTTCACTTTTATTGAGGAATTGTTAGAAGGAAATACAAAAAATGCCTGTCCTCTTGTTATGGGTTACATAATGTGTCCCGTATGCAGAATAGACAGTATTCGATACGTTGTATTCACCCCCTGCCTGTCCAGTCACTGGCGTTGTACCTCGACGCCGGAGTCGCCGCCCCCTTCCCGATGCCCTTCCGGCAGCTGCGCTTGGCAACAGCGCTTAGGCGGATGGACACCTCACGCGGTTGCCCCGCGCCCCGCCCCCGCCGCCCACCGGGCCCTTGTCTCTTCTCCAATTGGGCACTTCGGGAGCCCTACCATCTCCTAATGAATTAATAAATTCAAGCCTTCGCTCCCTCCACTTATTTATGATATTAACGGAAACGTGTATCTATTTTTTAAAGAGATAACTGGAGACTTAGGACCTCCAGAAAGACGATGTCACAGGGAAAGTAGTCTTCGTGTTAGTGGTTCGAGGAAAACAGATGCATAAACTGTGATTGGTGGTGTATTTCGACAAAGAAAAATAAGTTGGTGAAATAACTAAATTTGAGGCATCTCGGCGAACATGAACGCTGGCTCTGAATGCCGTGCATTTTTGCCAAGGGTGCACGAAAAAAAGAACAGTTGCAGTATACCAGATCCATGATACTGTAACAAGGCAACTTGTTACAGCATCATGGACCTGGTGTACTGCAACTGTTCCTTTTTTGTGTGAGGATGATTTAATGCATTTCGTATTTAGAGATATGCTTATCACGTATTATTCTCCGATTAAAATTTCTGTGCACTTGGTGTATTAGGAGAGAAAGCACTGTTAACCAATCAAGAGCTTCAATTTCAAAAAATGAAGCTTCCGATTGGATAACAGTGCCACCTCTTCACCCACCAAGTGGAGAGACATTATATCAAGAGATTATATTCATTTGACGTAGAAGGATCTGATCATAGGTAATTTTCGCATCAGTTGTTTCAAGCAACTCGTCAGCTCGACACCAAGACCGGAATATCTTGTTACGTACAGAAAAAGTTATTTACTACATCGTTATTTTAACCAAATTGAATGATTGGTGCCTTAAATCCAACTTCAGACCATGAATTTTTTTAAATTCACTTCAAGAGAGTAAAAGGCATCAAGGAGTTAGACTGGTGCAGATAGCGAGCGTCACTTCCTCACTTGCACTCGGGGGAAAATTTTCCATAGGTTATCTTGACTGCTCGATGGACTCTTGTCTGTTTCTGCATCGGTGTGTGTGTGTGTTTAGTGTCGTTTGAACAAAAGTGTTGTACTATGTTTGAAATTTGTAAACAATCTCGCATTTAACTAAATATGACAATTGATCCTCAAACTGTAACTTGGAGTGTAGCACGACATCTACATTGTTACTGTAGATGGTACTCATCTCGTGTGATGAAATCGGTCTCAATTGAAAAAACACTCAAATCATCAATGTAACTTAATAAATCATGAAAAAGAATTCTCACTAGGTTCTGTTTCTATAAATGTTTAACACGTCCGAAATAAAATAATGTTAAAAGGAGTTTAGCGGTCTCCTAACACAAACGTATTTATTAGAAAACCTCTTCTAGAATAGACATTGTATGAAAATACATGTAAAACTAAAATAAATGTAAACAGCCAATGGATAAAATTGAAAACTACAAAATTCTTATCTTGAGATACATATAACTATATGTACGTCACCACATACGGGTCGTCTTCTTTCAACAAGTACTGTAAATACGCGTTTCATTTCTCAGCCAATGGCGTATTTTCCCGCTTCCCGAATCACGTTACCCGGCCCGCTTATTCTTGCGTCCTCTTCGGGGCGTACACCTTCCATCCTCTGTCCTACGCTCTCCAAGGCCCGTGCGGCCCGGGGCCCCAACCCGTCTCCTCGCCGCAGCCACATTGGCGCTCACGACGCGAGTTTCGCCTGTTCTTCGGTGGACGGCGAGTCCCTAGATTCAGAGAGTACCATTGTTCCGTCGATCCCGCCATTTTATATCCAGATGTCAGAGGAATAAGAACTGTGTTTTTTTTTTTTTTTTGTATGTTGAGAACCACAAATCTACCCCAAACCAACGTTGATATTCTTGAAAATCTCCATAAAGTAAGCAATTGTTATAATTTTCTTTCAGCTCCTGATTATCGCCCGGTGGGGCTGTCGGGAGAGAGGATGTGAAATGGCGGCGGGTGCACTGCTCTATGTAGGGACTGTAGGTGGCCGGTGAGACTAGCGCCTCCTTCCGCCACCAGCGCACGGTGGGGCCAAATGCCAAAAAGCTGGCCAAAAGTCCAAAAAAAAAAGTTACTAGATAGGGATTTTGTCGTTGCTACTTCAATAGGTTGGTATTTGGGCCGTTGAATTCCGCAATTAGTAACGGTTTCTCTCTTATACTTGAGGTAAGAGATCAGTTCAAAGTTGGGCCTCGAGCGATCGATATCGGTCAGCTGTGAAACGTGTTTTCAGAACCTTTGTGTTTCGAAGGATAGAGAAGCGTGCAGTCGGCCGAATTCAATAAAACAAAATGGAATCTATTCCTGAGAGTAAGTAGAAACATAATATGTATACTTAATTTTTTTAAAAATAATTTGTTAATGTAATAATTAACGTTGATTGTTGGCGAAAAATGAAAATGCTATAATCAAAAATTTGTGTTTAAAATGAAAAATAACTATGTGCACGGCTAAAAACTTCGTGCGGGGCTAAAAACTTAACATGACATTATTCGAAATGTTATTCTCTGTGAGAATCACAAAAAAACAGCTGCCCGTAGCTGCCGTTTTAGTGCCTGTGACAAATTTTCGTAGCGCGTGCAACATGTAGAAATACAAACTTTTGATGATTTTGTTCGCCATATTGGTCCGCCATTTTGTTTTTTTAGCATTTTTATTCAATATTTATTAATCAGCATGCTTATAAACCCAAATCAACTCATTTTTAATTATAAACACGATCATTTCGTGTTAAAAATGGAAAAAATTGATGATTTGGTCCGCCATATTAGTCCGCCATTTTGTTTTTTGGCATTTTCATTCAAGGTTATTAATTAGCATCCTTAAAAATTCAAACTAACTCTTCTTTACTTATAAACATAATAATGTTGTGTTAAAAATACAAACTTATGGTAATTTTGTCCGCCATATTGGTCCGCCATTTTGTTTTTTTATGCATTTTTATTTAATATTATTAATCAGCATGCTTATAAACCCGAATGAACTCATTTTTAATTTTAAACACGATCATTTTGTGTTAAAAATGAAGAAAATGATGATTTTGTCCGCCATATTGGTCCGCCATTTTGTTTTTTTGGCATTTTCATTCAAGATTATTAATCAGCATCCTTAAAAACCCGAATGAACTCATTTTTACTTATAAGTATGATCATTTTGTGTTAAAAATACAAAATTTTGATAATTTTATCCGCCATATTGGTCCGCCATTTAGTTTTTCGGAATTTTTATTACAGATTATTAATTAGAATGATCATAAACCTCTGAATACAAAGTTTCAGTCAAATCGTACAACGCTTTCGACTTTTGACCAGCTTTTTGGCATTTGGCCCCACCGTGCAGCGGCCCTCGAGTGTCTTGCGGCAGGATCCGTGGCGTCGGCGCGCGGGTGCAGGGGTGGCAGGTGACTGCCCCACGCGTTTGTGGCGGCGTGCGCAGTGTCCGGCCGGGGGCCGCGCGAAGGCGCCGCCGCCGCCGCCATTGTGTGCGAATGAGCGAAGGAGTGGCCAAGAACGGCCTCCTCCTCTCGCTTTGGCTCTCTTGATTGTGTGAGCGGAGGGTGTCGAGGACGCCGGTGAGGCTGGAGGCAGCAGGGGAGGCGGGTGATAGGATTAAAGATTTGCGAGCTCAGCGTCAGAGACGGGCTCTTTGTTGCAACTAACACAGTGCAGAATAGGATACATTCATTATTTCTATACTCTTCTACCCTTCTCATTTCTAATGCCTTGAGTAGTTCTGCGCATCTACGCGTCAAATTAAGCGCATCAGTGGGACGTGAGAAGAAATCATCACCCTGTTTTGTGTATCAAAAGTAATCTCGGTTTGTAGATTTAATGGGTGCGTGCGTGGTATTGAAGAGGGGACACCTTAAATATATCTTGATATCTCGAACGTAAGTATCAAATCTGAAACTGAAAATGAAAGACTTATGCAATATGAAAGGGAACTATCTACTTATTTGCCAGATAAAGTTTTTTATCGGTTACGAAATACGTACTTTAATTCTTTCTGATTATACTAATAATATTTCTTTATAAAGGATTGCCAATTAATAAATGCACTAGCTAGATAGTACAGGTTGAATTCGTACGCTGGGTGAATGTAAATTGTAGTAGCCGGCTGCTCTTATCGAAAGTTACTGCCATCAATGCCAGGCATATGCTGGAGCAGTACCTACGTACTGTTCGCCATCTTCCGCACCCTTGTATTGACCTATCCCTGTACACACACACAAACACTTGCACGCACTAAAATACCACTTTCCGGAGACAACATCGGGAGCTTAGAGCTTGTTCCCGCAAGCCGGCATATACGTCGGCCCCGGATAGTGTGTTCCACCGCGGGTGGTTCACTTATAAGGCCCATTCACAATGCAAACACAAACATAAGCATAACGCATAGACGCAAACATTAACATAAGCGATGTACTGAAGTATTCACAATGTCTAACATAAACGTAAGCAAAATAAGACTTCCTAATGGCTGTGAGACATTGTAGTTTACAATTGGTCGGATGCGAGAATCACTTTCGAGATATCGACTGTGGCCATATCCATGGTACATGGCGTTAGTTTGTCTATCGACTTCGATCCTATTTCGATATTGGATTTTGAGTTAACGTACTGTGATTGGTTCATTTCGATGTCTTACTTAAGCACAATCACAAAAGCTTGCAACCTTTTAAGTGAACGACTTACGTGTTACGTTTATGCGAACGCATTGTGAATGAGTCCGCTTATGGACGTAGTAACTTTTATATTAACGCCATGCTTGTGCTTATGTTTGCATTGTGAATGGGCTTTGATACTTCTTGAGTTATGACTAGAGACCGGATTTTTATGTAATTACATATTTTTTGTCTTACTACTTACCGTTCTCAAAATTGTAATATTTGTTCATCGTTCCTCTTCTAACACAATATCCGATATTTTCGTTAAATATTTACTACTATATTTTACATAATTTTCTATTTTCACAAAATAATTTTTATTCTAACAATTTTCATTAAATTTATTACATATTTTTATAAAAAGGAGTTTTTTTTTTTAAAAAAATCAGCATATTTTTCTACATTATTGCTGAGATGAAAATGCGAAAAGTATCATTGACGCCGTTTCGTGACTTTTAATCTTAATTTTCGAGAAATTTTGGCGATCGCCGACATGTAACACTTCGATGAGAACGTTGCACGCTGCAGTGTTTGTTTGCTGGTCATAGACATCGTCAGTTTGTACGGCGGCTTATATTGCGGCTAGTCTGGCTCAAGGTGCACATAACCTTGCGTAAATGCACCTTATTCTGGGTGCTAAACTACAGTCCTGGATAACAATACTCGTAGATGAAGTTTTTACTACTCACAGAAAAATTGTATGGTTCAAAGAGTGCATCAACTTGTGCTGTCAAAATCATTTTTTATACGTTTGTATTACTTTTAATTTTTAAAGGAGTTTTTTATAAATGTAATTTCGTATTGCGGAAATTTGTTTTAAAATTTGAGTTTTTTAATTTTACATATTGCATCCAATTTTACATTTACATATTCTTACTGTTTTCTCTTCATATTTATGTATATATTTTGACGTTTCATACTACATATTTTTCCGGTGTCTAGTTTAACACGCACATCACTTGCGAGAGTAATAGCCATAACAGTTGACACATCCTGGAACAAAATACCTAATGTTTCAATCAAAACTACAGGCTAGAACAGCTGGCCGTCCGGGCGAGAAGAGATCTCCGTTTGCAGATGCGTCTGGGCGCTACGAAAGGAAAAGCAAGAGCGGGTGGGGGCGGGGCGGGGCGGGGCGGGGCGGGGCGGGGCGGGGCGGGGCGGGGCGGGGCGGGGCGCTTCGCACCTTTCACCGGACAGCTCACGGGCGAAGACGAATCCGAGCGCCGCCTCCGGCAGCCGCCGCCGCGCCGCGGGCGCTGATTAGGCGGCGTGAACGATGGCGTGGCGTCGCGCCCGGGGCTCAGCCGCCGGCTCCGAGGGCGGCGTCCGCGGATGGCGCTAAGGGCTCACCGCTCGTTACGGCGCCTCCGCGGAGGCGGTTTGTTAGCCTTTCGCCGCAACGCAATGGCTCCCTGCGCTGCTGCAATCTGTTACGGGAAAGTTTTTTGTATGTATATTGCTTTCACAGCGTGCGCCCCATTTCATCTCTTTTTTTATGGGGTTTGGTTGCAAGCACGCTGCCAGTACCGCGTATGAACGACCGTCATGTCTGAAACATTCGAGGTGCAACCCGTGTACGGTAACCGAACGTGAGAATATCCTCAGTGTAATTCACTGCCTTTGATTACGTTTTACAGCTATTTATTTCAAAATGTTTATTTACTTTTTACGCGCGCATGTAAAATAACAAAGCACAGTGCTGTTTCCTGTTCTTCCGTTAGAGAAAGAGGATTATCCCGTAGCCTATCATTTTGAAATCACTTGAACTGTAGATCGTAACTTACCAGCTACGTCCAAAATTTTGGTAAAATTTTATATTGTAAACTCACAAAAATATTCAAGCATTTTTGCTCTAAGTGATCCTAACTGCTTCAGAAAGGCACAAAACCATGCCCAGCGAAGTCGAGTGTAAAGTCAGAGTTATAAAATAAGTAATGCAGTAAGGACGTTTTGACGTGACGTGTAGGGTTGGTATGAAACGCTTTTAAATTGGAGTTTTGGCCAAAAAAATAATTTCCGATTACAAATTGTACGATAAGAAACTTTCGACGTGAATTTGGAATTCAGGCATATCCCAGAGGGAGCTGTCTTGCCTCTCCGCCTTCAAAGTTCGATGCCCTCCCCTCCTGAAAATTATTTGTGCTTGAAGTTGTAAATGTATTCATGTTTTGATTGCCACGATTCCGATGTGGCACGAGATCATCCAAGGATGTGTGTAATGCATTTATTGGCTAAAGAACAGACTTAATTGCTATTGTTTACTTTTTATTATTCTTTTATGCTCACGTTAACTGGCATTTCAATGAATATGGATCTATGTCAATCTGTCGGAATAATGACATTTTATATGCGATTTCAAGGCGCTCTATGAGCCATTTATAATGCTGGTATGCAAAATGTAATTTTTTAATTATATATCTCGATTTCGCTGATCTCCCAAGAAACTCCGTGCCTCGCTTTCCTGAGGAAAATGACCTGAGTTCAAACCTATTCGATATTGCAAAAGTTCCTAACTCTTTTTTTTGGCTTATCTGTAATGTAATTTACTCGTAAATAACTTTTTATAAAGCAATTTAATAAACATTTAGGATTGATTCGTGAATGAAATTATATAGTTACCGTAGTTTTTTTAGTTGAAATAGTAAATGCTGTTAGCAATCATGGGAGTTTTTTCTGCCTTCTAAACGTTTGACCTTGTGAAAGCTCGGGGAGTTTCACTAAAATGTCTTCATTTTCAAAGAGAGAGAAGATCATTAACAAAATGAACCCAAGGGGTTGTGTTGAATTGAAATTAGCTAATATAAAACTAGAATAAACTATTTTTTTTTCAATCTGATTTATTCAGTTCCAAATATATTAAAAATGAAATAAACTCTCGAATATAAGTGTCTCATTCAGATAATAATGGTAGAAATAAACTAATATATTTAAAAATGCAGCATTTTAGTAATGTACATATATATTGTGCAGCGTTAAAAATATATTTCTGACTACTTGCTTTTTAGAAAAATCAGTGTTAAAGTACATTATGTATTTTTATCAAAATATCCAGCATCTGAATCAGTAGTATTGCACATATTTGTATTGTTGCTCACGTTCGAAAGATTATTGTACGATAAATCCGTTTAATAATTACTACTTCATCTTGCTCACCCTTCGTTCATATATTACCTTTTGTTTTTAAGATTAACATTTTCTTTGGATGTAGCTACACTCATAGAACTAAAAGAAGTGTTCGTATACTTTTTCACTGATCGACTCTCAAGAAAGTGCTGCCAGATAACACACGGAATTTTTCAGATGGGCCAGGGTATATTTTGAAACTTTTAAAACATAAGTTGCACTTGCATTCAATATTTTCCACAGCTAATGAATATCATTGTGTATATTTCAACGCATTAACATTAACCGAGAATGAGTCTCCTTCGGGATTTTCTGCCTAAATTTGACTGTCATCTTAATTTTCTAATCAATGTTCTATGTAGTCCCGGTTCAAATTGCAATTGGACGGTATTACCACGTACAAAATACTAATAAAAAAGGAACAATGCTGGAGAAAAGTTTTTGGTTTTGCGGTTTTGTACCGCCTGGGGATCGACATCCGAGACACTTATCAATGGCTGTTGATTGCAAGGCATCCACAAATAAAATATACACTGGAAATTGTATATTTTAAAAACGACGTTTTAAAAACATCGATTTGTTTTGCCATCCCTAACGATAGATGTAAATGTTCAGCGTTGCACAACTTTCGTTCACTTTCATCACTTCTAAATTAGCCTGCATTCGAACACCCACCATTAAATTTTAAAAGCGCTTCAGTCCGTTGTTCTGAAGAATGGTTCGCTGACGTCATTGGTTTCATTTTCTTTTTATTGTTCCTTTTGCTCGTCCTGATGCTCTCCAACACTTCCTGATGTGTCAACATCAATGACTGGCAGAGTGTGCGAGTGGCGTGAAGGCGTGTTCACACCTACGAAGGCTTTGCGTCCGTGGGCCGGACCGGTTCGGGAGGGGCAGCGGATGCCGATGTACCTCGGTCTCTCTCGGCCCGCCAACCGTTAGAGTGTGTAATGACCCGTTAATAGTGTGGATTTGTTTCTGTGTATTTGTTTAATGGACGCATTCAATTCTGAAAGTGGACATGTTGACAGAAGATATTCTCTCGTATGATGTTTGTGTTGAGGGTGCCAAGCGTTGAGGGCTTCTGGAATGTGGTTGATTCTGAATCGAAGAAAATAGCATTGGTACTAATAAATGTTTGTGTGTTTCGTTGTGGTCATACGCTCAATTATTTTGTTTTTCTTTTAATCACAACCACCAAAATGGACATTTGAGTGTGTTGAAAAATGAACTAAAACAATATTGGCTACTATTGCTTTTGTCATGTCTGTTTCCTTTATGAGAACTAACGCAGCTGTTCCAACGTTGCATTTATTTATTTATTTTTTCAATTTATTTGTGTTTCTCGTTGGCTTAGGACGTGGTGGAAAAAGTGTCGAATATAGTAAATTTTTAAACCATTATTTTCTCTAAAATGCGTTCAAATTTTTTGTTTGAATTTTTCTCGTCTTCTATCAAAGAACGGTAAAACATGTTCTAGTCCCATTTTCGAAAATTGCCCCCCATTTTCCCTGCATTTTCGAAAATTGCAAGAAGTTAACATTGCGAAACTACAAATATGAAGACTGAGATTTTTCTCTTAACAGAAGTATGTTCTATAAAATCTTTAAAAAAGTCCAGGTACACTTGTTTGAAAAACGAGTAGTTTTCGTCTAATTACTTCTTGAAGTTAATACAATTTATTAAAAAAACAAAAAAATATTTTCTCAAAAACCGCTCCAAACTTATTCTTTTAATTTTTTCACGCTTATAAGAATGCCACAGGTCCAATGTTCGTTGAACGCTGAATTTTCGAAAATTGCAAAAATTAGAAATAATGTGAGAAGAATTGTGTGCCGCGCTACCTACGAGTATTAGTTGTAATTTTCCGCCTTAAGCATTGAGTTCTGTATTCGGATTTGTTCCGCAAAATTAATATAGTGAGAAATTGTGTAAGCTCCCACGATATTCAAAAGACTGCGAAATGCAAGACTTCGGTTTTTCCCCCCGAAGTAATATAGAGGCAGTCGCTAGGTCTGCTCGTTGGGAAACGCGTTGTACCCTGGAATAGATGTTATATTTTAATCGACCCTAAATACCTTTAGACACGAGTTAATGTGTGAATAATAATAATAATAATAATAATAATAATAATAATAATAATAATGATCTTGAAATAAGTTCGTTTTGTTACATAGAGGTGATAAAGGGTGTTAATGTTAAGTTGCTTAATTCAGGGTGTATTGTAGAACCTCCTCCCCACGTGGAGAGGAGCGCTGTTCGCCGAGGCAGGCGTGGAGGGGCGCGGAGGAGCGGCGGCGCGGCCACTTGCTAATGCCGTGGCGCGCGATGGATGCGCGTGTCAGCGCTCGGTGTCCTCTCGCGGCAGACGAACGGGGACGCGGCCGGCCGCCTCCGCGGGGCGCCAAGGACAGCGACGACACCGAATCCGTCAGCGCGGCCCATTTGCCTAAGGCCGGCGCGCGGCGACGCCGAATATGTCACCCCCCCCCCCCCAGTGCCCACGGGAAGCAGCGCCTCGAGATGACGGCGATTGGAGAGGTCCGGGTGGAATTCGGTTGGACCGAAAGCTCCGAGTAACGTGGACATTCATCTTGCTAGCGTGAAGGTTTAGTAGAGCTTTGGGTTGAAAACTATGCTTTATGTTGACTTTAACTGTCTTCATGTTTGGGAAAATCAGTTGTAATGTAATCCTCTGTCCACACTAGAATAGAACATTACGTAGGATTGAGTCATTTGTGTCTAGAATAGATTAATTCAAATTAAATTTAATGGATCGATTTTAGGAATTTCAGTAACCAGTGGCCATCACATTAAAGGCTAAAATAATTCAATCTCTGTGAAATAGTGTTACGTCATCCATAAAGAGCGCTAGGTAAAAGGAATCGGACTTTATTAGCGTGGCAATACCTTATTCTTTATTCTTCCCCTCCAAGGGATATGGGTCTGGGAACACGAAATATATAGCGGCCAAAGAAAAGAAATAAATAAATTTCGTTGACGTTTTTAAAGTCGTAATTTCATGCAAATGATTCCGCTCTTGCGGGCCGTCTCGCTGAATTATGTGGCCGTTCGTTTCCCCGCTACGCGCACCCGGGGCATCGCGAGTCACGTCAACAAGCCACCGCCAACAGCCGCGCCGCGCCGCGGGCGGGGGTTCGGCGCCCGGCGCGGCCAAATATCGCGCCCTCGAGTGGTTGTTATTCACTTCGCTTGCGCCTCCGAGACAGTCCTCGCCGCCGGTCGCAGCCCGTTACTTTTCGGGTAGCGGTTAACTTCGGACGATGTGTATCTGAGAGCTTGAGTTCTGGTCTTGCGTGGGCACGTCTCACAGGTGCAGATACGCGATTTATGGAAGTGTTGACTCTGCAGCGTGGTTCGTGTCTGTCGCGTTGTTTACGTGCTCTTGTGGAATGGGGTTTCGGTGTAATAAGCGGAGCCTCCAATTTTTATTCCGGAAAGAACGCTGATACGAAACACAAACTGCCGAGTTTTTCATTTCCTTCACTAATTCATTTTGCATTGCGTGCCGGACTCAAAACAAACTTAAATGAAGAATGTTTTTCTTGTAGAACAACAGGATAAAATAAACTTTTGTAATGTTTATGTTCCAAGGAAGATTCCGATTCGTATATGACGCTCATTATTCTCCTGTTCGTTTGTTGCTTTTATTGTTTTCTGCAGTATCAGATACTTTCTTGGTTTCGACAAAGAAATAGTTCGAGAGGTGAATAGATTTTCTCTGTGAATAATTAAATTAGAAAACATTGTTCTTAATTTGCGGGCATATTTCATTCTAATTATTAATCGATGTGTAATTCTCATTCCTACTGTAAGACTGTTGTAACGTGTAGAATCTGCAAATTGGTAATCTATGGCGACTCTTGCTCTTTTGTTTATTATAAAGCGATTTTTTAGTACTCCTTGCCACGAAACGATCTAGTTGTTTTGTCAAAGAGTGCAGAAAATAAGAATCTCTCTTTGTACTTGAGTTTTACAATCGACAGGGTATTAGATTTTAGATTTATTTAATGAAACAACAGTAAAAACTGTATGTGACGTATGGGGTGAAGATCATCTGCGCACGTTTTCTTGAGTTCCAGAATTCCTTCTCATCATTTTAACTATAAATAGTTAAAGGATGAGAAAAATTAAAGATAAATAAATAAATGAATAATTAAAAATAAAATTTAAACAAGCGCGAAATTAGCAACATGAAAAACTAGACATTTTCGTTCCCGAGTTATAGAAAACTTATTTGCAATGGTAAACGAACTGCAGGTTTGATTTTTTGCATTGCTAACAAATTAGTAACTCACCCTTACCTCTACTCCTATCTCTACAAGCAAAAGGAGAGTTCAACAAAACGTGCGCATAGAGAACCTACATTTACTCTAAGAAGCAAAACAAGGGGCCATCTCAGCATTTGTCAGTATATCAGGGAAACTGAACAAAATATGATTGAGATGGGGTCATTGATCCGGAATCCATTTGAGGTTTGGCTGAATAGAGAGACCTAGAAATTTTGTTACCTTAGTATCAGCTAATTGCATATTGTTCATTTTCGATGGAGCATGCTATTGCTGATTTGAAATACGAAAATGCATTGAAACTGTTTTTCCTTCGTTAACTATTAATTTGTTCTTAAAAAGCCAATTTGAAACTTCTGAAATCGTACTATTTATAATTTTTGTTTTGCAAGGAACATTCGTGTCATCGGCAGACAGAACCGTTCATCGTTTTTAATACACGAGGTCATCTCGTTTACGTATAACAGAAAGAGATGAGGACCTAAGATTGAACCTTGCGGGACCCCGTATTCAATAGGTAAAGAATCGAAAGATAAGTAAATAATATTTTTTCGTGCCAGTACGATATTTCTACTCTTTTAGATAGATGTTTAATGTTCGAGATTATCCAATCTAGGGCGATACCACGAATTCAATAAGAAGGTAATTTTGATAGCAAGATGTTATGGTCAATAACATCAAAATCTTTCGAAAGATCTAAAAATATTCCTATGGGTGATTCATTTTGGTCCATTGACGAAGCAACATCTTTAAGAAAAGAAAAAATAGCCGTTTTCGTAGATTTTCATTTTCTAAAACTGTTTTGTGAGTCTGAAAACGCATCTTTTTTCCGGAGAGAAGTTTCCATACGCGTATAGGAAAGCCTCTCTAATATTTTTGAGAAAATTGCGAAAAGAGAAATTGGTTGGTAATTATGAATTTCATTTTCGTTCTCTTTTTTAAAAAGTGGCTTAATTTTTTCTGTTTTGAAAATATTCCTGTACCTAAAGAAGCATTGGAAATGTGAGTTAACGGAGGTATAAAATTTATTATTTAACAGGAGTATTTAAGTTTCATTTATTTAGTATGTACAAATTATAAAACAAATGTGGGTTTTTAATGCAATATAATTTAAAAGAACACCCAGAGAAAATTTGTTGAGATGAGAAAAAAAGAAAAAAAAATAGACTCATAAGTCGGTAAGTGAGTATGCCGTTAATATGATTCAGTCGCACATGTGTGGTTTTGTCATGAATCCGAAACTTCTGACAATCAGTGACCATGTGAGACAAACGTGCAATAGTAGTGTGGATATTTTCCAATTTTTTTTTAAACTGGGATGCAGACTTTGCTGTTGTAATTGTGTCGAGATTCTCAGTAATGTCGGACATATTACTATCATTAATTTGTTGCGGTTTGGTCCCGAGTACTGAAAGTGTAAAGAGAGTACTCTTGATTCCGCCATTTTGCCTTTTTCTGAGACATCGATTCCTTTCAAAGGGCGAGGACGTTGTTGGGCGACTTGAGCACTAGCATTTGTAGGCAATGATTGACCATTTGGGCACGGATACTCTTTGAGCCAAGATGACAGAGAGAACGTGGTTTTCATTTGGCGCCCCTGGAACAGCGCAGGTCGGGCGCCACAAGGCGAAGCGCGCCTCCCACGCGGCGTCGCCGGCGCAGGCCCCGTGCGCGTTGCGTGGCGCGGCGCCCCGCGGCGTCTCTCCATGTTGACGCTCAAACAATGGCGAGGCGGCCGGGGTCGGGGGACGTGGGAAAGAGCTGCGTGTGGACAGAGCGCCAGGTGGACGCAGGCGCGGCGCGCCCGGAGGCTGCGCAAACAAGAGCTTGCCCGGAAACAGCCGGCCCCGTTGCCCTCCGGCGCGGCGCGGCGCGGCGCGACGCCGCTGGGCGCAATGCGGCGCCTGCATGCGTCGCGCGGTTGATGGGGGACGGCAAGATTCCAATGGCAACAACCGAAAAGGCGCCATCGTGGCTGGGTTGTTCGCTGGAGAAGGGAGGAATGAAAAGCTCAGACTAGCTACCAACGGGGCCAACGAGAACGAAAGTGTGTGAGGGTTGGAGGTTTGAGGGGGAAGTGAGTGGGTAAAAGGACAAGGAAAGTGAGAATGTTGTTTTCTTATTCTCTTGACGTGATGGACCGTTGTGGTGCCTGAACTCAGTAAGAATCGTTATGACAAGCTTGTCGCTAACACTCCCTGACCATTTCCCATTGAGACGAATCTGACTAGAAGGTAAGAACCAGAACATGAGCGAAACAATAACGATATCATAAATTACTCCACGAAGGGAGCCAACTTGCTCTGATGCCTCCTTGTGCTTCGGGAAGTCGTGTAGGCGCTGCACGGGAAAGTATCTCCGCGTTGGAACCCGCCCGCGGTGACGCGCGTCGTGGCCAGAGAGGGCCGGTCGCGGGTGCGCGGGCACCTTCCGCCGCCGACCGCCACGGCGCCCCAGCTGCTCCTCGTTTCGGGACTCTTCCTCTCACAATTTGGCGCTTTTTGCCTCCCACGCGGGAAGAACGTTTTTGACAAGATTCGCTCAAACGGATAAGGCATCCAATTTTACTTTCTCAACATACAACGTATTTACGGCAAAAATCGGCGATTTTGGCAGAAAAGCTCATTTTGTATGGCCCAGATATCGAAAAAGGGAATAAATCTTGCTCCTAATAGTTACTTCCTGTTACACGAATAGTCAGAATCTACGTTTTGTCGGTCTTTGATACCGAAAATTGGGAGACGGCAAAATGACTGTCTCTGGTAAACGCTAGCACCTAAACTGTCCACATGATTTTCTCGAAAATTATCATTCCGTGATCGATCTGGACGAACTCAAGGCCCTTTGAATCTGAAATGCATATTGCAATTTATGATCGTACTTTACACGAAGCCTCCATATTTTATTTTATTTTCAAAAGTGGCTCCACAGGTTTTGATTGAACTTTTGCCTCGGATAAGACAAAAGAGACTTAAAAATAAGACTCTCATTTTCGTTAAACTCTCTGAATTTTCAAAAATTCCAAAAGTTACAAAAAAAGTATGTCTCACTTCCCCCTGTTGTAGCACTCTAGTTAAGGGTATTCACCGACATTTCCGTGCAACGTGTGGGAATGCCGGAATTGTCACAATTTCATTTCTTAGCTTTCCCGCTGAGTGTTTTGCGGCTTTTCAAAGGAGAATACTTATTTCCAAGAGAGTAAAATCCATCGTTGCTATGAATATATTTCTGTCCTTTCTCTGCCCAGAACACTGTGAATAACTTTAGTGAAGAACATGTTAGCTCTGTTAACAGTTTTTGGGCACGAATCCTATTGTACTCATGATCAGTGGTTATGAGAAATGTGCCACGAACTTTGTACACTAGAAATTCTGATTGTGAAGCTTTCTCTTATGCATTTGGTGTAGGCGGTTAGAACAGATGATGAAACTACGTTTTACGGCAAGGTTGAAGATATATTCATACAGGAGAGAGCTTGCTGATAAATATATCGAGCAGACCTTTTGCAGAAAAGGAATATTCTTGAATTAATCTTTACGAGACAAAATAGGTATTTGACTTGCACTTCTTGTTCATAATTCCGTCTACTTTATTCCATTTCACTTTTCTCTGCTTTTCTGATACGGAACTTTTATCTCTTTTTGTTAGTGTAGTTTACGTTAGTTATCATCGAGTTAGAATTGAAAATATTTTTCACATTTATCTCTGTGGGTTATGGAATTTCTTAAAATTTTTTAATGAGTAGAAATCAGTGGGAATATTATTATTGAGTGTCGTACAGGTTTTAGTTGTAAATATTGATGAATAACTGGCATGTTTTGATAGTTGTAGGCCTTTCCTTGTTAACTTTTCGCATACAAACATTCTTATTCATCTCATTGATTGTGGATGGATGTAAATGTTTCCCCCTTTTTCCTTCTGTAATTTGATTCAGATTTGTAGGCAACAAATTGCTTTTCTGTATTGTCGCCATCGTGTTATGTCACGAATTACTTAATGCTTTTTTCAGATGTATGTTGTCTACGTGTACATCCAATCCGACGAGTGCATGTAATAGCACTTTTGGTTAATGAATATTATTTGTATTTCTATTATCATGATCGTTGCCATTGTCGTGCTTGTTTAGTATTTGTGGTCTGGTAATTTCATTTCCAGATTGTTTATGATCATAAATGTGACACCGTTATGCCTAAATTCCAATGCCATGCTAGAAGAATATAAACATTTTTTCAGTCCAGCCGTTAATAGTGCAGTCTAGCGCGTATCATAATGTTAGAGATATGACTGTATATGCTATAAGACATTAATTTCCTGATGTGGGTTATTAGAATATCTTCACTTTCTCTTCCGCGGTGACTGTTCGTAAAATAGTTCTGAAAAATCCAAACTTCGTAAGTATTTTTCTTTTCGTGTTACAGTTCTTCTCTCTCTGCGCGCATGTTTTCTGTTTTTGAAGCAACGGGAACCGAGAGAAAAGAGTGCTTCAAATAAAATAAAATAAAAATTTTGCCTTTCCCGCTGACATTGCAAGGTAACAATTTACAGCGAACATCAGATAGAACATGCTCTGTGTGGACTAATGTTCCGCGTAAGCCGATTTTGCGTTTTGTAAGCTTCGTCCGGAGCACCCGTTCCAAGGATTTTCTAGAATCTCGTTGTTTTCTGTTTGTAACTAATAAAGAGTGTTAATTCTAGGGTGTTAATGTCAGGGGAATGAAAGACTTTATTCATATTTTGTTTTTCTCTGTTCATGTATTCGCACTTTTGCAATTAGAGGAGAGTGTCTAAGATCAGGCCAAGACTAATGAAATGTCTGCAAAAATTGGAATTTACAATAGAAGTTATCATCGTGATTGTGGAAGAAACCTACTAGAAGTATTAACATGATTAAAAATTAATAGAAAAGATGTATTTTTGTGAGTAATCTGATGCCTTTGTAGAAATAAAAAAATAGAGTATTTATTTACTTTAAAAAAGCCTGTGCCATGTATACATCCGTATCAATCTTTCGAAAGGTGTCAGCAAGAATTGCTTCACACATTTGATTGTTAGCCTCAGAAATGAGATATTGTGATTAAATGACACACACTTCTTAAAAAGTCCCTAATAGCGATTGTTTGTTGCTTACGACAACGTAACGACATTATGTTCTATCGAGGAGATACTGACTTCCACCCAACAGTTCGTTAAGTTTTTACTTTGTTTTAATTTTTTAAAACACCGAAAATTGTTTGATTTCATTATTTGTTTGAAATGAATGGGACTTTGAACGAACCTTACGAAATAGATTTACGTTGCTGTGACGTGAAATCTTTTCGTCCACGGCATTTCCGCCGTGTTGTTGCAACCTGTTCATCCCCACCGAATTAGTTCTGATCCATATTAAGAGCTGAAATGAAAAACGAGGCGGGAAGGAACGCCCAATTAAGATCACACACCGTTGCGGTAAAATGGATTGCGGCACACGCCGTGTATCAAACCGTTCCTTTTAAACATTCCAGATTAACTCGTGTAATGGGAACCCCTCTTGAAATATAGCGTTCGCTGTAATGCGAGAAGCAGGCGCATAAACAGTTCAGAAAACATTTACCCCACCCTGCGTTTAAATGGCGGCCGTGGCTGGCGAGGCGCAACGGAACCTCCTGCTGTCGGCGGGTGATGCGATGCGTTTGAGCGGAACCGGTTCCGCGCAGGCGACGCCCGCGGGCGCTGGCGCGCGTATTTCCCGGCCGGCCGGCCGGCCCCCGCCCGCCACGCCCACCGCGGCTTGTCCGACTCCTTGTCACCGCTTATCGCATTCATCTTGCTTGCGACACCGCGCCGTCGGTGGGCCTGCGGGGGCTGGGAATTGCCAAAGGCGCCTCCGTCCTGCACAATTACAGAGACAATTTTAAACAGGCCAGTTTTTTTTTTTTCTGCCAGACAGTTGTGCTTCTGGAATTTCTTGATAGTGTTCTTACGCGTCATTGAATCAGATAAAAGAAATGGAGGCTTTTCTGTGATAGAACTTGAGTGCATAGATGTACGTAAACTCATTGTGGGGTTTCGGAAGTAAGTCACAAGTTGGCAATTGGATGTTGTATTACAATGTGGGAGCTGTTTCCTAAGTTGCAGAATAATTTTTTTTTTTAAATCTCTTAATTACGGATTATGGATGTTGTGTAAAGATATGAAATTCCAAAGCTCTTCAAAAACATTTTACGTGTACCTTGTGTTTGTTTTGTTTAACTGTAAGAAGTGATTCACGCAGTCTATCCACTCCCTCCGTTCAGCCGAAATTTCACGTGTGTGGCGCCGTCTTGCCATCACCCGCCGCCTTCCTCCCAGGCGGTGGCTCGGAAGGGATGGGAGCGGCGCGCGCGGCAGGCACATGAGCGGCGCGGCCCAACTGGCGTCCGCGAAGCTCCGCCGCGGGGCGGGCGGGCGGGCGGGCGGAGGGGCGGGTGCCGTTAGGCGCCGACGTCACGCGCGGGGGGGGGGAGGCGGGCCGCGCGCGCCGTTATGTTATGCGCGATGTGGGCCGCGCCGCGGGTCCGGCTCGCGGCGACGCGAAGAGGGGCGCGAACGCCTCGCGACGGCTTCGCGTGCTTTCTCGCGCGAGACAGAAAATAAAAGGGAAGGAGCGGGCGTGGTCGGCGAGATGGCGATGCCGGTCCGGTGACGCGCTGCTTCCGTTTGCGGTTCAAGGTGCACAAGTGTTGTCGCTGTGAGGATTTTGCTTTATTAATTACAGAAGCGAATTGCGTTTGTCGGAAGTACGTTTTGATACATAGTCCTTAGAGTTGCGAATGATGTGTCATTCAAAAAGCTTTATTTTACTTCCTACTTCTTTAAGGATACTTTTTTTCTAATTTTGTCCATGGTTGAATATTCATTAAGCGAAACCCGTTATATAATTTAATTAAAATAAATGTGCAGAGAGCCTTTGAAAAAAGTCGTAAATTGTAGGTTTGACAGTGCAGTTGACACCAAATTGAGAATTGAGTTATGTGATGTCCGCAAAAATCGCGCCCGTAAATATATTTATTTTATAGTTTGATGTGAGGTAACGCTCAATGGGAACACCTTTTCGTAGCTTCCTTCCGCCTAATATTGAATATACCGTACACATCATTCCACTTCACATAACTTCGATAATACAGTTAGAAAATACTGTTTCAAATCATATGACGTCCTCAGTGTAATAAGCATTTTAAATACTATACTAACGACAAAGCAAAGCTTATACAATATTACTTCTGCAAATTATAAAATCAGAAGCAGTAACAATACCCCCTGTTATAATAAAAAGTTTTAACGCAAATACGAGTAATGACACTAACAATATCAGTAAAAGTTAACATTTATCATTGTTTTAAAAATATCTGTAATTGAAGGAAAGACCTGTAGAGATTCTCATTGCAGTTTGTTGCATTAATCACATTCTGATTTCTTTCCGGCGGCAGCAGTCACATTCCTTGAAATCGGTATATGAACAGCATTATTTTCTTTGCACTTTCATCAAATCCCTCTTACTACTCTGAGAATGCTACACAGATGTATGTGCTGAGTATCAACTAATGAAAATGGTTGATGAATATCTCATTCATTTTGAGAGGCAGCCATGGCTCCACGACTGTACGTCGGGGTCTGCTTGAATCTAACACAGCCGACTTACGACAAACGAGCATTAATGAGAGATTCATTAGCTGGTCCGTGTGTGGATGCAACGGAGCCATTTCGTATGAGTGGAAAATAAGCGAAGACGGGGTACGAGTCAAAACGTGCAGTAGCTTTTCACATCGAAATGATACAACGTTTTTCTGAAATGAGATAAGGAGTACATAATATTAGAAAGTAATATGGTCATGGCCCGCTATTATTAGCCTCAACAGCGAAGAAGGACATTTTTGAGCACCGGCTGTATTCTCCGCTTCCACCAATGTTTTGTTGCCAAGCCCGGGCACTCCCTTCTCCTTGTTACGAAAGCTCTCTGATCTCCGAGCAGAGGGCAAAGGTCTTCCCCCGCGTCAGGTGCCCTTTGCTGACAACGCGTTGTTTTCAACGAACGAACAATCACACAGTGGATGTCACGCGCAGCTGACTGCCTGCTGCCGCAGCGCCAGTTAGCGTAAAAAGTCGCGTTTCTAAATTAGATGCTTGCTCAAAACCAATCTCATTTTTACCAGTATCCTTAGGGTCAATCAAGATGCCAGCGAGAGCCAGTTGCCGACGGAAGATTGTCATAGTTATTAACGTCATTCGCAGCGATTGAATTTGTAAACCGGGGCGTTAGCCAAGGGGTTCGCTGTGAGTCGTTCAATACTTTTTATAAAACCACCTTCTTATAAGAATAATTATAAAAAAATAGTTTCTTTTTATTGCAACAGACCTAAACGCTATTTTTTAATACAAATCATTTGTTTCGATTGATCTTGGCAGCGGACTGTTAAATTCTTAACGAACCGCGACAGTAAACAGCGGTTTTTCATTCCTGTATTTCATTATATAAGTCACAAAGGCTGTACAGTGTCAAGAAAAGATGTAAAAAGAAGCAAAATTTTCTCTACGAAGAGGAAATGGAATCGTACATTGGTTGAAAAAATCGAATTTTCTTTTTCATACACATTCTTACAATATGTAGTCTTCTCTTTAAAGTGATTTTCGTACACGAAGTAAGCAAACACTTTTAAAGTGTTTTAAATATTTATTTCAGGGAGGAGGAGCATACATTACATGTGTTGATGTAAAAATCTTTAAAACATATTTTTCATAAGTTTGTATTTTGCATATTTAAAAATCGCTTTCAGAATTTCTATTAAAACTAGGCTCATTTAATCTTCAGCAAAATATATTCATTTGTAGGTGTTTTACATGCTGAAACAATTTTTTGAATCAATAAATATTTGCAATTTTTGTAAGTGGTATTTATACCTACAGAAAAATGACAAAAATTCGAAAAGTTCAAATTAATTTCTCAAAAATTAGTCAGTATTTTTCGAAACGATTGTTTCAATATAATCATAAGGTGAATAAATAAGCTCAAAAAATTAAGTTCTTAGTTCTAAAAAATTTAGAGGAAAATATTTATGTACAACAGTTTTTGACATAAAAAGGATGGATGATTCAATTTGCCGCTAGTGATTTCATCAACGAACAGTTCGCGTCCATGTGAATACAGTCGATGTTGCAACATACACTGAAAATAGGCATTGCTTGTAAACTATTTGTTAAAGTTCTTGTTTTTTTCCTCAAAGAATGAGAGGATCACCGAATAATTGACGAAGATGCGATGGTTTTGTCGACGGTTCTGGAGTACAGTTCTTTAAGAATAAAAATCCTTTGAGATTTTTCTGTATGTTTGGGCAGCCAGTTGTGAGAAAGAAGTAGATAAAAAAATAAAGCTATTGATTCTTGCTATTAAACTATTGTAAAATATTATAGCTTCTTAATATTATAATCGTTCTTGGGTGAATTTTTATTATACAGTAAGTACTAGATTGTATTTGAATGAGTGATGAGATAGATTACGAGAATGACTGAAGGCGCATGTCTTAGTACAGTAGTTTTGCAATTCAGATGTGTGAAATTGTCACTTTGACATCCTTTCTTTATGTTTCAATCCGCTGATGAGTCATGTTGCGAAAGGTGCTTTTTTTCAGGTAAGAGGACACAGCTTTGCGAGAAAAGACCAGCGAAGTTCTTGTGAAGACATTTTCCCTTAAAATTCTTCCTTTTACCCAATCTCTCTGTGTTCTTCTGTCCTTTCAGACTCGAATCGAATTCTGTCTGAATCTCCTTAATCTAAGCCTTGTGTTGCCCTAAAAAATCATGCACGTCGTGGTTTGCACTAAAATTAATTTCAGGTAGTAGGTATAAACGTTAAGTTAATTATTAACTTTAATTAACTCTTTACAATCTACTTCATAATTATTGTGATATAATTTGAATTAATAAATAAGATACATCATTTTCTGTTGAATTTTATGATAAAACATGAAAAAGATAATACATAAATTCACCAAGTATTTTTACAATCCGTTCTTGTTTAATTTTAAGAAAATATAATATTAATATAATGTAAGGGTTACGACCAGTTTAAGAATAAATCAAGATATAATTCAATTCAAGTTTAATATTTCTCAAAAAATCGCAGGATTTGATGTATTGGAACCAATGTACCGTCCAACAGTCGCTGGCCGTTTAGATAGCTACCTCAGCTCCACATTTCACTTGCTCTTCGCGTTGCCTGCGAAGCGCCCGCCATCTTCGCGCCTCTCCGCCGCCGCTGCCGTTTAGCGCCCCCGCTCTAAAAGTGAAACGCCCCCGCCCGCCGCACTCCACTGCCTCCGGACGGCGCGGCGGCCGCGCGGGTTCCACCTGCCCCCTCCGTTCGCACCTGGGGGCTCCCGGACGCCCCACTCCACCCCTATGTTCTCGACGTCTGTCTGTCGCGTGGGCGCTTCCGGCCCCTAACTTCGCGGGGGAAGTTGGAGCTGTAGTTGGTTTTTATTGATTGCTTGATTGATTACTGATTCTGGAAGCACTAATCAATTAGTCCCATAAGTGTAGTGCGTGTTTTGCTTCGGGGGAGGCGGTGAGCTTCCCCCGCTAGACGGAGAGATCCGGCGCCGACCTACCGTCTGCGGGGTTTTCCCTAACCAGGTTTCTCCGACAAGTGAGACAGTGCCCCAGCCGGAAAATCTCTAAGCTCCGGGCCGGTCTCTCGCAAGGTGCATGCTAGTGTATGTGTGTATAATTAATGTGTGAGGATAGGACAAGGATAGGAAGATAAGAATGCGCGCGGTCCGTGTCCCGATGGTCAGGGTACTACTCCGGCATTCGCCTGGTATTGATTGCAGCAACCACTGAAAAATACCGATCAGAGCAACCGGCGACTAGAATTCTCCTCCTGTCAGCGTCTGAACTCGATCAAGCTATCTTTCTCGTGTCGAAAACTCCTGCCACTGTCGGGACTCAAACCTTCGCACCTCCTGGTCAGAGGCACTGCAGTGACATCAGTTTATGTCCTACCTTCCTCTCCCGGTATCTATTATTTCGGAAATGTCGTTGGTGCCTTACGTAAAGTATCCCCCAAAATTGAAATATCTGTTTCAATTTCAAGGGGCCGCGATTTGATGCCAATCCTGTGGTCGCTTTGGGCGCTGCGAGCGGTGCGGCGCGGCAGGGCAGACCCAGCTCGGGCATTCGACCGGCCAAGTTCCCCATTTGCACCCGGAGGCCTCGGAGCTCACCGCCCCAACAGCTTTGTTCTCGTCCTCTCCGCCTAGCGTGTGCGCGCTTCCGCTGCCCGGTTACGTAAGTTCGTTCTCTGTCGGAAAATATTTCCTTATAACAGACCATTGCGTCACAGCGGTTTTGTTGTTTGTTTTTTTGCCCACGGTTCACTTTAGACATACTCGTGAACCCTTTCGTTTTCCACGTCCGTTTCAGGTATGAAAAGAAACGAATATGAGTTTGGATTCAGTATCTGGTGTGTTTGCGGTTTCATTCGCCAGTGGCTGTTGAGACTTCTGTATCTTTCCATATGCCTATTTGTAGTCATGTGCTGAGATTATTTTATCCGCCGTAAGTGGAAGAATGAATTGTGGTGGCCATATTTCTTAGTAAAGAGGGAGAATTCAAATTAACTTTTTAACACGGAGTGTCTTGTAGTTGTTCATGTCTTTACTATTTGCCGTGAATAAAAGAAACGATTGTACTACCTCAAGTAGTAAACGTGTGGACTAGACTGGTCCACCAAAAATCAAAAGTTCGAGTTGCGACCTCTTCTTCTGGAATATGTTAGAGCAGACCCAGAATGATAAGAAAAACAAAATATAAGCAAATTTGAACCAAATTTAGAGGTCGCGCAAGTCAATAATGTAAAGAAACTTTTTTAAAATATTTTCTGTTTTTTCAAACCGTTGTAACTTCTACAATTTTCATTCAAAAATGCTTTAGTTTGGTGTTTTAAAAAAGAAATTTAATGCACTTTAAGAATCTTGAGCGTGAACTTCACATTTACGAAAACTAGAGGGCGCCATTGATTAATTTTGTCATAAAAACATCACTTTTTCCTGTTTTTCATAGGTTTAACGAGTTGCTTTTATTACAAATTGATATACTCCACTATTCCGATATCAAATATCGTTTCTTTGGAGACCGCTCTTCAATTTGAAGCAAAAATCATTCAAATCGAGTCATTTTTCACGAAGTTATAGCATTTTTAATAATAAGAGTATTTAAAAAATTAAAAATGTTATATAAAAAATGTATAATATCATATAATATATATAAAACACATATAAAACCAAATGTTAACTATAAAATTATCAATTTTATTATCATAAATAAGTGTATTATCAATATCTATGAGAAAGTAAATATAAAAAACATTTGCAATAATTTATAACCATTCAAAATAATGACAATACTTTTCTAACGTTAAATATATATATTACAAACATTAAGATTTCTGGATATCAAAAATTATCTTATTTTCAGTTTTATACAACCAATTTAGTTGAAATTGCCACCATAGTTTTATTCAAACCACGATTCAAACAATAGTGGTATCGTTATGGCGCCATCTCTGTTTGTAACATAGAAATAATATGTACCTAAACGTTCTAACCTAACGAAATTGTTTCTGTTGCGCAACAGATTTGTGTTGATTTAATTTCAACATGACTAGTAAAAACTCACATTTCTTAATTGGTACAGAAATTGACAAAATTGTTAACACGAGGCTGCCATCGAACAGACAAGTTCTAAATTTATTGTGTTATCACCATTTCTCGTTACAAAAAACGATACTGCACTCCGCTAAGTGTGTTATCAACGATGTATTGGAACTTTATAAGCAAGAAAATATACCAGTCATTAGTTTCTCAAATGCTATAAAAAAATTAGTGTCCTTAAATAACGAATGGATTAACCTAAAAAAGAGCAAAACCCGTACAAGCCAAACTTTTATCAACAAAAAGACAACATATTGCTCCAAACTTTCAAAATTATTTGACATAACTCCCAGAAATGTTTTGGATTTGATTAATGATGACAATACCAGACAATTTCTCATTTCTCAAAGAAAAGACCTGCGGTTGGGTTTAAGAATCAAGACACCAAATAAAAGAGGTTAGTTCTGACATTAATACAATTTTCCGACGTGAAAACATACATAAAAAGACGTACTTTATATCGTATTTGTAACAAAGGCCTGTCTTTCAGAATTGATTCAATAAAGTAGAATTTGTGTTTAATAAAATCAATGCAAATATTTTCAAATTTTTAAATTCGTGAATTAAACTTTATTTTTTAATGTTAATACCTTTAAATTGTAAGAATAATACAAATATTTAAAACTTATTATAATTTCAGATGATGAGGTTGAAAGTTTAACGAATGAACCTAAAACGATTTCAGAATCTGTAACAACAGCAGTATCAGGATTTGCATCACAATTAACAGTATCAGCTGAATCAGAAATAGCATCAGTTTCTGGATTATCATCCATTCCAAGTGTGTTAAAAAATAAATGTGGTAATATCCTTAAGTCAACATGTAAAGTTATCTAAATACAAAAACTAGATTTATTTCCTTAAACATAAAACCATTTGTCAAGTTATACTAATATCAATCAAATCGTTTAAAATGTTTTTTTTATAATTTCAGACGATGATGTTGAAAATGTTGTGGTTGAATCTGAACCAATACCAGAATCAGAAGAAACGTTATTCTCAGGATTAGCATCACAATTATCAACATTATCAACAGATTCACAAATAAGTTCCCAATCGAGCGATGACTTTGAGCCTTGTAAGAAGCCTAAAATACCAAAATTAAATGTACTTTCATCTAATGTAGTCCTTGCTTTGGACAGAACAAATACCAGCGATAGAAGTTCTGCATTCATTCTGGGCGCAGTCTTAAAAACAATGGGTTTTGATATTGAAGATACTAATGTTAGTCGTCAATCGATTCGAAGAAAACGAAAAACGGTCCGACAGAACGTTGCATCAGAAATGAAAAAGGATTTCGATTCAAATAATGTAATGACATTGCATTGGGACGGTAAATTGTTACCCGATTTAAGCGGAAAAGAAGAGGTGGACAGACTGCCAGTATTAGTAACTGGAGAAGACATCGAAGAAATTCTGGGTGTTCCAAAACTCAAATCTGGCACTGGTATTGCACAGGCAGAAGCTATATACCAACTAATCGAAGAGTGGGATCTAACAGCTAAAATCAAGGCATTATCATTTGACACTACCTCTGTCAACACAGGTATAGAATTATATTTCAGATTTAATGGTGTTTAAGTTTTTTTCTTATATATATATTGAGATTTTACATTATTTCTGAATTTTTAATATGTTTTAGGTTATCTAAATGGAACATGTCGTCTTCTCGAACAGAAGTTGAACCGGGATTTGCTTTATCTACCATGTAGGCACCATATACATGAAATTCTTTTGCGTAATGTATTTGAAAATAGCTTGAAAATAGAAACATCAGGCCCAGATGTAGCTTTATTTAAGCGATTTCAAAAAACATGGAAAACTTTGAACACAACGCAATTTTCACCTGGCACAACAGATGAACTACTATCACAGGCTCTCAATACGACGAGGCAAGACATTCTGAAATTCGTTTCAGATCAATTGAAGGTAGTTCTTCTTAGTTGACGTTATTAATTCATTTTTGATAAAATTATGATTTTATTCGAAAACTAGTACTTAATGATAATTATCCGTTACATTTTTAGGGGGAATTCTCACGGCATGATTACCAGGAATTATTAGAGTTAACGATGCTATTTTTGGGAGAAGCGCCATCAAACAATTATCAGTTTCGAGAGCCAGGAGCAGTACACCATGCTCGTTGGATGGCTAAAGCTATATATAGTTTGAAAATTTTCCTCTTCAGAGACCAAGTCCAGTTAACTACAACCGAAAAAAAAGGATTGCGGAACGTCTGCATTTTTATTGTCAAGCTTTATGTGAAAGCGTGGTTTACTGCTCCATTGGCTGTTGCAAGTCCTAACAATGACATTAATTTACTGCAAGAGCTGATAGAATACAAAAAGATTGACAATTTAAATGCTACTGCAGCTCTTTCTAAATTAGTTAATCATCTATGGTATTTGTCAGATGAAGCAGTGGGATTCGCTTTCTTCGATTCAAACGTATCCGTTCAAACTAAACGGAAAATGGTGTCTGCGATACACAATAGAGTTAACTATAATTCTCCTAACAAACGAGTAATTATCAACATCAACTCAGAACCGGAATTGAATTTATGGAAAGAACGTGGAATTGATGAACTTGTTTCGCAGCACACGATGAGCTTTTTTACAAGATTCAATATAAATTCAGATTTTCTCAATACTGATCCTTCGTTATGGGAATCGAATAACTATTATCAGGAAGCAAGACATTGCTTATCGTTTGTGAAAGTGGTCAATGACACCGCTGAAAGGGCTGTTGCACTGGTCTCACAATTTAACTCGTCCTTGACGAGAAATGAAGAACAAAAACAATACTTGTTCAAAGTTGTTGCTGAACATCGACGAGCCCATCCCACTGCTGACAAATTAAATTTATAAGTTTGTTGTATTTTATATACACGTCATTGTGATTGCTTACTTTCTGATATTGATAATACACTTATTTATGATAATAAAATTGATAATTTTATAGTTAACATTTGGTTTTATATGTGTTTTATATATATTATATGATATTATACATTTTTTATATAACATTTTTAATTTTTTAAATACTCTTATTATTAAAAATGCTATTTCGTGAAAAATGACTCGATTTGAATGATTTTTGCTTCAAATTGAAGAGCGGTCTCCAAAGAAACGATATTTGATATCGGAATAGTGGAGTATATCAATTTGTAATAAAAGCAACTCGTTAAACCTATGAAAAACAGGAAAAAGTGATGTTTTTATGACAAAATTAATCAATGGCGCCCTCTAGTTTTCGTAAATGTGAAGTTCACGCTCAAGATTCTTAAAGTGCATTAAATTTCTTTTTTAAAACACCAAACTAAAGCATTTTTGAATGAAAATTGTAGAAGTTACAACGGTTTGAAAAAACAGAAAATATTTTAAAAAAGTTTCTTTACATTATTGACTTGCGCGACCTCTAAATTTGGTTCAAATTTGCTTATATTTTGTTTTTCTTATCATTCTGGGTCTGCTCTAACATATTCCAGAAGAAGAGGTCGCAACTCGAACTTTTGATTTTTGATGGACCAGTCTAGTGTGGACATAGTGTGGTACATTAAATTGTTCAGGTCAGAAATACCGAATATGTTCTTTACAGTTGTAACATGTGCAATATGATAAGGGAAAATACCTTTCAATAGTTGCTAATGATGTGTTTCAGAACGCTATAAAAAAATAATTAAAGAATACTGTTAGGTCCGGTTAATTGTGACTGCTGAATGATAAAAATTAATGAGCCAGTCAACTCATGTCTCTCAACGGACTTGCTATGGAACTGGAGCGCTGCTACCCGAGAATTACGACCATTCCTCACTCCTTGAGAGTAGCCTTCTCGTAGACGATCTGTTCCGGTGAAAGACGTTACCTGAGGCCATGCAGCTGCATCGTCGCAGCGCCTTGTACCGGTGCTGCCAGCATGCGCCGCCGCTCTGCCACCGCTACCGCCGCGCCGCGACGAAATAAGACGGCCCTCTAGGTAAATATAGGTCCACAAATCACGGCGCCGATCTGACAGCAAACGAATTGCTTGGCAATCACGGAGTAAATAAATTAGCCAGGGCCCGGACGAAGCGCCCGCCGAGTCCTGCTGTACGGGCCGTGTAGGTCCTATCGCATTCCCGTAATTTCTCGCCTGTCGCGCCCAAGATGGATGTCGGTGCTCCGGAGAGATCATTTCGGAGGACGTATCGTCGCGGTCGCCCCTCCCCCTCCCCTCGCCCGCCCCCAATCTCTTTCTGCCTGTTGGAACGGCGGTTGCGGGGAGTTCGCACGCGGAAGAGGCTCGCTACAAGGTTCGACTGTTGAAAAATGGCCGTTCGAAGGCCCTCTAGCGCCGATGGCCGTGTATCTATATCCACTGACCTGTATGCAGTTGCCTTGAGTTACTTATGGATGAACGTTCCTTGTATGTGTTATGGATGAGTGGGTAGTTATGCGAGTGCACCTGTGTTTGTTTACTTCATTTGCAACTGTGGGAGTCGACTGTATGTGGCGCTGAGGCAGATCCCGTTACTTTCACGTGCCAGTGGAGATGTGCTGAACGTAAATATTGCATGTCTGTTATGTCATGTATCATGCACGCGCTATTTACGCGAGAACGAGTCGTAATTCGTCTGAAATTATATTAATATTACGTTTTTTTGTAAAATACATGGAAAGTTAAAATATGTTATTTCTTGAATGGTTGTGTTTATGTCGGTACACGAATTCTATGAAGCTTTTCGAGTTAAATCGTGGGTGAATGCCGCAGTGAAAGTGTATTTGAAGAGCTTTGGGAGCCCTTGGGATGCGAGGGAGTCACCCAGCGCATAGCTGTACAGCGTGCGAGATAAGTCGCGCCTTTGATGTCGGGGCAATTTGCGGCCGCCACTTGGTTACTCGCGCCTCTTGCGCGCGCCGTCGCGGTGCAGTGGCGCGTGTGCCGGGCCGGGAGGTTGGGTCTGCACCGCGCTCCACCCGCCCCCTTTGTGCGAGTGGGAGGAGAGCGCGGCGCGTCGCAGGTGCACCCACACGTCCCTTTGCCGCCTTGGGGCGGACGCTCTCACGGTGCGCGGCCGGCTGCGTCGCCGGGCGGGCCGGGGCGGGGCGGGGCGGGGCGGGGAGGCGGGGCGGAGCGGGCGCAAACCGCGGCCGGCCACGCCGCTGGATCCGCTAATTCTCAATTTAAACGAAGTAATTGGCTCTGTGTTAGTGCGTGTGTGTGTCGGAGGAGCCTTAATTACGCGACTAGACGGGCAAAAGGGCGGGTCGCCCACGGCCATTCAGCAGGTGGGATGTGGAGGGAAGCGGCGGTGGAGATGGCCACTGCAACGTTGAACCGTGCGGTGGCGCTTGGGCTGCGCGGCCGATGGTCGATTAATTGTCGGAATAATCATTCATCTGCCAAGACCAAGACTCGCGAATTTGAGGGTGTGCTTTTTTAGAATGTTGCAGGGGATGAGGAATTATTTTTGAAAAGTGTAAAAGATAATTTCACTTTAGAATATGTTTTTTATTAATACGTTTTTTATAAAAATATTCCTTTTCGGGTGATCCATTTGAATACAATTAACTTTTTATTAGATTACACTATACTTAAATATTTTAGTACAATTTCTATTGGCACCAATTGTGCTGCAGCACTTTCTTTTAAGTTGGCAATTCTATTCACTGTAAGTTGCCTATCCAAGGTTTGTGACACAGTAATGGAGTAAGATGTCATAACTATTTAAAGAATTGGCAGTGGTAAGAACTTAGTAAAAAAGCACGTTTTTTTGCACTTTGGACTTAATAAAATCATCATGGAAACATGAATTGATTGATTGTTAGTGATTCCGATCGCGATAACTACTAAGGTCATTAGTCCCATAAGTGTCATGCATGCATTTCCTCGGGATGTGGCGGTGGTCTTCCCCAGCTATTCAATTTCCTGAGCCGACAGAAACCTAAGCAAAGGAGGAGGAGTGCTAATAGCAATCAATAAAAATATTCAACATTATCCAATAATACTACCATGTACTGGTAATATAGAAATTTTTTCATTAACTTCGAAATGAAAAATAGCATACGCACTATAATTGCAGCATACAATCCACCAAATCATAAACTAGATCTCGATAACATTAACAAACTATTTTAACTAAATAATACCATACTTTTAGGGGACCTGAATGCCAAAAATACCAACTGGGATTGTTTGAACACTCTCGCTAATGGGAAAATATTAGCCCATATAGTAAATCACACTGATCTCAAAATAATTTCACCTCCAGGCCCCATCCCATGATCGTTTAAGAAATCTCGATACCTCGATATCGGAATAACTAACACTAAAATAAAACGACTTCACATTATTCGACTCGAAACACATTCCGGTCTTGATAACCACACAACAGATACCCCCACCGCACGCCCGAGTACCATATCCAAATACGGTAAAAGTTGACTGGAAAAAATTTCGGACTATAACTAGCTCAACAATGCCTAAATTCAAAATACTTTCCAACACACTAGAAATAGAGCAATCAATCAACCAACTAACCAAGCAGACTACGGTCGAACTCCTGGGCTAAAACTAGAACTTATACTAATAAAAATTGTACATGTAATCAAATACTTCAACAATCAGCAATTTGAAATATTTCAATCACTGAACACTAACAAAAAATCCATATGGCAAATCACTAACAAAATATTAAGAGAAAAAAATAAAACCCCTCCACTTGAAAACCCCAACCCTTGAAATTAACAATTTAATATTAAAAAAACCTTTCCCCAAACAGCCATTGCATATCTAACCAATATCTTCAACTCATGGCTGAGAGTAGGTTACTTTCCGCAAGTATGGAAACATGCAATTATTCTTCCGGCGCAAAAAGCAAACAAGAATGCATAGAGATAACCATAGTTACCGCTCAATCAGTTTTACTTCCCACGCTATCTAAACTACGAGAAAAATAATATCGAGACGATTTAAATCTCACCTTCATAACACAATGGCCGTATCCATTGAACTAATGGGATTCACCGAAAAAGTTTCCACGCATCACAACTACTCAGAATCACTGAAAATATCCATAGGGCATTTCAAAAACACGATCACACAATAACAATCTTTCTTGACATTTCTCAGGCCTTCGATAGAACATAGCAACAAGCTTTAAACTACAAAATACAAAATCACTACACATTATATTACTCAAATCATTTCCAGCTTCCTCAGCAATAGAACATTTGCCGTTAAAGTCGATAACCATCATTCTAATCCAAAAGCAGTCAAGGCAGGCTCTCCATTAGCTCCCGCTCTTTATAACTTGTACGTAGCCGACCTACCAAAACATAGTAAAATAAAAACCGCCTAATTTGCAGATGACACGGCTATATATTCTTCAGGTCCCACCATTAACTCAATAAATATCAATCTTCAATTATACCTACACCAAATTAACAGCTGGGCAGACAAAAATAAAAATGAAATAAATCCGTCAAAACAGCAGCAAAAATATTTTCCTTAAGAACTTACTTCCCCCCCTTACAGATGAATCAAGGTCCTGTACAATGGCATTCTCATAATAAGCCCATAAAATATCTATGCATTTTTTTTTTAGACATTCGACTTGGAAAAAACATATCGACAATGAAGTTATACAAGCAAAAATAAAACTACACCAAATAAAACCAATAATAAATAAATATGCTAAACTACCATACAATACTGCCTTATTGCCATATACAATTATCATACGACCACTACTATTACACGCACGCCCAATATGGATCAGTGCAGCCCAATCGAATCACAACTTCATAACGAATTCCAGTTAGAAGCGATAGCAAACAACGTTATTTTTTTATCCATCCACTTCTTCCACAACATTCCAAAAATATACCCAGTCTAACCCCTCTAAGACTCTGCCGAAACCCAATCCACAGAACCCGCATCAAAAACAAATTTCCGTTTATACATTCCTCAATAAATTTTCAGATCTCGACACAATGTAGAGCTATCATATAACGATACCTCTCCCACCCTTGTAGTAGTGTAAGTTGTATTTTAAGATTAGTTGTAAGTTTGTTGTTTATTAATTATCAGTATATTTAAGCAACCATAACGAATCTAGAGTGTTTTAACACTGATCTTTATATTATTCAATCCAACAGAAAAATAAATAAATAATAATGTAAACGTGAAAATAATGCCCTTCATTGGTTCATCTGAACCCGTAAGAAGAATCGCAGGTGTTCTATCTCCATCGTTTGTGTGCTGTCAGAGGACCGGTGGCGTCGTGCGAAATGGATGGAGTACCCAAGAAGTACGGAGCAGTGAGGCGAGGAGCGGGTGCCTGCCCGCCCTCGCGGGGGTGGGGGTGGGGTGGGGGGCGGACGCCGGAGGGCGAATGGGGCGGCCCTGCTCGCCCGCAGCGCCCGTGAATTTTAATCAGCGAGGCGCGTTTTAGCTCGCGTCACGTGACCACTCTGCGGAATCGCCCGCCGGCGCGACTCTGGGGGCTTTTCGCCCTCCCTCCCCCCCTCCCCTCCCTCCCCTCCCTCCCTCCCCCCCCTCCCTCCCTTCCCCCTCTCCCTCCCGCGTTTTGCTGAGGCCGCTTGCGAAATTCGGTAATGCCCGTCTTCCTGCTCCCGAGATTCAGAGAGATAATGTGGGAACTTCTTAGTGAAACGTTTTTAAGAATAACAGTTTATGGAAGAATTCAGTGGCAGCAGATCTCATGTGGTAATTCCATAAAAATGAATCATTTGAAATAATCAAAACAAAAAATCAAACGTTTTAATAAACTAAAGCGTTAATCCTAAAGCAATTCTCTTTCACAAAATATTTACTTATTTTTACTTTAGACCACACTGACTCCACCTTACCTCACTGATTAATGTTGTAGTAAATAACAAACGTTCTATTTATTTTTGTAGTTTGATTATTTCAGATTATTCATTTAGCTAATGGGAGTTATGCTAAAATTTATGTAATTTAAATCCTTTTGTAGTAGCCGAGTAACCAGCGTCCGTCCATCACATACGGTTCGACCCCTTCCCTTGTCGACCACCAATCGAGACAAATGAGAAAAAGATACTAATACATTTCTCCCAAAAGTGTGTTTTTGTGTTGTTTAGGTAACTAAACCGTGTTTTGATCGACGTACGGCACCTACAGAGGCGATCAACAGCACATTTGATTTCTCTTAGGGAAGTATGCATTGCTTTTAATTGTTAGATCTCTTTGGTTCTTTCTGTAAAAATAGAAAAAAACATAGTACCTACAATTTGGGTGTTCCAAGGCACCTAGAGTGGTGAAAATCTATGAATTACTACAATTTATTGCCTTTCCCAGCATAACGTGAATTCTTAGGTCATGATTCGTAAAATTGTAAATATTTGGATCTAATTATGTGAGAAAACAAATTATTTTTTTAAAAAAGGACTTATATCGATGAATTATATACGTTGAAAAAGAATACGTCTTCGAATATTTTCCAACGCTAAATGAATATTTGGTTACTGTCAGCTAAAACAAGCATTAAAATATAATGAGCAATAAAATTGTGTTAATTATATTGTATGTTCTTTAGTTTTTTAATAGTGAGATATATTTTATAGAGCTTTGTACTACGTATACTTAGTAATTTTATTAATGAATTTTCGATATGAAAGCAACCTATTAATTGTCGGGTAGTTTTGAACGTGAGAACAACAGTATCAAATACGACTCTTTTGCAAGAACAATGTCCGAAACTAAGAATTTATAGGAACAAAGTTGTATATGATATAACCCACATAAATAAAACATTACCAAAACGCAAATAAAATCCAGGATTAACTAGAAAGACGATCTCGCGCTCGTCCTCACCTACCAACCTGAGACCCTTTGATTCGAAATCTCCAATGCCGTGCCAAGAGGGCAGGGATTCGCAGATCAGCTGTGACAACTGCAAAATGTGACGCCATTGTGGCACCCAGGCGATGAATGTCACGGGTCGATAGAGATTGTAGCGCCCGGACACCGGTGATTGCGGTGCGGTGCATGGCTTGAATCACTCGGAAGGAAACGGTTGTTCGTCACTGTTCTACCTCGTAGGACAACTATCGTTTTGTGGGATAATTATGGTGTGTAACATATATGATAGTGCTAATGAGAAACCTCCTTTTTTGGATAATTTCATCTATGAAATTATATTCTAATATACTTCTATAAGAATGCAACGATAGGTTCTAAAAAAGGAGCTTGAAAATGTACAATATTTTTTTTAATAAACCGACTGATAATACACTGAAAAAATGTTTTCTTCAGAATAACTCTTCCTAGGAGCGTTCGGATTCAGCAGAGGTCGTAGCTCGAAAGAACGTGCGACAAGAAAAGCTGCGATTACTCATTTTTATGTATTTATACTTTCATTTTAATTTTTAATACATCGTTTTTCACCAAATCGCTCGAGATTCAAAAACCAGTCAACTATATTTGTAAATTTTCTTCACTTAAAATACATGAACATAATTCGAATAGCACATGTCACTTACCGCCACAAGTCTATATGAGAATGTCATCAGTTATCATATATCTGATTTTGTGTTAGACACCAGAAAGTGAAGCAGTTTTCCTTTACGTGCAGTTAGCCGTACTGGTGCCAGTTACTCCGGGTTTACGTTCTCTTTAATTCCGCGGCAATTGCCGGTTTAGTGGAAAGCGAATTCCGAAAGCTTGAAGTAGGAAATTGGTGAATTCCATTGGTTTTAAAGTAATTTTATTTTTAACTATTTTATTATACGTATAACAAGCGTGTTTGAGATAAAACTGTGTACGAATATACACTTTTCCCTAGGATTTTATTTCTTGACTGCGCTTAAATTAATTCGAAAATTAAAATAAGGGAAATACAAAAATAAATATATTATTTTAGTAGATGGAACTCTCTCTTTCTCGGGGTCGTTATTTTAATGAGCATTTTTTATTACCAAACTTGTGTAGTTAAACTGGCTTTTATGCGGTTCATATTGGCTTACACCGCGAAGAAGGAATTTCATTAATGAATCGAAATTAGAAAGAACTCGGTTTGGATGCCGGAGATGGAATGTTCACGTCACGAGTTGTGAATTACTGATACTGAGATGATGCTTCCTTTCGTGCTTTCAGGAAATGAAAGAGATATATCCCCAGCATAAGATACGGATCGCCTTGTTAGGAGTCATAATTAACTCTCCTCTGTAACCTCCCAAGGTAGTAAAAGGAGTCATTAGTGTTGATTCTACTTGTGTCTTTCAGCCCCGGATAATAGCCGTTACTAGTTGTCCGACCACTCGTGGATCGTCGGGTGTGAAGTTAGCAGAAATATTTCCCTCAAGTAACGTACTTTTTGCTGTGGTGGTTGTGTAAGGAAATCCAATTTATTAGTATTGCGTCGCCTGTAGAACTACAAATAATATTCATAAACGTTGTATCGTCAATTTAACTGCCAGTTAAAATAATCGGTTTATTAGGATAATGATCCGCAGTGCATGTTATCGCCTTTGCTTTGTTGGTTTTCCATGGTTAATTAAATTATATTCTTTTTTAATTTGTTCATTTTATTAATAGTCGGGTTTGTTCTTGTGTTGATATTTCATTTCATTCTAAAAATCTTTTGGTATACTAACCAAAAGGGATTCTTTAATTTTAGGTAATCGGAGTGTTCCTTTATCTTGTTTTCCGTGTCATTATAAATTGCACTTTCTAAGACTAAAAATTAGGAGTTCGGAGATTGTGATGATAAGAAACCAATTGTTATGTAAATGAAGTAAATTGGCGGCCACATGTGTTTGGATTTTCTTTGCTTCATTCATTTTTTCACTTGTGAGAATCGAAGACGAGGAATACATTCTGTTCCCACCTTGCGATGTGCGCTCGCGCAAACTGCGCCCGCGGAGACGCGCGGTGTCGGCGACGGCTTCCCAGCGTGGAAGAGCCACAGCGCGGCGGTGCCCAGTAGCCCGGTGCGTGACGTCATGGGCGCGGCGGCGGAGCACTGGGCCAGGAGAGCCGCTGTTGCTGCCGTGTTGTCAGACATACCTCCGCGAGGGCTGGCCAAGAGCTGGTCGCCTCGCTGCAGCGGCGCCGCGCCGCTTGTGCCTGCGTCCTCGTCCTTCCTGGCGATTGCCGAGACTTTGCCTACACCCACGGGGGGAGAGACGCCCCTCCTCAATATCTTCAAGCACATTCGTCCGATAGCTTTCATCATAATTTCGTGTTTAATTATCTTAAGGCACAGTAAAATATATGAAAACGACTATATTTTTTTTTCGTTTCGTATCATTCGGAAAGAAATGATAATATGGTATACAGAAATCGTGTTGCTGTCCATCGTTATTCAAACATGTATGAGATAGGAATATTGTGAAGAAGCTCTCGAACTGACGGGCAGATGGACTGTCCCCGCGAACTCGAGTTGGACATCCCACGCAGAGGACCACTAAGCACATCTCACAAACACTTCTCACAATTTCTAACCACCCCCCATAGTTGTCGTGGCTGTTTTCGTTTTTTATTATAAATATAAAAGACGTTGCCTTGGACAACATTCTTGTTATTAGGTTTCGATGGCATAGCCAAAATCATCACTTACATGATACCAAACATTCAATAATTAACTAATAAGTAGAAAATTGGAGGATTTGGTGAGTACATAAATTGTATTTAAAGTAGGAGAAATTAACTTAATATTAAAAAAAAAGAGAGAAATAAAAAGGGATCGGACTGATAAATCAATTTTAATAGTATATGTATCGTAATTTAGTGAATCTGTGCAAGAGTTAAATCAAAAATGTAAAATTTTGAGTTGGAATAACAATAGCATGCATTGAAAGTTCAGCCGTTTCTAACTTTCTGTTCGGAAGCCAGAAATAGCTGCCGAGTACATTAGATCCGGCGAGCCTAGCGGCTGGGATGGAGGAGGGTTAATATCCCGGCGTAACACTGGCTATTGCGCCGCCTGTGGGAGTGCAGGGTGGGGGTGGGGGCGAATAATAATTTAAGCAGACGGGAAGGATTTGGTTTAGAAGAAGAAAATTATTTTTACGGCCTGTGCCTTTGAGTATATTATATTTAAGAACTTACACGCTAATACTCTTGCAGGTTCGTCGGAACTGATAGTAGTTGTACACAATGGCCTCTGCGAACGAACACAAAGGCAGAGACTAGGAAAAAATCACGCCCAGGTGGAGATGCGAACCAATGACTCCTTCCATTACGAGGCTTGAATCGGCAACGGTCTGGTAACCTTGACAATCAAGACAGGCTGCTTTCGTAAATAAAATTATTCTTCGAAATGCCCTAAACCTCGTTGTGTTTATAGTCTCTTCACTGAAATATTTCACCCCCCTTCACTGAGCACTAGTATCGGCAATATTAGCAGCAATTCACTTTCGATTTTCCAAATCAATACCCATTTGGTTGGCAATGAATGAAAACAAAAAGAAAGGAAATCTCACTCGATAAAGGTCGGCAATAGGACGGAAATGGGTGTTTTTGCCTTTTTAATGTTTGGTGTCGGGGACTATGCTTCTCCAAGGCTTTCTGCAACTAAAGCAGTAAGAAAAGGCGTTGAAGAATCTTTATACAATCGTATAATAAAAAGTACAGTGCACAGCGCGTGATTTTTGACGGAATGCGCCGAAACGGCGTTCGGTACCACGGGAATAAATTTTTAATTATAGCTCTATAACTATATCTATTAAGTTAATAATTAATTTGGGGCGCGTTCGGACCTACAATTTTATAAATAGTAGAACAAATAGAACAAATGTATATATAATGTAATATATAAATAATGAAATATAATGTTAATTTAATGTAATATGTAAATGCATATTTGTATACATAACCCTTTAACGTACGTGCATCGTACATACACCTGTCATTGAGTTCCTAATGAACTGAAAAAATGAACTGTAATCTATAGATTAGGACTAGTTAGTCCTTTTTATCAAGGCTCTCAAATGTTCATTGCCAGATGATTTGGATGCTTTCTAATCTTTGCTGATGTTTGAGGCTTCTGATTCTTCCTCTTACTTAGAGAAAGTTATGTAACTCTGGGGGGAAAAACCGATCTCGATATTTTAACGGATATTCACATGTTAAGGGTCCCTGGTTCCCAAAGTCTTTTCTTTTTCACATCTCTCCCTCCATCGGTCCGTCTATAAACAACACTCGCGTCTATGCAGCGTTTTCCCGTAAATTAATCCATCCATCTCGACGCCTAGTGAATTTGAATTTCTTAATTTTGAGAGGTATTTTGCAAAAAGCCCGTAGACATTTTAATTTTTTTTAATGGGTCGGGGAAACGTTTGAGCTGTTTTTGAAATTAATTTTTAGGATTTGAAAAAAACGTACTTTCTGCATTCGATCTAAAAACAAACACTTTTTCGCTCTCAGTGATACACAAAACGGTATTTCCGACAAAATCGCAACATCGATTTTTGAAGCATGACACCTATACATTCTCAATAGCATGTATCGAGAAACTAAAAGATAGGAAGAAGTAATTTTGTTTAACGTGATGCTATGGCAACTACGAGTAAGTATAAGCTCATACTGTTTGTGGGAACCCTGATCAAGGAATAAACATAGGGGGAAGAAACACTGTGATACAGGTACAGTTATTTGCCTACGGATGTTTGCAAGTTCAATTCCGCCGCCACAATCTCTTGGTTTCTTTCTGTTGTGCAAGGAGCTGCCTTGTCGCGACCGCCATCGCCGCGAATTGTTCTCGCGCGCCCTGTTCCGTCCCCGCCCCGCCCCGCCCGGCCCCGCCCCGGCCCGGCCCCGCCACGCCCTGCCCCGCCCTGACCCGCCCCGATCCGGCGCGCCCTGCCCCGCCCCGCCCCGCCCCGCGCCGCAAGGCTCCGCCCCGCCCCGGCACGGCTCGGCCCGGTCCGGTCCCGCCCCGCCCCGTCCCGTCCCGTCCCGCCCCGCCCCGGCCTCCCTCCAGCCCCGCCCCGGCCCCGGCCCCGGCCCCGCCCCGTCCTGCCCCGGTCCCGCCCCGGACCCGCCTCGGACCCGCCCCGCCCGGCTCCGCCCCGCCCCGGTCCCGCCCCGCTCCCCCTGCCCCGTCCTGCCCCGCCCCAACCCTTCCCGGCCGGGCCCAGACCCGGCCCCTTCCGCTCCGCCCTTCCCCGCCTCACCCCTTCCCACTCCGCCCCGCCCCACCTCGCCCCGCTCGGCCCGCCCCGGTCCCAACCTGGCTCCGCCCCAGTCCCGCCCCGCCCCGCCTACCGCGCCCCGCCCCGCCCGGCCCCGCCCCGGCTCCGCCTCGTTTCTGCCCCGCCCCGCCTTCCCCGCCCCGCCCTGCCCCTCCCGGCCCCGCCCCGTCCCGTCCCGGCCCGCTCCGCCCCGCCCCGCGCCGCGCCGCCCCGCGCCGCCCCGCCCCGGCCCCGCCCCGAGGCCCTTGCGTGCTGGTGCTGAGCGGGCAGAACGTGACATTCCTCCCGGGCCGCGGGCGTCGACGACGCGCACGCCCCGCGCACCAGCGCACAGAGGGCGAGCGACCCCCGAAGCTCCGCACGCTGCAGCGTTCAGCTGTAGAAGAGGAATAAAAGAATTCCAAACAACACCCATTCTTACAGCTATCTTCTACTACACTCCTTGAAGAGAGAAGAGAGGAGGGGATATAAAGTAATACGGAATGTTCAACTTTTCACGCACATTCTGCTAGTTTCTCATTTTCCTTGTAGAATTAGTTTCTTGGTGAAAATTGTTTGAACGTGACGTGTAGCAGTATGTGATGCGCGTTACCTCCAGAATAAGTGAATTTAAAAAAATGGATGCGGGCGAAGAAATGCGTCTTTTTGTCTCGTGTAGCTTCGATGTAAACTTCAATTCTGGTGCCTCAATATCTGGTATCTGATGGACAGAAATTATTAACTGACCGTATTTGTGGTCGTAAAATAATTCGCATTACCGAATAATGTCAGAATAATGCATATGTCTCGAAATAAATCTGAGATACCGAGAAATTCTGCTGATTACACTGTAATCATTACAATTTGACTTTTCAGAGAAGCAAAATTTCTTGTTCTGCAAATGGCTATAGTAGAAACTGGCGCTGTACTACCCACCGTAATTAACATCTTCATCTTGAAAACGTTTGATTGCCTCCCAACAGTTGGCAATTTTTACCCCGACGGATTGGACGTGCCTGTTCAATGAATGATGCTGCTGCATTGTACAGAAGAGCCGTTCGGGCCACCGCGTGCCTAGTATGAATGATGTGTGAACGTAGATAAAAAGAAAAATTACCTCACCCGTAAAACAACAATTTATGTAGTGTATAGTATAACAGAACTGATCTTAGTGTAAGTTAGTAATGCCAAAGTGCAAGTAAGTTAACTTTAGGTCTAGAATGTAAAATTAGCTGTAAGAAAAAGCCCCGCCTCCAGCTGCTTAAGCCGCAAGGCAGCAGTTTATTGTTAATAATTTAAAGGAACTAAATTCCCCTTCTCCACAGGGTTACTGTGGAGGGGACAAAAGGAAAGCCCACGGCGTGCCGCAACGCCTCCCCGGTCGCGCGCGCTGCGATTTCGCGTGCGCCGCGCGCCAGAGGAAACATCCCGCGCGAGCGCCGTTGCGTGATGGATTCGCGCCAGCCTTCTTGCGACACGCGCCCTCCGCGCGTCTCTTGTTCGCCGGCCACGTGCCGGCCCACGGCGACGCCTGAGGGAGGGCGCGATTTGCCGTGGGTTGACGTGGTGGAGTCGGTGGTTTTATGGGAGGAAATGTGTTAGGCGGAGTTGGACCTTTGGAAAACCCTAGGTTAATGTTGATTCTCAACCATGAAACTAGTAAACAAGTATGTTTCTGCGTATGTAAATTACAATAAAATCTTCTGCAATGACCATATCTTTTTTCGGCTCTTTTTTTGAAGGGGGAGTGGGGATATCCTTTTGATTCTACATATAGCTCGTTCTCACTTTTAAGTGGGCATCTGGGCTCACGATCAGCGATCAGACTTATTTCGTAGATTAACGTATATTACACGGTTCCAATATTCTGTTGTGATTATGATTTTGTCGAAAATGTTCGTTACGAAATAGTACGGGGGGGGGGGGAAGGAATTAAAAATGTACTTATGTATGGAACGACCACCAAGATAATTGAAAACAAAGGAGACATTTTAAGGGAATGGAAACAAAATAAGCGATTGTTGTAAATGCACAAAAAAGCTTCCGGCGTTTTATAGTTTTATTGTAGAGTAAACATGTTATCAAATGAAGTAGTACTTCATGGGGCAAACCTAGATCTGATGTTGGCTTCTTATATTCTGAACCTTCATTAAGCACCCAGCTCTCTCAACGGCCAATTTTTGCTACTTGCGTTGTATTCATTGTAGTTTAAACCAAATTTGAATTATTATTTTAATTTAATAGACGTTAGAACTTAGTAATTCGCATCTTCACAACTGCTGGTTCAATAACCATTTGGGGCTTTTTTGGGATTCAGAATTAATATTTTCTTTCAAGTGATAAAATCTGTGCTGATATGTAGTAAATACGTAACAAATCATTTGCAGTAAACAAAGCACTTACACTTTTTCCTGTGATGAAAGTTTAACTTTCCATACCCTTCCCCAGCTACACCTTGACATATGTCGTAAAAAGTGTATAACATTTTACCATTACTACAGTTCATGCACCAATAAATATTTCTTGCATCAACACCAGAATTCTTAGAAACGTTGGTTCAGTAATCATTTGGAGTGCTCAGGATTAATATTTTCTAAGAAATTATAAAATCTCAGTTTCGTATTAACAAATGAAAACTTCGAGATTTGGAACTAAACACAAAGTTCGGGCGTTAATTAAAATATGATTTTGAAGGTGGGCACCAGAAAGACTGGCAAAGGAAGAGAGTACGAAAAAGGGAGAAAGAAGAAGACAGAGACATGAAGGTAGAGAGTTAACGGCATATGCTGAATTCCCACCTCAAGGGAAACAAAGATGAAAGAGGGATAGATAAAGGGAGACAAATTGATAGAGATACGGCGGAGACGACATATCGTCCCTTTGGAATGACACACGTCCAACTGACGATCTACAAAAATAAGTTGTTAATATGAGAATGTTTTTTCTGAGTTTGATACTAGTGAGCATACTCTTGCTGCAATCTGAGGACAAATAACTCCCGCAAAAAATAACTTCTGTTGGTGGAGAGATGCGTGAACGAAACCTTGACATCAATCAGCAGCCGAAATGTGAGTTGCAACCGTGTCATTGCAAAGGGTCCGTCTGCTGAATTGCCAGCCCAGTTGCCTGGGAAGGGCCGCGCCCTCGTGCTTCGGGCCGCCAAGCGCCGCGCGGCGCGCTTCTCCAGGCCGCCGCCGCCGCCGCCTCCGGGAGTTCCGTTAATTACCGGCGCTGCGCTGTTCGGCGGCCATCGCGCGCAGCTCCTGTCGAGCTTCCGGCGGCCAAGAGCGCCGCCCACGCCCCCCCCCCCCCCCGCGCTCCGCTGACGCGACGCTGCCTGCTCTCCCCGCTGCCCCCAACACACCTCGCGCGGCCGTACTTCAGATGGTGTTCTTGGGAGAAATCCCCATAGAGTATTCCGTACACTTAGAAGAGGGCGTTTCCCTGCGTGGGCTGCGTGGTTTGCTGTCCCCTACGAAGTTCAGTTATGCGACGCCAATGTTCTCTTACTTTCTTCCAACCACCAACGTTTTCAACTTAATTCCTCTGGTTGTTTACGGTTTAAACATGTAATGCGTACGCCATTTATCGTAACCCATGTATCGTTGACATTTTAAGGCTTACATACAACTGTCGTAAGTGAAAATCAGTTTCCGAAATCAGTAATATTACTCCTGTATCTTGTTCGTATATAGTTTTTATGATAAACCGAATTTTAAATATGTAAATTTTTAAAATTTTATAAACGTCATAGAACGTTTTCAGAATTTGGTGTGAAGGTCCCTGTTATTTCTCACTGTCGCTGTTATGCATTATTGACTTTTTAACTTCCTGTATTTCTTCATCAGCTTTTTTGGAGCTCAGTAGCAAAACGTACGCTTATAATGCATGTACTGTTAATAACAGTTTGTAGCCTTACGGTGTTTCTGGAAAGCACTGAACACAAGAGCGAGTGAAAGGTTGAGAAGTACAGACGTTGCTTCCTTGAGGCCGAACCGTCATATTGGATCAGGCAAGACTGACGATAAAACATTATGAGTAAACGTTTTCAAGTCACAAGTTGAATTCCAATTGGACCGTCAAAAAGTCGGAAAGGTCAAAGAGAAAATGCAAGTTTCCAATCTCTTAATAGTGGAATCTTCCAAGTTGCAAGTTCAAGTTCATGGAAGAGATCGTAATGGATCTGAGTGGCTCAGCAATAAAATACCACCAATTAAGATATGTGTCGTCTTTATTAATGTAAAGTTTGGTCTTGAATTGAAAGAAATAAAAATCATAAATTAGCAGACAGTTCTATTTGTAATAACTTGATCTGTTTCATTTCATTTGTTCGTTTCTTTCGGTGGAAAATATCTTCCCTGCCCTATTCCCTCCGACACTACAATCAACACTTCATCAATTATCTGCCGTCGTCTAATCCGCCAGCTTTTCCGTTTCTGAACGTCAATTAATTGAATTAATTTAATTCCTCCTTTCGGAGCCTAATCCGGTAAGGCGTAGTTTAAAAACTATATACTTGTGTACAACAGTAACAGTACTCAACAATTTGATACTGGTTGTACATCACTGGAGTATAAGGATCAAGAAACCTTTAGCGACAGTTCTTGAGCATCGAAAATATTCTAACCTAAAATTAATATCGTCGAGAAACATGAGGAAACCAAAGGGAAAATTGTCTGGGAAGTCCTTCCCCCACTTCACGCTTTCTAAAGGAAAATCTCCTGTTTCAGGCGGCAAAGCTCTTCCTCCGCCAGTCCCTGAAGACAAAACACTCGTAGGCCGTGAATACATATTCTCCACCCGCGGAAGCCCATTTCTTGCGCGGGGCGAGGCGGGGAGCGGCGCTCGGGGGGGGGGGGGGGGAGATCACCGCCGCCTTCTGGCCGTGACAGATGAGGGTGTCAGTCGGCGGCTGGGCGCTGCGCGCGGGGCCCCTCCGGACACGTGTTCTCTCGCGCGGGGGCGCGCGGCGGAGGTCGTTCGGAGCGGTCGTGAACTTGAACTTCTTTCCTAATGTAATAAATTAGAAACTACGATTTCTCCTACTGAAGGAATTACAAAATATCACTTTCGTACTACCGGAAAGAAAATCAGAACTTATCGACGGAGAGTATTTTGTTAAATTTCAATTCTGCAAACACTGGGGCAAATATTAACGCGTTCCCCGTCCAGCCGATTCCGCCGTTTTACATACAAGTTAGGAGAGATCCGACTGTAAATTATTGTGTGTGTTCGGAAACACCAATCTATCCGAAATTAATATGTAATTACCCTGGAAACTCCTTGTACCGCCTTCAATTGTTATCTTTTCTCCTCAACACTACTGAGTGCTGCATGGCGGGACTAGCCGAAGAAACGATGACAACCGCCAGTCACTTTGCGCTACTCTGAGCTTAGGGGCGCTACACGCACGAAAAATATTCCGTTCTCTGGACACTTTGCTCTGCCGTGAAACGAAGATCAGACCAGGGAGAACGTTTTGGAAAAGGTCGATGGAAGAAAACGGAGTTTGAGTTTGAGAATATATGCTCCCAAAATATGGTCAAAACCTTCCATTTTAATACCAAAATTGCTGGTAACCACGATTACATGCATCTCAGACTGATCTTACGATGTTCTTAATGGAATGCATAATCGCACTAACAACTTAAACGTAGAATCTGATCCTGCATTTAGGGCTGTTATCCCGTCTCATTATATCCCATTTTTACAATGAACCGCACTCATTATATTCCAATCTATATGCGATGATAATTGAGTATGTGGTGAAGTTTATGCCGTTAAAATCCATCTCTATTTTCAAAGTGATGTGTTCAATTTCAACGGGTATAGAATACATTTTCAAAACACCTATGATGTAAGATTATCCTGAAACTTTCATTACAAAGTGAAGACCGAGAGAATAATTAGAAATGCAGCAGATTCAAGTCTTTGGAGAAAGTACCAGATTCGAAATATGTAATAAAAATGTGTGCTTCAAATCGTCGTCCACCATTCTTTCGCTCACACAGCATCGCCGCAGCATATGCATCCCTGCCGCGCAGAGCCCTCCTTGTCTGGTCGCCATCGTCCTCTCGGAGACAAACGACACGCGTCTGCCGCCCCGACACGGAGCATCGAGCCTCCACCCCCGCAGCCGCCTCCGCTGCCGGCGCTGCTCTGCGATCTCGCGATTAGGGCCGACACATTTCTCGAAGAACCCGACGGCTGCGGCAGCAGCTCTCTGGCACGGGGCGATCCTTTAGTTTTCTAGTTTCTGTTTTTTTTTTTTTTTTTTTTTGTTTTTTTTTTTTTTTCTTTTTTCTTTTTTCTTTTTTCTTTTCCTCTTCTAGCGCACATTGTGATTCTGGAATGTTGGACACTTTCTGGACTGATGGTTCTTTAAGTCATTTTGTGGTTTGAATTTCGCTAGTTTAAATTACGTGTCAAGGATATTATTGGTAAGGATGAAGAATTTTGTGAAATCGTGAATTTCAGCAATACTAGTGGGGCTTTTTTTAGGTACCTTGGCTAATAGTTTTAGCTTTCTGCGCAGTTATGAATTTAAAATTAAATTAACTAAATAAATAATGAGGTATGTAAGGGAAATGGGGCAACGTTTCAGCAGAAACTTAAGCTATGGATAGGACATTTAAAAATAAATCATTTTTTTCACATTTTCCAAATTTAAAGTCTGCGTTGCAAACTGTCAGTGGCGGAGAATACGGTATTGCACCTTCTTAAAATGGAACTCTACCAAAGAAATTTGTTCACGCGTTTAGCTAGTATTTAAAAGTGCAGTTTAAAACTTAGTTGTTAAATGTCGGTGATTTAATTAGTCATATGGTGTACGCATCCCATAGGAATCAGTGAAATGAGTCGGAGGTTGGACAACGGGTGTCGTATTGATGATTTACTTGCCGATAGTACGACATAGCCACTGTTTATCTGCGCTTTGAAAATTCTCCGATATCTTTGACGAATCCAACCCGAGATGAAGAGGACGAAAGGCGCGTGCCCGCCGAGGCCGGCCTCCGTGGCTGCTGGTCGCCGCCGCCGCCACCGCCTCTGAACGCGCTGACGCGCTAGGGCACTTCCGCCGGTGTACCGTTGCCGCGTCCGCATCCACCGGCGCTGCCGCCGCGGCCGCCCTCTCCCCACGCACGTCTGCGGAAGACCCTCCTTGGCTATAGAACGATTTTCTTAAGAATGGGATAAAGTGACAGTTCGCAAAACACGTGAACATCACGTGTACTTCAGAGAAGTAAACACCTGCACCGTCACGAGTACGCATCTCACATTCAAGACTCGATTTTAAAACAAACATAATACTAGTCACATAAAAACTAAATTCAATGTAATTTTTATAAAAAGAAAGAATTTTTACAGAAGAGCCCAAAGCTCTGCACTTCCTAAATTGAATTATTTCTCGTGGCGCACTATATTTTCGTCGGACGAGGACATCACAGCCAGGGAGCGTCGTAAGTATTTACAAGTTAGCCAACTGCAAACGAACTAATGGAGGAAGGAGAGTCTAATAAGTTCAAGGACACAACGACCACAGAATCGTCAGTTGTGTTGCCAGCACTAGCTGTCAAATCATCCCATTCTAAAGAAAATCGGACAATAGCGCCGCGTCCGTCGCTGCTGTTGCCGACGACCCCTTTCTTTGCCCCCTCCACAGTAACCCTGTGGAGAAGGGCAATTTAGTTCCTTTAAATTATTAACAATAAACTGCTGCCTTGCGGCTTAAGCAGCTAGAGGAGGGGCTTTTTCTTGCAGCTAAGTTTTACATACTAGTCCTAAAGTTAACTTACTTGCACTTTGGCATTACTAAGGCCTATTGCCCACGCCGCGGCAGAAGCGCGCGCACGTCAATCATCAGGGCTCTTCGCCGACCCTCCAGCGACGACGGACAAAGGGACCGCAGCAGGTACCTGCTTCGGTCCCTTTGTCCGTCGTCGGCGAAGAGCCCTGATGATTGACGTGCGCGCGCTTCTGCCGCGGCGTGGGCAATAGGCCTAAGGCCCGCTTCACACGGCGCGGCCGCAGCGCGCTTCCTTCAAGGAGCAGAGCTCTTCAGACGACGCCACCGCCGCAGCCACCGCCGCCGCCACTGCGCTTGGAAGAGGGAGGATTACGACGTCCGCTGCGTCGGTGACGCGACGAGGTGCAAAAACTCTTGATAAAACTTGAAAATACAACTATCCCCACCGAATTTTTTCTTCTATCAAGTTTAATGAAATATTCTTAAGGCTTATATAAATTATCACACAGTATATAAAATCTTTGCCGATACATAATTTGTGAGCGGAACGCTCCTTATTTCCAATAATGCACATTGGATATTGCCGTCACACGCTCCTAAGAATTTTTTCGTAAAACATGAATATACATGACACGCAGCCAAATTTTCCTTTCACTCTCTATAAATTTGTATTTGTTGCATTGGGTTGTATAACTTTTACGTAAGTTATATTTTATATCTCATTGCTAGGAAACAGAATTTACTGTAGTAAAAAAGTAAAATCTATATCTATACATGTAGTTTTTTTTTTTCAAAATATGTAAGGGAAAATAGAAAACAATAATAAAAATTCATTATAGTGTTTGAAATTAGTATACACAAGCATTATCTGAGCACAGTACATCGTCGAAATGCTCTTAACATGATTTCGTAGCGGCGGAAAGGAAGTGATACCTCTACAGATGTAATTGTACATTAATTTTTACCATTATTTTAAATATAAAATACATTCGCCGCACATGCAATTTTTACAAGGAGCCGGTTCTCAAGTAAACTGTAGTACCGTGGACCAAGTGATGGATCCACGAAGGGGGGAGGGGAAGTTAAACGATACACTCCCTTCTCCCCAAATTCAACAATGCGATAAGGCAATAAATAAATATGTTCCCAACATATTACAATGGAAATATATTTCGAAATTTATTTAAATTAACATGATGTTTTTACTTACTACCAACATAGACATCTCTGATTGAAAAATATTTTAAACATTATTTTAAAGCATGGTTTTATAAATAAAGGAAACCGCAGCGTACTATTTCCTGTGAAGAGCACTGACCGCGCACTCTACTTTCAACTTCCAGCGATCGGCGTGGAAGAGGGAGGGTGAGTTTGGCGCGTGGGTGACGACGAACAAAGGACGAAGCAGGTATAGGGCCCCGTCCCAGGCCCATAAACAGCACCCCTGCGTTGCGGCCGCAGCGCAGTGTGAACGCGCCCATTTAAAGCTGTGTTCTGCTAGCGGTGGCGCGCGGCCCCTCGTGCGCTTCTGGTGGCCGAAGTTCGGCGTCTGCTGCCGCAGCAGCCGCCACCCGCTGCACGTGGGAAGGCCTCCATTCAAACCAATGCTCTGCTACGCGGCCCGCTGCTGCGTGGCGCGCCACCCGCTTCACGTGTGAAGGGGCCCTAACTTACACTAAGGCCTATTGCCCACGCCGCGGCAGAAGCGCGCGAACGTCAATCATCAGGGCTCTTCGCCGACCCTCCGGCGACGACGGTCAAAGGGACCGCAGCAGGTACCTGCTTCGGTCCCTTTGTCCGTCGTCGGCGAAGAGCCCTGATGATTGACGTTCGCGCGCTTCTGCCGCGGCGTGGGCAATAGGCCTAACTTACACTAAAGCCTATTGCCCACGCCGCGGCAGAAGTGCGCGAACGTCAATCATCAGGGCTCTTCGCCGACCCTCCGGCGACGACGGACAAAGGGACCGCAGCAGGTACCTGCTTCGGTCCCTTTGTCCGTCGTCGGCGAACAGCCCTGATGATTGACGTTCGCGCGCTTCTGCCGCGGCGTGGGCAATAGGCCTAAGATCGGTTTTGTGAATACTGATATTTTTTTTCTTTCTTTTTAACTACTTCACACATCATTCATACTTGTTTCATTAGATACATAACCATTCATTCGCCGAAGCCCCCAACTCCTCCGCGTCCGCGTGCGCTGCCGCCGGCCTCCGCGTCCACAATCCACAGCTGCCCGTCCACAGTCGCCGTCGCATCCACCACCTCGCTCGCTCGCGGGAGGAGGCGCGCTGTGCTCCTCCGCTGGGGGCGTGGGGCCTGTTTCGCTGGCGCCTTCTGTGCGCTCTTGCAGCACAATGTGGGCGTTGCGGGTTCGGTGCCTGCAGGGCCCCATTTGGCTGCCGGACACTGGGGAAATTGGCGTGTCATGATGCTCTCCTCTTGCTTCTCTTGGACCTGCGATTGTTTCTTTCGAAAAGACTATATTTTGGGCAGTTATTTGGCCTCCTTCCGGAATTTTCCTTTCATGTCCACACAGCGATTGCCTTCGTATAATTACAAATATTATTGTTCAAAACAGAATATTTGCATGTAACTATCTATGCTGAAATATTAAGTTGATTGCTCCCTAAATAATTTCGCAAAATAGGTAACTATTGATGTTGAGGCTGCGAAATATTGTTTACACGATTGGGAAAGCATTTGCAGAAATTTCGACATTCCGTACATCGTTTTTCTGTGTTCGTGTGAGACGAGAAGATTCTGAAAAGATGACACACAATTGACAAGATACTTGCCATAAGAATCATCAAGTATTGAAGAAATTGTCATTGGACGAAAATAAACCTTCTCCTTGCGGATTCTTGTCGTTATTCATGTTTTCTGCCGTGTTTTGCCACGTTTCGATGCGCTGGTTCACGAATATTACATACCGTGCTGTGAATGCTTCCCAACGTACCAAAGCCACTTTCAATGCGCCTCATTAATTTGGCTGCCTATGTGCCAACAGTTGATATCTTGAAAACTTGAAAATCGTGTTCCTCTCTTGCTGGTTTGTGATATCCAGCCTTGACATACACGCCGGCTTGCAGCGATTCCATCTCGAGGGATTTCAATTAGCGGAGCACCGACACAACTGGGACAAGCTCGAAGTTCCCGCCATTCCATGTGCAAAGACACGAGCAGTTCCTGATATTCCCCTTTTGTAAAGTGACGTTTGGGGAATTGTTAGTGGACATTTCGGGAAGAAGCCCTGTATACCATCCGTCAACTCTGTATACGATTCTACCTAAAATCAATTAATCTTATTAATTGTATTATTAAATTGATAATTTCATTGTCCTTAGTATGTTTTGCTTCGTAGAAAAAGTCATGTAGTAGAATGGAAAAGGCGACCCAGAGGGGCCCAGTATTGTAGTTGCTTCCCCTCTTGTTTTAGGCTGAGCGCGCCTTTCATTTAGGACGAATCTGGCTATTTCCCAAATTAGGACAATGTCCAAAATGGGAGAGTTATGCCCGAAGTAGGAACAGGTTCGAAGCATCCTTCAGACTTAAGCCAGATAAAGTGGATGTTAGCCAAGACGTGGTAGCTAAAGCATATGCCAATGGTTAACAATAGCATGTATGTAATAAACGAAGATCAGATTTCTGTTGAGGCATGTTTAAGGCTAGAAAGAGATAAGGTGCAGTGTTTCGAGTTACGTAAATTTCTATTTACAAGAACCCTACTGTTCCTCAAAACCTAACTAACGTAACTCTACCTTTTTTGAATTGAATTGAATTTGCCTTATTTTACGTGGCGAGACTCGGGCCATCAGGCCCGCTCTTCCGTCTGACCACGCAAATTTCGCTACGCTCCTTTCACCAACTAGCAGAGGAAGGAGGTATTTCTTGGGCGAGAAACAGGCGATTTTGAATTTAGCTCAGAGGCGTCATTTAGGCTTGAGGATCTTTTACATGCAAGTAAATCTACTAACATGGGACAGCCGGCTTTACTTCCCCTCCGAAGGAAGGCGTACGAAGGATTTTGTCGCCCTAAAAATCCACGGCTTCGATCGGGTTTGAACCCGCGAACTTGGGTATAACAGTCCGGTACGCTAACCGTCACACCATCGCCGCCGCCCCTTAGTTGACATTTCGCTATATATTTCCGAGTTGACGTCGAGGCTCTAGTTTTCGCGATTTATAGAAAAGTCTTGAGCGTGTGTAAAGCATAATACGCACGCATAATATAAAACGCATTTTTATGCCGAAATGCGAACACACAACACATTTTTACACTCTACTTTGACCAGCGTTCTCCGGGTAATGCCAAGATTTGCCGGAAGAAGTCCAAAATGATCCGTTCATCATTCATATAACTTTATCCACAACTTTTTGGCTAATATGCTGATTAATCCGGCACTCCCTATACTAGCTCCTTAGCCGTGACACAAATACTAGTAATCCCTCTTCATAACTGGTAGCTATCTAAAACTGGAGGTGCTCCAACAGCACTTACTTTTTCGCATTATTGAGAACGGTTATGTAATATTATAATTAGGAGGCGGATTTTGATGACTTAAAACGTGGCCCAAAATGATTAATAAAATCCTCTTAAAATACTTTAAAAAATGCCCTAAAACCAAAGAAAAATAACGTAAAACAATTTTATTAAAACGACTTCAGATGAACTAATCAAACGGTTGGGTATGTTACTGATGGAATCAAGGCTTCTTCATTTTATTCAAGAGAACATAGCTTGCAAACGTTTGGTTTGGACTGTTCTTTAAAAGAAAATCTCTGCCTTTATTTATCACGAAATCGGCGAAACTGTCAATGGTGCCGATAGGCGTCACAGGAACGTTAGATTACGTATTACTCACAATTGCTGGCATTATAATATGTGAGCGAAGAAATCGAATAGGCCACTCAGGAATTCTGTGGTGAACAATTGTTGTACCTCTTAAAATTATGTTAAACCCCATTAAAATCAATGAAATAAGCGAAAATGCATTAAAAATGACATAAAAAGGTTAAAAAATGACTTATTAGCCGTAATCGACCAATAGCTGAATTTCGTTTTGTTTCGTTTTAAAATGCATTTCTATGTTCTATAAATGGCATTGTTCTAAGTGAAAACAATGACAGGTCATTCAATTCCGCCCCTAATTATACTATTGCTGTTACTGTCCTCAGTTCAGCCATTACTTGTACAATTCCAAACAAACTCAATGAGCCGGCCCGGATGGCCAAGATTTTAAGGGAATAGTGCCGTAGCGATCTCGGACCGAAGGATCGCGTGTTCGAGTCCTGCCTCGGGCATGGTTGTGTTTGTATTCGTACTTTCAATAGGTCACTGCCTACGACATGTGTCAGCAAGGGGACATCAAAATATCCGTTTCAAATTTAACTGCCACGTCATCCGCCAGATCGATCTGGAAATATCAGTTTTGGTGAAAATCCTGCTTGCTAGAGAACGTCCGAAGTTAAGAACGCAGATTAGCTGCTAGAGCACGCCAATCAATTCCGGGAGATGACTGTAGCAAAATAATATATCAAATTCATTATATCTTATATGAATATCTTTAGAAATTTTTATTTTTTGTAGGAAGGGATACGTTCGTCTGTTGGATCAGCCATAGCTGACTGTGATGAGAAAGTTCGCGTTCCGATTGTATGCCTGAGTTTGTTCGCCTGTATTTAGTTATATATATATATATATATATATATATATATATATATATATATATATATATATATATATATATATATATATATATATATATATATATATATATATATATATTTATGGTTTGAATCACGTCAAAGTTAAATGTTATTTCGTTTACATTTCTTCATTTTGGTTTATAGGTTGTGCTACATTTATTTATTTACAATTTTCGAAATTTAATTTCTTTTTCTTTGCAAACATAATTTAGAATGTGTGATCCACCTACCGTAAAGCGCAAGAGTGTAAAGAGCTTCCATAGTAGGAAAAAAGAAATGGTTATTAATGTTTATAAGAATTTAAGTATAATTGTATTTTCGCACGGGATTCGTACTCATATCTCCCGGATGATGACTGTCCGCTCTCCCGGCGCGAGACAGCTCTGTTTCCCCTGAATCAAATCAGTTTGTTTCCATTGGTCCAACTTTTGTCGTCAAAGGAATTGTAAATATTTTGTTTGGTAATGAAAACTTATTATTTCTGTACTATTAAAACGGAAACAAGAGGATTGGCCTTTTGCAACTGCATGTTCATGCGTTTGGCTTGAATTTTGGATATTGTATTGAAATTGTGGTGCACTAAAAAATATTTCTTTCTGATTTCTTAATGACGAATGGGGCGGGCCGCCCGCCGAATTTCGAAGCACAAAGGACGTGAGAAGCATAACAGAAACGTTTCTAGTATATCGGAGTCTCATAGGAATATTTTAGATTTGAGGAAAGGGAAGAAAATATAATTTCAGATAATTGGAAAGCTTCAGATAAATTACTTGAGTGCTAAACTAGCGCTCCGCCCCATTGCGCCACCATCAAGCGCGTAACTTTGGATTCATACAGTACAGCAGAAAAGCGCCACATTTGGCATCACTGTTGCCGTTCTTCATCCTTCAGCCCTACTTCATCCTTAAACTCGGACGCGCTATATCGTTGTTCACAGACGGACATCAAGGATCTACCGTACGTGAATTCTGACTACACAATGTGTTTGAGGAAGTTATTTAGTACATACAGTAACAATATTTATCCGCATTTTCGTTGACAGGGCCCGGCATTAAAATATGCTGTTTTTTCCCTCAGCATTACTATTTTACTGCGGCGTAAGCAGTATAGCCAGATAATAAAAATAATTCGACCTTTCAAAACTTTGCTTTTTCAAGTTGCGATGGTCTCATTCCATTGTGAGTTCCCTGACATGTTTAAAATGTGAAACCTAAATAGTGTCGCAGCTTTGGACATTGTGTTGATTCGTAGCTGTACACGATATCTCCGAGAGATGCCCTTTGACCTCTCGTTGTTCGGAGTACAAAGAGCGCCTTCAACCGTTCAGACTCGCATATGATTCTGAGCGGAAGAATCTCTTTGACGAGGTGGATACGCCAGTTGTGCGACTGCTTCTACTCAACGATGCAAAGGAGTGTCTTGCACATAAAAGGAACAAAGTGGCTGTTCAGGTTGAAACTAAAGTGTGGTGACTTAAAGCATCAGGGTCTTATCAACTAAAACACCGGTGTCTCCTGGGTTTATTACGAAACATTTATCATATCTGTGACGTGGCTTATCTCGACAGTTTCACTTTCTCTAAAAAATTGTTCTCTGCTTGGAGAATGCGCATCGTCTTCGTTCGCCAGGCCAGCAGTGCTTTCTTGATTAGATGATAACGAGTTCTCGGTTTTAAAAATCACATTTGCAGCACATGCAATAGGTCTCAGATCTTATAGGAAAAGAGAAAAGCCAGACATTGGAGTTGGATCTTGTGATCCAAATTCGTGAAGTATTTTTCTCATGTCACGATTATTATACTAAATGCTTCTTATCTTGAAATGCGTTTTCAATGACTGATGAGTACACGTAGTGTTTTAAAGATTACTAATACATATTAAGATACTAATTTTTGCGTTTAATGGTAGAAATCATGTCTGGTTCTGCACTTGCAAATAATGGTATGTATGTACTGGGCGCGACAGCCCGTGAACGGGCTCAAGTCTACCGAAATAATGGTTAGTAGCAATAATTAATCGGAAGCAACAGTATAATTGTCTTCTCTATTGCATATCATAATTTATAATACCTTTCAATACTTATCACAACCACAGTGTGAGGGCATAGTCGGAGAAACTATTATTGTTAGGAATTATAGAAAATAGAGTCCTATTGCAGATTCAGTACTTGCCGAGTGTTCCGCACCTTAACGCATTTTGTTCTGTTGCTGAAGGCTTTAATCTCTTCAACCAATGGTAGCCCGCTACCAAATGTGCTGTAATTCACATTTTTGCATTATAACAAAGATTCTCAATTTAATACAAATTGGTTATGAACAGCACTATTTTTGTTTGAACTCACGGAGTTGCGATTCGTGGTAATTCTCCCTTTCTGGTTTTTAAGTTTGATTCCTTGTCGCTGTTTCCCTCGTTGCCAAAGCTTCGCTAGTGAACTTGAGTAACAAAACAAGTTAAGTCGAAGATTTACAGTCGAACTTCCGTAATACATGCCAAAGAGAAGTAAAGGAATATTGTTTTCTTAGCTTTGTGTTTTTGTTTAACTTTTCAGTATATCTTTGTTGGAGTTCTTTGTAATTAAATTAATAATTTTGTTTGTAGTTTTTGAAGAAAAAGTGATCAACATTCTTTGCACTTTTTATTTGCTAATGCTGGATTACCTGATATTTCGATAAATTTAGTATTTAAGGAAGAAAGGTATAATGTAATTTGTTTTTTGTACAAATGTATTAATATTGCTATATTCTCTATTTCATTTTCCAAGTTGTAGTTTGATAAATATTAATTATGCCACGTGCAAAGGAGCATTCTTCTCTGTAGGAGGTGGAATAATCTTAGATCTCTTGTGTTTGAAATTTCACGTGATCCATTGGTGTTACTACTAAAATTCTAACAACATGGAAATTTCGCTTCGCGAGACTGCATCGCTCCTTTAACGCATTGATAGGTTTTTGAAGACTCTTACTTGTCACTTCTCGGTCATCTATTGACTCTCATTCTCCTTCCTCTGTACCTGAAAATAGATAGATAGATAGATAGATAGATGGATTTATTATTTCTGCAGGTAGGTAGACAACCTGGTGGCAGAACACTACAATTTACTACTAAGAATAGTAATACAATGTAATTTTAAAGCATTTTAATATAATAATAACAACAACAACAGCATTACCTCTATATTTTATGACTGTCCTGCACGGAATTTTTTAACTAATAAATACACTTCACTTCACTTCACACTACTTCACTCCACTTCACTTCACTATACTTCACTTCACTACACTTCACTTCACTACACTTCGCAACACTACACTTGCACTTCACTTCTCTCTCTACTTCTCTATTGCACTACACTTCACAACACGTCACGACCCTCCATGTCAGCTACTTCTTTAAATATAATTGTATATTTAATAAACCACTGGTATTTAATAAACCAATGTTTATTAAATAAAGAAATGTCTGTTTAATAAACAAATGTCCTCGTATAGCGGCTCTTGAGAGCGGTAGTGACGAGATGAGCGAGGGAGGCCGATTGTGGCATAGGAGCAGGCGACACGGAAGAAGGCCTTTGAGAAGCCATGTCCCGTTTCCCCTCAAAGCCCACGTGCTTCGCCCGAGATTCGAACTGCGGCCCGCGCTGGCCGCTGTGCCACGAGCCCCTACCAGAACCGAGGCAGTGCGCGCTTCTTCCGAGTATAGAGGGTATTCGCGTCCCGGTGTAATTTCACGTAGGCAGGTGGGGAACGGCATCTGCGATGTGCGCTGCGTGACAATTTAGTATTCATTTTACCTTTGATTCACCGAGAGACGAGGCGCACCAAGCTAAAATAAAGCATTTTTGATAGCAATATTTAGGAAATATTTCGCTCTCGGAAACTGAATTAGATGATTCTGCATGAATACATATACGCCGCTGTGTTGCTTTTCCTCTGTGCGTTTATACCGTACCGTATAGGTTGGCTCGCGCTTTTGTTTCTTTCTGGTTTTAAAATCAGTTCACAGTGTTTACATTGAAAGTGAATTATTGTTAAATTGTTTGTGGCTGGGTCTGATACAACATTTTAAGTTAGTGCGATTTTCAGTCGTACCAGAAGAGAACTAGTGCTGACAATGATTTTTACAGCATAACTTCTAGGCTGAGAGCCACTACTTCCAGTAGGAATGCATTTTGAAAGTCTTAGTTATCAATTACTCTTCAGAATGCCCGGTGCGGTATGTTATTTTTAAAATTATTTGATTCCGTAAAAAAAAGTTACTAATAATTCAATAATAGAAAAGGTACTTTGACTGTATAATTTAAAAACACCTAGGACCGCGAAAGTTTTTTTTACAAACGCCCATACTAATAATTAGACCGGCAAGGGCCAATGTTTTTCTTACCGTCTTGAAGAACAGAGGTTTTACATTCATTTAAAGTATTTTTGGGGGTACTTCACCGTGGTCGATCGAACGAACATTCTTGCACTACTCGGTTCTCGTGTCCTACTAGTTGTTTCTGTTGCTATACTTCGTATTTCGAAACTTCATAAAACAAACATTTTCACAACTCTTCAGCTCATTCATTTCTTGTATTCTGTTTACAAATAAGACATACCGTGTAATCGTTTTAAAACATTACACTTACTTCTCGCATCTTCGTAATACAGTTCCTTACAGCTTTCTTAGATACTGTTTCCCTTCGTGGCAGTGCTTTACTGCACGATTTCATCAATTCCAACAGTTTCTTGTGGCGTAACTTATAAAATGAGGGTTTAGACGTTCGTTTTTGACGGGTGCCTCCACTCCGAAGCTCGAGGGACCAGAATTGTTCGATTTTGGACTCCAGTGAAGGTATTTTCAATTTTAAAACATTGACTTGAATAGTGCGGGTTGTTTGCGTGGGTCTAACTGGCTTATTTTATTTTTTTAAATCTAAAATACATCCCGGTAGAGCCACGAATGAATAAATAAGTTATAGATAATCGATTTGAAACTAAAAATGTTTCGAGCATATTCATAAGAGTAAAATAAAACTGAGCAAATATATTCACTTTCCGCATGGGTTAGCGTCATTTGGACAAACCCCGCTGTCCTTTGTGTGGCAGTGGCTCAGTTTTCAGCAGCTCGTTGCGCGGCCAACACTCGATTATATTGTGCGGTAACCCTCGCGTTGATCTCGAGCCTCCAATGGGATCCAGCGCGTGTTCCCCAAATTTGAATTATTTTGTTGGCTCAGTCGCAGTAATGCCCCCCCCCCCCCCCCTCTCTCCGGACGCGAGCGAGTTTTGTCCACTGTTATCGCGTGCATTGGCAAAACAAGAGCTCGCTGCTTTTTCTATGGGCGCACGGCTTTCCGGAAAAACGTGCTCATAATCCTGCTGGTAGGGCTGCCGAATGTTCGCGATACACTTTGAATTATTCATTTGGCTGCAGCTGATACGGAACTGCGCGATAACGACGTGAAATGGTCGCCGCTCCCTTTTGCGAGGGGGATATCGGAAATCCACTGTAATTCACTCACCGTCGTTTAATTCAACATTCGGATGTAACTACATAAATTGCGCCATTTCCTAATTGATGGTATAACGACATTCTACCGAGTTTTGAACCGCGCAGCAGTTTATTGCCGTCGGTGCCTTCGTCGACTTTAAAGGGCTGTCTTCTTCCCTTTCTCGAGGGAAGTCACGGGAAAGTTTCCTGTTTTTGTTCCTCCCTTGTCTTCTTGGGGCAAACACTTTTTGCGCGAGCTCTTTTTGCACAAAGAAGAGCCCTCCCCGTAATGGACTTTTAGACTGTAACGATACCCATAAAATTTTACTTATAATAATTACGTCGTAATATTTTAGAAGAGTCCTAAGAAACGATGAAAGGGGATATGATACGAACGTCCTTCTCCCTCGTCTTAAAGAAATTCTTTCTAACTAGACTTGACGACCGTCATAAATTACAATTCGAAGAACATTATAACTTTTTAATACTCCACTTCGTGCTTTTGGAATTTCTTTTCAAGATAATTAGTTAAGTCCACTTTGTTTCTCGCGTATGACATTCTTTTACTAAGATGATAATGGGAAAGTGCAAAACCTTTGTTTGCCAAATTCTGTACGTGTATGATGAATATCCTGTTCTTTGTGACATGTCATTCTGAGTATGAAGTGGCTAGTTATTTTTACTTGAAGTGCGAATTGAACAATTAAAATGCAATTACATGATGGATATTCCACTGCACTTTTATTTGAATTTGTTGATGGTTAACATACAAATGCTGATTGGCATTAAAAATAGAAATAATGAAGGTGACACTTTCGGCCTTGCATTTACATTGTGTTTTTCATATTTTTCGTATTTGTGTAATATCTCGTAAATTCGTTTTCAAAGTTTTAGAAACTTTATGTTCTTGAATAGAAAGTAGGAAAAATTATGTATTTTAAATTAATATGAAAGGAGTATTTTGGGAACCTTTAGGATAAATTGTCTTATCGTGTCCGCAATTATGTTTATTATTTAGCAAATTACTAGGTTCTAGTACGATGAAGGTGACACAGTCAATGGAGATACATTTCTGCCTACAATTATTTTAAAAGGAGTGTTATCACACGCTTTTGACCACTTCAGTTGCTTTATATCTCTCCATGCCATGTCAACACCGCTAATAAATATTTGGAACCGGATTTGGGATTAGTCGCGCGATATACCCAGACGCTCGTGTTTCATCCACATTCCCATTTGGTTCACGTTCCCCCCATTCATAAGAATTTCACTCTGCTTCTTATTTTCTTCGGGTGGTTGCTGTGCGGCGACGGGAAGCCCTGTGTTCCGCCTCGTTGCGTCGTTCCGCCTGTGGGGGGCTTAGGCGATTGGGTATCTTCGCAACTTCGAACGCAGCATTGCGCCCCCTCGAGCGAGGTCGACTTTCCTAATTGTCCCGCGCGGCGCCCCTCGCGCAGTATTATCATAACAATTCTACCTTGCCTAATTGCTCTGAAAGAGCGTCTTCTTTCTCGAAGGCTGTTGCTGCTGCTGCTTCGCTTTGTCATTAATTAAGCTCGGGGTAATTAATGCAGAATTTTTTTTTTTGTAATCATGCTAATTTCCTCATTAAATTACTACCCATTTTCATACCGCGAAGAGCCGAGAGGATGAATAACTTGATCACAGCAAGAATTACCCGCTAATTACCTCTCCGGAGGATATTGAAAGCTGCTGGAGAGAAGTGCGATCTTGCGTTGTCAGAGCCGGTTGAGAAGTTTCTTCTTCAGCAAGTTGGCCCTCGAAGACCCCCAGGCGTCGCCTCGGTGTCAAGCCAGTGGTTCTAATCCATTAATATCCTGACGCTTCTTTAGGATCTTTCCTCAAAAGAAATGATGTATGCGAGTAAATGAATGACCCAATCACCTAGCAAACGAGGAGATGAAATATTTTAATTTTTTTAAGAAGAGTAAATCTCAGCTTCTGATACAAATATTTGCTAATATTTAATTTATTATTAAAGTTTGTTTGAAAATACATTTTCATAGACGATTCTGAAGCTTTAATGTAATCCTTTGACTACAAAATCATGAAGTAATCGTTTTGGTTTTCTTTTCTTTTAGTATTCATGACATTTCTGTTCTTTGCCTTTCTTAAATTGCTAATGTACCGAACATTATTTTTCTTAGCTGGTGCTCACTTGTGTGTTAAACGTGACTTTGTAAGGAAGATCTGAAGCTTTCGGCGCTTTTCTCAGCAAAATGTCATGCGAAACCGTGATCTATAGCAGGTAGCATAAAAAAAGTAGTGGTCTGGAGCAGCAAAAACGTTGCTGAACAAATCAATATAAAATGATTTTCCCAAAAGTAGCTCCCAACGGCCCAAGAACAACAAATAAAATACCATCGTATTACACTACCATAAATTAAATAATTTAACAAAACCGTCTTCACGAATACTGCTGTAGCGTAGTATAGTATGCAATTCAACAGTTCTTTACGTGCCAAGAATATAAAAGACTTTCAGTTCGAGGACATGTGAATAGCAAATATTTAATGGCGGGCGACCTCTTCCTTGGAGTGTTATTGACGCATGTACGAGAATTCAGTCCGTACGCGTAGAATGAGAATAAACGGAATTACAAATAAAATATTTGAAATTCTTTGACACTATCGAAATTGTTTCATACTTTTCAGTAAGCCGTTTGCTGCAGTTTATTTCAATGTCTATGTGCATTGGAAATTAGAAATATAGATGTTCATAACTGTTTGAAGGCTAACTTCTTGCAGACGACTCAACCATTTGAGTGTTTTTTGAGGCGAAGTTTGGCCGTGACGTTACTCTAGCACTTTATCATTTTACTTTGATGGTCGGCTATCAGTGTGAGGAGAAAATCCAATTTACTCTTTGTTGGAAGTTTGCTGGCAGGGCCGGATCCAGAGGCAAATTTTGGGAGGGGAAATTCAAAATGTTTTGGTCGAATTAGTCATATTACAGATTGTGTAAAATGTCGCAGGCTACACTCAGCTCACGCTCCGATACAATTTTATTTGCATTAATGATTATCCGAAAAAAATATTTGAAAGTTTCGTGACACGTTAAAATAAATAGTTGCTGCAAAATTTTAGGAGGGGTGGTGGATTGTCCTCATTTCCCTCCCCGTGGATTCGTGCCTGTTGCTTGAAGTAAGTATGTAACCAGCAATGAACATAATATTTACCGCTTCCCGTTTCAATGACAGCGACAGCAACGATGATTAAATATCACCCGATGATTAAGCATCTACGTGGCGGGGCTGGGTGAGGCAGGGGTGGAGGTGATGGGGATGTTTAAATATGTTTGTGATGACTTGGATAATTTCAAATAACGAAATAACATCAAAATGTCTGTAGTAATTTATTATGTACTCTATGCATCGCTTCTGGAAACATGAGTCTAGCGTAATACACAAAATTCTGAATATCTTTTCACAAGCTAAACCATTTCATTTTATTCTGGATCCTCCAAAGTGTTGAATGAAAGTTGTTGGAGTTGCTTTCGCTCTCACTATTGAAACGGTTTCGGTTCGGTGCATTTATTGTTATGAATTTGTCTCCTTGGAACAGAATTGAAACCTTTTCCCGTATGAACAGTCACCTTAAAATAAAACTTGCCATTGAAATTAGGACTTTATGGCGCTGATACTCGATGTACGAATAACGGCGATTGAAGTGTGAAAGAGAGATTGATTGATTTTACTTATTCAGTCTTCTCGGCTTTTTCTGAAACACTAAATGCAAATTTTGCATACATTGTTTTACTTAGAACTTTAGTATTTTAATGCAGAATATACTTTGTATTTTTAAAATTTTTACTGAGACAGCCAGACTGAATGCTCGTGAACTTGTAAGAGTGGACACTTCAAACCAACTGGAGAGAAATTAGTATTAGATAATAATTGTAAAGGCAAGGTTCAACTAGGAGCTCTAATGCTTAGTCGAAGTAAATATAATTGTGAGGTACGATATCTGGTAATTTTTGATACGTGGTACTGCTTCCAGATCTCTGAATTTGCGTACAAAATAGATTCATTGTGAATAGGTTGAACTTCAGAAACACACAAAGCTGATTATTCTAGATTCTTGAAATAAATTTTAAACCGAAAATCGTAGAGTAATTTTACTTCAGTCACTGTGCTTGTAGACTTGCGTTTCATTACTCAATATCGCTCGGGGCACACAATCCGCCAATGAACATGAGAAGCGTTTCTGTAGATAACAGCACAAGGCAAACATTTCATTCCTCGTGGGGGAAGCAGCGCCCTCTCAAAGCGTCGCTGGCGGGCGGGAGGTCGGTGGCTCGGCCCCGTCGTCTGCTCCGAAGCGAATGACGGCGAATTCGCTCGTCTCCTTTCAGCCGCGCTCCGCTGTGGCGCTGCTTCTTTCAGCGCCGCTGCCGCCCGATGAAGCGATTTGCGCGCCGGTCAGGTAAACGCAGACGCGGCCTCGACTGGTAGCGCTCTCGAAACGCTTCTTTCAAGGGCCGTCGTCGCCAGCGAATCCGCGAGGAACACGCTCTGCGTCTGACGTATGTGCGTCGGACGGGCTCCCGTTGTAGACAACGGAGTTGAAATAAAATCCCTCGGAGAATAAAGCGTGCGTGGTAGGAGAAAAAACCGCGCACAAACGACTGCGGGGATTTTTGTGAACGTGTAATGGAGTACAATACGTGTTATTCATAGTCTGCGCAACCGTGAATTTAGTGGAGATCTGACAATTTATCGTGTTTTGTTTCTAGTTTAAAATGAAAAAGAAGAATGGAAAATAAACTTTTTGTGTGGTTAAATTGAATAAAGAGGGTAATTATTGCTGGAGAGCAGGCTTTTTTGTCGTACATGGTGTTAACCGCGGATTCCGCATGCTGCATACACAGACCGCTCGACGCGCCGTTGACTCCCGCCTCCCGCGCAACCATCCGTGTCTTTCCAAACTAGCCACTGCGTATATTCGAACCGACTAGTTTGTTCCGAACGATAACGCGGTGTAATGGCAGATCGAGCTCGTTTCCACTGCTGTCCACTTCCTTCTTGATATTAAGGAAATACGCGCTGGAATTGAGGGGCGTAGCGCGAGAGAGATGCGTGTGCAGCGATCGGGAGTGAGGAGGTGCGGGGAGGGGGCGGTGGAGGGAGAGGGGGAGGCGATTAGGCCCCTGTGTGCGTGCCAGGGCCCAATACAGACGAGCGGGCTGGGCCTCGGACTGGCAGCGGACTGTGGGCGCAGCCCCGGGCCCCCGCCGAAGCCGTGATGGCTACGCGCTCCAAAAAGGCGCGACCCTACCGCCCACCTCCCGACTGGCAGCCCCTGCGGCTCTCGCTGGCGACAGGGGCGGAGGCAGCGGGGGAGGGGCGTGCCCCGAAGGCAGCAGCTCCCACGTCTGATTGTACTTCTTTCTCCCCCCTCCCCAAGGCCCTCATTCAGTAGCTGCGTTGAATTCGTAAACATTGTGAATGCCCAATGGAGTAAGTAATTGTCACGCAACTTGTGTGTGATCGGAATGCGAACAGGAAATGTTTCAAAACGGATATAGATATGATTTAGACTGCAGAGGGTTTGGTCTGTTTTTGGAGGTAAATTTGTGGACACCAATATTGTATTTTTTCAACCATCTTTAAATATCATAAGAAAAGAAATATGACAAATGAATTAACATTTACCTTCAATATCTGAAGAACGTAAAAAGGAATTTATTTTCTTGAAGCGTGACTTGAAGATCTTGAACCTTTGGGTTCGTAGTCTTCCGCGATCGGAGTCAATGCATTCTTGGCTATCCGGGATGAGCCGCGTCTCGGTCAATTGTACTGACGTTTCGGCCATCTTTCTGTGGCCTTCTTCAAGGGTATACTGCAGATATGAATTGACCGAGACGCGCCTCATCCCGGATAGCCAAGAATACATATCTTGTACCTTTCTTCCCAATAATATACATATTCAAATAACACAGCTTGATCTATTCAATGAAACCCTGACAGTGTATTTCCTGTGCCGTATGTGGGGCTCTGATTTTTAAATTCGTTTTGGCGTCCGTTGGTCTCCAATAAGCCCTTTCGGCGACGGGCACACGGGCGGCATCAGGAGTGGAGCGAGGGAGATGCCCTGCCCTGCAGCGGTCACGGACTCCCTCATTACCCTAGGCGAGGGCCCGACTTTCTGGAGCAGTTAGTGCAGTGTTCGTCCCTTCTCAGTGGTCGTTTTCTTCTTGGAGAGGAAGCGGAAAAACAACAGTGTAATTAAGGTTTATTTGGTCTGTAATGTGGGATGAGCGTAGACTGAACAAAAGGTCAGAAGATGTTGATGCCCACAGAGAGATTTTTTCCCCCAAAGTCAAGCCAAAGGGTCATTGGGAAATGAAGAGACTCGTGTGTGGATTTTTTGTATCATAGAATTTTAAAAAATACCTTTTTCTGGTGTCACAGATTCTAATTTGTTTACTAATGTTTGACACTTTTGATAGGGATTTTCGTATTGTTTGGAATGTATTCACAGTATTCTCGTGCTTTGAAGATTTTTTTTTAATTTCAGCCCCCCGCATTGTCAATCATCGGAACACTGTGCTAGACGATTTTCTCAGTATTTGTGTAGCTAAAGCCATGTATACCTTAAAATCACTAGACATCACAATAACTAACTTTTTAATTTTTTTTTTCTTTTACGGAATAAAAACGTATACGCCTTATTTGTGAAGTATTACATTGCAGATCAATGCAGACTTAATTAATGCTATGTTCAGATGTTCTACCATCAAATATCCACACTTAATAGCAGAATGAATAATTAATCTTCGTAAAAACGAACATTTTGGTGAAACGCTGATCTGAAGAATTGGAAAAGGTCCGACGGTGAGGCAGCGAGCGGAGGTGCGAGAGCCAGGTGCTGCGGGCGTGCGGTGCCATCTTGCTTTCGGGGGCGGCTGCCCCGCGGGAGGGGGGCGCAGGTGGACGCCGCCGCCGCTTTATGGGGACAAGAAGCCGCCCCCTCGCCGCCCCCTCGCCGCCCGCTCAACGCGCGCCCGCACGCAACCGCAGCTCCTGACGCGCGCGGGGACGGCTGGACCGAACAGCGCGCGCACCTGAAGCCCCTTGGATCCACAGGGGCCATGTGCAGGAGGGCAAGGAACATTACATTGTTTGGAAAAAAGTGATTGGAGATAGAGGTTTTCAATGGATTTGTTCCTGGCTGATACTGGCATGAAAACGTCCAGTTTATCCGGGTCTACTGAAGTTTGATTATTGTGAGTTTTAAAAATTCATCCACATTGATTGACAGAATTATTAAGATTAGCTCGAAAGTACGGAAATGAGATATCTGATATCTCTTATTAAAATATTGTCTCATTCATTAAATCACTGATGAGGTAAATTTTGCTGTAGGTGAGATTCCGTTAAAAAAGTTGTCAAACGATTCGCTGAACTCAATATGGTTGCGTTGTGTTGCTGCTCTACAGACTTGCTTCAAATTAAACGTAGCAGCTGTATATCATGTAGCATTTTAATTAATATGTAACAATTTAATTAATATTAAGTTCATAATAAATTTAACTTTGCATACTCCGTGACTAGTAGTTACAAATATCAACGCAGTGTGTAGAAGAGAAACAGGTTTTGTTACAGGGGTGCAAATTCGCCAAAATGGGAAACGTGTTGATAAAAAGGTACATATTGTACAGTTCAAATGAGAAATCATGCTAATAAAACAATTCACATGAATGGTGGTGAAAGATCAGTGTCACAAATACTTACAATTATCGTGAAAAATTATTCGTTTTATTTTCTACATTAAAAAAGAAATTCTCATAATTTTAAAGAAGATTGACTTCCATGTTTTCATGCGTATTCCATTTCTCGTCGACTAATAAACCTTGGGTATTTTACTCTTTTTTTTCCGTTTCGTCTCATTGTTATTTACAGATTACTCATCTGAAATAACATTTTTGTTTATTTATTTTATCAAAAATGTTATTTCTTCGATGCCCTTCGCTGAGATGTTTTACCGATTTCTAAGTCTTTTCTTTGCTGTTTCATTCCGTCCCAATCGGTCCCATTCGGCTAGAAACCATTATCTTTTCCTATTAGCATTTCTTCTCATCCGGAAAAACTAAGTTCACCCTTTATATTTCGACTATAATCATTCTTTACTCTTCATTATACCCGAACATCTGTCATGTATCCGTCATTTATTTTCGTCTATTGCTGCTATAGAAAGTACATTAGGAATAATACAATTTTTCTTTTTATCTTTTTTTCACTTCTTATTTCCATGTACATTCTTGTATATTGTCAATTATTTTAGTGCAAATTGGAGAATTGTAACTTGAGTTATTATGAGCTTATTGGAACACAGTCGACTTATTTGTTTTGAGTTCTCTGTTTCTGTACGCTCTGCTGAAATACGATTATATCACAGCGTAAGAAACTGCTGCAGCGTGGGGGTCTTGAAAGCAACACTCGGCCTCTTGTATTCGCAGATTTCAGAATCCAAGCGTCACATTTTCATGCGCCATTGCACCTGATTGCCAAAAAAGCCCCGACGTGCGTCAAAGCGAAACCTCGCACCAACGTGTATTATCATAGTTATTATTCCGTGAAACCGCGCTGGGAGGAGAAGGTGTTGCAATAACGAGCCCTGCGTTACGTCTCCTGGTGCGAAGCTTCGGCCGGCGTTTGCTCGTGCAAGTCCATCATATTCTGGAAACTAATGCAGCTGGAGCTGAATATGACTGGTAATCAACCTTCGCTTTCTTTTGAAGAAAAGAAGCAAGAAAATACCTTAGACCCTGCTCCTTAATAAAGTTACAAATTCTTTACTAATTATACGCTCGAATATGTAATTTATTGCTCAGTGAATAATACATAATGATTTGTATCAATGCACAATCCAGTGTTTTACTTGGGATTAGTTGCGTCAGTTGTTTCAAATACCGTACGATTCGTTCAGATAATGTATCATAACATTAATTATAGTTATTCCTTGCAACAGTGTTTTATCTGGATCATAAATCTCCATTACTCTTGCACAAGGTGAACATCCTTGCAGTAATAAGCAACTAGCATCCTAACTTTTAAACCTTATGATATTGCTTCGAAACATTGGGTCGCAACTGCGTTTCTGGGTCGTATTTTAACATGTCAGGAACTTCTTTCCTTTCAAGCTCTTGGTTCTTCCGATATTTGGCTTCGCGATACGTTGGAAACTGCAGAAGTCTCGTTTAAAAAATTGCCCTCCCAACGCTGCAAGTTCCGGAGGGAAAGAAACTTTTCTGGATTTATATAATACGTTATTTTTCCTTAACTAACATTGGAAGTTCACAAAGAAGCAAGAAATACTTGCCTAATTCTGTTCGTCGTCAGAAGATACCGCGGATGTTTTTAAGACGCAACTCGCGGAGAAGTTCACCGTTTCATTCCGATGGGGTCGCTCGATTGCCAGGGTTGTGTGAGGGGTGGAGGGGGAGAGAGGAGGGGAAGCGAGGCGGTCGTGTAAATCCGCGGCGCCGTCGTGTATTTTTTACGCCTTGGAGCGGGCGGGCGGGGGCCGTCTCGCGGCCGCGCGGGTGTCCGGATGTGTAAATACGGGCGGGCGAATGGCAGGCCATCCCGGGCGAATAGCGCGCCCCCGCCGCGGGAAACGCCGCCCCGGATGGTTATGCCTCCATATCGGCGCCGTCCGGCCTCGCCGCCGCCCCCGCCCCCGCCCCCGCGGCGTCGGCTGCCCCGATTGCCGTCTCTGCTCGGCCCTTCGGAACCGCCCCGCCGCCCTCGCTCGTCATAGCTGTGGTGCCGCCATTGTCATTCGTCTTCACGACACTGGGCTTCGCGGCGCGGCCTGCGCCATTCCCTCTGCCGTCCTTCGTCGTTCCTCCTCCGGCGCTCCTTGTGTTTTCCTCCCTCCCATTCTCCAGCTCTTCAGCATTACCCTTTTAGTCGTTTGTGCCGTTCGCCTCCGATTCCACGCACTCCCATCGGCGTCCCTGGCCTGTTTTCCCTCCCTTCCGTTGCCACTTGTGTCCGCCGTCCATTCCCGCACACGCGATCGCCCTTCACGGCCCTCCGTGTCCTTGTGCCCCTTGCCTTCGCCGCCGCCATAGCCGCCCTCGATCACCGCCGCTGCCCTGCCCGTTCCCCTGCGGGTGCGTAAGTGCGTGGGGCCGAGATGTGTTTTCGGGCCGCCGTCGTAATGGCGGCGGGTGCTGCGCGATATTGCGAGGTCGGCCTCGGCCGGTGCTGCTCTATGTCGCGTGGACCGTTGTCGCTCCCGCCGACGCTGTTTTCCTTTTTCGCCGTTTTATTTACGGGCAGCGTCTTCCGTGTTTTGTGGCATACGCGCAGCGCCGGCGCAGGACTCAGTGTGCTGCGGAGCGCCGAGTAGGCACAGCGCCCCGTTGCGCCCCCGCGCGCGCTCGTATTTCGTACGCTTTGTACGCGGCCGTGCCCATCCCTTGCCGCCCCCGGGCTCCCCTCCGCTGGCCTCCGCCCTGGGCGGCAGGGCGTCACCGCCGTCCCGACGTCGAATTTACAACGGAAGGAAGCGCCCGCCCGTCCGGGCGGAGTGAGCCGAAGAAATTGGGGGGTTGTCTGTAATGAGTGGCGAGTAAACGGAGCTGTCGTGACGCAACGCCTCCTTGGGGAAAAGGGAGGTGAAGAAGAAAAAGAAGTAGAAAAACAACGAGGGAGTGACGAATAATTTAATGAGGGGGTTGCGGCACAAAAGGGAACTCGATTGGAGAATAGAGAGCAGTGAGCGAGAACATCCTAAGTGGCTCCTGCCGGGAACAGTTGAAGGGAGAGTTTTGGGGTCGGATACGGTATTTTTGAGCCCATGTGGGACTCCTAAAATTTTAAAATTGGTATCGAATTTTAAAGGTGATCATTAAGTTTCCATAATACGTGTTGCTAATTAAAATAGTTTCGTGAAATGAAACATGTTGTTCTAATTGTTTTAATCAATATTTTACTACCTCGAGTAAATCAGATAAGTACGGTCGTGTTCTCGACGACGATAAGAGAAAGAAAATGTCCTTTGGCTGTTCTGTTTCAAACCTTTCATCAATTTCCACATAGATTAAAGTAAAATGTGGATCTGATTATGCAAGAGGTTCTCCAGGACTGCAACGAGACAATTGTAGCATCCACCTTTGAATGATTGTTAAATTTACGAGAGATCTCAACATTTTTTCTACTCTTTTTTAGATTTGTTGAAATAGATTTACGTTTGGATAATTATTTTTCAATTAATACTAAGCGTGTATCTTTTAATTGTAACTAATAAATTTATGCTGATGAAAAGGACGTAAAAACACGTGTTTGTAAATCACATTGTCCATTTCCTACGTGATGCGCTAAAACAGAATGTATGCTGCGAACGTCATGAGACCTGAAGCCGTAGGCTTCCGCGGCCAGTCATGTGCGTGATCTTGGCTGTTGGTCGAAATGGTCGAAACGTCGGCAACACAGCCTTCGACGCGTCTTGTGGAGGTCTTCCTCAGGGCTGGTATGCGGCATACCAGCCCTGAGGAAGACCACGACAAGATGGTCGAAACGTCGGCATCACAGCCTTAGACGTGGCGTCACCCGGACAGCCAAAATGACGGTCATAAAAACCTGAATCTCCCTTAGGTGTTTTGTGATATTCACCAACTGTACGTCTGTACAGTCTGTAGGCTATCTAATCACCGGTGGAAACGTAATCGCAGGGACCTGTATCTAGCTTTGCATCTCGCTCCGACCCCGGTCGCGGAGGTGCGGTGGTGCTGCGGCCGAGGGCGACATAAAATGCGAGATTTACACAGGTCGCGCTCGCGCGGTTATGGCTCCGACCGGCGCTTAAAAAAGTTTTGTAATACAGAGAAAACGTTTTTAATTGCTCCATTATGCGGGAAAGTACTCGCGTCTTAATACACGGCTAAGCGGCCTTTATGCGCGCGTGTAAATCACAAGCGGTGCGCGGGGTTCCACGCACGCACCCCGCCGCGCATCCGGCGCCAGGGTCACGTGACCTGCTGGCGGCCGCTGCGCGTGGACTACTCGGCCGGTGCGCGCCAGTGGGCTGCATTTGTGTTAATGTAATATAGATATACATGAAAATTAGGTGATGTAATAACGAAATGGTATAAATGGTGTATTGTATCCAATTTAAAGTTTTATGCTATAAATGGTGTATTGTACCCAATTTAAAGTTTTATGCTGTAAATGGTGTATTGTATCCAATTTAAAGTTTTATACTAGTTGACTTTCGTTTAATTAGCAACGTGAGACCGTTGGAAAGCTTATTGGTAGTACATGACGTATTGTGAAAATGGTTCCTGTTTCCTTCAAGTCGGGGATTTGCGACGTGATGCGCATCTTAATTTGCTATAGAGATAGCTGACTGTAATTATAGCGAAATTCAGTTCGGTAATGAGGAATACAGTGGTCTGGCTACTTTTTGTTTAGTAGAATTGTCTCCGCTATGATTTTCGAGTAACGGAAATGTAAATAAAATCTCATAAAATATTCTTTTTAGCTGCAGACACAAAGGGCAATGAGTAATAGTACTGAGTAAATATTTCAGAACAGATAAGGTTCCATCCAACGATATATGCAAGACGTTTTGTATGATTTCCAACATCGATACTTTGAAAGATTGTAATATACTTCACTGAACTCCTTTTGTTTATAATATGTAATAAATTAAGGATTTGGATGCTACCAGCAAAGAGATGAAAGTAGATGGAAAAGTGGCCGGCATCGACAAAACTGTCCAAAGTCGCATAGTGTATTTGACGCATTAATGCAATTTTTTTCCGGATTCATAAGCATCCCAAACAGTCTCAAGTACCTCTCATTATCATCAGCTTGGGTGAAGTGTCTAAAAGATAATAAATGTGGTAATTACAAAATTAAATAATGAAGGTAAGGATCTGCAACGCGAAAGTTCCGGATATGAAAAGAAGCAGAGCTGTATTTACGGAATAAAGTAAGACTGTAATGAAAACAGAAAATGTGATGGCAATGAGAGACAAGATTAGAAACACTAAACTGTTGAAATAAATGAGAGTTAAGGAAGTGAAGAGCTGGAAACACCGTGTAACAATTGCTTCAAAGGAGAGCAGAGACGCTCAGCTCCTGTGGTAGTGACGAGTGGGCGAGCCACAACGAGAGCTGCGTCTCTCTCTCTCTCTCTCTCTCTCTCTCTCTCTCTCTCTCTCTCTCTCTCTCTCTCTCTCTCTCTCCCTCGCCCTCGCCCTCCCTTCATCTTCTTCACCCTTCGGGGTTGAGCCCAAAGACGTCCGCCCCACCCCGCCCGCGCCCCGCTCCCCCCGTCCCCACTCCGCCGCCCCGCGACTCCCCGGATGAAAGCCCCCCGCCGCGTAATCCATCCGCGGAGGAAACGAGGTAATTTTAGCCGGACTTGTCTCCGTCGGATCGAGAGGCTGCGGACCTCCCACCACCCACCTCCCACCTCCCCCGCCCGCGGCGCGCCGCTCGTCACTCGACGCCCGCGCCAATATGCAAGCGGAGTGCCGCCCCAGGTTGACTTGGCCCCCTCCCCCGCCCGCCTTTCAGATCTCCTTGCGGTCCTCCACCTCTGCTCTCTTGTAGCGCCTGTGTAATGTGGTACTCATCAGCACTGGCGGGGCTCGTGGTGTAATGACTAGCACATACGCTCTCCTTGTCTGGGCTCGGTCCCCGGTCAATCCATTTACAATTTGTGGCGCGTAAAGCGAGTTTTCCGCTGGTTTTCTCTCCTCTCATTCCATTATTTCTAAACAAATTATCGTTATCATCTATTAATGTCATAGTGTCCTTAATAGTCGAAAGATTATTAAATTCCAATAAGTAAATCGTCCGCGCTACTGCTTGCTACTACTTTTAGGGAATAGTAAAGCAGTAGGAAGCCTGTTGTTAGTGTTTATTGGTGAAGCTGTGGAATTAGTAGGGAGGTTGTTTTTGTTTTTGTTTTTTGCTTTGTTTTGTTTTGTTTTTTAAGTGTCTTTGGATGCGGTTTAAAATAAAACTTCTGCATTATCGCTAAACTAAGATACTGAAGTGAACATTGTTAGTACAACGGCGTGAATGAAGGAATTTTGTCAGCCTTTTCTCCGTACGTATGCTTATTATACACATGAGACCAGACCATTCGAAAATGAGTATATCCTTTCTCCATAAAAAATCCTTGAATTTCTTGGATGTAATGTTTCTGAAACAGATCACATTATTAAAACAAATTATATGAAAAAAAAGGAAAGAAAATGTAATCAGGAAAGATGTATTCGTGCGGATATTCCGCACGAAAGTCTAAGAAACTTTCGGAAAATTTTGTTCAATAAATTTGGTAATAAGTGTTAGACGCATGTTCGCCTCTGCAATGTAATTTTTCTTCTTCACTTCACGGATTAGGCTCGTGAGCTGTTCCGTTTTCACAAAGCATTCATTTCCATCTTTTCCTCGGTCTGCCTATATTTCTTGTACCACGACGATGATAGGTTTCAACTTTTTTGGGTATTCTTGTATTTTCCATTCTTCCTATGTGTTCTTTCCATTTCTCTCTGAATTCCTCTATTTTCCCATTTATAGCTCCTATTTTCAATTCCTGTCTAATGTCATCGCTTTTTATCCTGTCAGATCTACTACATCCTTTCACTCTTCTTAAAAATCTCATTTCTGCAGCCTGTATTCTGCTATCATCCTTTTTACTTGTTACCCAACTTTCACTTCCATATAGAAGCATTGGCATGGCCATCATCTTACAAAGTTTTATTTTTGTGTCTTCTCTAGTTTTTTGGCCTAATGTTCTAGTTATTGTGCCGCAAATATATTGAAATATTTGAATCTTATTTTCTATATCATTATCTCGTTCTAACTAACATCACATGTATATTTTTATGAATGAATATTTACTCTGTGCTCTTTTTTCTTGGTTCAGCAAAATTCTCTTGTTCTCCCTCCTACTTTTCTTCCCAGTCCATCTCATTATTCTTCTTCGTCTTCCACTTGGGCCCAGCGGATGGCGCGCTCGCCCTCGCCGCTGCGAGACGTCCCTTTGCCCTCGTCCTGCTCTTGCTCTGCTGCCTCTCGGGCTCTTCGCGCAAGTCGCGAGTGGAGGAAGCCGCCCACTGGAAGGGAGGTTGTTCAAGTGGATCTGCAGGGGGATGTCTGTTGATTACATGGAAGCCGCGGCTTTCCCCCGGACATTACTTCAGTCCCTTTTATCTGTGCAGGAATGCTGTGCTTTTATTTCTTTCGGGTAGAAGATGTGCTAACGAAGTTTGTGTGCACAAAGCGCTTGATAAAAATATTTCGATAATGAAAACTCAGTAAGTTACTAAGAGCACGTCATACCTACTAATATAACAAGGCTTCGTAATTCCTCAAAAAGTTGCTTCGTATTTCGTTGGTATTTTCAAATTAAATATTATTACGTATCTTCAGATGACGTGAATTTCACTTTGTTTTAAAAGAGTGGAAATACTTGAGGAATGCGAGTTATTTACTGGAAAAGCTCCATTTTTGGAACTTGAGATAGAAGAAACCGAAAAGTGTGAAATAAAGTTTCATTTCCATTGTTCAAGTCGAGATAAAAAGTAACAGCGTAATGGAAGGACCTCTTGCTGCCGTGCTCTTTTCTTATCTACCGCTTCCGTTTTGAACCCCCTTCTCTCCCTCCCTTTGGTACTGGTAAGCGTTGAGATTTGCAGTGTATCGATTTCCTGGAAATTGTGGCAACGGCAGCTCCCATAAAGAGCAATGACTTTTTCTTAGCTCGGAACTCGCAAAAGAAACCACGTGCTTTGTCGTCCGGCGGTGGAGACAGCAACGTTGTCCACGGCCTCCGTGAAGTAGAGCTGCGGTCGCGAAAACAGCATGAACTTGTAAAAAAGTTTAATTATCTTGCTTTATTGCGTTATAAGGGACCACGTACATATGCAATTCATGGCAATGAATTTATTTGCAGTTCGTATTTGGTATCAAAGTTGATACAGAGGTTAAATTTGTATTATTATTTCTACATTTAGTCGTTCTTCAAATTTATAATTTTTTTCATCACTTCCTTTTTTATTTATTTACTTATAAGAGACGTACTTATAAGAGACGTAGTTTTATACATTATTTAAGGCTCATGCAAGTTGTCCAGAACTCTCAGGCTGAAAAGTTCAGTTGTTTTTTTTTTTAATTTCATTGTGATTGAATATTGGATCTGATTTTTTCACTATCTTGTTCCCCAGTGGGCGCCTCTGCCTTCGCTCCCATCCACTCCTTCCTCTCTCCTCTCCGCTTGCCTCCACTCCCCTCCACTCCATCCCCTCTCCTCTCCGCTCTGTCGAGGGCCTCGAGCGGGTCTGTGGAGCGTACGGGAAAGCACCGCGAGAACGATTTCATCTCGCTTCTGGCGCGTTGTTTGCTCGCCGCCACCGCTGCCACCAACTTATGTCGTCGTATAACAGAGCAACGTGGACGCTCGCGCGAAGTGCTGCTCGAGTTACTTGCCAGCCCTCGACGTTCAGGAGGAGGTGTGACCAACACGTTGACGCAAGATTTCATCTGCAGTCTGTACTCTTGGGCAATCGTGAAGAATACATCTGCGTGGTTTGGGAGAGGAATCGCATTATTTTTCTTCTTCTCACGACCATGAAAAATGTGGGATATCCATTTACTGATTACCATTTCAACGTACAAACCACTCCACAAATGCTTCCAGGATAGCCTTGTCTCCCAGATGAGCATTGGCGAAATAGTCGATTAGTGACAAAAAAACAACAAAAAAAACAAGCCAGTGTAACTCTGTGAAGCTTCAACTTTTGACCGCTCTTTATTAGGAAATCGTACAACTTAAAAAATAATTGGGTAGTGAACACATGATTCCGACGTTTTTCCATTCTTGAAAACATAGGGAAGTTGTTGGACCTGAAACTCAACGTAGAATCCCTCCGGTGTTCTTGGCCTCAAGAATTTTCAATATTCTAATTAATAAGATCAGTTATTCACATCTCTTCTAATTGCATGAAGTCTAATAAGATGGTTTCGTTAGATACCCAATATTTTAGGAGAAACACAAAAGCAATTATACTACTCATTTCCAGTCCAAAAAAATGTTGTATATAGGTTGATATGATATGAACTATTGTGTTGTGTACTGTATGCTGTTCTATGATATTGCAGTACTCGTGAAGACTTTTGTTGAAATATTTCATTTATGAGGGTGTACATGCTCTTTTTTAAACATTTTGTTTTGCTTTGTAAAGCTTTTAAACATTTTGTAAAGCTTTTGTTTTGCATCAAATTCCTATGATTCACTAGTTCAACAGTACAGAATAAAAATTCTACTTAGAAGTATTCAGTACAGTGAAGTAGCTACGCTATGTCGGGAAATTCATAAAAAACACTGCTATCAGAGTCGTGTGCCAACGTGAATCTGCATTATCTAACTGGCACATTGTCTCCACTTTTCTACCATAAACTTACAGATGTCAGTTACGTAGTAGTCATATAATCTATCCACTCTAAAAGATGTAAAATAATTAGTCAGTCCTACATTTCATGTACGATAGCTAATAGAAAATTGCACGACATCGTTTGTGTTATTGTTGTTGTTTTTTTTTCTTCTTTCCAGAATATGAGATATACGTGCCAATATTACATCTGCCAAGGCGCGATTTGAAGAGCTGTTGTCAGAATTTTTGTTTAATAGAATCCCTCCAACAATCCTCGGATATTATTCGCATTCATTTCGCCTTTTTTTGTCATGGCAATGATGCCCGCAGACGCCATCGTTACTGCATTTACCAGTGACCACGGCTCCACGAACGGCTTACAGACCTCCCGCACGCTGGGTCATCGCCGCTCCTCGTTATGAATATTAATTAAACGAAATTAATTTCTCCATTTCGAGTGTGACACGGCGATTCCATTGCCCCGGGCGCGGCCCTTTTTTCACCGCGCGGTTCGGCGGGCGCGTTTATACGGGCGGCGGCGCCCGGGGCGGGGAGGGGGAGGTAATTGAAAAAAAAATGTAATTTGTGCGACGGCGACGCGTGACGCGCGCGGAACCCTCCCGCCGCCGCGCCGGCCGCCCGTCTGCGCGCATTACGGCAATAATTAGCGTTTCCCGCGGGCGGCCATGCGGGCGACCGCCGGCGGGCGATGGCGACCCCGCCCCCGCCCGCATGCGCCGACGCGCGCCGCGCGCCGCCCGCCACACGCCCGGGCGGTGCCGCTCCCGCAATTCGCACGCGCCCCCCGCTCTGGGGAGCGGCGCCCTCGCCATGAGAGCTGCGCGCCCCCACGAGGGTGTGGACATCAGCTTGGATTGGGCACAGATGACGCGAGAGACGAGAGAGCAACTTTGTAAATTGTAACCTTTTTTTTAGATGTATTCCAATTCTTAAAGACTCAATTAGAAGGTGAACTATTCCAAGAGTGGGCCCAAAAAATTATTAGGAAGATATAATTGGTTATGTGATTTTCTCTTATTTCCTTTGAGAAATCACTCGTTCGTTAAATGATACGGACAGTCAAATCTGTGCGGCTGCATGTGTGCTCCGTAGGGAATTCATAATATAATATCTATCTATAGATAGATTTTTTTTGAGCTGTGGATCTCATGGGCTTCATTCTTTCTGTGTTTCAGGTGAGTTTGCGTCGCTTTCCTAACTTGAAACTCAGCATCTACTGTCAGTCAAAGCAGTGAGTAAAAATATTTTCTCGTAATATATTACGTTTCTTTGCTTCTACAATATTGTTTACTTCCAATTTGTAGCAAATAAAATGACTTATTTTGGCTGAATTGAAATGTGTATTACATTATCAAATTGAATTTTGTTTAAAATAAGCACGTGTCTTATCTGAAATGCACTATATTTTTTATAATTTCTGTGGAAGCTTATTTCTAAATATAAAGTAAATATCTTATACATTAACATGCATCTAACGTCATTATTTCACATTCTAATGCAATTCAGTATTTTTCAATTTAATTCAAAATCATGAATGCAATAATTCTGAATTTATTAATGTGCTCTACCTCAAATAGAATATATATTATGTGGAAAATAGACAGTAATGGATATGATGATTTCATTTATATTCCACAGGCTCGATATTGCTTAACACGCTTGAATTTTTTTTCATAAGAATAACATTCATTTACGGTTTCAATCACACAGTAAAAATAGAAACTATTATTGAAAGCTTATTTTAACCTCCTCGCAAAGTGGTAGTCAAACTTCATATCACTCCCAAACCTTGCGGATTCAGTGTTCTTCTTTATGTCTCGCCGACCACCGTGTGTAATTCAAAGGATGAGTTGTCTAGTTTCAGTTTATAGCTTTATTCGTGAATAGTGAGGCCGTTCTGCGGGTAGTTGGTGATTTCAACGTTATGTTTGTACGCGTTGTAAATGTTTAGACATCACCCAAACACAACGACTATTGATAACACCCCCGCATAAAAACGACTTCCGCAAATTTGTATACTTTTTTTCGATTCACCACTGATGTCAGAAAGGGAAAAAGGAGCGAGTGAAATATTCGTTCTTCCCAGAATATCTCGTAGGACGTTCAATAAAAATCATAATGACTTTTTGGAACACTGTATTTCTTGACGTAAAATAACACTAATGTTCTGAAGTCTTTGGCTGACATAGCCTATCTGTTGTACAAAAAGCAATTGGAGTTTATATCCTAAAATTGCCTTTTTTTTATGTGTGTGATATGGTAACTTCATTGTCAAAATAAAATTAATCTTTCGTTTTCTCACGAAAAATATACTTTTTTTAAATTAATAAAATTATTTTTAATGGGCTTTTAGGATTCTTTTATTAATTGATGATAAAGTGAAAACATTTGATTAGTTTCTAATCGAAATTCTCAGATGCGTGACGTCGAACGATTGTAACATCTCGATCAGAGGTTTCTCTTTTGAACATGGGCTCTTGGAGGTGAGGTAACCTTTAGCAAAAGTGATCTGAGCAATAGATGTCGAGACCTCGCTTTTCTCGTTTAACGTGGCTAGTGTTTTGCGTCAAAACTCTGTTGCGTATTCGTATTGCGAGGTGATGACGGTGTGTTCAGTCAACAGCCTCGACGCTTTCCAGGACGAAGAGCTTTCTGTGACTTCCCGCCGAACGGGACTGCGCCTGAAAAGGCGCCTCTATGCCGTCGCCACCCGGTGCAGCTTAGCAGCACTGTGTTCACCGTTGGCTTCCCTGCGATATTTTGGCGACGGACTACAAATATGAATGCCTTTTCTCAAGCTGAATTTCCACAAAGTATGGAATTTGACCATATAATCATATCAGTTTAAAATCGAATCAATGTAATATCCATTTTAGTCTGCTTTCACAGTTATGATTCTGTGTTTTATCATGTGTGATAAGCAGCAATTAACATAATTCTTAGATCCTGAATTCTTATCGGTTACTCTGACGAATGAATTTCTTACCTACGAAGTTCGGGAAGAATATGGAAATATTTCCAGAAAGTGGGCCTCATTACTTACGCTACCATTTATCACGCCAAGCTGCGCCTGAAACTGATTACCTTGCTCTTAAATAGTTTTAATTTATTCTGTCAAAACAGCTTGAACTCGCTTGTCTCAACTTCTGCTGGTTTTCAGAAAATGAACTAATGATAAAATACATGTTTCATAGGATGAAAGTTTTAATCAATGGAGAGAGATAATTGAGCATTCGTTTCATTTATTAGGTGTCGAAATTTGCAATCTTATATTTATATTTTTAATAAATTATTGCAGATTGAAAAGACGCAGATGACTGAGAACGCACCTCTCGGGTTTTAAGTTCGATTCTCTTACGAGCATTTACGTTTCTTCAGATACTGTGATTGCGGCTTGCATAACACTAAGGCAACACAGCAATGTCTGTCCATCATTTCATAATTTTCTCTCCAAAGGCAACCACTGACACTTCGTCGCTGCCCGTGCGCGAGGCGACACTATAAATAACAAAAAGGAGACATGAAGACGAACAAGATTGTATTACGCATGATCTTCAATCAGAGCTCATTGACAGCTCTCTTGCTTACGTGTCCACTGGCGATTCAGCCTGTCGAGGAAGGACCGGCTCGCTGTCAGCCATGCGTTTGTTTCTGGGCGATGCGTTCCGATCCCGTTTAACAGTCGATGAGGCGATTCGATTACGATAACGAAGCGTCGACGCGGTTATTGGCATCGATCGATGGAGCGACAGGAGCCTGCGGGCCCCTCCTCCTGCGGACCAGCTGCAGCGCCCACCTGCGGGCGAGAGGGCTTCGCTGCGCGTCAAGGCGCAGCACACTGCCAGCTTACCTGGTCGCGCCTCTCCATGAGCCCCAGCACGACACCCAAGCACGTTTCACAGCTTTTATTCAGTTTAATTTAAATAATTATTACCGAATTGTTGAAATTGCCTTCCGGCCTGCAAGGCCGTTCTCCATTTGTATTTGCGGTTCTTCTACCAACGTTTTCGGCTGCCCCTGCGGCAGGCATCTTCGTGTGTTAGAACAATTGTACATTCAACTGGGTCCGCGGCCTACCAGCCCGGAAAGCAATATCAACACCTCAGCCATGAAAGCTTACCTTTTTTGCAATTACCACATTGACCACCATAAATCCATTGGAGTATTCGCATTATAAGTACCTATATTTTTTTCAAATCAAGCTAATGATTAAAAATATTATTTAAAAGTATTTAAAGGGGATCCTAGCTGAAATTGCTCCCCTTTGAAATACGTCGTAGATCTGGCCCTTTGACTATCTCTGACCGTCAGCCGTACTCTTGCGCCTCTGCCGCCGAGCAGAAGACGGCAGACGACTACGGCATTGAAATTATGGAATCAATAGCTGTAAATAGGTAAATGGCCTCTTCAAAACGGAGATAACTTTTAGGTGTTTAAACGCACTCCATTTTCTTCTCTACTCTCCTGGCTTCTCTAGGAAAGAAAAGAAGTGAAATCATCACAACAATATCATTTCGAATTTTCGATCGTAAAATGTTGTGCCGTGTTCAAGGTACTTTGAGCTGTAATTTCATATACGCATCTAGATTAAGGTCTTTAATGAAGTTCCTAAGATGGTTAAGATTGGAGAAGGTGAGAAGATACACACGTTTTAATACTCGAAAATCGGGATGGATGGGTGGGAGGACGGATGAATTCTCTGGAAATGAAAGGTAAATCAAGCTGGAACTCACGTCAGAAGGAAACCCTGGTTGTGTCGTTCTTGAGAGAAACAATATATTTTAATGTTGGGGGGAACTTTACATGGAACCCTTGTGACATTTTTAAACTCTTCTTGAAAATGGTTCCAGCTTTTTTCTTTAAATGTACTCGAGCAGAACAAAGAACATTTATAAATATGGCGTAGTTCCGATTTTCATTAAAGTCTCTGAAGTTTTGAAAATTGTAAATCTGCTCTAAATGGAAATAGATCACGAGTCGTTACTCTTCGAATAATAATAATAATAATAATAATAATAATAATAATAATAATTATTATTATTATTATTATTATTTGTATAATGTTATAATGTTATAATGTATAATATTATATGCATATAATAATATTATTTATTATTTAATTTGAATACATGCCGTATTGTCAGAAGCAATCTGAACCTTCAGTAAAGCAACCACACACCTGGTCATCATTCCTGTGTGTGGTTGACATACCGACCAGTAATACTGTGAATACTGTATAATAATAATAATAATAATAATAATAATAATAATAATAATAATAATAATAATAATAATAATAATAATAATAATAATAGAGTAATGTGGATAAGGATTAAGAAATATTTGTGTTGATATTTGAAGAAAAAATGTGACGTTGTGGCGCTGTCGTGTCGTGAGCGAGCCTTGGAGTCCCGTTGGCCGGCTGAGTTTAGCGCAGAGCTGACGCTGACTCAGCAGCGACTGTGACCCGGAGGCCCTGTAGCTCGTAGTCCCAACGGCAGCCGAGTTTGGACGCTTGCTACGCGCCTGGATCGAAGTCAGCCGCTGACGGGAGGGGGATTCCAACGACCAGCAGCTCTGAGTTGGGGTTTTCCTTTATTTCTCCAATCAAGATCAGGCGATTGCCTAGCAAACAAACGGACCGCACGCGATTTTTCCTTCCTCATCCCCTTACTATCACACATTCACAACACTACCTCACATATCAGCTTGCCTCGCTGGTGGGAGGAGATTCCCTGCACGTGGACGTCAGCCCGGATCTCTCAAACGGGGAGGAACACCGCCACCTCCCAAGTTTAAACATTCACTACAGTAACGGTTCTATTGACCGTAGCAGTTGATCTACCTGGAAACTTGAATCATTCAATTCGAATTGAATCGAATCATGTTGGAGTGGCCGACTTCCTTCGGGGTGGGAGAGTAGTTCGTTCACGGAGCGGCCCACGCCGTGCCCTAATGAGCCTGCGACCTTCACGTCGGCTATAAATTTTTCCTGGCACAAGTTTGAAACTCAGCCCTGTATCGACGTGCACGCACAAGGCGCAAGGCGCGTTTCTTTTGTCGACGGAAGGGTTCGGGCCGAGACCAGAGAAGAAACTTCACTGTGGAAGAAAAACGGTAGAACTCATCCCGTTGTTCATGTCTTGGTGACTTTCGCCTAATTAAATGTTTCGTACGCTGGATTGTGCACAGTCTGCTGAAGTTTCGTGGAAGCTTCAGACCTAATTGAATATGGAGTCACTTAAAAATAGTTCTAAGAGTATTTCTACAATTGTTTATTTGCAATCCATTTGGTATTAAATTATTTAATTTATTTTGAAATCAAACATTCTTTTTAAGTCTGTGAATTTAGTCCCTCGAAAATGACGTCTTTTAATGCACATAAATTGCTTGCAGTTAGTGATTAAGAAGTCAGTAAGTAACGGAATATAGTATTAGAACAGCGGTTGAAATTGAGGCTTTCACTGGGAAATTCATCCACAGATCACTTTCAAACTCTTCTCACGCGTTGACGCATATACATAAAAACAAGGACCTGTTTTAGAAAATTTCTGGATTTAATAAAAACAGTAAATATAGAGAAAGTAATATCTATCTATAATTGTTATATTTACGTTTTAGTACAAGTATTATCATAATTGTGTTTACAATTACATGTGCAACTTGCTTGACATGCGTCAGGGAATTACATTTGTCAGAACAAACTACATTCTGCAGAGAAAAAGCAGGAAAATAGTTTATAAAACGTGCGTGCAATTCGGTTATTTACTTCAAAGACGTGTCAGGAGTGCAATACACGTGAGGTTATATATTACTGAAGCTATTTCGTCCCAGCGGCTATTTAATACGGGTTTCAAAGTATGCGGGTAAGAATACATTTCAGCTTTTCTTGACGTAATCGTGTATGAGCGAATGAAATATGACTTGAATACATTGTATGTAAATTATCGAGTGTCACGTAAACTATAATATCTAAATGAAACTATCAAACATTGTATTGTAGACGAACTTTTTAATGTCTATTTTCTCCAAAAGTATAAAAGGGTGATTTAGATACTGAACTAACTCCCAATATATTGCCATTAAACCGACGATAGCTGATGAAAAACTGTCACTTAACCCCTTTTCTCGAAAGGTATAAAAATTCATATTCATGTTTAACTTCAATTTACAGAAAGTTTGTAAATTTCCGAAACATTTATATGAGAAATGGCCAAACAGAGAGGAAACAATAAGAGGAAATAATGATTTAATATTATGTTTAAAAACTGTTCAAGGGACATAAAGACTGAATGTTAGGGGGACAATACGGATAATTCATTAACACTTTCATTTCCTGGTGTGTTCATTCTTTAGTGAATTTCGTTTATAAATAATGTCAATAAGAGACATGCGGTGAATTTGTGTATTGTGTCATTGGAAAATGCAATAGTTATATATGGTGATATTTTTATAGCTATGTCAGTTACCAGAATTTGCACCCAGAATTTGTGTATATGTATGTATTCGTGTGTGTGGGGGGGGGGGGAGGGGGGCTACAGTTATAGTGTATACGAAAAAATGCTAAATACGCTACATTGAATGACTTTCTTTTGTACAGACTATTTGTAAATATGTATCATTGGCCTGCGGAGGGGAGTGAAGCGTCATGTGCACACAAACCCCTTGGATGTGCTACTGTCAATTAGTTGTAGTACAACTTACGATTATTTTGGGCTGATGTGTCTTTGTTCATTGTGTGTACGAGCTCCTATGTAGCATTTTGGGCCGGATTAATCCGACATTTGACAGCGAGCGGTGTTCCCGGCCTTGGCCTTCCCATTAGCTTTTTATATTACCCACGCCTGGGGGGAGGGGGACGTGCAGCCAGCATGAAAAAGCCCTGGCATCTTCTTTCGTTTACACACACACCTTTTGAAACTGAGGCGATTTTGTATTAGAAAACTAGTTTCATTTTTTTCTTAACTGGGAATCGAACCCGACGCCGCCTCACAGAAAGCATGCCCGCTGTCCAAAGGCTATCTCTTTGGGAGAGGCTTCTTTGTTTATCAATAAGTTTAATCTGCGTGCCGTCCTCGTGGTTATTAAATGTCCATCTGAGGAGGTTGGAAGGCAGCGCCTGATCTCCCGCGTTGGGACGGACTTCTCTCGGCGAGCGCCGAGGTGCGGAAGCTAGCAGTGCCGCACCCGCGCCACGAGACCCTCTTGAGGTTCCCAGCCGCGGCGGCAGCGGTGCCGGGAGCCTTGACACGGCTGTGCACGCGGCATGGCGGCGGCGAGGCCGCCCTCCCCCGCGCCGCTTGTCACAGACACCTCCGCTGCACGCGCTGCCGTCGCCTCGCGATATCTCCGACGCCGTTTCGCCGCTCTTTGCAATCAACGACGCGTCTGAATGTTATTGCTCTCTTAATTGGACGTCATCTTTTCTGAATTTCTGCGGCGACGATGATGAAACGGTTAGCGTACCGGACTGTTGTACCCAAGTTGGCGGGTTCAAACCCGATCGAAGCCGTGAGGGCGAAAAAATCCTTCGTACGCCTTCCTTCGGAGGGGAAGGAAAGCCGGCTGTTAGTAGTGTAAAGTCCCAGGTTAGTAGATTTACTTGCATGTAAAAGATCCTCAAGCCTAAATGACACCTCTGAGCTAAATTCAAATCGCCTGTTTCTCGCCCAAGAAATACCTCCTTTCTCTGCTAGGTGGTGAAAGGAGCGAAGCGAAATTTGCGTGGTCAGACGGAAGAGCGGGCCTAATGGCCTGAGTCTCGCCACGTAAAATAAGGCATTAATTCAATTCAATTCAATGTATTCATTCGGTCCCGTTGGAAATGTCGGGTTAAGTCGTTTTAGACTTGCGTCTACTGATTTATCTTCGTGGGATAAATTGATACATTAGACTTTGATGATATGCTTACAACAATATACTACAAGACTTTTCCACTGTGTGATCGTCTGGCTTTGCTCCATGGAGGAGTCCGTTTCGATCCGGCCCGTAAATAAATGGGTGATTGAGCTCTTTCCTGACAGCATTTCTAGAACTTTCCAAACAGCTTTTAACGACCTTCCCAAATATCATTTGGTAATTGCGTTCCCAAAGAGTATGTTGAAATCCACTTCTCCAACAAGAGGAGAATACTCCTAAGGTCAGATCGATAAATCTGGTGAATTCTCGATTTACCTAAAGCTTTCAATGTGAAATAGCAGTTGATTTATAAGAGACTAAGGTGTGTCTTGGCGTAAATACAATAATATTTTTTGAAAAGGCAGCTATTGAAACAAAATTCAATTTTAAAACGTCTGTGGAAAACACGTCACATTCTCCACCGAAGCCTTAAGACTAAGATCGTTGAGCCAGGTGGTCGTTTGTGGCGAAGCGTTTCCCATCGCTGTCGCCTTCGTGATCACCGTCTCTGCGCCTTCCTGTTTCCGGCGAAGTCCACTCCATCGTCTGCCCTGCTTTCCGGCCAGCGCCAGCGCCGCCTCCGGATGTGCCAAGTCAGCTCTGTCGCCTCCGCCTCCGCCTCCCTCGCCTCCGCCGCCCGGCTCCAGGTTCCACGCGGTTCGAATCTCTCGCTATCTGCGCAGCGCTTCCGTTCTCCAGTTAGTGCCCTTCCGGCCGACGTCTTAGTCTCCAGCAGGCTAGCCACATGCCCAAAAATAAAATATCCTTTGCAAAATTAGTCGGATCCTGTTGCAAGTCAGGATGTGCGGATACCAGATAACACGGAGAAAGAGGCGGTAGTGGTGCTCGATAACTGGATATACGAGGCAAAGGAAAAATTGTTATCGTATTTCAACACATCATGATTTGAGTTAAGAAGAGGTATAATTGAGGCGTTAGACATTTTAGAATGCTAAAATTGACTAACAGTTCAGGTTTCTTCCCGACTGTCGAAAAGAATTTTAAGTAAGTCTATTTCGTTTTAAAGAGTTAAATCAAATGAGATAAATTAAAATACTACACTGAAGGCGAAATCAGCCAAAATGAATACAAGATCATGCGTATGATCAGAAGATCAGTACTGTGCAAATGGCATTACCAATCTTTCAATAAGAAACGTTTCAGCTTTCTTCGACTTCTCGCACTTTTACAGAGTATTTACTAGGGTGCACGTTATCTTGACGCGAACCTAGAAAACATATTGAATTGGCGAGTTGGAAAAATGGAAATGGGAAAGTTTTCATGTGAACTTCAACAAAATTCATAAGGCAGCCGCTCCAACGTCCACTTGTGTGTGTGTGTGTGTGTTTTCGAATATCCACTGGGTAAAAAGTTCACTACAGTGTCTGAAAGGATTACAAGAACGTTCAAACTCGACTTATCGGGTTTGTCTTTCATAATATTTGAGATAACGAGGTAAATTAATATGGCCATGCAAAGAAGCGTAGACAGTGAATTATTAATGTGTGTATACCTGTTATGGCATATATATTTATGAATCATATACACACATTACATACAACTTATGAACATGAAAGGTCCAATGATATTACTGTTTATTGCATATAGAATAACTGGAATAACTCTATAATCATCTTTTGTGTCTGTATAATGCACTGTATAGACAGATGTTATTAGAACTAACTAAGCAAATCCTGCTTTTCATTGTCAGTGTTTTGCGCTTTTGACAAACGTTCCATACGTTCATTTGAACTAATAACAAAATGACGTCGTTTTAAACTCTCTTCCAGCTGGATAGCCGTGGCAACTAAGGGTGAAGGGCCGTAGCTGCCTCGGCTCGAATATGCAGGTTCGGGTATGGCTGTTTGTGTATGTTCGTGTTGTCCTTACGTGTTCTTGCTACAGTTGAAATAATCACAATGGTCGCTATATGGCCATGCTATGAACAACCGACCACCCCCAAATAAAGGTGGCACAGCCTTATCTGGAATTTGTGGATTTCTGCAATTTCTGTAGTTCTCCTTCACCTTACGTCTTTGGAATTTTACTACTGGAACATTGTTGTGTCGAAATATTGATGCAACGATTTTTACTTTTGTCCTTCAGCTTCGAGCCACGAAGGCTCTTCGCTAATTACATGCAGTTTAATCGTGAAAACGTGCGTGTGCGCAGCGCAAGCGCGCACGCAAGAGAAATATTTCCCCGCGCGCAATCACCTCGGCCATCGCGCTTGCGCCTTTGCGCAATGGCCGCCCGTTCAGGCACCGCTCCGCCCCTGTCGCGCACGCGCACGCGCGCGGCGCGGCGGAAATCGTAAAATTAGCGCAGGTGGTGGTGTGCCGCGATGACTGCGCTCTTCGTGCGTCGCCTGCGGACAGTTACTCTGCGCGGCGCGGCGCGGCAGGGCGGGTCGGCGGCGGGCGCCCCACCGCCTCAAAAACTCCCTGCGACGTCGCCCGGCCCCATCTGCCGCGCGACTGCGTTGCTCGACTGCTGAGGCGATGTCGCCGGCATATGGGCGACCGCTACCTTCGAAAACTAAACTAAACTAATTAACTAAAAGAAAACTAAACTAATTAACATGAAATAAAATACCAATACAGTTTTGTGCAAATCTTAGGTTACCGGCCTAAGTGCCGGCTTCATCCATAGGTTAAGTTAGAAACAAGTTAGTAAGCAAGCACTGCCCCCTTCTTTGCCGCATAAGCCAAAGAGCTGCGGCGCATGTACCCCAACGCGATGATAAACTCCCGCCTCGCCAGGGCTACTGGCGGGGGAAAGTTGAAAAAAGCGCGCTGGGCGGAATTTTCTTGGAGATTTTTTGTGGTACTAGGCAGTATAGACGTTCTTAGTAAAATGCATTGTGTAATGTAAAGTGCAAGTTCTTTATTTGGAATGTTGACCCACTGTATCACTAATGTGGTCTTATTTTCACCATGTTGTTCCCCTGTCGTATTAAAAAAAAATTGAAAAAACAACTTTTATTGAGGACAAGATGTTAATAATTTTTGTTTACCCTAAATATTATTACGTAAAAATGAAACGAAAGTTGAGAAAGAAAAGTGATACACATATTTCAAGTCTCGAGTCAACTTCATCGTCGGACATCATGATGAAAGGTTTTTGAAATGAAATATTGATCACTTCGTTATTACACTATCAGCTTAGGGCCTCCTTCAGGTGTCAAGATAAAGAGTTAAATTTCTGCATTAAGCAAGTTAATATAAGCATAAATTTTAAGCATGTTGCAGTTGCTCGGCCCGTCCATTATCAAGCACAGAGACGTTTATGAAAATCTCTCGACTAAAATACTTGTTTACATTTTTCTTCCAAAACTAGTTCTTATGATTGTCAATTGCTAATTATTTTAAATCAATCCCTAATGATTCATGAAAAATTGGAGTATAGTTTTAGTCGATTTGTCTTTGTATAGTCTTTGCCGAGAGGAATCGAATGAGCTGTTTATCACCTCTATAGGTACCGCATATGAGCCAAAATGCGTTTTAGTTGCTAAAAAACGTGTTTTAAAAACATTTATTAAAATTTTCTGAATGGATCCGCAAAAAGGAAAACGAAAAAGACAGTTCTGCATCAAAATACCGAGGTACGTCCAATGATACCTCATTTGTGTCGTAGATCGAAAGTGATTTATCCGTGTACGACGGACAGTCGCAGGTTTCTTTATTACTATGTGAGGATTGTGCGTGTCTAACTCACAAAAAATCTGTCTTTCAGATAAAGTGTAGAATTATTTTTTGTCGGGTTGATCTACTCGTTACAATTAATTAAGAAATATCCGATTCTATTATTTTTCCGTTTGTTCTTATTGTAAAAAAAAAAAGTTTTTGATTTCAGACGTCAAAATAATTTTACACTGATTTACCTGTAATGCCGTAATCTGTCCTTTTGTTCTAAATTTCATCCTTTACTTTTCTTAGATTTTGATGTACATTTATGTATGTTGTTGAATTTGAACTTGATTAACGCTATGTACGTTTGATCGAGTATGATACAATAGATACAGGCAGAAACATCCGTGCCTTTCAGGAAAATTTGTTTACTGATGGTTATCGGCTAAATTCTGCCATAAATCAAATGCTATTTGCGTTTCTGCATTGAATCCAAGCACTCCCTGCTCAGCAAATGGCCTTATCGAATCGATAACATTTCTTTTCAAAGTGTGTGTTTGTGAACCTAACAGCTCAGTATCTCGGCGATGTTATTCTTCATTCAAAAATAAATTCAAACGTGAATAAATGCACTCGAATTTATTTTATACTACTATGTTTGCATTTCATGACAATTAATGATACATTTCTGTACCAATCAATTAATTCATTTCGTTCACCATCTACGTACATTTCGTATGTGATGTTTGTGTAACGTAAACTCATCTCTCCCAAGTAAATATGCACAATGTTCCATATTGTCGTGTCTGAACATGATGTATTTCATTTTGTGTTGTTTAAATGTATTTTAATTGATTATCACGATTATCAATAAATATGCAAGAGGTGATGTCTTTTGAAATCCACGTTCGTGTAAATTTTTCTGAAATAAGATGACGTATAAATGAAAAAGCAGACTCAACAGCAAAGAAAGCCATTTCCCAAGGAATCGATTGTTCAAAAGAACCAGTTATTGTAGAAGATACAAAAAAGGACTATAAACCAATGCATCTGGCAAAAATGGAACATAATCTGGGAAAACTCAAGGTCAAAACTACACTTGGTCCGTAACAATGTGTGGAAGCATCAACCATGCATCAAGAACAGGAAGGTTCAATGTATTTTGACAAGACTAACTCCAACTTGACACACTCTCATCTCATGTCAAAAACACCAGTGAACAAATGCCCTAAATGTGGAACTTCAATCACTATTTTCCACATATTAACAGAGTGTAATGGTTACCAATATGAAAAAACTGGCTTGCCTGAGAACATCAAGAACTGTTTGCACGACATTGAAAGTGTTCACGATGTTATGAACTTTTTAAAACGAATTGGTGTGCTATTATTTATATAAGAAATAGTAGTAAATTATTTTTGAAGTTTGTAACTGTGAAATGTAACCAAAGTCGCTACTGACCCAGCAGTCGTTGCGACTATAAATAAATGAACAAAAAAAGACATATAATTATGTTATTTTCCATTGTTAAAATGCTGGAGGAGTGGAAAGCTTTTATGTTATTTACATTGAAAATACTACGAAAGAGGGCGTGATTAAGGGTTCTAATGTTTGAGCGAACAAAAAAAAAGTTTAGGAGGAGTGTGGAGCATACTTGGATGACATTGCTCAGGGACGTTGAGCCCACTGGAAATACCTGGAATCAGCAAAAACGAGAGATATGAATAAAACATTTTGGGGACCATGGTTTGGGTACAAACCAAAAGAATGTGGAAAAATAGAACGTATTCGCTTTCTTAAAATGTTTGAGTTTTTGAATTTTGTGTTAGCAGGAATTCCAGTGAAATGCTGAATTGTCAGGGTTTCAATTCTGGTCATCTTCGCGTCAGCCTCGCGCGAACGCGGGCGGTGAGGACCAGGCAGTGGCGTGCAATGTGCTCTGTTCAACCTGGTAAATCAGGAATGCCATTGCTATTGATAATAATGGAAGGAAAATATAAATCGATTGGTTTGGTAATTCTAGGAAAGTTAATCTTCCTTGTGCGTTATGTTGATATTTACATATCGGAAAGTAAATATCTTTCTGAGAACGATTTTCGTACCGAGGCTCCGATATGTTCTACGAGTATCTCGGTTGATAAAAAAATTAATCCACCTATAATATCATTTTTGACCTATTACCACTCTTTTTGGTCATTGAACCATTTTTTTATATTAATTTAACATTTAAATGGGTTTCATAAATTATGTTCTTGAAGAGTTAATCACGAGTTGACATTGTCACAGTGTAACGATTTAACTAACAACACCTCAAACGACAACTTTGCTTAACGCGGTAACGTCGAAGATCAGAGATGTTAAAGAAAATTTAACTACAATTAATTATGCAATGCGACCTCCACCGCTAACGAGCAATGAAGAGAAAACAGTCTGAACGTAATGCTTCTACACGTGCTAACATATTTCACATGCGGAAACTTGAAAATTTCTTCGTGGAATTTCATGAATCATTAATTATCATGAATATTATTATAATCAGAATAATTCTCTCTTGTGGAAAGCCTTTTCGAAGCGATTTATAGGCAGGTTTTAACAGATTACAGTTCGTTCGTCGTTACTGCTGACAGGAACGTCCTGTCCACAGCGCTGCTTCTATTTGAAGTGAGACGATCCGTTCTTGTGAATCGTTGGTGCAGTGCGTGCAGGTCGATTCCAGGGATCGATTCTACTACGCATATCATTTCAATGCGTTGTTCAACTATGCTTGTGTCAAACACTGCATAAGTCAATAGATGTTTACTTTGTGGAAGAGAGGCGAAATAATTATTGTATGAGAATACGCGATCGGTCGCAGTGAAGACATGCGTATTTAAATTTAATATTTGTAAATAAATCTTATGGAAAAAATTCGAACGAAATGGCTGTATATGTGTAATGAAGAAAGTTATTGTATCCCTCAGATGACATATTGCTTAAGTTGACATTTTTACAAGGGTAACAATATCCAAATTCTGCAACTGGATGTTGAGGGGCTCCCTGGTGTATCGTGAACGATCTCCTTGGAAAACCGCAATCTAGCATACGCCACGAGCGTGGTGCCAACCGCCAGGCACCTCACCGGCATTAGTATTCTTTGTTTCCACTCCCGGAAGTTTGACGGACAGTGACACAACAATGTTGTGTTGATGTTATGTCGTGAACGCGGGTTGTTCGTGTCTCCGGCTTATAATTATTTGTGTAGAAAGTTTTGTCCTAGTGACATTGTCAGAAAAAAGTATGTAATCTTGGATGTTATTATTTGAACTTAACTCTATACCAGTTTATTGAAATATAATCGTTAATTAAAATATCTATTATAATAATATTTTATTCAAAAAACAAATTATATTTTAATTTTTAGACACAATTTAAAACTATGTAGGATAGTAGGATATTTTGTTATTTAATATTTTGTGTCAGCTGGAAGCTTATTTGAGCTGCAATCCGAGCTGCATAGCCCCAAATATCATATGGTACTGACCGTTATTAAATCAATCTAATTAAACATGTGAGTAATGCTTACGAGTAAATATGTTCTGTGAGTGACTTGTCACGGTTAGTTCCCTTTTGCTTCGGAGTACGAGTTGTGTTTAATATACGAAGTGACATCTTCACAAGAGGTATGCTTTTCAGAATGAGTTTCGGATTGACTTTACACACTTTCTGAGTCTCATTTACACTACTTCTTAAGTGTGCAGTAGCAAAACCACTTAGCTTTCTTTACTCATTGATCTCCCTTCCGCAACTGGTGCTATGCAGTAGCCTCTCTGGGATATTTACTTGTGCGTTTTGTCAAATGCATTTTGTTACCAAAAAAGTCAACAAATGTGTTGAATGTGTTTTACAACATGTTATGAGCAACATGTTATGAGCAAAATATCCTGTGAAATTTTAATACACAAGAAATACATTTAAAATACTTGACAGCTTATTAAGAACTCTTCAGTAAGCAATGTTAATTCGATGCAAGGATTTGGCGGCTCAGTTGCAGAGTGGCCAGGAAACTAAAGTGTTCTAGAAATGATAGATTTATGAAATGTGTTGTTTTTGCAAAATGCGTGTTCCAGTTTAATGTTGTTGCATGGTATTCAAGAATAAATCTTCTTTCTGGAACATAATTATTTAGTACCCAATGTCACGCGAAATAGAATGCACTTTGGGGGCTCCTGAATCCATTATACTTGTGCACCTAATTTCCGTAATTTAGTGTTGATACGTCTTGTTGATTACAAATTTCAGTTCATTAGACGTTGGTGCGTATGCTTTAGAATAGTGCTAATTGAGAGTTTTGAAGATGTAGCTGCTGTTATAGTGAGTCTCAAACGGTTTGTCGTGAAATTACTTGGATGTGCCCCGAAAATAAATAAAGCAAATTGGAAGACGTTAAACTTAGGGACTCCAAAGGCCACACAGTTATACTACAAGGTGGCCAATTGAAATGTTCTGTCAATAATTCTATTTTTGCAATTAAATGGGAAATGTGGATTTGTTTACAATTGCACAAGAACTGAATATGAGGACGAGTTACAGATTAATACTCCCGTCATTGTTCATTCTTGAAAACATTTCATTCGCTATTTCTTGAACCATAATGTGAGCCAATGCAAAAAATTCTTATTCGCTATGGTACATTGTTGAAAACTGAAGTAGTATATCTTCCGAGAGTTGTAAGTCCTAATGCAGATAGGTTTGTTTTTGTGCGAACCAAAAATACTTGAGAACCACTAGGATACTATGACGGAAACCCCTTTTATTATGACGGAAACCACTATTATCAAATTCTTGCGCTCAATCTTGCCTAAATTGATCAAAATAACCTCTTTTTGCGGAGGTCAAGTGTTAGTCCATGACATATACAAGAAGCATTCTGTTAATTTTCACAACATAAAATGTGAAAATATTATCCCATGAATTGTATATTTTTTGAGTCACTAACCCGGCATTATTTACATACAGCTGCAGTTTTGAGAAGGTATGAACATTTTTTCTGTCTCACAAATTGATGGGACTAATACTTTTCATATTACTATTTGGTAAAGCTGGTTAATGCATTTTGCTTGTACCTAATGATCTTGCGTAACAAATCTCGCCCATATTTATTTCTGAAAGGAAAAAAAATCACCCGTAGATGTGGTGTAATTCATATAAAGACAAAATTTATCATGACGTTTAGTACATTATTTGTGTGCTTCATTGTTGACATTACTTCCAGTGGAATGGTAAAAAACAAATGACACTCCTTCCTCCTCATCGTTTCTTCTAATCTCTTCTTCTCTTTCCGCCTCTTCTAGAGTGAATTAGGACTACTGACGAGCAAGAACTACATATTTAAAAAAAAAATCAAGGTAGTTAATGTAAAATGAGTATATAATGAATGTAATATTGCCTCATTGCTAAATAATATATAATGCACGTTCTATGAGGGTTTTTTATTTCAACAATGTGAACACATTCCAGAAACCCCCAAGAGGGACTTGAAGCCAATCTGAAACGTTGTCGGGACAGCGTGAAGTCTTTGAAAGCGTTCGCCGGCGCCCCGCCCGCTCCCCGGCCGCTAGGAAGCGACAGCGTGTGGCGTGTGTGCGCGGCGCGGGACCGGTTGACGAAGGGGGGGGGGGGGGCGTATCGGCAAGCGCGAGCGACGCTGCTGCTGCGGCAGCGGCGGCGCGTGGGCGGGCGGGAAACCGCTCGGTGGCGTAGCGGGGGCCGTTCGCGAGTAGCGGGGCTTCGCGCCCGCGGCGGCGCAGCTGCGGCCCGCCCGCCCGCCCGGCGCTGCACTCTCGCCCACGCCGCCCGCGCCCACGCCCGCGCCATCGCCTGGCCCGCCGCGGTCCGCCACATGCAGTTAAATAAATGGTTTGGCGAACACGAGCCAGCGCCTGTTTGGCCGTGGAATGCTTTGTTCACACTTTAATAGTATTTTTGGCCCGCGATTTGCTGAGTTGTGAAATCAATTTTGTGATACGAGAATAAAGTATGGGTTCGTGTAATGTACTTTGCTGTAGTTTTTAGTAGGGTGGCTTTTCATTTTTCAAAACGAAAAGGTGTAATCACGTTTTTACCGGGGAAGATTAGTATATGATGCATAAATAGTATATCCTAACGTGACTTTAGCGGAAGTTTCCAAAATATTTATTCAGCGTAATGTAGTTTACTTTTTTAACTATCCACGAATAACGAATTGTTCTACAAAATATAAATGTTGTACAAAATGTGTTCAGGATATGATATTGTAAATTTTCCATATGTAAATGATTTCTACAAAAATAATCTTAATGGACTGGCTGGCAAGAATATTGTCGTATGCAATTACATCTTCAAAGATTCTAACTTCTTAATGTAGAACCTGCAAATTTTCATGATACCAGTTTCGGTTTGACATCGAACTTAAGACATGCAATTTCCATTTTATTTATTTATATATATTTATTTATTTGTTTATTTATGTACGTCAAAAAGAGTTAACAACTGTGTGTAACATGCTATTGGGAGAAGTTAATTTGAAGTTACATTTATGTTCAGAAGCAAAACAAGGGGCCATGACATCATTTGCTCGAGGATCAGGAAAACTGGACGAAAACCTGATCGAGATGGGTCCACTTTCGGACGATGAAAAGTGCACTGATCGAACACTGCATTTCGAGAAGTCACGAGTTCAGGAGGTTTGAATGCGTTGTGGTTCTTGTAGGACACGTGTTCCCTCGCTGCTAGAGTTGGGTATGAGGAGTGTCCGCCCCCAGAGTTTGGTGATGATGCGTTCGTTCTTTATGTATAGGTTGCTTCAGCGTGAGGTATGTACTGCCAAGTTTCAAACGATCCATAATACATTCCACGTAAGGGTGTGGAATAAATATTACATGTGCCTGTTTCGAATTGCTGTCTGTAAACGGTTCGGTCCGTAAATCGGGAAGTGAGTCAGCCGTGGAAAGAGTTGTGACTGTACTATTTCGCATATTAAATCATAGTTAATGCATTTGTTCTACATGTGGCGTGTGTACATTACTTGTAAACACTGAAATCGGATGTTTTCGAAGCTGAGAAGGAAGCCTGATTGATTAGCCAAAATGTAATCATGTTGTGATTTTGAATATTGAATTTGAGAAAGTTTGGAAGTATATGATTCCCGATAGGAATATTTCATATCCGTAAAGAAGCGCCGAGATAAGAAACACGGGAATCTGGGGTCTGAGAATACAGTCAATTTCATCCTCTGGGAGATTGATCGAATTGCCGTCCGGTATACAAATGTAGTAGTTTGAAGAAAGGATCTACGAATATTACAAAAAACTATCTTTAATTTGTTAATATCAATCCATATTTGAATAGTGCTTCATTTTATGCTTCCTCAAAAGGAAATGATTAATTAACATAACAAACGACAAGAGTTCAACGACGTCTCGTATATATTATATGTAAAAAAAAAGGAACGCATCAGTATGATCTGTCAATAGAAGTGTTGTTGGAAATTGCAACGTAAAAACAGTATGAATAAAAAAAGGAGAGCAGAAAATATTTCTTTCACTAGGTCAATTAAATTGGGATGATTTATTGGAAGCGTGTTTCAGTACAACAGTGATTCTCTCTAGCGAATATTGGATTCTTGTAGAGAGGACTTCTAGTAATTAAGAGCGAACATGAAGCTCTCTCGTCCGCAGAGCGGTGTTCAACGTCGTACGGGAGCGAGCGCGGCGTCATAAACAAAGTCCCTGCCCGGCCTTTGACCGCGGGACGCGAATGAATACGGTTCATCTGCACCGCACTTGTCACTGGGCGTCGGCATGCAGCTCGCAGCGGCGCGATGATATTTCCTGTTAGCAAGTGGACTTGACAACCAGCATTAGCATCAATTATCCGCGAGTGTCCGTCTTTGTTGTCACAGAGGACAACGGGGGCCGAGCAGAGCCGGGCTCGGCGGCGCGTTCAGAGCGGGTGGCGCCCGGGAAACGGACCGGGACACGCGGTACAATGTACAACGTCCAATGAACGAACGGACCATCGGAAGCCGCCGTCGTTTTTTGTGCGTGCCATTCCCACCTTCAATTTGTATTGAGATTACGGAGGCCTTTTTGACATCTTAATGAGGTTTTAAATTGAGTCCCCGCGGGCAGCGGGTAGGGAATACGCTGAGTCGCCGGGCGTTTGTTTAATACCGTGCGTGGCGCGGGTACGCTCGGGGAGTGTGCGCGCGGTCGGGGCTGACGGAGGACGGGGCGCCAGTCGGCGGGAGGGCGGGGCAAGCAAGGGCGCTCGTGTCCCTAGTATCGGTTCGAAAGACACAGATATTGCAAGTAAAATAAATGAGCATAAATGATAAAGTAGGGCCGTTTGAAATTGTAGTTATTTATAATTACATGAATTGTGGTACATGCTTAACAGAAAATCAGTAAAATAAATATTTAGTTCTTTAAGAAACCATATTAGATATTGTAAGCAGAAAAGCAATACATTGTAATAAGGAATGAAACTTACTTAATATTATATAGTTGGTGGATTGCAGAGAAATGTTTTAAATAGTGAAATTCGAACATTGTACTCCATGACAAGAACTGTTAAATGTGTTGGAATAATAATAGAATATGTATTAATTTGTTGTTCTGTTTATGTAGGCAAGCTGGCATTTTCGCGTTGTTTATTATTATTATTATTATTATTATTATTATTATTATTATTATTATTATTATTATTAATATTTCGATTGAAGTGTGGGCTTGGCAGTCGTAGGTAAGTGTTTTGCGCGAGCTCGTACATGTTTGGACGCACTGCGCGGCGTGGGCGGAGCGCTCGCGGTGCCGCTGAGGAGCAGCTGTGATTCCAAGGCGCTGACGTGAATGGGCGACGCGACAGGCGGAGTTGGCGACAATCGCCTCGAGGGCGGTGATTTGAGTCAGTGGGTATCGAGATGCAAATGAAAGGAAAAGGATTGTAATCGTAGAAGAGCTATTCTCGGCCATTTTACCTACGTGGTGTTCCTATTCAGATCTCTCTCGTAAAAATGAAATGATTTTAAAACTCTCTTGTAATGGTCTTAGTTGGCTGTAATTTTACTGTTTTGAGCGCCAAGAACGTAGTATTTTGAAAGTCGCAATAGAAATTATCAACTTTTTTCTGGATCGTTTTATGTCGCGCGTGACAGGAAGAATTCTTTGCATTTATGGATTAGGATGTTTAATTTTGTAGACACTCCATGCGTTAACCCATTATTTATTTGTCCCCACTTCACTATTGTTATAACTAAAATTTGTAAGCGTTAGTGCTTTATAAGCTTTCTCTTGATTATCTTCACTTTCTGCTCGTCTTGCGCTCTAACTGGTGCCCATGCATTTTCTCATTCTTTCGAAACAATTGAACGGACTAGGTGCATCACGTTACAAGATCAACACAGAAATTGCCAATGTTTTCGCCAAAATTTGCTTCATTTCACCAAAAGGAGTTCATTAAGTCCGTTAGTCCAGCGCGTTCGAGCTGGAGGTTCAGAGGCAACTGGAGCGCCCTGAGGGGCAGCGAGAGGGAAACGTACGAAGGAGGAGCAAGTCGGACGCTAGCAGCTCGAACCACCCGCATGTCTTTGGACTGCGCGCCTGCCCCGCAGTGGCGATGGGGGCAGGACGTGCGGTGGGAGCGGCGGGAGTGGATTTGGCATGGGCGTCACGTCGCGGGACGGCGGGCGGCAAATGAGGGATTTCAGCGCCCGCAAGCGCGCTCGCTCGCGCCGCCACGTCGTAATGAGCGATGCAGCGAGTAACACGCCGCTTCCGCCTCGCCCTGCGTCAACCCCGTTGCCCCCGCCCCTCCCTGTTCTCAATGCCTCACCGCCATGCCACGCCGCACCTCTTTCCGTCGTGACTCGCCCCTTCCCTCCCAGAGCTGCTCCGCCCCATCCCGCCCAGCTGCGTTCCGTTCTGACCCGCTCCCCGCTCGAGTCGGGCGCGTTCCGCCAGCCCGAGGAGCCGCGCCCTGCGCCACTCCAACCCGCCCCGCCCCGCCCTGCCCTGCCCTGCCACGCCCCGCCCTGCCGCGCCCCGCCCCGGCGTGTGGCGGGGATGGTCGGAGGACCATCCCGCCACACTTCCATACAGCCCAGCCCAGCGTACTCAGTCAGCCGCAGTGCCCCGCCCCCGCCCGCCGCATTGCATCGGCCGCCGGGCGCAGCGCCGGAGTGGCCGCGTCTCGCGGGGCGCTTCGTTAGGGCGTGATTGGCGCTTCATCGCGCCGCGGGGCGCCCGCCCGTGCACTGCACCGTCGCGCCGGGGCGGCGCGGCGCTGAGCGAGGCGTGGCAGGGCAGGGCGGGGCGGGGAGGGGCGGGGCAGGGCAGGGCAGGGCAGGGCAGGGCAGGGCAGGGCAGGGCAGGGCAGGGCAGGGCAGGGCAGGGCTGGCCGGGGCGGCGCGGCGCGGGGCGTGTCAGGGCGGGGAGGGGCGGGGCGGCACGGCGCGGGCGGCGCGGGGCGGGCGGCGCGGGGCGTAGCAGAGCAGGGCGGGATGTGGCAGTGCAGGACAGGGGCAGGCTGGGCGGCGTGGCGCGGGGCGTGTCAGGGCAGGGCGGGGAGGGGCGGGGCGGGGCGAGGCGGGGAGGGGCGGGGAGGGGCAGGGCAGGCCGGGGCGGCGCGGCGCGGGGCGTGTCAGGGCAGGGCGGGGAGGGGCGGGGCGGCACGGCGCGGGCGGCGCGGGGCGGGCGGCGCGGGGCGTAGCAGAGCAGGGCGGGATGTGGCAGTGCAGGACAGGGGCGGGCTGGGCGGCGTGGCGCGGGGCGTGTCAGGGCAGGGCGGGGAGGGGCGGGGCGGGGCGAGGCGGGGCGGGGCGGGGCAGGGCAGGGCAGGGCAGGCCGGGGCAGGCCGGGGCGGCGCGGCGCGGGGCGTGTCAGGGCAGGGCGGGGAGGGGCGGGGCGGCGCGGCGCGGGGCGGGCGGCGCGGGGCGTAGCAGAGCAGGGCGGGGTGTGGCAGTGCAGGACAGGGGCGGGCTGGGCGGCGTGGCGCGGGGCGTGGCAGTGCAGGGTGGGGCGGGGCGCGGCTGCTCGGGCTGGCTCAACGATCCCAACTCGATCGCGGCGGGGCGTGATTGATATGGAGACTGTGCAACCGCGAGCCGGCGATTAAATTTGCGAGTACTCGCGTGGTCGCACGATGCGCTTTTCCCTCTTCGAATGTGATTTAGGTGAAGTGAAATTCGTGAATGCCACACACATGTATCCGTTTTTCGGTGATAGAAACTGTCTAGAAAAAAAATTACTTACGTATTAATTTATTGACATATTGACTCATTTTAGAAAAAATGTATTATTTTATTTCAATTAGATCAAACGCGAACGTATACTTTTGCCTGTTGTTTCTGTAACAGCCTGAAGGACTGGTTTACGGTTGTTAAAAGTGAAAATCACAATCGGAATTTTCTATTATTTCTTAGTTATCTTTGGATTCTATTGATGACTCTTGTGATCGTTTGATTGTTTTACGTCGAATTTTAACTTGTTATTTTTTTATATGAAAAAGGGAACATATTTTAAATATTTTGAAGTATCGCACTACTGCAACTTGACATAGTCTCTTCTCGTAAACAAAGAAAACCGTATTTTGAGAATGCATGGAACGTGATTACCCTATTGGAAGCCATCGCACTTGGTTCTTCAATCAGAGCACGCGGCGGTATAGCTTGCCGGGTGGGGGCGGAGCGGCTGATTCGCCGTGCGCGCTGCGCCGTGCGCCTTGAGCCAAGTCAGTGCTGTGTTGAACAGTGCTTTAAGTGCAGTGCAGTGAAGTGCGAATGAATGGGAAGAATGAATGGTTATGTATATAATGAAACTAGTATGAATGATGTGTGAATGTAGATAAAAAGAAAAATTACCAACCCGTAAAATAACAATTTATGTAGTATATAATATAACCAAACTGATCTTAGTGTAAGTTAGTAATGCCAAAGTGCAAGTAAGTTAACTTTAGGTCTAGAATGTAAAATTAGCTGTAAGAAAATGCCTCGCCTCTAGCTGCTTAAGCCGCAAGGCAGCAGTACAATGTACAAAATTTAAAGAGAATAAACTCCCCTTCTCCACAAGGTTACTGTGGAGGGGACAAAAGAATAACTGCCAGGTCTGCCCTGCCGCTCGGGCCGTGCCAGTGCGCCGCTGGGCGCAGACACGCGACGGGCGTTACGTCACGTGCGCCAGGCTGGCAATGTGCGACGGCGCGCCGCACATAACAGGACCCGGGTGCGGGTGCGGGTGCGGGTGCGGGTGCGGGTGCGGGTGCGGGTGCGGGTGCGGGTGCGGGTGCGGGTGCGGGGGCGGGCCGCGCTCGCCGGCGGCTTCTTCCGCGTGGCGCACGGGGCCTGTTATTTTCTATTCAGCTCCGTTCTACTGATTACAGCGCTGGCGATCGCTATAGTCTTGCCGTCTCAGCTCGCGCTGCCACGCCTCTCCTTGCCAACCCCGCCCGGATACCGTCTCGCTCCGGCGTTTTGCCTTCGCCGATCTGCTCACTAGCCCCGCCGCTCTCAGTGCCATTGGCGTGCCTCTCGTCTTCGCTTTTGTAACCCTCCGCCGCCGCGCTATCATTACTGCCTTGCCTTGCCTCGCCTCGCCACCGCTTCTTCTTCTTCTTCTTCTTCTTCTTCTTCTTCTTCTTCTTCTTCTTCTTCTTCTTCTTCTTCTTCTTCTTCTTCTTCTTCTTCTTCTTCTTCTTCTTCTTCTTCTTCTTCTTCTTCTTCTTCTTCTTCTTCTTCTTCTTCTTCTTCTTCTTCTTCTTCTTCTTCTTCTTCTTCTTCTTCTTCTTCTTCTTCTTCTTCTTCTTCTTCTTCTTCTTCTTCTTCTTCTTCTTCTTCTTCTTCTTCTTCTTCTTCTTCTTCTTCTTCTTCTTCTTCTTCTTCTTCTTCTTCTTCTTCTTCTTCTTCTTCTTCTTCTTCTTCCAGCCGACGACGCCTGCTGCTGGTGTCCGCCTCCGACGCCGTCGTCGTTACATCTCTGACCGGTTTTCTCAGCATCCTAGTTTGTTGTAAACGGTAGTACTCTCGCGTCGAATAAGCAAATTCTTGAGGGTATCGCGAACAGTACGTCATCAAATGAATGCCAGTGAAGCTCTATCCAAGTAGTTACTGCTGTCGGCATATCCTCCGGTACCTCATTGTTCGCTGACAGCAACGCAAATGTTCCTGTATCTTCGTGACCTCTTCAAATCTTCCACAATCGTTCTATCATCACTACAGGCAATGCGAGCAACCTTTGAAAGACAATTCTTTCCGGCATTGCCAATATCGCAACGAGTGCCTGGCCGCCTTCATATTCTGTTGCTTGGGTGCAAGGCAGACGCTGCGACGTGCCCTGAGCCGCCCCACACGCACCACTAGGGCCCGTGCCTCGCTCGCCCTTGCTGCCCGCACGATGCGCCGCGCCGCGGTTGCCTGGGGTTTATGGCAGCGACGCTGCGGCCGCAGACAATGGAAACTTTCCTGGAGTTGAGACGTTTCGGAACCGAAAAATATGGCGGGCGGAGGCGCACGAGGGCGGGGCGGGGCGGGGCGGGGCGGGGCGGGGAGCGGGGGCGGCTCCTGCGGGCCTGGCACCATAAACCGGACGGCCCTTTGTGGGCGCGGGAGAGATATACGGCCTTGGGCTCCGGGTTGCAGCGACGGCCGCCACTCTTCGTCCGCCCGACCGCCGCGCAGGCTCGCCCTTTGTCGCTCTGCGCCGCGTGGGCGCTTTGGCCCGCAGGCTTCCAGCGCGCGCCGATCGACGCTCCGTCTTGCCTTGTAACGGCCTTCAGCTACGCACCAACGGTATCATCTTTTGTCTTTGTGTTGTACATGAAGATCTGGCTGGAGTGGTTGACAAAAGCTCGCCTAGCTAGTTGCATAGCGAAACAAGGTGTAGTTCTGAAGTGAATTGTAAAATTCTCTGTGGAAGAGATGGGAGAAGAACTAATGTAATAGTGCAATCATCAAAAGTGTGATGATTATGGCGCCAAAAACATCCAAACGTTGATCAATTAAACAAGATCTCCAGTATTTCTAGAAGAGTATAAAATCGTTTCAAAACTACATAACACACAATGAATAATAATTCAGTTTAGTAACGTGGTAGAACATGCTTCTTTTCTTAGTAAATAGCATTGTCCAGAAGAAGCACGTTACTTATTACGCCAAAAATCACTCCCTGCGTCTGGCAATACACTAGATCATTTCCAGGTGTCAGTACAAAGCATACTTAATAATAGAGCGTAGGATATGATGGCTTAGTCAATATTTTGTTCATGACGTCCAACTTTTTTTTATCAATATACAATTATAAAAATTTCCGCAAAAACTGAGTTGTTCTCAGCAAAAATGCTTTCCAGTGCTGTATTGAAATTTCAAATACAAGTATATGTACACTGATTTTGGCCACTTGCAGGAATATTCTACGTAAAATTTTCATTTGGTTGAATTAATTGCTTTAAGATTTGTACTAAATTTGTTTTATACGAAGCTGCAGTTTGTTTTATAACAGTCTTTGTACCAGGTTTTTGCGTTTGGGTAAAACAATATGATTTTCTATAAGAACTATGATATTGACTAATGGAGTAACTGTCAAGAAATATATAACATATTGACGTAAATGGGCTTAAAAATTAAATTAAAACAATGTTTCAATTTAAACTAATTAATGAAATTAAAGTTGTAGATAAGATGATTGCTAAGTGAGCAAAAACGTCGAACACCTGTGAAATTGGAATTACTTGAGTGCGCAATTCTTTGGGATGAACGTGAGCTATGCTATTGACAAGCTCGTTTCACGTGATCTATTATAAACGTGAATGGGAATGAAAAACGTCTCGACATTGTCGTATTAAATATCACCCTACCGTATAGCACAGTTGTCAGCGTTTCCGCGGTTAAACGCCTTCCAAGCCCCTTACCCGCTTCAATTTTGTAACCAGCGTCGCCGCGGGAAGTGTATCGTGTGCCAAAGTAATTCCTGCGAAAGCCGCCGAAAACAGCGCTGCGGCGGCGCCAGACGCGGGCAAAGTTGGCGCGAGCGAACGCGGCGCCGGCCCCACCTGCGGCGCGCCGGCTGGCGGGAGGGGGCGGCGCCGCACGGCGCGGAGGAGGCGCGGAAAATGTAATTAGTTTTGAAATAATTATGTATGGAGGGTTGCGGAGCACACGTCGGCGTCGGCAGCGGCGGTGGAGGCGGCGGGGACGCGTCGCCGGGAGTTGTCGCCCTGAGGGCCTCCTCCGACGGGCAGGGTAGTGAGAGCGAATGCGTTAGAGGAACGCTTTGTTTAAAATGTAAACAAAAAAAGGTGTGAACCTTGTGTAAATAGAGAAAAACCCGCACGAATAGTGCAAAAGAGACACAGATCAATGAACGTGTCTGGGTATTAAAATGCGTTTTAAGCCCTCCCTCTAAGCTGCAGGACAGTGAAATACGTGTAAGGTTCGGCGCCGCCAAACGAATTATAACACCCCCACATGGAGTGGAGCTGTGGAGGGGGAAAGCGCCCTCCAGCGGCCGGTGCGAACCTGTGGCACTGTTGCTCAATCCGAACTCTGATCGTGCGACTGGGCTTTAAATGGTATCTCTAATCGGCGGAATTAAGAATAGTAGGTGGAAATTGCTTTACATGAATATTAAACGTCGCCATATTTCTGTGGATTCTGTTTTTAATCATTTTAATGAGGATATCTGATATAATCTAAAAAAATGTAAATGAGCTGAATGAATTGGGGTATGCTACGAGTACGATAATCTATGAAAAAGGGAAATTGCAGAGAGCTTATTTTTATTTTCCCCTTGTATTTTCAGTTTATTCTCTCCGTTGAGATGTATGAGTATATGCTTATCTGTTCATGCACTGACCATGATAGAGCATTATTTTTGTCACCGTTTGGTTATTGTTAATATCTACGTTTGGTCACATTTAAATATTATTCTCTGAACCGTGAATGAACCTATTTGTTTATCTTATACATTTTTCTTTTTCTTTTGGAAGAATTCATGTGAATCCTCTTATTTAAGAAATTCCCCTCCCCGTGTGAATGAGATTATCACGATGTGCTTTCTTTGAAACGTACGTCTCTTGAAACCAAACTGAACACAAAACTAATTCTACGTATAATTTCGAATTGAATTCTGTGCAATACCATTAACAAGTGAAACATTCAAATGCACGACTTTCACTTAGAAAGATATTCGCCTTGAATTTAGTGCTACTGCAATCCAAAATTTGTAACTTCCGCAATGCATTTAACTACCCGTTTTTTACGTGAGATTCGCCTAAAGATGCGTCTGAAGACAAAACTATTTTATTGTAAAGTAATAATGAATGTTATGTGTTGTTTAAAAATAATTACCACTCTTGTTCGTGCTTTGCTTTCGTTTGCTAAGAAGAAGAAGTAACGGTTGGTTCTTGGCATTGCCGTCAGTAGGGTGCGTCGGACACAGTCTACTTCCCACCGCCCCCACACCCACCTTCCCCTGCGCCCCGCGCCTTCGCACGCGCCTTCGCCCGCGCCTTCGCCCGCGCCTTCGCCCGCGCCTTCGCTCGCGCCTTCGTCCGCGCCTTCGCCCGCGCCTTCGTCCGCGCCTTCGTCCGCGCCTTCGTCCGCGCCTTCGCCCGCGCCTTCGCCCCTCGCCTTCGCCCGCGCCTTCTCCCGCGCCTGCGCCCGCGCATCTCCTGCGCCTTCGTCCGCGCCTTCGCCCGCGCCTTCGCCCCTCGCCTTCTCCCGCGCCTTCGCCCCACCCCTACGCCCCGCGCCTTGGCCCCACGCCTTCGCCCCGCGTCTTCTCCCCGAGCCTTCGCCCGCACCTTCGTCACACGGCGACGGCTCCTCCGCCGCCGCTCCGCCCACTTGCTCCCGCCCGCGCGCCGTCGAAGGAGATGGCGTCTCCGAAACATTTAATTTCAAGTTTATTACAAAGTTATAATGAGGCGCGCGCGCAAAAGTGGGGCTGGCGACGTAGGGGGGGGGGAGGTGCGTCTCCGCAGGCGTGTGCGCTGCGTCGTCCTTCGGAAAGCCAGGTTGTGTGCGACAACATTGATTTACATGATTTAATCCACGTGAATTTATTTAAAAAAGTAGGTGCTTACTAATAATTAAGAATGTGGACTAAGTTGACGGAATTGTGACAAGGAGGATTTGTGTGGATGCGCATCCATTTCATTTCCCATTGGTTCTGAATGCATGTTCCTTGTAAGACTTAATACATTCATTTCCTGCTTTCAAAAACTCGTAGATCGTATTAACACTCGTATATCTCTCTAGTTTGATCACTTTCTATGGGGTGGTTCAACTTTTTCAAAATGAGGATCAAAACTGTACTTTTTCCTTTAAACTGCTTAAAAATTAGCTTGTTAATGCGAAACGGCAAAATCCGTAATTTCCTTAATGAACCGATTCATTCACTTGGCAGAGCACCATGGGTGAGGGACATCGACATGGGGGCGTGCAGACTACGCACGTAAGAGTGAAGGGGTTGAATAAATGGTTATTTATAAATGTAAAAATGTGTAAGTGTTGTGTGAACGAAAAAAAAATTACCAAATATTTCAAATATTTTCTAAGAATTATCTCTAAGGAAAAGTAGTAATATAAAGATATTTTACTTGAAATTAGAAAGGGAAAAGAGCTTACAAAAGTCTCCTTTTAGATTTTAGTTACAATCAAGTACTAGTCATTCCGCTAACACTAAACACTAGTTCGCTAAACACTTGTCATTCCACTAACTAATAGAGAAAAAAATGTAAATGCCCTTTGAATAAATAAACTCCCACCTGCACAAGGTTGCCGTGAAGGAGAAATATAAGAAGACAGCGCACGCGCGCACTCGCGCACCCCTCCGCCGCCGCCGCCGCCGCCCGTGCGCTGCGCACGACGCGCTGATTTCGGACGCGCAGCGTGCGCCGAGGGCGTGACTGCACCATTCACGATTATGTTTACCCTATGCTTTTCCCTTTCCTCACGCAGCGTATTTGGAATGTGAAGGCATTACGTTTTCAATTTTGTTTCTGTTAGATGACACTACTCAAGATAAGCCCCAATAAAAATATTCAGTAGGAAGGTAAACTTCTGTTATTTCTAGAAATAATGGTAAGGGGCTGGTTAATGATTTAATGTCTAGCGCATACGTCTTCCCCCGCTGTGGACCGGGTTCGATTCCGGGGCAAACCACGTGGTATTTGTCAAAGCGAGACCTTGGCAGGTTTTCTCGGTGTTCTCCCGTTTCCCCTACCTCGTTCTCCATTTCTTCGTCACTCTGCCCATCATTATCGCCGTTATCAACTCCGATCATCATAACGCTTGGGCCCCATTCACCTTAGCATTAGATGGTTCCCTGAGCCAAAAATAAATAAATTCCAGAAAATTGTCACTTAAGAAGAAAGTTAAAGAATGTTAAAGAATAATGTTTTTCTGGGTTCGAAGATGTTAGCGTGTCCGTGTTCGTGGTTGACCGTATCCTTAGGGTTGTGCGCGAAACTTTTTTTTTTTTTTAAATCCTCCTCCCAGTCAGTATTCTTTGCAGCTTCCGGGCCGAAAACGAAGTTCTGCGGATTTTGGTTGAGGAAACAAGACACACACTCAAAAATCCGCAGAACTTTATTTTCGGCCCGGAAGCTGCAAGGTATGTACGATCCAGTTTACTTACGCATCTTGCATACAATGCCTACATCCTGTTAAAAATATTTGTATTTCAAATTTTAGCTCTGAGGATGATCGCTATGCGATTGAAACGATCATAAGCGATCGAAAGTATTGATACCAGACAACATCTTTATTTATCATAATGAACAACTTTATTCCCATAAATTTTTAGTTTCCACATTAGTCTTGCAACGGAGACCTTGAGAGTTTTTGATGCTGTTATTTTCACTTTCAAAAATACACAAACCTAAAAACTTGCCTTCGTGTCAACGATATACCAGAAATTTAGAGCAAGGCTCTATAAAATCTATCTAATTCTTAAACAAACTAAAGAACTTTCAATTATTTTACATTGTATTGCATTTATTGCATTGTTTGGGTTAGCTGTTTTATGTCATTATGATGGTTGTCATGTTTATGTCATTATGATGACCTTTATTTAACGTTTGAAAATATTTGAAGACGTATTATTTTTCAATGTTTATAATACACTGACAGAAGTACTTCTTTTTTAACCAAAAAGTGTTTGCTCACATACTAATTTGTAGGATGTAGGTAAGGAAATACTAATCTCTTATAAAAAACACCAGACGATTAGTATTAATGTTTCATTAATCAACATTTTAGATTTAAAGATTTAAAAAACAATACACGGATTACAACTGCGCTTGTTTCCCTACACACACACACACACACACTTAACTCCAGTTACGGCTTGCTGACTGCTTCATAACACACTGCTATAAACTGCCCGCCGGTCGTGCGGCTTCTGCTTGCCAACAGTCGGCAGGTGTCAGGGCAGCCAACTGCTGCACATCGCTCCGGCCGCCAACTTCGCAAGATGCCTGCGATCTCACAATATTGTCAGTCTAATGAATCATGACCTATGGATTCACATTATGCCCGTAAGTTAATAATTGTAGTAATTCACAGCGTTTCTCGACTATTGGTACCCTGAAGTACACCAAAAATATGATTTTCTAGTTGCTTTTAAATAATGCACTAAAAGAATCTACTTAAAAACAACGTCAATCCATTTGCCTCCTTGAGAGGAATCAAATGAACAGTTGATCGCCACTGCGGGCAAGATGCCGCCAAAACACACAAGAGATGCTTCATTTTCATAGAATCTTCTGGATGGATCCTCAAACAAATCATCAGTACCGTACCAGGAGGCAGAGACGCGTCGAATGACACCTTATATGTCCTCATGCGATTGGTGAACGGGAAAGGGTCTCAGTCAGAGGGGTCTCGTGTCTATAGGCACGTACGCATGTGCACACTCTAATTAATTCGGTGCATTTTCTCTTAAATATCTCTATAACGTCCTCTCATAGAGATGGCGAAACACGGAATTTCAAACCACGCCTCGTTCGGAAGCAGCGATTGACAGTCCGCCGCCAGTGCCCTTCGTGAACGCCGGCCGGCGCACACTCGAGTAGAGCACCTTGTTGGCTGCCGCGGGCCTGGAGGGGACAGAGGGAAAAACACTGGGTTTCTGGACGGAAAGGGCATTCGGTTGAGTGTGCAATCACCACTGCGTCTGCACAGTGGCGATCGCAACGTGTGCCTTGACATGGCTCGAAGAGATAACACTTGGCTAGCACAAGCTTGTAGGATAAGTAAGTTTGACGTTGAACGAAGGAAGTGTGAGATGTATCTCTAATGAAAAGAGCTCTCATCCCTCCCAATAAAACAGTTCTTCGCTTGCGCGCGAATCGCGAACTCAGTGTTGCATTCATAAGAATTGTGTTAATTTAATATTATAAGCACATTCTCTTATATTTTGAAGTGAATCGCAATTACAAATCCATTTCGAATTAATGAAAACTCAAATGCATTTTGTAAATGTATGTAGTTGGCTACTTTTTTAATACGTTTTGAAAAACCAAAGTTAGTGTTCGTTATTCTCTCTAGTGTGAAGAAAAATTGCTGAAAAGAAACAGCGCTGAATTGCATTTGTGTTTCGTCACACAGTGTAGGCGGCAAATTATCTAGATTGTTTTGAGTATTCGGTAACCTGTACTTTTAGCCGAAAATGTATTCAGCGAACTTAAGGAAATTACTCGTAGCGAAATTTCCGTGGTCAAACGGAAGAGCAGGCCTCATGGCCTGGGTCTCGCATCGTAAAATGAGGCATCAATTCAATTCAAAAGTGCAAGTAAAAAAGTTTTGAATCTACATGACAAGTAGAACTTTTAACAACCCTGGAAAAATGGTTCTGGAACGTGCTGAGTAGATACGCGGTAATCCGACTCTAGTAGTAAATATTTCGGAGGGGTCCTTGCCGAGCGAAGTCGAAGAAGGTGTGAAAAGAAATGCGGTGAACCCTCTGCGGGTGAAAAATACCGTTCATCATGCTATCAGACTTCACAAGACGCTCTGTGTTTAATTGTCATGATTTATGTTAATGAATATGTATGTATGCACTTAATGTATGCCTCTGTAAATTGGTGTGTATGAGTGGGTGTATAAGAGAGGGGGAGGAAGGGAGAGAGATGAGAGACTTTGCACACCCTAATGGCATGACCACGAGCCGCCACCGGTCTCAGTGAGTGACGGAGGTTCCTCGAATACTTCGTAAAGATAGTCTTTCTTTTCTATACGTATGGTTAATTTTATTTCATTTTTCCATTCACGTGTCAATCATACTTTATTTGCGTTATATAGCTACGTAATCCGACCCGAATACCGTCCTTTACATGTTAGGAAGCGCGACCTGGCGAGGCGGGAGTTTATTTTCTTGGGGTACAACGTACGCCGCAGCTCTACGGCTTAGGCCTATTGCCCACGCCGCGGCAGAAGCGCGCGAACGTCAATCATCAGGGCTCTTCGCCGACGACGGACAAAGGGACCTGCTTCGGTCCCTTTGTCCGTCGTCGGCGAAGAGTCCTGATGATTGACGTTCGCGCGCTTCTGCCGCGGCGTGGGCAATAGGCCGCGGCGTGGGCATTATGCGGCAAAGAAGGGGGCAGAACTTACTTACTAACTTATTTCTAACTTAACCTATGGATGAAGCCGGCACTTTGGCCGGCAACCTAAGATTAACACAAGACTGGATTTATTCAGACTTCAGGCTTATTAGTTTTAGTTTTCTTGGGTAAAGGCGACTTCCCCTCGCCGTGACAGAAGCGGCTCGCTCCCTAGGGTGCCCAACGGGTGTGCTGAGTGCGGGCGGGGAGGCATACCAGAGGCCACGGAGTTGAGTGCGGAGGTGAGGTTACTGATAGGCATAATTTTGTATTTGGAAGTGCTTTTCGGTTGCGGAAAACACGAGTCGTGCAAACACGGAGGTACCCTGCTAATCCCTTATGGGCCCGTATGGGCCTCTCAAAGGTATCCACACATTACAAGTTATTTCCAGGAGTGTGGGCCCCTTATAACGGATCGGGTAAAGCGTCATTATCCGGAATGTGTTTAAACCCTTTTACGAGACTTTTCATCAGTATTATCACCATGGAATAGAGCAAGAGGGGCGACCTATCACCAAAGAACAAACTGATTCATTGTACTCAGAAGACTCCAGAAGTCGGCGTAAATATTGTAAATTTTACTTCCGGAAAAAGACCGATCAGATGGACTACCATAACATGTAATAACACGGTCTAAATGCAATCATACAGACTGTAACATTTTCCTTACCAAAGTGATGACACAATTAATGTCCGTTATTAGATTCTCAATGAAATTTCAGGCTACCCATTGGTGTGAGTCTAAATTGCCATTTGCTGTCACACGTGTGCAGAAAAAAGGATTATATTGAGGGGGAGTAGAACGGACTCCCTGGCCTCTCCTTCTCCACGTAAAAATAATATCACTTTTCGTTCTGTCGCTTTACTATTCAGGCCAAACCTGGGTGGCCAGACAAGCCACATTAGCTTGCAGGCTTGCTATTGAGGAATATTTACCCGCACACGGCAACGTAAGTGTAAACTACTTGGGTTCTGCTCAAAGACCAAAGGGAGCAATATGTAGCTGTTGTTAACTGTGTAAAAAAATCCAAAATCCGTGTTCGACAATTAACAAATCATCTTTTTGTGAAACTGTCATGGGGAGAGATTTTAACCCTGATCACATTCGAGAGACAACCTAATAATGCTGTAGGCATACGAAACCTTGATAGGAACTTCCATTCCAGTACCTGTGCTAGTGCGAGGAAGCCAGGCCAGATAAAATATCCCCTGAAAGTGTCATACAACGTGCAAGTGAAGAGTTAGTGACTAGCTAATTGCATCGTCTCACATTCGACTTGAGCCGCTCATTGCAGCATCTAAAATGTTTCTCTGCTTGAAGCAAGTTTTCCCTACAAGCAGGGACCCCTTCGGGCCGCCTCTCCGGCGCGGCGCCGCAGGGGATTTGGAGAGTGCGGCGGCGAGGGGATTAACATTTTCGAACGCGGCGTGAGGGCGGCGGGCGGCTCTAATCCCGTACTTATGTGCATGGCGGTGCTGAAGGTGGCGGCCTCTCTCTTTCATAACGGCGAGTGCTTTTTGTATTAGAGCTGAGTGCAACTTGTTTTTATGGGTCCCCGGCGTGGGACGATTCTTTCCACTCGGATAGCGGCAACGTAGTGATGAAAATAGCGTCGTTGCCGCTTGCGCTTTGAAAATACTTTAATGGTTGTGTGCGTCGCGAGTTGCGCGACTAACTTCCTCGCTTCTGAGAGACTTCCCTTGAAGTACGTGCTAGAAAGCGTTTACATTACTGAGAATAAGAATTACTTGCCGCCTCGTCGTGTTCTCAGAAATTTGCAGAGACTCGGAGGAGATAATTTAATCGCGAAAGACGTATTAACGTATTTTTCTATTTCACTACTCAGACCACACTATTCTTCATTATCGTACTTTCCTACTATTTCGCTATTCCAAGTGCTCTCAAAAGCTCTATTTTGTGTAAGTGAAGTATATTGCAATATTTTTCAAAGTTCAATATGCCACATATTTTAGATTAATTGTACTGTACCGCGAATAAAGAAAGAGAACATGTTTTTTTTCAGTAAACAGTGTATTCCAACTTTTTTGGGGGGGGAATTAGAAGAAGCATATGAATAAAAATATATGAGAATAATATAGATGCCCGGTCGAAGGTTATAACTCTTCACAGTTCGCACTAGCGTGTTAAAGTAAAAATTAATGAACTGATTGCTAGTCAAGCATTTTAGGGTGTACCACTGCTAACAATAGTTACGGTGAACCAGTCATTCAGATCTCTTCACTCAGGCTTGATGATTTCTATCCGAAAAGCATATTTTAAACGTTAGTTAAAATGCAAGTAAGGATACAAATGTAACGCTTTCAGTAGTAGCAGAAAAATAATAGTTGGTAAGACCAGACATCAATTACCCATCTCTTGATTCTCACATCCCTGCCACATACTGTCCCCAAAATGAACAGTATTACACTGCAATAGATATTTTGTTTTGCGGTCATGTTGCCTATAATATTTCTTATTTATTCAGGAGTAATTGTAACTACGTAGTAATTGATGTAACAGCTACATTTGTTTTAGAAATTGATATCAGATTCTAAGACATAAGAATTAGTTAAAAATTGATACTGGGAACTGATCCATCCCACACCTAGAATTTATATTATTATTAGACTATACTTGTACATAAAGTAGATATATGTGTCCAAGGGTAAGTTAACTCGTCTCACAATTTGAATCTTTGAACTTCAATAAACATGGAAAATATTTCAGAAATATATTACTTTTTTGCCAGTTGCAAAAGAAAGAAGTACGTTTACGATGAAAAATTTGTTAAGAAATAAACCCAAACATGTTAATTAGGTCTTTCAGAAACATTAAGCAGCATTGAACCCTTTCTGTGTTTCTTAATGAGACGAATTTTTCGCAGATATAAGAAAAGAAGGATTGCCAGGTAGACAGGCGTAGATACAAAAGTGCATCCGCGATTTTCTCTACCCTTCCAAAATCTGTAAGAATGCGAATTTTGATTGTGCAGCATCTATTCTCTTCCCAACACCCAACCGAGTAGAAATTCTTCTTTCACTAATTGGATTTTTTGCAGTTTTCCTCGGGTGCAAATACAATATTTTAATGACGCACAATACTATTAGGAAAGAAATGACAAATATAAAATGTGTTTTTCTCGTTGTTCTTGGTTTGAGTGAGTGTGTGTGTGTGTGTGTGTGTGTGTGTGTGTGTGTGTGTGTGTGTGTGTGTGTGTGTGAAAAACAGCGTAGAAGACCAAAGTAGGGTGGTAAGATGAGCGTAATGACGACACGCTGTTTCGGCATTCTTCAAAATATGCGCCGCTGACGCGCTGTTGAGAGTTTGAAATTTGTTCTTACGAGTTTCGTCTCGATGTTGGCGCTTTGTCAAGAATCAGCTGTTTCATTTTCACTCTCGAAAAAATTCGTCATGATAATTTGGTTCATGGAGGAAGAATTGACCATGCATTTTGTTTTTTTTTTTTTTTTTTTTTAACCCGGAACTACTAGAAGAGATAGAAAATTCATGGTTTTTTCGTTTCCTCCCCGGATATCTATATATTACAGCGTTCATATTTGAGATATAAATTTAATTATTTTCCAGAATGTTTTCATATGAAATTAATTCTCTTACATTTTATATTCATTTTTTTCTGTTGGTCTGACGCCTTTAGACATTTTGTCGAAATCTGTTTTCTTTATTCACAAAAAACGGGATAAGATGAAGGAAGGTTGTCAGCCAGTCACATGACAGAAATTTGCGAAGAGATTGCCGTAACCCAGAGATCTTGAAATAAAAGTTCTGTCACAGCTTATTATGACATTTAGAAGAGCAAGGAGCATTGGAAACACTTTCAGTCATTGACATGACATAAATGCTCCTCATGTTGATAATTGTATAAATGATGCATTTCTGATATGACAGGGTAATTAAAATTATATCGCTTTTGCACCACCAGGAGTTGGCCTATGTAGATAATATTCAGATGGTTATGTTGTTAAAATAAAATGTGTATAATTAACAGCAAACTTGTTTAATTCTTTGTGTTTTTACTAAACGAAATGAGCATCATTTTGCTGCATGCATTAATTGGCGCAGACGCGAGCGCCGCCGCCGAGCGCCAGCGCAGCTGCGCCGAGCGGCCGGCGGGAGGCCGCGGGGGTGCGTGTGTGCGCGCGCCCGCCGGCCGCGCCCAGGTGGCCGTGTAGGGATTCGGATCGATAGCGGCCCGCGCTTATTACGAAAGCAATTCGGGCGGCGGGCGCCGGCGAGCAATTGGGCGCGGCGCGGCCGGGCGAAGAGGCGGCAATGCAGGGTGCGCGCCCGGGGGACCCAGGTGTCATCAACAGACCGGAAACACACCACACGACGCCTAGCGAGTGTTTTCGAATGATTTACTTGTGACAATTTTATTTTAACAAATGACGTTGAAAATATAACACCTGTAGTTAAAAATATTTCAATTCGTTCCCAGTAAATCATAGTACGATACAGTGGTAAAATCGACATTTCATTTTGCGAGTAGGAAATGTTGCGACACGAGGTCGAGGGGCGCAATCCTACCAGCAAAATAAAATAACTTTTACCACCCGTGTCACACCATTTTTTAGATACTGGCTTTCAGGACATTTTTATTCAAATATTCAAGTTAATGATCATTAACGTTAGTAGTGGTGCGGTCAGACGAAATTATATTTTTTATGTTGCATCCACAGATATACCTGAACACTGAAGCATCCTATAAATGCCCCGAAAGAATCGCATGTACTAGTGGCTATCTAAAACTTTTAGTTTTCGAGATTTGAGATTCCTTTCAATGCTTTCGAACATGTACAAATTGTAACCCAATTAGGCGTAGAGGTGGTCTTTTTTATTTTTTTTTTATTTTTTAAATTTCTTGCCCGTTCGGCCCTTCGGCCTTTTGGGAGTTATTAATATGATACAAACATTACATAAGGACTTAACAATCTCAACCATTTACATCAGGGCACATGAATACTTACTTGGGCTGAGTTTTTCAAATTATATACTGTTTGTGTTTACCTTTATATAAACAATATATACAGAACCAACTAATTAACCAATATACATAGCTAAATGAAAAATATACCAAATATAACTACTAATTAAACAATATACAGAATTATACAAAATATACTAATATACAAAGATACACAGACATATGCCTTAAGTAAACAAAGAAAGTTACACTTGTTAATAACACTTATTTACGTTATTACAACCCAAACTTGTTTACAGCATTAGTACTAGCAATTTATGGTGGCTTTAGGCGATCTTTTGGAAAGCGTGACAGTATCCTGGATGGAGCATAAGCAGTACGGCCAAGGTTGAAAGTTATTTTGCTAGGACAAGCTTCAAGACTTAAATAAAAATTTTTCGACAGTTTGTTTATGTACTCTTTAATGCAGCTAATGTTTAATTCTCTTTGGATTTGAGCGTTGGGAATAAACCAGGGAGCTTTGGAGACCATTCGAAGAAATTTGTTTTGAATAATCTCCAATTTGTTAATATGCGTGTTTGCGGCGCCTCCCCACACTGAGCACGCATAGCTGAGCGAAGGACGAATTATAGATTTAAAGATTGTTACACCATTTTCTAATCTTAATGCAGTGTTTTTATTTATTAGTGGGTAAGGTTTGACTATTTTTGTATGGGTTTTGTTAGCCGTATCAGTTATGTGGTTTTTCCATGTTAATTTCCTATCTAATTTAACTCCTAAGTATTTTACGGGTTGGTTATTGTTTAGCCAGAGAACAGGATTGTTACTGATTGTTAACATAGGAGGGATTAATTTTGCAGCTAAGAAATGAAATTTCCTTTTACAAATTTACGTTGATTTTCGCCATTCTATGAACTGAAAGTAACTACAGTTAAAAATGTCACCATTTTTATTAAAAGTTACTATTTTTATTATCCCATACATTAACTCCAAAAGTCGCGCATTTGGAGGTAAATTTTTTGGTTTTGTTTACATGCATCTTTCACCAATGCGTGTAACTTTGGACACTGGCGCTATCTGGGCGCAAATGGGAACCATAGACGATGTAGTACATTCGCCCAAAGTGTGGAAAAGACGCATAAATGTGTTGGTGTTTGAACTTGTAATATTTTTTCGGAAGATCGTTAGATATAATGTGTTCGGTAGGCAAAATTAGATTTAAATATTCGTTATTTCTTATTATTTTAAATATTCGTAGTTAACCTTCTTCGATGTAGTCTTCTAAGGAGGGCTTTGAGAATTATGAAGGTTTGCCTTCGTAATTCCTGCGCCTCTCTATGGGGGAAAATTTGTTTTGACCAACGTCCTAAAGCGGTTACATTAACCATTGAGAATCTTCCTCAGCATATTATGGAAAGAAACTGGTTATTTTTGGACAATAGAATGTGAGAAACTTTTAATTACATAATTTAATTTTATGTTTCCAATTGTGGGTGACTTTCTATCTTCTGGAACGTGAATTCTCCCTGGAAGATTGGATTTAACTTTCTCTTAAAGATCAGTTGCTCAAGTCTTTGGTAAGCATTATTTAAGTAGAGTTTTTATTTTCCATATAACCATTGTTGAATACTTCCAATTATTCGTTAATCAAAATATATTGTTCAAACTTTCCATGGGAAAGTGTCAGTTCTAGGATGTACATGAGTCAGTTCTAGGATGTACATGAGTTTGATTGAGGCACTGCATATTCCTTAACTCTTATGCGGGTTCTAAAGTTTAATCTTCTTTAAGAAGATGGCATAATTTTGAAAAGCCCTAATTACTGCAGTACAGAAATAATTGCTAGTTCTGGAATACGAGATGTATGGAATACGAATTCGTATGTGCATACAGTTGCATCTCAACCAAAAGATATATATCATTTGTGAATCCGTGAGGGATATCGTGTTGAACGGGAAGAAATTTATTTTACAAATAAAAGCACGGCGGAAGACGTCAGTGACCGATCAGTTAGTGAACTCTATCTTGTTTGCTTTTAGTCTTGATGTGGTCAGCCTGTTTGTTTAACTTTCACGGGAGTGTCAGGGAATGAAACAAGATCGGGGTAGACAATATCGGCATTTAGTCAACATATTCTCCTTTGCTTACACGACGATGAAGAGACACATTGTCTTCGATAACTTCTGTCTATATTCCATGTCAGCAAAGCATCTTTCTCACGTTCGTAGCTTTGTATGCTTTCTGGGCTGTACCATTCTTAACGACAGCGTAAATTAACAAATTGTGGCTCCACTCCAATCTTTGGAAAATGTTGTTTTGTTTATAAGAGACTTACAGAATACTCCAGGGAAATGTAAATATTTATTATTTGAATAACATGTTCCTTGATGGTAATGGCACGAGTAACAGATGGTATGTAGCGTAAATGTATTATTTACATAACCATTGTGTTAAAAACCTTACAGCTACCCTCAACCTTTATTTCTTTCTGCCCATTGTCAATGGCACCTCTTCCTCTTTGAGGTCAGAATGTTTTTCTCCGCTCCCCGTTTTATTGCACTGGCTCTGAAAAACGCGTGAAAGCGAGACTGGAAGCCGCAAGTATCCATGTCGCTTGAAAGGCCCCGAGTTGAGGCATTGTTGATTATAGATTGCTGGCGGTGGAAATCTGAATTTTGCCTTCTTCTGAAGCATTACTTACGATCCTCACGTACAATAAATGCTCGCCTATGAGGCTGCGGACTTGCATTAATCAAGTCAAACTTTAGTCCAGGTGATGATTTTAAGTACTACGAGCACTGCAAAACAAGGATACAAAATCTTTTCAGGCTTGTTCTGTGGATTGCATGTGTCCCACTTCTTTACCGCTGGTATTAACATCTCTTCGACGTAACTCCAGAGTCCAGGCGAATGTTGGAGGAGAAACAAAACAAACGGGCCGTGAACCGCCCTCGGTCTTTCCTTTCACATCCTTGTCTCCTCCCCACCTCGCACACACACACACATTTACTTTTCCGTGCACCACACTACCACCCGTGTCTGAAAACCACTCGGGTACGTAGAGCATGTCCCGGCTGGCGGAGATACCTGGAGGGGGGATCACGCGAAACGACGTGGAAGTCGCCGCCGTATCTGACTTTTGGCGGGAGTTCCTTCCGTGATATACCATACAACTAACGGCCAGAGCAGTTGACGCGCCAGGGATCGGAGAACGTTCCGTCAACCATTGGAAAGAAAAATCCGCAGTGGAACGTGTATCCGGCGCTTCTTCCCCAAATATCCTCCCGCGAATGCGCTCGCTGCTAAAGTCCGCAATTAACCGGAGGGGGCGCGCGCGCGGGGCTTTCATTTGGGGCCGGCGGGCGCGGCGTGTTTACGCGGCGCGCTATTGCTACCAGGACCCGTCGTTCCGGGCCCGTTGATGTTAAATACCCGCAGTAAAGGGCGATCAAAGCCGCGCCCCGGCCGGATGTTTGCCCAAGTTAACGTGACAGTTAAGTCGTAACCGCCGACTTAATAATTGAATCACGCCGCACGCCGGGCTTTGTGCGGGGCGGGGCGGGGGGGGGGGCGCTGGGCGATGCGTGGGCGCCTGCGCGGGCGGCCGCCTTCGGACGTGCGCCCCCTCGCCCCACGGACGCTGATTTACGTCCGTTATCAGATGCTCACTCGCTGCACGCACCGCAGGCCCTCCGGAATCCGTGTCTTGGAAGGGGGGGGTTGCGATCGGGAGAAGTGATTTGGGAGCAATCGAGTAATGGCGTATGTAATTGATAAAAATGGGACGGTTCCGCGTCAATTATGCATAAGGATTCACCTGGGCTGAAGTGGAAGACGCTACTTCGAATTTGTTGCGAAAACGTGGAGACTCTCATGTGACTGAAATGAAACTGAACTGTTAATAAAACACCTAACATACTCGTGTGTTAAATGAAAGCAAGGTGAACTCAAAATCCTGAAAATGGAAATAATACGAAAGAAATTGTAAGTGTAATGGCCAAAGAATCGGTTATAAATCATCTACCTCCGTTAATATGAAACAATTCTTATTGAAAAGTTTTCAGAAATAATTACGAAATATCGTTGTAATTGTAGAGCCAAATGCTCTTCGATGCATGAGAAATGTAAAAAGAAATGTAGTGAAATATTAATTAAGAAGAAAAAAATTTGATGTGGAAGCGATGAATAGACATTTATAAATCAATTTAGAAAAACCAACAAACTAGCAATACGATCTTTAGAAAGTAACAGATTGACTATTCAACATAATTGAAATGAAAAGCGTGTTTGAAAACGAGTCAATGAAAGCGAGTCAAAATTTGTTTAAATTCCCTGCTGCTTCGCACAAAATAAGAGGGAATCGGATACCTACAAGAAAATACATATGAAGTTCCGATGAGGTCTATTAGAATGTGTTTGTAGGTAATTGTAATAGAAATTGTGAAGAAATTTGTAACGAATTGTCACAGACGACTTCAGGTGATACCCAACCCAGGAGGTAACAGTGTCAGATTTTCGGCAATATTTTAAAAGCCTCGAATTATTTTTAAGGAGCATTTCCGTCATTGCACTAAATACATTAATTATGAGGAAAACTTTCTAATATTTGGAGAATTTTTGTTCATGCGCTGAAAGATGTTTGTTCGCGCTGAAAACAAAAACAAACAAAAAATCTTTGAAGACTATTGTTCCAGGTTACGTCCCTCAACTTAGTTTCTGCCTAGGCCACAAAAAAAAAAAAAAAAAAAAAAAAAAAAAAAAAAAAAAAAAAAAAAGTGCGAGAGAACAAATCACACTCAAAGGTAATGTTGGTTCGAGAAAAAAGAATTGATCCCAGGCGTTTTCCTTGTTGCCTTCTCTTTATGCAAGATGCAAAGCAAGCCTTTTCTACTCATATGTTAACTAATTTGAGACAGTGAAACTGCAATAAATAGTTCTGTGAGGGCCATTTCGTAACCATGTATGGTAAATGTTAGGTCTAATCCTTTCTTTTGAGGAATGCAGTACGTCCTGGATTTGTAGACAAATAAATACTTTCTTTCTTATCACTCAATCTATGATTGGACGGTGGCTTTTTCAGAAGTCCTTTAATAACGAATTAAGTAACTTTCTTACATGCAGTGCGAGAAAATTTCTTCTCCTTGGTGAAATCTCCTTTGCGGAATTATGCCGTCACATGTTATGCAGATCGTTCTTCTTAACATATGATTGTGAACAATACTCATTGCTTATTACCCTTTCTAAGGGAGCCAAAGTTATAAAAACCATGTGAAATTTATAATGAAATAAATATATTTTTTGTTTATTATTATTATTATTATTATTATTATTATTATTATTATTATTATTGGCGTATAGGCCATTGATGACCACGCTACACACGATTAACGTGCGTGTAATTCTTCCAGGATCAGCTTTTTCAGCTGTATCCTTGGATTACGACAAGGTTGTTATGCCTTGAAGTGTGAATTATGAGATGATAGGAATGGATTAGGAGGTGATAGGATATTGGTGAAAGGTGATAGGTGATCGTGGACATTTGGAACCACCCCAGCATTCGCCTTTATGACCGAGGGAAACCACGAAAACCCCGGTCAGGATGGCCGGCCCGGGAATCGAACCCGGACCTCCCGATTACGAAGTCAGTGCGCTACGCTCTGAGCCACTTCGCTCGGTATTATTATTATTATTATTATTATTATTATTATTATTATTATTATTATTATTATTATTATTATTATTGCGCGAAAGCATAACAATGTGTTATAGCTACCTCTAACGTCATTTGGTTACACATTGTTTCAGGTAAGCTGAGAAACCTGGTTCCTTGTAGCTGTATTTTCAAGTGAGTAGTGCTTCTTTGCTCTGAGTAGGCACCTCCAGCCTCCTCGCTACTGCTTTGCCTGTCCCACCTCTCACATGGAAGTACATTCATCTTGCTGTTTAAAACTTCATTTCCAGGTCATATGCTCTTGTGGCTCTACGTTTAGTGACTGGGTGATTTGTCACTGAACTGAAATTATTGTTAACTGACATCATTAACTGAAAATTATTATTAAAGAAACCAAGAGAACGGTTGAGACTAGGGTTACTTTACACCAAGCAAACGTTAGGTTACCGGAGTACAAACACTACGTTATTTCTTGGTAAATTTGTCCTTTAAGGCACACCATCTGCACTAACATTCAAATCTTAGAAACTGAGAACAACTATTAAACTAGTGATCCCAAAACGCATATACTTTCTCGCTTTAAGTGTGACGGTTTCATAATATTATAATGCTACTTTAATCCGCGAAAGAGTTTTCTAGCTGCAAAAATATGTAAACTCAAGAATTTAGGTTTAGCAAGCAGTTATCATAACGAATAATGCATTCGAGAAACCAGACTTCCGACACTTTAAATAAAAGTTAAACAATTGCAATTTTCAAAAATTCAGAGGTTGTAATGAAAATCGTAAAAGCTTGAGTAATATTAAGAAAACGTTTGCATATTTCAGAATACCTTGTTTACGTAGTTTTGTTCTCTCTACTGCACTCAAAATTACGCGAAAACTTCCCATACTTTCACAAAATGTTACATGACATTATTTATGTGCCTAAAAAACTTATTTTATTAACAAAAAGCTCTAACTGATGTATTGGAGTTGTAGGAAGACGCTGAAAAAATTAAAACTTTTACAAATAGTCAGACAATTCAGTGCAAATCGGACCTGACCCACTTCTCGCTACTGCTTACGCAGTGTAGAAAAAGTATTGTAATGCTGCGGGAAAAACTGCGAATTTTCGATAGAAAAACACCTATTGCAAGACACTGGTGCCGAGAAAGTGGATACATTTGTATTTATACCGTCTAAACTGGAATGGTTCGGGACAATAATTTATTTCCAGGTTTCCGTTTTGTGCAGGGTTGTCCATTTTATGATTCTTGTTAAATTGATATTTCCGTCCTGAAACTAATAAATTACATGACTACATTATAATTACAAAAATATATTAACATATAATATATTTATGAAATAAATCACCAACAAATGGTTATTAAAAATATTTGTGACAATTAAATAGAAAAACTTCACGACTTGTAATATTATTTTTTCCAAAATTTATCTACAATTGTGCTTTATGGTTTTCCCACTTACTAACACTTTTTTTTTCAACCATAACTGGTTCTGAAACTCAAAAACATACCACCTTACTGCCTAGTGACGGAACCCGGACTGCTCGCTGACTCTTTCATCACACAGTGCGTCACAGCTGAGAGTATTATGTCTTTCTAATTCCCTCGCGTGGGCTCTGGCCGAGAGGTTACGATTTCATCGCGGGACCGGGAGTTGCCTTGACTGAAACTCATATCACATGGACAGAGAAATTAAAACAGACTTGCAGGTACATTGATCGCACGTATGTCTGCCGACTGCGTTAAATTCAAAGAAATTGCGTTTTATGAAGGTTTTTTCCCTGCAGGACATGACAACCGTCCCGTTTCCGCATTGGACAGATTCCGTTTTATGATGTGTAAAATGCGATTTAGCTTCGTGAATCGGAGAAAGTTTCCGGTTAAGGCAGGTTTCCGACTTGTACAGGTTCTGGTTTGACAGATTGTACTGCAGTTAATTACTTCCGCTAACACGTTGTGTAGTCTGAATTCATTTTAGTGGGCCCTTCATACCGAGAAATCCATTGACGGTAAACATTGATGATTCAAGAATTTTCCAGGTTTTCCTGGAGAAAGGAATGCAATAAAAAACTATTGTTTATATTTGGTGTCTGTCATATAGAACTATGACCATAACCCCGTTTAATATGAATTCAATAAAACATGGAGATGAAAGTCAACTGCGCTTCCCTTGTAGTATTATCGTCTTCCCCATACGTCACATAGTTTTTACTGCTTTTCTGACTAAATAAATCTAAATCTAAGTAGGTGCGGCGGTTATCATCCGATAGGAGTGGAACCTAGGGGGATCACGGAGGTTATGCCACCTCTCAAAAATAACTCGTTGAAACAAAAGTTTGCATATTTGAATTAGATCTACTTTGCATTTGAAGCGAGTGACTTTGTCGGTTATCCAAACAGAAATTAAACTGGATATCTGTACAATTGTTAAGAGATTCACATAAAGTAATAGTAAATTCTTTTAATGTGTTTTGTAAACACTTTAAACCATTAAATCGTGAATTTAAATTTATGAGTATTTTGCAAAAAATGCGACACCCACCTTTAATTAAATTCGTAATAGATTCCTGCTTGCAACCTGAGTGAATCACATCGGCCACCAATGGTCACGAGTTTTAGTTGTTTTGAAAATTGAAGGACGAATGTAGTTGTACCTTTGCCACCATCGCCATGTTCTCGATGCCCACAAGGGATTTTTGTGTCTGCCATCTGTTCTCATTTCTGAGACATCTGTTCGGAAGTCGCTTTCCATTCTCTCGCGCCTTACTGACAAGGTCGTTAGGATAACAGGAAGGGGAGCACGCCATCTGAGAAGAATAGTGCGATAATGATGATGAAACTATGTGATGGAAGAAGATTGGAAATGTGTTGAGAAGTTCGATTGGTTAATATGTCATCGTAGGTTTTTCTGGTTTTGCCCCGAGCTAAGACAATAATAGAAGTTGTGTAAAAGCAATATGTCACATTAGAGGACATCTGTTGCGCAGTAGCTATTGTTGGTTTCATAATTTGAAGAACATAACACGAGGTATTGACTTGGAAAACCTGTTGTACGAATTACTTTTAAATACTCATTTTTCATCCCACGTGATACATTGAATATGGATAAAACAGAATACAGTCGAGTTCGGTTATTGTATACCTCTGGGGACTAATATTTTTGGTTCACAATATCCGATAACCTCAAAATATAATCGTTTTCAAGTATTATTTATTTTATTGTGTCATAAGTGCTGTAAAATATCCGCAAATTCAACATTTCAATAGCTTCGTGCTTTCTACCCACTTGATTCTACATTGCACGCACACTAAATATCTTAGTACATATTTAACACCCTCCTCTTTGTCCCCGCACTCTATTATTTGTGTTCTGAGAAATACTTTTATCACATCCACGAGTTCCTTGCTAGATCCACCTTCATTCTGGGCTCTCTACATGAAAACCGTTTGGGTTATACGAATTTGCGATACTGACGCCTTTCGTCCTGGAAATTGTATTAAGTACGTTTAGTAAAGCCGGTACCGAGTTCAGTATAACCGAATCTTACAGTGTTACTTATGTATGTGAATCGAGACCAGTGATTTAATTTCATTATAACCGCTACTTCACTACATTGGAGACACAATACCCAGAGTCGACTATATGCTAAATTTATTACGTTTGTTTGCTAAAGGATGAAATTGTGATTATATGTGTAACCACATCTCTTTTTTTTTTCGCCAGCATGGCTCATAAAAAAACAAACAATAGGTTTGTGTGAAGTGTTAGCGTCATTTTGAGTGAAATCATGTCAATTTAAAGAAGGCAAAAATGTGTGCTCAAAAACGGGTCCAAATTTCTTCATTAAGTTTTGCTAGAATGAAGCAAAGTTCGCTTAATGTTTTTGACGTATGTTATATTTTCATTAAAATGTATGGTATTTACAAAATTGCTTTTTTCTGCATTGGGAGCGTTAGACTAGTCTGGTAATAGCGACGGTTGTGTAATGGATATTCGCGAACTCTTACGCCTATGCACTGATGTCAATCCACAGTTAGCAATGCATTGTCGTGTGTAAGGACTCTTGTACGATAACATAACCGTTAAAAATAATGCGAGAAAGTATGCGACTTGTAACAGCTGTAGGTCGTGTCCCAAGCCGTTTCCCGGAGCGCCTCAACGCACGACTGTATTCTTGCCGACTGCCGAAGCAAGGTTGTCGTTCAGTGTCTCGGCACCCCCGACTGTCGCTTCTCACGGCCGCGACGCGCATACCCCCCCCCCCCCCCCCGCCTAGGTTGGCACTTAGTTGTGTGCTCCACCTCTTTTCCCTTTCCCGTCGTGCTCTTTGTTCTGTAGGAAGTTTGCATTGTAAAACGAATTAATGTTCTTTAGATGCGTCGGGCAACAAGCGATTGTACGCGCCCAAGCGGCATGCGAGCGGCGTGTTAGCGTAGATCAGGGGCGTGTAGCCGGTCGCGCGACCTGCAAGTCGAGATGCGCGCAGCGCGACTGAGACGTCTGTGTACAGAGCCGAGGTGCTGTTGCGCCGTCCTTTCAATATAACCGAGACCTCAAGCAGAGTTCTCTGTAGCAACTACCATAATTTGTGAATCGTGGGAGAACAGAAATTCTAACGGCAACTTTTGATACTAGCAAGAGTTATTGACACCGTCCTGGAGTTCAGTTATAAAGTGCTCCTTTAATTGCATCACAACCTCGCTTATGTTTTTCGCAACTCAAAATGTATGATCTGAAGTATTAACACTTCCGTTTTGTTACTTTGCGATTTCTGCGCCTGCGTCCGTAGGTAAAAGGGTGAGGCGTTTGTATGCCATCACATCTCAGTTTTTATATACTTGGTGTGTTGTAATGTATGCATATTTTACAATCAGTTATCGCAGTTTTTGTGAAGAGCATTTTTGTTAAAATAGTTAATTTATTGCAGTGTTACCCGAGATAATTTGTATTTGTCGTTCTTGAGCAGTGTGCGTGCTACTTTTAGAAAACCATTTTATATGGTTTTGTTGTGCATGACTTTCGCAGCTGCTGGCTACTAGTTTGATTTTTTTTCTATCGCGGGTGAATTACTTAAATTCGCTGAAAATGTTGCATTAAAAAGGGATGGGTGGTAGCAGTGAACGCTGATGCATCATTCAAAGCGCCCGGCCCTGAATTCTTCATGTGGCTGCCTGGCAGTGCGTGCGCACCGGCGCTTCCAGGAAGCAGCGATGCGACATCGATAACAAAACATCCATGTTAGCAATCATCGATGTTCAAAACACATCTATTAAAAATCATCGATGTTTTTCAGCGTCGATGTTTTAGACTGGATTAGTAACATCTAACATTAAATTCGTGTCATAAAAATTTAATTTCTCAGTATTCGCGTTTATCAATTCGCCGAATAAGGGTTCGAGAACAACTCTACGCCTTCAGCGCATTTGTTGCCCACATCTCAATGTGCGAAATGAATATGAAGAAAGAGGAAATTACAAGGGCATGGAAGTCATCTCGGACGAGAGAGTTTGGTGGACTTAGGTACTGCAAACAGCGTTCCTTTGGTTCCAACACATGAATAACAATGTTACTACAAGTTATTATTTCATATTTTACCTTTTGCAGTATTGTGATCATGGAAAATTAAAAAAAAAAAACATCTGAAAAGAAAAATACATCGATCACAAAACATCGATATCGCTTGCATCCCTGTCTGCATTCGTCGCCGCGCCGGGCCACATGGCACACGTTGCGGCCTGCGTGAAAACTCCAAACCAGACTACTTTCCTCCCTTGTGTACGTAGTATAGCGAGAGTTATGTAATACAGCAAAAAAATATATGTCCAAATTTTGACGGATATTTTTACGAAGTCCCTGATACCGAAAAAATGTAGGGTTTTTTTATTCAAAACGTCCGTCTGTCCAAGGAAGACAAAATTTTGGTGGCACGCCTATATCGTGCCACCAAAATTAATATTCTCCGATCGAATTGGTTGATATCATGCTACCTTGAATTTGTGTCAGGTGCTAAAATGCTTTTGAGTGCGTTATATCATGCTTCTGGGTCAATTTTCCAATTTCTGGGTCAGATGTAGTATATGATCGATTTTCAGTAGATGGCAAACCGATTTTCAGTAGATGACATGATACTTGTATAAAAATGACACAGGTCCGATTTTCTATAAAATGTGGAATTTTTAAAATTTGCAAAAGTTTAGAAACGTTTTGCCTCCTCTCTACAACTACACTATTGAAGATAAATATGATATTCTTATAGAAAAACGATCTTAAACGTAGAAAAATCTTTAGTGTTCCTACAACGTTTTTAACATTAGTGGTTTACAGTAATTTTTAATTAGGTATATGATGTGAGTTTTGAGTGAGTGAAAGTTGAAATGTAAGTAGGAAGAATGTGCTGTTGTGGCACCACAAGTTTGGAGAATGGAAGCCACCTGGGCGTCGCGGTCTTACTGTGGGTGTGTCCCTGCAATCAATTGCGGCTGCTGTTAGAGGTCACATGGAGGACACTCTTCTCAAAAAAATATTTCTCGGAAAAAGTTGCTGAACGTATTAATGTTACTCTGAAGCAGCTCGTTAATTTGTGCAGACCTCCTGTGCACGTTGAGGATGAATATAATTTAATCCATCCACGAAAGCGAATCATTGTTGTTAACTTAGACAAAAATTAAATGTTGCTTTGCAAATCGGTCACATACACAGCACATGTCATAGTTTGCCCCTCGCACAAGAAATATTCTGAAGAACAATATAAAAGAAAATTATATAATGCTGTGGGAAATCGATTTCGAGATTTCAACTGAAATACATGTATTGTGGTGTATATGCGAGGGGGAAGACTCAGCATCGGCCGAGGGACGCGCGGGGAACGCGACGCCGCGCCCCACCTGCCACGCCTCCCAATGGGCCCGAGTGCCACGGACACTTTGAGCCAAGGCAGTGCCGTGGCGAACAGTGCAGTGAAGTGAAGTGCGAATGAATGGGAAGAATGAATGGTTATGTATATAATGAAACAAGTATGAGTGATGTGTGAATGTAGGTAAGAAAAAAATATCACCTGTAAAATAAGAACAATTTCTGTAGTAATTAACAAAACTCATCTTAGTGTAAGTTAGGAATGCCAAAGTGCAAGTATGTTAACTTTAGAATTAGAATGTTTAACTTAGCTGTAAGACAAAGCCCCTCCACTAGTTGCTTAAGCCTCAGGGCGGCAGCTTAATGTAAGAATTCAAAGTACATAAATTCCCCTTATCCACAGGGTTACTGTGGAGGGGACAAAAGAAAAAAGTAAAAAGGGTGCGATTGTTCGGACATACGTACTGCCCTCCTAATTCTTAACCAACCGGTCCCCACTGTAATACAACCCTTCCGGCGGTCTCGTCAAAGAATATATCAGGTGGAAGTTGTCCTAGATGCTCACGATTTTCACCAACGAAATCACAGAGCTTGTCGCTTTAGGCAATTACGGTTTGGAAATAAAATGATGTTGCCCACTGGCCGTAGCCGCGTTATTATAAAGGCAGCTGTTACGGAAACTGGAAATATTTCTAGTATATAATTAGGGATATTTGGTCGATGCTTGCGTTTTCTATTTTTAAATGTAACTTTTTAGGATTTTTTATTTCAATGACTTACCTAAGGTGTTTTGCATTTGACTGAAGAAAACGGCGAGGAAATGATTCAAAAATAATAAAAATAATGTAGTGTGAACTGTTTATTGCATACAGACCATGGCTCTTCATGTTTCTCCAATCGCGCGTTCGAAAAGGACGTTGTAAAAATTCGTTGTTGCTCACAGCACTGTCTCTAAGCTCTGTGACCTATGATCTTCTTAGTCGGCGATTCATGCTGAACAAGTAGGGACGAGAGGCGTGAAAAGGGTTGTAGAGATGTAATGATTCATAGACCAAACTTTCTACGCTTATCTCAAACATAAACACAAGCGACCGTGTTGCTCCTTCTTCTTACTTCGAAGGAATAAAACACTCTCTACGAGTACCTATCTTACAATCCAATATATTTTGTCCTAGAGTTGGTGGAAAATTGAGGTGCGCTCTTTCTTAAGTCAAACAATATAAAATGACAACTTGATAGAAAGTTCTAATATTCGATTTATTTCCGTCGTGTTTAGTTAGGGGGAGTACTATAACAAACTCAATTTCATTTCAAGGAGTTTTTTATTGTGAAGTAAAAGCGAAAAATATTGATGGCTTTTTAATAAGCAAAGTTCTAACTCAGTGTTTTAAAATGTGAATTGAAAAGGTCTCAATACCAAAACTGAGTTGTATTTTGTGTGACAGTCAGTCTACTTTACGGTAGTATTGTAATAACATCAAAGTGGAAGTCTTTTTCTCTAAGGGACAAAAAAATAATGTCCTAGCTCTGATTGAATTGCCTGGCAGCTTTGAAGAAATGCTGCTCTACCATGAACATTTATAGTACTACGTTCCCTTGGGCATATTTCTGTCCTGCTGTCATTTCTCCAAACTACAGAACTTTTCTTTTGAAATGTACACGCTTCTGTTACTAAATAAGATGAATATTTCTATCTCCCAATTCAAAATCTGTCGTGCGCAGTTTTTTAAAACATTTATTACAGATTTAGAAGTGGAATATTTGCTGATTTTTATCTCGCACAAACTTTGATGAAAAACACTCTCGCATACCAAACTAAGGTCTCCCAATGTCTTCTCATGTAACCTGTACAAAATCGTCAACAGTCAGTAGGAAGCATTTCCTAGTGTGATGTGAAGTTGATCCTTTGTCTCCTGTCGCCACTGTCCAGACACGAGCGTTAACTCCTAGGGCGCCTAACTGTAAATCACTCCACTCCTGCACAATGCAACTGTCAGTTTCGCCTTTCGGCCCGCCGCATCCCGTTTCCCCTCGGCCGGTCAGTTGGACAAATTCTGGAGAAAGGCCCCGTGGTCAGTCACCCCCGCCGCATTCGCCGGCCGCGTGCTTTTGTTGGCCCTGGGCGGCCCACAAAGGATTGTTTGCCCAAGTGACCGCGTCAGCGCTGCACCAGGCGGAGAATTCGCACGAAGGAGTGGCTTGAGGACGTGTCCTCCGCAGCGTTCTTGCTTGCAAAGCCAGTGTTCTCTGACGTGCCGTTTGCCATATCGCCACTACTTGTCTGTGACTTTTTCCTTAATTTTTTTTCAACTTTCCCCCCGCCAGTAGCCCTGGCGAGGCGGGAGTTTATTTAGTTATTGGGGTACAATATATACGCCGCAGCTCTATGGCTTATGCGGCAAAGAAAGGGGCAGAACTTACTTACTAACTTATTTCTAACTTAACCTATGGATGAAGCCGGCACTTTGGCCGGCAACCTAAGATTAACACAAGTCTTTGTTCTTCGTCATGCTTTAGTATTTGTTTTCTTGGGTTTCTATGCTTTAGTATTGGTTTTCCTTAATTCCTCTGCATGCTTTATTTTCAATGATTTGTTGGCAGTCGGTTACTGTAATATTTGTGGTCGGATGTAGTTGCATTGGACACCCACGCCCTATCCGAAGTGTTGACCAAATTAATCTGTACTCATTGTTATTTTTCTAGATATTCTCCCTGAACATGGCAGGAAATGAGATAATCTATTCTGAGTATATTTCCTTTATTTTAGTTTTATTTATTCCTTTATTCCCCCGTGGAATACATAAACTATTATGGTTAGGCGATTGGTTATCAAATTCGTTACCTATTTACTTCTTTTTTTCTTATTGGCTTTACAGAATGTATCTAGGAATGGTTCAGATTACCGTCACAACAATTATTCTCTCTCGAGTTGATGTCAAAATAGCAATTACGTATTTTGAATTAATCGCATTTGCGATAGGTTTTGTGGAGGGTTCTGCAGTTTCGCTATCTCTCATGTTGTCTTTGCATCATTTATCTTCTAGTAAATTCATTGACTACCAGTGGTATAAGCGGATATTCAGTGTAAGAAATAAAAATCGCTGTTATTGCAAGTTTGAGATGTAGCTACAATAACCAGCAGCTCACTAAAGTGCGGGGTAGGATATTGGGTGACTGTTCCTCTTGAAAGTTTGATAATGCAGCATTTCTTTTAGAACTCAGATAGGACAACTAGTAATTCTGGTCACTATTTACTGCTTTCAACGCGTTATGCATATCGAAAGTACATTAAAAAAAAACTGAGTATCACAAGTTAACCAGACAGTGGGACGACATGAGCCAACACGAGTAAGGGTTGGGGGACACGGGTTGCCGACACGAGTAAGTTTCCATGAAGTCATAATGCGTGATAACACATGCAACTCGCACGAAAGTCTTGTACTCATTTCGAAATTCCAAACTCGGCACCTTACGCCGCCACCCGGAAACCTTTCAGCCGTACGCCGCATTTTCTGCTCTAGTTAGGAAATTAATATTGGATCGAAAGATATAGGAACAAATCAAACCATGTGATTGTATTTTCGCTGTCAGTCGTTTGTGGTTTAAAATTGGCCCACAGAATTGTATATTAAAAGTCGTTTAAATTGGATAATTTAGATTGTTCGCGGTTCCCGAAACTGCTCCTTCGAAATCCCGGTGCCCCACTGCGGCCCAGGAGCGAATGCTTCGCGGAGGTGGCCCGGGTGGGCACTCCTCGTTGGCTCCGTGCGTCACGCGACGCGCCGGCGGAGGGCTGTGCGTTGTCGGCGCGGGTGCCGGCGCCACTTCCGAGAACGCCAGTCGGAAGTGGAGAGCGCGCCGCACCTGACGGCGGCTGGCGCCCGCACCCGCACCCACGCACGCCGGCAGATGGCAGGCACGCTGCCCGCTGGCGGCGGTGGGTGTGCGTACGCTGCGATTGAAGTGGGCCGAGGGCGCTTGCCGGAACGGATAACTTAAAATGTGGTGCTCTTTGAAAGATAGATTTATTTGTGTATTCAAACACGTATCTGTAGAAAATGGTTGTCTTGAGTTTTCGTGGGTGTAGATTTTATTTCGTCTCGATGGGATGCACTCAACACGAATGTCAATATTAAGATTTTATTTCGATTGCATTCGAAAGTTAATGCAATTCATGCCTTTAACAGCTGTCGAGTCGTAACTTTTTTGTTCCGGATGCAACCACTGTGAATGTCACCCTTTTAAAAGCAAAACAAACGATGACTCTGACGACAGGAAGACCTTGCTTCCTGTCCCGTCACGAGCACCTGCCATTGGTGTATGTTGCGTTCTGGTTCCAAAGAGATTCTTGCCACTGGCCGGCCACGTTGTGCAAAATTAAGAGAAGACGTATAAATTTCTTGCACTAACGTGAAGCAAATTTGTTGTGATATGTCTAAGTTACGTCTGTGATCTGCTCTTGGCCTATTTGTGACCCAAATTGCGGCCGAGTTATTGGCGACGTTCCCTCTTTTGGTCAATCTCCATTCAATAAAGTTAAAACGATCACGAAACTGAACTACCCAGAAAAATGTAATTTACACCGTCTAGTTGTTTTTTGTGTGAAGTTCGTTTATTTAAATTTATTTTATTTTTTCTCTCTCCCTCTTCTTTTTCCATTTTTGTGGTTTATCCAAACCATCGTTCTAAATCAGGCGATTGCTAGATTCTGCTGTATACTGTCAGATGCTCAACAATACTGCGGAGAAAATCCTTCGCTGTTTCATGAGCAAAGATGGCGAACCGTTCCGGAATGTACCCAAAAAATGTCTTTTGGGCTGGAACGCAGCCTAGCATCGGCGGCGACTGCTCTGCACGGACGACTCAAGCGGGTAATTGCCGCAAGAGCACCAGCGGCGGCGGCGGCGGAGGAGGAGGAGGGGGAGGGGGAGGAGGCGGCAGCTGGGCCGCGCGCAATCCCAGCCCCGGCGCTCCGGCGAGCGACGGGTTGCGTGCCCCGGCGTCCCAGCTGCCGCCTCATCTACCCCTCACAGTGGTTCAGCGCGAACGGAAAGCGGCAGGAAGTCATTCCAGGGGCGACTCGGCCACGGAACATTTTTGGGGGAAAGCGAAGTGATTTAAATGCGTGGACCGCCGCGGAATTTTAGCGCAGGCCACAATTTTTGTTGTTGAATTATCGATATGCGGTATCGAATTATCAATATGGTGTAAAGGTTAGCGTACCGGACTGTTGTGCCCAAGTTGGCGGGTTCAAACCCGATCGAAGCCGTGGATTTTTAAGGGCGAAAAAATCCTACGTACGCCTTCCTTCGGAGGTGTTCCGTATTAGTAGATTTACTTGCATGTAAAAGATCTGAAGTCTAAATGACACCTCTGAGCTAAATTGAAATCGCTTGTTTCTCGCCCAAGAAATACCTCCCTTCTCTGCTAGTTGATGAAAGGAGCGTAGCGAAATTTGCGTGGTCAATCGGAAGAGCAGGCCTCATGGCCTGAGTCTCGCCACATAGAATAAGGTATTAATTCAATTCAATCGAAGTTAACAAGATCCACGCGGAGCATTTAAGATAGGTCAATTTATATAGCAGGTGTTCATGAGTTCAATAAGTTTACTCAGACAGTAAACTTAGGAAGTAGGAACAACATAAAAAAAAATAGTCGTAGTCATTTTATTTTTTCGAAAAGTTAATTATCTTGTCACATTCTGCCAATTGTGTATTGCTGATTTAATGAGAGATTGCCCTGCGACGGTCACTGGCTGCAATAAATGTGGACGCTTAATCGCCTAGGTTGAGAAGATCTATCAAATCGTGACTGTCGCTGACGAAAACATTAGCTACGTCGATAGTGTAATGGTTAGCGTATCGGCCTGTTATAACAAAGGTCGCGGGTTCAAATGCGATCAAATATATGCCATATGAATGGCATTTGATCAGTATTAAAGGGTGGGTTGATCAAAATAATTTTCAAAATAATATTTTCCTCATCCCTGTCTATTAAAGAGCAAAAAAATGTCGTCTTTGGAAATTATTTTGAGGGCTAATCCAACCTTTTGCGATATTGTTTGTTACATTTGGTTGAAGTTGAATCCCTATTGTATTACGTGAAGGTTTTCCAATGGGCAAAGGTAAAATGGATTCTCCAAAAAACGTCCTAAAACCGACTGAACGACTAGGTTGGTATTTTTGAAAAGAGATCCACTGCACTGAAAAAAAGACTGATATTTATTTACATCCGCTTCCCTCCCCTAATAACAATTATTTGCATTTACTTTTATGAAAATGGTCATCGTGATCCACAAACAAACAAACACGAAATAAAATGCGTGGTAATTTCCGATTGAGACGGAGCGCGCCTCGCCATTTCAGGAGCTGTGACGCCACACAAGCAAAAAAAATCCATATATTCCTATCGCTGACTAAATAATTTACAACATGTTTAAAAATAATGTTTAAAAATAAGCGTGGAAATGAAACCGAAGCGCTACTTGAAACGATGTAAAACCTCGATGAACACAATCGAGGTTTTAAATCACATAAGTAGGTAAATGGGAGTGGAAAGCCAAGTGGCGCGAAGGAGATTGAAGCAGGCGCTGTGCATGGCCGCCGCCGCTGCGCCAAGGCGATCGGCGACGCCAGGTGCAGTGCGACGGCACCGCAGCCGTCCCTCGGGGCGCACGCGGGAAGCGTCGCGATGCCGGACGGAAATAGCGGGCAGCGCCGCGCGGACGGACTCGTGTGACACCCAAGTGTTTCCAAACCTCGGGGAACGCCTTCCACGAGCCAGACCATGGAACGAACGCCTCTAATGAATTCATGAACGCCTCTAATGAAAATTGTAGGATATCAGAAATATAAACAGTATTTTCTTTTGTAGTGAATTCGACTTTATATTTTTCTATCTCTGGTGTATTTAGTGCCTTCATCTCCGTGCCCCGCGAAATTCACAGCTCCGATGACAATTTTCTTATTGTTTACCCCTTCCGCGGGTCACTCGGGTCGTTTCTGTTGTCCCCGAGAGGGAGTGTCTCTCTGGAAACTTGAATAATATGGCACTTGCATGCTTCGATCAAATGGACATTAAGCATTGCGAATGCGGATTTCGTAACACTTGATTGTGCAGAAACCGAGACCTTCAGAACATTTCAACACGTGGTTAGTAGTATGTTTCCTCTATTAACACTATTCGTACATTAAAACAACTTGAAAATACTAAACCTTTTGAAATCATTTGTCGGAAACGAATATTCTGCAAAATAACTTTATTCCTCTAAAAGTCAGACCAATTTTACGTGTATTCTTGTGTCTTATTGATACGCAGCATTTCTTCTTTGAGTACAAAGCCCCTTCCCATGACTTTCAATGAACCCGAAGGTCCCACTTCTGAAATTGTTTCTGGGACCGATGGAGGTAATTATCGTGCGTTTGATACTTTACAATGTTGATGAAGTTTTTCATTCTCAAGCATAAACATTTTCCATAAGACCTACATTGTAGAAGGCGCTAGTGCACAAAATTTGCTGTGCAGAGGCCTGTCTCCACCGACATGCCCTCTTATTCTCAAAGTAGTATTGAGCTTCGCACCCGGGGTGTTGGGGGCTGGGGTGGAGGCTGGCGGAGATCTCGGATGCGAATGTGGCCGCGCTGTCTCCGAAGTGCGAAAAGAAAATTGGATGGGCGACTGAATTGATCTTTCCAGCCCTGCATCTCTGTCGTATTTTGGGCAAAAATTTTATTTTCCTGAAGTAGAGCGGAGGAACTTCTGCAGTAAGTGTCCGGTTTCTGTCACGCTCTCTTTGTTTGTCATACCTTGGACTCAAGCTGCTTCACAATGGCTTCAGTTTGAATGAGAAATAATATGAATTGAATACATTTCTTTCGTTTTATTCCTTGAATGTATTTGCTTCTGTTCCGAAAGACGTATCCTAACTGTCATCTTTCTTCAACGTTTCCTAAAAACTGAACATTGTTCAGTTGTTTGATATTTATATAATTTTTTGATTGGAACGAATCGAACTGAAGCAACTTGGGAAATTAAATGTAAGGTGACCTTTAATAGCAAGGAAATACACGAAACGAATGTACTGGATATAAAAACGAGTTTTTGATATTTGTGGTGAGCAATTCCTGTAGCTTTGTCTTTTATTTTGGGTTTCATATACTACTTAGCTCTCGAGGAATTTCCGAACACCTTTCACGGAAGTGGGTTCAAATCCAATCATTCGATGCCCCGTCTCCAACATTCCCTTGGAAGTGAATTCGACCCCTGCGGCGCCAGCACGTCCCGCTCATGGCCTTCCAATTCGAAGGCGGGCTTCCGCCCCTGCGTTTGTACTTCCAAACAGCGCCCGGATAAGAAAGGCCTGTATCTTATCTCTCCTTTCCGGTTTCGACCCCTGCCCCTGCCGCGCCGCTGGTGGCCGGGGTGGTGGGTGGCGGCGAGGCGACATCGATAGCTAAACATCGATGTTAGCAAACATCGATGTTGAAAATTAAAACATCGATGTGAATAATACATCGACTATAACCGTCTATGTTTTTGAACATCAAGCTGGTTTAGTAACCTCTAACATTACATTCGTGTATAAGAAATAAAATTTGACAATGTTCGTGTTCATCAATTCACCGAATATGGGTACGAGAAAAAGGGGCAGACCCTACAGCCCACAGCTGTTTTGTTTACTACATCTCAATATGCGAAATGAATATGATGAAAGGCGAAATATACGGATATGGAGATGATCTCGGGCGAGAGACTTTAGTCAATAAACGTAGTACAATACAGACAGCGTACCTTTGCTTCCAACACAAGAACTAACAATGTTAATATTATCAGTGATATTTCGTATTTTAACTTTCGCAGTATTGCGATCAAGGGAATTTTTCATTCAGAGACAACACACCGGGAAAGCAAAACCTCGATGTTTCGAAAACTTCGTCGTTGATGTTGCATCCCTAGTTGGCAGCGAGCGTCTGTAGTGGCGCTGCTTGTGGCGACTCCAGCGAATGGCAGCGCTGGCGGAGGGCTGAGCCCGGCAGTTTTTTGGCAAACCCTTACACGACGGAGCGTTTAGTAATGTAATAGACAACGCTGGTCGCGATGCCTATCAATTTTCTTGTATTGTTATTTGGAAGATTAAATTGTAATTTCGTTTGTGTGCAGTTTGAAGTAAAATAACAGTCGCTTCATGATAATCTTGTATACAATCAAGTGTTACAATTGACGAACAGAACATGCAGAATAGAGCCACTTGTAAGTTCAAACCCTTTTTCTTTTCTTATTTATTCTGAACATTCCTATATTTCGTCTTCTTGGCCTCCTACTTCTCCTTCATCGTCTATTCTTCTTTCTATTTTCCTCCTCCTTGCCCCACCTAATATTAATGTGGTATGACAATTGCAGAGGTTGCAACACGAAAGCGTGTGCTACATACTAAACCTCAAATGTGTTGCATGAAAAACACTCGACGGTGCAGCGATAGCGATTTGCTTGGCTTAGCTACAAGTAAGAACTGTTAGTCTTTACTATACTCGTATGAATTATGGATTAATAAAGATGTAGATCGTATTACGTGGTAGTTTGCCATTACCAGTCACTCTTCAGTCACGATATCTGTGCAGAGCAGTTGCAACCAAAATCCTCAATGCAGTGTTTCCACATCTTGAATATTATTTTATATACGGTTTTATTACATATCGAGAACAAATGATGACTTGGTGCATTGTGTGGAGCGAGGGCTCGTGAAGGCGAAGCGCAGATGTTGAAGATTTCCAAGAGAAGAAGAAATGAGCGTCTTTTGTCATTTGAGATTGTGGCTCCCGACTCTGCACTGAATTGGAAAGCCAATTTAATCTGCAAGGTGCTGGTTAGCATTTGAAAACGATTTAATACAAAGAAAAAAGTGTTACTGTACTCATGAAAGGTCACATTTATGAAGGGATTTACATTGATGGTAGTTTTTATGAAGCAATTAAGGAAAATATAAAATGTTTTCCGTTCTTATTATATTCACATTTTATTAAGAAGAAAATGCATAATAGATAATTGATTCATTTCGGTACTCATTGATATAGCCGATGGGCAGGTTAAATTATTGAAATAATTGCCATTTTATTCTCCTCTGTAAATATTGTAATGCTACTGATTTTTTTTGAATTTATTTATATACGAACTAAAATTTAATATTGTATTAATTTCATTTACGTCACCGTGAATAATATTATATAATAATTGTAATTTATAATAATTATATATTAATTAATAATAATAATAATTATATATTAATTGGAACATTCCTATTAACTCTTTGCCCGAAATTCAACTGACATTATTTAACTAACTTTACAGTATCCATCTATGGCTGACCATTAATTTTGATTTTATAGGGACCGGCAGAAGTTAATAACATTGCTGATTTACATGTGGTACGAACACGTGCCACATGTGTCTCTTCATTTTACTGTTTATCACCGTTCTCCATGCAGGAGCGTCTTTTCTATATTCGACTAGCTTCGCATGTTCATCTATAGTTTCTTTAATTTGTTTTTTATTTCGCTCATTCTATTCTCTTATTGTGATAAGATAAAATATGTATTGTAAGATATTATCTAATATTGTTCAGTATCTTGTAAGTCTAATTCACATTTCTTAGATAATGTAATATGTATTATTCATAAATGGTTCTATTCACTAGGAATCTCTAATTTAATCTGACTTTGAGTAGAGTAGAGCTCTATCTTTTAATTTCTGTGTTTTCTTAGATGTCACTGGAATGTGATTCGAGACGACTCTCGCGCGTCATTCGGATTGTTACCACTCTGCGATATGAACGTCCTTTGGCACGCTCAAATCGAAGTCAGAGCAATATTTAACAACATCTTCTTCTTCTTTGGTCCTACCTTCCATATGCGGAAGTTAGGTGACCCATAACGGGTTTTCTTGGGATAAATTATTCAGGGTGGTTTCCCGTTGCCTTCCCTGATATGATGATGATAGGGGGTGAAAGGACGAACACAATACAACCATGCCCGAGGCGGGACTCGAACCCGCGATCTTTCGGTACGAGATCGCTATGGCACTACTGCCTTAGCGATCTCGGCCACCGGATCGGCTATTTAACAACATACCTAAATGAAAATAGTTTTAGCAGTTACTGCATATTACATGTCTCAACGAAGGTAGAATATTATGCATAGAAATGTTATATTTACTTATTCTACATTTTGTTTAATACGTCATTCTACTAACATTTATTTCACTACTATCTACAATATCCTAGAGCAAGGATGTCCAACTTGCAAGGCTTCAAAGGCCACAACCGAGACCTTTAATATGGTTGTAGGCCATTTTTTCATTACTCGTGGAATCCTCACGTGACCGTGTATTGTTGATCTCGGCAGTTTGCGTGGTTGCTCTGGGATGTATCCATGGGTGATATCAGACCGTACCATACAGAGCGCAGTGAAACCCATTGGGATGTTTTGAATTTCTGAATTTACTGGAAAAATTCCTTAAATCAAAACGTAACCTTTTTTTACGTTAAGAGGGGTTTTGACCCCGGCAGGACGTATGCGTTAAGCGCAATATTCTTGCCCGACATTAATGCAAGAGGCTTTCACATCTGTCTAATAACATTTCGCGGGCCGCAATAAATTGCACCACGGGCCGCCAGTTGGACAACCCTGCTTTAGAGGGTAACAATTAGAATTAATATTAAATTGGAGATTGTGTTTTCACATTTTTGGCGATAATGACCAGCGACAACAGCTTGGAAAGCTTGTAACTTTAATTCACTTTCAGTTACTGCAATTCATTCTTAAAGAACAAGCACATTGCAGGCTGGTGAACTTTTCATGTAAATGCAGTGCGTTTTTTTGCATTAGAGGGCCGAACTAGAGTGTTGGCTCGTAATGAGGTGCTAGAAGCTTCGCCTGCCCGCCACCCGCCGCGCGCCGTCTGTGTGCGGCGTGGCGGCGGCCGGTCGCGCGGCCGCTGTTCGCTCCGCCGGGTCATTTGTTCCCGGCGAGATGCTGGCGATCTCCGCGATGCCGCCGAGGAACACGGCGTCAGATAGAGGGCGGCCGCGGGGTACGCCCGCCGCGAACACAGGCCAGCCTCGACGGCCAGCCTCCTGCCTCACTGAGTTAGGTGGACAGGAATGGACGATCGGAAGCGATGTCGAGAGGTGAAATTTCCTGCTTTTGTTTTGCTGGCTGGTTCAAATTCCATTCGACGTGTTGCGTCATGTTGGAACTCGTTTGCCCTTGTTTCGCTACTTTTCTTTTTATATAATTTGTTTTCTTGTTCATTAGAACATTAGATAAGTAACACGTTATACTTTACACACGTTTTTGGTTACTTACATACTATGGTTAATCTCAAACATGGATGAGGAAGCCAATTATATACCTCCGTTACTTGTCAATTTCAGAGAAGTTTTTTCAGCAATACGTGGAAAGGGAATTTATTTTAAATTCGGGTTGGTTGTGTATGTTGAGTGCATGTAATATGGGGATTTGTGGTATGGCGAAATAGAATTTGGAGGCGAGGTAATTGATATTGTTGACTATTGGTTCGATGGATAGTTGTGGAGTTGTTTTTTAGTAACAAACCAAGAAGAGTTCGTGATTAATTTTAGGTACTGGTTTTGGAAATTTTGTATTTTGTTAATGTTATTTTTAGCGGCATTAATCCATATGGAGACGCGTATATAAGCAGAGGATGGTTTTGTTTATTATTATGGCTGCGCTGTGTGGTAGTGAGGCACTTCTATTAATAATAGGTTTTAGTTGTGGTGTTTCTATTTTTGCTTGATTGACTTTGATTTGTATACGTTTTTCCAGTTACGTTTTGCATCTATGTTGAGACCAAAATATTTAATTGTGCTCTTCTGTGGATATCAGATTTTTGGTTCGTTGTTTGGTTTCAAAAGAGTGGATGAAGTGTAAGTTCTGAGGGTGAATATTTTTGAGGCGGTTTTTGATGGGTTAAATTGAATTTTTAGTTTAGCGGCCCAACTATCGATTAGATTAAGATATAATTGCATTGCATTACGTATTTCGTGTAGGTCGGGTCCTGTGGAAAATAGCGCCGCAAATTGAACAATTTTTATGGATTTTAAAGTAGGTAAGTCTGCCACATAGATATTGAAGACTATGGAGGTAATGATGATTGAGGGCGGCCTGCATATATTTGCCTGTGGTTTGAGTAGTGGTTGTGATGTAGTGAGGGATTCTTTTAATTTAAAAAAATTATGTCGGATTATGTCGATAAAGATGCCTATTGTAGGCTTTTTTTAGAATGAAGAGTATTGGTGTTCTATGATTCTTTGTAGCTGATGCTGAATACATATATTTTGGGTGAAGCCGAATTGTTCGAGAGTCCCTACTAACATTCGTTTTACACTAATCGGTACATCTTTAGCTGTATGCCAATAATTCATTTTAAAAAATGTTTCAGTTACTGATGAAATTGATGAAGCTAGCACGTTCCCATAATTGCAAATAAATCAATATGCTTGCACAATCCGCGTAAAGTAAATTAATACAGAAATGTTGGTAAATGTGTCACAGATTTCAAGATTGGCATCGAATGAATGAAATGTGATAATTATCATTTTACATATTTGAAAAGGCTCAGATTGAGCAATGATTTTTGGATTATTGTTGTCGAGCTGTGTTTGTTCCGATTTCTTCCCAGCAATTATATTTAACTTGATTTATCTGTAATCGAACGTAAAATAAATTGGATATCTATGATCTTTGGCTTATGAACAACAGTTTTATTTGCGCTAATTGGTAGTTATCCCGCAAAGGGATTGTATGACATTTATTTCTTCTTGTCTGGAAAGATTCTGCAAGATAATTGATGATGATGATAATGATTGATGCGTCGAAAATTGAAATGGAAGAAATCGATAAAGGAAATTTTTTGACTCCATTCTCTTGCTGTTTTTAGTTCGATGTTCGCTTTATGACTTATTTATGAGAAGGTTTTGTAAATTCGTGTAAACTTTGTTAACTATATTGCGAGAAGGACAATAAGGCGAATCACGAACAGTGAACAATAGCGGAAGTTATCATGCTTGATTTATCTCTTATGAACGAAGACCATAATCACCTTTTCCGTCCAAATTGGTGTTTCAAGTATATATCACGACTACGTAATAGGTTTGAAGTAAATAACACGATGTAACCTTCTGTAAATATCAAGTTTCCACAAGGGAACCAGAGGTAACTGCGTGTATAAATTTGAAGTGTGCAATGATTGTGAAATGATGTAACCTGGAGAGCCTGCGTTGTATTTTTTTGTTCATATTAAGCAGTCGATTGTCCTTTAGGAAAATGGGTAATTAATTTTGCATTTTTATAGCGTTTGAAGTCTGAAATTTCATCTGATAATTATCCTCCTCCTCCTCCAAGACTGTGGCGAAGCTGTTCCCCTGGCGTCGAGCGACTCCCCGTGGCCGAGGCTGGGTGCGCTTCGCTCGCCTAATTGCGGCCTGGAAACTGCTGCGGGACATCCAAGCGCCGCCGCCGGGGCGTTCCCCCTCTCGCCGTTGGCTCTCCCCCAGCGGCCCTAGTCGCTAAGCGATGTGGAGCGTGAAGTTTCGGGAGCGCGGAAGACAACCGGAAGTGGCTGAGTAGTTCGGAGATTAGATACCGCGAGGGGGCGCCGATAGGAATTCCGGCGCCGGAACCACGGCCTTTGCCCAGCGGACGGTGACGACTCGAGCGGGGCAGGGGTGCGCTGGCGGCGGCGGGTGACGGCGGGTGACGAGGCGAGGGGCGCGCAGGCGGAGGTGATGCATTTGCCGTTTGTTAGGACGGCGTTGCTGCTTCGTATCGAAGGGAAGGGACTTGCGAGTAGGATGAGATGTTGAATTGAATTAAATTGAATTAATGCCTTATTTTACGTGGTGAGACTGAGGCCATGAGGCCTGCTCTTCCGTCTGACCCCGCAAATTTCGCTACGCTCCTTTCACCAACTAGCAGAGAAAGGAGGTATTTCTTGGGCGAGAAACAGGCGATTTGAGTTTAGTTCAGAGGCGTCATTTAGACTTGAGGATCTTTTACATGCAAGTAAATCTACTAACATGGGCCAGCTGGCTTTACTTCCCCTCCGAAGGAAGGCGTACGGAGGATTTTTTCGCCCACGGCTTCGATCGGGTTTTGAACCCGCCAACTTGCGTACAATGTGGGATGTTGGTCGATACCCGCTCGATCCGTGCTCTTGCACTTGCTGCCCCAGTGAGGCTCTTCGCTGCAGGCTCTCGGACTCGCAGCCCGAAGAACCGGAGTCTGTCCCTGGATCTCTTGCGTTCTGCGTCTTTTTCTATGAACACCTGCGAAATGCAGAACGCATCTTTCCGAAACGAATCCCTATCAGTATCCAAGTGTAGTCACGTCCCGGTATGACTGAATTGAGTTCAATTCCCGTTGAAGAGAAACGTCAAAATTTAGAAAAAATGGTTTCTTCATGTTAATCGGGACTTGCTTCACCTAAATATGTGATATTTATTATATTGATAAGAACAACGTCGATACTCACTGTTTATGACACTAACACATGCAGGACTAATTCTTGGGCGCGATCAGAGGAAGTAACAATTGGTATTTTATCCGATTATATTTCGTTTATTTCAAAAGATTCTAGGAACTCTATCGTCGTATTTTGGAATGTGATCGACTCGAGCAAGATAACTTCTCTAGGCGTGCGTATTGTCCTCTCGAATTTTTTAAAATTATTTTCTATATTGCTAATTTACAGTCTGTTCACTTGCAACAATTAGTAAATAGCATAAAAGATGTCAGTAACAATTAAGACATTCTAAACGTTAAATCTAGAATATGCTTTAGTCTATACTCATGTTCACGGTTGTCCAATGTGTTCGCTGACTGTTGATTCGGGTTATAGCTCAGGATCGTCTGATCCCTTTTACTTTGCTCAGTGACATAGGAGACATATGCAAATCTCCTCTCTGCTATAGCTGATATGTATATATAAATCTTTGCACAATTATTGATGGAATCACGGCGCATGGAATCGATGGAATCTCAATGTTTTTGTTTCGAATCTTCTCCGGATCTCGAGGTTTGACTTGCTGGCTGTTCCCCACAGTTCTATGCCATAAGTCCATGTTGGTTTGATTATTGCCTCAAACACTAATATTTTGTTGTGTAAGGAGAGCTACGATCTACGTTTAAGTAGTCATGAGAATTCGCTTACTTTCATTTGTGATACTTTCCTCTTTTATATAATATTGGGTTTTCAGGTTAAGGGGCTACCTAGATGTAAACCGAGATACCTCACATTGTTACAAAGAGTTCTAACGACTTTAGTTTCCTTTTTAGACACTGTTCCTTTCGAAGTGAAAAGGTAATGTGTTGTAATTTTTCTATGTTTTGAGTTGCTCTCCATTGATTCGTTCGCTCCTCTACCTTGCCCAGGTGCGCTTGCAGGTGATGTGATGCTCGAGTTGAGCCCTCGTTGGCAGCTACAATAGCTGTGTCTTCAGCGATTGTGGCCATAAATAGTGCATTCTGTTGTTGGTAGGTCAGAAGTATACGATACATACAGAACAAGTTCAAGAATACTCCCTTGAGAGACACCTGCGCTCTTTGGTTCAATATCAGATAAAACATCTGGATATTGAATTCGGAAAAAGCGACTAGATAGGTATGAATAAAAAAGGGATAAAATTAGTATGAGAGTAGTTTGATTGTGAATAATAGACCTTAGTGCAAACCCTGTCAAATCTTCTCGAAACTGATAACTTTGCTTTTCCGAAGTAGCAAACTTTTTTGTGATGTTTTTTTAACATTGCTCGATTTGTAGAATTTCGCTATTTTCAATGTTCATGTCTGAAAGCCATCTTAATAACATTCTAGTACACTGACTATCACTGCAGGTCTGTCTACCAGTTCCTAGAGTTGAATTGGTCATCCATCGACAAATATTTGGCCTGTAATTTGCTGCAGAGCAGTTACTGCGAACAGGGGCAGTCGGTTTAGCAGTGCATTCTGCGCAAAAGGATTCGATTGCAAGCGAAGTCCCTGGGAAGTCTAGTTTACAGAGAAAGGACAACGTTCAAGAATATAGTGGTGGGAGAAACCCGTAGAGTATGGAATTGAGTTGCCAAGAGTCATTCTAGTAGCCTTGATTAGCTCATTTTACTATGACAATAAATAAACATCAATGAAACTGGCTAGTCGATGTCAATGACCGATTGAAAACTTTATTTGTAGCCATTAAAATTTCATTGCGATGAAGAACACTTGTATTCTTTTACGAAGTCTGTAAAACGCTTATAATCGAGGCAATCATTCCAGTCTTAAAATTAATGCAGAAGGGCGTCAAAAGGAATGTACATGCTTTCAGTGCCAGATAATTGATTTCGTGAAAAGAAACATGATTGGGGGATCTTCTTTCTTTCAGTGTTATGACTCGTGTAATTTGTGTGGTAAGGCTAGTAAAATTAAAATTCTGGATAATGTAGGAAGCAATATGATGGCTAGATTAATTACACGCATTTTGGTACGCAAGTATGTTTCAATTGCGGTTCTGTAAAGTGCCTTTAGCTCGACCGTCAGTCGTAAAATGATGTAATGTGCGAACTCTTTTCGTACAGTTAGGAGACCAGAATATGTCTTGAAAATCATTTGATGGAAATTGATAATTCAAAGAAAGTATAACGTAATATTGTGCACATTATCAACATAGTTGGATTATAAGTCTCTTAATTGTGGCTAGTTCTTTTAAAAATAAATATTAGTCTTGTTCAAATCACTTCTTTTAATATTGATGCACGAACTAAGTTTTTTTATTGTACATGTTGGAATGTTTTAAGACAGGACTCTCAGTCGGTTCTAATAAAACTGATAAAAGAGGTATATTCGAAAGATCCCTGAATCATCTTGTTTTCTGCTAAAACTCTGCTAATTATATTTAAATATTTTGAGTTGTACCCTAGGCTACTCATATCTTGTTTTCCAAACTAGATTACGAACAACGCTGGGGTCGCAAAACGTATAAATTTCAGGAGGGTAGTACCATGGGAAGGGGTCATGTGTATATATATATATATATATATATATATATATATATATATATATATATATATATATATATATATATTTGTATTTAAGTTATACTTTAGTAGGACATGAAACGTGTATAATATATGTAGATTATTCATTTTTTTTTACTTGAAAGCGATCATCGCTTGAAATGCAGCTGTGAGAAAACTGACACTCATTTGGAATTTTTAGAAATACATTCTTCCAACAGTTTCTCAATATCGATCTTCAACCAATTCTGGGTACTAGTGCAAAATCGTTATATGATGGAATCGATTTTGCAGCATCGTCCAACGCAAGTAATTTTTTATCCGGCATAGCACAGAAAAAAGTTCTCGTTCCAGCACAATGGTCCTGGAATGTTCATAAGCGACCACCTCTACGCAGAACTCGAACCTGCAGCCTCCTCGGCGCAGACGACGGCTGCCGCAACCGTCTGCGGCACGCGGCCGACTTTGTTGTTGTTACGTTAATGTATCGTCACTTTTTTGCTCTTAACTCCATCAACGTAATATGAGACAATATCTTCAGTACTTTTTACAAATGTGATTCATAAATACCTGTGTTTTCAGGCTTTCTTATAGAATTACTCTCCTTGTTAAGGACGCCCTAAGGTGCTCGGGTTTGAGCCCCCAAATCCCGTAATGTTTTAATCCGTCCCAGCGAGCACGGATTGGTTACCAACCGCCGATCTCTCTTTTGCCGGAGGGCCCAGGTTCACACCCCTGGCACGGCAGTCACGGGCGGCGGCGGATCGGTGGCAATGAACTCTCCTTGTCTGTCCCTCTCTCTGTCTGTCGCGACCGCCACCCCCGCTTCTTCGCGCCGTGCCGCGGGCCCGGCCCGGCCCGGCTCGCCGGGTTCCCGCTAGTCATCCATCCATCCCGCTGCTCCGTCTCCGTCGCGCCGGCAGCGGCAGCGCGCGCGCCCTCTCGCTCGCAGGCCGTTCCCACGCCGCCCCCGCGCCGCCCCGCGCCGCCCCCGCCTATTGGAATTGGAAACTCGCTGAAGCGTTGGCCCGCGCTTCTTGCCGCCTGGGCCGGCGCGCCGTCGGCCGGTGCTGTCCGCGCCAGACAATGGCCCTGGACGCCCCCGCGGCGCGGCCCCAGCAACGGCCACGGCCTCCCGACGCCACCGGTGCGGCGTTTGGGCAACCGGTGTCATTACACTTTTTTCTTCTCCGGATTGTCTTTTCTAGTGACGAAAACCAGGATTTTTCTAGGTGTAGAGTCCTGCCCACTTGATTTCTTATAGAGAATATTTCAATTATAATGAAAGCGGTGGCTTATGTGGCTCAGTGGATCGACTAATGACTTTGCAGTGCCTGTGACCGTGAAGTACTGGGGTTCGAGTCCTGACAGTGGCACGGTTTTCGACACTTGCTAGACAGCTAGATCGCATTCAGCTGCTGTGTGGAGGAGAAGTCTAGCGGTCGGCTGCTCTAGTCGGATGTTTTCTGTGGTTTCTCCGATCAATAATAAGCAAGTGCGGCAGCAATACCCTAAAAACGGGCTGCGGACCGCGCGCGATCTTCCCTTTCTCTTCCTTGACTTGTCCTCACCCCTTCCTTACACTTACGCTCTCGTACACGTCGCCATCGCACATATCGGCAGACCAGTCAGGAGCTTAGAGGTTATCCCGGCTGGACGGTGCTCGAGTGGTGGGAGATACGTGGTTGGAAAAAATTCGCATACCTTCGTGTAGGTCAGTGCCGGATATCTCCACCCAGCGGTGAAGAACTGCGCCACCTTCTGCAAAACACACTGCTCTTACGGGACTGATGACTATAACAGTCGGCGCGTCTCGATACACAAAATAACCAATCAATCAATCTGAAATCGGATCTAAATTCAGCTCCTATTGCCTCTTGACTGAGGCGCCCCTCCTCTTGGTTGCACCTCTGGTGTTACCTTACCTTAGAATTTTCGTCAGCAACAACGTTCGTACTCGCCTTTCCTGGCTCATTCAGCGATTCACGAGATCCATACGCTCTCTTACAGTTGGCGTTTTCTCTTATATGAATTGATTTGTTTTTTGCAGCACGTAACTGATAATTTTTTGTAGATCTTGCTTTGACTTCACTCTAAAATATTGCTGAAAAGCGGTGCGTAACATTATTATAAATGCACTGTTAGAAAATTATTCAAAACAAACATATTCTTAGTTTTAGTAACCACTGTAACCCCTGAGTGCGTCTTTTCATGGTTATAAACGAAAGTCTAGTCTCTGAAGCCAGTGGCCCAGGAGCTCCGTTTTGAGCTTGCCTTGCTTGATGCTCGTGTTCCATTGACAGTAGCAGAGTCCGGCTAGAGCAGGTCGTAAATCCCCGTCCTCCTCTTTTTTTCTTTTTCTCCCGAGAGGTGGCTCGCTGTGTCTAGAATGTCTCCTTTCTCTCACACCATTAGGACGTGCGGCCGCTTCCCACTCGCGGTGGGCTCTTGGCTTGTGCGCCCGCCACTGCTACGTGAGTCGTCTCTGTTATGGCCGCGCCGCCCACGCCTCCGCCATCGCACGTCCCACGGCGCCCTCTCGGTTTCGTCACGCTGTGCCCGTCCCCGTCCCCTCCCGCCCCCGTGCCCGCGGGTATATTGAATGACCGCCCCCGCGGCGCCGGGCGGGCGAACTGCTGCGTAAGCAGGTTCCTGGAAATTTCTTGCGAAACACTTTGCCCCTGTCCAAAAACGGCCATGTATTTTTGGATTTAACGACCTCCTCCTTCCCTGCGAATAGCGCCTCCGGCATTCCCTTGTATTCTTTGCAGACTTCACTCTATATACCTTCATTAGCTTTTTCCTTCGAAACAAATTTTAACATGGCCTCGTTTTTTTGGAGGTCTTGGGGTCATTGATGTCTGAGGTGACAGGTGCCTTATTTGTATGTTTCTAATTTGTACTTTTCGTCTTCACGATTCAAGTACCAGATGAAAAAAGTTATAAAACACCATTAGACATTTCTGTCTTCTTTTTACCGCATTGTTACCTGATTTTTCTTTGTTTTTTATTCTATTATAGTGCGCCTCTCGCAAGTTTGTATAATATTCTTCTTCTCTTGACACTATTTTATAATTTTTCTTTCTAATTTGATCAATTTAATTTTCTGTTATCAAGTCACCTGTTTGTCTCTTTGTTGATAAACTTTCGCTTCTGTGTGACATCTGTTTTCCTTCTGTGTTACATCTCTGTGTACTGTGTAATATTTCTCGTGTTTTGACGCAGTAATTTAAAAATTGATGAAAACATTAAATTCGAAACATTGTATAATGCGTTTATGGGCTCATTGTAGCAAACAAATGAAGATCCAAGAACTATGCAGAATCGCGTATGTGAATTAATTGAAGAAAACAAACAAGCAAACGCGAAAGCAAGTATATCAGGATGTGTAACTAGAAAGTATTTCTTTTTATAGAGTTATTTTACTACGTTATTCATGTTCTGAGTTCTCAGCTGAAGCTTCTTGTCACGAGCTATTTACATTTATTGCCTCCCTGCCGTCATCATCTAGATTTCAAATTGTGCAATCAGCTACGACTTCGGCCCTGTGCATTTTGAGGTCTAAATATGGTCTGATGGCATTCATGGGGGAATATCAAGTTTGTGTACATAAATTTTCGTATTGTATTAGGTGAATTAGTGGAAACCTATGTTGCATTAAGGTTGAAATATGATGGTGAATATTACAGATATGAATTATGATCTTGAGAGCCGGGCTTTGGAATAAGTGGGAGGAAAAACGATAAATCGTTGGTCATTAGCTCATCTTCTTCGCATGTACAGTACATCTACGCCAAGAAGAGAATTAGTGCCACTACATAATGGCACAGACTTTCCCGTATTAGTTTTCTATTTCCTTTGGTTTCTGCTAGCTATTCGAACTTGCCACATACTCTTGCCTGCTGTCATCTAACGCCGCCCAAAATACATTTTTAATTTTTAGGGTACGTAATAGTAGAGGGAAAATAATATTTTAAGATTATTAAAGAACAGTAAAACCGCGTCATAATTAGCAATCTTTGTTGAAAAAAATTGGAGCGGGTTTTAAGAAAATAGCGCTTAAGCGCTACAGTATATTCGAAATTTAAAGCACTTTTACACAGAAAAGTTTGGAGTTTACGAAAAACTTCATTAGAAGTCATTTGAAGTACATTAACTCACAAATACAATAGTGTTTAAACATTGCTGGAAATGTGTGTATTACCGGCGCGAGAGATATTTAAAGAAAATACATTTGTGTATATTAAAAAAAACAAACAAAATACCCCGAAATGAAATTTACGTCATATTAAATAGTTCAATTAGTACTATCCGTTCGGAAAGTTTGAAGAAAAAATTCGAAACATGAGCTTTTCTAAGCTTGCGAAATTTTGAACTAGTTTTGACAGAAAACGGTTGAGTTTTCGAGAAGCTTTATAGGACATTATTTAAAGCACATGGACTCATAAATATAGTAATGTGAGTTAACAGCTACTAATGTAAAAATTAACGACGTGAGAGACAAGACAAAATAATTACATTTTTGTAATTTTTGAGAAAGAAACGAATAGAGGAATATGGCGTTTATTTCATCTTATAGAATACATTTAGCACTATCCCTCCCAAAAGTTTAAGGAAAAATTTTCCCGTTTTTTGGGAAAATCTTTGTAATTTTTTAAAATTGCACAAATTGTACGCAATATTGCGCGAAAACTACTGCAATTTTGAAAAAAAGTACATGACCTTAATGAAAGAACAAATTATGGACAACAAATTTTATTTTAAGAAAAAATCTCTATTTTTTAATTTAGTTGTAGGAATAACCCGAAAAAAATCATACTTTTGAAGTTTTCGAAAATTTAGAGTTAACCATGTAATTAGGACTTATGCCACTTTTATAAGTCCATTTTTCTCTACTCTTATAAGAAATTTAAAGAAAAAATTTGCATCCACTTTTGAGAAATTTTTGAAAATGTCCCAGGGGCTTCATGTAAAGTACTCCGAAAATAATGATTGTTTTTCAAAATCGCAGAGCTTCGACGCAGGCCAACTGGACGTGGGTTTCTTCAATTTGGAAAAAATCCTTCGCAAGGTTTAGGCGCTAGTGTGTTCACATACCCCAGATAGACGGACGGACGGACGTTTAAAAAGAACCCTTTTTCGGTATAAGGGTACCCCAAAACTCGTATTTCCGTTGAAATTTCGAAATCGATTTTCCGCAGCATTACATAACTTTCCCTACAGTACGTAAATTACTCCGTATATACGTACGTACACGAGAAAGTAAAAAATAAAAAAAATAAAAAATAAAAATTAATAAAAAGAAGATTGGTTTTGTTGGTGTGCTCGTTGTGGAAGGTCTGTAAAACGAATATATTGTTTTCCCTACGACATGGGCTGTTTGGCTGAGAACTTTGTGCAAATAGTGCAATAAGAGAGCTGTACGTCATGTGATGTGCGTGCCACTGAAATGTCTGAAGGAGAATAAAGGGTGTTATTGTTGGGGAGGGAAGGAATTGATCAACAATCGAAGAGTCCCCTATTGTTGTTGCACGTGCTCAGGGCGAGTTGGAACATTCAGCCTGGCTGCCCGAGCGGAATCACCACTTGAGGTGCGGGGCGGTGGCGCCGGGCGGACGCGGCGTGGGGTGCGGGGGAAGCCCCTGGGCCGCGTCGCGCGTTGGCTTCGCGCTCAGCCGTCGTCCGCTCCCCCCCCCCCTCCACGCCCCTCAACCGGCCTTGACCTTCACCTCGCACGGCTCACGCCCTTTGTGCCGCCTGCCGCCTTCGCCCTTGGGCGTCAACGCGACGTATCCTCTGTGATACCTGTGAATCTGTCAGGTACTCCTCACAGTGACCCTTGACACAGCGAATTCGAAGATCGTCAATGCCAGTGGCTTCCTTTGCAATCGGATTGCAATTGTGATTGTAATGTTACGTTGCAATGGCTGAGGAAAACAAATACACAAGAGTGGTACTCACGGACCCTATGCGTGTGCACCATTCTGCCGATTATGAATGCATGGCTGTGCTGCTCAAGGGTGCGAAGTGTGCTCGCGGACGCCGTCTCGCGCGTGCGAAACTGTGGCTCAGGTTGCGTTGATTGATGTTTCCGGCACGTCATTCGTCCCGTTAGTATAGAGAGAGTTTTATGCCTAAAGGGGGCGGGGCTCTTCCCCACTGGTTGCTATCTCCCAACACTGACCTGGACTGGACAAGCTAAGCTCTAATCTCCCGACTGGTCTTGCCTTATGTGTCGTAGTGGAGTGCCTGTAAGTGTATGTAAGAGAAGAAAAAGGAAAGATCGCACGTGGTCCATGTGGCCCGTTTGTTGGAGACTGCTCCGGCATTCACTTGGTATTGATCAAAGAAAGGACGGAAGCCTAGCGATAAGAGCAGCTGACAGATTTCTCCGCGAGATAACAACAGATTTCGACCTAGCTATAATCGAAAATTTGCCACCTGGTCTTGAACCCCACGTCGTCCTGTTCGTAGAGTCAGCGGTATTTGCCTCGGGATTTGGGACATATTACAGCACTAAAATATTAGGGCAATAGTTAGTAACAGTCTTGCTTCCACTTCGAAGGGCAGGCCACTGCATTCACAGCAGACATTGACGCGACTGTCTGTATTCCTTGTCCGGTCGGTGCGTACCGCGTCCGTAGCCACCTCTTCCGCCCCCTCTCCCGCGCCGCATCTGTCGCTTTGAAGCAGCTCGCTCTCCGCGGCGCGGGGTGGCGCTGTGTGGTGTCTGCGCCGCTCGCCTCCCGCTGCGCCCGCCGCCCCCCGCGCGCCAGCCCCAGCGGCGCCAGCCTGCCGCCGCCCCGGCGCTCCACATCAAACGCCGCCCCCGTGCCTCGGCACGCCCCGCCCCGCCCCGCCCCGCCCCGCCCCGCCCCGCCCCGCCCCGTGCCGCCCTGCCCCTCCCCACTCCGCCCTGCCCCGCCCCTACCCTCCCCGCCCCTCCCCGCCCGTGCCGCACCTACCCGCCCATCCCACCCCCGCCCCGTCCCGCCCCGCCCTGTGCCGCCCCTACCCGTCCCTCCCACCCCCGCCCCACCACGTCCCGTCCTGCTCCGCCCCGGCCCGCCCTGCCCCGCCCCTCCCATCATAGCCCCGCCCCGTGCCGCCCCTACCCGCCCTTCCCACCCCCGCCTAGTCCCGCCAGGCCCAGTCCCGTCCCGCCCCGTCCCACCCCATCCCGCCCCGCCTGGCCTCACCCGGCCCCGCCCTACCCCGTCCCGTCCCGTCCCGTCCCGCCCTGGCGACCGCCTCCTTGCAAGCGGCCACCGCACGCGAAATAGCCCAGGAAGCCCTTGCCAGTTCCTGCGACGGAACACGACCGCATTAATCATTGTGTGACGCAGACTGCTACGTGTCGCTCGTCGCCGCCGCCGCCGCCGCCGCCGCCGCCGCCGCCGTTGCAAATAGCGGCGAGCTGCTCCACCTTGTCCCGTACAAGCGCTCGGAGGAAGTCCAGCTGCGAAAGCCCTTTTGCACGTGGGGCGGCGCGGCGCGGGTTGGGCGACGTAGGGCGGCGCTTTCGCGCACTGCGGAGAGCGCGTCGGAAGTTACGACTTTGATTCACTGGGTCTTGTTGTCTCGAGAGCCCTTCTGTCGTGGAATGTTCATGTCGGGTGGTTCCGCTTCCAAGAATGTGACGTTGAAAATTACTCACACAGTCAGCTGTGCACATTTTCTCCAATATCTGGAATGAAACTCACTGAAAAGGAAGAGAAAATAAAAACCGTAGCATTTTGTTGTTTCGTATTGTGTTGATAACTCCATTTCGTTGGCGACTACATAGTGAGTGCGTCTGAGTGAATATATTTTTAGTACTAGTAGATTATGATTCAGGATCTGAACATTGACCAGTAGTGTATACTGCGTTTTTTATCTGCGACTTCACTTCATTATCTCAGTGTGTGGTTTTGGTGTTAAAATATAAAGAAAATGTTTTACTCAGTCTTGAAAACAAAATTTCAATACTTGACACAACCTCATTAAGTATTGCGCTTAGTAGTTGTATTTACCATTTTCTCCAAATATGACATTTCTGTCATCATTCATCACTATCAACATTTGTTCATTCATCATTTGCATGAAGTTGGTATGACATACCAGGTCAGCTAGCACAAGCATATAATCGCCCTGCTATATCTCGGGGCATGTCACCTCACCATACAGCGACCCTGCGCTTTAAAATAAGAATATTAGCGCCGCAAAGGTGAAGGTGGGAGAGAACCTGAATCATGGGATGACAATCGCTTCATAAATCCGTTTGTGAACCGTTCTTATCTTGAGTTTGCAAGGAGAGCTGGAACTACAACTTGGACCACCCATGTAGTTCTTGTTAACTCTCGCCGTTTAAAAGGAAATGGTGGCAAACAAATTAATACAAAATTAACTTCGAGAACTTCTCTAAAAGCTTTGAATTACGTGGGGATAAGGAAGAAGATTTTTTGAGAAAGTTGAAATAGTGGTAATGAAATATAATCTTTATTTCACCTTTCTTTTTCTTTTCAGTACAGAATAAACCAGTAATTTTCGCGCCTCCTATTTACGTACGCGTGTGTGTGTGTGTGTGTTGCTATTATTGTTCACTTGATATTTTGTGTTAATTTTAACGACGTAATAAGAATACTTCCATATTAACGAGCTTCAATGATGGATATTTTCAGTACCAATATGAATGATTAGCGCACGATATGAATTTTACGTATCTAAAGACTTTTAGGGTGTAATAATGTAATAAATTGTGCACAGTGGTTATTCATATTTATTTTATATCTAGATAGAAATGACTGAAAGTGCAAGGGTTTCTAATGCAGTATATTCAAAGGAAAGGAGAGAGTACGAATATGGGATTAACATGCAACAGTCGATTGAATACATTATGTATTTTCATTTAACTCAGTACTTCTAAAATCGAAAACAAGTTGTAGGTTTCGGACTAATCGCAACATCGTTATAGAACGCCACGCGCTTTAGCGCTCTACCAGTGTGTGTGTGTGTGTGTGTGTGCGTGTGTGTGTGTGTGTGTGTGTGTGTGCGTGTGTGTGTGTGTGTGTGTGTGTGTGTAGGTGCATGGGCGCTCGTTAGCGCTGGCGCGCGCAGCTGCCGCCCGCCCCGAGGGGCGATGGGAGTCGGGCGATGGGCGATCTGGGCGCTGGGGTCGCAGGTCAGGGAGCGCGGGGGCGTGTGAAGCGAGCGCGCTGTCAGTCTCGCCGATGCAGTCGGTTGCCTCCTGAACGAGAGGGCTCTCGCCTCCTGGCTTCTTCCGGCTCTCGCACCTCAAATTGAGAAAAGTTGAACAGCGGTTCATTAGCGTAGCGCTTGAATACCAGTTAACATGATGTAAACATTGTTCAAGAATTGCGTTCAAAAATATGCTGTCTTAAATGGTTACAGCAAGCACTCTCAACAATCGAAGCACTGTGTAAAATAATGGGGAAGAAGCACATCCAGAAAGTAAGTTTTCCTAGGTTGGCAACAAATAAACATCATTTCTTGAGAAACCTTTATTGTAATAGCGACACCACGTGTTGTACTAGTTTTTTTCACATAATCACCATTAGAATTGAGACATGACACGAATGTCTCAATTGTGGTGCTGATTAAGTGAGAACATACTGCAACATGTGCTGTATCTGCTAGATTAAATTGTCCCTTCATGGGGCAGTTTTATATTGTTTTCATTTTGTTGTACCTTGAGAAAAATTTCTGTCTGGAAGCGCCTCGTAAATTCACTGAGATCCATTCCCAATCAACAGATCTGGCGAGAATTAATTATACAAGAATTCAATGAGACAGTGAAGCGACAATGAAGATCTTCCACCTAACTGTCCGCACTCTACATTTTCCACCTTAGGTAAAAACAACAACAGGTCCCCATTTATTCGAGATTTCCAAAGGCCTATTCAAACTCTCATAATTCTTAGGCATCACTTGCAACGGAACAGCACATTCTAGGCATACACCTTGCAACTCCTACTACCTTCCGATCTCGAACTTCACTTGCTATTCAATAATATTAAAATATGTCAATCAATCTCGCTTTGTAGGATGTCCATATCCTAAAAATTCTGTGTTATAATGTACCTTATAATTGTCGAAAGATAAGCATGTAGGACAAGAAGTAATACATTTTCAAAATATTCGTTGTCAGAGGGTAGTTTGCTATACCAGCATACGTATTAACAGGGGCGGATCCAGAGGCGAATTTTGGAAGGGAAAATTGAAAATGTTTTCGTCAAATATGTATATTACAGTTTTTGAAAAACGTCGCAGGCTACACTCAGCTCATGCTGCGATACGATTTGATTCGATTTAATGATAATCCGAAAATATTTTTGCTTGAAAGTTTCGTGACAAAGTTAATAGTTACTGAAAAACTTTAGAGGGGGTGGGGATCTTCCTCGGGTCCGCGCCGAATTTAATCATGAGCTCTATTAGAAGATAAAAACGTTGTATGTCACCGCCGTGACAGAGCATAGTGAGCGAACGACGAGTGAATCACCGCCCGTCAGTGGCCGGGCGCAGGTGGGGGTGGGGGTGGGGGTGCGTTGGAGCGCCGGGCGGAGGCGGAGGCGGAGTCTCCGGTGGCGCCGAAAGCGAGTCGCGCTGGGCGCCGCGTAGGTGATGGATCGCTCCCCGGTGCCACTGCCCGCTCCGCCCGCGCCCGATCGCCTCTCGCGCCCCTCCGCGCCGCGCCGGCCCTTGATTAACGAGCGCTCGCGGCCAATCACGAAAATCTCCAGCCGCTTTTTTAGGTATTGGGGAAATGTGGTTGATGCTCTCAGCCCACTTGTGTTCTCGTCTCTATGCGAGTGTTGGAGCGTTTATCCTTATCTTACTGCCTTACAGCTCAAGTACTTAAATTATTAGCTAAAACTAACTTATTAGCTAAAAATCTAGTGGTGTACTCGTTCGTGTACCTATTTAACATAAATGTATTTTATCACCCAGGAATCGCTCATTCATTGTTTTGTGTCTCTTTTTCATGATAGATGAGATTTCCATTCACAGAGAGTTTATTTACATCATGTACATAACCGTCCATTCAACACATTTGTCATCACTGTTCAACACTTGAAGACTCATCTTGTGCTAAAATGCCAAATTTGTTGAGTCAAAAATGAGTAGCAAGGGTCACAAGTTCAAAAACAGAATAGCGCCAAAGTATTAGTATTCGAAATAGTTCAAGAGATGGACGGACAAATGCGTGCAATTTTGATAATTGGTGTTCCCAAAATAGCTAACCCCATTTTTTATACATTATGAAACTAATTAAGCAAATAAAAGGAGGTTCAAGAAACAAAACTAATATGTTGAACGCTTATTTCAAAATGCACAAAATTCTCAAGATCACAATGAAATAAGCGAAATGGACATGTTAGTTGTAAGTGAAAAATGTAATTTTATCCTCATTTGTAGTTTTCAGCTCAGTATAATAAAAGAAAACAAACTCGCAAATAAAACTCAAGTGAACAAAAACTTCCAAAAATAACTCGACAAAATACGATTAAAAATATTTGAATGTATATTTAATTTGTAAGCTTTATGTCTGTTTATAAGCGTTAAGTTTCTTTTCTGAAGCCATCGGCGCCATTACAATGGTTTGAAAGTATGTGAGCTTTGGGGGCCGTTTGGGACCACTGTCCTTCCCGGCTGCGGGGGCGTCGGCGGCCGAAGATTCAGTGAGGTACCGTGACAGCCTCGGCCATCGGCGCAGACTACGCCAGAGGCCAAGCTGAAGAGTGCAGGCAGAACAAAGGCGCGAGCGAGCCTGCGCAGGAGACAGAAGAACGGTTGCAGCCGCTAATCTGTGCTCGGCTGCTTCGAGAGGGAGCCTGAAGGAGGTCATTGGGCACTGGGCTCCGGACCTTGGTCTCGAGACAGTCAATGAATCAAATATTCGTACATTTTCAGGAATTTTGTGTTTGGCCATGGATTCATACTATGTAGCTATAGTTAGGTATTTCTGCCAGCTTGACATATCTTACCTACCTGATTAGTTGGCATGGGAAGACTGGAAATTTTTTCTCACTTCATCTGGTAGGCTGGCATGATTTGCGTGTCTACCACGGCGAAGTCTACAAACTGGATCTTATTGGATACCCTCTCCCAGATAGTGATATGAGGTCTGTTGTGATGGATGGAGTTTAGAATGCATTGGACCCAGCATAAATTGTAACAGTCATTTTGTGGGAGTATTCTTCATGTCTTCCGGGCTGATGGGCCGTGGTCCAATTGGCTTTGAGATACCAAACGTTTCGCCCACGACTGCGGTGGGCATCTTCAGTGGCGAGGTCTCGGGCGAAGTGTCCGGGACGGCGGCTGACTGGCGACTGACTGGCGATTGACGACTGGCGACTCTCAGTCGCCAGTCAGCCGCCGTCCCGGACACTTCGCCCGAGACCTCGCCACTGAAGATGCCCACCGCAGTCGTGGGCGAAACGTTTGGTATCTCAAAGCCAATTGGACCACGGCCCATCAGCCCGGAAGACATGAAGAATATTGACTCCGGCCGTGAAAGCCTACAATGCTGTATTTTGTGGGAGTGTTGGAAATGGAGACCGAATTTATACCAGTGTTTGAAGTGAATTATTCGCCCTACGTTTTTGTACCTTAGTCTGCATTCAGTGGGTGGCAATACCTTTCCGCCTGCTATTGCTATTATGTGCTGGATCATTTCAAGTCCTTTGACACTCATACTGCAGTTCTCATTCACTTTTGTATATTAATTGTAATTCTATTATTATTATTATTATTATTATTGATTCTTCTCTGAACACAGAGTTCTCTTTATTTGTTGCTTCGTAGTTTTCTCTGAGACACTAATTTATTCAACACATGTGTGTATATATATATATATATATATATATATATATATATATATATATATATATATATATATATACCATGTGAAGATGTAGAAGATGTCCTCCGTGGCAGCTCCTTGATATGTGCACTCCCAAATTAATTCCGTGCAATATCTCTCATCTCTATCTTGACAGGAGGGGAACAAAAGTCATCTCAGTGCTTTTCCAAAAATGTATTTCAAATCGTGCACCCGCACTGTTTAGAAAGCGCGATTTTCAGCCCGTCCCTTGAGTAAGCCAAAGCACAGTTGGGAAATGCGAGAGTGAGACATCGGCGACGGCCGCATGAAGAAGGCTACATCGATGGCACGGATTCAGGCGACGATGTGAACAGTATTACGCAGGGCACAGTGGCGTTCTCTCCGAATGCCTTCAAATTTCAAAGATAAAGAGAATTTCTTTACGCGCTGTGGATTATTCGGTTAACGCAAGTTTATCAGAGAATGATAGCATTCGAGGAATGTGGGATTCATATAAACTTTTTCATCACTTCTAAGGAGCAATCTTCGCTATTAATGTTAATAATTGTATTGTGTAATTAAAAAATGAATTATTAATTCTTGTGTTAACTCGCGATTGTGTACTCAGTCTTGCATTTCCCAGTGATTTACAATTACATCCAGAGTGTTAAAAAAAAAACTAATGTATTTTTTCCAATTTATGTGCATTTTAATACATCATGAAAAATCTCAATAGAAATGTTTCTCTTTTGTCATGCGTATTAGTGAGATTATAGCAATGAGTAGCTTTGATAACAACTAACTTCCTCTCCGTGGACTCTTGAAGAGGAACTGCAAATTAAAAGGACTACCGACTCCAGGTATATATTGTGTGCGTTTTTGTATGTTTGGGTGTGTGGAAGAGAGAGGGTGGCGTAATGGAGTGGAAACAGGATAGAAGAAAGAAAGAGATGAAGAAAGACGTTGCACGGCCGGAAATCAAGACTACAATCCAACCTTTTGTATTCCGTTTTTGGCCACAGTATCGTAGGGCGTTTTATATAATAGTAACTGATGATATAAAACAATCAATAGGGTCGGATGAGTAAGAACTATTGCGCGAATTTATTAAAAGACTTTACATTCAAGACAGTTGTCGAAATAACAGTTCCTTTTACTCTTTTTTCTGAGTTTGTGCCTAGCCTCCGAAGAAACATTGTGAAGGAAGACACAGCGACAAGACATAAGGAAGACGCAGCGACAGGAACAGAGCAGCGTCGAACCAAATCTTTAGCATCAAACATTTTTGCCTCGGTGAATAAAAAAAAGTGTTGTAAAATAACCGAACAGTAATAAATCATTTCTGTGTACAGCATTTTCTCTTTCGATCTGAAATTAAATACTTATTTCCAGACATTTAATAAAACAATAAAATTCATTGTATTCTTCAATTTAGTTGGGAGGTTTTAGAAACTAGAATTTCCGAAATAGTTTTAATACAATACTAAAGCAATACTAAAGGGAAAAGCTTTACTATTATGGTTTGACGTCGTTTATGTAAACCCGGGTATCTCCCCTAGCTGGGAACCGCCCCAACCGGGACAAACTTGAATCTCGACTGATCTCGAGACAGGTGTGGTAATTCAAGTGCGTTTAAGGGGTGAGGGTGAATGTGTATGTGAGAGAGAGAAAGGAACAAGAATTCGGAAGGAATTCGCGCGCGTATCCTGGCCTGTTAGAGCACTCCTCCGGTATTCGCGTGTTATTATTTGAGGAAGCCACAGAAACCCCCGTTTAGAGCAGCCGCTCGTTAGAACTCCCCTCCAGGCGTCGGTGGAAGCGAGGGAGCGGTCCACCGGGGCATGCTTCGGTAGCTGGCACCTGAGCGCCGCGGCCGTCGCGCCTCCGCCGCTGCGCCCCGCCCCGCCCCGCCCCGCCCCGCCCCGCCCCGCCCCGCCCCGCCCCGCTCTGCGCCGGCGAGTCACGGGTTCGTGGTCCGCCTGCCGGCGCGATCTGCCTCGCGGCGGCCGTGGAGAATCGCGCGCCGCGGTGTGGGAGCGCAAGAACGGCGGTCGGCGGCGCCGCGCCCGCCCACGCCGCCCGCGCCGCCCCCACCCCCACCGCCGCGCCGGCCAGGGTTGGAGCCAGACCGGCCAGGTGGCTCTCCTTCAAGTTCAGGGCTTGCACGTGCACGCAAGACAAATGGTTCCGCGTCCTCCCTCTTTTCTTCTCCAATTTTATCGACTCTCTTGCCTTGTGACGTCTTTAGAGTGTCTCGCGAGCACTCCGAATTAAACCTTTTCTATGTATTTTCTTGTATCTTTTTTTCAAAGGCGAAATAAAGGTTTCAATATTTTTCATCAAGAAGTTAGTTTTTCTTCAATGGTTTGAGAAAATATTTTCAACCCCCCAAGATTTGGAATCTCAAATAATGAGTTTTTTTACTATCCCCGCACGGATATGTAACTCATGGAATTCTTAACTATGATATACTCCGTATACATAATATAATTTAAATTAAAGGCCAAATACAGTCAGACTAATTTGAAAATATACAATAATAGTGATTCATATAGAAATGTTAAAAAAATATTGGAACTGTTTTAAAACTTATTAATGCTGTAATATTGCTAATTACTTCACTGAAAATTGCTTAAAAACGTACTTTTTCTATAAAATGTCCATAACATTTAGGGAGGGGGAGGAATTAAGACAAATCTCTATCTTTTATATTGTAGTTGTAAGAAGAAGCGGGAAAATCTCAAACTTTGGCAATTTTTCAAAACTCGGAACTTTGCCATCTTCATGTGCATTCCACTCTATTCTTACAAGAAATTTGAAGAAAAAATCGGAGCATTTTTGGGGAAAATTGTTGAAATTGACCCAAGAAGTGCACATGAAGCTCCTCCCCAAAGTTCTAAAAAAATTAAAAATATTTTAAAATCACTAGGCTCCATTTCAAGTTGCATTGACGGGAATATCCATTTTCGCAAAATTCCTGTTAGTAGTTTATGCACTAGGATTGTTCACAAACGAACGAAGAGACAGACTGACGGATGTTTGGGGGGGGGGGAAACCAACATTTTCCTTATCAATCGCCCTAAAAAGTGTATTTTCGTTACTCTCGAAATCTATATTGCGCGACATGTAATAATTGTATTGCGTATGTAACTGCTTATACATGTTACAGCGTATATACTTGCGTATACGAGAAATTAAAAAATCTCCGGCGACACTTGAATATTCTCGCCTCTTAAACGGGTTCGCTGTGTACGTTCTGCATTGAACTCCGTATAGCACGAGTATATCGGCTAAACCAATATTATCGACTAAAAAGTTAACATGAAATAAAATACAAATACAGTTTTGTGCAAATCTTAGGTTGCCGGCCAAAGTGCCGAGTTTATCCATAGGTTAAGTTAGGAATAAGTTAGTAAGTAAGCACTGCCTCCTTCTTTGCTGCAAAGCCAAAGAGCCAAAGAGCTGCGGCGCATGTACCCCATGACAATAAACTCCTGCCTAGCCAGGGCTAGTGGCGGGGGGAAAGTTGAAAAAGAGTATATCGGTGCTGAGGAGGGCGACGCCATTGGAACGCGGCGGCCGTGGGCCAGCAGCACGCGTTCTCCAAGCAGCGCCGAATTCCGCGTCCACCCAACCCCGCTCGTCTAGACCTTCTCCCCGCCTCGCCCCGCCCCGCCCCGCCCTGCCCCGCCCCGCCCCGCCCCGCCCCGCCCCGCTTCTCCTTGCTCCGTCCCTCCCCGTCCCGCCTCCTGCACGGATAGGCTCAAAGCGCCTGCAGCCCTCTTCCCTTTGGATCCCGCAACCTACTCAATCCGCACCTGGGCCTCGGTGTCCTCAGTGCCTGCACGGATAGGCTCAAAGCGCCTGCAGGCCTCTTCACATTGGAGCCCGCAACCGACTCAATCCGCACCTGGGCCTCGGTGTCCTCAGTGCCTGCACGGATAGGCTCAAAGCGCCTGCAGCCCTCTTCACATTGGAGCCCGCAACCGACTCAATCCGCACCTGGGCCTCGGTGTCCTCAGTGCCTGCACGGATAGGCTCAAAGCGCCTGCAGGCCTCTTCACTTTGGATCCCGCAACCGACTCAATCCGCACCTGGGCCTCGGTGTCCTCAGTGCCTGCACGGATAGGCTCAACGCGCCTGCACGCCTCTTCACTTTGGATCCCGCAACCGACTCAATCCGCACCTGGGCCTCGGTGCCCTCAGTGCTTTGCCTCTTCGTGGGAGCGCTGCCGCGGATCTGTCTGGGTGCTCCCTCTTGGCTGTCTCATCGGGACACGACGCTAACGAACCCCCAGGACCACCCGGCCACCCGGTAGCACATGCGGCTACTATGTTGTACGGAGTGCTGTGCCACGGTGCCGAATGCACTTTGTCGAACGTGTGCTGTGACCTGGCCCTTGACATTCCGAGACGTTATGAGACAGTGATTGATCTGAAATATACGATATATTATTTAGATTGCCAAACTGCGCGTACTTTCCATGCAATGGAGCCATATATATATATATATATATATATATATATATATATATATATATATATATATATATTGCTATTATTGGGTCATATGAATAAAAATGAGCACTTGCTCACGAGTACTTGCTCCGGAGCAAAGTGAGTCTACTCCGCGGCACTGAGCAGAAGCTCCATTTCGTATGAATAAAAACTTCGTATGTCTTCGAAGAACTTACTCATGTCTCGCGAGCATTTGCTCGTCGGAAACAAGTGATAGTGCAGGCTAAGTGTTTTAAAAATTGAGTTCTTGGGCAACAAAGATGTTACATACGTTACGCGCGTCGCGCACATTTGTGCGGAATAAAGAGCAATGGTTTGTTGTCTCATTTTTTAAATTCGAATATTAACAGCAGTAACGAAAAACAGGCGCTAGTGGCCCAGCTAATTTTTACCGAAATGCTAAGTGAATATAAACTTATTTTTGAAAAGAGCCAGCTTTCGGAAGTACGCTGTGGCCGAAACAAAACATTACAAAGTTTCAAAAAACAGTACCCCGAAAAATTCCAAGTAGAAAAGAGCGATGGCCAATTAACATAGAAGATATGCAATATGAAAAAGCGCCTGAAAGCAAACGCCGATAAAAATCGTACCAACCATACATTGTACTTTTCGAATTGGCAAAGATTCTAATAGTCTACATCACGAGAATTTCGCCTAATCTTGAATTATTTTTAGTCCACTGCATATACATATCAACACACGGTAAAAAATCGGCCAATTTAACCTTACTTTTCAAACGTGAGTCTGCTACTAAGGTCCCTCCGAAATTTTGGAGCAAGTGCTCACTCTAGAGAGTAAACGCTTAACTTTATTCATACCAATTCTGAGCATTTGCTCGCCAGTTGAGAGTATGCTCAGAGTTGGAGCAAGTGCTCAGAGACTGAGCAATTGCTTACCCACTTTATTCATACGAAACTGAGTAGAATCTCGGAAACTCGGAGCAAAGAGCACTTGCTTACTTTTATTCATACCACTCAATGTCTCGTATTTCTAAATTAGGAACCATTACATAGAAAAGATAACTTTTTAATTAAGAAATTATAATGAAATATGTTATCTTCTCATTTTGCAGCTAAATAATTTAATACAACATTTTTCACCCTTCAAATTTGACATCCTTTGCCAGAACCCAATGGGAATATACTCGTAGAGTGAGGATATGAATATAGATTGCGGTAGACCAAAGAACATTGCCCCAGGTTTGACCCGCAGTATATCTACTGCGACGAATAGCTGATTTTGTTGACGCCATTTCCCATGAAATAAATTAATTGGAAATGAAAAATTCAGTGTCAGTGGCGGTAGTAACTTTCCTTCTCTGGCTAAATAAAATTTAAATACAGGTATTCCTTGTAGAATCATTAGTGGGTCAGAGGAGGATCTCCGGTTTCCTTATCTCCCATTCGTCTATATTTTATCTTCTTCATTATTATTCTCAAATCACTGACCTGACAACCTCTACAACGATTCTACAACTCACATAAAACAATCTAACGATAACGTCATTAAATATCTATGATCTTATGGAAACATAAATAACAAGGGAATTTCTCCTGTCCAACCGGTTAATAACATTCAAGGACTTCGTACTGAACACTGGAAACTGGAAAAAATATTCATACAATTTCATTTACATGGCATTATATTACAAGCTACTTGTGAAACACAAGTTTATACATATTTCCTCTGCAGTATACATAACTTGTATTATTGTGTAGTGACTACTCCCTGCCACTCCAATAAGGACTGTCCTGGGCTACATCTCCCTTTCACCGATCCCACCCCTTCGTGTCTCGTGGCTCCGCCCTGGCCGTGGCGGCCGCTGCTTGTCTGTCTGTCTGTTGCCTCTTCAAGCAACTCGGCCCCGCCCGAAGCGACAGTGTTGCCATCGAGGAAAATGCGCCCTCACGCCAGACGAATGATTCAATCATATCTCCGTAGGCCGTAGAATAATGTAAAGCACTACGTGCTATTTTCTCTTCTCTAACTTCATCTCAAGAGTAGCAAGCCTTAATTTTAAAATTTGATGTTTTTCATCTTCATATTTAGTAAATAAAACTCGACTTTTTATTCATTTGTTTAAATAACTGATTTGCACCTTTTATGTGTATCATTTCTTCGTTTCGCATTATTTTAGTAATAGTATTTTAGTAGTAGCTCAATAAATTAAGTACGTTCGTTTGACCTCGAATTGAAGAATGTTTTTAGATTTGTTATAAACAGTTGTTGCTCTTACAGTACGTTTGAAAGAGTTTGATACCTTGCGAAGGTAATGAAAATTACTGAACAACAGTGACTTCCTCGCTATTTCAACGTCTCTACGATATGCTATACGCATTATCCTTCGTAGTGCATGAATTGCATTCGGACAGTACGATTCACAGAGCAGCAGGCTCTTATCACACCGACGATCGAGAGCTTGGTCGAAGTCCATTATCTCCCTCGCTGAACTCCGTGTGGCGTGAACTTCCGCGAGTTACCCCTTCAACCTCAACTGGAATCAAGTTGGCAGCGCCGCGTGGTGGAGAGCGGCGCGGCGTCTCCCAGCCCTGCGGTCGGCGCGGCGGGAAGGCTGCAGCAGCAGGCGGGCGGGCGGCGCGGCGCGGCGCGGCGCGGCGCGGCGCGCGACCAGGGACGGCCGGGGCTTCAAACGGACGCACAAAGCGCGCCGACGTTAACTGCCGGCAGTCCATCTGATTTACATCGCCGCTCCCGCGCCGCATCACAGGGCGCGCGGTAATTGTTTTACGCCCGCCCCCGCCCCGCCCCGGACGCCTCCGCGCCGTTTCTACTGCGGCGAGGCGCCGTCGCCGGGCGCGTTCGGAAATGCGCGCTGCGCTTCCGTCAATGGGAAGTCCGTAGAGGTGTTGCTTCTAATGGCTTCCAAATGGTTCTCAATTCACTGTTCCGTCCCGGCGAAATTCGTTTTACTACGAACTACTCTTCGGTCGAATGTGTACCTGTTTCCATAAATGGATTTAACCCTTCCCCTCTCGTTCAGAGTAAATGTTGATTTTCATGAACATCTGCGAAAGAATTCACCGTCATTAAATGGGAGAAATTCCTTTCATCTTCCATTTGTCTTCTCTTGTTGTAGTTCATTTCTATCAAAATTCTCCAAAGTAATTAATTTCATCTCTGCGTATAAACATATTGACGACACTTATAAAATATGTTTTTGTTACTTTTTACCCGAGGAGCATTATACATAATAAATTGATGGCTTTGTTATTTAATTCCGAAGCATTAATATTAAAAGTTCTGTTTAAAAAGCACACTTGTTCTGAACACGTTTCTAATTATAATTAGAAATTTACTATGAATTCTGGAAAAGACATGAAGCAGACTGTTTGGAAAATGATGTGTAGATACAGTAAGAAATTGCGTCTAAATTTGTATTAAATCGTTGTAACTGTATCAAGAAATTATGCGAGTTAGCATGATGCACTAACTTTTGAATTTCCTTCCAATTTCATTTTCTGTTGAGATTTTCTTTTTTTGTAGAGGGTTTGAGAGAAATTAATAGATAACTAAACAATTGCGTGTCACGTGGTTAGGTTGTTTGGTCCTCGCTCAGGTTAGGCGTTTTTAAGAAAATGTGGGTTTAGAATTTCCGGAGTCTTCCAAGAATGCCCTCTAGTCATCCTTACCCAACGTCGTCTCGCCCACCATGGGACACATTATGTCGGTGACCCCATGCGTCACGTTTATTGGGAGTCGAAAGTATAATGTGGTTTCTTCCTTCGATTCTATTTGATGTTGCTCAATATATCGTAAATATGCTAATGTTGACTCCAGGAACTGATACTTCATCGTTGTGGTTGTGTAGATGAAAGTTTTATTTCGTGAAATTAACATCACCGAACCACAAAAGTAACCTCCCTCTCTGTAATGCTCCTCATTTCCTGAACGTGTGAAAAAGGGAACTGTGATCGATGATTTGGAAGAGTGTTGTATACGGTGATTTCAAATTTTAATGAAAACTAAACTGATAACTCTGAAGTGTGCACAATTTTGAATTTCAAGGTTTAATCTTTCGTACACGATGTTGTTATAAATAGTTAGCAGTCGTGTGCGAAGAAACCATGATAAATGTATGGCATTTATCCAACCGTACTATCCAGAAGGGTAACCCCAGAATTTTTTCTCTGATCTCAACGTTTGTAAATAGTCCCTTCTTTAAACAGGGAATTCTGCAGCTTTCGTCTTTAGTAGCGGGGCAGGTCAAGAGAGGTTTTACTGCACTGCTTCCCTGGAAGCGCTGCAAGAGTTCGCCACGGATTCGCCATGTTCCTGAGGAGCACGTTGGAGCGTGGATGCGCGAAATGGGAAGCCCACGATGGAGCGCTGATCCTCTGAAAGTGGTGCTGAGCGGCCTCTTTCATCCGTGCGCTGCGAGTTTGTTCCTCGAGCCTCCGTGAGACAAGCACGGAAACTACTTACTCCCATGACCTTTCGCTTGACATGTGGGAGTAAAACTGAGTGAGTGGAGTGAAAAAAATTACTGGAGGGTTAAGGTATTTTTAGGAAAAGTTTGTTGTTACGTGGATTTATTTAAGAATTGAAAGCAACCCATGTAAAACTTGGCCATTGCTCTGACAGAGGTTGCCTAGGGCATCACCTCATGGCCCTGCAGTGTCTCTGACCGGAATGTCGTAGGGTTGAGTCCCTGCTGTTTTATAACACTAGCTAGATAGCCAAGTCGAGGTCAGTCGTCTGGAGATGAATTCCTGAGGCCGGCTGCTCTTTTGCGAGGTTCTTCCGATCAGTACCAAGCGAATGCCGGAGCGGTACCTTAACAAACGGGCTACGGACCTCGCGCGGTCTTTCCTTTCTTATCCCAATCCTTTCCGTTCATCTTACGCCCAAGATCTTACTTAATGCCTTTACACTTACATGCACTAGACTACTGCACCTGTCGGGAGCTTAGAGTGTGTGTCTGGGATGGTGCTTCGCTGGTTGAGATTCCTGCATGGAGAAAATCCCACAAGCCGCTGTACCACACGATCTAATCAGTCAAAGTAAAGTTACTTTGCAAACGAGACTATTATTTCATGTATAAAGGAAATATATCTATTTTCCACTTTCAGATGTTTATATCATCAAGTTTTATTACAGATACATTACGATAAGTTTTGTTACAGATAGTTCCTAAAATGTTGTCTAGTTCCGATTCGTTTCATGCAAATGTTAATATGTAATAATTTGCCATTTCTCACGACAGTCACACTGCGGGTTTTTCCCTGGGAAGAACCACCAATGAACCAAAGATACGGATATTTTCATTCTTGCCAGCACGTCAGCTCATTTCCAATACACAGTGCTGATATACTTATGAGATAGACGCTGAACGTAAAGCCAATATTTCTTAATATATATTTATTTCTCGTATTCAGAATTGAATCGTATTGAATTCAGAAAGGCATTGTGTAATCGCATTATATCAACTAAGTTCAAATCCTATTTTCTTCCTTTTGACGTATACTGTAATGAATGTTTCCCTTGAGCTTCGAACCTTAGTTTAGCTTCAATTTTCTAATTGCCACTGCTTTCGTTTAGTTGTATTTGCTAAAACAGAACAAATGAACACAATTTCATAGTGCATTTCAGGTCCTAACGAAGAAAACGTAGCCATTTGAAAATAACACTTCTCTGGACTACCTTAAGACCGCTACAAATACTTTTCTTGAAAAGAGATGCAAAATTGTTTCTCTACTCTTCAGAATCAAGCCCCTTGGTAAATTATAAATAATCAACCCAAACTCAACAATGTTATTATTAGTTACATAATTTCGGCAAGTGAATGTTGTGTTCTTGGTTACGTCATTTTTGAGCCCTAGTTGCCATTCATTCCCTGTAGCCAAGACCTACCCTTCTGCGTCCACAATGCAGCCTGCTCGGATTTTTATTCTTTTCCTGGATATTTTTCTCTTATTTTCTATTATTTTTCTTTATTATGTAATCCTCCACCCTTTGCCTTTTCATCACTTTCATGAAAAACTGCATGCCAATTATTTACACGACGTGATCAACCCTCTCCAACTCACAATATTGCTCGGTTGTGTTAATTGACTAGCCTTACTCAGGACGTGATTTGCTAAGGTTCACTACATTCACATTGAACCTAACTGCATGTAGATAGTTCCTATTCACTGCAGCACCTGAATCGGTTGGTCATTGACTAAATCGTCTCGTGCAACTGCTTCTCATCGACCGTATTATCCAGACCACCTCACCTCCAAAGCAGCCCCATCACACTGCATCATTATTGCCTCCCTTAGGGAGCATCAAATCGAACCGCCCCACATGTGTTCCATCCCTTCTCGCGCTCTCATTTTCCAAGATCGCCCTGCACCGTCTTCATCGCTCGGGCGCTAGGCGTCTGTTGCTTCTCCTGCTGGCGGAGGAAGGGTGGTGCCAGAAGGCCAGTTTGGAAACTAACGAGCGCAAGAAAGACGACGCTTCTCCAACTAATTAAGTTGCTCCACGTCTCATACGCATCGGCTGAGATGGCTCGGAGACAACTTCTGTTCCACGGATTTGCCTCTGCATACGCAGTACCTACTAGCACATACCTGGAGAACAATCGGAAATTTAGAGCTTTGGGCGATGCCCTTCTGGGGGAGATACCTGACATGAGTTAACCCCGCAAGCCGACGTGTAGTTGGGGGCCGGATATCCGTATTCAGCGCGGCTCCAAGGGGTACACAAGCACGGGTCTAAAGACCAAAGTTAGTTTACGCACTTGGCACTCGGGGAACAAAACTATTGTAATTTCACTAATTGTAGTAATGTAATGTAGTAATTGGAGTAATGTCTCTGGGAGTCAATACTCCTGATCAATGAATGAAATAATGAGAATGAATTATTGTGTTTGCGAGGTAACCATAGTTAATATGGTTAAGGAAGGCAATATGAATATGAGGCGATCGATCGTATGATGTGAGGCAATGTGAAAGATCAAAATAAAAATAAAGTAAACCCTACTTTCTTCGTACTCCGCGAAACGAGCGACGCAGTTCGTGCTATAAAATGGAAGCCTCTAGGTGGAAGGCGCCAGTCCTCTGCCTTTCCGGCCCTCTCCAGGAGCAGCGCCGCAGGCGGCAGCGGCGAGCGATGGAGGCTGCTTGACAGTGACACGTCTGCACATCCGGCGCCGCCCTTCCCTCACCCGTTCAGCGACCGTTCCCTCCGTCACGAGCGCGCTCTTAGAGTGCGGCCGAGACCCCGCTCCCGAGCGCAGCCGCGGGGTAATGCACTGCGGCGCCGATGGCAGCGTTTAAAATTGCTCCTGGGACACGCTGCGAAAAGAAGCAACCCTTCCTCTGGCGGGGCTGGCGAAGGAACGGGTGAACACAATCTCGTTCTATGCTTCTGGAAATGATTCATTTTAGGAAGGCTACTGGTCTTCTTTCCATTTTTAATTTCCATACAAACAGATGGCAGGTAATTGACTCTTTAAGTTGCAGAACTGAATGTGATCTTTGTGATCAAAATTGAAATGGAAAAGGTGATCACTTTTTTGTTTATTATTATTATTATTATTATTATTATTATTATTATTATTATTATTATTATTATTAATATTAATATTAATAATTCTTACTTGCTGAAAACAAAGTAGACAATTTTAGAAAGGAATTCAAGCAACTGAAGAGAAATACTCTGATAACAACCCACTAATAATGATTTGATATGCACTCTATATCTACTCCGCGCTCCATACATTAGTTATGAATTTTTCCACAATTATTTTAAAAACTAAAACTAAAGCATATATGTGTCTGCCTTCCCAAAACACAATTGAATTAAAAATGGAAGATTTTAGGACCGAATCTGCATTTAGAGTTGTGAGCAATACGTGCCAAGAATGAGGCGTTTATTATCAAAACTATAGTTCATTCCATGAGAAAAATGCAAAAAAAGTCAGTTTTGTTCAGTAATGGAATGAGTTTTGATAGAATACATTTAAAATAAAGCTTCTTCATGAAAACTTGCAATCACTCCCTTATTCTGATTGTGGTAAACGAAGTAGCCCTATATTCACGTTTCGATAGGACTAAGTGTGGTACTACTTGCCAATTCAGTAAGTGCGAGTAGAAAGGTAGGCAACTGAAAAAGTCCGAAACATAATATTGGGGACTGAGATTTTTTTCTTCCGGCTTTTTGTGAATAAAAACTAATATGCTCCTTGCAAACAATTGGCGATATTTGTTATGTTTTAAAACTACCTCTCCATTTAACCTGTATTGTAGATCATTGACGAAAGTTGACTTCTGCAGACATCCTGGTATCCCAAGATAATCATGACTTGCATTTCTTTTGTGAGTAGATGCGAAATTCCTTTCGAAGATCAATGGCAACGAGATTTCTATTGAACACAACCGGTTGCCGGATATCCTGTTTGATTAATGAAACAGAAGCTACCGAAAGAATGAAACGCTTCTTCCAGCCCTCTTGTGTTGAAATCTCTCCAAGTATGACGAAGCCCGTATGGCGAATTCTCCCCACGAAGTTCATTTCGTGACTGAGATGGAAACGGAGTTATTCCGTTAGTCCGCCTTCCCATTTGATATCCCGAACTCCGAGATAAGACGCAACTTCAGCGCTTTGCTCCGAGGAGAGTTTCACTTGCACTAGAGGGGAAGTTCTGCTAGGGTCAGCTAGTTGGGCGGTCGGTAAAGACGCCAATCGGCATTCTTCGACAAGAAAAGATGATAAATGAGGTGGAGCGAGAGCGTTGTTTCTTGCACCTCTGCACTTCTTCTCGGATTCGCTTTTTACGCCTTCGTCGACCTCCCCCGTGCCTCGGTAGCGCCCGCTTCTTGCCCTCGCATGCTCCGCAACGAGCAGCCGCCCGGGCTGGCTGCACACTCGCAGCCTCGGCCTTGGCTCCTTTCACTCGCCTTGTGTTGCAGTCTTCGTTCCGCCTTCTTGGCTCGGCTAGTGGCCCATCAATCTCATCAGCCACTTACTTTCCGCGGCCCCCTCCCGGCTGCCGCGCTCCGCCGTTTGTTATCCTTTCGGTGACGACGGGAATGCGTGCGCGCTGGGATTCGGGCCCCCCGCAGCGGCCCAACGCACCAATCCTGCCCGTCGGGATAATCTTGTAACGCGGTGAAACTACAAAGAAGCTGAATTACTTCTTTTGATCCAAACACGAACCTGTAGTTCTAACCACATTAAACTTTAGATCACAAATATTTTTTTTTCTGATATGCAGCGAACACTCCTAAATTACCTGAAGTTTAGCGATTTGTTTTGGCTAATACAAAATTCATAGTAATAAACAACGACACTAATAAACGTAATATTTTATCATTAAAAAAACTTTTCCACGTTTGAGATTGTACGCAATCCATTCAGTTTTTAATTACCTGTACGTAGTTTTGTGAACTCTCTCGCTAATATCGGTTTATCCGACACTCCCCACCCAGAATTATCAATGGCAGCTAGAGAAATTATGAATTGCACGGGAAAGGTATGGAAATATTCTGAAGTTATATTGCTTCACGTTAATTAGTTTTGTATTTAGTTTTGGTCGATTTACCGAGTCTACGAACTCCTTATTTATAGCAATATTTCATTGTATCGTAATATTACGTATGCAAGATGCATTGGCGTACATCTTTGGGCTGTCTTGAACGTGATCGAAATAGTTATCTAAGGGCAGATAAACTACATTTCGTTGTATAAAAATTCACGTATCTTAAAAGTTGTAATTTTGCAGGAGACCGGCTTAATTCAGAGCTGAGCCATTTATTTTGCTGACAAAGACAAAGTGTTTTTTCATAAGCCAGCTGTCATATGAGCTATATTTTTTCTAGTGAAAGATACTATTTTCTGTGTATATACATATACACTTATGACCAACCACCAAATACAAAAATTAAGCAGAAAATGATCGCTGATAGATATTATTGATTAAATTATGGTAAACTAACGTTTAATTTCTTGTAAAAATACATCCCACTATATCTTATTTTGGCCGTGCATCCTTCCTACTAGACATTATAATAAATATCCCAACTTTCCTAGCCATTTTTGAACCATTTTGATTATTGTAGCTTTGAAGTTATCTCCACAACTTCATTCAGTTGTATATTTTTAAATGATTGCTGTCATGGACTTTTTTTAAAAATCTGAGTTATTGTAGAGCAGTAACACGAAGAGGAGGGGAAATTTTTTGCATTTCGCATATTCCCACAAAGTTTGATATTCTGTATGTAAATAACTGTTGTATTTTTTATCCGCAGAACGCATAATATGTTATTTCAGTACACGTGAATACTGTTTTTGTTAATATAATTTGCATTGAAGAGCCAAAAAACTGGTACAGTCAAGCGTATCGAAATAAAGAGATCTGAAACCAACCAGAATACGGCGCACCGGTCGGCAACGACTATATAAGACACCCAGAATCTGGCACAGTTGTTAGATCGATTACTGCTGCAGGTTATCACGATTTAAGTGAGTTTGAACGTGGTGTTTTAGTTGGCGCAAGAGAGATGGGACATTGCATCTGCGAGGTCGCGATGACATTTGGATTTTCCCGTACGACCATTTCATGAGTATACCGTGAATATCAGGAATTCAGTAAAACATCATACGTCCGGCATCGCTGCTGCCGTAAAAAGATCGTGCAAGAACGGGACCGACGAAGACCAAGGAGAATCATTACACGTAGCACTAGTGCAACTCTTCCATAAATTGCTGCATATTTTAATGCTAAGCCACCACAAGTGTCAGCGCGCGTACCAACAACCAGACAGTATCGATACGGGCTGTCGGAGCCGAAGTTCCACTTGTCTACCCTTGATGACTTCACGCCACAAAGCTTCACCCCTCGCCAGGGCCCGTCAACACCGACATTGGTCTGTTAATGACTGGAAACACGTTACCTGGTCTGACGAGTCTCGTTTCACATTGTTTCGATCGGATGGACGTGTACGAGGATGGCGACAACCTCATGAATCCATGTCAACAGGGTCTGTTCAGGCTGGCGGAGGCTCTCTGATGGGGCGTGTGAAATTGGAGTGATATGGGACCTCTGATACTCCAAACACGACACTAACAGGTGACACGTACGTAAGCATCCTGTCTGATTACCTGCATCAGTTCACTTCCATTGTGCTTCCTGACGGACTTGGGCGATTCCAGCAGGACAATGCGACTGCCCACACGTCCAAAATTGCTACAGAATCTTTCCAGGAACACTTCCAGTGGCCACCAAAATCACCAGGAATGAGCATTATTGAGCATATGTGGGTTGCCTTGTAACATGCTCTTCAGAAGAGATCTCCACCCTCTCGTACATTTAGGAGTTTATGGACAGCCCTGCGGTATTCATGATGTCAATTACCTCCAGCAAAACGTCGCGAGGGCCCTGCACGATATTAGGCAGGTGTACCAGATTTTTTCTCTCTCTTCAGTGTATATCAGTCTTATACGAGAGTATTTGTTCTTGAGTAATGTTACTTTTTTGAAAACCATATATTGTAGTTTTATACAGCTGCATTTTTGCTATGCTGACCACTAGTTTATTTTTATTTAATTTTAAACGAGAGTCTACGAGTTTAAGGGAGTGCAGAACATTTAGCGCTTTGCGTGAGGGGCGCGGTGGTTGTCAGTCGGCCCCACGTCCTATTTGCTCGTCCGCTGGAGCAACCTTATCGCCCCCGTTGACTCATCTACCTCCCGCGATACCTACGCCTGTTAAATTTATCTCCGGACCGTGGACTCACTCTCCTGTGACTCTGGTTAAGGTTGTTGGTTTCGTTGACATGAGTAAGCTCAAACGATTGTGACAGCTGTAAATACTTGCTTTGCAGTTAGCTCATCAATGCAGTCCTTTTTCTCCTTTATGGTTTCATAGGCCGAATAATATATTCAATCTATGAGAGTCATTATTATAGCTATTTTCTTATTTCTTTACAAGAATTAATATGTATTGATTAGGGTTGCATATTCAGATCTGTAACTGTCTCTATAGATGTACCGACGCCTCCAGGACTTTTACGTAAGGACTAACTTCGATAGTCTGCTTGGTGTTGATAGTCTGTTGGGAAGCATTTATTTTATTCGTTTTTAGCATGGTATTTTTTAATGCCATTCACTATTCCAACAGTACTAATCTTTGACAGAAAATAATTTCATAATAAGACTATCCGTTCCATGCAGAAGAGCTTCGTAACCATTGCGGGTGGGGGAAGTTCGTAATTTTCTTTCACTTTCATTTTTTCTATTCCTAAAGCGGAAGGTACGTGGGTTGTACTATCTCATAGTGAGATTCAATAATTTTTTTAAAGTGTCTTCATAATAATGCCATTCATCTACTTGTAATTACTCATTTTCTCTTGTGGTTGGTGTTGATATCATAAAATAATATCGAGAGTGAAGGATATATCAATAACTTGATATTATTTAATATCAAGTTATTGTTTATGTAAAAAAGTTTCATAATGTGTTACAAACTTCTAGAGCATGTAGAGGGGTCGAAAATGATCAAGCTTTAACAATCGGAATAGAGTTGGAAATTGCATATAACGGAGTTACAGTGTTTACACATGTGGCATTTGCTCCTGATTTTTAGGGAGCGCACCCACATACGTATGTGCTGCAGGTATATACTGCGCAGAAATGTGACCTTTCGAACATCTGTGCATACGGGATTGCCTAAAAATTGGGAGCAAATGCCACATGTATCTCCTTATGTGCAATTTCCCACTATACATTGATTGGGAACAAGAAATAATTTTCAAACCCTTTACGTGTCCTAGAACGTTGAAACATTTATTCTGAAGCACCTGTATATTCGCGCCATAGTGACGCAAAGCTTGGAGCCGTCTAGTACATGATACCCAAGACTGCGGCTTCGAGTCCCGAAGGATCGTGACGTATTTGGCTCTCGTTACCACCTATTCCATTTGTACTTCATCCCGTCTGTAATCAATATATCTCTCATTATCGTTCACCGCACGTGATGATCCCACCATCCTTCCTTCAGTGGTGGTAAAAGAAAACTACCACTGTGAAAGAGAAGGGAAAACATAAAAGCTAAAATCTCATTTGACTCAGAAATAAGTATAATGCTATGAGATTAAAGTTGATATTCGTTTTTTGTTGGAGCATTGCAAGCATTCGAGACTTTGTACATCCTTGTTTTTAGAGTGAAAATAGCTTCATACCAGAATCCAATTCTTATCTTTCTGACAATACATTCTACGGAGGATCATCCTCGAAAAATGTAATATAAGATCCCGAAAGGTCTCAATTTGTAGATTATTCGTTAGAAACGTAACTCATCACCCTTCCTGGCCATGAAAACTTGGTTTTAAGGTCCAAGGACACATTATTTCCCAGTTAGGCCCGATAGTAAAGTACGTTGTAGCGATATGTGTGCCCCGTGACACATACTTCTGCTTTCCTCATGATTTATTAAAATCTTTCGTTTTAAATCTGTTTGATGGAGGCGCAGCGAGTAATTCGCGAATCAAGCAGAAGCCCAGATTTTGTGTAGATTATTTCTTATAAATTTTACCAAACGCCATATTTCCTTCACGGCAGTACGCTAGTCAAAAGTCGAAGTCAAAGAACTACATAAGGGAAAATACAAGGACCGTAATATGAAAACTCGTTAATTGTACTATAATATGGTCCAACCCTAAAATCCTTTTTTAAAACAATGCCATTGATCCCGTTTTGGATAAATGTTCTGGAACAATAGCTAAACGTGCACTGGGACATTTGCTATGATTCTCGACCACCGTGTGAAGGAACATTGTCGCTTTCAGATTTTAAAAAAAATAATCCGAATATTATTTCTCTCGTGGGGGACAATGTCAAAAATTCCCTTGAGTTTTTTTATTCACAATCTTGTCTTCGGGTCCTTTACATCGGAACAGCTAAGCAAATGTTTTCTGCTCGTGAAATTCCGAGAGCGGCCGTGGCTGGCGAGTTGGCTGCTCCCGTGCTCCTGAGGGAAGCCGGGCGGGGCTGGTGTAGAGGCGTGGGTGGGGGTCGTGAGTCAGCGGCCCGCGGCGATCACGCCTGGCCGGCGATGGGCGCGCCCCCACCCAGACCGTGCCCGCCCCGCGCGCCGATTCTCATCAAATGCAGCCGCGATTGATTTACTAGGCCCCCGCGACTGCTTCACGAATTGTTTTCTCCGCAGGCGGAGCTTGCGAGGCCGTGGGCGGTCCGGAAGGACGGGATGGATCCAAGTGCTAATGACAAGAAAGGGTTGTCGAATCCTAATTCAGGCTAGGATTTGGGACATTACGTCACCTCAACGTCGCTGACGATGTACACGTCGGGTTTCATAAGTTCGTTCATCATTGCGTGTCAATTAATTTGTTACCGCAGGGTAACAAGGTTTAGAGCATTGTTCGATATTACTGGAAGAACTTAAATGTACAGTATTAGATAAACTTTCGAAAAGCATGATGTTCTGTGATCCAAAGAATTCTCCTTTGTCTCAGTAATAATGGTTCGATTATTGACGTATCTAAAATCTCATTATGTATTAATGGATACGTGAGAAAACACAGAATACACTTTTTGGTGCAGAATAATGTTGGTTCAAGAACGAGACTAGAGAATTGTGAAGACAGAGACTATGGCGTTCATGATTACTCATTAATTGTAAATATTACTAGTTTTAAATGTATTTTCAACTGTGGGTATATTAATAGCGATTCAGTGATTTGGTTAGTTGGAGGAGCTCACGTTTTGCATAAAGGGGAAATATTTTATAATAGAAGATATCGAGAAACTTTTGACACGCTTTCACAAAAAATTGAGCAACATAAAAAGCTTAAGGCTTTTTGGAGTGTTCTGAATCAGATGTCGCTCAAACCGGACAAAACCTCCAGAATCTTTAGACATTGTGACTATCAGAGCCGTTTTGCTGTATGTTCAGCGCGCCTGGGCATAGTAGGCCTTTAGAAATGCGCGTATCGCCGCGGGGGTGGAGCGAGGGAGTGGGCGCCGCGGTGCAAAGGGGCTGCTGACGGAGCCGGGGGGGGGGCGAGGGCGGGAGCGGGGAGGGCAGAGGCGCGGGCGAGGGGGAGGACGACGTCGGAAGCAGCCGCACCCGCCGGAGGGCGATGCGGAGTGGGCGATCGCGCAGGCTGGGGAAGGGAGGGTAGGTTGGACGGGACGGGGGTGGGCAGGTGTGTGCGCGAGGGCGGAGGCTCATATTTATTCCGTCCTCACCTTCCGGCCAGGTAAGCGGGCCGAGGGGGAGGGCCGGCCAAGATCGAGCGGTTTGACAACTCAGAGCCTGCGGCCGGGCTGCTCTCAGCGCGGAGATTTTTCACGCACGCACTCGCACGGGCGCGGGCAGGGGGCGCGTCGCCCAGGCGTCGCCCTATCGCCGCATCTCGCCGCGCCGCGCGCTGCACACGCGTGGAACCGAGGAGCCTCGTCTCCCTGTTCGCGTTGTGTCGGCGCGCCGCGGCCCCCACCCCTTGGGGCACGGGAGACGTGGCAATGCCGCGCCGCGCGGCGTCCACCGCAGGTACGAAGGGCGGCGTGCGGCCGTGGGGGCGGGGGTGGCGGCTGCTGTGGGGGTGCTCGGTGAGCCACCGCCCCTCGATGTTATCGCCGCCGCCCGTCTTCGTCCTCAGTCTTCGAGCTCTACCTTGCGCTGCTCGACGTCCTGGGACTCGAGGGGCTGGGTGCTGGCAGGGCCTTGTCCGTACACTTCTCTCTCTCTCTACCTCTCTCTCTCTCTCTCTCTCTCTCTCTCTCGCTCGCTCGCTCGCTCTCACTCTCTCTCTACCTCTCTCTCTACCTCTCTCTCTACCTCTCTCTCTCTCTCTCGCTCGCTCGCTCGCTCTCACTCTCTCTCTACCTCTCTCTCTACCTCTCTCTCTCTCTACCTCTCTCTCTCTCTACCTCTCTCTCTCTCTCTCGCTCGCTCGCTCGCTCTCACTCTCTCTCTACCTCTCTCTCTACCTCTCTCTCTCTCTCTCTCTCTCGCTCGCTCGCTCGCTCTCGCTCTCTCTCGCTCTCTCTTTACCTCTCTCTCTCTCGCTCGCACTCTCTCTCTACCTCTCTCTCTACCGCTCTTTCTCTCTACCTCTCTCTCTCTCTCTACCTCTCTCTCTCTCTCTACCTCTCTCTACCTCTACCTCCCTTGATACAAATATGAATTTATGTGGTATTTTAACGCAACGCCACAGCGCCCTTATATATATTTAGGCTATATCGAAAAAAAGAACCCAAAGGCATACCAAAAAAAGTTAGTTTTCGAGGCTAAAACAACATTAGCGCCAATAAAACAGTTTTTAAAATGGGTTTAGGAGTGCTTCAACCTCCATAAACACCCCATTTACGTACTTGATTTTCCTGGCGATGCTTGCACATAGACGTATTAATAAATCTCCTTCTGTGGCGCGGGTTGGATCGGCGGACGCGATGACATGGGCACTGTTGCACGCATCAAACACACACGGAGGAAAATAATGCCGTATAATGTACATTAAAGTGTAGTATGTTCCAAACCCGTTTGATGTTTCCAAAAATATGTTCAGTGCAGCTGAACAGTGAATAAAGAAATCAAGCACAGCAATGCGACTCAAATGTGGGTCGTTAATAGAGCTGGCGCGCGGCGCAATTTTAGCCGATTGCAGGGAAATAGTTATATATTTGCTGTGAAATAGGTAAAAATTTGAGTGAAATAGTTCCAAGCACAATTCTTGAGTGAAGATTTCAAGCTTTAATCTTTTCTAAATTAAAAGTATTTTGGGTAACAATTTACGGAGCTAAGATCATTTGAAAAGTGTCAGTTTCTATACTTTTAATACCATTAATTAACATTTTCTAAAAGGTAGAGATATGTGTGTGTGTTTGTGTGTGCGTGCGCGCGCGTGCTGTGGCGCTATGGCAGAAAGTTAAGGAAACATTTCCTCCAAGCCTGTCTTCAAACTTATTTAATTTTAAGATTACAACATTTCTTATAGGGTGCTCTGTTGTGATTGATATTCATATATCTTTTCCGATAAACATTTTATTGGAGATGTAAATAGCTAGTTTTTAAATACCATATTCGTCTTATCGTTTTGCGTATTTTTAAATTCATAATGTGAAATGTCTATGCCACGTATGTTATTTTTCACTGACATTTCGTATTTTATGAATTTTGAACAGACTATCTCTTCATTAAAGCGTTCATGTGATTTCTACTTGAGAAATTGTTACATACGGTTAAGAGGCATGTACCTCACTGACAGATATAGACAAATGCTGTTTTTATGAAGATGGTAAGCGATTGTTTTTCAGATACACTTGTGTCAGTATCATCTCTGAAATAATCATATCGCCATGACCTACTTTCGATATGATTAACTGAATAACAATCCATGATATTGATTCAAATTGAACTGATAATTCTTGTGTCATAAATGTCTGCATATTTCTTTAATTTTCATTACTGGCTCCACAAACGAAGCTTTATGTGTTCGACGTTAATTTTTTTGTTCGTAGCCTTTTCCTGTTTTTTGTCATAACATTAATTTAATAGGCTTTCTGCTTTGCAATGCTCATCATCGTTCTTTGCGTTTTCGTGACGGCGCTTGAATTTAATAGGTTGAATGTGTGTGAATTAAGCTAATGGCTGTTCATTTCGAAGTACGAGAATCGTGTTTTTTAAGTAACGCAACCTGTTATTTGACATACACTCTAATTCGTGGTATCGTTTGACTCATTTACTGGATAATAGCCGGAAACTGCCAAAGCTGTTTGGAAACTAAAAAGACAATTGATTACATACTACATTTATTCAGCTTCAGTATCACACATTTTTTTGCATTAATAGCAAACTGATGTTTGCCTGAATAAAGAAATCATTCTCTCTTTATCGACCATTTCAGCATGCCTTTTATGTACGTATGTTTGCGAGATAACCTTTGCGGTGCTTATAAACAGTAGCAAATCGTTAGCAAGTCAAAGGAGCGATATTGACGTGCCGTCCCCCGCCGATGACGTAAGCATCAGAAGAAACCAAGCAGGGCCGGCGAGAGTCCGCCCAGCGCTGTGATCAGTAAGCCCCGCGTGGCCGGGCACTCGTCGGATTCCGCGTTTAGCAGGTGGAAGCCGCGAACTGCCCGGTGACGCCCGAAGCCCCCCAACCGCCCTCTTGGGAGCGCGGGCTCGGCCGCCGCGCCGCCTCGGTTTGTAGGCAAACACCGCGGACAGACTGGCGCGACACGCCGCGGTCACGAGAGGGCGGTGAAATAGAAAACAGAACTAGCAATCAATAAAACACTCTTGAGGTCTTCATTTTGATAACTGATAACTTCAAATTATTTTTCTACTACTCGTTGAACGGAGTGGTCGGAGGCGATGGTGTAACGGGAAGCGTATAGGACTGTTATACACAAGTTCGTGCGTTGGAAACCGATCGAAGCCGTGGATTTTTAGAGCGAAAACATCCTTCGGAGGGGAAGTAAAGCCGGCTGTCTTATGGTAGTAGATTTACTCCATGTTAAAGATCCTCATGCCTAAATGAAGCCTCTGAGCTAAATTGAAATCGCCTGTTTCGTATACCGTCTCTCTCCGCTGGTTGCTGGAAGGCGCGGTAGCGGAAGAGCAACCCTAATGGTCTGAGTCTCGCCACGTGAAATAACCCATTAATTCAATTGGTACCTAAAAGGCAGGAGCTGTGGGCCCACTGAGTGCAGTTTTCTATATACCACGGACTTATGATTTACGTGCTGATTATCCGGGCTGATAGTATTATTAGAGCAAATGCCAAGTGCACAGTAATTATGGAACAAATTTCCGTATTTCTATCCGGAATCGTTGAACAAAGCAGCCACAAGGAACGATCTCGCCTTATTTGTCCCGGAAGAACGGCATTAAATCAACAAATTTGTTGTGTAAGACGTAAGAGAAACGTAACGCATGACATACAACAGTGCAAATTTAGAAATAGAAAATAAAAATGATGAACATGTGAAAAAATTAATATATTTCATCATGTATGAGTATGAAATTTGCACGCACGTAGTAACCAACTTGTTACTGATTGGGTTGAACATTCATTACAACGTATGGATCTTTTCAGTTCTCTCTCTTCTTTGTCATCTCTTCTTCTTCGACGGTTTCTACCCCTTAGCGTTTGCCGTTTTGGATTTCCATAATTCTCGGTCCTCCCATTGACCCTCTTCCAAACCTTTCTCCTCCATTACTTCATGTATATATGTCTTCCAGGTTAAACCAGGTCTACCTCTTCTACGTCTTCTTTCAGGTATCCAATTTAAAATTTGTTTTCGCCATCTCTCATTTCGCATCCTCTGGACATGTCCATACCATTGAAGAGCTTTATTTTCTAGTCTTGTGGTTATGGTTGTTTGAACCCCAGCTCTTTCCCACACCACTTCGTTTCTTATTTTATCCAGTCTTGTTATCTGCAAAGATCTTCTCATAAAGTCGAGCTCTACCGACCGTATTCTGTCTCTACGGCGTTTTGTTAACGGCCACATTTCTGCGCCATATAATATAATACTTTCCACGATACTGTGGGATATGTGTCGTTTTGTGTCTTGCCTTAAAACACTATTCCATATAAGGTCATGCAGAGCTTTGATTGCATTCCTCCCCATTGCGAGTCTAGTAGTTGTATCTTCATCAATTTTTCCGTTGTCCAATATCATTACAATCCCAAGATATTTAATCTATCTTTGTCATTGCCACACTAAATATTTTGGTGTTTTGAAAATTGAAGAAAACAAATTTTATAGAGGCTACTGGCCTGCATAAGCAAAAAGCTGCTGATCAAAACCATAAAAAATGTTTTTCCAAGAGGTTGCGCACTCACTGCTCAAGAACAAGAAAGGAAATTTTCTCCATTAACACTATAATAAAGTAAATATTTTAACAGAAACAGCCTTCCCGAATTTTATTATAACGTGATGTGGTGTTTACGGATATTCAATACAACAGTTCTTTACACCCCAAGAATATAAAAAAAACTGGGAAATAACTCAATCAAATGTTGCATTTTTCAGTCAAAACCGAAACTGTGGAATGGTTTTTGTATTTGTCCCAAGTTTTGGATATCTTTCAAAACAATTCTGAAAAGGTCGGGGTTTGCATAGGTGTCATTCAATTATATATTATTAGTAAAATAGATTTGAGGGCACGAGAGAAGAAAATCGCGTGGCTGAATTTGGACGACAGGGAACTCTGTAGACTTTAATGTGGGGATTCCAGCCGAGAACCAAATAGGAATCCGTGCGGGTATCAAGTGATCTACACGGTGTAAACATTTGAGCATCCTCTTGTACTTTCGTTTTCAATTCAGGCTATTCATTAAGGATACGTGCAAGGGAAGTTGGCTACCCAAAATTAGAAACTTGGAAAATAATATTAAAATATTGGCAATATTTGATAACAAACCTTGATGTCCAATATAATCGCACTTAAGAAACAATACGTGTATTATGAGGAGCACTTGCTTTGACGATTATTTTTCGCAAGTATTATAAACTGTGCTTAGTTTGTGGTAAAAATAATGAAGGGGCTCTGAACTGATGTTTTTTTCTTACTATGGATGAGCACTTCTATTCAAGGGAGGAATCTGCGATCTATAATATCTTGTGCTTTGTTGTATGAGTGTGTTATAAAGCATTCATCTTTTGAAATAAATTAATCCAATCGAATGTTGTGTTTTTAAATTTTCCGGTAAAAAAGGAGCGCTACTCCCTTCAGTTCCCTTGGAAATAAGCCCCTGATTATTATGCGGCTCATCGCATGCTATTTCGCCGTTCTTTGCGAACCGCGAGTTGGGCGCCGGGGCTTGCGTAAGGTGGGCGTAGCGCAGGTGCGGGCGGCGCGTGTGCGTTGCGTGGCAGGGGGCGGGGCGTGCGAAGGGGCGGGCGAATCCGCGCGGCTGGCACGCCCCACTGGCCGTCGCGCGTGGGCGGCGGCGCGGCGCGGCGCGGTGCGGTGCGGCGCGGCCGTCGGCTCCTCGTTAACGCGCCTCGGGGCGGGAGCTGCCTCTGCGGCCAGCGGGAGCCAACTCTTCCCCGCACGATTACGGCTTCATTCAATTCTCAGTGCTTCTGAGAAGGAAGGAGTGTTTCTGGTTTGGGGGCGTGTCAACTACTGTACTTAAGTCTTCTCTGCCGTAAATGTAGTGTTTGTTCTATCCCGAGGGTCGGCGATGTCCTTCCCCCGCTGAAACGTGAATACCGGTCTCTTGGTTTTTTCCATCCAGGTATCTCCCTCAGCCCGGTTTCCACCCCTGTCGAGACAAGTTCTAAGCTCCCGACTGGCCTTCCTACATGGGTTCACTGGCGTAGTGCATGGAAGTGGAAGTGTGTGCCTGTGAGTGTTATTTGTGTGTTTGCGAATGTATGTCAGTAAATTAATGAAATACAAAAAATATGTTAATCTTAGACTTTTTCACTTACTTCGTTCTCGGGCGTAATTTGATGTATTCTATCACCATGTGGTATTTAGCATCGTTGATTCAAACACCTTTCAAAGAAAAAGGGGCAGAGAGCTGTAACTTACACTCGTATCCTTATTGACTAACACGTGGAAGGTGTAGGGGAGATGAAGAAATGCATGAGAAAAACTTAAATGCGGAATCTATGATAAAATATTATGAAAGGAAAATCGGAGCGTTCAGTCAAATATTGTTTATGTCTTCAAAATGTTCTGATGTTTTCTAGTGCTTGTTCTGTTTGCAAGACTTCGCTCCTCCTTATGAATTAGCCGTCCTTACATTTTTTCCACACAGCTATCGTTAGATTTGCCTTTGTCAATCCTTACGTCTGCCTTCACCAAAAATTATTTGAAACTTATAACTGCATACTACCAATCCTTCTTTTTAAGTGTCCTGTATGCCTGTAACTGATATACAGGTACCTCAACATGCCGGTAACAAGCTGTATGGAGGTTAGCCCTTCATTGCAGCACTAGAACGTGACAATGAAATATTGAGGTATTTGAAACATTCCGGTTTCCTGGTAATTCCCTTTGCCATTTCCCCCTTTTTTAGGTCATTTGGAAATGAAATTGTGAGTAATGGTGAGTTTTTAACAGAGAAAAGAGAAAAATCTATGACGTCGCTTGCGACGAAATGCTAAAACTGTGAGCAGACTACTTAGTCATCGTACTCTTCGGGAATTTGATGACGCGTGTGTTGCCAACCTCGTGTTTTGAAAGACTCCTGTCACGGACAAAGAAAAGAAAGACTGCAATTTCAGATACATTTTTCATAAACCCGTTTTGAATTATAGTGTATACAAATAAAACAATTTTATTCTTATAAATTCTTGTAACATATTACAGTACTTGCGTGTACAATTTCGTAACTATTTCACACTTCTTCATTATTTCCTTACGGGTCAGATAAACTGTCATTTCGCACTTCAAACCATTCACTTCTTTCTTCATCTACCGCATTTTTTCTGCCCTTTACCTTTCTCATTTTGATGTGTATTTGTGTCGAGTTCACTAATTGTTTCTAGTTTCTACTTTTCATCCGCTGTACCGATTTTTCCCTTCCACGTCTTCTTCCCATCATTACTTTTTGTAGTAATTATGTTATTTATAATTGCGTTATTGCAAAACACGGTTGTTATGTAATTTCTCATTTTGGAATGTTATATTTTTATTTTTCTTGGCATTGATGTTATAACTTGTATGATACCATGTGGTCATTGATTACGGAGTTCGTATCAGGCACATTATCTTCTGATTTATATTGACACAGATCCTTTTACCTCTTGTGTAAACGTATTTCTGAATCCTACGAGTTCCTTGCACTGAGTTGCTGTGTCACTGCTGACCCAGTTTTTGTTGTCAAAGCCTTTGTTTCCAATTCCAACTGCTGAGAATGCAACCCCGCTGTCGCAATATGCGGAAGTTGTTTCCAAAACCAATCACCTTTTGGTCTTTGTCACACTCTTGGCCCGAACATGCCGCTGGTTACGAACGTTATCGCCGGAATGACAGCTCTCGAATCAACTTTCATAACTCGCCCACTTCGACTCTGGTCGCACATCTTCCTGCTTTCGTTTAATAGAGTGTGTCCTTAATAGCAACGGTTTTGGAAAAACTATGACGGAGCGATAGGAAAAGATATGATCCACAGTTTCTTTGTTCCCCAAAAAGTAAACCAATTGCGTCATTTTTGCAGCAGAAGAGGTACAGAATGGCTCTTCGAAAGGGAAATCTGGGAAGTGCACCGTCAGGAATGTCATTAAATGTAATACAGATAAATGTATTGTACATGAAACGTAATGTAACGATCTACATTAGAAAGAACTTAATATACTTGTACATTACATTTAATGCATAAGTTAAATTCAGTGTAGATTTAATGTAGAGGTTTTCCCGTTTCCCCTGCCACTCATCATTCTTATCATGTATATTGAAAATCACCAATTCATCAATATCATTCATTCCTTCCTTCCTTCCAGATATGACCATAAAGCTTTGACTCTTGCATCCTAATGTACATGTGTAACTCAATGTGCATTCTTGATAATTACTTTAACGTAAATTTCATTAAAGTAATGCAGACATTTCTGACAGTGTAGTTGTAATTTTCTTTTCGTTTTGAAGAAATTTCTGTTGTTTTGAAGCTACACATTTTCCTATGATATTTTAGACGGACAATTTTAGAACATAGAACTAAATTACAAATAATAGAATTTCATTTTGGAGTTTCTTTTTGCTAATTGTGTACGTGCTGTAATATCTCATTTCTGTAGCAACAGGAGCTCCGCGACTACCCTTGAGTGGTGTCCGTGGTCGCCGCGTAAATGCGTTCCTCCCGTGGGGCGGAGGGCGGAGTTGTGGGGAGTTGTGGGGAGGCGGTGCGCGTGTGGGGCCGCGAGGGCTTAGCGCGCGAAGCAGAACTGGGGGTCCCAGACTTCTGGCCGGCCGGCCTGGCGCCCGTTCGCTGCGCATTAGAGGATTTTGGAGAAGTCCGCGGACGAGCTAATTGATTTGAACTGCAGCTGAGTCGAGACGCAGACCGGTGAGTTAGCCCTGAGCCCCCATCTCTGCAGTGACTCAGATCGGGAGCTCCTAGGTCCGAGTCCCGGCGGTGGCGGATTTTCGACGCTGGCCTGATCGCTAGGGCAAATTCAGCCGCTCTCTGGATACTTCTGGCAGATGGTTTTTCTCATTGGTTGTTTTCTGTGGTTTCTTAACGACAGGCGAATTCTGGGGCAGTACCCCAACTAACGGTCTACGGTCTACGTATGATCTTTCTTTCGTCTTCCTTGTACTATCGTTGCCTCTTACGCGCACTTGTTCTTACATCCGCACAAGTTCAGTAGGAGATTAAGACTTTGTCCGTCTGGGGCGGTCCGAGCTGGCGGAAATACCTGGAGGGAAAATTCTCCTTAAGTCGTCACGTAGGTCGGCGCCCGATCTCATTATCAATCTGAGTCGAGGCGCAGCGCACGCCGTCCAAGCCTCTGTCTTTGGTCTCCGGAGGGGACGTCAAACGCAGTTGAAGAGACAGTTTTCAGTGACATATCTTCATGAAGCGATTTTTTTAGGAAAGAAAGGTATTCAGCAGATCAAGTATGTAGTCCAAGATGATATTCAATACTTTTGGAATATCTGCACTTTGAGAAATTAAATTTGTGTACACAATATTTCGCGAAATGGTGGAGAAGCTTCTTAAGAATGTATTGATTTGTGCAACTAGAAAACTCCAGAAAACAAACGGAATTGCGGATACATCACTTTGCCAATAAGTTCTTCAATTAGATCTGCAATCCACGCGAGTCCTTGCATTTTATTTCAGTTTACAGAAACAAATTGTATGCTGATAATATTTCAGAATGCGGAAAATTAATTAATATTTGAAAATAGGGGAACGATAATTTCAAATTTGTGAGTGAAGCAGTAATATTGAATACTATTGTTATTCCTCCGATTATGATGGATGTTGCAATGCTTTCGCGATGCTTTAGAAAATCCGAGAGAGGTGCATCGGCATGATTTACTTTGATTCGACAGCGAATTGACAGCTTAATTGAATTGAACGGAATGGTGAATCTTTCCTCGGAATTTTCGGAGTTCGTCGAAACTTTACTTTTACGACGGAAGTACAGTTCACGTTCATAACTTCCCATTCTCGGTAAAGTTTGGATGAGTGATTGTGCATGTTTCAATATTCTGTGAAATGTTACTAAATGAACACCGTGCAGACAATAAAAAATTCAGTGCATATACTGAAGTAATTTGTTTTTTATGTACATTTTTGATAGATATTGTCGGCAGCTTCCTGTGCTTTTATCTGCCTCTCTGTGCTTTACTCGAAATTTGCAGTCATGCATCGTTTGAGATATTCTTCTGATTCACTATTATGGTGATAGAATCATTTACCTTTTCCAAAAATAAAGGACAGATTTGAGGACAGCAGATTTACTGAGGATAGTGGTAATCTTTAGTCTCGATTTGTACGCTTCCTTTGACGAACCATTTCGGCGTTTGAGCGAGCGTGCCGTGCGCAGAGCGGCTTCTGCGGAAGCATGTACTAAGGGTCTTACTGAAGGATTCGCAGAAATGTGGAGCTACCAACATCATTCACATATTTTTAAAAGAAAGTAGTTTGTGTTGTTTCTTACGGAATGTTTCTTACGGTGCGTATCAATATTTTTCAACCTACCTCCATAGTACGCTTGTTTATTTTTCATGAGTCCCTCTCCATTTTCGTAAGGTCATTGCTTCCATCCCTATGGAAGGAAATGTTATTTGTGTTATACGTAAGGTAAGACACTATGAAAATGCCATAGTTCCTGGTTTTGGTTTCCTGGTTCCTGGTTTTGTGATTTGGAGCATAATTACTCTAATGTATAAGTCTACTTTATTGTTCTTCTTCTTTCGTCCTATCTTCCATATACGGAAGTTAGGTGACCCATAACGGGTTTTCTAGGGATCCGTTATTCAGGGTGGTTTCCCGTTGCCTTCCCTGATATGATAATGATGATGAAGATGATGATGATAGGGGGTGAAAGGACGAACACAATACAACCATGGCCGAGGCGGGACTCGAACCCGCGATCTTTCGGTACGAGATCGCTACGGCACTATTGCCTTAGCGATCTCGGCCACCGGATCGGCACTTTATTCTTACTGCATTATAAATGTTGCTCAGATTGGTTTAAACCATAGAATTTGATAAACAGAGTTTTCAACATGAGTGCTTTTATCGTTCCACTCTACTATCGATTAGATAAATTCGTTAAGTTCGAATATGATAAAAACACTGATGTTTGGGCTTGTTCTGATGCAGAGAGTGTGTCGTTGAAACTGAATTTCTGATGTTCAGAATTCATATTTTGGAAATGTAATTTTGAAACGTTCCTGTGAAATGCAGTTGTATTTTAAGCTCATAATTGATATAAGTATTCAAATCGTTCATAATCAGTAGCATATAAAGTTGTTTTTTTGATTGACGTGACTGTTGATTTAGAGTCCCTCATGACTTAAACGCTTTGCGGCTAACCAACCTCAAAGTTAGGAGTTCATGATTTCTAAGAAAAGAAAAATTTGAAATGCATTCGAAACAGTGGCTAATAGTACTAAAGAAATAATTGGGACATTTTTCTACCCGAAAGAAAGAAAGGGAAGCTCGTCAATCAAATGACTTTTATAATGATTAATCTGAGAAACGTATTTTAATTGAATGAATAGTCAGATGAAGAAATATCCCAGCGAAGGCCCCTTATTAAAATTGTATTTTTCTCTATTCACTTTGTGGACTCCGCCGGGTATGAGCAATACATGTGCCACGCCTGACCCTGCACGTATATACAATATCCTCTCCCCTTCGCCCCAAGAACGCAATTAAAAATCACGCCCTAACGAGGACAGGAATGCAGGGAGGGCGGCGAGTTGCATGCGCGGCCGCGAGTGGCGCGCCGTCTTTTATACAAAAGCACGCCCCCCCCCCAAAAAAGCCCCCGCCCCCGCGCGGCGGGGCAGCCGCGGCTTAACTCAAACAAATCGGCCCGGGCGGTCGGCTTACGGCGGCAGTGAACTCGACGCGGGGCGAGGCCGCGGCTGCGGGGCGCTGCGAAGAGCGCGAGCGAGACAGGGAGAGCGGCGGCTTCACGAAAACAAATACACTTCATCAGTATTACTGGATTACCCCGCCCCGCCGCCGCCGCCGCGGCGCGCTGGCGTCCCGAGAGGCGAGAGGGAACGCCGCGTTTGCGGAGACGGCGCGGTGGAGGCGAGGAGTGGTGGTTTTGGATGAGCTGCTGCAGAGGAGTTGAGTGTGCCGGCTGTATATTGTGTCGCTTAGGAGGGCAAGCAAGGAAGGTGACGGTGCAGAGAGAGAGAGAGAGAAGAGTCGAGGAGGTGCAGTGAAGGCAGGCACTGTAATCATGGTGACGGTTCAAGTATTAAGAAGGGGAGTGTGGTAGAAACGGTAAGGCAGTGTGGGTGTATGTAGGAGGAGGTGGGAGAAACGGGGGAAGTTGTGGTGATGGAGGTGGCTGTCAGGGGAAGTTGTTTCGCGTGTAATCATGGTGGCGGCTCAAGTATTAAGAAGGGGAGGCGGGGGCGGAGGGGGGCGCGGTCGGCGGCGAAGACGAAGGGGCGACGTGTGTGCGCGCGCCTGCGGCCGCGTCGCGGCGCCGCTGCTAAACAGGCACGCGCGCGGGAGTTTACGAGATTGCCGGCGCCCCGCTCTGCGCCGCGCCTCGCCTCGCCTCGCCTCCCCGCGGACGCCGCGCCCGACGTCTCTTTTACGGGCGACGCGGAGCGCCAAGCGGGGCCAAGTTGTGCGCCGCTGCGGACGGCCGAGCAAATGGAAGGGCATTCCAGTATTTGTGTGTGTGTGGCCGTGTGTAGGTGGTCCTGCGGGCAAGGCAAAGAGATTCGAGGTGAGAGAATATAAGCTCTAAAGCGAGGGGCAAGTTGTTGTCTGGGATGACAAGGATGAGTTAAGAAATGGGCTTGGGTGGGATTACGTATACATTTCCACAAGACGGGCAAATTTAAATTACATTCTCAGGTTATGGGGGAAAAAGTTGTTTTTTTGTGTGTGAAAACAATTGCGTACTCTTAAAAAAACAGCAGCATCACGTAGACGTTCATACATTGATATTTATTCGAATTCAAGTAGATAAGTAGACATAAATATTACATCTTTTTTCCATCTTTGGGGTAAATGTGTTTTAAATTTCTTTTCCAGTTGAGTTCGAGTATTTTGCCATCAGTTCTCCATATCTGTTACGAAAACTGTATCCATTAAGATCCACATACAGAAATTATTAAAGTGGACAGACCTGGTTCTTCAGAACCAATTATTAGGAAATTTTACAATGTGTATTAGAAACTTTCCAAGTATTAGTGTTCTCATAAATTTATTTTGCGTTAAAAATACATTTTCCACATATTAATGCTAAGTGTTGTTGTGAGTAGAAATGAGTCTGCACACTTTCTCAATTTTTGTATTCAAATACCAAGGGCGATCAAGGTTGTAAAGAAAGTAAACTAATAGTTACAATACTAATAAATTATATGTATGTTAATTAAATTCAAAATATTTCTGTAAGATATCTGCCTTAATTGTCACTGCATCTAATACAACAAGTCCTCCTTGAGCCTAATCGAATCAAAGTCGTGCATTTTTGATGCGCCTGCTTTCAAGATTAGGTATTAAATTTCTCCAAATCGCTCGGATTCTTTCAAAAGAGAGCGCTTGGCCACGAAATGTTCGAAGTCCTAAGAGCGTGCAAAACTACGTAATCCAAACCCCAAAGCGGCAGGTATCCACGGAAATGTTTATCAAGGTTGGTGCGTGGGCGTTGTTGTCGCGCGCGCCGGTGACTCTCCAGCCGCGGGGCGTGGCGCGCTACGAGACAGAAGTCCCGTGCTTCTGCGGGCGCTGTCATTTGTTTGCTCTCAGGTTTCGAAGAGAGCCGCTAGGATGCGCGAGAGGGCGCAGGGTTTGCCTACGCGTGTTGACGCGGCTCCTCCATAAAGGCGCCGCGGAGCGAAGTGGCGAGGCGTGGGAGTGGCAGGCAGTGGAGCAGCTATACCGTGTTCCTCACATAGCGTACTCTGAGATTAACAACGACAATGAAGATGCGATTGAAGTCGTAGGCTTCCGCGGCCAGAGTCATGTGCGTGATCTCGGCTGTCCGGGTGACGCCCAGATCACGCAAATGAAGATGTGAATTTCAACGAAGCGACAATTGCGTGTATAATGTGTCCGAGGCCTCCATTTGTCAGAGCTTGCACGTGAGCAGTATCTCGATGCGACTAAGAAACCGGCACCAAACGATTTAAATTACGTAAATCTTTAGTAGGGGGGATTTGATGCGCTACGTTTCTGCCGCTTTATAAAACTTAAGACCCATAGCGAGTTTTGGTAGGGCAGCTATAGGTCCTGTGAAGTGACAGCAAACGCACGTCCCAAAATCAGTTACTGTACATGCTGCCATATAAAGCGCATTTCGCTTTTAAATGTGGCACTAGGCCGTTGGTCGAGCGATTGTAAGCTCTTTGGGCCTAATCCAATCGAAGTCGGGGGTTTTTGATGCGCCTGCATTCAACATAAGGTATTGAATCTCCCGAAATCGCTCGGATTCGTTCAAACAGAGCGCATGGCCGCGAAAAGTAAGACGTCTGTGCAAAAACACGTGATTCGATACTTGACCAACACGCGACGCTACGCCAAAAGTTTCAAAAATTTCGTCGCTTCTATTTGGCCTGGCGGTTGTTTGAGGTGGAAGTCTGCTGCATGAGCTTTGATAGGTTTACTTAACCGTAAACAGTTTCACTCCCGTTGGTGGCTGTACATTGCCGTGACTTGCTGAGCGTCCGATGGATTAATGGTGATGGATTCTCTGTGATCTTCATGATTTCCACGCGAAGCCACACAGTCCGGTTTGAGCATGCCTCATACGGAATTATAAACTCAAATAGTTGAAGGATATGTCAGATCCGAGCTTATTATGAACGTTTAGGAGCATAAGGCAACATTTTCGTGTTTTGATGTGCTTGCAGTATTAATTATTCTATTTATATGCTGTCTCTGTCTCTCTGCTATTAATGCCAGCTCTGCGTAGATTTTACTATGTTGTTTTCAAGCAATATGAAATATCGCATTCAACCACACCCTTTTGTTGATCTGGAGATGTAAGTTATGGACTACAGATGCATAGCTGCGCCTATGAGCCCATGCAGCCGATTGAAGTTATTAGTTTGAAACTGTTCTGCATTCTGTAATCTCGGGAGGTGGCAGCGTTCCTTGTGTGTGCTGGCAAATCGGTAAGTAGTTCTCTGGATACAGAAAATGGCGCGCGGTTCGTTTCCCGCTTGTTAGGGTACAGCTTCGGTATTCGCCTTGTATTGTCCAGAGGAACCACGGAAAACTACCGGCCAGAGTAGCCGGCGCTGAAATTCTCCGTCAGAATGTGGATGAATTCGACCTATCTGGGTACCTAGTGGCGCAAATCGAAGCTCGCACCCTAAGATCTCAAAGCCTAAAGCTAATTTATTTGTAAATATTGTATATAGTATTATGGTGTCGGAGTATTTTTATTCTAATAAATACTAAATATTTACAAGCCGTTCACGTCTGTAATTATTTGCCCCGGCAAAGACGCCGCAGACGCGTGGTAGTTCCTAAACCGCTACTTACACTACACGTGCGTAGTAGTTCGTTAACCGCTGCCACCATTCTATCCCTCCTACGTCTGCGGCGTCTTTGCCGGGGCAAATAATTACAGACGTGAACGGCTTGTAAATATTTAGTATTTATTAGAATAAAAATACTCCGACACCATAATACTATATACAATATTTACAAATAAATTTGACCGTTACAAGAAGGAACCTTCCCTCGTTACCACCACCGCTGGCCCGATAATTAATTACCATATCCGGTGTGATGCACCAGTACCTTACGCGAGCATACATGCGAGTATGCCGCACCGACCGTCACGACGTAGCACGCCGGCTTCGGTTCCCCGCCTCGGTAGCCTATGCATTACAATGCAACGCCGCGCACAACCCACACGACGCCCTACCGACGCGCCCAAACCTGAAGAATCAGAAGAACAGAAGAAAGTTAAGTCGGAGTCCGCTTATATACCCTCTGGGCAGGCTGACGGAACCGCGTCACCCGCAGTGTCCGCCGACGCGTTTCCGCCTGCTCCGGGGTTTCCAAGTTGCCACCCACGACACGGCATCCCCTCTCTCTCGCTCCCCAGCCTTTGTGCAGACCAGCGTCTCTTCCGCCAGCGCTGTCCACATGGCTGATATTTGGCACGTTTGTACTGGCGACAGTTATGACGCCACAAGAGTATGTGTGGTCATGGTTTTGGTAAATTTCACTTGGTTTATTTCCTAGTGTTCTTTTTATGTGCCCCGGATATAACTTGAAATTTCGTTCGCTTTTGTTGCACATTAGTGTCCCGCAAATAAGCTCAAAAAATATTTTGGCCGAAAAAATATTTTGGCGCACACTCTTTAGAATTTTTACTTTTGATCAGATTAATTCAGAATTCTGACACGAAATTTCGTGCCATTAGATCGACATCAAACCGTGCCATCTTCAGCTCAAAGTTTAAATACTAGTGATCGCTGGCTTGAAGTAATCTATTGGACAAATCAGCGATAAAGAATGGTTGACATTTGTAATATACATGTTATTAATTTATTGATATATGTAATTTACTTAATGCATTTTAATTTTTATAATTCACTTATTATTCATAATATTTTTTTAAAAAATTTACAAACAAGTAAAGTGTAAGTGATCTTGCACATATAACAGACATTTGCTTTTACTTTTCATCTACTATCAAACGTGAATGAAAATCCTACATTATTTTAAAATCCCCTTGTAAAAGCTCAACTATTTATTTATGCATCAAGGGCGTTATAAGAGTTTTAATGATTGAGGGGCAATTTTTGTCACCGCTCGATTATTAGAAGCAGTTAACGCCCGTGGTACATACATTATTTTATTTTTTACCTAATTGCATTGATTGAAATGTTATTATTTACTAACTGGATGTATGCTGGTCTCGGGTTGTCTAAACTATTTTCCTCCTATAATTCCCTTCATAAAAGAACATGTACGTAGCACCATTCAAACGTTTTCATATTTCCCTCGTAACCACGATCTTGTCGATCCAGGTAAGTTATACTTTGTATATCGAGCTGCTTATCGAAGTCAATATCAAACCATAACTTATGAGTAAAAAATAAAAGTTATTTGCTACTTAAACCATTCCACATTATTTCGCAAAATCTCAGTTCCTCCTGGATAAGTTCGTTAGTGAGTGTACCTGATGGACACGGCCGCCCCCCTGCCCACGCCCGACGGCGCCGACGTGCAGGCGCAGTGCGAGTCGCCCTTGCATTATGTAACGCAGCCGAGCGGTTCGTCATCCCATCCGGGCGCTCGCGTTCCTTTCCGGGCGCTCGGACAACGGCTCTCGGCGCGCAGAATTCGATTAACACGTCGCGGCGGCGGCGGCGGCGAGGGTGGGGGCGCGGAGGACGTGCCGCCACGTGAAACACTTGCCTCCGATGCGGGCATCAATCTCCGCGCCGCGCCTCGCCGCCGCCGGGGTCGGGACGCAGCTGCCAGCCTTCTTTGGGGCAACGTCTGGCGTAGCGGCGGCAATGGTGTAGCGGTTAGCGTATTGTTCTGTTATACCCAACTTGGCGGGTTCAAACCCGATCGAAGCCGTGGATAAATCCTTCGTACGCCTTCCTTCGGAGGGGAAGTAAAGCCGGCTGTCCCATGTTAGTAGATTTACTTGCATGTAAAAGATCCTCAAGCCTAAATGACGCCTCTGAGCTAAATTCAATTCGCCTGTTTCTCGCCCAAGAAATACCTCCTTCCTCTGCTAGTTGGTGAAAGGAGCGTAGCGAAATTTGCGTGGTCAGACGGAAGAGCAGGGTCTCGCCACGTAAAATAAGGCTTCAATTCAATAGGAGGCGTGACGCGCGGCGCGGCGCGCCCTCTCCGGCCCCGTCGTCGCCACGCACATCGGCGACTGTGAGTGGTAATGAAGATAATGAAGTCTTACGCCTTCAAGCACGCGCAACCGCCGTTACCCGCTTTACTTAACAGAAACCCTAAATTCAAGAATTATTATCTGCACTGTCCATTTATTTATTTAAATTTTAGCAAATACAATTTGACCTGCACCTATGCTGGATCATTTCTCAGGACTTTCAATTTATGACATCATATAATTTATAAAGCAAATTGTTTGAACAATTACAGATAAATTAAAAGTGGAATATAATTTCTTCGTGATGACTTTCAGTAGTAACAAAATAGAACACTTATGAAAGAAATTGTTGCAGTCAGGAGGACGAATAAACGAATTTTAAAGCAAGTAACTGAAACAATATAGAAGAGGATTAAAGATATAATTTATAATAATTTTCTTCAAGAAAATATTTATTTTTAATTTCTTGAGAATGTAGGAAGAGATATTTCGTTGGAACTGCATCGTTAAGTGATAAATACTGCAAACATTTTAATGATCTCAATTTGAAGTTCGTTCCGAAGTCATTATATGTAAAAACTGATAAGTGGTTTCATCTGCTTTTTCATTAACACATATTGGGGACTCAGTGAGATTGAGAGAATGCAGTTTGAAATTAAATTTGCCATTCCCTGATACATAAAAAACTGTATTGATGAAAGAAACTATTTTCTGTTTTTACCAACAAAGTCGATATGACGAATATAATAATATGTACAAGTTCTTTCTAAACTAGAACTGCTGTTTTGCCAAATTGGAATAAGAATTGAATGAGGTGACGCCGTTTTTGCAGAAAAGTATTTCCAAGAATTTCCGTATTAATTAATGTAGATAAATTTTTCCGAAGTTATGTTCTAACAGTAAATTCATGAAGTTCTAAATCAAGAGGTATCAATCCAATGAGTACTTGCAAGACATCCGTTGAAGTTGTTCTGTTTGTTCCTATACGAGCTAAAAGAGCTTTTCACTGTTGAAAACAGCAGTTTATTGTTGTGTATAGTTTATTAAAAGCACTGTCTCAGTTCTTCCACGTTTTTTTCTATCACAACCAGTTTCTACCCCAACCTACTTGTGTCTCCTGCAGCATCTCTTTACCATTTCTACCACCATCACCACCGGCACCACCCTTACTCTGCTTCCTCCTGCATTTCCTCCATAACCATGCCAATTAGAGAAGTTGTAAACAGCCCAGCATCTGGTGCAGATTCCATAACTCAACAGCAAATTCAGAGAGCTTACATAAAAAGAAATATTTCTGGAAGACACAAATATGTTATATGACTTCTTGGAAAACGACTGTATCTCTCAAGTTTTTCACGTGCTCAATCAATACCATCTGTTGGCTCTGCAGCTGTGGTCTCAGACGTAACTGTTGTTATTACTTTTGCTTCTTCATCAGTATTGCTGACCCCGCTCACCCAAAAAAGTTCTCTTAACGCCAAAACCAGTCTTTGCGCAACTGCTTTGCTAATATTGATGCTATTTTCCCAGTCACCGTCCCATCGACTCACTCTGCCAACTCTTAATATAAATCTCTTTCACTGAATAATATTCTCCGCAAATAAGCAACAGCTTGGATGTGTAGCCCGAGAGAGAAACTTGTTCTTGCCATATAGTCGGTGCACAAGAGAAGTGACACGTCTCAAAAATGGCCATTTTTTAGTTAAGTGAAGAAATACATACTTTACGAAATTTCGTGTTTTAAGTGAAAAAAAAAAAATGTCCTGAAGATTGTGCAGGTTACAAGAACACCTTGTCTTTGTCAGCGAAGTAAATGGCTCCGCTGAAAATAAACAGTTTCCCTTTGCTAGCCGCGTCACTTTTTTTGGGCATCGACGATACCTGCTTCTCCAAAGTTGAGCTCCGCGGTTGCGCTTAGGAGAAACGTGTAGGCGGATGTCACGATACCATCATCATCGACGCCAGCACCATAACCGCCATTCCCGTTCCGCGCCGCGGCCAGTGGGGCGAGCGCAGGAATTGGAGGAAGTGGCCTTCGTTAGACTCCCAAATGCCGCGCTTGACGCCGTCAACGCGCAGCCAGCCAGCCCACTGACCGAATTCTCCTCTTGTGTTTTGCAGGTAAGGCCGTTCGTCCCGCTGCCGCTGCCGCCGCTGCTGCTGCTTCTGGCTGCCAGGAATGCCGCTCCTGCCGCACTGGCGTAACTAAGAACTTGTCGCATCTCCCGCGAAATTTCCAGGGGGTTGACCCTCCCTGTAGATGAGACTGGTAGCAAGGTTTTACTTTGTCGCCTTACTTCGTAAGAAGAGAAGAATGTATTCTAATTATGTGCCAGCAATCGGCTAATTTTCGACTGAAAATACTTTTATTGCCGGGCCCAGTAACGAAAAACGTCTTCCTATATGTAGTGAATTACTTCTTCTAACACGCTGTGTAGCCAGAATCCATATTTTGTGCATCCATGATAAGAAAAATCGACGGCAAAACGTGTGTCTGCTGTCCGTCGTTCTATGGTCGAAGCTAGCTCAAAAACCGTTCAGCCGATTATCTCAAAATTAATATTCCTGACGATTTAGAGGAACTCGAGGCCTCAATGTTTGAAACGAATATTTTGATTTTTCGGAGAATTTTACACGAAACTTGAACATTTTCAATTTTGTTTTCAAAAATACCTCCAAATTCGTTTATTAAACTATGTCTTTGGATAGCGTAAAGAATGCTTAAAAGAATTGTACACGTCTGGTTTTCGTTAAAACTCCTGATTTTTCGAAAATACGGTATTAAAGATAAAGATTTGTTTCCTAAATGAAATCTGTTCTTTAAATACAGATTTTGAAATATGTTCATGTACACTTTTTCCGGAATATGAGTAGTTTTTGCGTAATTTTGCGAGCATTATAGGCAATTTTGAACAGTTTCAAATAATTATTTTCACAAAAACTGCTCGAAACTTTTTCTTTAAATTTTCTCCTCGTGTGCATCAAAGGGCATTTAAATAAATTGGTGGGGGTCCTATTTTTGGATAAGACTGTTTTCGTAAATTAAAAAGAATACATTGCGAAAGTACAATAATGAGGATAGAGATATTTTTCTGAAATAATATATATCCTAATAAATTAGATCGTAAACAAAGATCGTGTATACATTTTTGAGAAATGAATAGTTTTCGTGTAATTTTGCTTGAAGTTAATTTTAATAATTTTTTAATACAACATTTTCTTATCAACTGCTCTGAATTTTTCTTTGCTTTTCCGCGAATTGAGGATCTTTGAAAACACATGGCGCTATTCTGATTTTCGTGGTGCTGTCTGAATTTTCAAAAATTGCAAATGTTAGAAATAATGGAAAATACCATTGGTTTATTCAACTTCCGCAAAAAAGAATACAGCCGAGCGACTGCCTGGTGCAGCTGCATAGCACAAGGCGATTTAATTCCATGGACCCGAGTTCGCGTTTCGGCGCGAAGAAGAAACTTCTTGCTGGATGGAAATGCATTTGCTGGTCCATGGTCCTACTAGTTTATTATTGCGGAATCGTTAGAAATAATGCGAGTGTATTTCATGTTGGAAGCCTTTACATGAAACCTTCTTGTCCCGTGTGTTTCTCGTAAGGGATCAACCCTTACTCGAAAGAGTTAAAAATTGTTTCAGTAATGAGTGCAATAATAAAAATTGTCTTTTCTGTGCTGGAACGCTGTGCTGGAACAGAACCGAATGGAGCGCTGTCGGCGGATCAAGCAACTTGTTTCGCTGGGTTCACGGTTCACGTAGCGACTCGTAGTTTCAACAGCAGTTGTCTTAGTTTTCTCAACAGTAGACATTTATTTCTTTATTTTACAGATTAATTATCGGTAAGTTATCGCAAATTTTGTCTTGCATGAAAAATGAATCGTCAATAATTTTGATATATCGAAGATCTAAAAATTAAAAATTTAGAAAGTATGTAAGAAGATGAAGAAGAAATCCGTGTGGAATAATTTCAAAATCGAAATTCAACCGTTTTATGAAAACCTGCAACCATGACAGACGTTTTAAAAATCGGAAAAGGAATGGTTTGGTGCAGTGATTTCTCGCGTTTTAAATTTGTGGAGTAGGAATTGAGGATGTTAGTGCTCTCAGTTGGGCTTCTGAGGGTGTTAAAAGGGGAGAATAATATTCACATTCATTTGAGAGGCATTTTGTAGCTAAAATGCAGCCGTTACCCAATTCTTTAAGAAAATATTGTAGGTGCCTATCCCTAAAAATCTTAATGGCTAATAGTTTAGAAATTAGAAAAAAATAGCCATGTGATTTCATCACTGAGAACTACCGTCATAAGCAACTCCTTTGAAAGCAGAGATATTTTATATCGTATAGAGATTACGTATTGGTAGAAAATGCGTTATAAAAGATGTCTGTAATGTTACATCCTTGATTCTTTTATCTTTGAATGGTTATGTACGCGATGTATGACTTCATGGTGATCTAATATCAAAACATATTTGATCCGTCGTTCCCTTTGCTGTAGTTTTATATTTTCTGTTCGAAAAAAAATTGTTTGCCGAAAATTATTCTAGAAGTGCCGAATTATGTCTAAAGTTGGTAATATTTGTACAGTATTGTAACCGGCGATTTAAAAGTGGTTCTTGACAGAATTCTGCAATTTATCATTCACTGTAATCACTTTCCACCGAATTGGTTGTGCTATTTTTTTATCCAGAAGATAAAATGTATTTTGATTCAGCAGCCATCATTAGAACTACAATATTCAAAAAATAAATTGGAATTACTTCATAACTGTGTTCTAATAAACTGCCAGTGTTTAAATTAATTCTTAATTTAAAGCTGCCAAACCAGCTAACAATTTGATATTGCAAGGAGGCATATACTCACCCAAAAGAAGATACGTTGTTTTCGAAGTTGGCATTCACTATTTTCTTTACTACCTTCAGTTGTCGTAAACGTGCTTTATTCATTAAAAAATAATATGTGAACGATTTTAATCTGTAATCAGTCCAACGCTACAATGTCTGACCATACTACAGGTTTACTACTGGTTTCAAATTGTACGACTCGTAATTGCAATTCATTTTATTTTTAATCGTTGACATTAGTTTATGGTTGTAAATTTCCAAATCGTTTTCCAATGCTTAAGGCACTAGTTTCCTTTTGACTCGCGAAATTTGTCCAGTGAGTTGATGTTTGATCAACATCACGTGATCCGTTTGTGAAGTGCCCATGTTTGACAGACCCTGTGGTGTATAACTATACGAGAATGCTATTTCCATTGTCTTTATTCTGACGAGAAATGCCGGTTTTCCGCTGCGGCCAATGCCGGCTTCTTGTGACGACTATTCCTGTTATCAGAACTTATCTTCTCCTTTGTCTCCTGCAGACGAAGTGGCGACTGGCAGTTTGAAAGACTTACGTCATGAGGGAAATTTGAGTGCCTTCCAGACCAGCTTCCTGAAGCGATACTGCAAAATAATGTTAAGTTCTTTATGTTTCGTGAAGTGTGTGCTACAGAAATATGAGACAACAGAATTTTTAACAAGTGGAACGAAATATAGTGTTCTCTTTTGTCGTGCATTTTGGTATATTTTGGAACTTCAAAATAGCTGCAGATCAAAGAAGAAAAATGCTATCTTTTCATGCCCGATTAAAGAGGAGATACAATGAGGAGGCCAATCTATCATTATATTTTTCAAATTTATTTTCTGGTGTAGAAGAGTTCTGAAACTACACTTTCACAAAACGAAATAAGTTATAGACGTGTGCAGTGTTATAGTGAAATGAGATGAGAAACTCTTCGTAGAACCATTGTGAATACTTTCTCTGCGTAAGCTCTCGAAAGATAATTTAGAGAAACATGATGTAGTCACTGAGGTTAATATTTGAATGTAATATGTATAAAACATTGATTTTCTATCAATATTACGAATTTACGTTCTTTCAATTTATGTAAATTGCCATATGTTTCATTAGGATATTGTTAACTTAGGTTTCAAAATTAGGATAAATCACATCTAACGAACTCGTCTAGCCGAAATGTGTTTTGGATTAAAATTAGGGTTACGTGTTATGAATTTTGATAAGTATATATTTCTTAATTTGATGGTTTTCCTTTAATATCGATTCTCATATAACAAATATTTGTCTGTGATATTTGTCGAAAACAATTGCTTTATGTTATAGTCAGTCATTTAAAACAAGACTCCCAACGATTCCTTCGCCATTCCATGTTTGGCAAAACGTCCGTGCTCCTGTTTCACACTCCACCCTTTTCAACTTTCCCCCCGCCAGTAGCCCTGGCGAGGCGGGAGTTTATTATCATGTTGGGGTACATGCGCCGCAGCTCTTTGGCTTATGCGGCAAACAAGCGGGCAGTGCTTACTAACTAACTTATTTCCAACTTAACCTATGGATGAAGCCGGCACTTTGGCCGGCAACCTACGATTTGCACAAGACTATTTGTATTTTATTACATGTTAATTAGTTTAGTTTTCTTGGATTTTTTTCTCATTCACTCGCACATTCACACTAGATTATATTTTCACTTGACACACGCACTTTCACACTATATACACCCTAAAAACACTATTTACACTATTTACACTGCACTGTGCGCCAAGGCGCCGACTTTGCTCCAAGCATCCGTGGCGGCTAGGCACAATGTGCACTGCGCGGCCCCGCGCGCGCGTGTGACTTTGGCCCCGTTTCACAAGTTTCGGCGCGCCCAAGTTGGCGGCCCTCCGCAGCCCCCGCCTCCGCCGTCGCCCCCGCCACCGGCCGCCCGCACCCTCGCTCTAATGAGTCGGTGGGGGCGGCGCGGCGGCGCGGAGCGGTGCGCGCTGCGGGAGGGCGAAGCGATGACACTCGTTCGACAGAAGGGGCTTGGATTTTCAACCTCTGGAAATCATTTTAAAATGAAGCTTGTGTTTGAGAAACACGACTTCAAATTATGAAAGTAGAAACTTATTGAAAGTGTATTTTCGCTTTGAAATAATCTATTTATATTTTCTGCCTTGTATTGTTTTTCATGACATCGTTCTTTCTCTGAAAAAAATGAACAACCAAAACGACGAACGTTCTACTATTTTGCAGTTAATGCTTTCAACCCCGTCTCTTTCCAGCAATTTAACTAACCAAAACAAATTACAATCATTATTTCGACAATATGAAATACGCAAATGAAAAATATATGAAACGAGATTGTGCCAAGGTGAATGATATGGAACAAAGAAAACTAACCGAACAATGAGAAAAGTTTAAAAGGTTCTGAAAATGAGATAATAATTCACCCCGAAGTAAAGAGAAAAGAAGAGAAATATAATCCAAACATTTCATGATAAAATCCTATTCCCGACGTGTCAGACCGCGTAAACCTACGTTCTATTCGCTGTAGTTGTTTTCGACGTCTCATATATTTTTAATGTATATGGATCGTTTTCAGTGTAGTGTAACAGTAACACTTGTGTGTGTGTTCATTGCTTGTTGTTCGTTACATTTCATAGCCTTAAGTGTGCTTGTTTGGTGTTTCAAAGTCTCCAACAGTCTAGGCTGTACATTGCATAATTGATGTATTTGACTTACGTACCAAAGACATAGTGTTGTGCGTGAATGGTTGAGTTTTCGTTTTATTCGAAGATAAATTTCAATATTTTTCAATAAATTTCCATATTTGATAATATATTTCAATATTTATATGTTTTTTAATATTTCTCCTATTTTATATATTTTCACTGTTATTTTTTGTGTTCACAGGAAATCTCTTAATTGAATATACCGATGCTGTTTCTTAATTAAATTATTGTATCAATCAATTAAACATTTCCTACAATTTCAGTAAATGCAATAATAATAAAAGATAATTTTGCAAATGGACAAAGCAATGCAGGTATCAGGAAAACCTCAAAGAAATAATCTGACTGTTTTAGCCAATATATTTCCTTCGTATCCTCAGTTCTGGTTGTTGAAACAAGATTGTTGAGAAATGTTTTGCAGCATATTATTATTATTATTATTATTATTATTATTATTATTATTATTATTATTATTATTATTATTATTATTATTATTATAGATAACAGAGACGAAACGATTCATGCGATGAGTTGATGCAATTTCGAGGAGTGTTCGCAAGGAGTTTGTGTGAAGGCTTTGTCCTCCCGCACGGAGGCTTCGCCCACTGCGCTCCGTGGCAGGAATGCGGCGCTCCCTTCCCTTCGTGTCCGCCTGCCTTTCTGCAGTGGCGCTCGGCGCTGGCGGGAGGGACCCAACCCTCCGCCGAGCCGGAGCCCCGCCCAGAGAGGGGCCGGGCCGCTCGGGGGAGATGTGTTTCTGAGCGGCTGGCGCTGTGGATTCCGGGAGGAACTCTTTCGTGCCGAGATTGGCCCCTCGCGCCGCGCCGCGCCGCGCCTGTGTTATCTGGAGAGCTCTGATTAAATGGAATGTATTTTGACTAAATTGTTCGGGGAGCGGGAGGGCAGGAGCTGGGGGGATGTTTCGTCTAGTTTACGAGACGCCTCGCGACAGGCAGAAATTAAAGGACCAAATTTTCAAGTTTAAAGAGTAGTTAGGAGGGGAATGAAATAAATCTGGTGGACGCATTGTCTACCCTTTGTTAGTTGTATTTCTCTTGCTTTTTTTTCTCTTCTCTGTTTTATTTCTTCTTGGAATTCCCCGCCTGGCATGTTGCCTTTCCCATTGTCGCGTGATATTGTGTTTCAAATTTCAAGACGGTAGCCGGATAACTCGGAGTTAATGATATAATGGATTTCGGAAAGTCACGAAAACTTGAAAACATCCTATTAGTTACATCAGTTGCGTAAATATTCATTGAATTGCTTAGGTGTGATGAATTCTCTCGATTTCATGCAATTTAAGTAGATGCTAATTTTAAAATTGTATATGCATGCATGCATGCTTTGCCCCATTTCCCCACTTTGCTTGAAAGACAGCTTCGATCGTTTAAGAATATGCATTTAAAAGATTCTTCCATCTCCTACAGTCGATATGATCGTTGCGTTCAATCATTGATGTCACTCAACTCACGAAAATATGGAAAGAGAAATTGTGTACTAATATTTTCACGTCTCAAATATATATATATATATATATATATATATATATATATATATATATATATACAGAGAGAGAGAGACATAGATAGACAGATAGTGATTGAGATACATTTTGATGTCTTGTTGAAAAGTGTCTTGCAATTTTTTGCAACTGAAAAATGATATTACCTATTTTCCCAAAATATATGTACTTTAAATTTAACAGTTTGTGAGATCGATTAACGACGTGTACAGCTAAGTGGAATAAGGTCTTATGTTCTTTCGAGGTTTTGTAGAAGAAGCTGTTCGCCCAGGGGGAAAAACTGGGCCACCTGTGGAGCTTCAAAGTGTTTCCGGGAGCTCCTCATGATTTCCAAATCGCGAAAGGAATTCTTACTTCCCGTCTCCGCTACTAAAAGCTGTTCCGCCCCCCCCCCCCCCCCCAATTCCCATGTTCAAGTTGCAGACCCCTGCAGCTGGTGCTATTCTCCTCTCAGAAGGAAGTGGTTAGGTGTCGAGTGCCGCCTAGACCTGCCAAGAGGGCGCCCATCCTTGGAACAGGTGGGCCAGAGATCCAATCTGCACGGAGCAGCAGGGAGGGTCAGCAGATTTTGCCTCCGTCACCGGCATCGTCAACGCCATCACCGCCGCACCGACAAAGTTCACACTGCTATTACTAGATACGTTTACCCTTCCGGGCCTTTCTCATGATATTGAATTGACTACGAAGAAGTGAATTTCATAACGCTGCACAGAAACATTGATGCTATTTGCATTGACTGCGTTGCCATGCCCACCGTGTTTCCTTCATTGCCATTACAACTCTCCCAGTGATGCTCGTACCTCTTTCATCGCCATTGGCAGGGTGCGAATTGACGGTAGGGCATTCGGTGCCCTTTTCGAGAGTTTATTGTCTTCTGCTGGAGGAGTTTTAATTTCATCTCACCAAGATACAATTCATTCAAAGTAGATGAACCCGAGCGATAACATTACAGAAAAGGTACAACCGAAATATTGCGCACCATACGACTACATACGCACTACATGGAAAATACAAAACCCTAAAGATGTTGTTTTATGTCGACCTGTACTTACTCTCCAAAGACTAATGAAATAAGGAAGGATTACTAATTCTGGAACATTACAATTACTATTCACTGAGAAAACAGAGTTAAGCACGTCTCTGAAAATATGATTTAAATGTTATTTAATTTATTTTACCAAAATCTGTACTTGTATGATTCTAGTGGAACAAGCGAAAAAAATCTCGCTTCCACCTTAACTTTAAAACTTAATGCATCACTAATAATTGTAATCTCTGAAATGTTTGGTAAAAGGACACAAGAATTAGAATATTGATGGACATTGAGTTTATATATTCCTACTTTGTATTTAAAAATAATCGATCTTCCAACTGAAAAAAGTTCACGTAGTTGGTCTTGAAAATGTAGACATGCAAAAACTGACGGCAGATAAGCTAAGCGTTCATTCTATTAATTTTAAGATATTATTAAAAATTAATGTTTATACTATAAATCTGGTTAATAATAGCAAGCGATAACACATCAGAGGCCCACTAAACCAACAACCCATTTAAAGCATATATCTGGAAATTTGGTTCGGTAGAAAATCAAATTATTTTTTAAACGAAAACCCTCAACATTTTAAATATACCTGTATAGATTAGTTGCCTCATTAGTAATATCCACATTCTGATATATTTAAAACGACGAATATTAATGAAGAAGTTTGGAGAAAAACGAAAAGGAAAACAAAGAAACAAACAAACATTCCCGAGAATATTCATCTGATTCATTTAGTAGTGTGCCATATGCCCCTGGAGAAAATTGCCAATTCGCACCCTAGATCGCTTTAGCTTTGGGTAACGCCGAGCAATAATTTCAAATGGCATCAAATGCATTTCACTGAGACAAATAAACAGCTTAAATTGTTCAAAGAAAACAAATAAACTTACAAGAAATTAATAAAGTTTCGCACAAACTTTCGTTTAAGTATTTACTTTCAACATATTTTCTCGACCATTACTTTCTGATTTTCTCTTGCAATAATAATTCTATTGTACACAACAAATGAAAGTCTTTACAAAAGTTTTCATATGCTACTATTTCTGAATTTTAGATAATTTAAAGAAGAATTATAATTATTCCTTCACGGATTAATCATTGTTTTCATATCCACTGCAAATTCCTTCATCTTAAAGTAGCTGCAGTTGGAAATAGCTTTGTTTCATCCTCCAAAGTCATAACTCCGCCTTGCAAAGGCATTATTTCATTTATTCTAAAAAAATCAGTAGCACATTTTCGTGCGCGTTGTTTTTCCTCCTCCGCGCGTTGCGGTCTGCTTGTGACCGGCGCTGCCGGCGAGACCCAAGAGGCCTGCAGTGGCGGCGCAGGCTGCTGGAGGGTCGTCCGGCCCACGCCGCTCTACCTGCAGCCCGAGCCCCGGCCAGGCCCCCGGTTTGCTTTGCAAGAGTGTCGACAAGTGCGAGCGTTCACCCGGGAGCGTGTCGAATTGGAGACGCGAGGCGCTTAGCTGCCGCAAAAACGTTCTGCCGCCCTCGCTTCGCCGGAGCCCCCGCCCCCGCCCCCGCCCCCGGCCTCTCCGCTCCGCTCCGCTCTCGCCAGACTCTTCTCTTCCCGGCGAATCTGCTGTCTCCGATGCCCGCTTTTCAATCGGCTCCTTAGCTCAGGCCGGCGCGCTGCCTCTTGCCCGATTCTAAAACGTTGATGCAACATGTGCATTTTCGGAGTTTAATGTTCGAATCTTCAGCATTGTTAAACTTGAACATTTCCATTATTCTTTGCAATGAAATTTTTGAATGATCCAAAAAGTGACAGTATTTATTACATGTGTAATTTTTTCTTGTACTGAAAATTTCGAAAACAGTTGTCTAACATTTCTATTTATAAAGAATCACCCCATATCTAACGTCCATGGCCAAGATTTCGATAAAGTAGCGACATTTTATAAATTTAACCTTGCTCTTCGTCCCCTCCCTCTCTCTCTCTCTCTGTCTGTCTTCTTCCTCCGCCTCTATTGTTTGCCCTTCCTGTGGCATGCCATTTTGAAATTCAAAACATGCTAACCGATGTTGCCCATGGCCTGCCCAGTTGTGGAGGGCAGCGTAGCCTGGTCCGTTGGTCCTTCACGCCTGCCCCGATGCGCCCCGGGGCCGGTGCGTCGGAACCGCGAATTGCCATCTGGCGCACAGCCGCCCCCGCCCTGGCCCTCTCCGCCCAGCCCCGCCCATCTTTGCGCCACACCTCTCGCCCCGCCGCGAAGCACGTTCTGCCTCTTGGAGGTAACTGCTCTCTCCCTCCCTCCCTCTTCAGGAACAGTTCCGCCCTCGCGAAAGGCTTTGTTGGGGAAGCCATTTTGCCGCATTCTCGATGTTATCAAACGCAGTTTTACGTTTTGGAGGCTTCCGGCTTGGAACTCAGGTGTTGTTGGCCTTCGAGCCTTCGAGAGGTTCCCAAGGTAGAAGGAGGCGATGCGCAGATTTTTTTACGTTCCAAACTGTCCGTATCAACATTTTTGTTGTGGTTGTTTCAATTTCTCGACTAATCCGAGAGCTGCGGTAAGTTGGAGGTACGTACGGTGACTTTTTTCATCCTGAACACTAAGTTCTTACCACCAGGCACCAGCTTTTTGACTCAATACCTCAGATTTTTTGTGTTCATGTTCAAACACGTTCTTAAAATGAATGTGATTTTATATAATATTTGGTCTGTCCCTACCGAGTGGTAATTTACTTCATTTAGGGTCGTACTGGACTGGATAGTTACAAGATAGACTTAGCGTTTGCGATGAGAAAGAAGAGGGTTTATTGCTCATACTTGTAAGTACAAGGTAGAAGTACATCTAAGTTGCTTATGAACTTTAAAATAACTTATGCAAACTGGGGAATGTTTTACTTTTTTGATTAGGCTAAGTCAACGGCGAACTCATGTATCCCAGTGCCACGTAGAAGATGATATTCGAGAGAAAGAACTGATTTAGCAGTACATTTGTTGAACTGGAATTGTGAGTTCACACTCAAAAGCAATGATACGTATTCACCCCGAGCCCAAAATGGGGGCTCCAGCCCTCTGCTCATGAGGCACCTGCGTGAGCATATTAATATAATTTGGGCTTTTTAGTTTTACAAAAGGAGTAGATAAAAAGTATTGTTGACAATTAAATGAAGAAACTTTTTGAAATTTTCTTACTTGTAGGAAGACGCCGAAAAAAATTGAATTTAGTTCAATTTTCGAAAAATCAGGGTTTTCAGCCATCATGAGACCTACACCATTCACTTAAATGACCTTCAAACCAACAAAATTGCGTCAAAAAAAGTGGAGCTGTTTTTGAGAAAAAAATGTTTCAACAAAAATTTTTAATTGCGTATATTTTACGCAACATTACGCGAACTTACATTATCGAAAAATTGAACGCCGAAAAATATTTTGAATTTTTTCAATTTTTGAAAAATCAGAGTTTTTAACCAAAATACGACCTGCGCCAATCTCTTAAACGTCGTGCAGACTATCCGAAAACAAAATTAAATCAAAATCGATGGTGCCATTTTGTTTATTTTGAAAATGTCCCAGAGGCTTCATGTAAAGCACCCGCAAAATTAAAATATCGGTTTCAATTTCAAGGAGTCGCGCCATCAGCTAGATCGATTGGGCGATATCAATTGTGGAGAAAATCGGCTGAAGCTAGCGTTGTTGATTGTCAGACGGACAGAGGTTTTGGCGTCAATCGGTTTTTCGGTAACGAGGACCCGCAAAACAGGTATTCTTTCTACACCACGTGTTAGAGGATTTTTTTCTAAATTTAGCAACTGGTTTTATCCACTTTTTCGTTTCCAGGGCCCGGTGACAAGACCTTTTCTACCAAAAATTCGTTTCTTTTCGCACAAAACTATCGCTTAATGTTCCTACTTCGCGTAATGTTGCTTACTTGATACGTCGCTTAATGAAAATCAAATGATGTGTGGCCAATTCATAGAACATTAAAAAATAAAACAAGAAAGAATGTAGAATGAAATTCTATAGAGCAATGAATACTCCAGTAGAGGTAAAGAAAATGGTGACTCAATATTACATCAAATAAGAAATTCAGAGATTCAATTTGATCTGAGCATATATGCTAAGAATAACCGTATTCACGAAAATAAACAACTCTGGATACAACATCATTTAGAGGGCACAGGAGTAATAAAAGCAGTATTAGCTTATAAACCTATTGGAAAACAAGAAATAAGAAAAAGGAAAGGATAGTAGGAAGAAGAACTAACAGCCTATTGAGCCTAAATGAAGATAGTGAAAAAAAGAAGAAAGGAAAAAGACTACCTATTCCTTGTTTCCAAAGTAGAAATCTTTTGTTCATTTATCAGAATCTTGAGGTTGGAATGTGGTTCATTTACCACAGCTAACACACTTAAAGGGCTTGAAGTATAAAAATACTTGTAATTTATTTTGGTGATTCCTGGAGGATTAGTGTGATAATCAGAAGTATAATATCTAGATTTTGCCCCCTCTTATAATTCTGCCATGTAACTTAACAAAGGTCTCATTTAGTAGATATCTCTCATATGGAAGCTGGTAATGAAAAGCACTTCTGAGAACTCAGATATTCGAAGTGGGCGGGCTTGCAAGGCAGGGTGGCAATTAGAGAGGTCGTTACTGTTCTTCCGTTGTCTTTTCATATCGGCCTCAAAATGTTTGTGATTTTGCATATTGAAAATTGTACTGAATTTTTGAGTATTTATTTTTGTAGGATAATATACTCCTTATGATTGCATTTATTTGGTCAGTCCTTGACGCAATTGTATTATAAACGCAACGTTTCTATTTGAATTGGATTATGATGAAAATTGTGAAATGACCTGCCCTTATATCATTTAATTAATAAAAACATACAAACATATTTTGCCTTCTTAGATACAGTGGATTTTGAAAAGACCAGGTCTTAAAGCAGTAATCAGCGACATAGTCAGGTCAACACTTCTTTTTTCTTATTGTTGTTGTTGTTGTTGTTGTTCTTCTTCTTCTTCTTCTTCTTCTTCTTCTTATTATTATTATTATTATTATTATTATTATTATTATTATTATTATTATTATAAGGTAAAACCATAAAACCATTTCCCTTATTTTCGTTTACATCTCTTAGCGATCTCTCGGTTCAAACCACGTATCTTGCAAAACTTCCGGCTTTTTACAGAGGCATAAGCTGTTGCGGGCCTCCGGGCGAAACGTTGGATCGGAGGGGGGGGGGCGGTCTGGGAGTGAAAGAGCGGTTTATTGCTCACTGTTTTCAGCGGCGGCGGCTGCTCTCACGTGGAATGCTGGCGGGGGGGGGGGCTCTCCCCTCTCGACGTGTGTGGCGAGGGGTTGCGGGGCCTCGCCTGCGAGACCGTTGCCGCCCGCTACCGTCGGCTGTCTGCACGGGCAGTCTCCTCCTGCCACGGGATATCATCTCGGCGCGCGCACTCGCGGGCCTCCGAATGCTGCCAGCCTGGCCTCGCGAATCAGGGCGGTGGACACTTGCGAGCAGCGGATATGGCGGATCGTAAATCCAGGAGAAACATGAACTGTCAAGTTCACCACAGTAATTATGTGGGTACTGTAGACGTTGTGCATGTTTTCACCATTAAGAAGGTCGTATTTTAATTTGTCATTTCTTGATGTTTTGATGTACTGAAGTTTACAACTCAGCTGTTTCCACCCATAATCTGTTTATTTCTTAGTATACTGTATATGTTATTCAGAAGAACGTTTCTTAAAAATGTATAATTCAGAGATAACATTTTTAAAGAGTACTTTACATTTTAATGCATTATTATTATTATTATTATTATTATTATTATTATTATTATTATTATTCCTTTAATTCACGACTAAGGACGTTATGAGTCGATTGAATATAAAATCTACTCCAGGTTGCAACCAGCTTCCTAAGGAGCAGAACTACTGACTGTCGGTGCCTCTACAATACTTTACTCAAAATGTGTGCAATTCCAAATAAAGCAATTTCATGCACTTCCCAGTCTCCTGAATGACATTATTATTATTATTATTATTATTATTATTATTATTATTATTATTATTATTATTATTATTATTGTGCTTCAACCCAACTTATTTATTTAAGAAGAGAACATTTGAAAAAAGTATTAATAGTTGTGATGTTTATGTTAATGTTTACTTAACTTGATGATGTATTTGAGAAATCCTCAGAACTACGTGACTACTCAGTAACTGATGATAAAAAAGTAACGAACATTTTTGCCCTTGGCAGTATTCGAACCCATGGTCCTATTAATATTGGTTTCTAATAGAATAATGACTTAATATTAACGACTTTTTATTTTGTATAGCTGGTGTTGTCAACAGTCTCTCCTTTTGATTACCGAATATTAAATTTCGAAAATTATGCTGCAATGAGAAGTGGACAAAAGTAGACAAAATATTCTTAAACTTCACTGTCTACTTCTGTATTGCTGACCTGTACTCAACCGTGTACCTATACTGTCTACTTCTCCATAGACCTAAACATCAAGTTCACCGTAGTAATTATGTGGGTGAAGGGTATGTTTACATGATTAAAAAGGTCAAAATGTTTTAATTTATTTTAGTTGATGTTTTGATCTCCTATAAGTGTACAACTGAGCTATTTTTACACACAATCTGTTGATTTTCCCCCTGAAATATACCAACAAAACATGAAATTTCTCAAAATTTCGTCTATGAGGAAGTGTGCAAAAGAAAACAGAAGAACCTGGCTTTAGTATACTTAACAGAACCATTAAACGATGGAACGAAAACGGCGCGGAGGAACAAAATGTAAACTTGCAAATTAACTAAAAAAAGGGAATATGGCAAAACGTATGGCATTGAGACCTTGTGTTAAATGAAATTTAAATACCAGTAATTACCGTCTTGCCTACCCCGTTGGGCAAAATGGCCGCGGCCTACGCCCCTGAGCGCCGACGCGGTGCGTGTGACCAATGGAAACGGGGCTGCAGAGCGGCTTCGCTGGGTTCCGCCTCATTTCGGAGGCCCAGGGGCAGCGTGGGTCGCGTCTGGACCACGTGCGCTTCAGCACCGCCGCCTCCGCATCGCCTCGCCTCATCCGCGTTAATTGTCGGCCGCCGTAGAAGGAGATCCCTGGCGGCGACCCAAAGGAGCTCACGTGGCCACTGAATGGACAAGGGGGCGTCTCAGAAATCTTCGGGGCCCGCCGTAGAATGTTCTGTGTAGTGTAAGGTTTCAGACGATGTCTTGAAGCTTCACGTTACAAAATGTTCACTGGGGAAAACATTTCTCATCCAATCGTTGGTGCGAATTTTCAATATGAGACGCACGCCGGTGTTTGATTTTAGATGTGTACCGAAAAAATGGAGCAATTTGTATTTTGCTGAAGACCTGAGACAACACAACCACATACACATCGTTTTCTTGGAATTTGAGAAAATAAGTGAATATAATTCGCTTTTGATTTGATGATTTGTAATATTACTAAATGATTTGGCCGTCTAACAGAATTCTGCTTAACCATTTTCAAAAGTCGATTTTGGAAAAATAGCTATAACCATTATATGCCCTGGTCAATAGACCAACCTCTCCTACCACCACCGATGTTGGCAGCTCGGTCATGTTCGGGCCCGCAAGGCTCACAATGCGAACTGGCCCTGATTAAAGAGGGTCCTTATTTACGGGGTATTTTTATTATTGAAGGTAACGCTACTTGTGTTAGCTTTACACTTTTGTAAAGGGGCCCGGATAAATGTTTTGCGGTAGGGCCCGCACTCATTTCGTTAAGCTGCTGCGGCAGCACGAGTGCTTGTGTCCGGGCAGTGGCCGCCCTGCCAGCCAGCTTCCTCGCGCGCCCACCTCGCACTGCGCCTATCCGGGCCTTTCGTCAGCCGCCCGAAAGCCCAGAGGCCACGTGCCCGCCTCCGCCCCCGCCCCTCCCCCTCCCCCTCCCGGCAGATACGGCAGGAATGCTACTTCCGCTCGGCTGCGAGGCGCGATACGGGCTCTCTGCCGGACGTTCAGACGGCCGCCCCCGCCCGCCCCGCCCCGCCCCGCTCCGCATCGCCGCCGTAAAATCGCCATCTCCCCCAATCGCAGCGTATCCGCCTCCCCCGAACCGCGCGGGCGCGCCGTGTGTGACGTGACCTTAGAAATATGTCTCCGCGCGCCACCGAAAACGTTTTTTTTTCTTTCTTTCTTTCTTTTCGTCTTCGTTCGTTCTTATTTTAAAGCAGATGCTTCTCGTTGAGTGGCGTGCTCGTTGGGGGCTTATCGGCGCTGGCCGGTAGAGCGCCCCCGCCGCCATACAGAAGCTTTCTGGTACTTCGGGACGCGGATGAGTGCGGAGGCGGCGACGGCGGCGATGGCGCCTCTGGGCCGGGGTGGTCAGGGGATTAGGTTTCCCGTTGGAAGCGAAGCCCGGATTCAGCGATGATTGCTTGAAATCGAAGCGATCGTTCCGACAGGGAATGACTGTTTGGTTACGACGGAGGACGGAACAGTAAGAAGAATCTACTTCTTTCTCTATGGGGAATTACATTGTGACCCCGCAATATTATTTCTCATGTATTTCGGTTGAGGTCTCTGCTGTAAGATAAAACCGTTGTGAAACAAAATGATTTAATGTTTCCTACAATGCGTTTGTCATTTCAATTCGTCGCCTTCTCTTGAGCATTACATTAATTTTGTTTATGTAAACTTACGCCACGTAAATAATGATTTAGTAATATACTTCATTGATTGGAAATTATGTACAAGCATTCCAACTTTTCTGAAAGATTATGAGTTTTAAAAACAGGATATTAGAAAGCGTATTGGAGGTCTTATGTATTAAAATAATGAAATTAATAATGAACAATTGCCTAATCTGCGTATTCAAGACATTGAAATATCAATAGAAAATGTTATTGCACTTATATTAAAAATTCAAAGAAAAATTTTCATTTCTGATTATAAATACAGTTCTCGCATTTAATGCCGACCTCAGGTAGGTAGTATTTGCTCTCTCATTAACCACTTCAGATGAGCAGGTTTCCGTTTCCTTTTAAAATTTACGGAAAGAGTATTAATGTGTCTGATTAACGCTCTTATCTTTGCCCGCCCGGATGGCCGAGATCGTTGAGGCAGCGCTTTCGGGTCGCAGGTTCGAGTCCCAGTTCGAGTCCCACCTCGGCCATAGTTGTATTTGTGTTCGCCCTCCCCCCCCTATCATCGCCATATCATCTCATCTTGACAGTTACCTTACCGTTAACTTAATTAACTTAACAAACTTAAATATCAAAAAAATCTCGTCTTTGCCTTAAAAATTGTATTTCTACATTAGGCAAGTGAGAATGATGCAATGGTGCTTTTGAAATGTACAAACAGAAGTGTAATTTAGAAACTTCGCTACTTTCAAAGAGGCATGTTGGGTTTCTCGTCGGGAATATTTGCATTATATTGTATGTTTTAATTTGATACATGTGTTTTTAATCGACTGTTAAAATGTAATTAGTAGACAAAATTATTTTATCAGATTGCAATTGCATGTGGCTTAATTAATTTTGGGGATAATATGAAATGTTTGTTTAAAGTTGAATTACATTTTAGAACGTTTACAAACAAATGTAATTTAGCCCCAGATAAAACATTAGTCACTTCGCATATCCGGAGCAAGTAGCTTTATTCGGTCGAAATGTCTCACTTACTTTAAATTACGTTGTTTGGAGTCTCTGAAATTTATATAAATGTAAGTGATGGGTATTTTAAGGTCGGATTAATCCGCCTGCAGCCAGCGAGTGATGTCCCCAGTCCGGGCGCTGTTTTTATTTGTTATCCACTCCTGGGGGTAAGGGATACATGTGGAAGCATGACGTATTCCTTTCACCATATCTACCTCACTTGACTCGCCTTATCTTTCCTTTCGCCACAAAGCCTTCGAATCTGAGACGATTGTAATGGAAAGCTACTGCTTCATTTTGTGTCGACCGGGAATCAAGCCCGGGATCGCACCACGGAAAGCTACCTCGCTGCCCATCAGCCACCCGACGGGCAGTAATTAGCATTCATAATAAAATGTATTGAAAAAAAAACAACGCCGGTACGGCGGTAATCCGGTACGGCGGTAAACCGGTACCCCGCCCTCGGTACGGCGCAGCGGTGTTTTGCTCGGGAGAGGGGGGTGGGGGGCGTCGCGGCGATGCGTACTGTTGGGGCGTTGTCTCCCCGCCCCGGACGCGCCGTGCGTCGCTGTGATGTGAGTGGCGGGGCGGGGCGGGGCGGGGGCGGGGTCTTTTGTGCCATTGCGCGCTGGCTGCGCTGCTCCGCCACCTGCGCCGCTCTTCCCCTTGCCCCGCGCCCGTCAGCCCTCGTGCCCTCGTGCCTGCTTGGAGCGGAAACGCCGGCGCCTATTGACCCGCGTGGCACAATGTGCTGCCTGCCTGCCGTTCGGGGAAGGGAGACGCCGGATTCTGTTGGCGCTTTCCGTCCGGCTGCTGTTATGAAGTGCCAAGCACGGTCACTTAAAAATGCAATTGCTACTATTTAATTTTCGTTCTTGGCCTTGAGGGCATTCAGGGATGGGAGGGGAGGATTAGCCGTTTTTCTCTCTGTTATTGCTTTTGTTAAGGTCACTTTGGAAAAATCTGTGCAATTTAATTGAGTTTTATCATCGAGAGTCAAACAACAATGAATGGCTGTAACATTCTTTTGTGAAAGAATAATATTGAATAAAATTTAATTGATAAATGTTTGTACGTTTTTCTTGTGTGTGTGTGTGTGTGTGTGTGTGTGTGTGTGTGTATTGGGGGGATTCCCAATGTAGTTTTATTTATGTGTTTTGATGTTTGTTCTTTGAAAAAATTGAGATAAGATGTATTCTTCATCGGACATTTGTGAGGGACGTTTCTATGGACACCCTCTTCATCTAGCAATGTTACTGGTTCTCATTTCAAGAAAAGGCCTCTAGGAAGCGAGCGTAGAAGTATGACTTGTCCCATTGATTTATTTACACATATAGAAGCTTGTATTCTTAAACTGGGTTTAGTGTGTTAAATTTTCATTTCACAAATTAGTAGTTTTTAGGAAGTAACCAATTTTTCTCTTCAAAATCTTTAAACTTGTATTTATAATGATTTCGAAACTATGAAGTCCAATATATCGCGTTATGTAGATTTTGATTGCAAATATTTGTCGGAGATAATGAGTGATAATAACTTCGGGAACTGTGATTCACTACGTGGGAAGGCGATGAGGAGCAGTAAAATGAGTACTTTTCCAGGCTGTTCAAGGATATTTTTGTCATGTATGGAGGAGTCGAGACTATGAATCATTGTTGTTAGCTTTTGTGCTTCTGTTTGCATAAATTCTCAGCCGTCATGAAATGCTACTTGACTGTTAATGTTAACTCACAGTTTACCGAATTTTTGGTGTTGGTATATCTTGTGGCCAGTGTTTTTTGTATTTGATTATGAAAATGCTTGCCTTTGGGAATTATGTTTTCCATCCAGACTTCCTTTAAAATGCAGTATTTCGTTTACATCAAATTCAGTTACTCTTCATCTTATCAGCAACTGTCTTCCGAAAGGTTTGATTATGCGATATTTCATACAGATTCGTAGACAATATATCCAAGATATGTAAGCCATGACAACAGAGACGAGTACAATATCTGTGGCGTTATTCATATTTTGGATATTAATTCGTAGTTTACCACACAAAATTTCCCTGTCAAGTTACGAGTGTAGTTATTCGAAATACTGTAATGCTGTAATATCTACTTTACGCATCCAACAACGGAACCAAAGGAACTCTTAGAGGCGACGGTCGTTAGCAGTCCGCATCCGTTAAAAAATCGAAACAAAATGCGTTGTAGCTAAAGAAGGCGGAAGAGACCCAAGAAGTGGTATTTCTTATGTCATTTTTTCCCTATAAGACGGTTTTATGAAAAGTATTGACCGACGCACTGCCAATAACAGACTCTGTTGTTACTTGCTGTGTATCTGTGTAATGTGGTCAATATCTATTAAAGCGATGAATAACCGATAGGTTTTTGTGGGGACTTTGTCCTCCACAAAGCTGCGTGCAAAACTGTCCCAAACCGCCGGGCCGCGTGCCGGTGCGGTGGCTGGCGAGGCGAGACCGGGGTTCGGCCCTTACGCGCGCCATCTCGTGTCGCTCTCGCTTTAGCAACATCGGGCGGCGCGGAAGGAATGCGGTGGGAAGGCGGCGCACGTGGCCATTGTCTTGTGCAGCAACCTTAACACGTCGCTTTCCTAGTCTATGAACCGCGAAGGACATGTTATTACGATTTAATTTGCTGGCGTTCGGTTCACGAGCGGTGTGGCGTATTAGGTTACATTGGTTTCCGAAACGGGGATGGAGTAAGCGTAGTAGCGAGACTTGGCGACGAGGGTAAATAGTACCCGAAGCAGGTGCTCGCGCTGTGAGAGTAAACACGCGAGAAAGTACCTCCAGCGCGCTTGAGTGGGAAGTGCGAAGTTTCGGTCTGAGGCAAAAACCTTCCGGACAGAGCCTTGAATGGGATTTGTGCTAGTGTTTCGAAACGGTCAGCTGTTTGTTGCGCATTCATGTAGATGTTAAATGCTTTTTCTGTGAAAGCTATGACAATACAATCTCTGTTAAATCGAACTGTACAATTTCTTGCATGTCATATATTAAAATTACAGTGGGGAATTTTTGTATTTTTTCTCAAATGTTGAAAAACTTTTTTCGAGTAGGCGGTGCACTATTTTCTTTTACGGCAATTGACATTTGCGTCTGGGTTTAAATTATTGATTTGGTTCCCATAGATGAGACATTTGATGTGGATTTCTGTAGGGATATTCACAGAAAACTACTTACTTAACTTATGAGAATGCTGATGTGTTAATTGCGAAGTAAGTCACATAGACTAACTAGCTTGATGTTATCCGTGATGTTAGGGAATATATTATCCAATCATTCGTATGATTATTCACTGTCTTTATTATTTTCTCCACTAACAAGATATGAATGCCAACGAGCTCTTTATGTTTTATACTTCTGTAATTGAAAGACGTTATCCTTTCAGTCAATATGGTAATGGTCAAAGTCAAAGGCGCGTGTTTCGAATAGTTACACATTATTGTTAAAAATTCATTATATTTTAAGCGTTCTAGATATTTAAAAAAGTGTCTCTATTGGGTCTTTGTAGTTTTTCCATAGTTTTTCTTCCAAGACAGCACGTTTCTATACCCTATTTTAGTCTGTCTCCATACAGTAATCAGAAAATTATAATTTCAAAGTATAATAGAGAGCGAGTGGGAAATACTAATAAGTGAAACTGATTAGTACTAAGCAGTAAAAGTGCCTGTCGATCACTCAAAAAAGTCTTCTTCGACCTTGTGCATTTGTTTACTCGGTGGGGATTTTCGACTTTGATTGTGATTTCATTGTAGAAGAATTTGAACGTCGTCGTTGTTTGATTTCTACATAGAGAAAGAACTCCTCGAGCAAGAAGAATGAGGCTTGGCACTTGTGCATTTTTAAGACCTATTTTAATGTGGCATATTTCTATTCCCCGTGGCATCTATTCTGAATCACCAGTTTCATGGATAGGTATCTGAATAGGTAATCTGCAAACGCTGGTGTATAATAAATAATGAAGAGAGATGACGGCAATTAAGGAAAGGAAGGATGCGCCAGACTCAGGATCGGCGACAGAATCGGAAAACTATGCAACAAGCGGGGCTATACGAATGGCTCAATACGTAAGGGTATAAAGTTGAAAGTTGTTGAATATTCATTGGGTTTCTGTTAATGTAGTCACGCCTACCAACGGCGTATTAACAGCTTAGATGTCTCAGGGCATCAAATGATGTCACTGCAGTGCTTCTAATCTGGAGGTCGTAAGGTTTGAGTCCCTGCGATGGCAGATTTTCGACACTATCTACGAAGCTGGGTCGAACTCAGCCGCTGTATGGAGAGGTGCGGAGTATTCTAGCGGCCGACTGCTCTGATTTTCCCCACTGGGTTTCTCCGATCAACACCAAGCGCAGGTCGGAGCAGTACCCGAACGAACGGGCCACGGACCACGCGCACTTTTTTCTTCCTCTTCCTAGTCCTGTCCCCTCCCCTTACACACATGCCTACCACACCTGTCGCGAGACCTGCCGGGAGCTTGGAGCCTGTCCCGCCTGGGGTGGCGCCACTCTGGTTGGATAGAGATACCTCGATGAGGAAAACCCCGCAAGCTGTCGTGTAGATCGGCGCCGGATTTTACCATCCGTTTGGAGAAGAATACCTCCACCTCACGTGATACATGCGCTACACTAATGCCGCTAATGACCACAACAGATGACGCTCTCGGCAACGTGAAATAGTCAGTCGATTAATCAATGCATTCTTATGATTTTATCCAAACAGTTTAACTAATGTGCGATTAAACAGGTGTGGCGTCATACGGGTGTAATCGAACACAGACGAGAGTGGTTTTTAAAACACTAGATCTATTAACAATCTAGACCGTAGTCTCAATTTACCGACTACCCTGCTCACAATAAACTAAATAAATAGACCCACTACAAGGAGAGATAGTTTAAGAACGGCTACCACACCGCAACATACCACCGATGTTCCCTGTCTGAAGCCGCTCTACTTTGAGACCATCTACGCGTCTGCAAGTCACGACAATGAATTGCCGGCCCCTAGTGCACCTACACGCACAGACACGCGCTTCACCTGTCGCCGACGCCGCTAGCACAAGAAGACTGGGGCATTGTTCTCCTGGCCGTTATATAGGCCCTTTTGGCTCTACCCGCCGCCCCCATTGCCTCCTCCCCAAAGCCGCTCTGGGTCTGCTACGTCCACGGAAAGTCTCAGTGCGTCATCACTCCGCCCTTTGTTTAACATCCGGCGATGCTCGCCGATTTCCACGTGGTTGTCTGTTTTGAGCGTGGCTACACAGGCATCGCCTACCACGAGACGTATTTCGCACATTTCCTTCTGGGTGAGAAGGAACGGGCGCGTGTTCGGCGCCCAACTGGCCCTGGCCTTGGCCGGCCGGCGGCGGCGGGGAGGGCACCTGCGCGCGGCGACGCGGACAGATGACAGGAAGCCGGGCGACCCGCTGCCGCGGACGGCGCCGTTGCCCGGCGCGCCGCCTGGCCGGATGTCGGCGGAGGCCCCGCGGCGCTGGACCGCGTGTGCAGGGATGCGGCGTGTGCAGGGATGACTAAGTAGGTAGCGCCATAAAGCCACAGGGAAACGTCGGGGCGAAGGTTTATATTTCTTGCAAAATCACGTGAAAACTAGTAATACTTTTTAAACATTGTTTAACCTTATTTAAAGACACATTTGAAACCCAGATTTTATAACGGAAAAATCTCTAGCTTCAATTTTACAATTGTAAGAACACGTAAAAATGTTAACTTATGCAATTATCGGAAATTCTAAAATTTAAACTACAATGGAACGTGTGAACTACAATGGACATGTATTAATTTTAATAATCACTGCATGATGATTATTTATAGACCATCCCTTCCTATTGTATCATTTCATGCCATGAAAGACAAACTATCAATTTTTTTTCATATTACCAAAAACAAACTAGCACAATCGCTACTTAATATTAGTTAACTTCGTACGACTTTATTATGGCGAAACAATTTTCGAATCATTTGCTTTGGCAACCCCATATGGGTGGGGACATTCGCAGTCACAGTGAGCCGGCCCTCGGCTGAAGCAAGGAAGTTGCGAATATTCGTTGTCCTGGATGGGCTGATTTAACATTTCTGCACAAAGTTTGTGGCTTGGTAATGTCTCAAAGTCGTAAAAAGATAATACACACACTACCTTTCTGATGGGATCGGAAAAAGAGGTTTCAGCCCCGTCTCCCTCCAAAATTACATGTCCGTCTTTCCTTTAAAATTGTGCTGTTTTGCACCCATTCCTCCTTTCTTGCCGTTTAAGTGTTGCACCCACCACCTCACTAGAAGGGATGCAACATCGGTGGAGATGTTTTCAAAATATCGATGATTTAACCATCGATACACTACAGCCGATATTTTGTAACGTCAATGTTTTCTTTGGGAATTGAAAATCCCCATAATCAGAATTTTGCAAAAGTTAATATATGAAATAATTGATAGTATCATTTTCAGTTGATGTGTTCTAAGCAATAAACGACAATCTCACAATTTTCATCGAGCAGATAATATGTCACCCGAGATATAACCCGTTTCTCGTAATTCATGTCTTTCGTATAATGCACCTAGAGAAGCCATCAAAGCATGAGCCATGGGCGAAAGGTCTCCTTTTTCTCATACCAGTCTTCAGCGAACTGAAGTTCGTCTAATGCTTTGAGATGATCCCGGACAATCAGTGTTAATTTTGTCCATTGTTCATATGTTTAATTTTGTTTTCAGAAAAATCTTAATTATAAATTAATAAACTCGTCGAGAGTCAAATTAAATACAGTTACGCCCGAACTTCTTGTAAGTTTAAAAGCATCCATGCATTATGAAGATGGATGCTTCAATTTTGACCGTCGACGCCGCATCCCTGCACACGCGGTCCAGCGCCGCCGGGCCTCCGCCGACATCCGGACCGGCTTTAAGGCTCTTGTTCTTTAGACTTCGATGCCTCCCATATTGTTTTTTTCAAATTTGTTGATTAAGTCCTTTATGAAGTCTAAATATTTATCGTTGAAATACTGAGCAAACCCGATGGCAAATTATTTAAATTAATGATAAGTAGGAACTTCAGTGCTTAAAATATTAATAGTTTCAAAAACAAAATAGAGATTCTGGATATTATTTTCGAATATTTAACAACAAATCGTAGTACTTTTTTCTGTAATTGTACTTCATGATAAACTGTGAAAACGTTTGGAAGGGGTCGTATATTCTAAGCTGCGAGTCCCAGACGCGAACGCTTGTGCAATGATTTGTCGGCGTGCAAGGACTGCGACCGCGCGCAGTGGCAAAGCACCTCGGACCTGCGCTGCGCTGCGCAGCCTTGGCCCCGATTAACAATCAGATCCTGCGCGCCTCCCCGGGGCGGCCGCGCTCGCAGCCGTCGCGACGGCCCACGGCGGGGGAACACATTTCAGTAATAATTCAATTAGAAAAAGGAATATATCTTAGTATGTACTCATTAGTTGCGGCGGCGATGGTGTAACGGTTAGCGTACCGGACTGTTGTACCCAAGTTGGCGGGTTCAAACCGGATCGAAGCCGTGGATAAATCCTTCGTACGTCTTCCTTCGGAGGGGAAGTAAAGCCGGCTGTCCCATGTTACTAGATTTACTTGCGTGTAAAAGATCCTCAAGTCTAAATGACGCCTCTGAGCTAAATTCAAATCGCCTGTTTCTCGCCCAAGAAATACCTCCTTCCTCTGCTAGTGGGTGAAAGGAGCGTAGCGAAATTTGCGTGGTCAGACGGAAGAGCGGGCGTGATGGCCCGAGTCTCGCCACGTAAAATAAGGCAAATTCAATTCAATTCAGTTAGTGTCGTTATGTAACAGATGATTTGGCTTCCGGGCGCGACACTAGTGCTGTGGTCATTAGTTTCGGAAGTGTAGTGGGTGGTGCTGGTGTGCCTTTCTTGATCATGAGATCCGGGGACAACCTACACTTCGCCTTGCGGGGTTTCCCTCCTCCAGCCATCTCTCCCGGCGGGCCACCAATCCGGCCGGGACAAGCTCTCTCGGTTGTTCTCCCGGCATGTGTGGTAGTATAGTGCATGTATGTGTGTGTGTGTGTAAGGGCGGAGGAGGAGATATGGATAAGGAAAAGAAGACCGAACGTGGTCCATTTCCCGTTTGTTAGGGTACTGCTCCGGCGTTCGCCGGGTATTAATCGGAGAAACCACGAAAAACTGTCGATTAGAGCAGGCAGCCGCTAGAACTTTCCTCCAGACAGGCTGATATGTTAAATAGATTACTTTAATGGCCATTAATATCAATATGTAGGTAACAGGTTCATGGGAAAGGCGAAGAAATTGGAAGTGCTAATAAATAAATATCGTTATACCGAGCGAAGTGGCTAGGTGCGTTGCGCGCAGGTTTCGCGATCGGGAGGTCCGGGTTCAATCCTCGAGCCGGCCGTCCTTACAGGAGTTTTCGTGGTTTCCCTCGGTCACAAGGCATGTTGGGTTTTGAAAGCTCATTCTTGAAATTGTATTTGTTATTAGCATTTGAAAACGGTTATTTTATGTTTAGAATCTGAAAACAGTTATTTTATGTTTATGTCTTAGAATGCCTTAATTTGTTTTGTAGATTTTAAATATGTCTGTATTACAATGCTTTGGTATTGTATCTGTGTGGTATCCATGTGAAACCAAAAACTTTGAGAATAAACAAAATAATAATAATAGCAATAATAATAACAACATCATCCTATCCCACCTAATTGATATTCAAGGCCAACAACCTTGTCTTAACCAAGGAATGCAGCCGAAAGGCTGATCCCCATAATTCCACACATTGATTTCTCCAGGATAGAATGCAATTGGGCCTCGGAGTGAGAAATGTGTTACCTGGTCAATGGTGGTCCATACGCCAATAATAATAATAATAATAATAATAATAATAATAATAATAATAATAATAATAATTCATCTTCTAAATCAACGCACACCTCTAAATTTGAGTAAAAAATATTCAATTTTGAGCAAAAGATCCAAAATGGAAATATCACGAGCAGGCTAGTGGTGGCTGAGAAGCTAAAAGAGAAAATGCAAGCACGGGCTCCATGAATTAGACTTTACAAACGTACGATTTCCGTGGGCAGAATCGGTAGTTTGTTGGTCATTTGGCCGTTGAAAGCTGCTTTTGTTTATTTAAAAACCCTACAAGTATGGATATTATCAATGAATTTTATCATTTAGTGGAAACAATGTCTTTCTACATCCATTTAAACAACGGGCTAAAAAACTGTATTGTTTTCTGCGAACAAGACCTAAACAACGCTACCGCTACAGGTTGTAGAAGTAGTAGTGCTCAGTAGATACGAGTGCCATAGTCGACTGGATCGCCCCAGGTGGCAGGAAATGTTAGCAGTGCGCGTGCGCGAACCAGGCGTCGGGCGCCCTACAACGATCTGTTGGACACGACTGCGCTCAGATGAGGCTTGAACGGTAGGCGAAGACTGGGGCTGGTGTGCAGATTTACGAACCAACCGAACGGATTTGAGCTTAGAGCAACAGCGGCTCTTGAATTTATGACATGTGAGCACTAAAAATCTGCCGTTGAAAAGATCTCGTATGCAACAATTATTTGCCGCTAAGCGTTTCCAAACTCTTTTCTGCTTTTTTGTCTTCATGATTTGTCTAAATTAACGTGAAACGGTAACAAAAACGTTCGCCTGTGACTACTTCATCATGTGGACATTATCTCTTTGGCTGTCGGTGGTCCGATACTAAATGTTACTCTTCCTATCATTAAGAACACTTCAATATCAACCTATCATCATCAATATCAACCCATCAATAATATCCTATCATTAAGAACACTATCAATATAACCGGCCTTGGCCGCGAAACCAATGTAATTCCATATTTAAACTGAAATTTACGAGAAAAATTAAAGCTGATGTACTTGATGGGCATGAGATACGCGACCTAATGAAGGATCCAAATTTTCAGTCCTCAGTGAACGCAACAAATTGAATGGCATTGATTTCAAATCTTGACAGAAAACTTTATAGGAAGCAGGAAATCTACAAATTACAAGGAAATGTTCGCTCATTTCTTTCGCTAGGTTTGACCATGAGTGTGAAACTTCATTTTCTTCCCAGCCATATTGATTACTTCCCCAAAAATCTTGGAGTGATGAGTGAGAAGTAGGATGAAAGATTTCATGAAGAACTATGAAAATAAGATACCGGGCAAGTGGAAAATAAGATACCGGGCAAGCATTCTTAGCGGATTATTGCTGGTGGATAAAGAGGACTTTATCTCAAAGTCACAGAAGGGCATCAAAAGGGCGAAAAATTTCGACCGTCAATTTGAACGTGTAAATGGCTGTAATTTTTATTAAAATTATAAATCAAGATTTTATAGTTAATTTAAAGACGCAAATTTCATATTGGGCTGTTCAAACACATTTTTAAAAAGTATTTAATTTCCGTAATTTGACGTTTTTGAAATTCTTCAAATTTTGACATTTTGGTTCGTATTTATTCAAATTACTTGATGCGGAGCACGATAGAGAAACTCTGAATATAGAAATGGATTCTTCATCCCTCAACACCTAAGCAGGAATTTCAGATATTTTGTCTTATTAATTTTTTTTCTAATGATGAACTTTGATGATCAGTAATATTTTTCCTTGTAGGAGAAAAAAAATGAAATGCATATTAGTGTAGTGGAAAGGCGATGGCACATAAGCATCTGTAAAACAGGAAAGGTCGATTACTCGTCGCTATCAACAGCGCCCTTCTGTCCGAATGGAGTAATCATGCAGATTAGTTGTCAAGAAGATAGTAGGGCCCGGCCAGACAAAGCCATTGATCGCGAAATGCTGCGAAAGTCTTATTGTCCCACGTTACGACTCCACTACTGCCACTTTTTTCTTCACTGATAACACATGCCCAATTCAAGCTGTTTTTAACGCAATGGGGTGAGTATGACAAACACCAGCGTACAACATTACCACTAACTACAAATATTTTGATTTTTCCAGATGGTGAGATGTTTGTGAAACTCATTATCATACTACAGATAGTTGAAAAACATTTTTTGAAATGTTATATAACAGAGTTTTATTACTTTTTGCATACTATTTACTACGTAGTAAAGAGAAAGTATGTAAGAATTAATGCAGTAAAAAAGTCGATTTTTCTGAAAATTTCTTTTTTGAATTCTTGGTACCGTTGAAAATTCTTGTTCGTAGATATCTCTTGTAATTTCCTTTTACACTTTCTGTGGTCAGAATCGTTTTGTGGGTTCTTGATAATGAAAAATTGGTTTACGACAAAACGTCAGTTCGTCCGTCCGTCCGTCTGTGAACAAAGTAGCTGCTAAACCGAAGCCGGATTTTCGGGAAAACGATGTTCCCCATCGATCTCTCGAATGTCGCGGTCGCGGTATTTTGATTTTTGAGGGTTCTTTATATGTAGCCTCAAGGAAATTTTCAATTTTTTTTCAAAAATTGCTCCGATCTTTATTTTTCTCAGATAAAACAAAATACACTTACAAAAAATGCGGCACATCCAATTTTTGTTGAACTCTCTAAATTTTGGAAATTTGCACAAGTTCAAATATTTTTCAGTATTTTCCTACTACTACAATATTGAAGATGGTGTTTTTTCTTAGTGAAATAGGTTTTTAAAAATTGATATTTAAGGGAGATGGTACATGATATAATATTTGTAGTGTCCGCGTAATTTTACGTGAAATAATATTTTAAATTTTAAATTTTAGCACAAAATTTTATCAAAACGTTTCTAAATGTTTCAGATAGTGGAATGTACGCTTATAGAAATGGCGCAGATCCAGTTTTCATTGAACGCTTTGAATTTTCAAAAATTGCAAAATTTACAAATAAGCCGAAAAGGTATGTGTTGTAGCACAACTGGGTTTTATTGGAGGTGTGCTACTGAAATGAAGAACTTTGTCCACTACCGCAATTATTCTTCAAAGCGCAGAGAAACAGGACCATCGTTTCAAATTAACAAAACCGTCGCAAGCAAATGTATGAAAAAAGAAGGAATGTTAAAAAAACTAAGGTCTTCGCGCATGTATATTTTATTGCATCGCTTTAAAATATCTTATTTAGGGTATGGTTTTTAATGGTATGGTTTAGTAAATATTTTTATTATTTGCCATAATATATTTTCAAAGATTATCATTATAAATAATAATAATAATAATAATAATAATATTGTTGTTGTTGCTGTATAGAGAAATGCCTCAGTAGAATGAGTTGAACCCTTGGTGCGGTGGGTGTTGATGCGGGCTTTGGCGCGTGGGTGGTGGCGATGTGCCCGCCTCGCGGGGGTGGAGGGTGGCTGCCGCCTGCCCATTTTATGCAATGAGCGCGCCCCCGCGATCGATGTTGGGGCCTGCGGGCCGCGGCGACGCCGCTGGCTGACGTAATCCGCGCAGAAGCCTCTTCCGAGCAGGCGGGTGGCCGCGGGCTGGCGCTGGACAGCGGCTGCTGCGCCGCCGTCGATGAGATTGCTTCCTGGGAGGGGAAACAGTTGCACCTGGTTTACGCTCGGTTCAATGCACCTTTTTGTACGTGGTTCCTTGCGAGAATGTAAATTCACAAAACTCGACGTTGCAGTGAAAATTTTTTGTCTAATTTCGAAATTATTCAAGTTTACATTTATTTCCTGGTATGCCAAAGTAGATGCGTGTTATGATAGCTGATTGCTCGGAAGAACCTTGGGAGGAAATCGATTCAATGGAACAGAATGTTTTGATTAAGATGAACATATCGTGTTTTTTTCTTTGTGAAGCAGATGATGTATTTACATCAAATGGTATTATTTAGGAGATTCAGGGGGTAATTCAGGGGTTTATTATGAAACACTGTTTTTTTCTGAATATACGAATATCCACTTCCACATTTTGATTTACGGTGATCTTCGATCCAAGATATTTATTTCTATTCAAGTTCATCAAGTGATCCACTAAACACACGCACTTCATATATTTATGCTATCAACGTGATGCTTTCCGAATGAACGCAGTTTTGGGGCTACTGCTGGAAATAACAGCCGCCACAGAAATATAACCCAGTCCAGACTTTTTTCAGTGAATTTTCTGTATCTCCAATCCCACGTGCATCTTTTGATCTTAAGACCGTTTCCTTTGAGTTCGTGTACGTTGAGACATTTTTTGAATGTATCTTTCCTTGTAGCAGCCTGCCTTTGTTGCGAGACTTCTGCCGTCTTGGGGTCGGGCGTCTGGGACGGGTACAACTGGGCGAAGGTCGTGCGTTGCTTTCATACGCTAAAGACGCGCGGCGAAACTGTGTCGCGAACGGCGGCGCGTTGCATAAGCGCGCGACGCCACCAACGGAAGCTGGCGGGTTCTTCTTATGATAATGCGCGCCCGGCGCCCGCGGGGCGACTAATGGAAGGCCGTGAAAGACCCGCGCGCCGCGGCGGTGCTGACACAGACCCCAGTGGCTAACCTTAGCGCCGCTCCTGGCCTCTCGTCCCGTGGCGAATGGCCACAAGACTCCACTCTGTTTTAGCAATTGCGTAAATTTCAAGTGCAAATTATGCAAAAACTACTCTTTTTTTTCTTCAGAAAATTAGACATGACCTTTTTTAAACAGCTAATTTTTCACAAGAGACTTTGAAGCAAAAATATCTACCTTCAGTTTTGTATTTTTTCCTTTATCTATTGCCTTGCGAAAATGTCGTCGAACGTTTGAAAATTCGAAAGCGAATTCTTCTTGCGTTTCCCGCCCTGCGAATCGCGATCGCGTCCGCAAACCCTCTTGTTTTCGTCGGAGGGCTCATGAAAAGGTTTCGCTCACTGGGTTTGCGTTTGCTCTTTGATATTGCGTGGGCAGCCTCTATCTGTTTAGAATTTTCGTTCTCTTGATAGTATTGACGCCGGTGACGTAAACTCGGTACAAAAGAAAGCGACTGAGAGAAATGAAAAAAAGGTTCAAAGCAAGGTGACTTGTGTGAGTGATACTGCGTCTCCTTAAGCAAGCTTCATTCCAATGATGTTTTTCCCCAATTTGTGTCGTTTGCATTAGGATTGGCATGAAGCTGAATATTGTTTACCTCATAGAAGGGCAGAACATACTGATTCTCAAGAAATTGTAGTTTGGAAGCGTTGTGCGTAAAACTCTTCTTGAACAGTTTTTTAAATGCTACACGGTGGCGTTACGAAGAGACGTAATGTTGCATTGGCCTTTATTCGTTTTTGTAAATGCGTTCAGCGTGTCTGGTAGTTCTGTTTTCACCCCATCCCCGGTGCTGATTCCTACGGTTTCATCTTCGAACGCTGTCAGGCCGCAAATCACGAAGAAGCCTCTCTCAGGAAATCAATAAATACGTGGCCTACTGGAAGGGCGAAAACGTTCCCCATGCATCCGTGCTTCCTTGTCTCCTCGTCTTTGAATACAAATATTATCTTTATAGGAATACGGAGATACGCGATGAATTCGTTATCAAAATGCAATGATTATTCAAGATGCACCCGAAAATTCTGTTTAACTCTCGCCCTAATGCAGTCACATCCACATCTAGCTCCATAAACAGATTTTATGATGGTTCATAATTGGATTAAGCATCTAATATATGTTAACGTATCTTATCTAGAGCAATGTGGTTAGAAATTTTAAATTCCTCCTAGTAAGTTCCAAGACATCCCCTTTTGAATTTTTCGTTTACATTCCCTTGATTTTTTAATATTTAATTACATGGGTCCGAAATCGTTATGTGATAGTTGCTGCATGACATGTTAGTGACACTTGATACAATTTTTTGTGTGAATTGTGTCGTTCACTCGCAGTTTTTCGCAACAAACACCTGCTCAGAATTCTAAAAAATGTTCTCCCTCGTCCTGTGAAGGACAAACAATAGCTTTTGTCAAGATCGAACGTCGTAAATTATGAAGGGGGCGTACGTTCTCATCCTTCCCATTGCGGCATTGTGACGCCTCACCCCCCCCCCCCCACTCATGCGAGGGACGTATCCGCTTGACACGAGTGTAAATATGCCCTCTTCGCCTCCACCTCAACAAACCGCTCTCTCCCTCTCCCTCTCTCTCTTTCTCCTCTCACTCTCTCTCTTCGTATTTCTCTGTCTCCCTTCCTCTCTTCCCTCTATTTCTTTCTCTCTCCCGCACTCTCTCTCCCTCTCCCCCCTCTCTCACACACACACACTTCGTCTTTCCTTTCTCTCCCTACTTCTCTTCCCCTATCTCTCTCTCTCTCTCTCTCTCTCTCTCTCACACACACACACACATACACACACACATTCACTCTTGCTGTGTCTTTTTCTTTCTGTCCCTTCCTCTCTTCCCTCTATTTCTTTCTCTCTCCCTCTCTCTCCCCATCTCTCTCCCTCTCTCCCCCATCTCTCTCTCTCTCTTTCTCTCTCTCTCTATCTGATATCGAGATTTTGAATTTTAATGGACACAACATGTTGACATTTGTTTCCATGTTTTGTTTTTTAAACATATGCATCGTGTGCACAATTAAAATGGTGCATTTATATTTAATCATTATTCATATAAGTCATTTGTGAAAGTACATTTTACTCTGATTTAATAATGTTCGTTTTATTACATTTGCAAGATGACATTTGTAAAATATTAAATTATAATGTATGATTGACTCATATATAATTTTTTTGGAATTAAAAAGTATTAAGCAGATAGATTCGAATGCATAATTGTCTCTTTGTATTTTCTGCACTACGTTCTCCGGTATCGAAAATGGTACAGCATTACATTCGAATATAACATGGAAATAGAAAGGATATTCCGAGATCGAAACCTATCTTTGAACTGAATGTGGGAGCTTCAAATCGAGGTAGTTTTCCTGAAAGGTATTTTTTATTTTGTTATGTTTACTTAGTTATGTGAGTATACATTTACAAATAGCCTCTTGTTATGTTTTCAAATTTATTTTGAAATTTCCGATGTTTGCAGAATTGGTATAAAACTTGTGAAGTGATGAACCTGTCAAGTGACGATAAATACAGACCTCCACAAGTCCGCGATTTCAGTCATGTGACCCACTTCACGTGTTAAAGGGCATCTAAACCTACATTTATCTAAGAGGAGTAAGTTGTGCTCCTGATGCTGCCCTCTTGACTGCTGGAGAGGAAGATATCAACGGGTCTAGAAGGAGCTCTCGTGCAAGGAGAGTTTTATTGATTTCCCTCGGCGAAGGCACGCACTTCTTCAGGAGCATTCTTTCTTCATCTTTCAATTTCCTCGTATCGTTGTTCCACAGTTCAAGGCCCTCTTTGTCTTGGAGGCCTTTTCGGCAGCGCCAAACAGCCTTTGCCGAGGCTGCGGAATCGGTGAGGAGGCTGTGATTGTCCAGGTAGATCAGGCCCAAAGAGGTCCCACGTCGGAAAATTTCCTACTAAGCTGAATTTTGGTTTATGGGTTCACTTCGAACGTCGTTGAGAACGAAGTTATGCAAATTTCTTGTAATTAGGAGCGTTTTGAGCCACAGGTCAAAGGTGACGTGAAACGACAATTTGTTTGCCGGAAGTGGGCTGTGAAGACTCAGCTGTCTGACGCGTCCCTCGCGCGCTCGCAACCCGCAGAGGAAGTAGCGACTGAGGCATTCGGCGTCGCGTCTCGCCTCGCCCACCCCTGGGGAATGCACTACATCGACTTGGCATCACTGGATTTATTTGAATACTTTTTGCCGCCGTTCAAATGATTTTTCACACATCTTTTCTTGATAATTAACGCACTTTTAGGATCTCCATTTCTCAATGTATTACAATTTTCTCGTACCAAACTTCGTATTGTTACATTTATATTTTAATCATGCGAAACATTCATTATTTAATTTTAGAAATTAGAATACAATAAAAATGTAATCATGTCATGAACGAATGAAATCTTGCATGAACAATGCAAAATCATAAACCTTACAGTTAACCAAATGTTTACGAAATCCCACATCTTTGCTTTATTCACTACTAGTTTACTAAGTTGCTTTTGCAATCAACTGTTTTTTTTTTTTTTTTCGATAGGGACAATACTGGATGTGAATCGTTGATTTTAAAATGGGAAATAAGTCCACTTTCTCGTAAAAAGAGGTGAGATATACATTTTATTTACCTATTTATTCTCCAAGCTATAGATCAGTGGAAAAATGAGACTTGTCCAGCTTAAAGTATGTGGTCTGTTGCCAACTAAAAATTGCAATGACTATAAAATAGAAAGAATTCAAGGACTAGTTTCTGATCCTTACCCAGAAGTAATATTATCATTTAGGAAACGCCTAAATGCTTCCTTACAACAATAATAGACACCAAGGAGATCATAGACTTCAAAACCTAGCGATCAAACTATTTGAAGAAGTCAACCAACTCTTTCTCGTCCAGGCAGTTCTCATTGTGAGCCTGGTGTGACGTTTACAAGTAAAGCAGCTAAGATACGATACTGAATATTTTGGTTACCTCGATGCACGTGAGTACATAAACTATTGATGAGTTTATCCAGTTCTCATTCATGTTGGCAAAAGGGCAGACACATCCAGATTTGCTTTTCAAGTAAGTTTATGGCTCAGCTGTTCTTTCAATCGATAGAAAAACAACAATCGATGTTCAAAAAATAGTAAAATACATCCCGCATGAATATCTCCATTTCCACCGGAACGTTTTGACTTAGTCTCAGATTCAAGTGGAAATCAATGAGTAGATGCTGATGTTATTAATTGAGTAGTTTGAGTATTTATCCTATCCTCAAAGCACAATATATTAATTCACATAAGTATGTATTAATTATATTGGTCAACAGTGATTTTGTTAAATGACAAACTCTAGCTGCTTCTTATGTACTTAGCTTGGCTAAAGCAGAATACAACCACCAAATTGCCCAGCGGGCTCTGTTTTATTGTAATTGCATATATATATATATATATATATATATATATATATGCATATATATATATATATATATATATATATATATATATATATATATATATATATATATATATATATATATATATTTCGTTGATCGGCCAACTAGGACCACGCAGGCAATCACTCTGCCTTTACCGTGGCCCAGTTTTTATTCATTCTCACGGAGGCAGGTGCTTGCGACAATTCTTTGGGGGGACCAGCATTTAAGCTGGATCCGGTTTTTAACCCCAAGGTTGTTAGCCCTGGGGGTATGGGAGATGAAATTGTGATATGATGATAATGGGGGTGAAAGGACAACACATATAGACATACACAAACACACAAATACACCCATGCCCGAGGCGGGATTCGAACCCGCGATCTTCTGGTCCGAGACCACTCCGGCACTACTGCCTTAGCGATCTCGGCCATCTGATCGGCATATATATATATATATATATATATATATATATATATATATATATATATATATATATATATATATATATATATATATATATATATATATATATATATATATATATATATATATATATATATATATTCGCAGATAGCCACGTGTGTTAATGCTGAAACGCTGGTTGCGTGCAAGTTTATTACAAGATGGTGGTCACCAACAATGTATGATATAGTAGATTCCTCTGAAGACAAAAAATGGAAGTCAGACCGGTTAAATCAGTTGGGCAACTTGGGGTATTGCGAAGGGAACTGCAGTGACCCACGTAGACGACGCGTTGTGTGCGTGGGTCACTACATGATGGTTGCGCCCTGCGTGGAGAGAGGGAAAGGAGTTGATTTTTGTGTAGTGCACGACTCATCTATTCGTTGCGTTCGAGTGTTAATTTTTGTTCGAAGAGATTCCTTGCAATTCCGTGGCAGTGAGTAAAACATCCAAACAATTCCTGTTAAGTGTATGATGAGGAAATTTTGATGAGCCAAAAGCGGAACATTACTCCCTTAAGAAGAAATTCATATAAATTGTATGTCGGGTGGACAAAAATGTAAGTTGTTGCAACCCCATGTAATACTGCACACGCATATCTTCCTCCTTGCTCACCAAACTCGGGTTCTTGAAAAATGTGTGAAGGTGATGGATGAAATTGGGCCAAGTGAGATTAAAGAACAAATTCCTGAGGATCATTGAAGCGAAAATAAAGATGAGTAAATTTGTAGGTTCACAAATGTAGGACCTTATGAGGTATCATGTCTTTGAGACAAGTTTGAATAGTGTTGAAAAGGTTTCAAGGATGTCGCTACAAAACGGAATTCATTGGTATTTCACAGAAAAGCTGAAACGTGAAGAATTAATGTCGGAACTCCTTCACAATTATAAAGCTCTGGAATGTAACAAGTTACTTAAAATATATTTTCTGCATTCACACCTAGACTTTTTTCCTGAAATCTCGATGTTGTGAGTGACAAACACGGTGAGTGATTCTACCAATATATTGCCACTATGGAAAAATTTTATAAGGGAATATGGAATCAAAATATGCTAGCAGACTACTGGGCACTGGGCCCTAAAAAAGGACTACTGGGCACTGGGCCCTAAAATGCAATAATTAAACAATCGTTCAAAATTACATTTTGATTGAGATTATTATATGTAAGTCAAGTAAAGAAAACCAAAAACTTAACAACAGTGTGTACTTTTTATATACCTATTACAAAAACAACCTTGCCGTTACAAATAAATGATCCACAAATTTCAAATCAGAGCACAATTTTCCATAAGAAACTGCCATTATATTCTATTTAACAGATAAAAATTTAAATTTTGTCGACCAGTGTTATATGATTATATTGTTTTTTAAGTCCAAAAGTAAAGAAATAAGAAACGTTTTTTAAAAATATTTCCAAATATTTTATGAAGAAAATAAGTTTAGTGAATCGGTGCACACAACGGTTATATACATCAGAGACTGACTTTTCTCTCTTTTTCAAATCACCGATTCATTTCTTCATTCTTTATCCTATATTTATTTGTTTCCGTATTCCTGTTCAAGATTATGTTCTGTGCTTTGTAAGTGAGTAATGTGTTACCAAATACCGAGAAAGCTGATGATAATCATTTTAATACAGCTAAACCAATTATGAAAGGGGTAATACTGTGAAAATCGTTAACAACTATTTTGTATGTTTTTTTGAGGAACGAATTTCACATTAATGACGGACGATTTCAACGTGATATGTACGAATGTATAACTACTCTCGAAGTAAAATGTGGCATTGTGCTGGTCAATTTGCTTATCTACTGATCTTGCAATGACAGGATATGCTATGCGGTTGCTGTAATTGACAGGATAATTTTATGCTAGAGAACATTAATAATACAGCGTGAGTCACGTTCGTCCAGTCCACCTGAGACGCCGTGTCCGGATTGGACTGTTCATATCGCCGATGCCGTATCAGTTGGCGTTCCCACCGACTGTTGATATGATATTCAGTAGATTGCGCTGAGGTGCCACATAATTCTTCCGCAGAGAGCTAAATGCTGCGAGGCGGACGTGAAGAGATGAAATATGTACTTTGATGACAATTACATCGCAATTAGCCATGTGCATGTTCCTCGTGAGACACACCGTGAAATACTGAGTACGCTTTGTGACAGCAACTAGAAAAGAACAGGCTGCTGTGTCAAAGTGAGTACCGGTTGGCAGCGCTGCGCAAGTATATCGCGTAGCTGTTCTGTCTGACCGCTGCCTCTTTTCACTCGGAAGAGATCTCTTAGCTCCTCGGGGAACGGAGGGGGGAACACAACCTTACTTGAATATGCCCTCTTCAACCGTGTTTGTTTTTTGTCACAACAATCGCTCCATCGGAGTCGCCATCTTTAAAGAAAACAAGTGCCGGCAGTTTTCGTTTGTTACGTAATGCTATCAACGCGGCGTGGCGCGGCGAGGCGCGTCGCGTCGGAGGGAGGGCAGTGCGAGGGGGCCTTTTTTTTCGGGCGTCGGCGCGCGCGCGCCGCGGGGTTGCTGAGGGCGCGGCAGTGGAGGTGGTGTCGGCGTTATCGGCGGGCGGCGACGAGGCGAGCGAGCGAGCGGGCGGGCGGGCGCCGCTGGTGCTGCCTGCCGCTGCCGCTGCCACCGCGGGGCGGAGCCCGATTCGGCGGGCCCGCGCGGCGCGCCAGGGCTGCCAATCGCGCGGCGCGAGAGGCCCTCGGCGGGCGGCGGCGACGGAGCCGCGGCTCCGTGTGCGCTTGTGAGTGCTGCGGCCGGCCGCGCGCGCCCCCGGCTGTCTGGCGCGCTCGGTTTTAAAGGCAGATGAGTGCGGCTAAATAAAGCGGCCGTGATTCACCGCCCCCGCCGCCCCTCCCCTCCCCTGCCCGTCGGCGCGCGTCGCGACGACTACTGCGACGCCGTGCCGCGCCGGCCGCCTGCGCAGCCGTCATCCGCGCGCTCTTCCTCTCTCCACCTTCGACGCGCCGCCGCCGCCGCAACATATGTGTGTGCGTACGGAGAATGTTGCCCCCACCGAGAAGGTTTTTGTATCCATTACCCCCCACCACACCCTCTGCCCGTTGCGGCAGGTTGTGTTTTCATGGCCCCAGCGCCGCTGCCTGCCTGCCTGCCGGCGGCCGCAGCCTCCTCCGCCTGGCTGCGCTCGCGCTCGCCTGCCTCCCCTGCCTGCTTTCCTACCCGCCCTGCCTTCGCCGACGGCCGCCGCGCCGCGCAGCGCCGCGCTAGCTCGCTCGCGCGCGCCGTACTCCCGAGCCCCACGCGCAACCGTGCTGCCGCCTGGCGGCGAGTTTGAGCCGCGGTCCGTCGTCCCTGCCGATGCGTTCAGTCACGCAGGCAGCGCTTGGGAAAATGGTGGTGGGGTGTTTCGTCGCGTTGGATTTCGCGGTCGCCTAGTGCTGTGGTGTAGCCAGTGTTTACATCGTTTTCGAGCAGGATGACGGCGCTGGGCGGCGCGGTTCGCCGGGGTCTTCTAGTCGTGTCACGTCCCCGGCCGAGCCGCCGCGGGCGCGCGCCCGGACATGTCTTGTAGCGGCGCGGAGGCGCTGGGTGCTGCTCCGTCGCGGGGCGACGCTGCTGGAGGACGTGGTGGGTCGGCCGGCGCGGCCGAGGAACGCTGAACCTCTCACGGCGTGACGCCATGTTGCTGTTGTCGCTAGACAACCTCTAGGGAACACCAGCATCGAACACGTCGTGCGAGTGAGAAAGCTAGAGCGAGGCAGCGCGAGTGACGAACCTTCGCCGGGGGATTGTGTGTTCGCAGCGCGCCCGCGCCGCCGTGTCTTTTGCGCAGTTCGCTGGCGCGGCTGCTGCCGCTGCCGCCGCCGCCGCCGCCGCCGGCGAGGCGAGGCGACGGGGGACAGGCGCCCGAGCGGGCGCGTCGAGGCTTCGCTGCGCGCGCGGCTCGTGGCGTGTGTGCAGCCAGCGGCCGCCCGAGCGGTGGGCATCTAGGGGGGAGGGGAGTAAAGTCAGTGATTTTTGTTTGGAAATCTGTGCGCATGTGACGTGGGATTACCCTCCATACGTGCTTGCTGCAACCTTCGAGTGTTGACCCGTGTGTACAAAAATTCTCATACGTTCGGAATACTACAAAAAAATTACGGCAAGAAGGAAACGATTGTTTTGTGCAGCAAAGTGGTGTGTTTCTCTGTGTGTGCAGAAGATAACAATATCTGAAGTGTAGTGCAAACGACACAAATCCTTGGTGATATAAGATAGGATTGAGAAAACTTCCATCCACGAGCTGTATTGTACCTTCTGTTGATGAGCACCACATGTCCACAGCAGTCTCAAAAAATGCGGGGTAAGTGTTAAATTTGTTTTTTGTTCATTTCATCGCCGGCGTGGTAGCTGGCAGCGTCATTCGCACCCGACCGCAAAGTGGAGGAGTTCATTATAACGTGTGAGAACCGACTGGTTATCTCCGGGTCGTGCGAACGTTGTTCATAAGCGAACGCCTGACGTCCCGGCGATCCGAAGACTGTGGCCTGTTTCGCTAGTCCGCACGCACTTGTTCCTCTTTTCCGCGGCGTGTTTTGAAATGGTGTTCGCGCCGCGGAGCCTCTATCATAATCGGGTCAAGGGTTTGCATAACGGGGTTGAGGCTGCCATTTGCGCGGCGCGCGGTGCGGGCCGGCCGGCCGTTGGCGGCAACGGCTTCGCATGGGCTTCGACGCCCCCGCGTCGGCGATCAGCACCTTGTGGGCCAGCAGGCCCTGCCCCACCGCGCAGCGCACGGGCCTCCGGGATAGGGTGGTTGCCCACGGCCCGCACATCCACGGACTTGGCTCCTCCTCTTGATATTGCTGCATCTCGGGGTTTTGTTGGACGTTACATATAAAAGTTGTGTTCCTAGATGCACCCAATGAGCTAGTTCATGAGAATTATTAAAGTATACGTTAATTTAATAAAAATTGTGATGAGAGTTATCTAGTGTACTAATTACGCAGAACATTTTTTCTCGCGTTTGGGGGAATTTGAGTTCTATGAACATTTACTTACCTTTAGTCTAATGAGTAAGGTCTCGTAGATTGTTTGGACCGGCAATTACATTCTTTTTAAAATGGCATCGAGAACATGCCAAAAATTCAATCGAACTGGAAGTTTGCTTCAGTGTATTTTTCCGTGCACCTTTTAATTAGGAGAGAAATAAAATTTCCTTTACATCCGCCTTTGAAACTAATTTATTCGCCATTTATTCGGTTAGCACCAGGCATTTCTGTTCCTGTTTCGCCTTTTCTTCGATGTCTTGAAGAGCGTGAACGTTGGCCATCGAAGACCCTCGTGCCCGATGCAGGGTTGCCGCGGCGGAGTGCCACGTCCGCGCAGTCACACCCCGCTGTTCTTTATGAGCGACGCCGCGACCAAGGGAAGTAGTGTGTCACTCCGCCACCCCCGCTCGGCTCGGCTGTGCTCGGCGCGACGCCTAGCACCCCGGCGTGTGTACGCCGTCTTTCGCCGGGGTAATTGCCGTGAAGCCATTGCTTCGGTCTCAATGCCCGCCAGACCCCGGTAATTGATAGATAAAAGGATGCTTGGGGCGGCTTCATGCCTGGAGGTTATTATTGCACTCGCCTCGGCCGCAATTAGAGGAGTCGTTTTTGCGACACTTTTCGAGGAATTCCTGCGCGACTGAAATGAAATTACAGAAGGGAGAGGGCCTGTGTTGATAGTATCGCACGGTGCGTGTTCACGTGACGGAGCACGTGAGTCCGCCAGCCTCATTTATCGCTCATAGGAATCCCCGGTTATCTCCGGTATTGCAGGGGGAGTTGCTTATATTGCCCTAATCGACTCTAGAATTTTCCTGTGACACGAACTGAGAGAAGAATTGGAAAACGTAACAAAACATAGAGAACCCAATGTTGTGTTTGTTCGTAGGGCTGAACTGTCTGTAGTGCCTATGTTAGATTCTTGACTTGCCGTGGATAGTTGTGATTTTTTCTTCACTATATGCCCTATTTAGGAAGTCCTAGTAACTAGTTGAGACTGTTTGGGAAACATAAAGCATTACATTGCATATGTGTTAAAGTTATTGATATTTTCTTCTAAATATCAATATATGCTTGTTAACATCATGAATGCAGATACATCAAAGAGCACTTACGGCAATTAGGTTCAAACGACGTTACATCTAAATCATTCATATTGCTTGACGGTTTATTCTTAAAAATTAAAAGTAGAATTTCTCAAAAGGAACATAAAATAAAAAAATATTGAAATATCACAATAAATAAACAAGAAAGATAGTACAGCTACCGGAAATTTCAAAATTTACAGTAGTTTAATTTCCCTGAGCAAAGGACTTTTCATTGGTACCTAGCGACTTTCTAGGTGGTAGCCTCTGTTTACTGACATACGAACCCAAATAAGCCACGTCCATGTCTTGCCATGAACGTGATTAATCATATTAGTTATACTCTTCTGAATTATTGAAATAATAAAATCATTAATGATGATGAACTGATTTCATGAAGTACTTAATATCAGTAATGTGTGAATAATCTCAGTAAGCAGCAGTAAAGCCATGAATACAACTTCATGATTTAGTTTTTTCTTACAAATTCAAATTAAGGTTCAAATGTTCATTTCATATTTCGTGTTGAGCCTTCATATCGTGTTTCGATCTTTCATATCGATTTTGATTATCGTCTCGATCAGCTTAAACTATATTCACGCCTGTCTTACTGCACTAGCCTAAATTGCAATATGCGGATCAATATGCTTTGAATGATATTATCTGTAGAGACAATTGGCTTATATAGGCTTGATGAGTTATGTTCAGTAGAATATTGATCATTTTACTTCCTAAAGAAAGTAGCTTTCAGTTGTTTTTTTTGGGAGGAAGGATTTATGTATTTTTCAACGATTCTACGAGTTTTGTGAAGAGCAATTTATGTAATTTTTCTTAAAAGAGCGAAGGATTTTGATGTTTATTCGAAGGTGGAATATCACACGAGGTGAAATTCATGCTTACTTTTTCAAGTTACAGTCCCTGAGATGCATCACATGACGATCATTCTTGTGCGCTTCTTACACACAAGTTGCAACACGTTCGTTCTTAGAGAAGTAAGATTTCCTGTGGAAAATTGAAAGAGAATGAAATTGTCAGAAGCCAGAAAGACCAAATAATCTTATAAGTTACGAAATACATATAATTACTGCCTTCGCAGCAGCCAGCATCAGTTAATTTCCACAATATGGAAGCACCAATAGAAAAAATGTTTTATTAAATAGAATAATTAATCTTCTACTTTCTAAACTCTTGTGAAATACCAGCAAACCAGTGTTTACATCTTTGCTTTCTGTTGTGTGTTAACACATGTTACACTTAACATGTTACTGTTTCCATTTCAATGCCCACCACACCATCTTGAAAACGCGGACATTTTGTAATTTTACGGAGAATGCCTAACGTAGATGATCTGGTAGTATGGCAGATCAGATGTAGCACAAAAGAAATTTTCAGAGTTTTAAAAGTGTTCTGTGACGAATCCAGACCGTCCAATGGGTCCTAGTTGATGATTACATTCGAAGTACTTTCGGATGAAGATACTCTGCCAAAGTCCGCCTCCATCGTAGAATCGTCCAGAAACATCAGAATCGAAACATTTAATTTAGTATTCTGCAAAGAATCATCTTGCTTTGCACGAGCAGCAATTTTTATGCTAATTCTAATGATCTAACCCCCGTGTTGCCCTGCGGTGGCAGCGACCGTTGGCCTGGGCAGTTCCTGTTGCGGCTGTGCACTGCGCCACCGTTCGCCTAGCCTAGGCCGTTCGGAGGGGTCAGGCGGCGCGCGTGGCGTCCGTATGCAAATGGCTGCACACATTGCACGAGCGAGCCCTCCGCTCTCATTAGACTTAATCGCATCACGAATGTCGATCTGGTTGCTGTTCATTCGCCCATCCCCTGGCTACGTGTCAATATACGGGCGGCAGTGTGCCGTTGCCCGCCCCGCCCCGCCCCGCCCCGCCCCGCCCCGCCCCGCCCCGCCCCGCGCAGCGCCGCGTCGCGTTTACCTTTGACCTCATTCACTCCGAATTGCCGGCCCGGCGTTTGCCCAATGCGGCTTAACACTACTCACCCTATAGCACTAATGCGGAGGCCAGGGTAAATAAACGGCCTGCGATTCACTTTTGGCTGGAGATAAAAGCACGTAAAATTTAGGGTTTTTTCCCTGTCGGAATTTGCTACATACGGTTCAGGCAGTTTCGTCTATGTTTACCGGACATTTCGCATTTTGAATCTGTTGAAAATTTAATACTATGCGCTTGATGCACTAGAGATTCTGAAACGTATAAACACGGGTTAATTTTCCGGATGTAGTGCCGTGGTAAATTTAACTGTATTTCCATCACAATCCCAATGGCCGCTTAATAAAATCTATATAGTATTTAATGCCTTCGGTATTTCTGTACCTGGTATGTCTAGTTATAGAAACTAAAACGTTTTTGTACCCCAAGACATTCCGTCCATTAGGTGTGTGTGTGTGTGTGTGTGTGTGTGTGTGTTTGTGTTTGTGAAACTCCATCATTAAAAAATTCAGTGTAATGTGATTTTGAATATGCGCTTGATGAATTTGTTTTTTTTTTCTTTGTCTCTCTTCATAATCCAAACAAATTGAACACCCAACTATTTTTGCGCAAGTTTGACAGTGTACCCGAGACGTGAAGTTGCGTCATCCTCCAATATAACTTTGCCTGTCATGAAATAACGTTCAATGATACTTTGTACTGATTTGTAATTAATACTTAATACTGATTGAAAACATAAACAAATTTGTAAGAATTTCTATCAGATTTCTCACATATCTTACATTCAGTGCTTTATAATTTCCTTCATTCTTTTAATCTCACGCTTTCCGGACCAGCTGTCTTTCCCATTCTTCTTGTATTTTTAACAGCGGCACTCCCAATCATCCCAGTGCTCCCCCCCCCTCGCTCCACTGTGTCCAGACGGCGTGATTAAGTGCGCCCATTTCCTCGCGGCGGGTGGGCGGGCGGGGGGGGGGGGGCGCTACACGTCAAGATGAGCGCTCTTGACAGTCTATTTCGGGATCGATAAAAAGGAACGCCGGCCGACGGAATTGGCGGTTCCCCTGCGGGCCGCCGCCGCCGCCGCCGCCGCGTGTATTTGCAGACGCGGTATTATCGCGCGGATCATGCGGGATGCGTTGATAAGGCCGTGCGGTTTGTCGGTAGCGTGCTGTCGCACTTGATTTTCGCCAGGTGTGCGGTGAATGGTGATATCTCGAATTTAGGAAGGGGGCATGTTTCTCGTAGTATGAAACTGAAATACGAAGTCATGGGAACCGCATGATAGAATGAAAGAGAGTGGATGCTCCGCGTGTGGGATCTGTTGAATGTATTAATCGAATTCACTAAATTCTGCTGAAGAATTATTTTTAAATATAACATTAAATTCATAAAATGTGAGATTTCATAATTGTCCAGAAATTTTGAAATAATCACTTCTACGTCTGCCATATTAAATCATTGCCTCAAAATTATGCTAATGGTGTAGATGGTTTTGTAAAGTCACCCATCGTTTATGTGATGTGGTAATGCATGTTTCGCAGATCGAATTGGACACATGGACTAGTGAAATGTTCATGTCCTTATATTCCTTGATTAATAGCTTGTAATCGTGTTGCAATGCATATTCTATTTATGGCGAGTAAATGATATACAAGGAGGATTTCAGGATACTTGTAAATTTTCCACAATATAAAAATGTGTTTTCGCATAAATCAAGATATGACTAAGATAAAATGGTGGTAATTCTTAAATGTGAGAATTGTGAGAATTTCATGGTAACTAGACTCATTTATATAAAACTATATTTATATATTGCAATAATATCCAGAACTTCCATTAATCGTTTAGAAAGGACCACAATATGAACAATTCTTCGTGTAAAATTACAACAACAACAACAACAAAAAATCGTCATGATATGTGTGAATTACTAGTGTCAGCAACACTTATAGCACAATACACCCTGTTTTGATGGTGGTGATAGTCTGCCTAGAAGTCTTTCTAGGTTATTTGAAAATTAAGGTTCAAAAAACAAGAAAAATTAAGTACTTTGATTTCAATCCGATTTTTCAATTTGATACAGATTTACATTAATAACGTAGTTTTTATGTTTATTTTTAGTTGTTAAATGAAATCACCTTTATTAACTAGGATTTCTTAAATTTAATATTAAAAATAATTAGGCCTGTAAGACAATCATATACACCGTGCGTGAAATGTTTGTGATTGTGTTGGATGCTTCATTTCCCTCGAATATTTTTGAAATATTTACTAGATTTAATTTTTTTCGTTAGTATTTAAAGAAAAAATATAACTCATGTAAAATATTTCACATTTATCTAAGCTAAAATTATAGCATATTTAATATTTTTACGTGTGCAGTTTATTAAAATACGTGTGTAATTATGTGAACACCAGGATGCCTTCGAATTTCATGTTTTGTACGTGGTGCAGTGTAGTCAAGTTAGGGATTCTCTGTCACTTGATAAGATACCATTTCAATTCATGGTACGAATATCAGTAGTTCCCCCTCGCGCAACTCTTAAATGTTATCTCACTTTATGTGCTCGGGATCCCTGTGGCGCTCCACTGTGTTCGGCGCTTGGAGATGGCTGTGCACTATGGGCGGTCGCCAGGTGCGAAAACCGCGGGCGACCTTGCCTGCGGCGGGAGCGCGTGGGCGGCGACCAGCCCCGCCTCGCCTGCTTTCATCCCGCCCCGCCCCGCCCCGCCCCGCCCCGCCCCTCCTTGGTCTGCCTTGCATGGCACTGCCCTGCTCTTCCCCGCCTTGCACCGCCTGATCTTGGGAGGCAGACTTTGCCGCCGAGCAGGTTTTTCTCTGCGCCGCCTCTTTGTCATCTAACGTCCACCCGTGGAACGAAGTACTGGGAGCGCACATCTGGGACTATCTGACGGCCTTGTGATCTATTTGTGAGACACGACTGGTGGACAAGATTCGCATATATATTGACAAACCCAAAAATGTTGGTTCGGTGAGCAAAGATACTTTCTTTGACACTTGGATGGGCGGTCAGTGGAGTATAACGGAATTCTGTTCCAGTTGAGTTAGCCCACAATATCGTGAACACGAGGAACCTTCTAGACTTGTTTAGATTACATGCCACGGAACTAAATCTTCGTAATTGACCAGTGGACAGGTAGAACCCTCTTTTAATAGCACAACTCTTGTGAATATGCTTCTGAATATAATTAGAATGAAGTGAAAGCTGCAACCACTGCCTTCTCAGACTCTGGTTGTTTATGTAATGATATATGGCCATTGTTGCTAACCCCCTACAAATACTTGTGCCGATAAAACTTGCCGTCCATTACGTTGTTGTCAATCACATTTAACCAGATTATTTCCACACGCTATTTCGCTTGGGTATTGGATTGTCAACGAGACGATGACATTCACGGATTAAACAAGAACGAAAATTTGTTTGAAAACAGTCGAAAAATGAAGAGGAAAAAGAAGAAGAAAGAGGATGAAGGCAGCGCGACGCGTGTCACGGTGTACGGCCACGCCGCGGGCGTTACGCCATCGGGAGGTGGCAGGTGGAAGCGGCGGCGGCGGCGGCGGCGCATTCTGACTTTCCCCGACGGCGCGGCGCGGCGCGGCACGGCGCGGCGGCGGAGGGGCCGGCGACCGTGGCCCAGATCTGCGTATCGCGATGTTCCGAGCGCCAGTGCTGCTGTGCCGCGGCTGTGGGTCGTCGCGTCGCCGCCGCTTATGGCGCCCGCTGCGGGTCCCGCCTCTTGAGCAAGCCGCCCCGCCCCGCCCCGCCCCGCCCCGCCCCCTCGTGTTGTGCGAGGGTCGGGTTACCGCTTTGGAAACGCGGAGAAGAGCTCTGCCATTCCGCGCGCCCGGCGTCTCGAGAGGCGCCGCTTGTCGGTTGAGAGGGCGCCGGCGCGCGCGTGTGCCCAAAGGGCCCTGATGCGCTTGGGTATGTTCGCGTGTAATGCGGCATCATTACGCGTCTGTCTGAGCAACGCGGCCTTCTGTGGGCAAGTAGACTTGTATCTTACTAGTGGGGCACATTTATTTCTTTACATTTTTGAAGATTCCTTTTTGTCATTTTTACACGAAAAAAATAACGGTTGCAGAATACCAGATCCATGATACTGTAACAAGTTCCCTTGTAGCCTTAGAAGCTCAATTGCAGCTCGGCTCGTACCAACTTTGCTTTGGTAAAATTTTCGTCGTTTCTACCTGTTAATGTTTCTACTACCCTCAATTTCTTTTACGCTCCTACTCCAAATTTAATGAAATATTTTTACCTGATTGCCATTTACAAATTACTAATTTCGGACCCTAAGAACAGTTTGTAGTTTTTTGAAGTTCTGTTCTCGGAGGGAGCCTCTGGCCAGCCTCCCCGATCGCGCTGCGTGCTCGCGCTGCCAGCGACTGCATGCAATCACTGCGCCAGGCTCTCCCCCGTCCGGATGTCCGCCGCCGGGGTGGGAACTGGCGACCCGCGACGCCCCCTCTCAGCGCCGCGCTTCGTGCTCCGCCCCCCTCTGCTCTGCTCTGCTCTGCTCTGCCTGTCTGTGGCGCCACGTCGTCGCCCGGCAAAACGTGTCCGCGTCGCCTATTCCCCTCGCGTGCATCGCGGAGGCGCAACCCCCGCTGAAGGCGGGCGCAGTGTGGCTAAGTCGTCCGCGTACGGCGACAACTAGTTTTAAACTACATCTGACTGTTGCACGTGTACGTTACCATAAAAAGTTGATCGGGGCCGCATTGTTTGTTGTTGTTTTTTCGATTACTTTCCAAAGCACAAATTGTCATCGTGTTAAATTAATTTTTTTCTTTCTTTTTTACTCAAAGTACATTTGTGTATTACTAGACGTTGGAAAGGGTATACTTTGTTTCTCTTTCTGTAACATTCTTTCCAGGAAACAACTAATCAAACATTCAAATATTAATCATATGAAAAATGTTTTACTAAATTTCTGGAAACTTGTGTGTAAACCTTATGGTGCTGCCATAATTTTTGATATATTTGAAGCTTCCATGTCGATTTATACATTTTTTACATGACCGTAAATACATCGTACTGATTTTATACGTGTATTGTGAAAAAGGATTGGTTGCATTCGTAGCGCAACGTGTGTGAATGTCCTTGTGATGGCGGCGTGCCCCACTGTGCGTCGGTTGGGCGGAGGGCGCGGCGCGGCAGTCACGTGACCGCTGTCGGAGGGCGCGCCCCGCCCTTCGGCACAGGCGGCTCGGCGGCCGGCAACAGCAGCAGGGCCGCGGCGGGCCCGCCGCGCCGTTTCCTTATTACACACGCGCGCGTCCTCCCCGTGCCCTCCTTGGAGTGGGCGGAAGCTGCGGCTGTAATCTGTTATTACTTCCCCTGGCCGGGAGAGTGCCACGGGGTGGCGCAGATGCGGTGGAAATAAAAACGCCGCTCCGCCCACCGGCCTTTTTTTTTATTTACCTCCCGCGTGTGTACTTGATTTCTCCCGTTGGGTGCGTGATGCGAGATACAAATGGAATGCAGGAGTCGCGTTTGTTATTTTACGTTGTGGGTGTCGTGGAATTCAGAGTACTATTGGTATTATTATTAAACGCGGTGCGGGCTCTTTTGGAAATATTACATTTCCCTCATTTTTATTCTCTACGGATTGACGGGTGACGAAATATTTAGTGATATTCCATTCAGTATAATATAGATGAAGTGTAGGTCATATTATGATTTTTTGACGAGAAGCGAAGTTTTTGCCGAAAAGAAAGTTTTATTGATGAGGCAGAGTATGTTTTCAAATGATGATACACTTAAGCCATTGTTTATTAGTGTATCCTTAATCAGCGGGCAGTCCGAGGAGTTTCGCCATCGCAGCCCGCGGCGAAGCCCCCGAAGAGGCAGCGTGCCGGAAAATGGCCGCCCGCCCGCGCCGAGTGCCTCCCCAGTGCGGATAGGGTTGGCCCGCGTCGCCGCCTCCGTCCCCCGGTTTAATAACTCGTCAACCGCAGTATTAATGGCCCGAACCGGAACCGTTTTTGCCGCCCACAAAAAACGGGCGCGTCGCACGGGGTGGCACGGAGGCCCGCAGCTGGACGGTCTGCCCCGTCCCGTCCCGTCCCGGGGGTTGGCCGGCGGGGACCACCCAGCGACGGCCCGCCCTGCGTGAGCCGCGCTTTGACAAATCGCCCGGGCCGTCCGCAGGGAGGCGTGGCGTGGCGTGGCGTGGCGTGGCGGCGCGGCGCGGCGCCCGCCCTGGGCCTCTCTCTCTCCCTCTTCCTCTCCCTCTCCCTGTCCCTGTCCCTCGCCGCCGAGGCGCCAAAAACATTTCACCCGCTCTCCGGGGAATGGGATGCCTCGGTGGGCTTTTCTTCTTTTTCTGTATTTCTTTCCCCTTTCACGTCCTTCTTTCTTCGTGCGTTTTATGGTTTTGTACCAGAGTGAACAGTTTTGATGTAATTATTGCAATGATTTGAAGACGGTGTTTGGAAAGTTGGAAATTGGTTTGGAGGTGAATAGTGTAATTGTAAATTGCGTTATATATTTGCCAGTGGGGTCGTTACGAGCTATTTGATGTTTCAAACGATAAGTTGTGTTTCATGAAAAGTGAAATTATTACCATCCGAGAACTGTCGAGAATGATCTCAAGCTCCTTCGTAATTTTTATACAACTGCCGCATCTTCGCGTTTTCATGTTTAAGGTATTTGAAACACGCGGTAAACAAATTCGTGGCCAGACGTCACCAATTGTGAGTTGATGTTTCCATCATAGGTAGTGAAGAAAAGTGTGTTTGAATGGCGCGCGAAGTGTGGTATCGTTTGTATGCAGTGCACTTGCACTTGTGTACCTCCGCCGAGTGGTCGTGTTCGTCTGCTGCCCCACTGCCTCGCAAGTGGCAGCGGCCGGCGTGGCCCGGGGGGGGGGGGGCGAGCGCGCCGTGCAAAGCCGCTCGCTGTGTGCAGCCGTGCCGTGGCGTCGCGTCGCGTCTCCTGTTCGCTCGTTTGCATGCGGCCGCCGCCGCCGGCGCTCTCCCCCGAGCGGTGCGCCGCGTGATGGCTTCCGCGAAGGAGCACCGCGCCGCGGGGGGGGGGGGGGGGGAGACTGTGCGTGTGTCGTCCCGAAGCCGCGGCCCAAGGGATCGCCTGGCGAAGCCGGCCGGACGCCCCTCTGACAGCGGCGAGAGGAGGATGACAGGTGGATTAAGTTACGTTCACGCAGCTGCATCATGTCACCGCTGGTCCATGGTCAGTGGAGGTGTCGGGAAAGCGAAAGTAATAGTGAGTGATACGCTTTGTAAAAGAGATCACGCGAAAAGTAATTCATGTAATTTTTGTTTTACGCGCACGTTTTTATTACTTCGTTGTCGAGAATATTTAACCAGTTAAACTCCTATTTGTAAGTCGGAAAGATGCTTGTATCACGTACCACGCCTTCATGAAGCCGTCTCAGGTTTCGCTTATCCACCGTCCGCGCGGGAGCCCGAGCCGACGTTCTAGCGAAAGCTGAGCGGGCGCGGAGCAGGGACCCGCCCCTCTCGTGCGGTCCTCGCACGTCGCCATGGCGACTGGGGTTGTCAGCCGCGCAGCGCCGGAGCGGTGTGGGCGCGTTCATTTCCAGACGTCCGGCAAATTGCCCGGGACGCCCCCGCGACTCGCCAGCCCCCTCCGTGCCCCGCCCCCGCCCCCGTTCCCCGCCTAGTCCGTGTCCGCCCCGCCCCGCCACCCACCCTGCTCCGCTCCACCCCAGGCACCTTTCCCTTCCCCCTCCCGGTCCCGCGCCATCCACCCCCGCAATCTCGTCCACGTTAGGCCCCACCCCGCGTCCCTGCGCGCCGCCCCCTTTCCGGCGTGAGCCGCCACATCGGGAGGTTTCTCTAATTTCCTTGCGGCGCGATCCTTAATTGAGCGCGCGCCCGCGCCACCGCCCCCGGTGTCAACCCCTCAGTTCATCGATTGACCGCCCGCTCGCCCACCTCCGCCCCTCCCACAACGTGCACCGGCGTTGCGTCTCTCCTTGGCTCTCTCGCCGAGCGACCTCTCGCGCCTGAACTTGGCGCGACGGCTTTCGCTGAAGCCCTGTTCGCGTGTGTGGCGTTGCATAAACGTGGGGAATGGAGGAGGACGGCAGTGATGGTTTCTGCGCTGTGTTCCTGTCCAGAATTCCTCTTTTGCGGAGGATGCATGATCGGCATTGGCGCACCCGGGGGGGGGGAGGCCAGTGATAAATGTTTTTAAAAAGTCGTGCTTTCACTAATTTCCTATTTTATTGAAGGTCATTCAATATATCAATTATTTACGATGTATGTATTAAGTAGAAGTCGAGAAATAAAAATATATTTCATATTCAGCATAAATGAAAACTTCGTTATACTGAAACATAAATTCTAGACTGCACACTGTACCTGTGCCCCTTCCTCCCTCCCTTTTCTGAGAAACATGTCGGCTGCGCCTGTGAAGATCGATTTTGGTTGGAACTTGGATGTTCTTGTCGTGTACAGATACGGCAGATACCATGTAGGTTTGATTCAAGTGCTCAAAACGAATTTGTATCTAACATTAATAATGTTTTGCTACCTGTGGTGTTCCAATTATTTGAACGAAAGTGAAAGAAGTAAATATGAATTTAGCTGGTGGTGACGATTTATGGACACTTCATCGAAGTGTTGTTTTCTTCCAGAACATTCCGGCAACATGCATTTCTTTGAGGGAATAAGCTATACAATATGGGACTTGTTGGACTGTGTAGAACTTGATTCGCGCGCCTATGACTCGTGTTGAAGTGGCTGCTTGTGTGAAGTTTTGTAAAGAGGTAACATTTATTTTCACCACTAATGGCATTACAAGGAGCTAACTATGAATAGACAGCGAGACCCATTCACTCCGCCTATTGTAATGTGGCCCCATCGCGCACAAGACTGAAACTTTAGCCAGTCTTAATTGCGACCACGTATGTCCATTGGCTAGTTTTTCTAAACACGTAATCGAATCAGGCTAGATCAGAGGTTGAAACGTGCGCTTGTGTCCGCCCTCTAGGATTGTTCGAAGGGCTCGTCCGTAGTGAAACGGGCGGCCGAGGTGGAGCGAGCGGGGCTGCCGCGGGGCCCAGAGATGCTGGTCGCGGCGTAGCAGCTGAGCCGGCCTGCGTGGCCGGGGGCTCAACGCGCCTGGATGTTACCGCAGGCCGGCCTCCGTCCAGCCGGCCGGTCCGTGCCCGGGGCTGATTAGCGTCGTCGGCGTCCCGCTCCCTCCGCAACCGGTTTGGACGTGAGCGACTTGGTCTAAATATGGCGCGCGGCGAATCGCGGCTCCGATCCCACGGGGCAGAGCGCGTACTGCGCCGGCCTGCCCGCCCCGGGCGGGGGCGGCCGTGGGGCTGGCGGGGCCCGCGCGTGGCCGAATCCTCCCCACGCCCCTGCGACGCGGGGTGAAAACAAACACGCGGCTGGCGGCGGGTGATGTAACCGCAGGCGGCAGCTCTCTCGCTGGTCTGATGAGGCTGCAGCAGCAGCGACGGCGGCGGCGGCGCCGGTTTAGACGCGTCCCAGACCGTCAGCTGCCGCGGCGGCGGCGGCGGCGGCTGCGCGTGCAGAGCCGAGCGGAGTCCGCGCGTAAAAAGCCGCGTTGCGCCGCGACGCAGCCGGCTGCGCTGTGCGCGGCTCGGCGGCCCCGCCCCCGGGGCTGTGGTTAAGCTGTTGCGAGCCTCGTAAAACGGTTTTTGCGATGAGATATGTGTGTTATTTGAACGCTTCCAAATTAAATTTGCTACGTCGGTTGCGTTCTTTCTTTCCAGTTTCCGATTTGGCGAGAGAACCCTGAAATGATTATGTATTTCTTGGGAAATTCGTGTGGTCTTCTTCAGGCCTCATTTAAATAAAGTTAATTGTTACCGTAATAGAAGAGTTTAAAAGCACAATGTTTTCACCCTTTCTAATTCGTGTATTATTTTGTCTTCCAAACGCAGTTAGAGAAATTGTGAATGTTTTTTCGCCCAGCATCGAAGTTTTCTGCAGCAAAAAGTGTAAATAAAGCGTCAATTCGTAATATTTGGCACACAATTCGAAATTACCTTCATTTTAAGTGATTGAACCTCGCTTCTTTGCCAGTTATTACAGTTCTTAATGAACTCTTTGCTTAGGTTGCAATGCTTCCGACAGCGATATTGACCAAAGTTGACAAACGATCTCACTCGCCCCTTTGGCAAGAAACGGCAATAAACTTGTTGAGAGTGTTGGGGAAGTAGCCGCCTTTCCTTTCCGTCACATTGGCCTCTTATTTTGTTTGTAAACATCGATTTGAGAGAGGTTGTATCGTGACTCTCGGCGATCTATTCAGCGCGCGGCCGGGAAGGCAGCAGCCATATTGTTTTCGCGAAGGGCGCAGCCCGGCGCAGCCCTACGCGAAGAAAGCGGCGGCCGCCGTAATTGAGAGGCCGACGTGGGCGCGGAGCGGAGCGGGGGCGGGGGACAGGGAGGCGGAGGCGGCAATCGATACCGCCCGCGGGGCGAGTGGCCGCCGGCGCCGCAGGGGAATGACACGGCGCCCCACCCGAGATTCGGCGCCGCCGCCCTCCTCCGTCCCGCCCCCGCCCAGCCCCGCACCGCCCCGCACCGCCCCGCACCGCCCCGCACCGCCCCGCATCGCCCCGCACCGCCCCGCCCCGCACGGCTCCGGCCCCGGCCCCGCCCGCGCCCTTCACTGTCCTGTGCTGGGCGTTTATGCGTTTCCTTTCGTTGCTTTCTTCGCGCTGCCCGCGTTCCTACTTGACAGATTGTTTAAAAAAAATAAGGGTTGTATATTGCGCGTATTTTCACGGCGAGCGTGGGCAAGTAATGTCACTGTTCTCACATCACAATGATGTTATTGAAAGGTCGATGTTGCTTTCGTTAAATTGAGTTACTTTGCTTCAGACTGAGGCTTAACATAAGCTCTCGTGTTCAAGCTTAATTAGATACTTATGATGGTATGTTATTCAAATAGGTTTTTGTTGTGAATATGCTAAAATTTCACCACTATCTCAAGTTGTCTGGTATGGCGATGAGTGGGCTCCTGTTAGAGGGAAGGAGAAAAGGAGGAAAAAGCAAAGATGAAAAGTATGGTGTGTAAAAGAATTGTGTAATCATTGCTTTTCAAGTTCTTCCAATTATTCAGGTTAATGAATTTAAATTACGGAACCTGATTGTATTAAGAGGTGTATTTATATAGTGACAGTTTTAACTTCGAGATTCAACTAATTTCACTGGGAGTTAATGCCGCCAGAGGGTGATCTCGAGAAATGTTCTCTGGAGTTCCTCAGGCGAATCCTCTTGCGCGGCGTTGCCGGGTGGACGGGAGCCCCTCGCAAAGACGCTGGCGGAAGACTAATTAGGGCCGGCCCGCGCTGCCTTCCCTGCCTCTGCCTGGGTGTTGAAGAGCATCCTCCAAATCCGTGGGGCGCCTGACGGGAGGCGTAATTACCTGCCATGCAGGTAAAGTCCCGGGCTGCGTCGGCGGAGGCGGGGGCCTCCCGCAGGGGGCCTCGTTATGGGGGGATCAGGAGCAACAGGCTTCTTTGGGAATTGGAAGATAATCCCCGTTCGAACGTTGGGAGTGGTGGGCGGCCACGCAGCCGGTGGTGCGTGTCTTCTTGACTTGTAACGTTCTTGGCTATTCGAACGCAGTGGTGTGAACATCTTGGCTCTTTCTTGTGACATTCCACAAATGGTTTCTGTTGTTCAAGCATGCATTTTAACGCTCAAGGGAAATTCTTAGAAGCAACGTTGGGTTCCGATAGGAAACTAAGAATGTTCGTAAGTATCGTGTAGTTCTTCTGCATTAAAACAAGATCATTCAACATAATCGGTAGATTGATGTTAAAACAGCGAAGGAAATAATTCATATGAAGTACACGGCTGCATTGACAAATGTTCGAACGAGCCAGCGGCGTTTATGCTTTTAGAATCGCGTAAAAGAGTAGTATTTATGCAATAAAGTCTCATACAACAACCGGAGGGTTTGATAAATAATGTCGTAGTACTCGTAAACAGAAGCGGGTTGTTAAACGTCCGTTGTGTTTGAAGTCGCAGTCCGTATTAGTAAACACTGCTCCTTTCTGTGCCTCCCGTCGTTTGCCCCTGCGCGATGCGCACTCGTAAGGCGCGCCGCCCTTCGGCGCCCAAGCCCTTTTCATCTGCGCCCCTCCGCAGGAACCATACGGGGGCGGGGAGTTTATTAATTCGTTTTGGGGCTTACAGCCTTGCAGCGCATCTAGGAAGAGGGCGTTTACTTACATTACTAACTAAAGTTAACTTCGTGCTAGGTTAAAATTTAATGCTACAAATCTTGCCATATCTTCCTTGCGCTACCTAATGTATACATAAATAAGACAATGTCGCACATAGACGCAAAAACTGAATTTTCACTGAAAAAACATTTCACTGAAAGTTTCACAGTTTGTTCGTATTAGTAATGGGAGTGTTAAGAGTGGTACGAATTAAATCGAACACGTGGGGCGTTGTTATGATTTGTTTATGACGACTTAAGCGCCCTTGAACTTTACGTAATCCGCCGCACAGTCAAGGATTTAGCGCGTCAATTATTCTGCCCCTGTGATTGTGATATATCTGCGAAATTATTACTTGAATCTTGGACTAGTGAATCAAATTTCTCCAAGATAGTGTCATAGCGAAGGCATGTCCAAACTTAAGGGAGAACGTTTGGACAGTAGGATACGTAATAACCATGATCAAAGAAGGTGATGAAACGTACGACTTGCGACAAAGAATTTCATCTATTAGAATGTTTGCAGAGCGTAGCTAAAACGCGATCAACGATCACGTGACCAGTAGTGTGTGCTATGCCCTGAATTGTCACCACGGCAATAGCGGAGCATTGCCGGGTCCACTAGTGTGATATAAATGTACTTCTGTATCGAGGAATGTAAATTCGTTTGTGTCTTATTCGAAGACTTTTTTTATCCGTTTGCGTCCCAGCTCGCCGCTCTCTCTCACACACACACACACACACACACACACACACACACACACACACACACACACACACACGCGCGCGCGCGTGGATGGTACACGCGACACTTATGGGAGCTAATTCAGCCTGTCTCGAATAAGAACCGATAGTTGACGGCGAGGGTGTGGTTAGCTACTGGCATTTTATTTCAACAGCGATATTTGTTCTAGAGCTCGATGCAGTAGTAAACCGCGTCAAACAAGCTATGCAAGTCAGAACACCTAAAATAAATGTTTTATGTTCTTAAATAAGCAAAATGAAATTGTTTGAAAAAAATCGTTGAAATCGTCGTTTTTATGTATATTGACTTAAGCTTTAGTTTTGGAATATCATATTGAAATTACTCAAAATTTACCTCCACTGTTAAGTTTGTGTTTTGATATTATCAGTAAAACATTAATTGATTCATGCTCTTTCTCAAAAGAAGAAAGAATGATAGAAAGGAAAGGGAGAGGAGATACAAAAGGTACTACAAAAATAAAATATATTTTGTAACAAGTCAAAGTATAATTTTCACAAAAGACATCAAAAAACATTAATTGTAAGTTCCTCGCTTCCTTCTACTTGACGTGTGACAATTAGAGATAGCAATGCCATAACTTCTCAGTGATGCGATATTTATTTTCCGCGCCCGCCACCGAGGCCTTGTGAACAACCTCGTGAGAATCGAGCAAAATGTGACCACGTCCCGCCCACTCCAGGACCAAACATCAGACCCTTTCCTTTATTAATTCTGGTGCGGCGTACGGAATAAGCTGTGTTCCGTGCAAACAATGGAGACTTCTCACGCGGCGGAATGGCGATGCCGGAGGGCAAGGCGATGGCGGAGGCTGGGTGGAAGACGATGGCGAAATCGGCGGGGAAGGCAACGAGGATGAGGATGAGGATGGCGAAGGCGGAGGCGGGGAACAGCGGTGGAGCCTCGCGCGAGGCGCCGGGCCCCACCCGCTGCCTCCGCCTCCGCCTCCGCCGCCGCCGCCGCCGCCGCCGCCGAGCGAAGGAATGTGGGAGCCGGTCGCAGCGCCCGGGGCGGCGGGCCGCCTGACCGACTGCCCGCCCGCCCGACCGGCCGTCCTGCCTCCTGCCTCCTGCTTGCCTGCCGACTCGCGCTGCCTGCTGCTGCTGCAGCCACGCCGAAGCCGCCCGCCGTCGGCCAAGCCAGCAGCACATGGCGAACGCAACTGCGCAGCTCGGCGCGCCGTTTCATGACTGTTGGATCGCTTACCGGGATTCGCGTAAACACGTCCTTCGCAGACACAATAATTAAGCGGATCTCTTCTCGTTGGCCGACATCGGCTGCTGGAAGCGAATGAGATATAACATGAAATAGTAGGGGAACTCTACATCTGTCATGGACATTATATCGAATCTTCAGTAGTATCCAACGTCAGAAGGGTTTCACGATTTACTTTTGCTGAAAGATAGGTAATAAATCAAAATAAAATAATGTTACGAACAAATCAGATCGGACAATTAAATCATTGTTTGTGAGAGAAGGAAACGATTACTCACCCCGAAAAAAATCTATAATAGATTTTATTAATCCATATTTGTAATATTTCTCTCATTATCCTCAATTCAGTAATAGAGGATATCAGTCTAAATAATTTTATTTATTTTATATTTATTTATAAAATTACCAAGTAGTGGTAATTATTGAGACTAAATTATCATCTCCAAAATATATGTTAATTGTTATGAAAGGCAAAAGTAACTGCTTACACTCGCTGATTGATGTAGTGTGTATATAAGTCTTTTTATGCTTGAGTCATGGCAAAATAAGATTCGGAAAAATACTAAGACACTTCTCGTCTTATATGTTCTCGTGTTCTGTGTGGTTTGTTAATTCAACTTGATATTTATCTTGTTTTAACGAACTCGCAGTTGCATAGCTAAGTTGTATTTACTTAGGTCATATTTCTTGTATGTAGAGGCCTCTATTTCTCATAAGATAGTAATGCAAATGTTACGCACGTTTAATTAATTCGGAATTTTAACTTTTTATTTTGGAACAGAAAACGATATAATTTAGAAAGAAATTGTTGAGACTGCAAGTACGTTTGTCTTGACGGCGTGCGTCATTATGTCCACAACTTACGTTTCCCATACCAGGCTATGCAAAGAGTGTAAATAAAGGAAAGCTGCGAACATGGCAGACGCGGCCTTACTCGCGAGGACAGGGCCCGTGTTCCATGTTTTTAGATCTATGCCGGAGTTGTCCCTCTTGTACAATGCTTTCCACAACATGATAAATGAGGCGTCTGTTATTAGTGTTTTTTGAGTCATCATCTGCACCATGTCTTGTTGCAAGACCAGGAAGTTCAGTATTCAAATGAGCCGAGTTGTGTAATGGGCGTCTTACATTAATTTATTTGACACATCCCGTAATTTCGTTATTAAGTTGTGGACAATTTTGATTAGATGAGCTCACATTGGGAATGATGATGGAAATCTGTTGCAAAAGGATGAACTTTGTAGCGACCAACTAGTACGCATGGTCTTAGTTTCAATGTTCAATATTTCAATATTTCAGTGGCTTGAAGAAAAGTTGAGTTTGAAGAGCCCTTAAAGGAAAATACCTCATTGATGGAATATTTATTGTTCATCAGTGTTAAAATAAGTATAATATATTGAATTCTTAGCAAAGAAACAAAGTTCATCCATGTAAAACTAGAAACATCGGTTATAAAACCCGCGTGAATCGTCATGTATTTTTCATCTGATGGCCCTTCGACCTCTGCAGCATTTGCAGCGCTTTACCAGTGATTCGTAACAAATGCCGCCCCGATAGCCCGATCGGTTTGGCGGAGCACGTCTGGCCAGCTCGCCGCCGCTCGGCGCCGTTCGGGATTTAGAAAGCGGCGATCGTATCGCACGTTCGCAAGCTATCCGCGGGCTATCTGGCCTTCGCGGTCGCCAGCGACGTTTGCCGCCCACCCCCGCCCCTCCCCACCCCGCTCCCACCCACCCACCCACCCACGCAGAGGCCGCCGCGACGGTAGCGTCTCGCACTTTCACCTCTGCTCCGCCGGGTGGCGCCGCCCAAGTTCTCGGTTGCCACCCACTCTGCCTCCGCGCCGACGAGCTCGGCCAGCCAGTGGAGCGCGGTGATGAGATGGGAGACCGCGAACACGCTGGGAGACCAGTTCGTTTACTTCTTTTTTGGGGGTTGTGGATTTCTTTAGACATTACTAGATGTGCGTAAAGCAGCACATGATGACATCTTTATTAAAAGTACATAACTTTGTTCACTTGAAATGCATGTACCACATGGAAAAACAAGAAAATATAATTGCACGAATGGTACCGCTCTGCCAATTAAATTTGTTAACTCTGCGCTTTGAGGAATGATTGGAGTCGTCAAGTTATGGACATCAGATATCGCTGAAGAACCATAGTTATAATTCCGCTGAGATCCTTGTTTTTGGGGACTCGGGGTGTCGCGTCTGTCCGTCAGCCCGGGCGAGGGCGAGCGCGGCTGCTGGTCGGGAATACGCGAGCGCCGAGTGAAATCCGCGCGCGCCCGTGCGGTGTTCGGCGGGAGAAACTCGCGGCCGCCGCCGTGTGCTGTTCGCTGCTTGCGTAACGCGACGACGTCATGGGGCGCAGGCGAATTCGGAGAGGCTGCCGCTCCGCCGTCCCTTACCTAGCCCACGCCGTGTTCCCCAGATGTTTTTTCCTCAGCGATTTAAGTCATGACATGACGGCAGGGTTTTTTAAGTCCCGTCTTTCTGTATCCATTAAATAAAATTACATTCGTTATTATCGATAGTTTTTCCCGTTACGTAAAATTGAGAATGACAAATACTGCGCTTGGTTAAGTGTGTTTAAAGTGCGTTTTAAATTTCTTGGGACATAATGCTATTTTGTAAAGCACAAGAGGGGGCGAGGTTAACGATCATGTAATGAGGGTTTTGATTAGGTGACGTGTACTTGTTGGATCGAGGTCATGGTGAACTAGACTTCGTTCAGGGATGACATCGCCCAAGAAACTATTAGAGAAATGCCAGGCTCGGAATAAACCAAGCCAAGAGAGGCGGGTATTTTGAACAGGTCGATAATATTTGCGGAGGGTAAGAAAAGTGGAAATCATTTGCAAAGAAGGAAACATGATTTATGAACGCGTTGATTTGCAAGTATGATTTGACGTGGTGATTATTTCCCTGTGTATCTCGTGCTTGAAGAACACCTGTCATAAGTTGCGGAGCGAAATGGCTTCGAAAATAAGTGTTGTTCTCTTGTGTTTTCCTCGTTTTTCGCCGTCCCGCCTGAGGTTTGTGTTGCTTTCAGCCGTGTAATCTAGAGCTCCTTAAGAGCGCGGAGTGGCGGAGAGCGGCGGGGGCTGCCCAGCGTCCGTTGTCGGCGCGGGTCTTCCGCCTCCCCACCCCACCCCACCCCGCCCCGCCCCGCCCCGCCACGCCCCGCCCCGCCCCGCCCCACCCAAGCCTAGCCCGGCGCCGCGTCGCGCCCCGCCCCGATCGATCGCCCGCCCGCCCGAAACGCAGGCAGGGCGGGGCACACGCCCTCTCCCCGCGCCCACCCCCGCTCTGCGGAGCACACCCTGCGTACTCGCCCCCACGTGACCTACCCGCCGGCCGCGCTGCTTGTCACAGGCGCCGGCGGACGCCCCCGCTTGCCCCGCCCGCGCCCCAACTCCGCCCACGCCCGCGCCCACCCCCACGCGTCTGTCTGCGCGAAGAGGGTGAGGTCATCGACGCCGCGCGCCGCTGAGGGTGGAGCCGTTTCTGTGCGGCTTTCGCGCTGGCGAGTGCTGTGGCACTCACTGTGCAGACTGGCTGCAAAGGGGATTTCGTTTGTGGATTCTCAAGTTCCGAGTATGTGGATAGCGTATCAAGGGTAAGGAAATCTGTACGGGTGATGGGTACCTTTCTAATTTAGCCGATTGCTTCACAAGAACGTCTTTGATCATGATTCTTTCTCGAAGCCTGGAAGGTAAAGGTGGTTCGATACTTCGACTTACGTAACCTCATGAATACTACTAGGAAATATTCGTTAATTGGTTTGTCGATCTTCTGACAGCGACTTACAGGTGCATGTAATGAACAGTTAGAAACTAATCGGAAATAACGTGCATCTGTTTATCGCCGTATTCATCGTGTGGTATCGCAGGGGCGAGAGGAGCCGGGCAGCCCCGGGGCGGCGTGAGAAATTGGCAGGCCGCCGTCCTGCCCGTCGTTCACTGCGGCGCCGGCGGCGACGGCCTCCGCCCGCCACCGTCACCGCCCGCGCGGCCGCTGCCGCCGCCGCTTCGGGTACGTCCGCCGTTTTTCGTGCGTTCGTTGACCGGCGACCACGTGACCGCGAACGCCGCGTCGCACAGCTCAACCGCGCAACCGCCGTCGCCGCCGCCCGCAGCGGTGCGAAAGGCGACGCGGATTTGTCGCCGCGTCGCCTCAGGAAGGGAAACGGACGGCCGCGACGGAGGATTCCAGAAGATCGCGGAGAGAGTGCTTGTCTGATCGGATGTTCTCAACCTCTTACGGTGGAAGGATTTGGCATCTTCCTGTCACGTCGTATGTTGTGAGCATTCTCACATTCCATTAGCGAATAGTATTAGCTTGTAATTAGCTTTCTGGTAGCCATAGGAATCGTATGTATTAATCAGAATTTTAATACATTCAGGAGAAAACGTGTAGTGACTAGTCAATATACACGCAAGTTATACAATAACACCGGACAAGCACCTAGGCTTACCATTTTACTCTTCAAATAGGTTTAGGAACTGAACAAATAATGAGTCTTCCTGAGAATAATTTTAGAAAACCTTCGTGTACTGATTACTTTATTACACCAAGAAAAAGTTATAAGAAATTATCTGTTTTTGGTAAATAAAACAATGCACTGTTTCGTAATTGTATTCCATGCCAATAAACTTCCTTGCCTTGAGGTATTGATGAAATTTGTCCAATGATTTCCAGCTTGCACCCGTGCTCCGTATTTTAAAATAGTTTCTGGAGGTGATTTTTCACCGTTACCCTCACCGCAATGGTCCCGACACAACGAAGAATCAGGAGTCTTACGTGCAGTTAAACGTTTCGAGAATACACTTGTTTCGGGCACTGACGCAACGTGCAAATGCTGTCAGCGGCCAGCGGAGCGCCTAGCCATTAAGAGAGCTCTCCTAGTCTCATTTTCATCGCGAAGGCTCCGAGCGGCAACGGCAACTGCTAGCGCGCGTCCCGCTCGGAATTTCTCGAAGCTACTGCTGCGCTGAAAACGTCGACCCGCGCGGGCTGCCTTGCCAGCTGGCCGACAACCCGGCGCTCTCCACTCGCCGACACGCATGCGCAGACCGCGGCCGGATAATGACATCACTTCCAGAGGAACTGCGCTCGACGCGATCAGCTGATGTTGGCACCGTGGCTCAGTCGGAAAACTCGTTCTAATCGCCCCCAGACCCTACAGATCTTGAATATTTGATTGGCTGATAAGGATTGGGATCAGTGGCAACGTATTTGCAAATATTGTGTCCTGCGATTTTTTAATTGCAAGTACAAAGAATTTCGAGTTGGTATCACTTGTACATTTCACTTTAATTACCAACAGGCACGTTAACTCGGAATGCATTATGATAAAAAGAAATGTGTTGTTCGGGGACATCTGAAACTTAGGCGCTTATTTTATTGACTTGGCAGCAACATTCAGATAGAGAATTATCTTACGCAAACATTTCCTTCATAATCGATTTAGCTTCAGCGCGTTGGCACTTCGAAAACATTCCGTGTTAGCGCAGTTTCGCGAGCAGCAATGCGTGCACGGGGCGTGCAAAGCACCACAATGATCTTTCCGCGCGCGTTTCCACTCGATATTTTTAACTCGGCGCGTCTCAGCAGCGCACGTGAAAACGCGTGATCAGCGGCGCGAGCGCGCGTGTGACGTCACCCGCGCTGCCGCCGCCGCCGCCGCCGCCAAGCCCACGCGCGCGGGCGGGCGGGCGGGCAGGCAGGCAGGTTTCCGAGGCTCGCGTCGTCGCGCCGGTCGCTTCCCGTCGAGCGCGGCCGCGTGCCGGCGACGCCCGCCGCCGCCTCAGCGCGCGTGCGCGTGGCCGAGCCGCACGGCCGTCCCGAAAACATCGACCCCCGCGACGGGGCCGCTTGGGCGCGCGGGCGGCAGGCTGACGTGGACAGCTGCTGGCCGGCCTGGCGCTGGGAATATTTTTGTAAACTCAACAAATGCCCGTGTGTAGCTCTGCGGTTGGTTATTTTGGTTAATTATGCGTTTCCTTTTTCTCGTGTTAATTTTTTGTTTGTTTGTTTGTTTGTTTGTAACACACGTGTCCGTTGGAAGATGAATCTCGTAACACCCTCTTGTCTAGAGTGTGTGTCCTTCGCGATATCACGACGAAATAGTTCTGGAAGAACGAAATATTACAGCATTACACATATTGGTAAATAGCTACATTTCATAAAATATGTTAATAAGTAGCAAACATCAAAATTATAAAGATTGATTGTATACAATTCGTTTAGAAATATTAAACTTTGCATTCGACACTTTTAAAGATTTTTAAGTTCTCAGAGCCATCCGTTATAATATTTTATTCTCGAATGCCATAAACGTGGTTACAAAAAATTATATTCATAACGCCCGCCCGCCTGCCTTCCGCCCGTGAAGAAATGAACATCAACCACCCCACCGGCTTTTCTCGCCACGTAATTGATATCACGCGTAGGGTTGCGTGAACCAAGGAAAGCTGCGTACCGAATGAGTACGCACGGATTCGCACGCAGGGAGCGGGAGCTCGCAGCGCGCAAGGCGTCGCACTTGCGTACAAGCGCTCTCCCCCCCCTCCCCCTCCCCCCTTCCGCCCCGCGAGCCCGCACTACAGCACGCGCGTGCTGTCAGCAATATCCGCCGCCCTCTCCCCGCGCGCCCCTCGCCAGCCGGAATTCTGCCCGCGTCCTAAGGCGTTTCGCAAAGCGCGCGCCCGATTTCTTCAGGCGCCGCGCCGCGGTGCGCGTGGCGGGCGGCGGCGGCGGCGGCGGCGGCGGCGGCGGCTGTGGCCGCGGGGGATCGCTGGCTCCTTTCGCAACGCCCGCCTGCGACCGCGCCGGCATTCTAAGCCTGCCTGCTGACTGCCTCTCGGCTTGGACGTGACGTGGACACTTTTCCAGAATATTGCTCTTGAGGGGGGGGAGGAAGGGTAATTTATTCAACAACTGATTGATTGTTTCATAAAATAATTAATTGGACGAATCTCGTATGTTGAAAGTATGTTTCTTGTCGGATGTGCGCTTGAATGTCCAAAGTCCGCGTGCAAGGTAGTCTTGCTAGCGTGCCGACCGGCATGCGTGTGTATTAATGTGCATTACGCACTGAAGCAGGCTTTCGAGGCATTCGAAACGTTGGTAACATAACTTTAGGTGTCATCAAGACCTGCAGGCCTACTTACTCTGAATTTTCCCTTTGGCGGTTGAGTACATTGCACATTTTCTCACATACGAGGTCGAGAAAGATGAGATCTTTTTTTACAAGAATGTTAAACACAGAGTTACTGAGTTCGAGTTAGCCTTACGAAGCCGATTTTTCTAGAACACTGTGAAATTTATTAAACATTATGTCTACTTAACCAAAGAATTAAAAAAAAATGTTGCATTTAAAAGGCGAAATAAATGAATGGAGTTTTTACGGGTTTCTATTGTCTTCCTTTTTATCCATTTCAATGAACATGATAAAAAGTGGTTGCATAGTTATTAGAATTTCAACAAACAAGTAAAAATTATACATCATTACACATGAGGAAAATATGCTTATTTCTCGAGAATGTCCTGCGTGAATCCTTTCTGTCGGAAGTAAAAAGTCGCTGTCCGTGATGCGCTGTGGAGTCGTAACAGCGATGCATCCGCCCGCCACACCCATCCCGGTGCCACGACTGGCTTTCCTGGTTCTGTCGCCCGATAAGCGCGCGTAAGCGCAGATACGGCGCGGGCGTCTGCGCCGCGCTGCAGGCACGCGTGCTTGCGACCGGTAAACGCAGCCGGCGGGGGTGGCAAGTTCACTCCGAAAGTACGTAACGCCTAAAACTGAAGCAAACGAACAACAAAAAAATTAAATGAGATTGATGTATTAGCAGTTGGGCAGGGCGGAAAGTTTCAAATTTTGATAATACACGTCAATGGGCATACGATGAAGGTGTGTCCACACGGAGGGGTGAGAGCTGAATTACTTAACGAGCGGTATTTCTGCAAACAATGGGTAAAAAAATATGCAGCTTTGTGATAGATGAAACGAATGTAAGCGAAATATTTTTACATTGAATGGGATGAAATGATAACCCATAAACTCCGCATTCGCGAGTTGAAAGCTAACCTGCAACAGCAATACTTGCATCTTCTACATATCGGACGACTGTCTGCGTTGTGGAAGATACCCTGCTGTGACGATGCAATGGGGGCGTAGGCGAGGGGTGGATGGGCAGCTTGACGCATGACGGGCCGGGCGTGCGGCGCGCCCGCGGCGCGGCTCCAAATTTCGGGGGCTGACGCAAGCGTGCGTGACTGCGTTCGCCGCTCCCGCGCCGCCCGCGCCGATGGCGACGTATCTAGTTCAGGAATTCGTTCCCCGTTCGCTGTGATCGCCACGAGGAGCTTGCAGTGCACCCCCGGTGTAATATAGGTCGGCTTGTAACCGGTTCGCCACGGAATTAGGTGGTGTTGAGCGGGCTTCACAATAACCACGTCGCAACTGCTGTCATTGTCTAAGACTGTGAAAGAGCAACGTGTGAGCGCCCTATGTTCTAGGTCGCAAACGAATTTCATTTCGTTACTATACACGTATTTGAGAAGTTGCTATAGACTTTTCTTGGAAGGACTAGAGAAAAGTCGCTTAATCGCATAGTCTTCCCCTTGAATTGTGTATTTAGGATTCCTTTTTCTCTTTCCTTGGTTTTATTTAATTTCCTGAGATGCATACCTACAGTGTAAGTCCAATGATTAAACTGACAAACAATCACATCTTGTTTGATGCGTTTGTCCAGATCATTCAAGGCATTTAGTGTACATCGAGAGACACGTTTACCCTTAGGGTGCGCTGCAGGGGGAGGGGGCAGTAACTTCCTGCCCTCTTGACTATTTCGATAGGGGAACCCGTAGCCGTTCGTAATAAGACACTTTTATTTTCATAGATATCAAATCCTATTTTTTCTTTCCTTTTTTAAGCACGTGGGGAATTGATCAAGGCCATTAGGGAAAGAAGCCCTGCAAACTATCTAGCATCTCTAAATGGTTCAACATAAAATCACTTGTATTCATGAAAATTGTAATTTTATTCTCGTTGATATATGTTTGTATTTTATAAAAAGGTAGGAAGGGGAATCTGATGTAATTGCCCTCTCCCTTTTTGTTTTAGACTCCGCAAGCCTAACAACTTGCCTTAAATTGGACGATCAGTTCATTCGTGCCCATCCGCATTCTGACCTCCCGACCGACGGGTAAAACGCGGGCCGCCCTCGTTCTTCCCCGATGAAGTGGGCCAGGGCGGCCGCTTCGCTTCCCCCGCGGCCGCAAGGGCGTTCGCGGCGGGTGCGGTGCTGGCAGCCAGCTCCCCTTCGCCCCACCCCGCCCCGCTTCGCCTCCGCGCCGCCCAGCCCCGCCCCGCTTCGCCTCCGCGCCGCCCAGCCCCGCCCCGCTTCGCCTCCGCGCCGCCCAGCCCCGACCCCCGTCCCGCCTCCGTGGCCGGCCCACCCCACCTCACCCCACCCCGCCCCGCCCTGCGCCGCTCCCCGCACCGCTCCGTCCCGCCTCCGCGCCGGCCCGCCCCGCCGCTCCCCGCCCCTCCCCGCCCGGCTTCGCCTCCGCACCGAACTGTCCGCAGGAAGCGCAGCTCGTAAAGGTGTCGGCGAGCGGAGCGGGTTTCACCGGCCGCGTTGCTTTCGGGCGGGCACCCACCCACTGTGACCACTTCCAAACCCTTCCGCCCGGCCCTCGCCCAGCACCCGGCGCGGAACATTGTAAAACGCAGCCTCTGGAGGATCGTATAAAAGAAATCACTTACATTTCAGAATAAATGAAGAGCTTCGGGCAATAACAAGATATGCTTCCTGCTATGCGTACATTTTAAATACCCGAGCGTGAAAGTGTGGCTTCTCATGTACTGTGTTTATTTTATTAATAGTTTCGGACAGTAATAAGATGTCACACTTCGACCAAAATCGAGGTATTAGCATATCCGAAGAGCGGCTGGCGTGCTGCTACTGCTACTACTAGTCTTGTTACTGCTCCTAGCCCTTTAAATGCATAACACGTGCAAACCGAAAAAAATCGGGCTTGTGAATACATTAACCCATTTGAAACATGAGTTCAAAATTCACATTATAATACTAGTTTGTCACATTTACATACTTCCATCCTTTATCATACAATCGTAGTGTATGAGGTGCTTAGAAAAGTTCAATTTAGTACCCAAGACATTATGCGAGTGACCTTGTTGGTTGTGTATATTATTTTGAAAATTCCTATCTGTAAGATGGAGAGTGTAAAAGTGCGTGGGAGTTTGAGCGGTTCTTGTCCTCCACTGCGCTGCGCGCACCTGGAAGAACGCTGTTGCTGCACACCGCGCGTCCTCCCGATTGCGCCACCGCGCGGTGCGGAGGCGACCCGACCCGGCGTCCCCGCCGGCGCCGTTTGTGGAGCGTGTGATGTGTTCGCTCATTAGCTCGGCGTCTCCTGCTCGCGATCGGGTCTGCTTCCCCGCGAGGGCGCGCGCCGCACGCGTCGCGGCCGGCCACCAGCAATTGCTCACCACGAGGGAAAGATACATTTTTTACATGGGAAAAAAGAACGAAATTGGGAGAGCATTGAAATAATTGGTTTATAGGTATGCTCATCGTATGTTTCGGCGAAAGTTCCACTAATCCATGCAATTATCCTATGTCTAAATGCTAAGCGAAAATGGCAGTTTATAAGAAATCGACACAATCCCCGAAAGTTTTTACAGCTGGATAGAGAATTGCCCACCAGAATTAGATGAAAAATATGGTCAGTAGTTCGTGGATTCTGGCTTGGGGGAAGACGCACATGCAACCCGCAAAACAGTTTGGATATTGCAGACAGAAAACGTTTTATAACCATTATTAAATAAAAATAACTATCAAGAACAAATGTTAGGTCTTCGCAACTCTTTCTTTGGATAGTGTGCATGATCTTCACGTAATTAATATTATTTTGCGAAATGAATACACTAGAATGTTAGCATACTCTTTAACAAAGTGTTATTCTAAGATACGTAAGAAATCGCGTTTTATTCAAAATAAAACTCGTATGTCTAATGTATTTAATGTAGCTAGAAACCCGTATAAATTAAATGCAAATTGGAATTTCTGACGGGTAAATGAAGCCGGTGCGAGCCCTGCGCTCCATTGCAGGGAGCGGGGTCGGGAGCGGGCGATCGGGAGGGGAAGAACGCGAGCGCGCAGCTGGATCGCGTCCCCTCCGCGCCGCTAATTGGACGAGCAACCTGGGGCAGTATTGCCAACCGGGGGGCCGCCACTTGCGTAAATTGCGCTCCGCGCATCGTAACGAGTGCGCGCGCTTTTTCCTGCGCCTTCATCGCCGTAATGGCGCCTCTGATTTGGAGTTCCTTGTGCGCCGACAGAAGGCGTACCTTATGCATTTTCAGTGCAGCACGTCCGCTCGGGCATGTACTTGAACGTAGGAGTGTCTCATTTCAACATCTGTTGTAAGATTTGCCGCAATAACAAAGACGACTGTATTCTTATCAGATGGTATCAGAGAATGGGAAAACTCATCATTTGTGGATGTTCTGGTTCATTTGGGACACTCTCGTGCAACGCCATGTATACCGCCGACGCAGTTCTATATGCTGTCACTCAATGGCCTCGCCGGACATGATACAAGAGTTGAAGAGAAATTATAACAATTGACGCAATCTTGGAGGGTTTCGAATATATGAATATTTGTTTGGGATTGTTTTTTTTTGTAGCACAGACAATCCTGTGCAGTTCAAACTGGCGTGACAACCGGATAAATGATTGCGGAATTGCACCGCAAAGGAATAAGCTTTTGTTTGTACTCTTTGAGATTCTTCCTCCCGCGAGCGCACCTGGCGCAGCGTTGGTCAGAGGACGTCGCGTGGGTGGAGGCCGCAGCGGTTGAGCGGCTTCCAGGGTCTTTCTCGCGCCCTCGAGGGATCCGCGCGCCGCGACGCGACGCGCTCGCTGTATGTCCACGCGAGGATAATCCGCCCTCGCAGAAGCGCGACGCTCCGAGCCTCTCAAAGGGCGGCCTCGTCCGACGCCGGGCGACGACGGCAGCAAGGCCCCGCGGCTCCGTTTTTTTCTTTTTTTTTTTCCCTCCCTCTCATGGTCGCCGAATTAGTTTATTGCGTACAAGGAATGCTCATTGTGCTCTTCCTTCCTTTGTTATGCGCACGCATTGCGTATGTTCTGGAAGCGGGTTTATGACGGCTCCGTGCTGCCTCCCTTCGCATCGCGCATACTAAATTCATAATTCATAATTTACATTGCGTGTTATTCCGTTGCGGTATTGGTAAGTTGTAATAGTTTTGAGATATTAACTCCGGATGATTTGTCAACTATGAAAACTAATCAAATAGCAGTCAGTGAATTAAAAAATTGCGCTTGAAATTGGTCTTTGACAGCTGGACAGGTGATGAAATATGAAAGGACGCAATATATTTCATGAAGCTCTAATGTGGGATTTTAACAGGGGATTTTAAATATAACTTCTTTGAGTGGGTTGCCTGCCCTCAGACTCAAATGCGGCCTCAATTGTTATATTATTAACTCAGTGTTAAATTATTTGCGCGATAGATTTTTTTTTACGAAAACTCTTATGCCGGCGCTACTTTTGTCTTTATAATTCCTCTCACTTCGTAGGAAATGCGAATTATTTCGTTTGTGACCTATTTGAAACTTGTCAGTTGTTTTTTAACATGCTAAACATGGAGGGGAGGCGTAGAGAAAAGCGAGAGAGGGCATAGTAAAGTAGTTCCTGGAAGCGCTGATGAAAGATTTGGGCGGACAGGGATATTGCGCGGGCCTCTGGGTCTTGCCCAGCCGTTTAGCAACCGAATTCCGGAGAAGTTGTGTTTTCGTGTATAGTCAGAGCAGGTTTACTGCCCGAAATGTAGCTTTCTGAGAAGCGCCTTGTGTTCAGAGTGGATTTTCGTAATGCCATTCACCTCCATATAACCGGACAGTGAACGCACTATCAACCAAGTGCACGCCCCCCCCCCTTCGTGCCACCGTCACCTCAGTCACCACATTTACAGGAAGGATCCAAAAACCCACTGCAATGACTCGCAAAACAAAGTGCCGTTATAGGAGTAAGACGTTTTAAAGGCGTGAACTGGCTTTATGTATTTATCATTTCGTGTGCTTGTGATTGTTTTGGGATCAATTCATTTTTTTATCATTTCAATCTTTTTACTTCATACCGGTACAAACCAACTTAATCGTGACTTGGTGTAAGATTTTTCTCAATGAATATAATGTGTTCACATGAACAAAATAATAATTAAAAAACAAATAATATTTAAAAGAGTAATGGTGATAAATATTTAGGATTGCTAGAGTAATTGAACTTGTACATATACACATACTACTGATATTTCCTTGTTTTACAAAAAAGAAAGAAAGAAAAATAAGCTGCTCTTGTTTTTCAGAGGTGAAACAGAAGTGAAGAAGAGAAATCAATCTCTTTAAACAATACATCTTTGTGAATGGCAAGAAAAGACGTTGCGGGCACCGAAAACGGCATATTTTTATTGATATTTATTAAAAATTGTGGAACAACAGATAACCGTATTGTGGCATTAGCGGAGTGTTGCTGGTAAATTGCATTCTTGTCAACGAAGTTCCTGCGTCATGCATATTAGGCAGGGTAGTCAAGGCACCGCTATATTTATTGCCTGTTTAAAGTCCCTCATTACGATGGTACTGTCGTTTCGATTGAATCTCTCTAGCACTGCTTGTATGATGTTTGCAGTTTCGCCTAGAGATTGTGTGGAATTCTTGAGATTTTATGGCGATGTTCTCAATGGTAATGTTGTTGATGATCGTCACACACTAAATTGTCGTAAAACGGTCACAGTATTCTACAGCGTGACGGCGAAGAGAAATTGCAGGTATTGTCTTGGTTATCTCAAATGACTGGACGATTTCATTCGTCACTGATTGAACTTGCTTTGCTACTAATGCAGAAGTCGCTTACAAGCTACTTTATGAACCAACGGGAAGTACATCGCAACTCTCTCTCTCTCTCCAGGGAGACTATCTTGTACAAAGGACTTAATGACTATTAATTTTTCCATTGTTAATATGTAATGCAATTGAAACTACTCACTTCTCTTTTGTAAAGTACGCTCTCACACAGAGATACCCTACTTCTTATTGTTGATGATTATTTATTCTATATATTCCTTACGACGTATCGTTAATAGTAGTTTTTAGAAACTCATTGCGTGTAAAGATTTTGCAACAAGTAGAAGTCTATTTTCTATGTAATGAATGTATGTACAAGTAGTTATATTGAATTGAGTAGTGGAATCATGGAATAACATATAAGCAGGAAGTAGCTGTTCCTATAACTAAATTAGGACGAAATAACACACAGTTTAGTGTCATGAGAAGCGCCGAAAACGTGTAGCATTTCACAGTTGACTGCCTAGGAAAGGAATCACGTGTGCGCTCGTGGGCCGGAGCCCCTCTCTCCTCCTCCCCCCCCCCTCCGCCAGCGGGCTATTAGTCGGCATCTTGTGTGGCGAGCCGCAGCCACCGCCAACGCGGCGGCCGTGGAGCACCCTCCTCTCCCCCCTCCCCCCTCTCCACGACCACCACCGGCACTGCTCATGCGCGGCGCCCATCGCAGGCGGCGCCGCCTAATTAGCGCGGCACATCGATCGACGCGCGCCGAGCGGCGGGGCTCGAACCCGCACCGCGCCGGGGGGAGACGTGGCCGCCGCCCGCGCGCCTTCGACACGTCCGCGCCGTTATCGCCGCCGCGTTATTAATTAACCCCCGCCACCGCCCCCACCGCCTGCTGTCGCGCTCTGCCTCCTTGTGCCGTGCGTTCCTCTTGCGCTTCGTGTCTTGGGCCTTTCGGGCTGACTTCTTTTGTTTCTTCTTGACTTTTTTTTTATTGACTACGTCGTCCTGTCTGAGATGGTTTCATGCAACAACGCAGCTCCGTGTCATTCTTTATTTATCATTCGGCTTCGATGTGGTGTCGGGAACCTCTTCGAAGCCATGCTTAATTTTCTTTTTTCACAATCGCTATTACTGGTTTAGTATTCTTTCGCTTTCCGACCTAATTTCTATAGTTCTTCGTTGAATTATTTTTGTATTTTCTTTGAATTCCCAGTTACGTGAAATGAAATTTGAGTTAACGATTTGATGGAAGCTCTATTGACCATGTGGGTAGTTGTACTTGACATTAATACAATGTAATTTCAAAATATGTGTATTGAGCGATTAAAGGGAGAAGAATTGAAGACTAGGAGAAATAAAAATGTGCAGGTGGCGTTCAGTGGGGCAAATCTTGCACCTGTGCTGCTCTCCCGGATATCGACTTTGCTCTGGCGGCGGCGGCGGCGGCTGCCTTCGCGCTGTGTGCCCTGCCCCGCGCTACGTTCGTTGCGACACGTCGCCCCCCTCCCCCCCTCCCGCGCAGCCGCCAGGTAAACAGCGCCACTCGTAACTCGGCGTTTGACGGCCCCGAAAATCGTAAAGCCAGTCGCCCGCGACGACGTTTCGCCCGATCGGACGGGCAGCGCGCCGGCGGTTGCCATGGCGACGGCGCGAGGGTTGCTCGGCCGTTGTTCATACGAGGGCTTTATTGGAAAGGCGAACGTTTCGCGCCACAAGTGCGCAGTACTGCATGTCGATTTCTGTTCGGCGATTAAGCATGGAAGGTTTGTCCCGGGTGAGAGGACTGTTGGCGATTACCGTGAAACGAGCGCAACTGCTGTTTCGCTTCGCATGAATCTTCTCTGCTGTATGTAGGAATAAATATGGATTCACTCGTGTTTAACGTATAGTTGATGGCCCGCAGGCTGAGTTCAAGTTGTAACAATTTCCTGTACTCATATTGTGCAATGTAATTCCCCTACGATTAGCGTAATAACGATACTAGTAATTGAAGCCAGAAAGGAAGCGGTTTTATTGTTTACATACACGTCGACGCCACTTTATATTTCCAACTCTTTTTTCTGGTGTTCCCAGATCTGTTCTACGAATGCACCCTGGAGTGAGTGAATCGGGATACAACACAAGTTTTTTCCCCCAGTATTATTCTAACTCCTTTCTGTAATTGAAGTCACAAAACGTTTTCAGAGCATGGGGGGGGGACGTGTTCATCAAACATCGGTATATCGAGCCCCGCAATGAAAGATGTCAACTCGCAAAGCCAGATGAACCGCCAGCTTAACTCGGCGCCGCGCGCACTGTGTTGGTGTGTGCGCAGCCCCTCCCGTCCCCCCTTCCTTCGCGCATGAGCTGGCGGGTCGCAGTTGCTGGGAGGCGGCGGCGGCGGCGGCGGCACCTTTGTTCGAGGCGCGAGCACTCGTGAATAAGGCAGGCGCCCGCGCTCCGAAGGGCGACAGCCAGCCCCGCTCCAGCCCCGCTCCTCGGTGCGCCGCGCCGCGAAATCTACTTACATGCGAGCTTGAATTGCTTAAACGGTTGAGGCGTTGGGGCGTCACTTCGGAGAGGGTGGTGGCTTTAGAGACGAGAATGCGGCAGTGGTGACTGAAGACGCGACAGTGTATGCGTGTATATTCAAAGCGACTGTCCGGAGAAAACCTCCACAATACTTAAAGTATAACTCATAATGGAGAGTCTATCGGATTCGGATGTTAGGTAGGCTGCCGTTAAAGATCCCTCTGATGCACAACAATTCGAATCGCTTCCACCTGATGTATTTGAAAGTTTTACCATCTGCCATTCTTTTTTTTATAAAATCCTTGCTACTTACTGATATTACGTATTCGGTATTGATTTAAGCAATTCATATAGTATACACTTATGATATAGATACACTTATGATATATAAGCCTTTGCACCATAAACAACTGAAAATCGGTTTATTGCGAGAACTTGCTATAATCCTGAATGTAGTGTTTTGTGTGTACAACATTGAAATAAATGAACTTCCTAATGGCTTTCTTGAAATATCAGTAAGAATGTTATAATAACTATTTTTTAAAATTTATTAATTAGGAATATCACGACACATATTGAGGTGCAGAGAAGAAGAGTGTAATATTGTGCGGCGTCGGTGGCAAAGACGTTGGTGGCGAGTGACCGGCGAAGAGATGCGCAGCGCGGAGGGGCGCATCCCGAAGGCGGCGGTGAGAGCGGAGCCGAGCGCCGCGCCGCGCCGCGTCGAGTCGCGTCGCAGCCCCCTCGTGTTTACGAGCGAGCGCCCGAGCCATAAACACGCGCCCGTTCGTCGGCTCTCCCGCTCCCGCTCCGCTCCGCTCGGCTCCGCTCCGCGCGAACGCCCGTTTTTCACCCCCGCTTTGTCAGCCCCTGTCCGCCCGCCCGCAAGCCGCCTGGGCGAGCGAGGGTGCTCCGCGACCGCCCCGCCCAGCCCCGCCCCACCCAGTTCTGCCCCGCCCCACCCAGGTCTGCCCCGCCCCGCCCCTCCCTGCCCCTCCCCGCTCTGCCCTGCCCCGCCCCGTCCTGCCCCGCCATGCCCGGCCCCGCCCTGCCTGGCCCCGCCCCGCTCTGCCTTGCTCCGCCCTGCCCCGCCTCCCGGCCCCGCCCTTCCCTGCCCTGCCCCGCCCGCCCGCCCCCTCCCGGCCCCGCCTCGTCCTGCCGCTCCGCTGCCGGGGACGCAAAATAACGCCCCATCGCACGCGCTCACGGCCCCTGCGTTGCTTATTCGGCGACCGCCGTAAATGTCGGGTCTCCAGCCATGGACTGTGCGAGGTGTTTAATAGTCACTTAACTCTGTCGAGGTACAACAGTGGGAGGATGCGGGAGCAGGGGACTTGTGGGCAGTGTGTGGTGGAATAAAATCGGAATAATGGTGACGGTGGACTTACGTAGATTGTTGTTTAACTTGACTCGTCAGTTCGACGTGATAAATGACGTACAATGGTGGTCGATTAGTGAAAACAGGAAGAGTCAAGAAGATTCGTCTCTGCGATGTATTTCCGATTTCGACGAGCGGTGCGTGTTGTTTCGTTATTTGTTAGGAAGCCCCAGAACTTGCACTTTGGACACGGTGGAAAGCGTAGGAGCTAGAAACTTGGTTTCCGGGCAGAGACGCGCTCTGTGCCGATGAGGCAAAGCGCCCCGCTGCTGCACACGGTGAACGCTGCCACAGAATAAACAGTCGCCTCCGCTCTGGAGGGAACGTCGTCGAACGTCGTCGACATGGGCGGCTGCAAGCGGCGCTCTCTCCCCTCACCCCCCCCCCCACCCGGCTCCTCTTCTTCCCCTTTCTCTCTCCCCCTTCGTGCTTCTTCTTCTCCTTCCTTCTCGCCAAGGCCCCTTATCGTCACGACCGAACCTGCTCGGGGCTGCCCGACCACTGTCGCCGGCATTTGCATACTACTTATGCGCTGCTACGCTGTCGGGGGGAGGTGGTGTGTATAAACGCAGGGCGTTTAGCCTAGTTTCCTATAAGGAAACGTCTCTGCCGTCGATGAATCGACAGCGTCGCCGAAAACTTGCGAAGTGAAACCCCGGGCGTGGGTGTACGTGCGGACGGTGGCCGTGTTTTGTTTTTGAGGTAGGGCGTGCGCCGCGCGCGCGCGGGCGGGAAGCGGCGGCGCGCGACGCGTGTAATTTGTTTGGGCTCGCGGCAGCTCAGCGCGTTTAATATCGGGGTGGCGCTCATACATCACGATTCGTTCCTGGAACCCGGTCAGCGTTGCCGGCGAATCCGCCCGACCGTGCAATTTGCCGTCCGCCCCCCGCTCCGCCGGCCCTCGCCCGCGCTGAATCACCGGCTGCTGCTGTGGAATGTCGGCGGGGCAGGGGTGGGGTGTTCGCGGCGCGAAGGCCGCTCGTCGTGGAAGGTTGGTGCGGCCCCCATAACAAACAGCCGCTGGGCCCCTGCGGTTGCGGTGCGGGGACGCCCTGGCTCCCTGGGCCGGGCCCCCTTCCGTGTTCGGCGACGGCGTACAGAGGGCGCTGATGATGGGTAATGGAGCCCTTTGTCTTCGGAGTTGGCGGTTTGCAGAATGCCCATTTGTGAGCGAGCACATTTTTTCAATGTTCTTGAGACTTATTAAATCACAATGAAAGGAACTGATTAATATTTTCGAAATTTTTCTTCAATTATAAGGATTCAGATGTGTCGGTTTATAGACAGCATTCTGTGCAGAAATGTACACATTCTTGTAAAAAAAATATTCCAGTTTAGCTCCAAATCTTCTTGGCCCTATTTTGAGCTAATATACCTGCTAAATTAGTTATCGAAGAATCCAGTTTTGTGCAGTGTTTCTCAAGCTTGCTAAGAGCGTCGGTAGCTGTTCTCGCTCTTAGGAAAAAATAAATGAATTGAAGTCTCATTCTCGCCCAGGGCACTCCTTTCCCTTTTCTTGAGTCAACCTATTCAAAGCTGAAGGGGTTCTTTTTTGTCGATGCAATTTCACTCCAACACAAATGCGAATAATGATTTCTGATTTTGTTTCCTTCTCTTCTTTCTTGGCGAAGGAACTTACGAGAATGAGCTTTAGGGCGCAGCTCTGTTTCTCAATGCCACTCACACTCGTGGGCGGCGAGTTATCTGCATTTCCGGGAAAACGGTCGAAGGGGTCTTCCGGATGTCGCGTGATATCATGCAGACGCACTTTGCGTATTAAAATGTATGTGATACACTTCTCATTGTTCTGTCAATGTTCAAAGTAACAGACTTGATATCTATCAGTTTTATCGTTTCCTGAAGTCATATGACCGTGTGTCCGTTTTACTTTTCATCTATGCTTTTTTTCCTCGAAGGGAAAGTGATCTTTGGTATATTGCGGACTATGAATGTTGTGCAGTAAGAACTTGTTCATTTTAGTTACCTGTGCTTTTCATGTTGGTAACAACTAACATGTTGGCGATTGCATGCTCATATATTGCATTGCATTCCTATGTGTATGTTTCTTGTATTTTCTTGTATTTGCCAAATTCTGGTTGTAACGCCGCCCCGAACATATTGAAGAGAAATCTACCATACCAGTTCATCACGGACATTTATCTCCCGTGCGTTGTCGTGCATGTAGACTCCGCAACTCGAGAAATACACGTCGTCATGCAGCCATCAATATGCCATTACAGTATCTTTCATTTGCAAGAATGTGCTGAGAGAGTTTCTTAATACCTAAGCGATTCTTCAGAGAGCCGTAACTAAGTAGAGTAAACTTCTTTTCTCTTGATGTATTCGCTATCCAATTGATATCTCCCCCCCCACACACACACACATACACACACACACAAAATCGCTATATACATCAGTTTGTTCATTTATTGCATTTTCGGCGATGTCATTTTCGAATCGTCTCGTTCGAAACTTTTCGGTTCATTTGTGGAAACGACTGAAGACTTTGTTTAACCATATCGGACTCGTCGCAATTCAAGATAGCACGCAAAATTAGGTTAACATTGCGTTAATACCAGAGACGATGCGACCACGGAATCTTTCCAGATAGTACAAATTGGGTAAGCCTTGCGCCATACGCAGTTTCTGCTGGCAGTCATCACCGGAAGAAGTTCCCAACGGGTATTTCGTCTTATGACTAAAAATATGATTCGTGTAGATATGTGCCGTTAATGTTTTAAAGCATGAATCAATGTTTTCTGTGATTCTTTTTGTATCAGTACGTAAGTAACCACATCCATGCCCACCCTGGAAGAGATAATGTCGAAATATTTTGACGCACAGAACAAGATGCCGGGGAGTCCGCGAATCCCGCTGGGGCTGTGTAGCGAGCGGTGGTGGACGGGGAGCGGGCTGCGGCGCGAGTCGAGGTGCGGAGAGCAAAGAAGCGGCGCTGCGTGAGTGGCCGTCACCGCCGCCGCCGCCATCGCCTTTACCGTTACCGACACCGTCACCGACACAGTCACCGTCACAGTCACCGTCACAGTCACCGTCACAGTCACCGTCACAGTCACCGTCACCGTCAGTCACCGTCAGTCACCGACACCGACACCGACACCGACACCGACACCGTCACCGTCACCGTCACCGACACCGTCACCGACACCGTCACCGACACCGTCACCGACACCGTCACCGACACCGTCACCGTCACCGACACCGTCACCGACACCGTCACCGACACCGTCACCGACACCGTCACCGACACCGTCACCGACACCGTCACCGACACCGTCACCGACACCGTCACCGACACCGTCACCGACACCGTCACCGACACCGTCACCGACACCGTCACCGACACCGTCACCGACACCGTCACCGACACCGTCACCGACACCGTCACCGACACCGTCACCGACACCGTCACCGACACCGTCACCGACACCGACACCGTCACCGACACCGTCACCGACACCGTCGCAGCAGCTCGCGTGACGTGGTGTCCGCTGCGACAAACGCTGATCGATCTGATTAGCACCGCGGGAGGGAGAGGGGGAGGGGCGGTCCGCACGAACCACATTCCACTGCAAAGAATTCCGACGTTTACACGAAACAACTGAGGAAATATTGTGGAAATAAAACGGAAAACATGCGAGATAAGATTTTTTCCAAAAATAAGACTACATAATGCGTTTCATAGAATTTATGATTTCATTACAAAATATGTAATTGGTATACTCGTAAAACATCCCTTTTGTGCTCAAAGTTAGCTTCACGTGCCTATGGTCAGAGATTTCTGTGGATATGATGGCGGGTTCGTTCAATATGAATCGCGTACTTATTTCAGCCTGACCTGTAACTGTGGTTTCAGGTGTAGTAATTTATATTGCGGTGATCGTAATTTGACCGATGTTTTGTTTTGTTTTGTTTTTGTTGTAAGACTATTTTCCTTGTGGGGGAAACATTTTTTCTATGGCTTTTTCGATGATACGTGAAAAGTTACATGGGATTGTATCATTTTTGGTAACAGATTTCGAGTCAATTTTTGGTGCATCCCATCTGAATACAGCGAGCGAGGCTAATGTGAGAAGAGGAGCTTTTGTGTGTACGTAGCGCAAATCGTATGCACTTCGTTTTTGCAGCCGGCGGTGACCACCTTTGCGGCCGCCGCCGCCGCCGCCGGCGCGACCACGTGACGAGCGGGCGCCGCGGGGGGGAATTCCCGGGGCGGGCTGTCGCCGCGGTGCGCGCTCTCGGCGGGAGGGCCTGAGACGACCCAAGTCTTTCTTCTCGTCATTACCGCGAGCGAGGCGAGGCACGCGGGCACCGCGAGGAATGGCGGCGGCGGCGGCGGCACTTCGCGAGAGGGCGCCGTGCTCAGAAATAGCAGCGGCGGCGCCTCCGTTGCCGGCGCGAGCCCTGCCGACGTAGCCTCTAATGCGACCTCCTCCGTTGAGAGAGGGATCATTTTGGGGCTGCTTTCTTTTCGTCTTGTCTGGGTTTCTTTCTCGGCATGCCTTCTTCGATGTGTGTGCGCAAAAGTGTTTCATTTTTAGAAATTCTGTTCTTTTATCGACACTCGCCACCAAACAAGAACGAAAATCGCTCTTAATTGTCGGCGCCCGATAAGAATTTACCCGTCCTCCGGCCGTTAAGAACAATCGAAACTAAGAGGGTGTAGCTTAACGTAGCATTTAAATACTCTTATTCCAAGTGTCGGTATCTGTTTACAAGAAATTTCCGAATAAGATGGTGCTACGAAAGGCATTGAACTGGCGCGGTCGATATCACAAGCTGTAGGGTGTAATCTTCGGCTTTTACATCAGTTTCCAAACTTCAACCGCGTATGTTATTTGCTTTACATCGATCAATGACGTTAATAACTATTTGGGTTTTATACTTTTTACCGAGTAGTTTTTGGCATAAAGTTTCTGATTTTGTTTCGCTCTAAGAACGTGCGTTTTTGGTATCATTTCACTCGTTCCTGCTCTGAACAGCTTCTCAGCGATTTTGAACTCGTCTCATTTCTCTCTCCGAGTGCCCCTGCCTCCCCGCGCGCGCAAGTCTGTTCCCGGGCGCCGGCGCGTGCACGCTCCATTGAGCGCCGTAACGCAGGGCGCGTGCGTGCTGCGGGGCGTTCCGGTGGGCGGCGGCGGCGGCGGCGGCGCGGCGAGTGTCCTCCGAAATAGACGCTACTCGCTACCGAGTTTACATCCATCACCTGCTTCAAGTGGGCCGAGACGAGACGAGGCGCCGGCGCCGACGCCGTCCGCACAGTGGGCCGAAGAAATGACGAGTTTCGCTTGTGATATTCTTTCACATTCGGATCGGAACATTTCAACCGGGAAGAAGAAAAACAACAAAGAAGTATTCAGGAGAATAATGTTTTTTCCCACGAACTTCTGTAGATGCTTGTGTATACACTACGAAAACGCCCAAATATCATTTGTAGCATTATTACCCATTTACTAAATTTTCCACTTACATTGCACGAGAGAAATCGATCCATATGGATTTTCAGATCTATTTTTATACATGTTTAAGGAGATACAGTTTTGGGAAACGTAATTATCATTGTCGTATAATTCGCCTACTGTGTACCTATTATTTATTCCACTTGGTAATGGCACTCTAAATATCTTTAAAACAATTTGAACCTTATCTTGAATCTTTTAAGGCAGTCTAAATCTGATACATCTAGCACCCCCCAAGTCATCGCACGATTTTTATCTATATTTTGTCATTCTGAATAAATGTTACTGACTCATTTTATTTTTGTTTCTGTTCCTTTCTTAGTACTATAATGTTATGTAGGTATAATGCAACCAGAGGAACCAGAAAATTCGCTTTACGGGCGGCGTCTGTAAAGAATGAAAACAGTTCACCATCCTATTACTCTTCCAAACGCCCTTACGTTGATTTTTTTAAAGGAAATCAAACCATTGAGAATTTAAACAAGTGAGTTGTATCAAAATATTATATGAATTCTTCTATCCAAATACCAGGTATTTATGTCCATGCTATTTTTCGTGGGAGGAAAAGATGGTGTTACAAAAAGTTTAGAACGACACTGAATTTATTTCGGCTCTTGTCTCCGTTCACGACCCTCCATCGCGTCCGTATTTTTTTCTGGATTGACCAAATGACGTTACTAACCATGGTGCGTGCTTTGGACCGTTTTCGGCCCAGTGGGAGCCGGGGCGGTATTTCGGGCGCGCGCCTCCGCCGCCGCCGGGCGTGCTCGCGGCCTCCCAACTAACGGAGGCCGGCGCCGCCGCCACCGCCGCCGCCGATGGATCTTTGTCCCAGCGCGCGCTGCCTGCCTGCACAGTTACCCTCCAGAATGCGACTGGTTTCCGTGCGAGCGGAGGCGCGTTCTTGTGGGAAGCTTCTCGCCACATACCTCGAGGAGTCGGCGAGGTATTGGAGTCGGGGGTGTACTTCAAATGGCCCTTTTCGTTTTGACATGGTTAGTGCTGGGGTAGACATTGTGCGTGGTTGTATCAAGAGAAACTCCCCCTGTTTTTCCCCCTGTACGTTCGTATCCAAAAGCCTAAAAAAAATAATATTAAATTTAGGTTTCAGACAAATTGCTCATATGTATGCATCAATGTTTTTATTTACGCAATTTTCTCCGAGGGACCAAAGATGCCATGTCAACGCCCTTCATACTTTACATATTCCAATCAGTAACTTCCGTTCGATAAATCCTAAGCGTTTTCTAATCATATAACAAACATAGGTCTATCGGGCAGACGTTCAGTTTCTGCGAGTTCCGAATTGTCAAAACAATCAACCGGTCACGTTTAATTAGTTCTTTCTTTATTGTGTCAATTTACTTCGTCGGCAAAGAATTGACATGGCACTGTGTTTTGAAAATATGGCGTCTGGCACTACGTGCACGACTCAAAACTGACGCGTTTATTTACCTAGTCTTGTTTACCCATTACGCCGTCAAACCCAATAAACTGATAGGAAGGCGTTTGTATATTTTCTCTCTTTCATGTATTACGCGTTGAAATACAAATCCCACTTTCCGAAACGTGCTTTTTTGTCTATTCCGGACCGGAGTCCCCTGTGCGGCGCGCGCTCGCGAGGTTAAAAGCGTCAGTGTCGTTGGAGGTTGACATCATCCGGCCAGTTGATTTTTCGGCATGCGGTCATCGCGGCGCGTCCTCCGGGCGGGCAGTGGGCGGGCGGACGCGGCGGCGGCCGCCGCTGAGTGGCGTTCTCGTTAGCGGCGGCCGGCTCGAGCGCGCACGCGAGGCGACTGACTCGGGGCGAAGGCCCTGTGCGCAGCGGCGGAGCTCTTCAGGCGCCATGGGCCTTCGTTCGCTAATGAATACTTCTTGTTTCAGGTAATTCGGGTTTCTGGTCATTGCTGTTCGTCGTACGTTTCTAAAGGAATGTTGATTGCCCCCGCGAAGTCACGTGTAAATAGTTCGATCCTCGATTGGAGCTTTTAACCGGTGTATTTTGAATTTTTCTTAGAAGGGATCTGTAACGTTCAACTCGATAAAATAAAAAAAAAAAAGTGGTGACATCTCCATTGCGCCTAAAGTAGCGCAACTGACAGAAAATGTACGAATGTTTTACACGGTTAATACTTTTGCACTCTTTCAATGCTGCTCTGAAGAACAGAAAATTCAGTATGGTTTGTTCTCCTGCGAAATAAGCATATAGAAGAATGAGAAAAATTAACGTTGTTAATTAAACTGTGACACGTTTACCACCATTACACAGTTCGGTATTCACACGTCTGGAACTCTGTGATTCTGCATTCGCCTCACGATAATGGAAATTGCAAAGCAAATTTATCTTCTGTGGTACATGTTTAGGTAAATGGTACGCGTATATTGTTCTGTAACGTGCGAGAGAGGTCATTTGCCCAAAATGTGAGCCCCATTTTGAAAGTTGCCCTATTCGCATTCACGCACACGAAATTCGTGCGCGTTGAAAGATTCGCTCGAAAGATCCGTGCGAAGCGCGGCGCGGAGGGTAGCCTGGAGGCGCCGCTCGGTCGCCTTGTAAGCGTCGGCCCGCCCTGCCGCCCCCGCCCCCCCCGGTCCACCGATCGATCGCGCTTCCTTCGCGGAATCCACGTGGGCGGGGCGCCGCTTTGTGTCGCCTAAGCGACGGCCGCGTCCAGCGCTCTGTGCCCCAGCCAGCAGAGGTGGAATGTCCTTGGGGCTCGGCACCTCGACGCCTTCCTGCGCGAAGGGGCTGCCCGAGATGACCAAGCGTCGTTCCTATGAAATTATGGCGTGTACGTGCCTGGAGGAACCGGTAGTTTCCATTGTTCTCTGAGGTGTTGGATGGGAAATTATATCGTTGCGCGTTGTTATTGTCGGGACGACTATGGATACGTAATTTATCTTTGCCGAATGATTCTTTTTTATTTTGGTAAACTGTGAAGGACTGACTTTGCCGCCGCATTTGCAAGAGAACTTGTACTCTTTTGAGATTCGAAATCTGGGACTTTTGCGAGGTTATAAAGACGGAGTTATTATCCATTCAGTAACGGTTTGAGCCACGCTCGACTCACGTTTTAAAACTTAGGAAGCACATGTTAAAACGTGTTTCATAATTAGGATTATTCACTTCGAGCTACACCAAACTGTTCAGCAAAAGGTTTCTTGTTATACCTCTTTTTAGCTTTTATCATGTTTGTACAGATTTGGTGTCATTGCCCCTGACTTACGTGTTACCATGTCGGCTACGTTGCGCGTGACGTGGGCGTGTTGGGGTGGGTGCCAGAGGCGCCGCCCGTGGGTGGCACAGGTGAGGAACTGAGGAAGTGGGCCGGGCTGGGAGTCCCGCCGCTGCGGCTGGCAGGTTCATTACCTGTTGGGGCGCCTCCGGAGGGGCTGATCTCCGCCAGCCTCTGCAGTCGCCCACTCGCAATTTGGTTGTCTCCACGACACCGAAATCTGTGATATTCAGCCAGAGGTTTGCAACTTGATGGAACGTAGGGAAAATATAAAATGAGCTCGTTAGTACTTATTTTGCGTTTGAACAATTTCGTATTTAGTGCTGAGAGGCGTAAATGTAATTGTTATAGTAAATAATTTATTTCCTGCTTGTTAATTATTTTCGATGTGATAAGTAACCTGAGTTGCAGACCAGCGACTGTTTCGATACAAAGGGAAAAGAAAGAAAAAGAAAATAAAGAAAGAAAAAGAAAACAAAACACTAGTGGTACTAGTGTTAGTAATAGTTTTTTGTTTAACATGGAATTCATGTAAATATGCAAAGCCGTATTGTCTATAACTGTTTGCCAAACTAGTTCTGCATTTGTGACTCGTGTAATTTGTGTTTCGGGGCGGTTGTTGCCTTCCAGACTTTCGCAAGGTCACTCCAAGGTCACCCCTCCGAACCTTCCTCTGAAAGTTTCTTTGCCTTTCCCCTGGATCTCGATCACCATAGCATATAGCAAATATATTAAGGGAGATCCGTTTTTACGTCAAGTAGAAAATAGTTTTGATTTTATTAAGGGGTAGAACCTAAAAAGACCGTTATGAAATATCCCACAGCGAGCGAAAATATCGTAGGAGTCTGCCTTTGGATGCAAGCTCTTCCGGGGTGCTCAGTTGATCCCCGCTGCGCGCCCTGACCCAATTCACCGGCGTTTCTATCAATGCGCGAGCTCTGTTTTGGCGCGTTATGTAACAGCGCGCCCTTGTGAGGCGGCGGCGGCGGGCGTCCCCGGCAGCGCGCAGCCGTCGCCGCGACGCCGGTCGATACGAACACATTAAAGGGAGCCGGAGGCGGCGCTGGAGCCGCCGAGGGCCCGCGCGCCCTGCGTCGCTCCCTTTAACCAGTGGGGACGCGGGGCGTGCGGGAGGCGCGCCCCGTGAGGCCGCGAGGGTAGGCAACCCTTCGTGCTCGGACGCAGGGCGGGTGCGACGCGCGTCCTTGGCCGCGGGCAGGGGCGCGCGCGGCGAGACGAGACGGGGCGGGGCGGGGCCGGGCGTGGGCGAGAGGAGAGGAGAGGGGCGGGACGGGGCGCGCGGCGCCGCGCAGGGCGCCGGCGTATTGATTGTGCCGACGGCGCGGCGGCGTCGCCGGCGAGCCCGCCGCCGCTGCTGCTGGTGCTGCTGCTGTTGCTGCGGCGACGGCGGCGGTTCGCGTGCCGGCCTGCGTGTGTGCGTCACGGCGTGCCCCAGGGGTGGGCATGCTGGCACGCGCGGCACGGCGCGGCCCAGTCCGCAACTGCGGTTACACAACGGGCGCGGCGTATTGAGCGGCGCCGGAGCGGCAGGCGGTGTTTACGACCGCGCGGCCGACTCGTTCGCTCGGCCCCGCAAGCGGCGCCACTCCCGCTTAAAGCGCCCGTGCTCTTTGAGCCCGGGTTTGCCCGCTAATTTACATGCGGCGGCGAAAGACGTTTGTGCACGGGCGCGTGTGCGGGCGCGATGTGTGTTAGTGAGTCGGCCGTCGTGTGGACGCTCTGCGCCCGAGAACACGGCGATCGCTAAGCCGCCGCGCTGCGAATAACGGGGGCCTCGCGAGTGCCAGCGGCCGGTGGCGGCGGTGGGCCGCGCGCTCGCAGAAGGCACACGCCGGGCCCGCAGCCGCCGCCGCGACAGCGAGTAGGTGTCGCAAGTTGGCTCGCGCGCGAGTTGGCAGCGCACGCTGTCGTCGTGGGTCGGCGCCACGCCGCCGCCTCGCCTCGCCTCGCCCCGCCCCGCCCTCCCGGCCGCCCGCGGGTCCACGCCCCGGCCGCGCCTCGCCTCGTCTCGGCGCATGCGCTATAGGCCGCCGGCGCCCCCCCCCCCTCCTCCGCGCTGCGGCATAAACAAGCGGCGCGGCGGCCCCCGCCGGGGCCCGAACCCGGGTCTCGAGGAGCCGCGCTGCGGCAGCGGCGGGGGAGCTGGCGTCGCCCGCGTCGCCACTGGCGCGCCGGCGCGAGCGCCGCGTCTGACCTTGACCTTGAGAAGTGATGAGTAAGTGCTACCGAGTGAATGAACTGGCGCGCGGGGTTCGCGCGCGCCTGCGCGAGCGCAGTCGGCCAGCGCGCGACGTAGGCGGCGCTGCGCCTGGCGGGGCCCCCGGTTCGTGACCGGGGCGATGCAGGGCGGGGTCCGCCGCGCCGCGCCCGTGCTGTACTGGAGGGTCGCCCACGCGCCGCTCGGGCCGGGGGCAAGGACCGGCCCTGAGAAGGGCGGTACCCCCCCCCCCCCCGTGCCCCTAATTGTATGGCGGCGTTGCGTGCAGCGTCGCGGATCGGTTTTTGCAATCCCCGTAATTTGTGCGAGCGGCGCGTCGCTTGTGTTCGGCCGCTGGACCTCGCTCGACGACTTTCTTCCTCGGACATGTGTTGGCAATTTTGTCCCCGCGCGGTCGCTCTGTGTCACATTAACCTATATCGCAATGCCAAGTTCGGGAGGTCGCCTCTTGCACTTACGATGAAGTGCAAGACACTGAAATATGTGTTGTTTGTTTGTGTACTTTGATGCTGCTTCGCAACCACCGCGTCATATGATGTGCTGCTATCTCTTGGATTGTGATGTACAGTTGCTATTTAAAAACTCATATGGTTTCGACTTCAAGTTCATGAATATTGCAAGGCAATCGTGATGTAATGGCTAGCCTATTCCTTTCCTCCACTTGGTGGAATTTGTGGTGGAGAAGGCGAGCGTTCTGCAGGTTTCCCGTTCTCTGCCTCTCATTCTGTTTTTTCGTCATAATTCACCTCGTCATACTGATCTTTATCACTCGTGGGCCTCAGTGATCTTAGTAATTCGAGAGACTCCGATACACTAGTCAAAATAATTTGTGATCTTGTTTTTTACTGACATTGTTTTCCGAGGCTGTCGGCTACCGGTACACTTAGAAGTGTAAAAATATTTTCAGATATTTTAGATATTTTAAAATATTGTAAATAAGAGTACACAGAGGTTGAGACGTAATCTAGTCGCTGGGGTACCTTCCGTAATCCCATTTGCGAGTATGGAAGAGCGCAGCAGGGGTGTGTATGAATTAGTGCAGTCTTGCTGCGGCCATTTGACGCCGGGGCTGTTGTGCCGTCGAACGATGGCTCCCGAACGCGCGTTAAGCCATCGAGTGGTTTACGAGCGTTTATTGCGCAGCGCCCATTCGTATCTTGGTTTGACGTTGGGGCTCCCGCAGCTCCCATCGCTCTCCGCCGGAGACAGACTTATGCGCCCGCGTCCTGCCCGCCTCCGGCCACGCGCCCGCGCCCGCGCCCGCGCCCGCGCCCGCCGTTACTCACGCGCCGCGCCGCGTGCTCCACCAACGCCGCACCGCGCCGCCATCCCCGCCCCGCCCCGCCTCGCCCCGCCTCGCCCCGCTCCGCCATCCCCGCCCCGCCTCGCCCCGTCCCGCCCCGCTCCGCCTCGCCCCGTCCCGCCCCGCTCCGCCCGTCCCGCTCGCCCCGCTTTGCCCCTCCCCGCTTCACCCCTCCCCGCTTTGCCCCTCCCCGCTTTGCCCCTCCCCGCTTCGCCCCTCCCCGCTTCGCCCCTCCCGGCTTTGCCCCTCCCGGCTTCGCCCCTCCCGGCTTTGCCCCTCCTCGCTCCGCTTCGCCCCTCCCCGTTCCGCCCCGCTCCGCCCCTCCCCGTTCCGCTCCACTCCACTCCGCGTGTGGATAATGCGGGGTCTCTGCAGGATCCGCCGCACGGATTCGACTCCGCGGGCGCATTTCGCATGCGGTGCAATCGTGGGGGCTGCGCGCGCCTGTGGTCCGCATTCCGCGGTAGTTAATAATCGCCTTTTTTCTATTTGTCCCTTTGTTGCCCGTAGATCATCAGTCGTTGTCGTGGTCCTTGTTGGTTTCTACGGTTCACGTTTTTCGAAAGCACATTAATGTGTTCTTGTTTATTAAAATGTTTTGATTTCTTTAAAGCATTAATAGCCAGCCGTAATTTAATAAGAATTAAAATACTTTTTATTGATGGACGCATAGTTAAATATACGTTTTTGACGTTTTTGAAACTCGTTCTAATACTGCATGTTTTATTAAAGAATGATATGAATGTATTAGTAAGTTAGATATTCCATGTATACTATTGTTTACATGAATCGAGTAATTGACAATGCAAATTAATAATGATATGTTTAAAATTGATTAACGAACACAGTAGTATTTATTTGCAATCGCTAACTTTTCTTCTTTTATTTTGGCCTCCCAAGCTGTGAATTTGGGTGTACGTGACGAGGCAATGCCTCGTTGTGCAGTCCGCTCTTCCCATGCCATGACGTGGCCTGCTACGCTGCCCGCTGTCACACGTCGCCGCCTTTGTCTTGCCGCGTCCTTCCTGTAGTAAATATTGACGCGTTCAGCTATCCTTCTCGGCTGCCGAAAACCGTTCTTGCGCTGCCGGTAGTTTCCTTTGAGGCAATTGTCCCGGGCGAGGTTCTGCCGCAAAACGTTCAGGGAAGAATTGGCTGGTTCGCGAATTGCTGCCCATTTTCCACCGCCGCGAACCCGCGGATTATATTTTATTATTCGTTGTATCGTGTCCGCGGAGCGGGAAGAAATATGCGAAGGGGAGAAGGCGTTTCATTGTTGGCCAGTCACACCTTTGTCACGGCGGTGGGAGAATTTCGTTGTGTTTTTGCGGGGGCGGGGGCGAGGAAACCGTCCCTGACTATTACCGCCGCTCACGAAAAGCGGCGGTTTTTTTCTTTTGTGCGCGTTTCCCGTTTGGAATGTCTTTTCTGAAGAAACAGTTTCTTTGCGCCCTTTTAATGTAACACGTTGCAGTCTCTGTCGGCTGCAAAGAAGTACAACGGTACCGCGTGTTGTTGTTTGTTTTTTTTCTGCACACGGGCGAAACGCATTTCGCCGCGAAGGTTTGGCCGCGTCCGGGTCCGCGCGGAGTCTGTGGCAGGGGGGGGGGGGGTCGCGTCGCACGTGTGTGGAGCCCTGTTGCGAGACGCCAGCTCCCCCGCCGGTGTCGTTACGAAGTGGAGGGGGGCGCTGCTCTAGCGAGCGGTGAACGCCCCGCAATTCCCCTGGATGAATCTACTCCAGCAATTGGCGCATATGATTTCTATTGTAATTGAAATTGTTGACGGCCAATTGCATTGGGGTTTATTGTTCATATACAATCATTCCCCATTAATGGGCATTACATTAAACGTGTCATATTAAAAGTGACATTATGTATACTATATTTTAAGTGTGAAACTTTCATAAATTAAACGAGTACATTGTTTTTCCGGAATATATTTTTATAACACTTCCCTAATAATTTGAACCAAGTTAAGGAGTCAATGTTTCTTGTCATGGAAAAAGATGTGCAAGTGGAATCATAAAACTTAATGAAGTGTTATTAAAGATGCTTTTCGTTTGAAGTTTTATTAATGGTTAGCGACAAACTATTTAAGTTTTGTAGTAGCAGCAAGACTGTGTTAAATACGATGATGAGTGTGATTTTATACCCTTAAAGGAAATAAAATTGGCATGGAATACACGTCGGGAAGTTTTCATTGAACGATACAAACGAAATTCTGTATAGCCTTCTGAAACGTCCTTGTTTTATTAGTGATTCTTTCGGAGCGCCCTGCTCGTATTCTAATCGCAGCGTACCTTTAAGGTGTACCGACAGTTGTGACGTAATGGCCCCTGTGGACAGCGTATCGGTTGGCAAAGGGGGCGTCGAGCGTTGCTCCTGGGGGGTGCGGCGACCTGTGGGTGGATGCCGAGGAAGCGTGGGCGGGCGGGCGGGCAAGCGGCAGCCGCGCGCGATAGAGCACTGCCAGTTCGCGCGAGTCGCCGCCCCCGCCGGCCGCAAGGTCGCCGGGGATTAGCTCTTCCTGGTTCCCGAACAGTGGCCGCAAGGTCGCTCACCCTGGGCGGGCGGGCCCTCGACTATCGAACGCCGCCGCCGCCGCGCGCTCGTGCCTGCGCCTCTGGGTCACGGCGAGCTCGAAGGAATCCCATTGCGACCGCGGGATCGATCGGCGCCACTTCGTTGATGTTGCATAGCAAGAAAGCAGCTATCGATCCGCGCCCCTCGCCGGCCGGCCGGGCCGCCGGTCGAACACGCATGCTGATGGGGGCGGACTATGGACTCTCGCTATCGATACATCTCCCAGCCGGTGCAGCGCGCTTGTTCGCTCCGGGTGCCCGCCCTTTCTGTGTAACGAACTGCGCTATTGGCGGCGTGTGTTTTAATGCAGTTCGGGGTCGGCCCACATCAACGGTTATTGTGCTTGGTGTGGCCCCCGCCGCCGCCGGTTGAGAAAGCGGCGTGTCATTTGCTGGTACATAGCTCGATTGTATCTAGCGACTAATGGCGGCGGCCTGATGGAGCCCGCGGGAACACGTTTTGTGGAGGGCCCTGGCGTAATTACCCCTCTCTGGTCCTGTTACACAGAATGTTCGGCGGCGCCGGCTGCGCTACTGGCGGCGCTTGGAATGTGTCGCGCTGCAGTCTTTTGTCTGTTGTTTAAACACGCCGCCTGATGGGTACACGAGTAATGGTGAAGTTTGCGGCCGTCAGTTTTTTCGTTGCTTATTGTTGCGACATGTAGTTCAACATTTCTGCTTATTTCTTGCCGTGTCATTAAGGTTGCGTTGAATTTCTCAGTGTGTCGCAACCGCTTTTCGGAGTGTTCCGCACGGTTTTTGCCGTGTAGGTGCGATGTAGTAGCCAGTGTTCGTGAGTTTGTCAGGCAGGCCAGTTGGTCGAGATTTGTGGATGCGAGAGAAGCGAAGTTTTCATGAATTGTCGACTTGCAGATGCTCCGTTCAGGAGGTATGGATTCATTTTCTTTCTGAGGCCCTGGTGTTATTGTTCACGCACATAGAGGCAAGCACAGAACCGCGCACGCATACATGCAACCAAAATTCAGGATGACATCACTTACTGTAAAACCAGAGGATGACTCAACTTCTCGAAGTTGGGCGGTATTCGAACACCTGTTAGCCAGCACTTGGAGAGAGCTCCCGCGCCTCATTCATGAGCAGCTGAGTGGCGAAGGACGTCAGTTTAGGTCCTTGGCACCAGGCGGCAGTCACTGACCTTAACCGCCGCTGTGGAAGCCCGGCCCGCGGCAGGCGCCCCGAAGGAGCAGCTACAGGCAACGATGCGGGACGCCCGAGGCGGATAATATCAAAGTTTATTGACCATATTTAGTACATATAGGAGGATACCGACGTTAATCGCATGTCTTTGGGCGTTTTCGGAGCATTATGAAGTTGATGTTATTGCAGACGTGGTAATACCATTAAACACCAGTCCGTTAGTTCACATTCTGCTCAGTGTGCTCACACACGATGGATAGTAGCAAACAAGATATTACTGCCATGTTTGAAGCGTTACTCGTGGATTGTTTACTGTATTGTGTTAGCAGACATATTTGGAAGAACGCGATGTTGAGCCAATATATTTATAGTCTC